>CM060924.1:514523385-515882552 GCA_030737875.1 Allium sativum
CTTAGTAGTCCTCTGTGAGGTGACAGATGTCTCAGGCTGTGCTCGCAGAGGTTGGGTTTGTGCGTAACTACTAGGTGGGTGGGCCTTGACTGCAGAAGTAGCTATGAAGTCAGAATGTTATGACGCGGTGGCACCAGGGAGCTTCGGCGGTTGCCTCAACGCGAGGCAGGGTCTGGACCAATAAAGATAGTGGATTGTCAGATATTCATCATCGACAACCAGTGGGATGCAAAAAGACTAGAGCTAAACCCAGAAACCATTCACCATTTGCTTTCGGGGTATGGTGGTTGAGGGGAGACGCCAAATGGATGTTTAGATTGTTTGTTGTTAGGGGTACGTCGCTTAGCTCTTGTAGTCTTTACTTGTTGAGGGAGGGGCCTAGGTGGGGTCATAGCCACCGTGAAAAAAGAAACTAAGAATATCTGTAGAGGCTCTTAAAGACGGGCCTATACAGATATGGAAAAGCTCCCGACCGAGTTCCGTGTTTCTTGTATCGCGCTGCCATTGAACTCGGTGCACATTAGAGGACGTGTGATTGAGGCATCGAGCTATAACTGAAGATAAGTACGGTGGACAGTCTAAATACATGCATGTCAGCTCTGGTTGGTGTATCATATATTTGAGGGCATTACTATGGTATGAATTCTGATTCGAACAAAGGTGGAAGTCTGTATGTTTGGGTAGCTTAGTAATGATAGATATATGCGGAACGTAATATTGTTATCTGTATGTCACTACAATATAGGATGAGGGACTGCGTATATTTTGATGGTGTTACAGTGGAGACCGTGCGAGTGGGGTACCATGGGGTGTACCTCAATATTGGGGGTATCTATATATATATACTATATTTGGTTAATCCACTGGGAAGTAAACGGGTATGACGTGTGTGTAAGCCTTGAGTGATGATAACCCAAGTAACCTAATATATAAGATAATATGATTGAATGGTATATGTAGGATTATCCAAAGCGTATAGTCTAAGTCTAGTCACCAGAACTTGTGTTCTGACCCCCTTCTCATAACTTACTAGTAGGTTAGATTTGTGGCAAAGACATGATAGCTTTGGATACTGGTTAGGCAGTATTAAAAATTCGGTAAGGCTATGTTTTGATTATACAATATATTATCCATTCCGCTGTGAGATATTTTATGAGCTCTGACATATCTTATGTCTTTGTCTTTTATATAGGACACCAGAGCAAACCAATCGGGGTTTCTATGGATTGGAATTTAAAAAAAAGTCGGTCTGTCAGAATTCGGGTTGTCACATATGGTATCAGAGCTTTGGTTTAGGATTCCCATATAAATAGTAAGTAAACGTATTTGTATTTTTAAAAATATAAATATTATATATATATATATACTTAGATATATAGAGGAACCCACTAAATAGAAAGATTATAATATGGTAAGAAATGAGAAGCTTGTCTTGTACACTAAAGGAAAGAATATGGAAATTTGAGACCCTTAGGAAGTTTGGTTGTGAAGTGTACAATATACCTTGTATGAAAGGAAAGTGAATCCCATATGATTAGTATTTTGGGTTAGTTGGTTTGGCAGTAAAACCTTATAAATGGGAAAAGGCTAAAAAGAGAGAAAAAATGGATTTTGAATATATATAGTTGAGAGAATTGACCTTAGGGAGTTCTAGGAAAGCCTGGAAAACTGGAAACCCGCTTTGAGTCTAACCCATTGTTAACTTTTAAGAACTTGAGATTATAAAAGTTTTTGGAAAATGGTTTATGGTGTTTTCAAGTTATAATCTTAGAAGTTATAGTTTTAAAATTGGTATAAAAGTACATATTGAGTTTTAAAGTAAAAGTCTCTAAGTAAAAATGTGCATATTATAGAGCATTTATAGCTCGCTAGTTTTTTGTTATATTTCATACAAGAGTTTTTAATAAAGAAAGATTTGAAATCTCTATTCTTTTGACAATCCTTTTTGGATAAATTATTTTGACAAGATAATTTTGTTGGTGGACAAAATAAGTGTATAAATTAAGAATAGAGTGGATATTTGCACCTTGTAGTAAGAGACTAAACTGCCCTTATATGTAAGAACAAGTTATACACCCGATGGAGAAAATAGTTGTTCGTATCTACTCCAGCTTTTTGATTTGAAAAAAGAAGAAGATGATTTACATTTTTAAGATGACATGTTTTTATGGTTTGGCAAAAGAAAGTTTTCATGAGGAAAATAAAGTTTTGGCACTTTTGATTTTTGGAAGGAAAAGGGCCAAACCATGTTTCAAAAATTATGGAATAGGTAAGGATTAGTGCCTAGGAAAGATGGGAAAGGTTTTGAGGCTATAAAGTAAATAGCAAGAATTATCTTGGAATAATAGTGAGTTCCCATAGAATGCGTAAGCATTGGAAATCCTAGGATGTTTCTTGAAATAATTGTTGGTACACAGCTAGGACTAGTGGCGAATACTAGATAGAAAAAGGAAAGTAAGTGTTTAAACCCTATTACTAATTTTTAGGTTAGGGGTAAAACCCGTTACAACATTTCGGCTGGGATCGTACAATTGTATTGTTCTTGTTGGAAATTTAGGGTAACACCTGAACTTGTCGTCGATCCCATGGTTTGAATTTTTCTGATAGAGGGGGACATAGTCCTGAGATTCTTGGCCCTTAGTAGTAGCTGTGTAGGGTGTCTGCTCTCCTGTTTTGGTTGAAAGACTAGAGGCTTATTTAAATTTAAAATAAGATCAGAGAATTAAATAAGCTAAGAAAAGAAAATAGTACAACTAAAAAGGAAATAGAAAATTTTGTAAAACAAAAAAAGTGGAAAATTATGAGAAAAGATGGATAAGAATAAAAATTTCTAAGATAAGACGAAAAAGAAAATCACTGACAAAGAAAATTTTCTTATGTGGGTTGTGCTTGGATAGGAAAATTAGGGAATCTTTATAAATAGTTACATAAAAATCCATGTAAGGTTATAAAAAGGTTGAAAAATAAAAACGGAGGATGCAGAGTTTTCCGTTTTCTACCTTTTTGTAACATAAGAAATCGATTTTAGAAAATTAGTTTTTTCTGAAATTCAAAAAATAATGTTGGTTGGTAGGATTATGGATGCAACAATTGGATGAACTATGCTCTTACTCAGTAAGAGTGTGGGAAAATTTGGATGAAGAAGCATTCTGATTTTCAAAAAATTGCATTCATGTAGAACTGCCAGTCTATTTAGGATGTGAGCATCATATTATAAAAGGATTTTTGAGAAATTTTCATGCACATAGGATGTACCGCTTAGGCATACTAGCATTATTATGTTGTATTTCACTTTGCTTAAGTGAACGATGTTTGCAAGAATTGGATGCACACATGATAGATGTATATTATGCAAGGGGTTAATTGATTTTACCCTTATCAAATTTTGGGGACGAAATTTCCTCAGGGTGGGAGAATGTAACACCCCGCATTTTTAAGATAATAAAATATAAATAAGTTAATTTAATGTTCAAATCTAAGTAAAACGGACTGCGCCATTGCGTCTATCTCGAAATTTTGGCCAAGATAGACACCTAGGTTGCGTAAAACGGACATCGTTGAAGAAGTTATAAGAATCTGAAGTTTGTATACATATAAGGGAATTTTATGTATATATATAATAAAGATATCCAAAAATTTCGAAAAATAGGTTCAAAAATCAAAATGCACAAGCGGAAGATTTAGGGGGGAAACAGACATTTGGGGGTCGACTCCACTACGGTTCTGTTACCTTCTGACGACGTGGATGGTTTTTCTGTTTTAATTTTGAATCTGAGGGACCATGTTTCTCTGCTTCCCCTGTAATTAAGACCATAGACCTAACCCTAAACCACATAATTTAGCGGCTACGTTGGAGCTCTGCCATTACTCTCTCTGTCCCCTCAATATATTCAGAAATTTAGATTTATAAATCAGAAAATCTTAAATTAAGATCTTGAGGGAAGAGATTGATATTTTTTTAGGCGTTCAGAATTACATGAAAAGCAAGGTAACGTTATTGATCCAATCTATTCAATTTTTCCTCCTCTTGCTTTTCTCTTTCTCTTTTAGTAAAAATAGTAAATCCATGATTATTAGGTTCTGAATTCTGTTAGGGGAAAATCATGGAACATTAGATCTGGACCAGATCCAGGATTTGGAAAGCTTACGAGGTGAGTAGATTTAAGCCATATTATTTTAGATATTGGTACGTAATCGTTTAGCATTCCCCTTTTTATTAATTGTGAAATTGCCGGATTAATTATAAATTGCTATTGTAACGATTTGAAATGTTAATATGAATATGTCGCGAAATTCCTATGTTGAATTGGCTAAAGTATTGAATGTTTGCATGTTGGAGAAAATAAACTTGTTAGGATATGAATAACTAAATCAGTGATTGTAACAACATGATTCACTTGTGGAATATTATTGAGTAATTGACATGTAACTTGTTAGATCTGAACAATTATAGGATTAAATGCTCACATGTCAAAAATTAGAATTAAATACATGTTAAAAAGGACATGCACCAAAATATAGGCATAACTTGAAGACATGTAAATTGGATTATAGTAAATATATGAAGAGGATAATATGCCAAAAATTTACATGGAAAAACAGATAACTACTAAAATATGAGCATGCCTAAATACACAGTAATTTGGAACTGTAATGCCTTAGACATGAAGTTAGATTGCACTTATTATAGAAGTCTGCCCGGACTCGCCCGGCATATCCAACATTCACAAGTGGTAAATCTAATGTGAGAGGTCTAAGTGCATAACTAAAAATGGTGCTAAGGCATGCGGTTAAGTCAACTTGTGGTAGAAGTCTACGGGGACCCGCCCTGCAAATCCAGCGTCTACAAGTTTAGGTTTAATGTAAGAGGTCTAGGCATATGTATGTATATATATATATATATGTATATAACAAGATATGAATAAATGCAATGATTGTAATTAAATGCCTCACTCAGAAAATAAGAAAGGAAGGGATGTAATGAACTAAGTTAGTGTGGTACGAAGGAAAAGTGATGTATTTCCCTAAATGACCTATTTCTGAGAACATGGTTGCAAGTAAGCCACAGTAAATAAAGTAAGAAAAGTAAAGAAATTACTTGCTACCACGAATTTAGATGGGAATAGGTTATGAAAATCAATCATTGATTCCTTCTATCAAATTGATAAGGTGGATGAAGTGTTTTCCATAATTACAACAAGGAACAAATATTACAGTGAATGAAGAATATTGGAATACAACAATAAAGGAAAATGGTATAAAATGCGAACGATAATCACCTATTATAGATAAATAACATTAATGAAGATGTAGCATTATAGGTAGACTTGTCCTAGGGACAAGTAGGGATAATAATTTAGGTTATAATAAACTAATAAGCAAATTGGATAACCGGTGAAATAAGATAAGGGACACTTAATTGTAAATTAAGTAATCAGAAAAGGGGAAAACCTAAAAGCAGTTAAGAAAGGGGGGAAATATATTGTACTTAATTATAAATTAAGTAATCCGTAAACTTGGAGGTCTGAAAATCGCTGATAAGAATAGCATGTTTAGACTTGTCCTAGGGACAAGGGGAAATTATAACATAGGTTATAGTAAATGGGTAGAGAAACTTATTAATGAGCCTTAGTTAACAGTGTTAAGTTAATAAGTAAACAACGATAAGTTGTATTGACAAGGTAAAATGGAATTATTATTAAATGAGAAACTTATGAAATAAGTTGTATCTAAACATAAATAATGACTGACATGTTAAATAGAAAACAGGTGAATTGAGATATACTTAATTACATATTAAGTAAAACATGTTATTGTAAGGATGAAATCAAACAAGAATATAAAAGGGATTGTGGATTATAGACATTGGGCCACAATCTAGAGAATAACATGTTGTGGGCTTATCAATAATCTTAAATGGGTTAAGTTATATGACTGAAATTAATAAGCAAGAGAAACTTGGTAATTTGAATAAGAATTCAATATGAGAGGGAATAACCAACTTAAATAGAAACCTGGTGAGATAAGGCAAGCGGGTAAAAGAATGTTTAGACGTAGGGTCTAACAACATATTAAAGTGAGGCGCTTGGACCAGTCTTTACATTTGAGGGTGAATAACCCAACGGGGTATATCATCGAGGTGTTATAAGGCATGAGTGGAGCATGCATTCTTTTGATTGTTCTGACGGCTCCGAAGGACCAGAAGGGAAAGCACGCGGCTTCCTGAGGTACGTAAGGTGCTCTTGGTAGTCCTCTGTTCGGTGGCAGATGTCTCAGGCTGTGCTCGCAGAGGTTGGGTCTGTGCGTAACTAATAGTTGGGTGGGCCTTGACTGAAGAAGTAGCTATGCAGTCAGAATGCTATGACGCAGTGGCACCATGGAGATTCGGCGGTTGCCTCAACGCGAGGCGGGGTCTGGACCAACAAAGATAGTGGATTGTCGGATATTATTAATCGACAGCCAGTGGGATGTGAAAAGACTAGAGCTAAACCCAGAAACCATTCTCCTTTTGCTATCGGGGTATGGTGGTTAAGGGGAGACGCCAAATGGATGTTTAGATCGTTTGTTGTTAGGGGTACATCGCTTAGCTCCTGTAGTCTTTACTATATGAGGGAGTGGCCTATGTAGGGCCATAGCCACCATGAAAATAGACCTTAGGAATATCTGTAGAGGCTCTTAAAGACATGCCTGTACAGATATGGAAAAGCTCCCAACCGAGTTCCGTGTTTCTTGTATTGCCCTGCCATGGAACTCGGTGCACATTAAAGGACGTGCGATTGAGGCATCGAGCTACAATTGAAGATATGTATGGTGGACAGTCTAGATACATGCATGTCGTCTCTGGGTGGTGTATCATAGATTTAAGGGCATTACTCCGGTAAGAATTCTGATTCGAACAAAGGTGGAAGTCCGTATGTTTGAGTAGCATAGTAATGACAGATATATGCGGAACGTAATATTGTTATCCATACGTCACTACGGTATAGGATGAGGACGGCGTATATTTCGATGGTGTTAAAGTGGAGACCGTGCGAGTGGGGTACCATGGGGTGTACCTCAATATTGGGGGTAGCTACATCTATACTATATTAGGTTAATCCACTGGGAAGTAAATGGGTATGACATGTGTGTAAGCCTTGAGTGCTGATCACCCAAGTAACCTAATAAATAAGATAATACGATTGAACGGTATATGTAGGATTATCCAAAGCATATAGTCTAAGTCTAGTTACTTGAACTTGTGTTCTGACCCCCTCCTCATAACATACTCGTAGGTCAGATTTGTGGCAAAAACATGATAGCTTTGGATACTGGTTAGGCAGTATTAATAATACGGTAAGGCTATGTTTTGATTTTACTATATATTTTCCATTCCTCTATGAGATATTTTATGAGCTTTGACATATTTTACGTCTTTGTCTTTTCTCCAGGATACCAAAGCAAACCAATCCGAGTTTCGACGGATTGGAATTTAAAAAAAGTCGGTCTGTCGGAATTCGGGTTGTCACATATGGTATCAAAGCTTAGGTTTAGGATTCCTATATAAATAGTGAGTGAACGTATTTGTATTTTTAAAAATATAAATATTATATATATATATATATATATATATACCTGAGGAGCCCACTAAATAGAAATAGTATAATGTGGTAAGAAATGGGATGCTTGTCTTGTACACTAAAGGAAGGAATATGGAAATTTGAGACCCTTAGGAAGTTTGGTTGGGAAGTGTACAATATACTTTGTATGGAAGGAAAGTGAATCCCATATGATTAGTATTTTGGGTTAGTGAGTTTGGCAGTAAAACCTTATAAATTGGAAATGGTTAAAAAGAGAAAAATAAAATGGATTAGGAATATATATAGTTAAGAGAATTGACCTAGGGGAATTCTAGGAAAGCCTAGAAAATTGGAAACCCACTTTGAGTCTAACCCATTGTTAACTTTTAAGAACTTGAGATTATAAAAAAGTTTTTGGGAAAATGGTTTATAGTGTTTTCAAGTTTTAATCTTAGAAGTTAAAGTTTTAAAATATGTATAGAAGTACATATTGATTTTTAAAGTAAAATTCTCTTAGTAAAAATGTGCATATTATAGAGCATTTACAGCTCGCTAGTTTTCTTGTTATATTTCATACAAGAGTTTTTAATAAAGAAAATTTTGAATTCTGTATTCTTTTGACAATCCTTTTTGGATAAATTATTTTGACAAGATAATATTGTTGGTGGATAATATAAGTGTAGAAATTAAGAATAGAGTGGATATTTGCACATTGTAGTAAGAGACTAAACTGACTTTATAGGTAAGAATAAGTCATACACCCGATGGGGAAAATAGTTGTCCGTATCTGCTCTAGCTTTCTGATTTGAAAAAAAAAATTGATGATTTACATTTTTAAGATGACATGTTTTTATGGTTTGGCAAAAGAAAGTTTTCATTATGAAAATAAAGTTTTGTCACTTTTGATTTTTGGAAGGAAAAGGGCCAAACCATGTTTTAAAAAGTATGGAGTAGGTAAAGATTAGTGCCTAGGAAAGACGGGAAAAGTTTTGAGGCTACGAAGTTAATAGCAAGAATTATTTTGGAATAATAGTGAGTTCCCATAGAATGCGTAAGCTTTGGAAAGCCTAGGATATTGCTTGAAATAATTGTTGGTACACAACTAGGACTAGTAGCGACTACTACATAGAAAAGGGGAAAGTAAGTGTTTAGACCCTGTTACTAATTTTTAGGTTAGGGGTAAAACCCGTTACTACATTTCGGCTGGAATCATACTATTATATTGTTCTTGTTGGGAAGTTAGGGTAACACCTGAACTTGTCGTGGATCCCATGGTTTGAATTTTTTGATAGAGGGGGGACATAGTCTCGAGATTCTTGGCCCTTAATAGTAGCTGTGTAGGGTGTCTGTTCTTCTGTTTTCGTTGAAAGACTAGAGGCTTATTTAAATTTAAACTAAGATCAGAGGATTAAATAAGCTAAGAAAAGAAAAATAGTACAACTAAAAAGGAAATAGAAATTTCAGTAAAGCAACAAAAATGGAAAATTATGAGAAAAGATGGATAAGAATAAAAATTTCCAAGATAAGATGAAAGAGAAAACCAGTGACAAAGAAAATTTTATTATGTAGGTTGTGCTTGGATAGGTAAATTAGGGAATCTTTATAAATAGTTACATAAAAATCCAAGTACGGTTATAAAAGGTTGAAAAAGAAAGACGGAAGATGCGGAGTTTTTGGTTTTCCACCTTTTTATAACATAAGAAATTGAATTTACAAAATTAGATTTTTTTGAAATTCAAAAAAAAAAGTTGGTTGGTAGGATTATGGATGCAACAATTGGATGAACTATGCTCTTGCTCAGTAAGAGTGTGGGAAAATTTGGATGAAGAAGCATTCTGATTATCAAAATATTGCATTCATGTAGAACTGTCAGTATATTTAGGATGTGAGCATCATATTTTAAAAGGATTTTTGAGAAATTTGCATACACATAGGAGGTACCGCTTAGGCATACATGCATTATTATGTTGTATTTCACTTTACACAGGTGCCCGATGTTTCCAAGAATTGGATGCACACATGATAGATGTATATTATGCAAGGGGTTAATTGATTTTACCCTTATCAAATTTTGGGGACGAAATTTCCTAAGGGTGGGGGAATGTAACACCACGCATTTTTAAGACAATAGAATATAAACAAGTTAATTTAATGTTCAAAATTAAGTAAAACAGACTATGCCATTGCGTCCATCTTGAAATTTTGGCCAAGATAGAAACCTATTTTGCGTAAAACGGACATCGTATGAAGAAGTTATAAGCATTTGATGTTTGTATGTATATAAGGGGCTTATATGCATATATATAATAAAGTTATCCAAAAATTTCGAAAAATAGTTTCAAAAATCAAAATGCACGAGCGGGAGATTTAAGGGGGGGGGGGACAGACCATTGGGGGTTGACCTATAGGTCGAATCCACCACAGTTCTGGTACATTCTGACGACATGGATGGTTCTGATGTTTTAATTTTGAATCAGATGGGCCATGTTTCTCCGCTTCCCCTTTAAATAAGACCATAGACCTAACCCTAAACCTCATAATTCAGCGGTTACGCTGGAGCTCTGCCATTTTCTCTCTCTCCCCTCAATAAATTTAGAAATTAGATTTATAAATTAGAAAATCTTAAATTAAGATCTAGAGGGAAGAGATTGATTTTTTTTAGGCATTCAGAATTACATGAAAAGCAAGGTAACGTTTCAGATCCAATCTGTTCAATTTTTCTTCCTGTTTCTTTTCTCTTTCTCTTTTATTAAAAATAGTAAATCCATGATTATTAGGTTCTGAATTAAATTAGGGGAAAATCATGGAAGATTAGATCTGGACCAGATCCAGGATTTGGAAAGCTTATGAGGTGAGTGGATTTAAGCCATATTATTTCAGATAATGCTACATAATCATTTAGCATTCCCCTTTTTATTAATTGTGAAATTGCTGGATTAATTATAAATTGTTGTTGTAACGAGTAGAAATGTTAATATGAATATGTCGCGAAATTCCTGTTGAATTGGCTAAAGTATTAAATGTTTACATGTTGGAGAAAATAATCCTGTTAGGATATGAATAGCTAAATCAATGATTGTAACTACGTGATTTACTTGCGGCATATTATTTAGTAATTGAAATGTAACTTGTTAGATCTGAACAATTACCCAACTAAATGCTTACATGTCAAAAACTAGAATTAAATACATGTTAAAAAGGACATGCGCCAAAATATAGGCATAACTTGATGACATGTAAATTGGATTATATTAAACATATGAAGAGGATAATATGCCAAAAACTTACGTGGAAAAATGGAAAACTACTAAAATATGAACTTGCCTAAATACACAGTAATTTGGAACTTTACGCCTTAGACACGAAGTTAGATTGCACTTGTGATAGAAGTATGCCCGAATCCGCCCAGCATATCCAACGTTCACAAGTGGTTAATCTAATGTGAGAGGTCTAAGTCCATTACTAAAAATGGTTCTAAGGCACGAGGTTAAGTCCACTTGTGGTAGAAGTCTGCCCGAACTTGCGCGACAAATCCAGCGTCCACAAGTGTAGGCTTAATGTGGGAGGTCTAGGCATATGTATGTACATATATATATAAATATATGTATACAACAAGATATGAATAAATGGTAATGATGGTAATTAAATGCCTGACTCAGAAAATAAGAAAGGAAGGGATGTAATGAACTGAGTTAGTCTGATACGAAGGAAAGTGATGTATTTCCCTAAATGACCTGTTT
This sequence comes from Allium sativum, assembly GCA_030737875.1. Taxonomy (NCBI): domain Eukaryota; kingdom Viridiplantae; phylum Streptophyta; class Magnoliopsida; order Asparagales; family Amaryllidaceae; genus Allium; species Allium sativum. The sequence goes on from CM060924.1 coordinate 514,534,685, forward strand.
CTGAGACTGTGGTTGCAAGTAAGCCGTAGTAAATAATGTAAGAAAAGTAAAGAAATTACTTGCTACAACGAATTTAGATAGGAATAGGTTATGAAAATAAATCACTGATTCCCTCTATCAATTTGATAAGGTGCATGAAGTGTTTTCCTGAATTAAAATAAGGAACATATACTATAGTGAATGAAGAATATTGGAATACAACAGTAAAAGAAAATGGTTTAAAATGTGAATGATAATCCTCTATTATAAATAACATTAATGAAAATGTTGCATAATAGGTAGACTTGTCCTAGGGACAAGTAAGGATTATAACTTAGGTTATAATAAACTAATAATTAAATTGGATAACTGGTGAAATGAGATAAGGGACACTTAATTGTAAATTAAGTAACCAGAAAAGGGGAAAACCTGAAACCAGTTAAGAAAAGGGGGAAAATATATTGTACTTAATTATAAATTAAGTTATCCGTAAACTTGGAGGTCTGAAACCCGCTGATAAGAATAGGATGTTCAGACTTGTCCCAGGGACAAGAGAAAATTATAACATAGGTTATAATAATTGGGTAGAGAAACTTATTAATGAGCCTTAGTTAACAGAACTAAGTTAATAAGAAAACAACGATAAGTTGTATTGACCATATAAAACGGAATTTTTATTAAATGAGAAACTTATAAAATAAGTTATAGTTAACCATAAATAATGACTGACATGTTAAACGGAAAACATGTGAATTGAGATATACCTAATTACATATTAAGTAAAACATGTTATTGTAAGGATGAAATCAAACAAGAATATAAAAGGGATTGTGGATTACAGACGTTGGGCCATAATATAGAGAATAACATGTTGCGGTCTTATTAATAAACTTAAATCGGTTAAGTTATATGACTGAAATTAATAAGCAAGATAAACTTCGTAATTTGAATAAGAATTCAATATGAGAGGGAATAACCAACTTAAATGGAAACCTGGTGAGGTACGACAAGCGCGTAAAAGAATGTTTAGACGTAGGGTCTAACAACATATTAAAGTGAGGCGCTTGGACTAGTCTGTACATTTGAGGGTGAGTAACCCAACAGGGTATATCGTCGTGGTGTTATGAGGCATGAGTGGATCACATATTCATCTGATTGTTTTGATGGCTCCGAAGGACCGAAAGGGAAAGCACACGGCTTCCTGAGGTACGTAAGGTGTTCTTAGTAGTCCTCTTTGTAGTGGCAGATGTCTCAGGCTATGCTCGCAGAGGTTGGGTATGTGCATAACTACTAGATGGGTGGGCCTTGACTGCAGAAGTAGCTATGCAGTCAGAATGCTATGACGCGGTGTCACCAGGGAGATTCGGCGGTTGCCTCAACGCGAGGCGGGGTCTAGACCAACAAAGTTAGTGGATTGTTGGATATTCGTCATCGACAGCCAGCGGGATGCGAAAAGACTAGAGCTAAACCAAAAACCATTCATGTAACACCCCGAATTTCAGTTAATGCTAATATTCACAAATTAAAGAATAACTAATCCCAGATTTGGGAATTAGGGGAAACGGGTTGCACCATTGCGTTCATCTCGGAAAAATACGCGAAATAGAGTCTGAGTTTTCGAAAATCGGAGTCCGTATGAAGAAGATATGGACGAACGAAGTTAGGCAGAAAAACCGAAAACAAGCAAGAATGCACTGGCGCACTTGTGAAGTGCGCCAACACAAAAATGCACTGGCGCACTTGTGAAGTGCGCCAACACATTTTTACACTGGCGCACTTGGGAAGTGCGCCCGTGTCGGGACAGGAAACCTGCACAGTTTCTAGAGAGTTCTGTGGTTGGGTGCACCAGTTTGGGGTTTGGGCTTGGTCTTAGGGCTGGTTTCTGGAAGGTTCCGAAATCTAAGGGTCCTAATCTAATTTAGGGTTAATCTAATGGCCTAAAACACTTGCCTAATCCTATAAATAAGACCCTAAGCTAGCCCTAAATGGTCATAATCCTATCTCCTAACTAAACTATGCCAAAATTTTCTATGATCATGGCCTCCACTCAAAACCCTAGCCTCCATCCTATTTCTAAACTATTTCTATGAAGGCTTTCATGTGCATACAAGCATCTTTGAGTTGTATGAGTGATCATTGGCTTGCATTCATCATCAAGTTGCAAGCTTTATGTTCAAGGCTAGAGTTTTTGGGTGATTTGTGGCAAGGGTTTGCTTATTGGAGTTTAGTGGTGAGTTTCTATAGACTTAACAATCAATTGTTAAATTGATTATGATAGGATATGATAATATATGGCTATGTTTGTGGAATCAATGTGTTTATGCAAGTTTAGTATAGTGTATGTTGTGTGCTATATGCAAGTTTAATGCTATGTTTTATGATGCAAAACACTATGTTGAACATTGATTCATATGTAACATGTTATGCAAGCTATATGGGAGATTATATGCAAGTCTATATGTAACATGTTATGCAAGTTATGTATTTGGTTTTATGCATGCTAAGTATTTGGTTTAATGCATGCTATGTATGTGGTTTTATGCATGCTAAGTATTTGGTTTTATGCATGCTAAGTGTTTGGTTTTATGCAAGTTTGTCTCTAAGTATGGCATGTTATGCAAGTTCATATGCAAGTTATGATACATGTTCATATGCAAGTTATGATGCAAGTTCATATGCAAGTTATGATGCAAGTTCATATGCAAGTTATGATGCAAGTTCATATGCAAGTTATGATACATGTTCATATGCAAGTTATGATGCAAGTTCATATGCAAGTTTATGTGCAAGTTCATATGCAAGTTATGATACATGTTCATATGCAAGTTATGATGCAAGTTCATATGCAAGTTATGATGCAAGTTCATATGCAAGTTATGATGCAAGTTCATATGCAAGTTATGATGCAAGTTCATATGCAAGTTATGATGCAAGTTCATATGCAAGTTATGATACATGTTCATATGCAAGTTATGATGCAAGTTCATATGCAAGTTTATGTGCAAGTTCATATGCAAGTTGTCTCTTTATGATATGCATAATGCAAGTTTGGGTTAAATACTAGTTGGGTTTAATGTATGTTCATATATGCAAGTTGACACCTTTTGAACCCATGATAAAGTTACATGCTATGTTGGCTAAACCCATGACCTTTGTGATGAATCTTCCCTTTATTATGTCGTGTTATGAGAACGAACTACGTGGGGAACGATGGGGTTAATATGCATGTTAATAAAATGATGTGAAACGGGTATGATTAATCATACCACAAATTAAATGGACGTAATTGGGAATTTACCTATTAAGTTAGGTCTACCCATATTATGGAGTTGGGAATTTACCTATTAAGTTAGGTCTACCCATACTATGGAATTGGGAATTTACCTATTGAGTTAGGTCTACCCATATTCTTAAAAATGTGTAATTAATTAGGCATAATTAATTCAAATTATGGGGGTGATTAATTAGGTGTAATTAATCAACTAAGACACGAGGTTGGACCCTTTTGTAGCGGAAGTCTGCCCGGAACCGACCGGCCATCCAGCAGCTACAAATGATTGGCCCAATGTGAGAGGTCTTAGTCATAAATTAAATACGTGATTAAAGTAAAGACACGAGGTTAGACCTTTTTATGACAGAAGTCTGCCCGGAACCAACCGGCATATCCAACAGTCATAAAAGATGGTCTAATGTGGGAGGTCTTTATGAGGTCATGATCTTAATTAATTAAGAAACACTTAACCATATTAGCATGTAGAGGGACATGAGGGGTTAAGTGGGTGCCTTGGGTGGCATGTGGAAATCTAGTGGGTTGCCTTGGGTGGCAATAGAAAATACGATTAGAATACTTAACCAAAGAGGAACATGTAATTAAACATGGGTAAAGGGTTAAGTAAGTGCTTTGGGTGGCATGTGGAAATCTAGTGGGTGCCTTAAGTGGAAATTGATATATGATTAGATGACTTAACCAAACCTTAACATGTAGGTGGGCATGATTATAACAGGGGTTAAGTGGGATACACTAGATAAAATAACAAGCTTAGGTGGTAGCTTGTGGGGGGCCATTTCAACCAATATCCCAAACGTATCTTAGTGGGCTCTACTCTAGTCGAGTGACGGGACACGCATATTGGGCTTGACTATAAGAGGCCAAAATGGGTTAGCGGTGGCAACGCATGACCAACGGGTTTCATATGCGTGTGTGGACCCGGGCTGGTAAATAAGACGTTGTTGCATCGTGTAGATATAAGCCGTGCACCGTTAGTTTTATCAGGTTGCCACGTTGGGGAATGGTACACCCCACGGTGGGGCCAGCACGGGTATCTACGTTAGGGAGCCGATCGAATGGGGAGTAGTGTGTACACCTAGTGGATTGTAGGGCCCCGTGGCGTCTACTTAGTCACCTAGGGGTACGCGAGAACTATTAACTTAATTTTATAAGTCCATGGGTGGGATCAACCTTTAAGTTAGGAATGACTAGTGTGGTGCAGTATAGGAATTACCCTTGGGTGGGTAGATCTAGGGTGGTGTAATCCAGTAATTATCTTTGGGTGGATAAATGTGTCTTTTCGGTTATCTTAGTACATCCTGTGTTTAGTTGGCTACTTAGTGTAGTCATTATCCCCAGAGGTACCGTACCTTGTTTATATCATACCCTAATTACTTTAATGATTGTATTGTTAGGGTTATAGGACTCACTCAGACTTATGTCTGACCCCGTTGTTTCTTTATTTTTTCCCAACCCTCAGGTTTTCAGAGTGGGCCTAGCACTAGTGGGCTTTGATCAGACTGCTTTATCTATCTTTTGGAGCTTGGACCGTGGATGTAAAGCTCAGTTTATCTTTTCTATTATGGCTATTAGGTTATGTAATGGGATTATGTACTTTCGTTTTTATCAGGATGGATATTATGTACTTGACTCTTATTTATGGTTTTGGTGTAACCAAACATGTTTTACTTTCCGCTGAAATGAAATGATGTTTTAAATTCTCAAGTATTACTTATATCTGTCTTGTTGTAATTTTTCTGTTCTATATTCACTTAAAATACTCCACCGATGTTATGGCATTCCCTTAGTGAGTGACCGTAGCGGGTGTGGGGTGTTACACGTGGTATCAGAGCTTAAGGTTACCAGAACAGATAATTTTTTTAGGAAAAACTATTTTCTAAGAATATTTTTGAAAGGAGTATTTTCAAAAACATGTCTTTTAAGAGAAAAGTTTTTGAAAGAAAAGCATAATCCCTAATAGCTATATCTATATCTTTCGAATTCTCCGTTTTGAATCTCTTCCTCTCTCATTTTGAGTTTCCCCTCCGCGTATAGATGACCTTTCTAAGATAGATAAGAACGGAAAACCACTTCAAGGGACTTAGACATTAGTCGGATTAGAAGTTGGTTCAAGAAGGAGGAGGACTGGTAGGTATCTATTGGATAGACGATGGGAGGAAGGCTCAAATAGTTGTTTGGTTAATGAAGGATGAAACCTCATTGGTGGGAGGTTACGAGTGGAGAATGGGAAGAAGAAGGCGAGTAGTTATCCTTTTGGAGGAATGGGACACCGTATTAGGATTGTCCAAAGGGGCATGGGCAAGGTATGGAATCTCCTGGAGGGTAGTTGTATTCCCTCGCGGCTAGTGTACCAGATGGGGATAGGACCGTCTAGGTTGGAATTTGGATTTCTTTATTATCCGGTTCGAACTTTATTAGATTCTGAAGCATCGAGTTCGTTTATCTCATCATTATTACTTGAGTCACTGCACTTAGACACCAGTTTGGTAGATGATCCCTTAGTTGTTTCAAACCCAATTGGGGCTCCATGATGTGTTTGGGTTTGAAAGTTTCTATACTTAGCGTTGAGTTTAGATGTGCTGCTTTTTGGGCTTCACGGGCTATGGGTTAGTTTGGGCATGGACTGGTTATCCAGTAGGGGTGCCGTTCTTGATTTTGAAGGGAGAGTTGTTAGGCTTATGACCCGCTTGGGTAACACTCTCGAGATCTCTTGTAATCCCATGGAATCTGTTATGCTAAGTTATCTAGAATCGCTTGACACGTCGGTCGAGAGTTTGCGATCTGTTAGAGTGGTCCGGGAATACTCGGATGTGTTTGAGGAGGTGAAGGGCTTACCTCCGGAGCGGGAGTTTGACTTCCGAATATATCTGGTAGACAATGCTAAACCTGTATCTTTACCAGTGCGCCACATGGCTCCTCGCGAGAGGAGGGAACTCCATAAGCAAGTAGGGGAGTTGCTTGAGAAGGGGTCCATAAGACAAAGTATATCGGAGTGGGGTGCTCCAGCAGTTTTTGCTACGAAGGCGGATGGGTCCCTCAGACTTTGTGTAGGCTAAAGAGAACTAAATAAACTCAAAAAGAAGAATAGACACCCACTGTCGAGGATTGATGATCTCTTTGATCAGTTGGTTGGCGCCTCAGTATTTTCGCAAGTTGGACTCAGCCACGGGGTTTCGTCAGTTGAGAGTGGCTGAGGATAGTATAGAGAAGATTGCCTTTAGGACTCCGGATGGTTTTATGAGTGGCTGGTGATGCCATTTGGTTAGACGAACGCCTTCGCATACTTTGTTGATTGGATGAGAAGGGTGTTCAGGGAGTACCTAAATAAGTTCGTGATGATCTTGGTGGATGACATCTTGGTCTTTTCTAGGAGCGAAATAAGTTTTCGTATGTGCTCAATAGGTTGAGCAAAGCCCGTTATGGGATAAACGGTGGTTTTGGAGCGAGACTGGCAAGGACATCCAGAGTTGGACAAGGGCTTAATTATTTAGCCGTTTTTACTAGTATCATCTCACGTAGGTCGTATGAATTCGAAGGAGGTATCCCTTGAGTGTTTCTCTGATATTGGTTTAGGCCTTTGGGGCTTGCATTTGGGGGATGTCGAGTTCGACTAGGGTGGTCTGCGTGAGAGATGGATAGTTGTGACGATTTTGCATGGGAGAATATCCTGATTTTCTCTAGAAGTGGAGAAAAGCATGCCCTACGTCTTAGGGAAGTGTTGGAGACTCTTTGAGCGCATTGTCTTAAGACAACAAAGGTGGATGGAATTCTTAGCATCCTATGAGTTTGAGACAGCGTATACCCCTGGCAAGGGTAACGTGGTGGCAGACGCCTTGAGCAGAAAAAGGCTGTCTTTGAGTCCATTGTTCGTGGAATGGCGAAGCTTGGAGTTTAATTCTATGATTGACTTTAGACCTTCCGTTGACTTTGTACCCGGTTTGCTAGCCTCCTTGGAGGTTAGGCCTACTCTTTTGGGGCGGATTGGCGAGGCACAGCGAGACGACCCATAGTTGGTTGAGTTAGTAGAGAAGCTCATAAGGGGGGGAGTCGTCCAGCCATTTGAGTAGGTACACCCTAGATGGTAAGGGGTGGTTGCGTAGAGACGGTAGACTTTGTGTACCGCAAGACGAGGGTCTGAGGAAGGCTATACTTGATGATGCACATCGGTCAAAGATGACCATTCATCCTGGTAGGGACAAGATGTACCAAGACATGAAGAGAGTTTTCTTCTGGGCCGGTATGAAGAAAGATGTGGCCGAGTATGTGGCTAGATGCTTAGTGTGCCAACAAGTTAAAGCGGAGCAAAGGAAACCCGGTGGGTTGCTACACCCATTGGAAGTTCCGCAATGGAAGTGGGATAGTGTCTCGATGGATTTCATCGATGGGTTACCGAGATCGAGGAAGGGTAATACAGGAATTTGGGTTGTGGTAGACAGACTTACTAAGAGCGCCCATTTCATACCTGTGAAGAGCAAGAGGACTGCTCCATGGCTAGCTTCAGTATATCTTCGAGAGATAGTTCGATTGCATGGGGTACCCTCTAGTATAGTGAGTGATCAAGATCCTATCTTCACTAGCGAGTTCTGGAAAAGTTTGCAAGAAGCAGTAGGGACTCAATTGTGTCTGAGCACCGCATTTCATCCTCAGACGGACGGCCAGACTGAGAGGGTGAATCGTGTCCTAGAAGACCTTTTGAGGCTTTATATCTTAGATTTTGGAGGTACATGGGAAGAACATCTTCCTTTGGTGGAGTTCGCATACAATAACAGCTTTCAGTCTAGTATTGGTATGGCTCCTTTTGAAGCTCTTTATGGAAGGCCTTGTCGATCTCCTACATGTTGGTGGGAATCTACGGATAAGATCTTGCTTGGGCCAGATATGGTTAGAGAGACTTCAGAGAAGATTGATTTGATTCGAAGAAGGATGAAGGCAGCGCAAGATAGACAGAAATCTTATGCGGATCGGAGAAGTACGGATCTTGAGTTTGAGGTTGGGGACATGGTTTTTGTCAAAGTATCTCCATTGAGAAATGTTGTTCGCTTTGGGTCCGTTGGGAAGTTAGCACCGAGGTTTGTTGGACCGTTTCCTATTAAGGAAAGGATTGGACGGATGGCATATAGGGTGGAGTTGCCCGACAAACTTAGTGGTGTTCATGATGTATTCCATGTATCACATTTGAGGAAGTGCTTACATGAGACCGCAGAGGTGGTAGGGCCGAGCTTGCTTAGAGATGTAGAGGTAGAGCGTGATGCGACGATTCGACGAGCTCCTACTCACATCCTTGGGTCAGAAACTAGGAAGTTGAGGAACAGAGAAGTTCAGCTAGTTAAAGTGCAATGGGGAGATGACGAAAGCAATGCTACTTGGGAGACGGAAGCGAAGATGCGTTCTTTGTACCCATTTCTTTTTGAGAGTATGTCTTTTAACTTCTCCTTTATCGCTTGTCTAGTTCTTATCTTTAGTATATCCTCTCACTAGTACCTATGACCTTTAGATAGGGTAAATCTATGGTTGAAACATGTGTTTGAGACATGTTATGTTTGATGGATGCGTGTGGATGCAAGTGGTTGCTAGTGGTTGCTCGTGGATGCATATACACACACACTAGACACTAGATCGGCTCAATCACTTCATATGGAATATTGCATAAAATTGTGTGTAGGAAGCTATATTTATGGATGTATAATGATTGTGTTATCATATGGATGATGCATTTTGGTGAATGATTGTGCACTCATGTAGATATTGTATGTGTCGATAGGGTTCTCTCGCATACATAATGGATGCATGGCACTATCATGGTTTGCATATGTTCATACATTAGATAGGGAACATATACACACACTTTTTGCATATGCTCATACATCATTAGAAACTGTTTTAAGGTCAATGGATGCCCGTGTTTGATGGATTGAGTAGATGGTTGTTTGGATGGTAGGATATGCATTCTCCTTAGCTTAGAGATTTCGGGGACGAAATCCTTTAAGGAGGGGAGAATGTAACACCTCGAATTTCAGTTAATGCTAAAATTCACAAATTAAAGAATAACTAATCCCAGATGTGGGAATTAGGGGAAACGGGTTGCACCATTGCGTTCATCTCGGAAAAATACGCGAAATAGAGTCTGAGTTTTCGAAAATCGGAGTCCGTATGAAGAAGATATGGACGAACGAAGTTAGGCAGAAAAACCGAAAACAAGCAAGAATGCACTGGCGCACTTGTGAAGTGCGCCAACACAAAAATGCACTGGCGCACTTGTGAAGTGCGCCAACACATTTTTACACTGGCGCACTTGGGAAGTGCGCCCGTGTCGGGACAGGAAACCTGCACAGTTTCTAGAGAGTTCTGTGGTTGGGTGCACCAGTTTGGGGTTTGGGCTTGGTCTTAGGGCTGGTTTCTGGAAGGTTCCGAAATCTAAGGGTCCTAATCTAATTTAGGGTTAATCTAATGGCCTAAAACACTTGCCTAATCCTATAAATAAGACCCTAAGCTAGCCCTAAATGGTCATAATCCTATCTCCTAACTAAACTATGCCAAAATTTTCTATGATCATGGCCTCCACTCAAAACCCTAGCCCCCATAATATTTCTAAACTATTTCTATGAAGGCTTTCATGTGCATACAAGCATCTTTGAGTTGTATGAGTGATCATTGGCTTGCATTCATCATCAAGTTGCAAGCTTTATGTTCAAGGCTAGAGTTTTTGGGTGATTTGTGGCAAGGGTTTACTTATTGGAGTTTAGTGGTGAGTTTCTATAGACTTAACAATCAATTGTTAAATTGATTATGATAGGATATGATAAGATATGGCTATGTTTGTGGAATCAATGTGTTTATGCAAGTTTAGTATAGTGTATGTTGTGTGCTATATGCAAGTTTAATGCTACGTTTTATGATGCAAAACACTATGTTGAACATTGATTCATATGTAACATGTTATGCAACCTATATGGGAGATTATATGCAAGTCTATATGTAACATGTTATGCAAGTTATGTATTTGGTTTTATGCATGCTAAGTATTTGGTTTTATGCATGCTATGTATGTGGTTTTATGCATGCTAAGTATTTGGTTTTATGCATGCTAAGTGTTTGGTTTTATGCAAGTTTGTCTCTAAGTATGGCATGTTATGCAAGTTCATATGCAAGTTATGATACATGTTCATATGCAAGTTATGATGCAAGTTCATATGCAAGTTATGATGCAAGTTCATATGCAAGTTATGATGCAAGTTCATATGCAAGTTATGATGCAAGTTCATATGCAAGTTTATGTGCAAGTTCATATGCAAGTTATGATTCATGTTCATATGCAAGTTATGATGCAAGTTCATATGCAAGTTATGATGCAAGTTCATATGCAAGTTCATATGCAAGTTATGATACATGTTCATATGCAAGTTATGATGCAAGTTCATATGCAAGTTATGATGCAAGTTCATATGCAAATTATGATGCAGGTTCATATGCAAGTTATGATACATGTTCATATGCAAGTTCATATGCAAGTTTATGTGCAAGTTCAAATGCAAGTTGTCTCTTTATGATATGCATAATGCAAGTTTGGGTTAAATACTAGTTGGGTTTAATGTATGTTCATATATGCAAGTTGACACCTTTTGAACCCATGATAAAGTTACATGCTATGTTGGCTAAACCCATGACCTTTGTGATGAATCTTCCCTTTATTATGTCGTGTTATGAGAACGAACTACGTGGGGAACGATGGGGTTAATATGCATGTTAATAAAATGATGTGAAATGGGTATGATTAATCGTACCACAAATTAAATGGACGTAATTGGGAATTTACCTATTAAGTTAGGTCTACCCATATTATGGAGTTGGGAATTTACCTATTAAGTTAGGTCTACCCATACTATGGAATTGGGAATTTACCTATTGAGTTAGGTCTACCCATATTCTTAAAAATGTGTAATTAATTAGGCATAATTAATTCAAATTATGGGGATGATTAATTAGGTGAAATTAATCAACTAAGACACGAGGTTGGACCCTTTTGTAGCGGAAGTCTGCCCGGAACCGACCGGCCATCCAGCAGCTACAAATGATTGGCCCAATGTGAGAGGTCTTAGTCATAAATTAAATACGTGATTAAAGTAAAGACACGAGGTTAGACCTTTTTATGACAGAAGTCTGCCCGGAACCAACCGGCATATCCAGCAGTCATAAAAGATGGTCTAATGTGGGAGGTCTTTATGAGGTCATGATCTTAATTAATTAAGAAACACTTAACCATATTAGCATGTAGAGGGACATGAGGGGTTAAGTGGGTGCCTTAGGTGGCATGTGGAAATCTAGTGGGTTGCCTTGTGTGGCAATAGAAAATACGATTAGAATACTTAACCAAAGAGGAACATGTAATTAAACATGGGTAAAGGGTTAAGTAAGTGCTTTGGGTGGCATATGGAAATCTAGTGGGTGCCTTAAGTGGCAATTGATATATGATTAGATGACTTAACCAAACCTTAACATGTAGGTGGGCATGATTATAACAGGGGTTAAGTGGGATACACTAGATAAAATAACAAGCTTAGGTGGTAGCTTGTGGGGGCCCATTTCAACCAATATCCCAAACGTATCTTAGTGGGCTCGACTCTAGTCGAGTGACGGGACACGCATATTGGGCTTGACTATAAGAGGCCAAAATGGGTTAGCGGTGGCAACGCATGACCAACGGGTTTCATATGCGTGTGTGGACCCGGGCTGGTAAATAAGACGTTGTTGCATCGTGTAGATATAAGCCGTGCACCGTTAGTTTTATCAGGTTGCCACGTTGGGGAATGGTACACCCCACGGTGGGGCCAGCATGGGTATCTACGTTAGGGAGCCGATCGAATGGGGAGTAGTGTGTACACCTAGTGGATTGTAGGGCCCCGTGGCGTCTACTTAGTCACCTAGGGGTACGCGAGAACTATTAAGTTAATTTTATAAGTCCATGGGTGGGATCAACCTTTAAGTTAGGAATGACTGGTGTGGTGCAGTATAGGAATTACCCTTGGGTGGGTAGATCTGGGGTGGTGTAATCCAGTAATTATCTTTGGGTGGATAAATGCGTCTTTTCGGTTATCTTAGTACATCCTGTGTTTAGTTGGCTACTTAGTGTAGTCATTATCCCCAGAGGTACCGTACCTTGTTTATATCATACCGTAATTACTTTAATGATTGTATTGTTAGGGTTATAGGACTCACTCAGACTTATGTCTGACCCCGTTGTTTCTTTATTTTTTCCCAACCCTCAGGTTTTCAGAGTGGGCCTAACACTAGTGGGCTTTGATCAGACTGCTTTTTCTATCTTTTGGAGCTTGGACCGTGGATGTAAAGCTCAGTTTATCTTTTCTATTATGGCTATTAGGTTATGTAATGGGATTATGTACTTTCGTTTTTATCAGGATGGATATTATGTACTTGACTCTTATTTATGGTTTTGGTGTAACCAAACATGTTTTACTTTCCGCTGAAATGAAATGATGTTTTAAATTCTGAAGTATTACTTATATCGGTCTTGTTGTAATTTTTCTGTTCTATATTCACTTAAAATACTCCACCGATGTTATGGCATTCCCTTAGTGAGTGACCGTAGCGGGTGTGGGGTGTTACAATTCACCTTTTGTTATCGGGGTATGGTTGCTAAGCGGAGAGGCCAAATTGTTGTTTAGACTGTTTGTTGTTAGGGGTACGTCGCTTAGCTCTTTTAGTCTTTACTAGTTGAGGGAGGGGCCTTGGTGAGGCCATATCCACCGTAAAAACAGACCCTAGTAATATCTGTATAGACTCTTAAAGACGGGCCTGTATAGATATGGAAAAGCTCCCGACTGTGTTCCGTGTTCCTTGTATCGCCCTTCAATGGAACTCGATGCACATTAGAGGACGTGTGATTGAGGCATCGAGCTACAATTGAAGATACGTATAGTGGATAGTCTATATACATACATGTCGGCTCTGGGTGGTGTATCGTAGACTTGAGGGCTTTACTTCGGTTTGAATTCTGATTCGAACAAAGGTGGTAGTTCATACGTTTATGTAGCATAGTAATGACAGATACATGTGGAACGTAATATTGTTATCCATATGTCACTACAGTGTAGGATGAGGGAATGCATATATTTCAATGGTGTTACGGTGGAGACCGTCCAAGTGGGGTACCATGGGGTGTACCTCAATATTGGGGCTAGCTACATATATACTATATTAGGTTAATCCATTGGGAAGTAAATGGGTATGACGTGTGTCCAAGCATTGAGTGCTGATAACCCAAGTAACCAAATAAATAAGATAATATGATTGAACGTTACATTTAGGGTTATCCAAAGTGTATAGTTTCAGTCTAGTCACCATAACTTGTGTTCTGACCCCCTCCTCATAACATACTCGCAGGTCAGATTTGTGGCACAGACATGATAGCTTTGGATACTGGTTAGGCAGTATTAATAATACGGTAAGTCTATGTTTTGATTATACTATATTTTATCCATTCCGCTGTGAGATATTTTCTGAGCTCTGACATATTTTATGTCTTTGTATTTTCTGCATGATACCAGAGCAAACAATTCCAAGTTTCGATGGATTGTAATTTTGAAAAAAAAATCGGTATGTCGGAATTCGGGTTGTCACAAGGGTGATTCAGCGATCACCTCAACAGGGAGGTAGGGGTCACGACCAACAAGGATAGAAGAAAGTCGGGTACCCGTCATCAGCAGCCAGTGGGATGCAAAAAGACTAGATCTAAACCCAAGACGCCGTCCACCTTTCACTATCGAGGCATGATGGTTGAGGGTAGATGCCCACTGGATATTTAGATTGTTTACTACGTGTAAGTCACTTAGCTCTTGTGGTCTTTATTAGTTAAGGGAGGGGCCTAGATGGGGCCATAGCCACTATGAAAAACAGACCTGAAGGATAGAATTACTCCATGATGGAATCTGATTTGGCCAAAGTTGGTTGTCCATATGCTTATATAGCATAGTATTGACAGATATATGTGGAATGTAACATTGTTATATAGAGATCTGTACGTCACTCCGGCGTAGGATAACGGCTGCGTATATTTCTGTGGCATTACGGTGGAGACCGTGTGAGTGGGGTACCATAGGGTCTACCTCAATATTGGGGGGTAGCTACATAGGTACTGTATTAGATTAATCCACTGGGAAGTAGATTGGTATGACATGTGTGTAAGCCTTGAGTGATGATAACCCAAGTAATCTAATAAAACAAGAAAATGTAACTGAATGGTATATATAGGGTTATCCAAAATGTATAGTTTAAATCCAGTCACCAGAACCTGTATTATGACCCCCTCCTCATCACATACTTGCAGGCTAGACTTGTGGCAGAGATATGATAGCTTTGGATAATGGTTAGGTAGTATTATGATTTTGGGTAAGGCTATATTTTGATAATATTGTATTTTATCCATTCCACTATGAGATATTTTTTGAGCTCTGATATATTTTATATCTCTTTCTTTTCTGTAGGATACCAGAGCAATCAACACGAGTTTCGATGGATTAGAATTTTGAAAAAAACCAGTCTATCGGAATTTTGGTTGTTACAAGAACATTAAATTTCCAAACTCAAAAATACCAAAGATGATAACCAAACACCTAAAACCCAAAAAATCCTCCAAAAACACAAAGCCGACTCCACGTTCTACGAACAAGACTTGTACATGGTTTACATTGAATACCATATAGCAAAATATACCTTCCTAGACCTGAAATCGAGACGTGGAAAAAAGTGATAAGATAGGAGTTGCTGCTCATCAGGAAGCTCCACATTAGTGACAATACGACAACGGTTGTCGTGACCATCAGTTGAAGAACCCGAGGGTAGTTCCCTGAAATAGAAACATAGCGGTGATTGGGGGCAGAGTCAGCTAGGGTTCCGGAAGTTTTGAGAAGAAGAGATGAGATTGAGGAATTAAGGCATTTTGGAACTCAAAACAACTACATAGATAAAAGCTTAAATCGGAAATTATAAAAGTGATTTTCGGAAAGGCGTTCACGCAAGACTTAAGAATGGTAGAATGATATGTGGTGTTTGAGGAGACCGGATTGAGGAAAATGGTTATTTTTGGAAGAGAAAAGATGCGCGGTGAAGAGAAAAGAGGATACCACGACATCATTTATAAACGCCTTCCGAAAACGAAACTTTTTAGTCCTCTGCAACCATGACTTTAATCGCTTATAACTAATGCATATTTAATCGGATTGATGTAAAACAAACAATGTTTTTTTCTAATAACAATAGTCTTTGAATGAACCAATAATTTTTGAGTTTCTATGTACAAATTTTAAGTCATGTCTTAATCTATTTTCAAATAGTATAGAGGTTTTGCAGTTCGATGACCGTAATTGGAAATTGAATAAAACAACTTTATAAAAATTATTAAAAATATGGAAAAAATATTTAATTATTTTAAAGTTATTTGGGTTGGAAATATTAAGTTTGTAAAGTATAAGGGCTATTTTGATTAACCTAGCTATTTAGTAACGCTTTTGTGACTCTTTTGTAACGCTTTTGCAACATTTTTGGAAATGTTATATTATGAAGTTCTAAACTTATTAATTATTATTTGAATCTTACAGAATCATTTTTAAAGGTTTTATGGAATATTTTTGGAAGTTTATAACTCTTAAACATATTTTTTAAATATTAAATCTATTTTATCTTTAATTAAGAAGGTTTTCCAAATGTTAACAGAATTGGAAATGGTTGAAAGTGATCTTCAAATGTTTGTTATTAATTCGATAAGTAAACTTGTACTATACAGGGTATTTAAAAGGTAGGGTTACAAGTATTCCGCTTATAGTATCAGTTGAGTATGGAAGTTGATGTCGAACATAAGCTAATGTATCTTCTATCCTATTCCTATATAAAATGATTTCAGATTAAATAGAAAGGTTATCAAGGATTAATAAAATGGGTTTGGATAGAAATAGTCTTCGGATATTTGATATGGAGTTTCATTATTAGACATATAACATCTAGGGATTTTGAAAGTAATTTATATCATTATTCCACTTATAGTATTCACTGATTATGAGAACGGTATCAAATATAAGCTGATATAGATTCTGTTTGAATCTTATATTAATATTAATATTAATATTTTAATTTGATATATGGATTAAAAGATGTGTAAAGTTTGTACGCTGTATGAAAAAATATTTAATTAAGATTTAAACAGGATTACGAGATTTAAAGGAACTTTGGGTTAAAAGATTTAAAGGAATGAATCTTCAAATTTTGAATTTAAAAGAAATGGTTGTTATTAAATTAAGAAGGTTGAAGGAAGATTTCAATTAACCAAAATAAAGTAAAACAGAGAGTTGATTAAGATTTGATATAATCCATAATTGTTTTTAAATTGCACTAAATATTTGGGAAGACCAGGATCAAACCCGTATCTAAAAGCTGTTTCGAATAATAGTACGTCGTTATGGAGCAATTGAAGACGATCGTTAAAGACCTAAAATCTTCATATCGAATGGATTTCTTGTTGATGCCTTGGTATCTCCCATATGATGTTATATATAGCAGTAGTTTGGACATACTTGGAGTTTCTGGATTTGCAAGCGCCTTTCTCGTTTATTGGATGAGGAATATGGTGCCTTTGGTTTCGTTCTGACCTAGAACGAACTTGTATAGATGTGTGTATGACAATGTATTTTGTAATGTATTGATTGGTTATTACAAAACATATTTCTGATTTGCGGCGGAGAATATACTCTTAGCATAACACCATTCTTTGAGACGTATGAGCTCAAAGGTTACATGGTTAGTGATGATCAGTTATATATTATGAAATTACAGTGTGGCATACTAAGTGATGAGCTTTGATGATCAAAGCATGGCTTAATGAAGTGTATCTTTGTGTAACATAACTTCGGCAAGCCTCACACCTCGGAAATTACCAAAAAGGGAAAAATGCAGTAAGGATATAGTCTGTCATCTCCTTCTACCTAAAAAGTGTACCATGGTATGGAGCCCAAATAATACTTATGTGGCAACTTCTACTTATGTGGATGTTGATGTTGCGGGCCCCCGGTTAAAGGTTGGCAACGACTTGGAGATGCAATATTTAGACATGCTCTAATTCCACTAGTTAAGGGATTGACTGATATTGTGTTAGCAGAGAGCCTATTTGGTTCTCAGAGCATCCCTCTAGAGTTGTACCCATCGATAAGAAAGTTCCTTAGCCTAGTCATTTGTTAGAAATGCATTCTCCACTACGAATCCTGTACGATTTTAGCTGTATACTATTATGCCAACATAATGGGATGGGACATTATGCTGGCTAGGATTGATACATTTACTTGCAAAATGATTTTTCACAGTATGCACTAACAATAATATCACAGGATTTCCTACGTATCAAGCATTTTTTGTTATCATAAAGAGAAATCTCGTCCTTTTTTGCATTTGCATTTTGTGTGTGCTGCAAGACCTTATGGTAGCATCATTTTCCAAAAAGCATTACGAACTTTTATGCACTGATATTCATAAGGAGAAACCCATTCTGTGTTATTCGACATGGTCTTATGATTTACCTCACTTTAAAATAAACCTAAAAATAACTATTAAATTCTCATACCAGTCCCATGACTAACCTAGAGTTTATTGTTTCTTCATCTAAACTCTAGATTTCCCTTGTTTTCCATACGGGAAGCTAGTAGTTTGGTTTGTAGATTTAGTTTTGGCATTAGTTAGAGCAGGATGCATGAGTAGAGCTGGAGTTATATCTTGGATCATTATTCTTCCATTGAAAGTTTGCATAGATTTCTTTCCATTGTGTTTCTACTATACTCTGTTGATAATTTTAACTCTGATATAAATTGTTGTTATGATAATGAAAAGTTCATTTTATTTCAATTCCATTGTGTAAGTATTCCTATCAATCCTTCTTCGTGAACGATTTGAGTCGGTTTAAATACTGGTTAGAACTCTACAAAAAGTCAGGTCATTTAATCGTCAATGTTGTTTAATATGTTCTCAATTGTAATACAGAAAAAGTTAATCTGCCACTTTATACGAGTTTAGTAGACAGTCATGGTCATTCAAGATCTTTCCATTGGCCCACATGTTACTATTTAACCAGTATTACGGGTGAACGCCTAGCCATTTAATACTTCACTTAGACAAATAGTTCCCTAGAAATTTTCATACAGCCCATCCATCGAGGTATTCCCTCAAACTATAACACCCCATAAAAATATACCTAAAACTAATTAATAACAAATAATGGAAATCTATAATAAAGCAATAAAATTTAAACTGGTTGAAAAATGGAATTTTGCAGCATTAATAATTTAGCCACAAAAATATTTTATTTAGGTTCGTGACGAAATTCTGATACGTTTTCATATATAATATGTTAAAAACGGTGTTCGTATGAAGAAATTACAATTTAAAGAAATCAAACGGTAAACATATATATATATATATATATATATATATATATATATATATATATATATATATATATATCTGTCTGTGTGTGTGTGTGTGCGGTTGAATTAGTAATGTATATCTAAGGGATAAAATAAAGGATTAATTGTCAGGAATAATCCCATGTTTGACATGCCTTCCCATAATAATCCCAAGTTTTGATTATTTCTGAATAATCCGAAGTTTGGGGGGTGTCTTTCCATATTGATCCATGTAAGTTATTGACTTGGTGTAGCTGTTTAACCTTTTAACTTCCCCAAATTGAATGCAAAAACATTTATTCTTCTTCGCTCTTCATTACTAACTTCAATTTCAAACCAAATCTCCAATCATGGCTTCCTTTATCCTCCTCCTCTCCTTACTCATTTTCTCCCAGTCCATCCTGACTGTTTTAGCCTACAACATCACCACAATGCTGGAATCCTATGCTGACTGCAGCCTCTTCAATATCTACCCCAGCCAAACCAAAGTCTCCAATGAAATCAACTTCCACACCACGGTCACCGTCCTCGCACCACCATAAGCCTTGGCTTGGTAGAAAGTTGAGTAAATTAGATTAGGCATTCGAACCAATTTCAACCACTCTAGATTGTGTCGACAAAGGAGAAAAAACACAAGACATGCCATTAGATCTTATGGTTCATAACTGGGGTTGTCTCGAGAAACTGACCTATATTAAGAAGCAAGTAGCAAACAGAAAAGTAGGAGATTCAAATGTTAAGGGAGAGTATGCTAATGTTTCAGTTATGGAGAAGTCACATTGTAGTGTATCTTCTACTTCCATGGTGGACCTAAATGCAAAAAGCTTTCGAGCAATTTTATTACGTGATGACAAAAAAATTGTCAGCCAGTCTCCTGAGATTTACTCTTCTCATCTATTTGATCCTCGTATCGCCAAGGAAGATAAAAGCAAAATGCTAAATGATCACATGAAAGGAAAACGAGATGATGTTAAAGTCAGTAGTTCTTCTCCACTAAGAAGAGACTTATCTCCTCAAAGATTAATACAAGCTAGAACTAACATAATTAGGAGTTCTATTTCAAGAGAAATTTCATATGTTTCTGTTGGAAACTCTAAATTTCCCTCAGCACCTTGCTCCGATAATTCCTATGAGGATTCCTTAACATCCACTAGAAGAACTAGGACTCCATCTCCTAAGCGTATGCTAAATGCAGGTTTGAATATGTTGAGGGTTGCAGCATGTAATGGATTTTGATGGTCGGGATGATGAAGATTGTAACGTGATAGGGACAGTCTGAACTGGAGATGGTGAAGGTGGATGAGTAGTGCTTGTTAACGATGGAGACTTTGAATGGTTGAAGGATGATCAGACTGGAGTGAGGTAGGTATTGATGGTGGAGGTAATCGTGTCGAGCTCGAGAAGAGGTGTTAGCAATTTTTAAACGAAAAAGAAAAAAAAAACTACTAAACAGGTTACCAAGTAAATAGGATCATTATGGGAAGACACCCCCCAAACTTTGGATTATTTAGAAATAATCAAAACATGGGATTATTATAGGAAGGCACATCAAACTTGGGATTATTCCTGATAATTATTCCTAAAATAAATTGGATAATAATAGATTCCCGTAGGTAAAATTGAATTTCAAATGAAGAGATAAAGATAAGGGGACTAGAATAATGTTTATAAGGTAAGATATAAACTAAATTGATTAATGTTATATAATAAAAAACTTTCTAGCCTTCCTAAAAGTTTATTGGGCAAATCAGTGACTAGGAGGTCGATTGCTTGGCACCTGAAGTGCCCAATAAGGCTTGCTTTAGATCAGGTTTTGTTATTATTTTATAAGTATAAATGACCAGGATTTAATCTTGATACCCCTATTACTGTTATTTACACACACCTATAAATAACACCTAGACTCCAGATCTAAAGTTTTCTACTTTCTCTATTTGTGCCTCCACTCTGCCATTGATTCTAGAGAAATTCACAATAGGTTTTCTTCCTCTCTTAAAATCTATTCATCTTTCTCTAACCTCTTTTCTAATAGGATTTGAAAAAAAAATAGATCTGGAATCACAAGGTTTATGTATATAAGAATTCTAATTATTTGATTGTGTTATATATATATGTATGTATGTATATATATATATATATATATATATATATATTTCTAGACATTGAAGTTCACATCAAATAGGCAAACATCGTCAGATACACGACATTTCCAATCATTGTGAGTGAAAACAGTCACTATTTAGGCATATTCTACATTTGTAGATTATTGTATGAATTAGTATACCCTTGGAGATTTGGATTATCGATAATATCAAAATGTAAAAGCCCAATATCTCTTTTATTTTATGCATGTTACGAAAGAATTGTCAATTTATTTTGAGTTTGTGAATTGTTTGAGTTTTGGATAAAGAATACTTTGGGTGAGTTACTTTTACTTGATTTGATTTATCCATTTTGTTTAAAAATGATTGTGATGCAAAAAGGTTCGGATTTGATTTAGTGTTGTTATTTGAATACGTTTGGATATCCAATTTGAAATGGATAATACGAACTATTTATATTTAAAACAAATCAAATACCAATGTTTTTACGTACAACATAAGAAAGATAAATTAGATAAATAAAGGTCTATATATATATGTATGTATACATATGATGTAGTAAATTCACACCTAGTTCTCATCTCGTTACTTGAATTATTTTGATCAGCCTAGGATGAAAGTTTTGATTGTATGTTGTATTTTTCAAGTTACTACTATTTGTAATTATGCAATTATGCCATTATGCCATGTATGTAGCAGCCTAATGCGGGAATTAACTTATATACCTCAAATGTAGACCAAGTTGACAATTTTATATCATTGAAAAGTTCCTTCGTTTACATGAAAACAAGCATTATTTATACGTACTAAATATTCTACTTATATAGCATTATTTAACATAATTAGCGTAATAATGAAGTAATAAACGCGATGAGGATAAGATTTGAATTTGAAAATGACCCCGCATAAATTGTTGTTTCTGCATGTGTATAAATTTCTTATCTATATAGTAAATAATGACACACAGACGCGCGGTTAGTTTCCATTTTTGGTAGAAGTCTACCCGCAACTGACCAATAAATCCAGCAACCGCAAATGAGTCTGGCTAATATGAGAAGTCTAGGTGTCATGGGCCATTTAAGTTAGTACACTATGACCCGAGGTTAAGGCCACTTGTAGAATAACTCTGCCTAGAACTTCTCGACATATCCACCATCTGGTAGGCGGTTTAATGTGAGAGCTCTAGTGTGTGTGTGTGTGTGTGTATATCATGTGTGGGAATAGATAGGTCTATTGCGCCTTGAGAAGGTCTTAAGTTGTCAACTCTCTTCTTATCTAGTTTGGGTCTTAAGTGGCTAGGACTAGTCTAATTCCGAAGTTTTATTCCTTGGGTATGGACTAAAGTCATGAGACCCTCCCTTATTTGATTTGAAGTAGGTCTATTGGTCCTCCTTCTCTGAAAGTGGTTTAGACATAACAATAACGGAGTATGATACATAGTTTATCAGAATGTCCACTTCCTCTAGGAGCATTGGAAGGGACAAACTAGGACAAAGTTGGTATACATTGGATGTAGCATGCTATTTAATTCACCAACTGTCTAAGGGAAGTATTAAGCGGTGTAGGTGTTCTATAGTAATACCATTAAATAGTAACACGAGGCATCCACCAGAGGGGTTTTAAATGGCTATGTGCGGACCTACCCTAAACCGGTTACTATTTCTCATATTTCTTGTGAGAATATATAATTAAGAACGTTGACACATTAGGATAAGGTATTAAGTGGCTAGGGTCTGCCTTAGGGTCGGAAAAGATCATTAGAATCCACCCTTAGTAAATATTTTAGAACATGCCTTAAGTGATCAAGAATGTCCACCTCGTTGGGGCTCCACCCTAAATGCACTAATGAGGTCTTAATGATTGATTCAGATATCCACCTCATTGGTTAAACACTTTCTGTATATGAGAGTGCTTGTGTGTTTCATAGACATACCCTGACATATGTAACATGCTAAATTGAGGGTATGGTCTTTAAGCAATTATTTTTTCTAGTCACACAGGAATTTATGTTATGACCCCTCCCCTTAACATATCTAACATGTCAGTGAGTGGGGTAGTTATAGAATAAAGGAAATGAAGCCGGAGCCTGACGAAGGCGATGGAGATATTATGCTATTATTAATTACCATTATTGTTTTGCTTATGGAAACTCTAGGTCGCGAACCATAATGATGTATTGATTTAGTGATTGTATCTTGACAATTTATATTTGAATTATGTGGTTTTTTATGAAATGGTACAACTTATTTTGCTATTTTCCTTTTTCGCTCTGCTGTGTGATATTCCATAATTATATGTTTATATGTTATTCTGTGCAAATGT
Source organism: Allium sativum (assembly GCA_030737875.1). Taxonomy (NCBI): domain Eukaryota; kingdom Viridiplantae; phylum Streptophyta; class Magnoliopsida; order Asparagales; family Amaryllidaceae; genus Allium; species Allium sativum. The sequence continues at coordinate 514,557,832 of CM060924.1, forward strand.
AATCTTTACAGGAACCAACAACACGTTAAAAGTGGCTCTAAGCTTCAATAGGCCTTTTCCAGGTCGAAATTTAGGCCTACTCCGGAAGGGTTGTTACATTTGGTATTAGAGTATAGGTTATCTAATTATAGGGAAGTTGTGATGGCCACCCATAACCCCCGCACTATACAAGAGGAATAATGCACTGGAGGGTGTGCCAGGCAGTCATGGACGATCATTAGAGTAGGAAAACACAAGCGAAACCTGTCGTAAACTCACAGTGCAAGGATAAAATATAATAGAACATATACAACATGTAGAAATAATGAAGCAGAAACACAAGACTTTCATACATCCAGAAAGTAGTATCCACAACTTGGAAATAGTGTTTGTACAAAGTTGCCTCACTACATCGCTCAGAAAAGCAAATAGCGGAAATCCAATTATTAGATAGTAATAAAACTGGTAAGTGAGCCTCCTGCTCGTCGTCGATCATCATCATCGTCCTCACAAAAGCATCACCTGTCACCTGCTACTCAGTCTGCCCGTCCACAATCGAATGAACAGCCCAAGGTAGTAAGAGGAAACATAAAACCTTCAGTCAATCAACAGTCATAGTGAGCGATAAAACAGCTAACAAACTTCAACAATAAAGTGTATGAGAAGGGATAGATAAACATACTAGTATACCCACGACACCAGAGAAGAACCCAACCTTGTTTCCCCACATCGGACAATGATAGCCTTTACTATAAACAATTCAACCATTCATCCATGGAAACCAGAATATCCATTCAACCATGGAAAGCACTCATAACATCCAGATTATATAATTATCACACAGACAACCCTAATCGAGTTTAACATCCCCCAAGTACTCTCCCCAGAGGCCTAAACCAATATTAGTTAAGTACTCAAAGAACATCTCCTTCGAATTTGGATAATCTATGTGAGATAGTACAAACAGAACAACCAATCATCCATGACTGACTTTGGCTGTCACCGCCAATCCTGTTTTGAAACCATCGTTAATTATATGACAGCCAACCTTGCCATATGTCAAGGGCTAATGGTGTAACACCCCACCTCTGCTAGGGTCACTCACAAAGGGAATGCACTAGTTTTGGAGGGGTATTATCTAGTAAACAGGCACAGGGATAACACAAGACAGAACATAAATTTAACAGAGTATATAAAGCAGCGGATATAAATTTAACCAAATCTCATTACGTGGAAAATAGAGTCAAAACCTCTTACATCAATATACCAAGTCATTATTTCATTACATCAAGTTCTAAAGAAGCAAAGTACTTAAAACAAAATAAGTCCAATATTATTCCCCAAAAAGAGCATGAGTGCAGCCATAGCATAGCTCAAGACCAAACCGTACATGAGCTGTCAGAAAGAAAGCAAATTCCAAGCTAAGAGCTAGAGTTTCCTCCCTGAGAACCTGGGGGGGAAACAAAAGAAAAGGAGGTGGAAGAAAACGGGTCAGTCAAAAAGACTGGTAAGCCCTAGTGACTATCAGCATAAAAACTAATAAAGTTAACTGGACATGAGAAACTGAGATTAAACATAAAGATAATAACTGGACTGGCATGATAATAAAAGGTAACAAGATAAGAGTGGCATCGCATATAAAAGGTTTACTGCACTAACTGTACTAGTGTCCCAATCCATGTCAAGTATAAATCCAGAAATGATCCCTAAACCCAATAACATGAAGTGACCCAATACGGGGTCCGACAGTCCATCCTAATCGATCGGCTTTACTCGTTGTGTGTCGGTGTTATACGGCCCAATCGCGGAATGTAGTCACATGTGCTAGGTCCACCCTAGGTTGTATCAGGTCCTAGGGTGTCAACCACTGACACAAATAAAGCACGCACAATGTAGTACTACGGGTGCCCATGCCTACTTTTTCAACTCCGGACTAAGTGCACGACCCTAGTCCGCCTAAACCTACACTGGCGCACCTTACTCAGCCGTTATTCTTGGTCGCTTACAATCAGCCCAGTAATCGTGCCCCACCCTGCCTAGTCCCCAGGGTATCGTGATACTTCTAAGTGGGTTACTGTTGAAAGGGACCACGTGGCTAGGATTTCTAATGGGTTAAGTGTTGTCATTAAAAAGGTCATGACTTAACCCCTATCCAAACATGTATCAAATTGGTTAAGTGTATTCAAGTGGTCCATGACTTAACCTTACCATGTAGCATTAATTTACTTAACGCACCCCAACCTCTCACATTAGACTTGGTTATGGTTACTGGATGTGCCGGGCGGTTCCGGGAAGCTTTACACCATAACCTAGTCTAACCTCGGGTTTAAAGTGCTATATGACCAACTACCCACATTGGGTCCTATTATTTACAACTACTGGATTTGCCGGGCGGTTCCGGGCAGTTTTACGTTGCAAATTCAACCCAACCTCGAGTTGGCCACTTTCAAGTTATCTAATTGTCATGTACCAAATTCATGTTTTCAAGCTTATTCTTATGTCAAGTTTTCATGTCATATTTTCATGTCATATCATGTCAATTCCATAGCCAATTTCAAGTTTGCCTAATCTACCCCAAAACGTATCCCCAACGTACGTGAATTCACATTAATACAACATGCCAAAATAGGGATATAACACAAAAAGGATAGTCATAGGATGGCAAAGGTGTTCACAAGTTAAGCATGATGATTATAACATTACAGGCATATGAAATAGGGTCTCAACATCAACTTGGCAAAATATGGTGATAGACATGGTAAAGGATTGACATAAGATAGTAACCCCAATAATAAATTCAACATCACCGGCATGTCAAGATAAAGGTCATGGGGGTTTTAGATTAAACATGAATATGTCCAAATCAAGTTCATACTAATATTCCACAAGTCAAAATTTAAGATGAATAGATCTAGGGTGTACAAAACTAGATCCAAAATAACAGATCTAAAAGGGATAGTCATAGATCAAAGATATACCATGGTAGATCCAACCTAGTTATCATGTTTAGGCATAATTTCAGTTTACATCGTGTTCATGTTAAATTTATAGTTTAGATCTAAGAGTGACAAAGGGCTTACAGATCGTGGTCTTGAGAATGAGAAAGCAAAAGAGTAGAAGAAGAATCTCTAGCAAATCCCCAAATCAACGTAGCTCTAACGAAGTCTTGAATAGCCTCCTTGTTCTCTATCTTCCAGTCAGAACCTCAGCAGCATAAGGCCGGATAAGAATGTGATAGAGAGTCTAGGGTCAGGGGTTGTTTATATAGGGTTTAGGGAGCTGAACCTGGACAGGCAACAAGACCAGATACATCTGTCCCAAAAACAGGCTAGGTGACCAGGTCGACACCCAAGTCGACTGGCCAGTCGACTTGGTCTGGGGTGGGTCGACTGCCCAGTCGACTTGGTGCGGGCGGGATTTTTCCCGCCCAGTCTGTCTAGGTTTTGAAATTCGAATTTTGAACTTGAATTCGAACTGTTTTGAACTCTGGAATTTTCTGAAACTTGGAGAGCCATATCTTGGTCATACGGACTCCGATTTTCGTAAACTCGGACACGTTTTCAAGCAGAATTTCGAGACGAACGTAATGGCGTAACTCGTTTCCCTTGATTCTTATTTTAAAATTTAATTCTGCCTTGATTTATAGTTATAACACGTTATTAAAATACGGGTTGTTACATTCTCCCCTCCTTAAAGGATTTCGTCCCCGAAATCTCTAAGTTAGGAAGAATGCATCCTACCATCCATATCCATCTACTCACAACATCATTCACGAGCAACCATTGTCCTTAAAAAGATTTCTGATGCTGTATGAACATATGCAGTATGTGTGTGTATATGTACTTATCTAATTCAAAAGATCAGGCGGTTACTGATTCAGTAAACCTCCTTAATGCAAGATATGTTAGTCTAATGAGTCCAACATGTATGCAAATTCCAAATATAACTTAAAATTTCTACATGAGTGCACAAACATCATCCATATGCAACATCCACGTGATAGCATAACAAGATCATCCATGTACAAGTATAAGCACCCATGCAAATGCAACATGAAAAGGTGTCTGAGCCGATCTAGTGCCTAATGTGTGTCATGCATCCACTAGAAATCACTTGCAAACACTTGCAACCATTTGCAAACATCAACCATAACATGTTTCAAATACATGTTTACATCCAAAGAGGGTTCTAAGGTTCTCAAGACAAGATTAACAAAACAAACATAGGTAGCATGATAAGAAAGGTTTACAAGCTCAAAGGAAAAAGAGATCGAGAAAGTACCCTCAAAAAGAAATGGGTAAAGCGCGCGTATCTTCTCCTCAGTTTCCCAAGTTGCGTCTTCTTGGGCTTCAATCCACTGTACTTTGACTAGCTTGACTTCGCGATTCCTTAGCTTCTTGATCTCCGCCCCTAAGATACGAATAGGAACTCGCCTCAGCGTTGCTTCTTTCTCCACTTCTACGCCTTCGAGGATGCTTGGCTCAACCACCTCAGCTGATTCATGTAGGCAATTTCGAAGATGCGAGACGTGAAAGACATTGTTTACTCTGGCCAGCCTCTCAGGTAACTCTACCTTATAAGCCATCTGCCCAATCCTCTCAGTGATAGGGAACGGTCCTACGAATCTCGGTGCTAGCTTTCCAATTGCTCCAAAACGAACCACATTGCGCAAAGGAGAGACTTTTATGAAAACCATATCTACGACTTCGAACTCTAGGTCTGTCCTTCTCTTGTCCGCATAAGATTTCTGTCTATCTTGGGTCGATTTCATTCGTCTTCGTATCAACTCCACCTTCTCAGAAGTGTCTCGTATCATGTCGGGCCCAAGTATAAGTCTGTCAGTCGTCTCCCACCAGCAAGTTGGTGACTTGCACGGTCTTCCATACAGGGCTTCGAACGGTGCCATCCCTATGCTAGCCTGGTAGCTATTATTATAAGCAAACTCCACGAGAGGGAGATGGTCTTCCCAAGTACCACCAAAATCAAGAATGCATAGCCTCAAAAGATCCTCTAGTACTCTATTTACCCTTTCGGTCTGTCCATCCGTCTGAGGGTGATAGGCTGTACTTAAATTAAGTTGCGTACCCATTACTTCTTGCAGACTATTCCAAAACTGGCAAGTGAAAATTGGGTCACGGTCACTGACTATGCTAGAAGGAACCCCGTGCAACCGTACTATCTCTCAAAGGTAAATAGACGCTAGCCATGATGCAGTCCTTTTGCTTTTCACCGGAATGAAGTGAGCACTCTTCGTGAGTTTATCAACAATGACCCATATGCTAGTATTCCCTTTCCTCGACCTAGGCAATCCATCCACGAAATCCATCGAGATACTTTCCCACTTCCATTGCGGGACCTCCAAAGGATGTAATAGCCCACCGGGCTTCTTAGATTCAGCCTTGACTTGTTGGCACACCATGCACTTTGAGACGAATTGTAACAACCCGTAAAATGCGAGCCAGTTTGAAATTTTTATTTTGACGATTTTAGCGAATTTTGATTATTTAAAATGAATTATTTTAAATAATATCGACGAGAAATTTATTTTGAATAGAATTCGAACGTATATATTATACGCGTCGTCGTTAGAATATAAATAATTATATAATTATAAATAGAATTGAAAATGGCGCGGTAGTTCGATAATTCGATTTCAAACTTCAATTGAATGTACCGGGTGCAAAACAATTCGAATTTTAGTGAAACCAAAAATAATGGAATCTAATTGATAGTATCTTTCCAACGAATCCGAAAAATCAAGATTTCATATCGGGAATCAAAAGATATGTCCAGTTGAAAATTCTGAATAGTCGCTATGGAATTCAGGCCCTTAAAAATGGACATTTTGCAAATGACCTCGGATTTCGACGAAACCACTTTTGTTGGGTCCGTGATGTAAAGTTATTGCTAGGTTTCAAATTTCATAATTTTTCGAATCAATATGTGAGCGTGGCAAAAGAAAACGCGTTTGACCAGATTCAGTTGATTTCAATCGACTGGAAATTGGCCATTTTTCAAACGGTCTCGGAATTCGACGAAACTAGTTTTGTTAGGACCGTATCGTCAATACGAAGCTAGAAAATATTTTTCAGGAATTTTTAAAGTTCGTATGTGACCCCGGTAATTTGAAATGTACGTTTAAAATTCAATATAGTGATTTAAATGTAAATTCAACCGAAACTGATCGAAACGATCAAATTGGCCTGTGATACATATCCCATTGTGTTCGGAATGGGGGTAAAACGCTAGGGACGACAGTCGGTGGGTTTCGTTTCGAGTTCGGATTTGAAAGTTACTTTTTGGAATTTAACATTGAATAAAATATAATTATATTTATATAATCCCTCTTTACCCTAAACCCCCCTTTTATTTTACACAAAATCGATTTCAGCAGAAGGAAAAAAAAAAACAATGCCTGCCACGTTCAGCGATCGCCGCCACTGGAGTGGCCAACCCCACGCCGCACCACCAATCAGCACCCCCCCTCCTTCGCCACCTCGACTCTCCACCCGCAAGCCCATCTCGCGCAGCAACGTCGACGAGACCCCAATCACCCACCGCGCTGCCATGATCCCACCATCGCCAGAGTTCACCTGCGCGACCCCACCTCGCTCCCTGCTCCGACTGGCCGACGCCCCCTACTTCTCCCGCTGTCGTTCTGGCGAACTCTTACCCCGAAACGCAGTGAGTTTTTACTTACTCATTTATTTGTTTATGTTATTCCTTTTTCTTTTTGTATATAAAAACATGGTATTAAAAAGATTTGATTTTTATACTTTAAAAAGATTTGATTTTTATACTTTAAAAAGATTTGATTTTATACTTTAAAAAGATTTGATTTTTATATTACAGAGATTATAAAAATATGATTTTTATATTTTTAAAGTATTAAAAATATAATCTTTATAGGATAGAGAATATAAAAATATCATCTTTGTATGTGTAGCGAAATAAAAATCTGATTTTTATTTTATATACGTTGGGATAAAGTGGTAATTTTTATAAAGGCGAAAACTTTATTTTTGAAATGGAATTTTTGTCTATATAGTAGCAATGTAGAAATAGAATTTTTATCCATAGAACGAGATAGTAAAAATAAGATTTTTATATATTGAAAGTCGAAGTAAAAATCAGATTTTTATATATTGAAAGTCGAAGTAAAAATCATATTTTTATATATTGAATAGCATCGTAAAAATTCGATTTTTACATATGTAGAGAATACGGGCGAAAGCGACAAAAAGGCGAGAGCGATGAAGATTCTTATCAATGAAGTGCCGTGGAGCTAGGATAGCTATGGGTGAGAATTTCTCACATTTCAATTTATTTTTCTAGTTATATATATATATATATATATATATATATATATACTAGGATGCAGACGGTGCTTAGTAGCACCCGACACAACCGTCCACAAACCATGGACTTGTTTGTTTGGTTGCATAGCTTAGTTATATGATTTGATTTGAATTTGGTTGTTTGGTGAATTTTATTGATGTGTGAATGGCGTGGGCCTTCACTAGACCGGGGATAAGGCTAGGCCTCGTCCCGTTTCTAGTATCGTGCCGTTATGCCGCCGAAATTTTCTAAAATATGTTAGAAAATAAAAATATCATTTTATTGTGTAAATGAATTGAATAGAAATTCATAGGTTGAAATAAAATGCTTTATCGTTAAAAATATAATTTTTAACGTGAATGTGAATAAATGAATAGTTATAAACAAATCGGCCGATTTGTTTGTATATACACTGATTTGACTGATATTGATTGGGTCGATAAATTTCACACATTGCCCAACTGCACAAATAAAATCTGTGTTTGATTGTTTGAAACCCCACACGGGTGTTGGGATGAAATTTGAAGTTCACTCATCCTGATTGATTAAATATGTCGATCGATTGATTGACAGGCTGTTATAAGCGTTGAATATCTATATTTGATGCTTATACAGTGTAGTGCACTTTGGTTGATGGTTGATTATTTTCAATGCTATTATATACATGTGTTGTATGAAAATCCATATAATTAATTTTATATGGTAATTGATTGGGCCTCATTCCAATTTGAAAAATAAAGAAAATTTGAAAATAGAAATTTATGAAGCCGTGTTGATTAGATTGACGCCATTTTGACGTGAACGATATTTGTATCGATTTTATTCATTTTAAAAATGAATATTGAAAAGTGATTTCGAAATCGACGATTTCGAAATGAATTGAATTGAAAACGATTTCGAAATGAATTGAATTGAAAACGATTTCGAAATGAATTGAATTGAAAACGAATTCAAAGTGAATTGAAAACGAATTCAAAGTGAATTGAAAACGGATTCAAAGTGAATTGAAAACGAATTCAAAGTGAATTGAAAACGAATTCAAAGTGAATTTAAAACGGATTCAAAGTGAATTGAAAACGGATTCAAAGTGAATTGAAAACGATTTCAAAGTGAATTGAAAACGATTTCGAAATGAATTGAATTGAAAACGATTTCGAAATGAATTGAATTGAAAACGATTTCGAAATGAATTGAATTGAAAACGATTTCGAAATGAATTGAATTGAAAACGATTTCGAAATGAATTGAATTGAATATGAATTCAAATTGAATTGAAATTTGAATTGAATAGAAATGAATATTCAAAACGAATTTATAAAGAAGAATTCAATTGTGATTTGAATTGAAAAGGAAGTTGAAAATATTTTTGAAACGAATTCAAAACTATTTATATAATTCGTTTTAAATAGAAATCGACGAAATATATATTATATATATAATATAATGGCCTGAATAGAACGCGCCGCGCCGCGGCAGTTCGTGAATTTTGACCATTTATTTCAAACGGACATTACGGGAGATCCGACCGTCGGATTCTCCTAAAACCGGAACCGTTGGGTTCGTATCGAAAAGAGCTTTCTAACGAATATTAGAAATTAGAAATCTAACGGTTGGATTTGGAGATACGTCCAAATCAAATTCGAAAAAGGTCGTTGTAAGTGCAGTTCGATGGCCATTGTTGGAAATCGACTGTACGGGCCTTGATAAAATTATTAAAAATAGTAATAATTTGTGTAAAATCATAAGAAATGATTTGGGAAGAATTGGGATGAAAAACTCCATATTTGAAAAGATAGAAATAGATTTTTATCGAATTGAACTAGTTTTGAACTAGAATTATAATTCTATTTATTTTTAAATAAATAAATTGAATTCGAAAAGGGTTTTAAAAATAACCAAAATTTCCAATGATTGCATTGGAGTGGATTTGAATCGAAATTGTCTTCGGAATATTTCGATGTTGGAATTCGTGATTATACAGGTGTTGTTATGGAAATTTGAAAGATATATATATATATATATCGTTATTTCCAATACGACATTTGTTAGTCGTAGGATTCGATATTGAATATAAGCCGATATATTTTCTATTCAGAGCCTTGTATTGAATATCGAATGTGATTTGGGTTTGTCGTGAATGGTGTCTTCACTAACACTGTTCTTAAACCCAGTTGAGAAAAGATTAAATCTTTTTATTTAGATTTAATGAAGTTTACCAATTAAATGATATTTAATTGGAATAGAATTGATATTGATTTTTGGGTTTATCGTGAACAGTGTTTTAAATAACACTCGTTCTTTAACCCGATAATTAATGAATGTGATTTTGGGTTTATCGTGAACCGTGTTTTAAATGACACTGATTCTTTAACCCAGTTAACGATTAAAACAAAGTGGAGTTTTAATGAATCTTTAATTAGATTGAAATGATCGAAAATGGAGTATCACCAGTTTTACTCCAGGCGATAGTTAAATCTTTAATTAGATTTGAACGTGAAATGGTAATTGAATTTACCGATAACACCGAGGTGTTAGATATGAAGTATTACCAGTTTTACTTCATGGGATGAATAGGTTGGGATTGGGAAATTAAAACAAATGATTACTTCGGTAAGGTTCGTTAATCCCGACTAGTTTTGAATTGATATTCAAAAGTAGATTAAAGAATAAATTCAAGGAATTTATCTTTGATAAAATTAATGGGAATCTTTCCCTATGAATGTGAAATTTAGAAATTAACTGTTGGTTAGCCAAGCAGGATGGTTTTCTGGATATTGATCTGATGTTGGTTTCGGCCTTCGGGGTTAATATTTGGGGAACTATTCTCTTGATTAATTTGCGGTTAGTGACTGATGAATTGGAATGAGGCGTATGTTGTGTTTGTGTAACACTTTTATAATATATACGCGAGTTATTCGGAAAGACCGGGTTTATCCCATTCTGAATAACTGATACGACGATAAGTCGAAGATGAAGACGATGGTCGAAGACCGGAAGTCTTCACGTCGTTTGGGTAATTACTGATGATCTTGATTGGGCTGTACACCCAAGAAGATGGAAACAGTTAGTGATCGTCCAGACGTACTTGGAGATCGATGGATATGCGGGGTACTAGGTGCCTCCGGTTTCGTTCAGACCCAGAACGGACTTGTAAATGGACTGTGTGTCTGACATTGGATTTTAGTCCTTGTGATTGATCTCTATTAAATATATATCTGTTTGGCGGCGGAGAATTTATTCTCTTGCTTAACGCCCTTCTCTGAGACGTACGAGCTCAGGGGTTATATATTGATGGATATCAAACGCATGGAGTGAATTGCCTGTGTGGCATGCCTAAGTGGCAATTGATCGAGGCTTCTGTTGAAAAGCAAAGTCTTGTGGTGATGATCAAAGCAAGGCCTTTGTGGCGTAGCTTTGTGTAACGTTTACCTCGCGTGTTTCACACCCGGTATGAACCAAAAACGGGAGAGGACGTCAGGGAGGGCATGCGTTTCTTTCTAGCTAGAAGTGGCGTCAGTGGTTTTACACGCCCTGACGAGTTTGACTTATGTGGTTGTTGCTGTTGCGAGGCGCCTCGGATTGATCGGTCGTTCTCGAACCGATGGAGTCATTTAGTTGGCTCGTTTACGGCCCATAGGGCGGGGAAGCGCATGTTCAGGGTTGAAGTTTAATCCACATCGGTGGACTGGACCTGAGGATCCAAGGGTCACTCGAGCTCTGATCCTGAGGGGCGGGCTAGAGCGTCTCGAATCGGTTGAGGACTATCTTTTGCCTCGGTTCATAGACGGAAATCCAATTTCCAAATACGTGACTTTGCGGTTTTATTTGTAAACCTATATATGGCGACATAGTGGCATGGGACGCTCATGTCGCCTATGATTGATACTTATGATTCGAAGTTGTTTTATACACTATGCACTTATTATAGTATCAAATGATTTGTTTTAAACGTATCAAGCATTCTTTGGCTGTTATAAGGGAAAACCCTATCCCCCGGCTTGCGTTGCATTGTGTGATAGGACCTGGGTCTTATAACAGCTTCATTTTTCTTTATTTAGCATTGCGCTGTTTGTTATATGCACTGGTATTCTTGGGAGGAAACCCGTTCCGTGTTATACGGCGTGGTCCCTTGATTTACCTAACTTTCAAATAAAGATTAATAACTGTTTCAGTTCTCACACCAGTCACATGACTGACCTGGAGTTTATTGTTTTAACCTAAACTCTGGGTGCCCTTATTTTGACACGGGCAGCTAGTAGTTTTGGTTTTGCAGATTTATATTCACAGGATCCTGGTTTACAGCTGGAATGATATCCGGAAAGCTTTGTATCCGTATATCTCTTCTAGTTGTGCATTGTATTATTTTCCGCTGCTATGTATTTAAATGTAATTTGAATCTCTGATATTTCTGTGTAATATTCATTTATACTCTGTATATTCTTGTAATCTGATGCATTGTTGTAATATGCAATGAAATGTTCTTCTATATGCGTTCTGTTTTGTCGTGTTCTCAAACGATAGGGCGTTTCGAACGGCCTGGATCGGTTTAGCGACTGGCTCGGACCGAGCGAAATTCTCTGCCGTCACACGAATTCTGCCACGTCCTTTTTCATTCCGGCCCAAAAGAAAATGCGTTTCACATCTCTGTACATCTTATCCCCTCCGGAATGTATAGTCATCTTCGAGTGATGCGCCTCTTCGAGAACTTTATTTACTAAGTCTCCCACTAGTGGAACACATAGCCTTCCATCGCGCCTTATGTCATCAATGGCATACCTACCAAGGTGACTTGACGTCTCACCACTGATAAACTTGTCCATGATTTCGACTATCTGTGGGTCTTCTTTCTGCGAAGTCCCTACTTGATCTAGAAGCGTAGGTCTCAGCTCAAGAGATGCTAACGTACCAGCCAATGACTCAACAGCATGCGTAAAATCAAAGGTCGCTATAAACTCTAGACTTTTTCTTTCAACAAATAAGGGGCTCAAAGTCAACCTTTTTCTGCTTAGCTCATCCGCCACCACGTTACCCTTGCCAGGGGTATAAGTTATATCGAAGTCATATGAGGCCAAGAATTCCATCCACCGTTGCTGTCTCAGATTCAAATCTTTTTGCGAAAAGAGATACTTAAGAGATTTGTGGTCGGTGTACAGCTCGAATCTCTCCCCTAGGAGATAATGGCGCCAAGCTTTAAGTGCAAAAACAATCACGGCTAACTCCAAGTCATGTGTGGGATAGTTCTTCTCATGAACCTTAAGTTGTCTACCCCCATAGCATATCACTCTTCCTTCTTGCATTAGGACAGCGCCTAATCCCGTGCCGCACGCATCTGTGTACACCGTAAACATTTTTCCTCCATCGGGTAATGCTAAAACTGGAGTTGTGGTGAGGGCTCTCTTGAGTCTCTGGAAAGCAATCTCACATTCTATGTCCCATGCAAACGCTAGGTTTTTCTTCGTTAACTTAGTAAGAGGGGCTGAAATCTTAGCGAAGTCATTAATGAACTTCCTATAAAAGCCCGCCAAACCGAGAAAGCTTCTCACCTCTGTTGCATTCTTAGGAATTTTCCAGTCTTGTACTGCAACTACCTTTGCGGGGTCCACGGCTAAACCTTGCTTAGAAACTACATGCCCAAGAAACCGAACTTCCTCCCTCCAAAAATGGCATTTGGAGAACTTAGCCTTTAACTGGTGTGCTCTAAGCGTATCGATGACCTCCTTGAGGTGTCTAGCATGCTCTTCTTCATCCTTTGAGAAGATTAGAATATCGTCCATAAAAACCACCACGAACTTGTTAAGGAACTCCCGAAACACCCTACTCATCAGGTCTACAAAGTACGCGGGTGCATTCGTTAACCCAAACGGCATGACGACCCATTCGAAGAGCCCATCTTTAGTCCTAAACGCAGTTTTGTCAATGCTATCCTCAGCCACTCTAAGTTGATGGAATTCTGTGGCTAGATCGAGTTGAGAGAAAACAGATGCTCCCACAAGCTGGCAAAAAGACCATCGATTCTTGGTAGTGGGTGCCTATTCTTCTTCGTCAGCTTGTTTAACTCACGATAATCCACGCACAGACGAAGCGAACCATCCGCCTTAGTAGCGAATACCACCGGAGCACCCCATTCAGAAATGCTTCGCCTTATGAAATTTTTCTCGAGCAACTCCTTGACTTGTTTACTGAGCTCTCTTCTTTCTCGCGGGGCCATATGTGTAACACCCCACACCCGCTACAGTCACTCACTAAGGGAATGCCATAACATCGGTGGAGTATTTTAAGTGAATATAGAACAGAAAAATTACAACAAGACAGATATAAGTAATACTTGAGAATTTAAAACATCATTTCATTTCAGCGGAAAGTAAAACATGTTTGGTTACACCAAAACCATAAATAAGAGTCAAGTACATAATATCCATCCGGATAAAAACGAAAGTACATAATCCCATTACATAACCTAATAGCCATAATAGAAAAGATAAACTGAGCTTTACATCCACGGTCCAAGCTCCAAAAGATAGATAAAGCAGTCTGATCAAAGCCCACTAGTGCTAGGCCCACTCTGAAAACCTGAGGGTTGGGAAAAAAATAAAGAAACAACGGGGTCAGACAAAAGTCTGAGTGAGTCCTATAACCCTAACAATACAATCATTAAAGTAATTAGGGTATGATATAAAAAAGGTACGGTACCTCTGGGGATAACGACTACACTAAGTAGCCAACTAAACACAGGATGTACTAAGATAACCGAAAAGACGCATTTATCCACCCAAGGATAATTACTGGATTACACCACCCCAGATCTACCCACCCAAGGGTAATTCCTACACTGCACCACACCAGTCATTCCTAACTTAAAGGTTGATCCCACCCATGGACTTATAAAATTAACTTACTAGTTCTCGCGTACCCCTAGGTGACTAAGTAGACGCCACGGGGCCCTACAATCCACTAGGTGTACACACTACTCCCTATTCAATCGGCTCCCTAACGTAGATACCCGTGGTGGCCCCACCGTGGGGTGTACCATTCCCCAGCGTGGCAATCTGATAAAACTAACGGTGCACGGCTTATATCTACACGATGCAACAACGTCTTATTTACCAGCCCGGGTCCACACACGCATATGAAACCCGTTGGTCATGCGTTGCCACCGCTAACCCATTTTGACCTCTTATAGTCAAGCCCAATATGCGTGTCCCGTCACTCGACTAGAGTCGAGCCCACTAAGATACGTTTGGGATATTGGTTGAAATGGGCCCCCCACAAGCTACCACCTAAGCTTGTTATTTTATCTAGTGTATCCCACTTAACCCCTGTTATAATCATGCCCACCTACATGTTAAGGTTTGGTTAAGTCATCTAATCATATATCAATTGCCACTTAAGGCACCCACTAGATTTCCACATGCCACCCAAAGCACTTACTTAACCCTTTACCCATGTTTAATTACATGTTCCTCTTTGGTTAAGTATTCTAATCGTATTTTCTATTGCCACCCAAGGCAACCCACTAGATTTCCACATGCTACCCAAGGCACCCACTTAACCCCTCATGTCCCTCTACATGCTAATATGGTTAAGTGTTTCTTAATTAATTAAGATCATGACCTCATAAAGACCTCTCACATTAGACCATCTTTTATGACTGCTGGATATGCCGGTTGGTTCCGGGCAGACTTCTGTCATAAAAAGGTCTGACCTCGTGTCTTTACTTTAATCACGTATTTAATTTATGACTAAGACCTCTCACATTGGGCCAATCATTTGTAGCTGCTGGATGGCCGGTCGGTTCCGGGCAGACTTCCGCTACAAAAGGGTCCAACCTCGTGTCTTAGTTGATTAATTACACCTAATTAATCACCCCCATAATTTGAATTAATTATGCCTAATTAATTACACATTTTTAAGAATATGGGTAGACCTAACTCAATAGGTAAATTCCCAATTCCATAGTATGGGTGAATTAATTATGCCTAATTAATTACACATTTTTATGAATATGGGTAGACCTAACTAAATAGGTAAATTCCCAATTCCATAGTATGGGTAGACCTAACTTAATAGGTAAATTCCCAACTCCATAATATGGGTAGACCTAACTTAATAGGTAAATTCCCAATTACGTCCATTTAATTTGTGGTATGATTAATCATACCCATTTCACATCATTTTATTAACATGCATATTAACCCCATCGTTCCCCACGTAGTTCATTCTCATAACACGACATAATAAAGGGAAGATTCATCACAAAGGTCATGGGTTTAGCCAACATAGCATGTAACTTTATCATGGGTTCAAAAGGTGTCAACTTGCATATATGAACATACATTAAACCCAACTAGTATTTAACCCAAACTTGCATTATGCATATCATAAAAGAGACAACTTGCATTTGAACTTGCACATAAACTTGCATATGAACTTGCATCATAACTTGCATATGAACTTGCATCATAACTTGCATATGAACTTGCATCATAACTTGCATATGAACTTGCATCATAACTTGCATATGAACTTGCATCATAACTTGCATATAAACTTGCATCATAACTTGCATATGAACTTGCATCATAACTTGCATATGAATATGTATCATAACTTGCATATGAACTTGCATAACATGCCATACTTAGAGACAAACTTGCATATATTATGCATATCATGAAAAGAGACAAACTTGCATAAAACCAAACACTTAGCATGCATAAAACCAAATACTTAGCATGCATAAAACCACATACATAGCATGCATAAAACCAAATACTTAGCATGCATAAAACCAAATACATAACTTGCATAACATGTTACATATAGACTTGCATATAATCTCCCATATAGCTTGCATAACATGTTACATATGAATCAATGTTCAACATAGTGTTTTGCATCATAAAACATAGCATTAAACTTGCATATAACACACAACATACACTATACTAAACTTGCATAAACACATTGATTCCACAAACATATCCATATCTTATCATATCCTATCATAATCAATTTAACAATTGATTGTTAAGTCTATAGAAACTCACCACTAAACTCCAATAAGCAAACCCTTGCCACAAATCACCCAAAAACTCTAGCCTTGAACATAAAGCTTGCAACTTGATGATGAATGCAAGCCAATGATCACTCATACAACTCAAAGATGCTTGTATGCACATGAAAGCCTTCATAGAAATAGTTTAGAAATAGGATGGAGGTTAGGGTTTTGAGTGGAGGCCATGATCATAGAAAATTTTGGCATAGTTTAGTTAGGAGATAGGATTATGACCATTTAGGGCTAGCTTAGGGTCTTATTTATAGGATTAGGCAAGTGATTTAGGCCATTAGACTAACCCTAAATTAGATTAGGACCATCAGATCTCGGAAGCTTCCAGAAACCAGCCCCAAAACACAACCTAAACCCTAAAATGGTGCACCAGGCCAGCCAGAAAGCTGTGCAGGTTTCTGGCTCGACACGGGCGCACATCCCAAGTGCGCCAGTGTAAAAATGTGTTGGCGCACTTCACAAGTGCGCCAGTGCATTTTTGTTTTGGCGCACTTCACAAGTGCGCCAGTGCATTCTGGCTAGTTTTTCGGTTTTTCTGCCTAACTTCGTTCGTCCATATCTTCTTCATACGGACTCCGATTTTCGAAAACTCAGACTCTATTTCGCGTATTTTTCCGAGACGAACGCAATGGTGCAACCCGTTTCCCCTAATTCCCACATCTGGGATTAGTTATTCTTTAATTTGTGAATTTTAGCATTAACCGAAATTCGGGGTGTTACATTCTCCCCTCCTTAAAGGATTTCGTCCCCGAAATCTCTAAGCTAAGGAGAATGCATATCCTACCATCCAAACAACCATCTACTCAATCCATCAAACACGGGCATCCATTGTCCTTAAAACAGTTTCTAATGATGTATGAGCATATGCAAAAAGTGTGTGTATATGTTCCCTATCTAATGTATGAACATATGCAAACCATGATAGTGCCATGCATCCATTATGTATGAGAGAGAACCCTATCGACACATACAATATCTACATGAGTGCACAATCATTCACCAAAATGCATCATCCATATGATAACACAATCATTATACATCTATAAATATAGCTTCCTACATACAATTTTATGCAATATGCCATATGAAGTGATTGAGCCGATCTAGTGTCTAGAGTGTGTGTATATGCATCCACGAGCAACCACTTGCATCCACACGCATCCATCAAACATAACATGTCTCAAACACATGTTTCAACCATAGATTTACCCTATCTAAAGGTCATAGGTACTAGCGAGAGGATATACTAAAGATAAGATAAGTACTAGACAAGCGATAAAGGAGATGTTAAAAGACATACTCTCAAAAAGAAATGGGTACAAAGAACGCATCTTCGCTTCCGTCTCCCAAGTAGCATTGCTTTCGTCATCTCCCCATTGCACTTTAACTAGCTGAACTTCTATGTTCCTCAACTTCCTAGTTTCTGACCCAAGGATGCGAGTAGGAGCTCGTCGAATCGTCGCATCACGCTCTACCTCTACATCTCTAAGCAAGCTCGGCTCTACCACCTCTGCGGTCTCATGTAAGCACTTCCTCAAATGTGATACATGGAATACATCATGAACACCACTAAGTCTGTCGGGCAACTCCACCCTATATGCCATCCGTCCAATCCTTTCCTTAATAGGAAACGACCCAACAAACCTCGGTGCTAACTTCCCAACGGACCCAAAGCGAACAACATTTCTCAACGGAGATACTTTGACAAAAACCATGTCCCCAACCTCAAACTCAAGATCCGTCCTTCTCCAATCCGCATAAGATTTCTATCTATCTTGCGCTGCCTTCATCCTTCTTCGAATCAAATCAATCTTCTCTGAAGTCTCTCTAACCATATCTGGCCCAAGCAAGATCTTATCCGTAGATTCCCACCAACATGTAGGAGATCGACAAGGCCTTCCATAAAGAGCTTCGAAAGGTGCCATGCCAATACTAGACTGAAAGCTGTTATTGTATGCGAACTCCACCAATGGAAGATGCTCTTCCCATGTACCACCAAAATCTAAGATACAAAGCCTCAAAAGGTCTTCTAGGACACGATTCACCCTCTCAGTCTGGCCGTCCGTCTGAGGATGATATGCGGTGCTCAGACACAATTGAGTCCCCACTGCTTCTTGCAAACTTCTCCAAAACTCACTAGTGAAGATAGGATCTCGATCACTCACAATGCTGGATGGTACGCCATGCAATCTAACAATCTCTCTAACATAGACTGAAGCAAGCCATGGAGCGGTCCTCTTACTCTTCACGGGTATAAAATGGGCACTCTTGGTAAGTCTGTCTACCACAACCCAAATTCCCGTATTGCCCTTCCTCGATCTCGGTAACCCATCGATGAAATCCATCGAGACACTATCCCACTTCCATTGCGGAACTTCCAATGGGTGTAGCAACCCACCGGGTTTCCTTTGCTCCGCTTTAACTTGTTGGCACACTAAGCATCTAGCCACATACTCGGCCACATCTTTCTTCATACCGGCCCAGAAGAAAACTCTCTTCATGTCTTAGTACATTTTGTCTCCACCGGGATGAATAGTCATTCTTGAACGATGTACATCATCCAAAATAGCCTTCTTCAAACCCTCATCTTGCGGTACACAAAGTCTACCGTCTCTATGCAACCATCCCCTATCATCTATGGTGTATCTACCCAAATGGCTGGACGACTCCCCCCTTATAAGCTTCTCTACCAACTCAACCAACTGTGGGTCGTCTCGCTGAGCCTCGCCAATCCGCCCTAAAAGAGTAGGCCTAACCTTCAAGGAGGCTAGCAAACCGGGTACAAAGTCAACGGAAGGTCTAAAGTCAAACATAGAATTAAACTCCAAGCTTCGCCATTCCACGAACAATGGACTCAAAGACAGCCTTTTTCTGCTTAAGGCGTCTGCCACCACGTTACCCTTGCCAGGGGTATACGCTATCTCAAACTCATAGGATGCTAAGAATTCCATCCACCTTTGTCGTCTTAAGACAATGCGCTCAAAGAGTCTCCAACACTTCCCTAAGATGTAGGGCATGCTTTTCTCCACTTCTAGAGAAAATCAGGATATTATCCCATGCAAAATCGTCACAACTATCCATCTCTCACGCAGACCACCCTAGTCGAACTCGACATCCCCCAAATGCAAGCCCCAAAGGCCTAAACCAATATCAGACAAACACCTAAGGGATACCTCCTTCGAATTCAGACGACCTACGTGAGATGATACTAGTAAAAACGGCTAAATAATTAAACCCTTGTCCAACTCTGGATGTCCTTGCCAGTCTCGCTCCAAAACCACCGTTTATCCCATAACGGGCTTTGCTCAACCTATTGAGCACATACGAAAACTTATTTCGCTCCTAGAAAAGACCAAGATGTCATCCACCAAGATCATCACGAACTTATTTAGGTACTCCCTGAACACCCTTCTCATCAAATCAACAAAGTATGCGGAGGCGTTCGTCTAACCAAATGGCATCACCAGCCACTCATAAAACCATCCGGAGTCCTAAAGGCAATCTTCTCTATACTATCCTCAGCTACTCTCAACTGACGAAACCCCGTGGTCGAGTCCAACTTGCGAAAATACTGAGGCGCCAACCAACTGATCAAAGAGATCATCAATCCTCGGCAATGGGTGTCTATTCTTCATTATGAGTTTATTTAGTTCTCTTTAGCCTACACAAAGTCTGAGGGACCCATCCGCCTTCGTAGCAAAAACTACTGGAGCACCCCACTCCGATATACTTCGTCTTATGAACCCCTTCTCAAGCAAATCGCCTACTTGCTCATGGAGTTCCCTCCTCTCACGAGGAGCCATGTGGCACACTGGCCAAGATACTGGTTTGGCATTGTCTACCAGATATATTCGGAAGTCAATCTCCCGCTCCGGAGGTAAGCCCTTCACCTCCTCAAACACATCCGAGTATTCCCGGACCACTCTAACAGATCGCAAACTCTCGACTGACGTGTCAAGCGATTCTAGATAACTTAGCATAACAGATTCCATGGGATTACAAGAGATCTCGAGAGTGTTACCCAAGCGGGTCATAAGCCTAACAACTCTCCCTTCAAAATCAAGAACGGCACCCCTACTGGATAACCAGTCCATGCCCAAACTAACCCATAGCCCGTGAAGCCCAAAAAGCAGCACATCTAAACTCAACGCTAAGTATAGAAACTTTCAAACCCAAACACATCATGGAGCCCCAATTGGGTTTGAAACAACTAAGGGATCATCTACCAAACTGGTGTCTAAGTGCAGTGACTCAACTAACAATGATGAGATAAACGAACTCGATGCGTCAGAATCTAATAAAGTTCGAACCGGATAATAAAGAAATCCAAATTCCAACCTAGACGGTCCTATCCCCTTCTGGTACACTAGCCGCGAGGGAATACAACTACCCTCCAGGAGATTCCATACCTTGCCCATGCCCCTGTGGACAATCCTAATACGGTGTCCCATTCCTCCAAAAGGATAACTACTCGCCTTCTTCTTCCCATTCTCCACTCGTAACCTCCCACCAATGAGGTTTCATCCTTCATTAACCAAACAACTATTTGAGCCTTCCTCCCATCGTCTATCCAATAGATACCTACCAGTCCTCCTCCTTCTTGAACCAACTTCTAATCCGACTAATGTCTAAGTCCCTTGAAGTGGTTTTCCGTTCTTATCTATCTTAGAAAGGTCATCTATACGCGGAGGGGAAACTCAAAACGAGAGAGGAAGAGATTCAAAACGGAGAATTCGAAAGATATAGATATGGCTATTGGGGATTATGCTTTTCTTTCAAAAACTTTTCTCTTAAAAGACATGTTTTTGAAAATACTCCTTTCAAAAATATTCTTAGAAAATAGTTTTTCTAAAAAATTTATCTGTTCTGGTAACCTTAAGCTCTGATACCACGTGTAACACCCCACACCCGCTACGGTCACTCACTAAGGGAATGCCATAACATCGGTGGAGTATTTTAAGTGAATTTAGAACAGAAAAATTACAACAAGACAGATATAAGTAATACTTGAGAATTTAAAACATCATTTCATTTCAGCGGAAACTAAAACATGTTTGGTTACACCAAAACCATAAATAAGAGTCAAGTACATAATATCCATCCTGATAAAAACGAAAGTACATAATCCCATTACATAACCTAATAGCCATAATAGAAAAGATAAACTGAGCTTTACATCCACGGTCCAAGCTCCAAAAGATAGATAAAGCAGTCTGATCAAAGCCCACTAGTGCTAGGCCCACTCTGAAAACCTGAGGGTTGGGAAAAAAATAAAGAAACAACGGGGTCAGACATAAGTCTGAGTGAGTCCTATAACCCTAACAATACAATCATTAAAGTAATTAGGGTATGATATAAACAAGGTACGGTACCTCTGGGGATAATGACTACACTAAGTAGCCAACTAAACACAGGATGTACTAAGATAACCGAAAAGACGCATTTATCCACCCAAGGATAATTACTGGATTACACCACCCCAGATCTACCCACCCAAGGGTAATTCCTACACTGCACCACACCAGTCATTCCTAACTTAAAGGTTGATCTCACCCGTGGACTTATAAAATTAACTTAATAGTTCTCGCGTACCCCTAGGTGACTAAGTAGACGCCACGGGGCCCTACAATCCACTAGGTGTACACACTACTCCCCATTCGATTGGCTCCCTAACGTAGATACCCGTGCTGGCCCCACCGTGGGGTGTACCATTCCCCAGGGTGGCAACCTGATAAAACTAACGGTGCACGGCTTATATCTACACGATGCAACAACGTCTTATTTACCAGCCCGGGTCCACACACGCATATGAAACCCGTTGGTCATGCGTTGCCACCGCTAACCCATTTTGGCCTCTTATAGTCAAGCCCAATATGCGTGTCCCGTCACTCGACTAGAGTCGAGCCCACTAAGATACGTTTGGGATATTGGTTGAAATGGGCCGCCCACAAGCTACCACCTAAGCTTGTTATTTTATCTAGTGTATCCCACTTAACCCCTGTTATAACATGCCCACCTACATGTTAAGGTTTGGTTAAGTCATCTAATCATATATCAATTGCCACTTAAGGCACCCACTAGATTTCCACATGCCACCCAAAGCACTTACTTAACCCTTTACCCATGTTTAATTACATGTTCCTCTTTGGTTAAGTATTCTAATCGTATTTTCTATTGCCACCCAAGGCAACCCACTAGATTTCCACATGCCACCGAAGGCACCCACTTAACCCCTCATGTCCCTCTACATGCTAATATGGTTAAGTGTTTCTTAATTAATTAAGATCATGACCTCATAAAGACCTCTCACATTAGACCATCTTTTATGACTGCTGGATATGCCGGTTGGTTCCGGGCAGACTTCTGTCATAAAAAGGTCTAACCTCGTGTCTTTACTTTAATCACGTATTTAATTTATGACTAAGACCTCTCACATTGGGCCGATCATTTGTAGCTGCTGGATGGCCGGTCGGTTCCGGGCAGACTTCCGCTACAAAAGGGTCCAACCTCGTGTCTTAGTTGATTAATTACACCTAATTAATCACCCCCATAATTTGAATTAATTATGCCTAATTAATTACACATTTTTAAGAATATGGGTAGACCTAACTCAATAGGTAAATTCCAAATTCCATAGTATGGGTAGACCTAACTTAATAGGTAAATTCCCAACTCCATAATATGGGTAGACCTAACTTAATAGGTAAATTCTCAATTACGTCCATTTAATTTGTGGTATGATTAATCATACCCATTTCACATCATTTTATTAACATGCATATTAACCCCATCGTTCCCCACGTAGTTCGTTCTCATAACACGACATAATAAAGGGAAGATTCATCACAAAGGTCATGGGTTTAGCCAACATAGCATGTAACTTTATCATGGGTTCAAAAGGTGTCAACTTGCATATATGAACATACATTAAACCCAACTAGTATTTAACCCAAACTTGCATTATGCATATCATAAAAGAGACAACTTGCATATGAACTTGCACATAAACTTGCGTATGAACTTGCATCATAACTTGCATATGAACTTGCATCATAACTTGCATATGAACATGTATCATAACTTGCATATGAACTTGCATCATAACTTGCATATGAACTTGCATCATAACTTGCATATAAACTTGCATCATAACTTGCATATGAACATGTACCATAACTTGCATATGAACTTGCATCATAACTTGCATATGATTATGTATCATAACTTGCATATGAACTTGCATAACATGCCATACTTAGAGACAAACTTGCATATATTATGCATATCATGAAAAGAGACAAACTTGCATAAAACCAAACACTTAGCATGCATAAAACCAAATACTTAGCATGCATAAAACCACATACATAGCATGCATAAAACCAAATACTTAGCATGCATAAAACCAAATACATAACTTGCATAACATGTTACATATAGACTTGCATATAATCTCCCATATAGCTTGCATAACATGTTACATATGAATCAATGTTCAACATAGTGTTTTGCATCACAAAATATAGCATTAAACTTGCATATAGCACACAACATACACTATACTAAACTTGCATAAACACATTGATTCCACAATCATAGCCATATCTTATCATATCCTATCATAATCAATTTAACAATTGATTGTTAAGTCTATAGAAACTCACCACTAAACTCCAATAAGCAAACCCTTGCCACAAATCACCCAAAAACTCTAGCCTTGAACATAAAGCTTGCAACTTGATGATGAATGAAAGCCAATGATCACTCATACAACTCAAAGATGCTTGTATGCACATGAAAGCCTTCATAGAAATAGTTTAGAAATAGGATGGAGGCTAGGGTTTTGAGTGGAGGCCATGATCATAGAAAATTTTGGCATAGTTTAGTTAGGAGATAGGATTATGACCATTTAGGGCTTGATTAGGGTCTTATTTATAGGATTAGGCAAGTGTTTTAGGCCATTAGATTAACCCTAAATTAGATTAGGACCATCAGATCTCGGAAGCTTCCAGAAACCAGCCCCAAAACACAGCCTAAACCCTAAAATGGTGCACCAGGCCAGCCAGAAAGTTGTGCAGGTTTCTGGCTCGACACAGGCGCACTTCCCAAGTGCGCCAGTGTAAAAATGTGTTGGCGCACTTCACAAGTGCGCCAGTGCATTTTTGTGTTGGCGCACTTCACAAGTGCGCCAGTGCATTCTGGCTAGTTTTTCGGTTTTTCTGCCTAACTTCGTTCGTCCATATCTTCTTCATACGGACTCCGATTTTCGAAAACTCAGACTCTATTTCGCGTATTTTTCCGAGACGAACGCAATGGTGCAACCCGTTTCCCCTAATTCCCACATTTGGGATTAGTTATTCTTTAATTTGTGAATTTTAGCATTAACCGAAATTCGGGGTGTTACAATATGCCTAACGGGCAATGAAACAGGCTTGGCATTATCAACCAGATAAATTCGGAAGTCTATCTCGCATTTAGGGGGTAACCCTTTCACCTCATCAAAGATATCTGGATATTCTCGGACTACTTTCACGGAGTGCAAATTTTCGACGGACGAGTCGAGAGATTGAAGATAACATAACATGACCGGACCCTTCGGGTAACAAGAAAGTTCAAGGGTATTACCAAGGCATGTCATGAGCCTCACTACCCTTCGTTCACAATCAAGGATGGCTCCATAATTGGACAACCAATCCATGCCCAGAATTAAACCATATCCCATGAACCCGAGAACATAAGCATTACACGTGAATTCCACGCTTAAGATGGAAATCCTCAAATCAACACAAATCATAGATAAATGGGCGGAGCCCCCAATCGGATTTGAAACACTAACGGGATCATCAACTAGACTAGTACTTAAGTGCAGAATTTCAACAATATTAGAAGAGATAAAAGTATGCGATGCGCCAGAGTCAAATAAGGTTCGAACAGGAAATTCAGAAATGTAAACAAGGCTTTCTATAGAAATATTACTACCTCGGTCAAGAGCTGGAGTGGTGTTGATAGCCTGCAACTGCCCTCCAGAAGGTCCTGCTCGCTGTGTCTGCCCTAGCCCCTGTCCTTGCTTCTTAGGGCAATCCTTACTGATGTGTCCAGTATCCCCGCAGTGAAAGCATTCACCCAACTTTCTTTTCTTCCTCCTATAGTCTTTAGCTATATGTCCTGTGATACCACAAAAGTTGCACTTCCTCGTCTCACGTGGCTTGTTAGCTTTGTTGTTGTTGCCCTTGTTATTATTGTTGCCTCCCTTCTTGAAGTCAACCTTCTTGTTTTGAGTCTCATTAGACTTAACCTCCTTTTTGTCACCCTTGTCTTCCTCATGAAGTAGGGACATATTCACCAAGCTTTCAAAAGTTGCCCCCATGGGCACATGAGTCATGGCCATAGTGTGGAGTGGCTCGCTCAATCCTCGAGCAAATCGTAGAGTCTTCTTCCCAGCCGTGTTGACTAAGTCCAAACCAAACCGAGCAAGCTGATTAAACTTATTCACGTACTCCCTAACAGACATGTCCCCCTGCTTGAGTGCCAGGAACCTCTCCATCTGAAGGTTCGCTTCTGCTGACGATAAAAATTTAAGCCCAAACCTCTCTCTAAAGTCTGCCCAAGTCTCAATTGGTCTGGTAGCGTTGGTGACTTCCCACTAAAATGCATCTTCCTCTTTCAACAACCATGCTGCCAACTGAACTTTCCTATGATCCTCCATATCGATGATAACGAACAGGTCTTCAGTCTCCTTTAACCAGTTTCGTGCCTCCGCGAAGGTCTCAGTTCCAAGGAAGTTCTTGCCGCCCATTTCTATAAAGTCATTGCATATTTTGGCGAAGGCGGTGCCGGGAGGAGGAGGAGGAACCACGGCTACTGGAGGAGGAGGAGGAGGAGGGATGTCTGCCGAGCCCGCATCGTTGGCCCTAACTTCCAAGTAACCTTCGGAACCATCCGGGTATGGGTACTCCCTCGGGAAGGTTAAGATCGGCCATGCTGAAAAACGAAAAGAAAAAGATTCAAATGAGGAAACAAGGAAAGTGCTAATGGCTTTTGGGGAATAGCCTTTTCTTAAAAATATAACTTTTCTTGAAAAATGCTTCTTTATAAATGGTTTTGAAAATAATTTTCAGAAAGTTTTTTTTTTTAACTTTTGCCCAGTCTGGTAACCTTCTGCTCTGATACCAAATGTAACACCCCACCTCTGCTAGGGTCACTCACAAAGGGAATGCACTACTTTTGGAGGGGTATTATCTAGTAAACAGGCACAGGGATAACACAAGACAGAACATAAATTAAACAGAGTATATAAAGCAGCGGATATAAATTTAACCAAATCTCATTACGTGGAAAATAGAGTCAAAACCTCTTACATCAAAATACCAAGTCATTATTTCATTACATCAAGTTCTAAAGAAGCAAAGTACTTAAAACAACATAAGTCCAATATTATTCCCCAAAAAGAGCACGAGTGCATCCATAGCATAGCTCAAGACCAAACCGTACATGAGCTGTCAGAAAGCAAGCAAAGTCCAAGCTAAGAGCTAGAGTTTCCTCCCTGAGAACCTGGGGGGGAAACGAAAGAAAAAGAGGTGGAAGAAAACGGGTCAGTCAAAAAGACTGGTAAGCCCTAGTGACTATCATCATAAAAACTAATAAAGTTAACTGGACATGAGAAACTGAGATTAAACATAAAGATAATAACTGGACTGGCATGATAATAAAAGTTAACAAGATAAGAGTGGCATCACATATACAAGGTTTACTGCACTAACTGTACTAGTGTCCCAATCCATGTCAAGTATAAATCCAGAAATGATCCCTAAACCCAATAACATGAAGTAACCCAATACGGGGTCCAATAGTCCATCCTAATCGATCGGCTTTACTCATCGTGTGTCGGTGTTATACGGCCCAATCGCGAAATGTAGTCACATGTGCTAGGTCCACTCTAGGGTGTATCAGGTCCTAGGGTGTCAACCACTGACACAAATCAAGCACGCACAATGTAGTACTACGGGTGCCCATGCCTACTTTTTCAACTCCGGACTAAGTGCACGACCCTAGTCCGCCTGAACCTACACTGGCGCACCTTACTCAGCCTTTATTCTTGGTCGCTTACAATCAGCCCAGTAGTCGTGCCCCACCCTGCCTAGTCCCCAGGGTATCGTGATACTTCTAAGTGGGTTACTGCTGAAAGGGACCACGTGGCTAGGATTTCTAATGGGTTAAGTGTTGTCATTAAAAAGGTCATGACTTAACCCCTATCCAAAAAGTTATCAAATTGGTTAAGTGTATTCAAGTGGTCCATGACTTAACCTTACCATGTAGCATTAATTTACTTAACGCTGCACAACCTCTCACATTAGACTTGGCTATGGTTACTGGATGTGCCGGGCGGTTCCGAGCAGCTTTACACCATAACCTAGTCTAACCTCGGGTTTAAAGTGCTATATGACCAACTTCCCACATTGGGTCCTATTATTTGCAACTACTGGATTTGCCAGGCGGTTCCAGGCAATTTTACGTTGCAAATTCAACCCAACCTCGAGTTGGCCACTTTCAAGTTATCTAATTGTCATGTCCCAAATTCTTGTTTTCAAGCTTATTCTTATGTCAAGTTTTCATGTCATTTTTTCATGTCATATCATGTCAAATCCATAGCCAATTTCAAGTTTGCCTAATCTACCCCAAAACGTATCCCCAACGTACGTAAATTCGCATTAATACAACATGTCAAAATAGGGATATAACAGAAAAAGGATAGTCATAGGATGGAAAAGGTGTTCACAAGTTAAGCATGATGATTATAACATTACAGGCATATGAAATAGGGTCTCAACATCAACTTGGCAAAATATGGTGATAGACATGGTAAAGGATTGACATAAGATAGTAACCCCAATAATAAATTCAACATCACAGGCATGTCAAGATAAAGGTCATGGGGGTTTTAGATTAAACATGAATATGTCCAAATCAAGTTCATACTAATATTCCACAAGTCAAAATTTAAGATGAATAGATCTAGGGTGTACAAAACTAGATCCAAAATAACAGATCTAAAAGGGATAGTAATAAATCAAAGATATACCATGGTAGATCCAACCTAGTTATCATGTTTAGGCATAATTTCAGTTTACATCGTGTTCATGTTAAATTTATAGTTTAGATCTAAGAGTGACAAAGGGCTTACAAATCGTGGTCTAGAGAATGAGGAAGCAAAAGAGTAGAAGAAGAATCTCTAGCAAATCCCCAAATCAACGTAGCTCTAACGAAGTCTTGAATAGCCTCCTTGTTTTCTATCTTCCAGTCAGAACCTCAGCAGCATAAGGCCGGATAAGAATATGATAGAGAGTCTTGGGTCAGGGGTTGTTTATATAGGGTTTAGGGAGCTGAACCTTGATAGGCAACAAGACCAGATACATCAGTCCCAAAAACAGGCTAGGTGACCAGGTCGACACCCAAGTCGACTGCCCAGTCGACTTGGTCTGGGGGGGGGGGGGGTCGACTGCCCAGTCGACTCCCCAGTCGACCTGGTGCTGGCGGGACTTTTCCCGCCCAGTCTGTCTAGGTTTTGAAATTCGAATTTTGAACTTGAATTCGAACTGTTTTGAACTCTGGAATTTTCTGAAACTTTGGAGAGCCATATCTTGGTCATACGGACTCCGATTTTCGTAAACTCGGACTCGTTTTCAAGTAGAATTTCGAGACGAACGTAATGGCGTAACCCGTTTCCCTTGATTCTTATTTTAAAATTTAATTATGCCTTGATTTATAGTTATAACACATTATTAAAATACGGGTTGTTACAAATGGTAACCCCGGTTCTAGCATAAACTCCATATGTCCAACCATGACAACTAGGCCTTTCCCCAAGGCCCAGGGGTACTCTTACTACAACCGGTCTTTTAGGTGCCCTTATCGTACCCCTGCTTTGAGCATGCTAGAACTTATGACAACGGTCATCTCTCAACCTTCGCATCTCTAGTCACCCAGCCTGGTGACTTTTCATTGCTCAAGCGACCTTCTCGAGCAACCATTATCCACCAACTCACAACCTTTGAGTTGTCACCTCATTCGTTGTTCTACACCGATCAACGAGCACCTTCCAACACTTCGAACCTTCCTACTTGAACCACTTCGAAGTTACACCATCACCGATCCATATTACACCACTGCACTACGGCACGGGTTCGAACACCGCTATCCGATTTTTTTTAAAAACACCTTTTTATTAACATCAGAACTGTACCGGAAAAAATAATTTTTTTAGAAAATCAACACCGATCGGTCGGTCCTCCCAAAACATCACTGGTCGGTCCTCCCAAAACATACCGGTCGGTCCTCCCAAACAAACCCCTGGATGGTCCTTCCAAACACCACTAGTCGGTCCTCCCTAGTCACCACCGGTCAGTCTCATAGTCCCTTCTGGAATCACCAAAGCCTGTTACCTTGACCGATCGTTTCTTCTTCGAACTCCACTGGTAAGTTATCCAATCAGTACACCGATCATTCTTGAAAGCAATTGCGTCGGTCGGACAATCTTCTACTTCTTCCACCGGCCGGTCTTCCATCTAACTTGTTCTCTAAGCTATGAGTTTTCCGATCGATCGGTCCCTTGTACAGGCCTATACCAAATCCAATTTTGACCAAAACTTCGCCAATCGATCGAATCGACGAAATATACTCGTCTAACTCATTCAATACAATCATAAGCATGTCATGAACACACTAACAACATGAATATGACAAATTCAACAAAAATTATAACAATTCACTCAAAACTAGTGATAAATGAACATATGAAAAAAAATGATGGACCTATATGCAAAATCATATGAAAACATATGGAAATTATCAATTTAATCTTGCTAAACTAGGTCCTTTGGTTTTCATATGAAAATAGACACATAATGGTGTAAATCTATGGTAAAACATTCCAATTTGATGAAAAACATGCACAAATACTCATATACTTCATTGCATTCATGTGAGAGATGTGAATCACTCACCAATTATCCAAAACAAAGCAAAATTGATGAAATAGAATTCCGGACACCGAAGAGATAGCTCCTAGCCCTTCGATTTGATGAATCCTCACTTGAAATGATGTAGATCTAGCCTCCAATGGTATAGATCTTCGATTTCCCCCTTAGATTTGGATTTTTAATGGCGGAAAGGTGTTGGATGGAGTAGGAGATCAATGCCACCAAATTAGAGAATGGGAAGGTAAACCTTTTCCCTCCACTCTCACCCGCTATTTATAGGATTCCACCAGCCCACTAATGGGCCTCTCCAATTCAGTCCATTAGGCTCTCCAAACCTGAACATCCAACTAAAAATCCTTAAAACAACAATTTCTCCCAAACAGCTGAGCCAAATCTTTAATGTAACCATTCTACGGAAAGGCAATCATAAATTTCATTCCAATGGCACAGGTCTCACCCTCTGATTCGACCTGAGTCAATAGTTATGCCATGTACAAAACTAATAGGGGAAAAATGGTCACAAACAAAATCGGTAAAAATTATGGACATGTCTCACATCCCCATAAGCAACATATTAAAAGATGAGAATGATCCAACCCTCAGAGAATAAAAGAAAAATATTTTACGATCTTCCAATACGTAAAATGCGGACTGTTACAGAAGTTATACGTATAAGAGACGTATTTGTATTTTGAAAAAAAATTTAAAACTATATATATATATATGTGTGTGTGTGTGTGTGTTTACCCCAATATCCATATGCAACTATACTAGGCAATTATATCATTTTCTTCTCTTTTTAGCATAAAATACTATCTTAGGATATCCACTAAAGGATTCTTCTTTTTCTTTTTTTAGATAGTAGAGTAGCCGATAATCCTCTCGAACAGGGAAACCAGGCAATACCTCGGTATTTGCCAAAATGGATCTAAGAGTGTCTCTATACTGTGGAAAAAGCCTTAGTTGCTAATTCTGCCCTAGCCGTGCCTGCAATTCCTGTTGCTGAGGTAGCCTTTGATTTTTCCCGATTCTGCAAAATCTTCGCGAACCTTGGTGGAAAAACATTCTTAGGAATATAATGTTTTGTTAATGCTCAAGCTTGGATAATGGATTGTGAAAGGATTTTAAAAGCCACTTGATGGCCAAATGAAGTAAAGAGGAGAATTCCAGTAGGACACTTAAAGGGAGAATGCCTTGAGTGGTGGAACTTAGTATTTGGATATAATGATGACCTAGTATTTACATGGGCTGAATTCATGAGCCACTTTAAAGCAAAGTTTCTACCAAAAGCTGAGTTGTCGATCCGGTTTGAGAAGTTTATTCATCTCAAGCAAGGAAGTTTAAGCCTACAAGAGTATGTGCTAAATTCACCGAGTTTTGCACACCCTAATGACTAAGTCTTAAGGTTTGTCAAGGGGTTGAGTCCACCTTTGAAGGACACTTTTTTAGGCCAAGTAACATTTGGAGTAACCTTTGAAATAGTGGGAATGGCTATTTTATGCATAGCTGAGGGCTCTAAGGAGAATAAAGGTAGTAAGAAGGGAGAAGGAGGTTCTGGTCCTAACAAGAATAAAAAGAAGGAATGGGGAGGAGTAGGAGGAAAGGGGGAAGTTTAAGAAAAAGCCAAGACTTGTACGAGGTGTAATCACAGAGGCCTTTGGCCAAGGATTGCAGTACTGCTTTATAAAGAAAGAGTTTAAAGGAAGATGCTTCAACTGCCACGAGGAAAGACATATGTATAAAGACTGACAATAGCCTAAGTTTATTCAGAGTGGTTAGAGTTATGCATTTGAGGCAACACCAATACAGAGACGACCCCCGGGAGACCATAGTCAACCCGCGCTTAAAGGTATAACTTCTATTTCAGGAATTTACATATACACCTTGCTCGATATGGGAGCGACCTATTCGTTTACCTCTAAAAGGCTAATTAATTTGTTGAACATTCCCTTATCTATTATTAGTAATCTGGTATAGGTGGCCAACCCTATCGGAGGAGCTAAGCATCTTCGATTCATGTGCAAAGAATTTGTATTGGATATCGACGATGTCGTATTCCTCTATAAAGCGTATGCGTTGGAGTTTATAGGGGTATGACCTTATCTTAGGTATGTATTAGCTATCATTTTAAAGGGTCATCCAAGGTTGCAACAAAAGAGTTGTTCATCTTAGGACTCTAGGTGGACGTAGTTTCAAAATTCCTTATGACATTAGGAACAAGGATAAAGCCTTATTATATGCCTTATCTCCTAGTTCAGAAGGTCCCCATAGTATGTGGATTCTTGGACGTCTTTGAGGAAGTCACGATACCTCCACCCCATAGAGAAAACTCTTTTCGTATGGACCTAGAGAAGGATGCTTGACCAATAGCTTTACCTTTTAGGCACATGGCACCCAAAGAAAGGAAAGCAAGTTTCTGAAATGCTATAAAAAGGCTTTATTCAGCGAAGTACGCCTGAATGTGGTGCAATGTAACGTCCCGCATTTTTGTCGGTTCGTATTTGAATATTTAAATCAGTTTAAATATTGAATTCAGAATATAAGTGAATTTATATTTTAATTAAGATGAAATTGAACGTATAAAAATATATATTTAATATAATCGAGCCCGTAATATCGCGGTAGTTCGTAAATTAACGTTCTGAACTTCAACTGAGTGTACTAGACTCGTTTTGAATTGGATTTCTTCGAAACGAAAAACGTTGGAATCTGTTGAACTGTATCTTTCCAACGGAAGTGGAAAATGGAGATTTCGTCGTACAGACTGCAAGATATGTCCAAATCAAATATTCAAAAAGTCGTTGTAAAATCGTATATTGACCGTAACAGTTTATTTGAAATAACTAGATATCGGTTGCAAATCTGGACAAGGTTCTTTTGAGGCGCAGCGATAATTTAATTTTTAGAATTTTACTGAAATTTTTAATAAATTAAATACGCAACTTTTTATTTAGAGTATTTCGCACCCTGTATCGATATTTTGGGATTTCAAAATATGAGTCAACATACCAGTTTTATTATATTTTCGGGATCGTGACACCTCACTGGACACGACTGTAATCTTATTTCTATCCACAGCAGCTTGGACATTAACGTAATTTTTCGTAATAATGTACACTTAAGTTTTAAATATAAATACATACCTACGTTAGAAACCAAAGATCAACATCTCTTATCCATCTCAAATTTGTCAACACTAGGAAAGAAAATGCCTAACAACTAGAACGTGCCACCCTTATTTTCAGAAGCAAGAAGACAAAGTAACATGGAGGCAAAACCAACCCATACTGAACAGTGAATGACAACCCATACTCTAAAGTCCAAAACCTACCTTAGCCTAAACCTTCATGCCCAAGGATCAATTAAATAAGGGATAAAGGACCAATGTGTATATAGTTATCCTATTCTACAACATTTGCTTAAATCCTAAGCGAAGATAACCTAGTATATCTGATATTTCCAAAGCATCCATACTACACCATACACTAAACACATGCCTACCATGACCTATAGCTTAAAGCTTAAGCTTCTTTTCACCTATATATATATGTAATAATGAAGCTCCACATTTTCACGGCATCAGGAAATTTGAAAAGAAAAAGCAAAACTAAATATATTTTCGAAAACCCATTCCTTTATTTTGTGCCATTCGAAACCAAACAAGAAAGCGGTATTTTGGTACGCTGTTCTTTCCTGCGTGGGCGCTAATATTGGCTTTGGGCGAGTTAGGAGGATTGGGAAGGGATCACGGCTGTATAGGCTGATCAAAGAGGAGCCATGGCATGTCAGGAGAGGAGAAAGGACACGTGGAGATGTGAGGTTGCTAGTTTGCACCACTAATTTTGTTAAGAAGTGGGATCTGGCGCTTATAAGGATGTGAAGATTAAAATGGAAGGGAAGGAGGAGTTCTTGCGATGAAATGGAGGAGCGTAGGGGTAAATTCGCGGCATGAAGTTCGGATCAAAGGAGCGGATGTATGAAAAGAAACAGGAGGCCAGTTACGTGAGGAGTAGCGTATGTTATTTGCAGATGGGGCGGGGTTTGAGCTGAAGGAGTGGCTCTCGGCAGACTGTAGGGGACGGGTTATGCATGGCTTCATGCATTGAAAGAAAATGGACAGTTTCGTTCATTATGATGGTGCATAAGTACGGATACGGGGATCTCCGGTTGATAAGATGGCGTTGCAGTCTGTGAATGGGTGTACGATTAAATTGAGCAACGAATGGTAATGGAAGGGGGCGCGACCGAAAGTGGAGACCGGTGAAATTACAGTGAAAGCAACTGTAAGGGTTGTTTTTGAATGTGCTGATATGAAGGAGCGAAGTATAAGAATGCAGACCAGTTGAAATCGTAAAGTCACGGGTTACGCACTGGAACCAGTGTGGAGCGATTCAGAGATCACTGGAAATTATAACGTCTGATCCGGTGTACCGACGCAAATCGTTATTTAACGGTTAACGCGCCAAGGTGAGTAAATTCACTCACTCTGATCTATTTTAAAATATTTTAATTATATTTCGATATTGGTTGCATGCTGTGTGATGGTCGTTTAGGTAGATTACAATTAAATTGGTTGAAA
Source organism: Allium sativum (assembly GCA_030737875.1). Classification (NCBI taxonomy): domain Eukaryota; kingdom Viridiplantae; phylum Streptophyta; class Magnoliopsida; order Asparagales; family Amaryllidaceae; genus Allium; species Allium sativum. The sequence continues at coordinate 514,592,771 of CM060924.1, forward strand.
TAATATAAACCGTTATATATCTAAAACTGACGATTGAACACTGATATTTCATACTGATATGAAATTAATGATATTTATTGTGGCTAACATCTGTGGATACAGGAAACCGGTTAGAGGAATCAAACCGGATTCCTCAATATTTGTATGTACTCTTTGTTGTATAGTATTTATATATACGACCTGAACCTAAATAACATTATTAGGAATGATAATCTGATAGGCTAGTTAATATTTAGTTTTAAACCAACAAATTATAATAGGATATGTAATCAGTATTTAGTTATAAACTTGATATTGATTTAATAAGAACCTGACTTAGAAACAGAGTTTATCAAATGAAATGTGAATATGGCAGCGTATTGCAGTAGTTATAAAAGAGAATATAGCAACGTATTGCAGTAGCTATAAAAGAGAATACAACAGCGTATTGAAGTAGTTATAAAAGAGAATATAGCAGCGTATTGCATTAGTTATAAAGGAAAGGATAGCAGCATTATTTAAAATATAACGGTTTTAAAGTAAGTCGATAAGTTATAATGTTTTAAAAAGATATACTGAGCATTATAAGGAAGGTGATATAGTTTTAAAGAAATTAGAACCCATTGTACGTTGGTTGAGTTGAGTAACTTTCGAGGCGTCAATCTGATGTTGGTTTCGGCCTTCGGGGTTGATACTTAGAAATTTATTCACATACCGATTTATAACGAGGAACTAATAGAGTAGAAATGAAGGGAAGTAAGGAAAAGTTTATAGAAATATGGGTAACTAGAAAGTTAGTATTAAATAAAAGGGCCAGTGTTTGTGAATGGATGTTTGTTTTTACTTCGTTAGTTAAATAACCGACTATCGAAGTGTTTTGACCATCATGTCAATACGGAGAGGCCGGTTGGATTTATTATCCGAAAACCACTCCGTATAGGCATAAGCGTTGCGAATTACATTTAAGTAAAATTGAAGGCGGAGTTAAAAGAAAGGGTCGTCCAGTTCCAGAAAAGATGCTATCTGTTTGTCCAGTCCCAGGACAACTTGTATGGACGAGTGTCTGACAGAGTATTTCCAATGGTCACGCCGTTGATTTGTACGAATATACCAAGTTGGTGGGGAGAAGGTAACTTCTCTTTATTCTACACCCAGTGTGCATTTGTGTAATCAATATGTGATTACGGATTTGACGATGTGACATTCAAAGTGAATGGTGATCAGATGTTCTGAAGATAGACGTAGCCTCTAGCCTCACAACCAGGAAGTAACAAAAGTTGGGCTAGGCAGCATGGCTAGTTGGGTCATCCCCAAGCAGGGTGTATTGTCACCGATCTAGAGAAAATTCATATTTATACTTCTTTTCGATTCTGTATCTTCGGATGATGGTTGGATGGCCTACAACCGTGGTGGCAATATATTCGCGACACTCAAGCTAAATGAGTGAGCGGTCATGTGTGGCCGGGTTGCAAGACGTTCTTGTTGAACCCTGAGTGTGTCCCCTTTAGAGTACACTATTCAGAAGGTGCTCCCATACCTTGTCTGTTGAAATCCAATCTCCGATAAGCGCCCTGCGGTTTATGATTTTATACTATATATATGTGGAACGTGAGATGCAAGTGTTCTTCTACTTGGATATTTATGTGCTTAGACATTATCATAATATCACTGGTTTTGATATCAAAGTATTTTGGATTATAGTAAGGTAAAAACCGTCCATGTTTATGTGTGGGCTGGTCTTACTATTATCTTCTTGTTTTGAAAATGATTTTCCAAAGTTAAACAGTATGGTTGGAATTTACTTACACCAGTCCCATGACTGACCCAGAGTTTATTTGTTTGTTTTACCTAAACTCTTGGGTGCCCAAATTTGTACGGGCAATCAAGTGTTTCAGGATTTGCAGATTCACTTGGAGAAGCTAAAAGCAGAAGGCTTCACCATTTGTATTTAGAGATTATTTCCTCTGTGATATGATGTATTGTACTCTCATAATGGTATGTATATACAAATTCAGTTTTGCATTTCAAAGTTATGTTATATAATACATTTATTTTATTCCGCTGTGAGATTCGTGTTTACTCTGATTCTGTTCAGTGTGTTCTTCTTCTTTAATTCTATTAGTTCTATCTTTTCTATCCCATCCTCTCAATTCTTCTACTAATGTCCCGGTATTTTCGATGCTCGAGAAATTGACCGTGTATTTATGTTGATTTTCTGGGTCGAAAATCCCCGCCATTACAGTTGGTATCAGAGCTGAAGGTTAAGTGATTACCTTGGCTCTGTGGCGTAACTCATTAGAGATGGAGTTAGTATTACTCTAGATTGAGTTGAGTGTATATATATATATGAGCGCGTATTTGTGAATTAATATAAAAACTGTTTTATATTGTGTTGACTGGTCAGTTAAGTGGTTTATGAATTCTGGTCGAAACAGTAATGCAAACTGCGTCGATAGGTGTTTCTAAACCCTTGAACAGAGTAATTCGACACAGTATGTTTTTAAAAGAGGGTAAATAAAATAATTTTACCCAAAAATATATTTTGATATAAAAAGAAGTATATATCTTGATATTATTATAAGATATTGGATGTGTGATCATTATTATGGTCGAACAAGATTTATAATTGAGTTGGTTATATAAATAGCCAATCGAAATATTATATAATTAAAATGTGCAAAATCAGATGAACTAAATCTGATTTTAAAACCAGAATTGAAATAAAACTCTAGAAATTTGAGAAGATGTTGTAAATGAATTCTGGATTAAATATATGGAAAATTTAAGATCCTGGGTGAATTTAGAAATGTTTTCTAAACGTTGTGAAGTATATTTTATAGTGATTTCAAAATGAAATTGTTTGAAAATAAGTTTTAAAAGTAATATAGTATTGAACTCACTTTGATCGCTGGGAAATAAATTCTGATTATGAAGTCGACCATTATCGGTGTTCATTTCCAAGTGCTAAGTGACGGATTGCTACCAAAGATTTTGTTTTGGATTATTTTGAGGAACAAGTTGTTCAAAAAATTCAAATGTTTTGAATATATATGATTTCAAACTGATTTGAGATAAATCCCAAGAATTTGAATTCTGAAATAAAAATTTAAATTATGGAGTTGAAATAGAAATTTGGCCGAGTAAAAGCGAATGATTAGATTGGAGATTGAATCGATTGGATATCAGTTGGAAATGCTTAGATATATTCTGGTTTGATAACAGATGGCAGAGATAGAGTTGAATGCCCAACAGAGAAGAGATTTGTATGAGTCGGTTTGGGCAAGCCGTTTGGTTGTTTGATTTTCTTTTGGATTGGAGAAGGCCCAGAGTGGCAAATTGTTGTAGTACCGAGTGAGCCGTGCAAAGGAGATGCTGGCGAGATTCTCTGAAAATTTAAGCTGTTAGGAAATTTTCAGAATTTTCGAAAATATTCGGTAATAAGAAGAAATTAATATTTTAATTGGAATTAATCAGTTCAGTTGAAACTGAAATTATGAAGTAAACCAGAAAGATTTTTAACCTGTTTATAACAGAGATTGTAGCATTTTCCCTATCTTAGCAATTTCGAGGACGAAATTATTTTAAGGGGGAAGGACTGTAACGTACCGCATTTTTGTCGGTTCGTATTTGAATATTTAAATCAGTTTAAATATTGAATTCAGAATATAAGTGAATTTATATTTTAATTAAGATGAAATTGAACGTATAAAAATATATATTTAATATAATCGAGCCCGTAATATCGCGATAGTTCGTAAATTAACGTTCTGAACTTCAACTGAGTGTACTAGACTCGTTTTGAATTGGATTTCTTCGAAACGAAAAACGTTGGAATCTGTTGAACTGTATCTTTCCAACGAAAGTGGAAAATGGAGATTTCGTCGTACAGACTGCAAGATATGTCCAAATCAAATATTCAAAAAGTCGATGTAAAATTGTATATTGACCGTAACAGTTTATTTGAAATAACTAGATATCGGTTGCAAATCTGGACAAGGTTCTTTTGAGGCGCAGCGATAATTTAATTTTTAGAATTTTACTGAAATTTTTTATAAATTAAATACGCAACTTTTTATTTAGAGTATTTCGCACCCTGTATCGATATTTTGGGATTTCAAAATATGAGTCAACCTACCGGTATTATTATATTTTCGGGATCGTGACACCTCACTGGACACGACTGTAATCTTATTTCTGTCCACAGCAGCTTGGACATTAAAGTAATTTTTCGTAATAATGTACACTTAAGTTTTAAATATAAATACATACCTACGTTAGAAACCAAAGATCAGCATCTCTTATCCATCTCAAATTTGTCAACACTAGGAAAGAAAATGCCTAACACCTAGAACGTGCCACCCTTATTTTCAGAAGCAAGAAGACAAAGTAACATGGAGGCAAAACCAACCCATACTGAACTGTGAATGACAACCCATACTCTAAAGTCCAAAACCTACCTTAGCCTAAACCTTCATGCCCAAGGATCAATTAAATAAGGGATAAAGGACCTATGTGTATACAAATATCCTATTCTACAACATTTGCTTAAATCCTAAGCGAAGATAACCTAGTATAGCTGATATTTCCAAAGCATCCATACTATACCATACTCTAAACACATGCCTACCATGACCTATAGCTTAAAGCTTAAGCTTCTTTTCACCTATATATATATGTAATAATCAAGCTCTACATTTTCACGGCATCAGGAAAACTGAAAAGCAAAAGCAAAACAAAATATATTTTCGAAAACCCATTCCTTTATTTTGTGCCATTCGAAACCAAACAAGAAAGCGGTATTTTGGTACGCTGTTCTTTCCTGCGTGGGCGCTAATGTTGGCTTTGGGTAAGTTAGGAGGAGTGGGAAGGGATCACGGCTGTATAGGCTGATCAAAGAGGAGCCATGGCATGTCAGAAGAGGAGAAAGGACACGTGGAGATGTGAGGTTGCTAGTTTGCACCACTAATTTTGTTAAGAAGTGGGATCTGGCGCTTATAAGGATGTGAAGATTAAAATGGAAGGGAAGGAGGAGTTCTTGCGATGAAATGGAGGAGCGTAGGGGTAAAGTCGCGGCATGAAGTTCGGATCAGAGGAGCGGATGTATGAAAAGCAACAGGAGGCCAGTCACGTGAGGAGTAGCATATGTTATTTGCAGATGGGGCGGGGTTTGAGCTGAAGGAGTGGCTCTCGGCAGACTGTAGGGGACGGGTTATGCATGGCTTCATGCATTGAAAGAAAATGGACAGTTTCGTTCATTATGATGGTGCATAAGTACGGATACGGGGATCTCCGGTTGATAAGATGGCGTTGCAGTCTGTGAATGGGTGTACGATTAAATTGAGCAACGAATGGTAATGGAAGGGGGCGCGACCGAAAGTGGAGACCAGTGCAATTACAGTGAAAGCAACTATAAGGGTTGTTTTTGAATGTGCCGATATGAAGGAGCGAAGTATAAGAATGCAGACCAGTTGAAATCGTAAAGTCACGGGTTACGCACTGGAACCAGTGTGGAGCGATTCAGAGATCACTGGAAATTATAACGTCTGATCCGGTGTACCGACGCAAATCGTTATTTAAGGGTTAACGCGCCAAGGTGAGTAAATTCACTCACTCTGATCTATTTTAAAATATTTTAATTATATTTCAATATTGGTTGCATGCTGTGTGATGGTCGTTTAGGTAGATTACAATTAAACTGGTTGAAATAATATAAACCGTTATATATCTAAAACTGATGATTGAACACTGATATTTCATACTGATATGAAATTAATGATATTTATTGTGGCTAACATCTGTGGATACAGGAAACCGGTTAGAGGAATCAAACCGGATTCCCCAATATTTGTATGTACTGTTTGTTGTATAGTATTTATATATACGACCTAAACCTAAATAACATTATTAGGAATGATAATCTGATAGGCTAGTTAATATTTAGTTTTAAACCAACAAATTATAATAGGATATGTAATCAGTATTTAGTTATAAACTTGATATTGATTTAATAAGAACCTGACTTAGAAACAGAGTTTATCAAATGAAATGTGAATATGGCAACGTATTGCAGTAGTTATAAAAGAGAATATAGCAGCGTATTGCAGTAGCTATAAAAGAGAATACAACAGCGTATTGCAGTAGTTATAAAAGAGAATATAGCAGCGTATTGCATTAGTTATAAAGAAAAGGATATCAGCATTATTTAAAATATAACGGTTTTAAAGTAAGTCCATAAGTTATAATGTTTTAAAAAGATATACTGAGCATGATAAGGAAGGTGATATAGTTTTAAAGAAATTAGAACCCGTTGTACGTTGGTTGAGTTGGGTAACTTTCGAGGCGTCAATCTGATGTTGGTTTCGGCCTTCGGGGTTGATACTTAGAAATTTATTCACTTACCGATTTATAACGAGGAACTAATAGAGTAGAAATGAAGGGAAGGAAAAGTTTATAGAAATATGGGTAACTAGAAAGTTAGTATTAAATAAAAGGGCCAATGTTTGTGAATGGATGTTTTTTTTTACTTCGATAGTTAAATAACCGACTATCGAAGTGTTTTGACCATCGTGTCAATACGGAGAGACCGGTTGGATTTATTATCCGAAAACCACTCCGTATAGGCATAAGCGCTGCGAATTATATTTAAGTAAAATTGAAGGCGGAGTTAAACGCAAGGGTCGTCCAGTTCCAGAAAAGTTGCTATCTGTTTTTCCAGTCCCAGGACAACTTGTATGGACGAGTGTCTGATAGAGTATTTCCAACGGTCACGCCGTTGATTTGTACGAATATACCAAGTTGGTGGGGAGAAGGTAACTTCTCTTTATTCTACACCCAGTGTGCATTTGTGTAATCAATATGTGATTACGGATTTGACGATGTGACATTCAAATTGAATGGTGATCAGATGTTCTGAAGATAGACGTAGCCTCTAGCCTCACAACCAGGAAGTAACAAAAGTTGGGCTAGGCAGCATGGCTAGTTGGGTCATCCCCAAGCAGGGTGTATTGTCACCGATCTAGAGAAAATTCATATTTATACTTCTTTTCGATTCTGTATCTTCGGATGATGGTTGGATGGCCTACAACCATGGTGGCAATATATTCGCGACACTCAAGCTAAATGAGTGAGCGGTCATGTGTGGCCGGGTTGCAAGTCGTTCTTGTTGAACCCTGAGTGTATCCCCTCTAGAGTACACTATTCAGAAGGTGCTCCCATACCTTGTCTGTTGAAATCCAATCTCCGATAAGCGCCCTGCGGTTTATGATTTTATACTATATATATGTGGAACGTGAGATGCAAGCGTTCTGCTACTTGGATATTTATGTGCTTAGACATTATCATAGTATCACTGGTTTTGATATCAAAGTATTTTGGATTATAGTAAGGTAAAAACCGTCCATGTTTATGTGTGGGCTGGTCTTACTATTATCTTCTTTTTTTGAAAAGGATTTTTCAAAGTTAAACAGTATGGTTGGAATTTACTCACACCAGTCCCATGACTGACCCAGAGTTTATTTGTTTATTTTACCTAAACTCTTGGGTGCCCAAATTTTTACGGGCAGTCAAGTGTTTCAGACTTTGTAGATTCACTTGGAGAAGTTAAAAGCAGAAGGCTTCACCATTTGTATTTAGAGATTATTTCCGCTGTGATATGATGTATTGTACTCTCATAATGGTATGTATATACAAATTCAGTTTTGTATTTCAAAGTTATGTTATATAATACATTTATTTTATTCCGCCGTGAGATTCGTGTTTACTCTGATTCTGCTCAGTGTGTTCTTCTTCTTCTTCTTCTTCTATTCTATTAGTTCTATCTTTTCTATCCCATCCTCTAAATTCTTCTACTAATGTCCCGGTATTTTCGATGCTCGAGAAATTGACCGTGTATTTATGTTGATTTTCTGGGTCGAAAATCCCCGCCATTACATGCAACTATTGTGTTTTCCACCAAAGCAGATAGATCTTTAAGACTTTGCATGGATTATAGAGAGCTTAATAAGCTAACCGAGAAAAATACACACCCCTTACCCATAATTGATGACCTATTTGACCATTTGGGAGGAGCCCTAGTTATTTCTCAATTAGACCTTGCAAATGGATTTCACCAACTGAGGAGTTCAGAGGACAGTAAGGATAAAACTGCGTTTAGGATGCTAGATAGATTATTCCAATGGGAAGTTATGCCCTTTAGACTAACAAATGCACCCTCATTGTTTGTTGACCACATGAGTATAGTGTTTAGGGGCATTTTGAATATAATTGTGGTAGTCTTCGTAGATGATATCCTTATATTTTCAAAGGACCATAAAGAGCATGAAAGTCACTTTAGACAGGTTCTAGGGATATTAAGAAAGAACCATTTGAAATAAAAACTTTCAAAGTGCCATTTCTAGGGGGAAGAAGTTATACTTTTGGGACATATCGTGTCAAGCAAAGGCTTAACAGTAGACCTAGTGAAGATCGAGGCAATAAAGGAATGGAGAATACCCCGAAATGCTATAGAAATGAGGAGCTACCTTTGATTGGTCGGATGTTATAGGAAGTTCATTGAAGACTTCATAAAGATTGTTACTCCTTTAACCCAATTAACAAAGAAGAACTTAGTATTTTCTGGGAGTAATAAATGCGATATAACCTTTGAGAAATTAAAGGAAGTAACTAGTGCGCCAATTCTTATTGCACTCGATGGCTCAAAAATGTTCACTGTTTACACTTACGCATGCAGAATGGGTTTAGGAGTGATTCTTAAACAAGAAGGAAGAGTTGTTTCTTACGCCTGTAGACAACTCAAGGACCTCGAGAAAAGGGACCCAGTTCATGACCTAGAGTTAGCCACAACGCGATTCGCTATAAAGATGTAGAGACATTATATATTGGGGAGAAGTTTGAACTTTTGACCGACTATAAATTCCTAAAGTATTTATTCTCTCAACGTTACCTAAATTTGAGACAACAACGGTGGATGGAGTACATTGCTTCTTTTGATTTTATAATCTAGTATACCAACGGGGAAAGGGAACTTCAGAGATGACGCATTAAGTTGAAAGCATACATATTTGAATGCAATTTTGGAATGAAAACAATTGGAGATTTTCTCTAACTTTAACTTGGATCCCCCGCCTGTAACCTCTAATAGTTTTCTTAGAGTCATGCTTGTTAGAACCACTCTAAGAGATAGGATTCGGAATAGGCAAGACCTTGATGAAGAAATAAGGAACTTGAATGAGAAAGGGGGAAATGAGTGAGAACTTTTCCCATTCAGTTAGATATTCATTCGGGAATGACGGAGATTATTTAGGGATGGACGACTTTGCATCCATAAAGATGAAGAGTTAAAAAAGGAATTTTGGAGGAGTGCCATAGGACGAAGATGACTATACACCCCGGTGGAGATAAAATGTATAAAGATATGAAGGGGAATCTCCATTGCGAACGAATAAAAAGGGATGTAGCCGAGTTATTAGTTAAATGTTTAACATGCCAAAAAGTAAAAGAGGAGCAAGGCAAGCAAGGAGTATGGCTATCGCCTTTATAGATTCCCATGTGGAAGTGGGAACATATTTCCATGGATTTCATTGATGGACTTCCAAGGAGTCATAAGGGAAATAAGGCTATCTGGGTTGTAGTAGACCATTTGATCATGAGTGCTCACTTCATACCTATCAAAAAGAGTAGGACTGCAACTTCATTGGCCTAATTATATGTTAAAGAGATAGTCAGATTACATGGTATCCCGGCTAGTATAGTGAGTGATAGGGATCCCTTATTCATGAGTGAATTTTGGAGATGTTTACAAGCAGCCTTGGAAACGACACTCAACTTAAGTACAGATTATCAGCTGCAAACTGATGGCCGGACAGAAAGAGTAAATCGGATCCTAAAAGACTTGCTCAGAGCTTAAGCAACTTTTGGAGGAGTTTGGGATCAACACCTACCACTTGTGGAGTTTGCGTATAATAATAGTTTTCAAGCGACAATTGGTGTGACCCCTTTCGAAGCACTTCATGGGAGTCTATGCAAATCGCCAACTTATTGGTGGGAAACTACCGACAATGTTCTACTCGAACCGCACTTCAACCATGATTCCATGGAGAATATTTTTTTGATTAGACAAAGGATGAAGGAAGCCCAAGATCGTCAAAAATCGTATGTCGATAAAAGAAGGAGGGAACATGAGTTCAATATTGAAAACTTGATATTCGTAAACGTATCACCTATCAAGAAGCCTGTTTAGTTTAGATAGACTGGGAAGTCTGCTCCCATATTTATTGGGCCTTTTCGTATCATCGAGAGGATAGGATCTTTGTCTTATCGAGTGGATCTCTCATAACGCCTATAGGGAATCCATAACATTTTTCATCTATCTAATATGAGGAAATGCCTTCATGATTCTGCTAACTCAAGCTTGATGAAATTGGGGACATAGGAAAAACTCGAGTTAGAGTCCAAAGTGCCCCTGCCACTGCAAATATTATAGAGCACAGAATCAAAAGACTCCGTAATAAAACCATCTGCCTCGTCCGAGTACAATACGGAAATGATCCTGTAGAAAGAACGTGGGAGACTTGAGGATAAGATGAGACAGACCCACCCAGAGCTTTTCTTGGGTAATTTTTCCTTTAAATTATGTTTATGGATGCATTGTGGTTCCCATATTTTATGATAGGAAATTGATGCAACACAATTCCATAGCGCACTCATATAGAAATATATGCATATATGGACGTTTTGCATACAAACTGCATCACTTATTACACATACACGCAAGGATTTGAGCTCACTTTAGTAAGTCTGCAGTTTATAATCACTGCGAGTCATGGATGTTTTCGGATGAATAAAAAATAACATGGGTATACAACATGGATGTTTAAAGTGAGTTGTGTTTTTCGCCCTTAAAATAGATTTCGGGATGAAACCTATTTTAAGAGGGGAAGAATGTAACACTCCATAAAAATATACCTAAAATTAATTAATAATAAATAATGAAAATCTACAATACAATAATAAAATATAAATGAGCCAAAATGGATTATTTTTTTCAACATTAAGAATTTGGCCACGAAAATATTTTATTTAGGTTTGTGACAAAATTCTGATACGTTTTCATATATAATATGTTTAAAATGGTGTTCGTATAAAGAAACAATTTAAAGAAACCATATGGTAAACATAAATATATATATGTGTGTGTGGATGAATTAATAATATGTGTATATATATATCTAAGGGATAAAATAATTTGGATAATAATAACATTCCCTTAGGTAAATATGAATTTCAAACAAAGAGATAAAGATAAGGGGACAAGAATAATGTTTATATGGTAAGAAATAAACTAAATTGATTAATGTTATATAATAAAAAAAAATCCAGCCCTCCTAAATGTTTATTGGGATCAGCGACTAGGAGGTCGACCTCCTCCTAGAAGGGGTGTCGACCGCCCTTCTAGAGGAGTGGTCTACTTCTTGGCACCTAAAGTGCCCAATAAGGCTTGTTTTGGTCAGATTTTTGGTGTTAGTTTATAAGTATAAATGGCCAAGATTTAATCTTGATAACCCTACGGGTATTATTTACACACGCACCTATAAATAACACCCTAGACTCTAGACCTAAACCTAACCACTCTCTCTAACTGTGTCTCCATACTTCCATTAATTCCAGAGAAATTCATTATAGATTTTCTTCGTCTCTTAAAATCAATTCTTCTTTCTGTTACCCTTTTCTTATAGGATTTGGATTAAAATATAGATCTGGAATCACAAGGTTTATGTATATAAGAATTCTAATTATTTGATTCTTATATATATATATATATATATGTGTGTGTGTGTGTGTGTGTGTGTGTAGATTTCTAAAGATTAAAGTTCGCATCAAATAGGCAAACATCGTCAGATTTATGGCATTTCCAATTAGTGTAAGTGGTAGTAGTAATTGTTTAGGCATATCCTACATTTGTAGACTATTATAAGAATTGGTATGCCTAGGTATATTTGGATTACAGCTAATATCAAACTGTAAATTCCCTAAATCTCCTATTTTAATGCATTTTCGTAAGAATTGTCAATTTATATTAGGCTTGTTAATTTTTTTGAGTTTTGGACAAAGAATACTTTAGGTGAATTACTTTTATTTGATTTGATTTATTCTTTTTGTTTAAAAATGATTATGATGTAAAAAGGTTCAGATTTTACTCAGTATTATTATTTTAATAGGATTGGATATCCAATCTGAAATGGATAATTCGAACATATATAGATTTAAAACAAATCAAATATCAATGTTTTTATGTACAACATAAGAAAGGGTAAATTAGATAAATAAGGGTCTATATATATGTTTATATATATATATATATATGTATATGTATATCTATGATGTAGTAAATTTACACCTTGTTCTTGATTAGTTACTTGAATTACTCTGACAAGCCTAGGATGGAAGTTTTGATTGTATGTTGTATTTACCCAATTGTTGCTATATGTAATTATGCAATTATGCCATGTATGTAGTGGCTTGATGTGGGAATTAATCTGTGTGCTTTAAATGTAGACCAAGTTGACAATTTTATCTTGTTAAAATGTTTCTTCATTCACACGAAAACAAGCGTTATTTATATGTACTAAATATTCTACTTATATAGCATAATTTAACATAATTAGCATAATAATGACGTAATAATTGCGATTAGGATAAGATTTGAACTTGAAATATCCCCATATAAATCGTTGTTTGTTTGTCTGTATAAATACCTTATCTATATGTTAAACAATGACACACATACACGAGGTTAGTTTCCATTTATGGTAGAAGTCTACCCAGAACCGACTGGCAAATCCAGCAACCACAAATGAGTCCGGCTAATGTGAAAGGTCTAGGTGTCATGGGCCATTTAAATTAGTAAACTATGACTGGAGGTTAACCAACTTATAGTAGAAGTCTGCTGGAATCCACTCGACATATCCAACATCTATAGATAGACGGTTTAATGTGAAAGGTCTAATGTATATATATACCTATTATGTGTAGAAATAGGTAGGTTTATTGCGCCTTGAGAAGGTCTTAAGTTTCTAACACTCTTCTTATCTAGTTTAGGTCTTAAGTGGTTAGGACTAGGTCCAGTCTGAAGGCTTATTCCTTGGATATGGACCAAAGTCATGGGACCCTCCTTTATTAGATTTGAAGTAGATTTATGGGTCCTCCTTCTCTGAAAGTGGTTTACACATGGCGATAACAGAGTAGGGTAGTATATCGGAATGTCTACTTCCGCTAGAGATTTGGGAGGGCCAACCTAGGGACTGAGTTGGTATACATTGGACGTAGCATGCTATTTAATTCACCAACTGTATAATGGAAGTCTTAAGCGACATAGGTATTCTATCGTAAGATTAGTTAAATAGTAACACGAAGAGTCCGCCAGAGGGGTCATAAATGGTTGTGTGCGGACCTGCCCTAAACCAATTACTGTTTCTCGTATTACTTGTGAGAACATATAATTAAGAAATTTGACATATTAGGACTGGGTATTAAGTGGCTAAAGTCCGCCTTAGTGTCATAAATGATCATGAGAATCCACCCTTAATAAATATTTTAGAATAGGCCTTAAGTAACTGAGAATATCCACCTCATTGGGGCTCCACCCTAAATGCACTAATTAAATCTTAAGTGATCGATTCGGATATCCGCCCCCATTGGTTAAACACCTTGTGTATATGTGTGTGCTTGTGTGTTTCGTAGACATACCTTGACATATATAACCATATAAATCTAGGGTATGGTCTTTAGGAAAATATTATTTCCAGTCACACAGGACTTTATGTTTTGACCCCCCAACATATCTAATAGGTCAGTAAGTGAGGTAGCTATCCAATGAAGGAAACGAAGCTGGAGCCTGACGAAGGCAATGGAGATATTATGCTATTATTATTTATCATTGCTATTTTGTTTATGGAAACTCTAGACTATGAACCATAATGATGTACCGATTTAATAATTATGTCTTGACAATTTGTATTTAAATTCTGTAGATTTTTATGAAATGGTACATCTTATTTTGGTATTATACGTTTTCATTCCGCTATGTTAGAATCCACAAGCTATGTTTATTTGTTATCTTGTTCAAATGCAATTCCTTACTGGAACCAGCGATCCGTTTAGAGTGACTTTAAGTTTCGATGGGCTTTTTATGGGTCGTAAATTAGGTCCACTCCAGTAGGGTTGTTACACACACAGTCCCCAGATAAGAAGCACAAAACTTCTAGAGAACTTTCCCACTCAAACGCATATTGTTAAGTTTTAATTTAAGACATTTAATACTTTCTTAAGAGAAAGGTGGACCCAATGACCACTAAGGCCGTTATAAGGGCGGATTCTATGACTTGGGCCCTAAACCAAGGAGTGAACCTTAGAATGGACCTAGTTTTAACGACTTAATACCCAAACAAGATAGGTTAGCCACTTAATACCTTTCTCAAGGCAGGCCTACTACACAAATATATATATGTATGTATGTATGTATGTATATATGTGTGTATATATATAACACATAAGACATCCTACATTAAATCGACCATTTATAGATGTTGGATTTGCCGGGCTATTACGGTCAGGATCCTAGTACAATTTGAGCATAACCTCGCGTGTTTATGTAACAATTATAATGACCTAAGGCATCGGGACCTTTCACATTAACCAAGCTTACGTGTATATGGTGAATATGCTAGTCGGTTCCTTGTAGGATTCTACTACAAATAAGGGTTAACCTCATGTCTGTGTGCCATTTATATTAATTAATAGCCATTAATATTTGCACACATCCAAATTTGATATGGGGACATTTATAATTCTAATTTCCTTCTTTAAACATCTTTAGTACGTAATTAATATGCATTTAATACACATTCATAATACATTAATTATGTTATAAATAATTATAAATAAAACATAAATCAAGCGCACATAAAGAAACGTTCCAACCCTTGAATGTCAATACTAATATCACTAAAAGGTTTACAAGTTTATCCCTTAACTTCATCAACATGGCATAAACATGTATATTCACATTCAATCAACCACAAGGAAATAACAAAATTTACATAAAAACTTGTAACCAAGGGTTAAAAGATTATTTCAACAATAAAAGAAATACAAGGTGCAATATTCCAATTACATATGTAAAATCTCCTTTGTGCTACTACTTCACTTTTCATATTATTTTATGTACAAAAACATATGACTTTAGTGATAGTTGTATTATACTTTCAAATGATTTATTTTGAAAATATATGCTTATACCTGCTAAATCTACAATACTCAAGTCTTATTATTTTGCATGCACATGCATAATTTTTATAATTATACAAGAAAGTGAATCAGGCCATTATCAGAAATTGTACAACACCCAAAAGCCTATCTTTTATTACATCAATAGACAAAACCATATTTACGCCAATTGATTGACCACATTCACAAGTTATAGGGGATTTGGAGGATCTGTTTATATTTTTTTTTTGTGCAAATCAAAATTCCTTTAGGCATAACAATCCAGTTTCCTTTAGGCATAAAAACCCAAATCTACACAACATAATATAGAAAATAGAAAACTAGTGTAATTTCCTATCACAAATATAAGAAGAGAAGAATAGTGAATTCAATGTAGAATCTAACAAATCTGGATTGAACCTTCTGAATCAATGCACTTCAAATCCTCCTAGTATATATATATATATATATATATATTTGAATCAGATATAGAATCCCATATAAATATTATAATTGATTCCAAAATCTATAAATTGTTAGAGATTGCAGAATGGATCATTAGGGCCAAACTAACACTAGAGGGGGGTGAATAGTGTTTTTTGAGAAATTTAACAAAATCTAAAACTTATATGATCTACTATATGAATCACATACCATAAAGATAAACGAAGACACATAATAAAAAAAACACAAAAATAAACAGAAATAAAATGCAGAAAAGGAAAGAACACACCGGATTTTATACTGGTTAGGATTAGTCCTACGTCTAGTTACACGCAACAATAGATGGCATAGTTTTATTACTGTATCAATATCCAAGTACAACCCCTTGATTTCACGGCTACAAGGTTAACACCGATTCCAAATACCCTTAATTTCCGGCTACAAGGTTAACACCACTATGTTTCCTTGATTTCAAGGCTACAAGGACACACCTTTTCCCAAACACTTCCCAAACAATTACAATAGCCCTACAACTCTTCAATGGCACTTTGATTTAGAGAGTAATGAGTACAGAATAAGAAGAGAAGAAGTTTTATGTAAATAAAATTGATTTCGGTAGAGTATAAGTGTAGAAATCATAAAAATAAGAAACAATAATGGTGTAGAAAAAGGGGATGAAGATGGAGAAGAAGAATGATGAAAAAATTCGAAATCAACCCCTATTTATAAGATTTGAAAGGTTGCAACACTTATGGAACGTTTCAAATAGTGAAAAGACACTTTCTTTCAAAGTAAAAAAATAACAGTTATATGTCGACATATCAGCATATGTATGTCGACATAACCCTTCACAAAATTGAGTTTTGAGCATTTTGAAGTGTTAATATAATTCTGGAAATTCTTGAATTAAAACATAGTGTTATAAATGAATATTACAAAGTAGAAAATCAAATGAAAACATAAATATAAAATATACAAACATATCTACAAAATTATAAAGCTTAAAACTATATATAAGTGTGACACCCCACGTCCGTTAATGTCACTCTATAAAGAATGCATTAAGTTTCGTGAAGCGTTATTGGTAAATAAGAACATAATATCACAAGACAGACATGTAAAATAGCAGTGGAATTAAAAACTTTATTTAAATCAAAACATCATGGCCCCAAATACTGAGTTTACATCGTAAGTTTGAAGTAACTAATTACATAAATAATTTGTCTTGCCTAAAATATCAAAGTACAAAAGCATAAAACCATATTTTCCATGTGAAGCCATATGAGAGTTGACCAGAAATCAAAGCGGTACATCATTATCCAAAAATCCAAGCTAAACTGACAGAATCCAATTCAACTCTAAGCACTTCCACCCTGAGAACATGGGGAGAGAGGGGAAACGGAAGAGAGAGAAGAGGAAACAAAAAGGGTCAGACATAAAGTCTGGTGAGTCCAGTTACTTTAAATATAAATAAATTAAAGTATCATGGTAGGTATATAAAACTGGAAGATCAAGATAACAGTAACAATAACAAGTGTGAACTGAGCAAGATAAGTTGAATGGGATACATTGCGCTTCCGAAATACATTCCTTTGCACCGCACCGATACTAGTATATCAGAAATAGAATGATCCCTACCAATATTGTTCCATTACATTTTCTTGATAATTAGGTTACTTGAGTTAGTAGAACTCAAGACTTATCCACGCATCATACCCATTTACTTTCCCATGGATTCACCTAATAAAATATATGTTGCTATCTCTCAATATTGAGATACGCCCCATGGTACCCCACTCGCACGGTCTCCACCGTAATGAACGTAGTCCCTCATCCTATGCCGGAGTGACGTACGGATCTCTATATAACAATGTTGCGTTCCACATATATCTGTCATTACTATGCTTGTAAGCGTACGAACTGCCACCATCGATCGAATCAGATTCCTATTAGAATAATGCGCTCTAGTTCACGATACACTACCCAGAGCAAATATGCATGAATCTAGATTGTCCTGCGTATGTACTGTAATTGTTGCTCGATGCCTCAATCGCACGTCCTCTAATGTGCAGCGAGTTCCGTGGCAGGGCTAAACAAGAAACATGGAACTCGGTCGGGAGCTTTTCCATACCTGTATAGGCCTGCTTTTAAGAGCCTCCAAATACAGATATTCCCAGGGTCTATTTTTCCATGGTGGCTATGGCCCTACCTCGGCGCCTCCCTCAACCAGTAAAGACTACAAGAGCTAAGTGACCGCCCCTAATAATTACCAATATAAACATCCATGTGGCATCTACCCTCAACCCTTTACCTCAATAGTGAAAGGTGAAATGGTATCTTGGGTTTAGCTCTAGTCTTTTCGCATCCCGCTGGCTGCCAATGATGGGTATCCGACGGTCTACTATCCTTGTTAGTCGTCTTCCTCTTCCTCCTCAGGAGGCAACCGCTGAACCACCCTGGTGTCACCTCGTCACAACATTCAGATTGCGTTGCTACATCTGCAGTCAAGGCCCACCCACCTAGTAGTTACGCACAGACCCAACCTCTGCGAGCACAACCTAAGACATCTATCACCGCATAGAAGACTACTAGGAGCACCTTACGTACCTCAGGAAGCTGCGTGCTTCCCCTTCCAGTCCTTTGGAGCCATAAAAACAATCAGATGAATGTGCGCCCCGCTCGTGCCTTATAACACCTCGATGATCTACCTCGTTGGGTTATTCACCCTCAAACCTGCGGAATGGTCCAAGCGCCTCACTTTAATATGTTATTAGACCCTATGTCTAGTCATTCTATTACGCGCTTGCTTTTCCTCCTTAGGTTTCCTTTTAACTTGGTTTTCCCCATTCGTATTGAATTCTTAATCAAGTTACCAAGTTATTTTTACTTATTAATTTTGGATATATAACTTAACCCCTTTAAATTCATTAAAAATCTCACAACAGGTTATTCTCTAGATTTGGGCCCAAGGTCTATAACCCATAATCCCTTTATATTTTTATCGTTCAATTCCATAGTTACCATAATATGTTCTTACATAATGTGTAATTAAGTACGCCTTATTTTACATGTCTCCTTTTTTATATGTCAGTCATTATTTATGATTAAATATAACTTATTTTATATGTTTTCCTCGTTCTTTCTCATTTAATCATAATTCCATTTAAATTGTCCATACAACTTATCGCTGTTTACTTATTAACTTAGTTTTATTAACTAAGGCCCATTAA
This sequence comes from Allium sativum, assembly GCA_030737875.1. Lineage (NCBI taxonomy): Eukaryota > Viridiplantae > Streptophyta > Magnoliopsida > Asparagales > Amaryllidaceae > Allium > Allium sativum. The sequence goes on from CM060924.1 coordinate 514,611,685, forward strand.
TAAGTTTCTCAACCCATTAGTAATAACCTATGTTACCTCTTGTCCCTAGGACTAATCAAAACATGTTATTCTTATCAGCGGGTTCCAGAATTCTAGATTACTTAATTTATAAATAAGTACCCCTTATCTTATAACACAAGTTGTCTCATTTCCTTACAAGTTATGCTTGCCCTAAATGGTGTCTTTACTATAACTTTATCATTTCTGTCGGTTACATATACCACTAGGTGTCTTTAATTGCATAACCTTATCGAGTTAAGTTTATGGGCCTAAATGTAAATATTACCCACCCCCTTAGATTTGCTTAGCCCACCCACTATCCAACCAATTTTACTTAACCCCAACTTTCATTCATATTCTTACAATCCCTATGGATTAAATTAGGTTAAGCAGTCCAATTCACTACCATGTCCATTTATGGTTTATAATGGGCTAGACCTCCCACATTAGGCCTACAACTTGTGGATGCTGGATATACCGGTCGGGTTCGGGAAGACTTCTTCTGTAAGTTGGGCCTAACCTGATGTCATAGCTCGCCTCGTATTTGTGCACTTAGACCTCTCAAATTAGGTTCAACATCAGTGGCTGCTGGATATGCCGCTCGGGTCCGGGTAGACTTCCACCACTAATGCAACCTAAGCTCGTGTCTAAGCGTTACTAGGGTTCCATTATTTTAGGCATATTCAATTAAATTTCCGTATTCCAAATATAGACTTTCATGCCCCCTTTCAATTCATATTTACAATTATCTTATTTCAATTATAGGTCTCGACGCCCTAAATCAATATTCATATATGTTCCAGTTTATGCCCCAAATTGATATTTACATATGTTACAATCTATGCCCAATTTAATAATTACATATGTTCCAATTTATACTCCAATTCAATATTTACACATTCCAATACAAATTTTACCCAAATTCATGTTCACCTATTTTCCATTATACGCCTAACTTCGTGTTCATAATATCCAATACAAAATATGCCCCCAAATCCATATTCGTACATTTTCCAATTTTATGCCCAAAATTACATTCATAATTTCCAGTACCGATTATGCCCCAATTTATGTCTTTCCCAATTGTTCCCAATTTCTCACGTTCGAATTTTTCAGTGTTAGGCCTAGGCTCGAAGGTAGCTTGGCTATATAAAATAAAAAGGGAAAAGAGGGAGAGAAGAGAATCAGAACAGGTATAATAACGAATCAATAATATAATGGTAGAAATAAGCATAAAAACTGAATGAACAGATTATGAAAAGATTAGACCTGGTGACTATATAAACATATAAGAATATATTAGAGGAATATGTCATAATAGAACTGATTAGGCACCGATTTAAGATGCAATTTTCATATACATATCACGATTACTATTTAAATGTTCAGATCTAAAAATAACATAAACTCATAGTGAATAGTTCTAAGGAAATGGATCCAAATTACTGCGAAGAACACGTTGAATTTGTTGTTGTAGCAATCGTTGAATTTGTATAATTCTTGCTAAATTGGATTTGGAGTAGATTAGGCCATTCAATCTTTGTTGCAGCACCAATTTTAGATGAATAAAATCTAGGTCTAGGCTCCTTTATATATCCTAGGGTTCATGAATCTAGCTCCAAAATCGTCTAGGTTCAGAAAAGAAGTTTCCAGATCCCTGGGTGGGTCAAACACTTTTCAGGTGGTTTGACCCCTAGGTCAACCCTCCTTCATGGGTGTCGACCCCTAGATTGACCCCGGGGTCAACCCCATGAGCCTGGGTCGACCCATGAGTCGACCTGGCCGGGTTTCGGGTCGACCTCAAATGGTCGGCCCTTTCTTGATTTGCGCCCCAGATTTCGGGTTTTGCTGATTTTTTGAATTTTTTTGAATTTTTTATATATATATATATCTTTCCTATATGCATAAAAACTTCAAACCTTAATAATTTCTTCATACGGTGCCCGATTTACGCAAACCAGGTGTCTATCTTAACCAGAATTCCGGGACCGACGGAATGGCATGGTCCATTTTACTTAATTCTGAATATTTAATTATGTTTTCCTTAATTCATTGTTAGCATTTATTTCACACTAATTGTTCTTTAATTCATCATCTTCAGTGTCATTAAAATTTCGGGGTGTTATATTCTCCCCTACTCAAAGGATTCCGTCCCCGAAATCTCTAAGTTAAGAAGAACGTATATACTTACATCCAACAATCATACATCCATCTAGCAATCAAAGGCATCCATTGTCTTTAAGGAATTTCTAATGCTTTTAGGAACATATGCAATAGTGTGTGTATATGTCCGGAAACTAATGCGAAAGATCAGGCGGTCCACTGATTCAGTTGACCTCCTTAATGCAATGCATGTTTGTGCCATGTAAACTAAAATGTATGCAAATTATCCTAATACAAGTAAGTTCTATATGTATGCACAATCATCCATCCAAATGCAACATTAATATAACGATATTCCTATTTTCATCCATAAAAATTTAAAATGTGCACACATCAATATGCAATATTTAAGCGATTGAGCCGATCTAGTGTCTATTTTGTGTGTATATACATCAACGAGCAACCACTAGCAAACATTTGCATCCTTCAAACATAACATGTATCAAACACATGTTTACATTCATTAATTTTCTATCTAAAGACTTGATCGATAGGAGATATTCAAACGATAAATACACGTATTAATTCGTAGCTTGGGAAAAGAAGTTAAGAACATATTCACGAGAAGGAAAGGATATGAAGCGTGAATTTTGTCTTAAGCCTCCCAAGTAGCGTTCTTGCGGTCCTTTCCCCATTGCACTCTTACTAGCTTCACTTCTTTGTTGCACAATTTGTTAATCTTCGATCAAAGTATGCATGTCGGAACTCATCCAACCATTGCTTCCTTCTCTACTTTCACTTCCTCTCGCAAGTTTGGCTTCACTACCTCAAACTCTATACATTTTATCGCCTCTTGAATGAATAATCATCTTAGAATGATGGGCTTCCTTAAGGACTGTCTTCAATAGGTTTCCCATTCCGATATAATTTACATATCAAACCTCTTCTCAAATAGCTCCCCTACTTGCTTACGAAGTTCCCTCTTTTCTTTTAGGAGTCCCAAGTCACATAGACAATGCATATGGCTTTGCACACCAAGTATATGCAGAAACCAATCTTGTGCCTCTGGGTTAGACCCCCGAACCTCATCAAAACATCAGGATACTCGCAACTATTGGTACAGATCGCAAATCATCGATAGACATATCAAGAGGCTCTAGGAGATTAAGCATGACAGATCCTTTTGGGGTCATAAGGAATCTCGAGAATCTTTCCATCGCAAGTCAGAAGTCTAATAGCCCTCTTCTCACAATCTAGAATGACTCCATATATGGTTAATTCATCCATCCTAGAATCAAAATGTATCTTATGAAATCAAGAACATATGCGTCGCAACCAAACTCGACACATAACACAGAGGTTCTCAAACCCCGATAAATCCTCGATAAATGAGTCGTACCTCCAATGGGGTTTGAGGGAATAATGGGATTCAAAACCATACTAGTATCTAGGTGCAGAGACTCAACAAAAGAATCAAATATAAAAGAATGCGAAGCGCCAGAAAAAGAATCCTAACAGGATGATCAGAAACAGAAATCATTCCTTCGACAGAAACTTTCCTACCCCTATCCTGTCCACCAGCTATGAGAAGAACATTAGCTTGCCCCCTAGAAGTTTCTGCCTTCTGGCCTTGTCCTTATCTCTTTGGGCACTCCTTAATAAGGTGTCCTGCCTTACCAAAGTAGTAACAACGCCTTTCCTCTTTCTAAAATCCTTTTTCAGATGACCCACCAATCCGAAGTTATGGTATTTCCTTGTTTCTTCTTTCACCTATATTTCCTTCTTAAGCCATCATTTTCTTTTATCTTTGGGTTGTGCTCCTTAGCCCCAACTCGCTTATTCTCTTTTCTGCCATATGCTAACTAGTCCCTTGAAAGCTGCCTCCATCGCACAGAAATTCTTACGAGGCTTGAAAGAAAATAAGTCGCAGGTGAATCTACTACCGCTAGAGATGGAGGTTGGGCACTTCTTTGCCCTTCGACATGTACCGTGGTTTTGACATGCCTATGGAACCATGCCAAAATAGGGATACCCTTTCGGGAAGAAACGGTTCCCCGAACAAAAAGGAAAAGGAATCAAGTGGAGACTCAAGAAGATATTTATAGCTTTGTGAAATATGCTTTTCGAAAATAGACTTTTTATTTTAAAATACTTTGTTTTTTAGACCATTTTGAAAACCATTTTCAAAATATTTTATCTGATCTTATAACCATATGCTCTGATACCAAATGTGACACCCCACGTCCGTTAATGTCACTCTATAAGAATGCATCGTGAAGCGTTATTGGTAAATAAGAACATAATATCACAAGACAGACATGTAAAATAGCAGCAGAATTAAAAACGTTATTTAAATAAAAACATCATGGTCCAAAATACTAGGCTTACATCATAAGTTTGAAGTAACCAATTGCATAAATAATCTATCTTGCCAAAAATATCAGAGTACAAAAGCATAAAACCATATTTCCCATGTGAAGCCATAAGAGAGTTGACCAGAATTCAAAGCGGTACATCAATATCCAAAACTCCAAGCTAAACTGAAAGAATCCAATTCAACTCTAAGCACTTCCACCCTGAGAACCTAGGGGGGAGTGGGGAAACGTAAGAGAGAGAAGAGGAAACAAAAAGGGCCAGACATAAAGTCTGGTGAGTCCATTTACTTTTAAATATAAATCAATCAAAGTATCATGGCAAGTATATAAAACTGGAAGAGCAAGATAACAGTAACAATAACAAGTGTGAACTGAGCAAGATAAGATGAATGAGATATATTGCGCTTCCTAAATACATTTCTATGCACCGCACCGATGCTAGTATATCAGAAATAGAATGATCCCTACCAATACCGTTCCGTTACATTTTCTTGATTATTAGGTTACTTGAGTTAGTAGAACTCAAGACTTATCCATGCACCGTACCCATTTACTTTCCCATGGACTCACCTAATACAATATAAGGAGCTATCTCTCAATATTGAGATACATCCCATGGTACCCCACTCGCACGGTCTCCACCGTAATGAACGCAGTCCCTCATCCTACGCCGGAGTGACGTACGGATCTCTATATAACAATGTTACGTTCCACATATATCTGTCATTACTATGCTACGTAAGCGTATGGACTGCCACCATCGATCGAATCAGATTCCTTATCGGAATAATTCCCTCTAATCTACGATACACCACCCAGAGCAGATATGCATGTATCTAGACTGTCCCACGTATATTGTAGCTCGATGCCTCAATCACATGTCCTCTAATGTGCACCGAGTTCCGTGGCAGGGCTAAACAAGAAACACGTAACTTGACCGGGAGCTTTTCCATACCCGTACAGGCCCGCCTTTAAGAGTCTCCAAATACTGATATTCCTAGGATCTGTTTTCCATGGTGGTTATTGCGCCACCCCGGCCCCTCCCTCAACTAGTAAAGATTATAAGAGCAAAGCAACCTGAAACAACTCGAACTTCCCCGGTAAGGAAAGCACAGATTGCTTTGAGAACACGACAAATCAGAACACAAACAGAGGAACATTTCATTGTATATTACAACAATTCCATCAGAATACAAGTATATACATAGTAAGAATAAATATTACACAGAAAATATCAGAGATTTAAATTACATTTAAATACATCGCAGCGGAAAAATAATACAATACACAACTAGAAGTAATACACGGATACAGAGCATTCCGAGTATCGTCCTAGCTGTAAATCAGGATCCCGTGAATATAAATATGCAAAACCAAAACTACTAGCTGCCCGTGTCAAATAAGGGCACCCAGAGTTTAGGTTAAAAAAATAAACTCCAGATCAGTCATGTGACAGGTGTGAGAACTAAAACAGTTATTTATCTTTATTTTAAAGTTAGGTAAATCAAGGGACCACGCCGTATAACACGGAACGGGTTTCCTCCCAAGAATACCAGTGCATAAAACAATAGCGCAATGCTAAATAAAGAACAGTGAAGCTGTTATAAGACCCTGGTCCCATCACACAATGCAACGCAAGCCAGAGGATAGGGTTTTACCTTATAACAGCTAAAGAATGCTTGATACGTGAAATTTTACCTTTTGATTCTTAATCAGACTCCAACCGTAAATCAGTAAGAGAACGATTCCCTAAGTATTAACCCCGAAGACCGAAACCAACATCAGACCAATACCCAGGAAACCACCCATCTTAACTCGTTTCCAGTTAGTTTCTAAATTTATATACAATCATATATATCAATCATAGACGGCATGGGTACCATATATCATGTCGCCATACTAGGCTCTAAAATCAAAACCGCGAATGTCACGTATTTGGAAGTTGGATTTCCATTTGTGAACCAAGGCAAAAGATAGTCCTCTACCGATTCGAGACGCTCTAGCCTGTGTCTCAGGTCAGAGCTCGAGTGACCTTTGGATCGTCAGGGCCGGTCCACCGATGTGGATTAAAATGCCTAAACACTGCGTTTCCCCACCCTTTGGGCTGTCAAATAGTCAACAAATGACTCCATCGGCTTCACATAAGTCAAACTCGTCAGGGCATGTAAAACCACTGATGCCAATTCTAACTAGAAGGAAACGCATGCCCTCCCTGATGTCCTCTCCAATTTCTGGTTCACAACCGGGGTGTGAGGCTCGCGAATTAACGCTACACAAAGTTATGCCACCCAGGCTGTGCTTTGATCATCAACCACAAGACTCTGCTTTTCAACAGAAGCCTTGATCATTTGCATCTTAACATGGCACACAGGCAAACCACACCATGCAACTGATATCCATCAATCACACTGAATGATATCCAATGTCAGACACACAGTCCATTTACAAGTCAGTTCTGGGTCTGAACGAAACCGGAGGCACCTTGTACCTCGCATACCCATCGATCTCCAAGTACGTCTGGACGATCACCAACTGATTCCCTCCTCTTGGGTGTACGACCCAATCAAGATCATCATTAATTATCCAAACGACGTGAAGACCTCCGGTCTTCGACCACCGTCTTCATCTTCGAATCATCGTCAAATCAGTGTAATTCAGAATGGGATAAACCCAGTCTTTCTGAATAACTCGTGTATATAATAAACAAGTGTTACACAAATACAACATACGCCTCATTCCAATTCATCAGTCACTAATCGTAAATTAGCAAGAGAATAATTCCCCAAACATTAACCCCGAAGGCCGGAACCAACATCAGATCAATACCCAGGAAACCATCCAACTTAGCTAACCCACAGTTAGTTTCTAAATTTCACATTCTTAGGGAAAGGTTCCCATTAATTTTATCAAAGATAAATTCTTTTAAATTTATTCTTTAATCTTCCCTTGAATATCAAATCAAACTAGTCGGGATTAGTGAACTACACCGAAGTAATCATTTATTCTATTTCCCAATCCCAACCTATTCATCCAATGAAGTAAAACTGGTAATACTTCATATCTAAAACAACGGTGTTATCGGTAAATTCAATTACCATTTCACGTTCAAATCTAATTAAAGATTTAACTATCGCCTGGAGCAAAACTGGTGATACTCCATTCTCGTTCTTTTCAATCTAATTAAAGATTCATTAAAACTCCACTTAGTTTTAATCTTTAACTGGGTTAAAGAATCAATGTCATTTAAAACACAGTTCACGATAAACCCAAAATCACATTCCATTCTATCAGCTTTTAACCGTAAAATAGCATGTGAGCAATTCCCTAAGTACTAACTTCGAAGGCCGAAACCAACATCAGATCAATACCCAAGAAACCATTCAATTTAACTAATCTCTAGTTAGTTTTTGATTTTCTTAACTCCATTGGGTCTAAGAACAGTATTATTGAAGGTACCATTCACGACAACCCAAAATCACATTCCATTAATTATCGGGTTAAAGAACAAGTGTTATTTAAAACACTGTTCACGATAAACCCAAAAATCAATACCAATTCAATTCCAATTAAATATTATTTAATCGGTACACTTCATTAAATCTAAATAAAAAGATTTAATCTTTTTCTCAACTGGGCTTAAGAACAGTGTTAATGAAGACACCATTCACGACAAACCCAAATCACATTTGATATTAAATACAAGGCTCTGAATAGAAAATATATCGGCTTATATTCAATATCAAATTCTACGACCAACAAATATCGTATTGGAAATAACGATATACATATATCTTTCAAATTTCCATAACAACATCTGTATAATCACGAAATTCAATATCGAAATATTCCAAAGACAATTTCGATTCAAATCCATTCCAATTCAATTATTGGAATTTCAGGTTATTTTCAAAACCATTTCAAATCCACTTTATTTATTTTTAAAAATAAATAGAATAATAACTCTAGTTCAAAACTAGCTCATTTCGATAAAAATCTATTTTTATCTTTTCAAATATGAGATTTTTCATCCCAATTCTTACCAAATCATTTCTTATGGTTTTACACAAATTATTACTATTTTTAATAATTTTATCAAGGCCCGTACAGTCGATTTCCACCAATGGCCATCGAACTGCACTTACAGCGACCTTTTCCAAATTTGATTTCGACATAATTCCAAATCCAACCGTTAGATTTCAAATTTCTAATATTCATTAGAAAGCTCTTTTCGATACGAACCCAACGGTTCTGGTGTTAGGAGAATCCGACGGTCTAATCTCCCGCAATATCCATTCGAAGTCAATGGTCGAAATTCGCGAACTGCCGCGGCGCGGCGCGTTCTATTCGGGCCATTATATATATATAATATATTATATATATTTCATCGATTTCCTTTTAAAACGTATTTTATAAATCGTTTTAAATTCGTTTTCAAAACGATTTCAACTTCCTTTTCAAATTCAAATCAAAATTTAATTTTTCGATATAAATTCGTTTTAATTTCATTTCAAATCGATTTCAATTCGATTCAATTCAATTTCAGTTCGATTTGAATTCCATTCAATTCAATTTCAATTTGATTTGAATTCCTACTCAATTCAATTTCAATTCGATTTGAATTCCTATTCAATTCAATTTCTTTCGAATTCATTTTCTATTCAATTCAATTCGAATTCATTTTCTATTCAATTCAATTCGAATTCATTTTCTATTCAATTCATTTCGAATTCATTTTCTATTCTATTCAATTCGAATTCATTTTCTATTCAATTCAATTCGAATTCATTTTCTATATTGGAATGAGGCCCAATCAATTACCATATAATGTTAATTATATGGATTTTCTACAACACATGTGTATAATAGCAACGATAAATAATCAACCATCATCCAGAGTGCACCACACAACTGCATAAGCAATAAATATAAATATTTAACGCTTATAACAGCCTGTCAATCAATTGATCGACATACAACTAATTATTGGGATTAGTGTATGTCATATATCATCCCAATACCCGTGTGGGGTTTCAAACAATCAAATACAGATTTTATTTGTGCAGTTGTGCGATGTGTAAAATTTATCGTCCCAATCAATACCAATCAAATCAGTGTATATTCGATTTGTTTATAAATATTTATTTTATATACAAGTTAAAAATCATATTTTTAACTATAAATTATTTTCCACTATAAAATATTTTATTTCATCTCACATCACACAATAAAATTTCACAATATAGCAACCAAACAAACAAGTCATCCATGGTCTGTGGACGACGAGTGTCGGGTGCTGCTAAGCAACGTCTGCATCCTAGCATATATTTTACTAGAAAATAAATAAAAAGGTGAGGAGTTCTCACCGACTAACTAAACCAATATACTGCGATTCTTCTCATGTAGAAATCTTCGTCGTGCTCGCCTTTTGTCAACTGCCCGTAGCCACTACATATATAAAAATCCCAATTTTATATGGTAGCCATGTATATAAAAATCACATTTTTATACCTCTACTATATAGATAAAAAGTACATTTTTATAACGGTGTTCATATAATAAAGATTATATTTTTATTTCAACGTATATATAATAAAAACCAGAATTTTATTTCGCTACATATATATAAAGATCAAATTTTCACTCTACGTTATATAAAATCTTATTTTTATTATTTTAAAATTCTATTTTTTCTTATGATAAAAATCTAATCTTTAATTCATGAAAAAAATATAAATAAAAATCGAATTTTTATACTTCATTCCTATATAAAAACCGCTCCTTTCTTTTAAAATCGAAATCATACCTTACATGTATAGGATTATACCTTTATTTTCCTATTCATAAAAATCCTAACTTTTTAGTTTAAAAATCCTTACTCTTTATTTATATATAAAAAAATCTAACTTTATAAAAATAATAAAAAAAATCAGATTTTATATAAATAAAATTATACAAACTCACCATCGATTGTAGAAATTGGATCTCGCCGTTGGAGGGGGGGTTTACGGTGGCTGGAGGGGGTTCAGCGGGGCGGTCAGAGGTGGGGGAGGGCAGCTACAGCGGCGCAGGAGGCGGAGGAGGTGGCCTAGGGACACAAAGTGGCGGCGGAATGAGGTTTGGGGCTAGGGCTTTTGTTCGATTCGAATTGGGGAAGGAGGCAATGAGGTGGAGCGGCGAGAGGGCACGCAGCAGGAGGTGGGGCCCTCCGGCGGAGGCGCGGTGGCTGGATGAAGGGGGGAAGCGACGGAGCGTGGCGGCGCGACTTTGATGAGGGTTTTTCTCCTTTTTTTTCTTCTTGGAAAACTGTCGGGGGGAGAATGAAAGGGGGGAGGGCCTTTGTATAAAAAATATATTATATTCTATTCTATTTTATTTTAATCTCCAGAGTTAACTTTTCGTTTGAACTCAGAATTGAATCCTCCGACTGTCGTACCTAGCATAATACCCCCATTCCGAACACAATGGGATATGTTTAGTGAGCCAGTTCGGCTGTTACGATCAGTTTTCGCCAAAATCAAAATATAACTCTATATATTGAATTTGAACGCACATTTTAATTTACTGGGGCCACACACTAACTCTAAAAATTACAGAAAAATATTTTCTAGCTTCGTATTGACGATACGGTCTTAATAAAACTAATTTCATCGAATTCTGAGACCGTTTGAAAAATGGTCATTTTCCAGTCGATTAAAATCAACTGAAATGGGTCAAACGCGTTTTCCTTTGCCACGCTCACATATTGATTCACAAAAATTACGAATTTTGAAACCTAGCAATAACTTGACATCAAGATCCAACAAAAGTGGTTTCGTCGAAAACCGAGGTTGTTTGCAAAATTCCCATTTTTAAGGGCCTGAATTCCATAACGACTATTCTGAATTTTCAACTGGACGTATCTTTTAATTCACGCTATGAAATTTCGATTTCTCAGATTCGTTGGAAAGGTATTCTCAAATAGATTCAAATATTTTTAGTTTCACTAAAATCCGGTTTATTTTGCATCCAGTACATTCATTTGAAGTTTGAAATCGAACTTTCGAACTACCGCGCCATTTTCAATTCCTTTTATAATTAAAATAAAATATTTATATTCTAACGACGATTCATATAAACATATTCGTTCGAATTCTATTCCAAAATAAATTTCTCATTGTTATTATTTAAAATAATTCATTTTAAATAATCAAAATTCACTAAAATTGCCAAAATAAAAATTTTAAATTGGCTCGGATTTCCGGGTTATTACAATCTCCCCCACTTAAAACTTTTCGTCCCTGAAAAGGAACGAAACTGAAAGTTGTTTCACAAATCAACTCAACTTCCATTATTTTATTTACAGCTTCAGTTCTTCAACTTTTCAGTTTCTAAGAACTTTTCAAATTTCTAAAAAATTTGGCTAACACCCTAAATTTTTGAAAAATTTCGCCATAACCTCCCCTGCACCGGGGACTTCGGTATATTTCATATAGCCTCGCATGGCCTTCTTCAATCCAAAAGAATAAGAAAAAGCCAAGCGGCTAGCCAATCGGCTCATAAAATCATCATCACCCAAACAAAACAGTAAATTACGGTAAACATGTACCTATTTGTCGGGCAAACAATTTTATTCTTCTGCTCTAGCCTCTTTGCTATGACCTGTTCAATGTAAGTACATGCAAATGCGATAAATTTCAATACAATTTACTATTTGGTTCAAATTGGCTATATGGTTCAAATTTATGAATCAAACAAGAAATAAACAACACAATCAGCAATCAATTAGTTGATTAGCATTTCAAATTCATAACTTTGATACATAGTCTAAAAGTCAGATTTTTGATGCCAAATCACAACAATAAGCCCTATCTAATTTTGGTTCTCACACCAGTCAATAGGAAATATATAGAAATCCCACTTTCGAAACTCGAACATGAATACTGATGATGCGATCGCTACAGCGATCATAAGAACCATCTTCGGGCGACTAGAGTGTGATTCTATATCTATCCAGTATATTAAAACTTCAAATACACGCGGATTAGACGTATACGCAAAATCTTTATATACTGGACTGTACAAATCCAATACAAATAAATATTCAAATACAAATAAAACGATTTAAATTTCAAAACAAAATTTGTTTTCATTTTCAAAAATATACTCTTCACACTCGTTCTAGGATACTACTGATCCCATCTCTAACGAGTCATTCCCATTGGATATTACTAATCCATTATCTGATGAATTCTTTCGTATGGTTCTAATGTGTCTTGTTCTCTGAGCTTTGTAAACCAAAGCTCTGATACCAAAATGAAATGACCCGAACTTCCCCGGTAAGGAAAGGACGGATTGCTTTGAGAACACGACAAATCAAAACACAAACAGAGGAACATTTCATTGTATATTACAACAACTCCGTCAGAATAAAAGAATATACAGAGTAAGAATAAATATTGCACAGAAAATATCAGAGATTTAAATTAAATTTAAATACATCGCAGCGTAAAAATAATACAATACACAACTAGAAGTAATACAAGGATACAGAGCTTTCCGAGTATCATCCCAGTTTTAAATCAGGATCCTGTGAATATAAATCTGCAAAACCAAAACTACTAGCTGCTCGTGTCAAAATAAGGGCACCCAAAGTTTAGGTTAAAACAATAAACTCCAGGTCAGTCATGTGACTGGTGTGAGAACTAAAACAGTTATTTATCTTTATTTTAAAGTTAGGTAAATCAAGGGACCACGCCGTATAACATGGAATGGGTTTCCTCCCAAGAATACCAGTGCATAAAACAACAGCGCAATGAAAAATAAAGAACAATGAAGCTGTTATAAGACCCAGGTCCCATCACATAATGCAACGCAAGCCGGAGGATAGGGTTTTACCTTATAACAGCTAAAGAATGCTTGATACATGAAATTTTATCTTTTGATTCTTAATCAGACTCCAACCGTAAATTAGTAAGAGACCGATTCCCTAAGTATTAACCCCGAAGGCCGAAACCAACATCAGACCAATACCCAGGAAACCACCCATCTTAACTCGTTTCCATTTAGTTTCTAATTTTATATACAATCATAAATATCAATCATAGACGGCATGGGTACCATATATCATGTCTCCATACTAGAGTCTACAATCAAAACCGCAAATGTGATGTATTTGGAAGTTGGATTTCCATCTGTGAACCAAGGCAAAAGATAGTCCTCTACCGATTCGAGATGCAATAGCCCGTGTCTCAGTTCAGAGCTCGATTGACCTTTGGATCGTCAGGGCCGGTCCACCGATGTGGATTAAAATGCATGAACACTGCGTTTCCCCACCCTTTGGGGTGTCAATGAGTCAACAAATGACTCCATCGGCTTCACATAGTCACCGATATATCCGAGGCGCCTCGCAACAGCAACAACCACATAAGTCAAACTCGTCAGGGCATGTAAAACCACTGACGCCACTTCTAACTAGAAGGAAACGCAAGCCCTCCCTGATGTCCTCTCCCGTTTCTGGTTCACAACCGGGGTGTGAGGCTCATGAATTAACGTTACACAAAGTTGTGCCACACAGGCTGTGCTTTGATTATCAACCACAAGACTCTGCTTTTCAATAGAAGCCTTGATCATTTGCATCTTAGCATGCCACACAGGCAAACAACTCCATGCAACTGATATCTATCAATCACACAGAATGATATCCAATGTAAGACACACAGTCCATTTACAAGTCCGTTCGGGGTCTGAACGAAACCGGAGGCACCTTGTACCTCGCATACCCATCGATCTCCAAGTACGTCTGGACGATCACCAACTGATTCCCTCCTCTAGGGTGTACGACCCAATCAAGATCATCAGTAATTATCCAAACGACGTGAAGACCTCCGGTCTTCGACCACCGTCTTCATCTTCGACTCATCGTCGAATTAGTTATTCAGAATGGGATAAACCCGGTCTTTCTGAATAACTCGCTTATGTAATAAACAAGTGTTACACAAACACAACATACGCCTCATTCCAATTCATCAGTCGCTAACCGTAAATTAGCAAGAGAATAATTCCCCAAACATTAACCCTGAAGGCCGAAACCAACATCAGGTCAATACCCAGGAAACCATCCAACTTAGCTAACCTACAGTTAGTTTCTAAATTTCACATTCTTTGGGAAAGGTTCCCATTAATTTTATCAAAGATAAATTCTTTTAAATTTATTCTTTAATCTTCCTTTGAATATCAAATCAAACGAGTCGGGATTAGCTAACCACACCGAAGTAATCATTTATTCTATTTCCCAATCCCAACCTATTCATCCCATGAAGTAAAACTGGTAATACTTCATATCTAACACAACGGTGTTATCGGTAAATTCAATTACCATTTCATGTTCAAATCTAATTAAAGATTTAACTATCGCCTGGACCAAAACTGGTGATACTTCATTCTCGATCTTTTCAATCTAATTAATGATTCATTAAAACTCCACTTAGTTTTAATCTTTAACTGGGTTAAAGAATCAATGTCATTTAAAACACAGTTCACGATAAACCCAAAATCACATTCCATTCTATAAGCTTTTAACCGTAAAATAGCAAGTGAGCAATTCCCTAAGTACTAACCCCGAAGGCCAAAACCACCATTAGATCAATACCCAAGAAACTATTCAACTTAA
Source organism: Allium sativum (assembly GCA_030737875.1). Taxonomy (NCBI): domain Eukaryota; kingdom Viridiplantae; phylum Streptophyta; class Magnoliopsida; order Asparagales; family Amaryllidaceae; genus Allium; species Allium sativum. The sequence goes on from CM060924.1 coordinate 514,626,811, forward strand.
CTAATCTCCAGTTAGTTTCTAATTTTCTTAACTCCGTTGGGTCTAAGAACAGTATTATTGAAGGTACCGTTCACGACACCCAAAATCACATTCCATTAATTATCGGGTTAAAGAACAAGTGTTATTTAAAACACTGTTCACGATTAACCCAAAAATCAATACCAACTCAATTCCAATTAAATATTCCAAATCCAACCGTTAGATTTCAAATTTCTAATATTCATTAGAAAGCTCTTTTCGATACGAACCGAATGGTTTTGGTGTTAGGAGAATCCGACGGTCTGATCTCCCGCAATATCCATTCGAAGTCAATGGTCGAAATTCGCGAACTGCCGCGGCGCGGCGCGTTCTATTCAGGCCATTATATATGTATAATATATATATATATATTATATATTTCGTCGATTTCCTTTTAAAACATATTTTATAAATCGTTTTAAATTCGTTTTCAAAACGGTTTCAACTTCCTTTTCAAATTCAAATCAAAATTTAATTTTTCGATATAAATTCGTTTTAATTTCATTTCAATTCGATTCAATTCAATTTCAATTCGATTTGAATTCCATTCAATTTCAATTCGATTTGAATTCCTATTCAATTCAATTTCAATTTGATTTGAATTCCTATTCAGTTCAATTTCATTCGAATTCATTTTCTATTCAATTCAATTCGATTCATTTTCTATTCAATTCAATTCGAATACATTTTCTATTCAATTCAATTCGAATTCATTTTCTGTTCAATTCAATTCGAATTCATTTTCTATTCAATTCAATTCAAATTCATTTTCTATATTGGAATGAGGCCCAATCAATTATCATATAATGTTAATTATATGGATTTTCTACAACACATGTATATAATAGCAGCGATTAATAATCAACCATCATCCAGAGTGCACCACACAACTGCATAAGCATTAAATATAAATATTTAACACTTATAATATCCTGTCAATCAATCTTGACATACAACTAATTATTGGGATTAGTGTATGTCATATATCATCCCAATACCCGTGTGGGGTATCAATCAATCAAACACAGATTTTATTTGTGCAGTTGGGCGATGTGTAAAATTTATCGTCCCAATCAATACCAATCAAATCAGTGTATATAAACAAATCGTCGATTTGTTTATAAATATTGTATATACACGTTAAAAATTATATTTTTAACTATAAAATATTTTCCACTATAAAATATTTTATTTCATCTCACATCAAACAATCCAATTTCACAACATAGCAACCAAACAAACAAGTCATCCATGGTCTGTGGACGATGGGTGTCGGGTGCTGCTAAGCACCGTCTGCATCCTAGCATATATTTTACTAGAAAATAAATAAAAAGGTGAGGAGTTCTCACCGACTAGCTAAACCAATACACCGCGATTCTTCTTATGTAGAAATCTTCGTCGTGCTCGCCTTTTGTCAACTGCCCGTAGCCACTACATATATAAATATCCCATTTTTATATTGTAGCCAGGTATATAAAAATCACATTTTTATACCGCTACTATGTAGATAAAAATTATATTTTTATAACGGCGTTCATATAATAAAGATTATATTTTTATTTCAACGTGTATATAATAAAAATCATATTTTTATTTCGCTACATATATATAAAGATCAAATTTTTTACTCTACACTGTATAAAAATCATATTTTTATTATTTTAAAATCTATTTTTTCTTATGATAAAAATCTAATCATTACTTCATGAAAACATACATATAAAAATTGAATTTTTATACTTCATTCCTATATAAAAACCACTCCATTCTTTTAAAATTGAAATCATACCTTATATGTATAGGATTATACCTTTATTTTCCTATTCACAAAAATCCTAACTCTTTATTTATATATAAAAAAAATCTAACCATATAAAATAATAAAAATTTAGATTTTATATAAATAAAATTATACAAACTCACCGTCGATTGTAGAAATTGGATCTCGCCGTTGGAGGGGGGTTTACGGTGGCTGGAGGGGGTTCAGCGGGGTGGCCAGAGGTGGGGGAGGGGGTTCAGCGGGGTGGCCAGAGGTGGGGGAGGGGGGCTACAGCGGCGCAGGAGGCGGCCTAGGGACCCAAGGCGGCGGCGGAATGAGGTTTGGGGCTAGGGCTTTTGTTCGATTCGAATTGCGGAAGGAGGCAATGAGGTGGAGCGGCGAGAGGGCGCGCAACAGGAGGTGGGGCCCTCCGGTGGAGGCGCGGTGGCTGGATGAAGGGGGAAGCGACGGTGGGTGGCGGTGCGACTTTGACGAGGGTTTTTCTCCTTTTTTTTCTTCCTGGAAAACTGTCGGGGGGAGAATGAAAGGGGGGAGGGCCTTTGTATAAAAAATATATTATATTATATTTTATTTTAATCTCCAGAGTTGACTTTTCATTTGAACTCAGAATCGAATCCACCGACTGTCGTCCCTAGCATAATACCCCCATTCCGAACACAATGGGATATGTTTTGTGAGCCAGTTCGGCTGTTACTATCAGTTTTCGCCAAAATCAAAATATAACTCTATATATTGAATTTGAACGTGCATTTTAATTTACTGGGGCCACACACTAACTCTAAATATTACAAAAAAAAAAATTTCTAGCTTTGTATTGACGATATGGTCCTAATAAAACTAATTTCATCGAATTCTGAGACTGTTTGAAAAATGGCCATTTTCCAGTCGATTAAAATCCACTGAAACTGGTCAAACGCGTTTTCCTTTGCCACGCTCACATATTGATTCAGAAAATTACAAATTTTGAAACCTAGCAATAACTTGACATCACGGATCCAACAAAAGTGGTTTCGTCGAAAACCGAGTTCGTTTGCAAAATTCCCATTTTTAAGGGCCTGAATTCCATAGCGACTATTCTGAATTTTCAACTGCACGTATCTTTTGATTCACGCTATGAAATTTCGATTTCTCGGATTCCTTGGAAAGGTATTCTCAAATAGATTCAAATATTTTTGGTTTCACTAAAATCCGGTTTATTTTGCACCCGGTACATTCATTTGAAGTTTGAAATCGAATTTTCGAACTACCGCGCCATTTTCAATTCCTTTTATAATTAAAATAAAATATTTATATTCTAACGACGATTAATATAAATATATACGTTCGAATTCTATTCAAAATAAATTTCTCTTCGTTATTATTTAAATAATCAAAATTCACTAAAATTGCCAAAATAAAAATTTTAAATTGGCTCGGATTTCTGGGTTATTACACGACCGCCCCTAATAACAACCAATCTAAACATCCATGTGGCATCTACCCTCAACCCTGTACCTTGATAGTGAAAGGTGGAATGGTATCTTGGGTTTATCTCTAGTCTTTTCGCATCTCGCTGACTGCCGATCATGGGTATCTGATTCTCTACAATCCTTGTTGGATGTGACCTTATGCTTTCCTCTTTCTCCTCATGAGGTAACCACCGAACCACCCTCATTTCGCCTCGTCACAACGTTCTGACTGCATAGCTATATCTGTAGTCAAGGCCCACCCACCTAGTAGTTACGCGCAGACCCAACCTCTGCGAGCGTAGCCTAAGACATCTGTCACCGCACAGAGGACTACTAGGAGCACCGTACGTACCTCAAGAAGCTATGTGCTTCCCCTTCTAGTCCTTTGGAGCAGTCAAAACAATCAGATGAATGTGCGCTCCCCTTGTGCCTTATAACACCTCAATGATTTACCTCGTTGGGTTATTCACCCTCAAACATGCGAAGTGGTCCAAGCGCCTCACTTTAATATGTCATTAGACCCTATGCCTAATCAGTCTATTATGCGCTTGCTTTTCCTCCTCGGGTTTACTTTTGACTTTGTTATCCCCATTCATATTGAATTCTTAATCAAGTTACCAAGTTCCTCTTGCTTATTAATTTTGGTCATATAACTTAACCTTTTTAAGTTCATTAATAAGCTCACAACATGTTATTCTCTAGATTTTGGCCCAAGATCTATAACCCACAATCCCTTTATATTTTTATCATTCAATTCTGTAGTTATAATAACATGTTCTTACTTAATGTGTAATTAAGTACGCCTCATTTTACATGTTTCCTTTTTAGCATGTCAGTCATTATTATGATTAAATATAACTTTTCTTTTAAGTTTTCCTCGTTCTTTCTCATTTAATCATAATTCCATTTTACATTGTCAATACAACTTATCGTTGTTTACTTGTTAAATTAGTTCTATTGACTAAGGCCCAATGAAACACCCCACCTCCGTTAAGGTCACTCACAAAGGGAATGCCTTAACTTTGGTGGAGGTTTATAAGTAAAAGCCACAGATAAACTCAAGACAGATATAAATACACATATTTTAAAATAGCGGAAACCAAACAGACTTTTATTTCATCAATACTTGTTCAAACAAAACATTCCATATTTGTCTCAAAATACTTCCAACATTACAACCTCATTACTGTCTTGATTATTAAAGAAGTATAAAACATAAATAAAGTGACAAAAATCCCCATAGTGATATCCAAAGCCATAATCCAAGCAAAAGAGATCCAAATCATACATCTACGGTCTTGGAGCTTGTAAAGAATCTGACCGAGCTGAGTTGTTTCTGCCCTTTGGACCTTGGGGGGGGGGGATGAAAGAAAAGAAGATGAAAAGAAAATAGAGCCAGACATAAAGCCTGAGTAAATCTAGTAACTCTTCAGTATGTGAATAAGAAAAGGGCATGATAGATATAAACTGAAAATAGGAAAGTGTCACCAGCTAAGGAAGTGTCGAATGTACTATCGCATCCATACTATATATCTATGCACCTACTTGAGTTTATTCTAACTGGCACCCCATGCTGAGGGTGAAGTGATCCCCATTTTCTAAAGATCGGCTCCTACTCGCGTTAACATGTGTCTTACGGCCCCCAAGAATTGTAGATACATATGCTGGTCCCACCATGGGGTGTATCAAGACCCATGGTGGCGGCCCCGACACAAATTCTAGAAGGCATAGGTTATACTACTAGTGTCCCCAGTGCCCTGTTTGTCTGCTCCGGAGTGTGTGCACGCCCGCACCCCGTTAGACCTACACTGTGCACCCACCATCGTCGTTTTGACCTCTTACAATCAGCCTAGTAATCGTGCCCCACCCTGCTTAGTTTCAGGGTACCATGATACCTAACTTGGGTTACTGTTGAAACGGGTCCCTCATTACCAGGATTTTCTAGTCAAACATGTTAAGTGGTTAAGTGTCTGTATTTACCTAACCCCACCCATCAATTCTTGTTAACATGCTGAATTTGGTTAAGTGTTATAGTTGACTTAACCCTACAATCTGTCCTTAGCCTCTTAGAGCACCTGACCACTCACATTAGACAGATAATGCTACGGTTACTGGATGTGCCGGTCGGTTCCGGGCAAGTTTACACCGTAGCTCAGTCTAACCTCTGGTCATTATTGGGCTCAATGCTTAACCACCCACATTGGATAGGTATTGTTGTGACTACTGGACAGTTGGGCGGGTCCGGGCAGGTTTACATCACAACTCAATCCAACCTCATGTTAAGCATATCGTGTTTTCTAAATATACATATTTTATTACTTCTCAATTATAAGTAAATGTCATGTCTTTTATTCTTGGGTATAACAATTCATACCACTTAAATGTCATTGTCGTTGGCATGTGCCAAAAATGCCAACATATATTTTCGATGTTTTACACCCAACGTTATTACCCCCGTTTGTACGTTCGCAACATTATAACAAGTGTTGGGCTTGACACAATTCAGCCCAACTTTATAAACGTGAGAAAAAGGGGAAATCAAGCACATGTAACATTTTACAATACATAAAGGTGTGTGGCGCATGAACTTGCAATTTGGCGATTCAACATAAATTGTGGGTCATGTGAACTTGCATTCAAATCAACGTATAACTAAGTAGGTGACATATGAAATGGCATAGTTTAGGCTAATACAAACTTGTGTTTAAGCATGTTTAACTTGGCATAATGTCAACCACAAAACTAGCATGTTGTATATTCACCGAAATGTCCAACTAGAACATCTAATCACATAGCCAATTTCAACATGAACTTGCATAGTTTATGAAACTCAAACGATACTTAACATAGATCCAATTATACCTGCAAATAAACATAAGAATGATATCATAGGTTTTGGGTCATGTAGGCATAAAAGGTCTCAAATCTAGAACATGTTTACATAAATTCTAACTTAGACTAAGGGAATATATATAGTCCATGCCATCGACATAAACATAAAGGGGTCAATTACTAGTTTTTGCCATAACTTGCTATTGCTATTACTTTCATATACAAAAGTCCAATAGGCTTGCATCAATCAATTTATGCCACAAATATCAATACACATATCATGACAGAATTAATACACAGAATTCATACAATAACACAATTCTATTTTCATTTACATCGAATCACATCACAGTTTTTATTCATACTCTGAAAGGTCACTATACTTACAACGAATGCAGAATCTTGAATTCTGGATTCTGAATTCTGAAATTGAGATGCGCTCATTTGGGTAGATTAACGTTGCGTTGATTAATTTGATTAAGCTTTTATCTTCTTCTTCTTAATTTGATTTGTCTCTAGGCTTTTCTCTCTTGACGGCTATGCTCAATTCCTCCTTGGCAGCATGACGACTCCCATCTTATTTTTTTTGTGTGAATTTTTAGTTGAGACTTAGGGTGTATTTATAGATTTTTAAATTGTTTTGAGCCGTCAAATGAAGACAGGAGGAATCTAGACCATACAAAGTTCAAAGAGCCAATCAAGAGGAGACATGTCAGCCCTAGTGACACACCGAGCCACAGAAATTCGAGCCAGAGCCAGACCTAGCCAGCCAGGTCGACCGGGCAGGTCGACTGGCAGGTCGATACTATGGTCGACCTGGGGTGGCCAGGTCGACACCATGGTCGTCCTGGGGAGGCCAGGTCGACACCATGGTCGACCCTATGGTCGACCTGGTCTCTGGGCGGGAATTTTCCCGCCCAGTCCAGTTTGAACCTATTTTTTCGAGTTTTGAATTTTAAACTGAGCTGTTTGAATTTAAATTTTATTCTGAAACTTCCGAAGGCCATAACTCCTTCATACGGAGTCCGATTCACGCAAACTCGGACTCTATCTCAAGCATAATTCCGAGATGAACGCAATGGCATAACCCATTTCCCTTAATTCTTTCATTTAGAATTAATTACGCTTTAATTTGTGAAGCTTAATGTTGAAGAATACACTGGGTGTTGCACTCTCCCCCCTTAAAAGGATTTCGTCCCCGAAATCTTCAAGTTAGGAAGAATGTATATCCTACCATCCAGAAGTCCATCTACTCAAAAAACAAACAAAGGCATCCACTGTCCTTAAAAGACTCCTAATGCTTCGTGATCATATGCGTAGTGTGTGTATATGTCCTTATCTAATGCAAAAATCAGGCGGTCTACTGATTCAGTTGACCTCCTTAATGTGAATCATGTAAGTGTCATGAATCCATTATGTATGCAAATTTTTCCTACTCATAATTCTATATGAGTGCACAACTATTCATACAAATGCGACGACCATATGACAGCATATCAAGTTTCAACCATATACAAATAAGAATACATATATGCATATGCAATATGAAGTGACTGAGTCGATCTATAACCTAGGGTGTGTGTGTATATGCATCCACGAGCAACCACTAGCAACCATTTGCAGCCATCATCCATAACATGTTTTCAAATACATGTTTGCATCCATTTGTTTTCTACCTAAGGAGTTAGGAAAAGGACCGAGGAGATATACCTAAAAAGATAGACAAAGCATAACTTAAGGAAAAAGAGAGATCGAAGATGTACCCTCAAAAAGAAGAGGGTAGGCAGCGCGTATTCTGTCCTCAGTTTCCCAACTCGCGTCTTCCTCGGCGTCGCTCCACTGAACTTTAACGAGTTTGACTTCGCGGTTGCGTAGCTTTTTCACTTCAGTTCCTAAGATGCGAGTTGGAACTCTCCTCACAGTTGCTTCACGTTCCACTTTGGCTTCTTCTAGAATGTTAGGTTCCACCACTTCCGTAGACTCATGCTAACACTTCCTGAGGTGAGAAACATGAAAGACATTGTGAACTCCGACCAGTCTCTCGGGTAGCTCTAATCTATAGGCCATCTTCCCAACCTTCTCGATGATAGGAAACGGTCCTACAAATCTTGGTGCTAGCTATCCTGCGGATCCAAAGCGAACAACGTTCCTTAAAGGAGATACCTTAAGGAAAACCCTGTCCTCAACCTCAAACTCAAGGTCGGTCCTTCTTTTTTCGACGTAGGATTTTTGTCTGTCTTGGGCAGTCTTCATTCTCCTACGTATCAAGTCCACTTTCTCCGAAGTCTCTCGAATCATGTCTGGCCCAAGTATAAGCTTATCTGTATACTCCCACCAACAAGTTGGTGATTTGCACGGTCTTCCATACAAGGCTTCGAAGGGCGCTATACCGATGGTAGCTTGATAGCTGTTGTTGTAGGCAAATTCCACTAAAGGAAGGTGATCCTCCCACGTCCCTCCAAAGTCAAGAACGCAAAGTCTTAACAGATCCTCTAAAACTCTATTCACCCTTTCCGTCTGGCCATCAGTTTGGGGGTGATAGGCCGTGCTCAAACATAACCGTGTGCCTCCAGCTTCTTGCAGACACCGCCAAAACTCGCTTGTGAAGATAGGGTCTCAGTCACTAACGATGCTGGAAGGTATCCCATGGAGTAGAACTATTTCCTTGAGACAAAGAGATGCTATAGATGAGGCGGTCCTTTTACTTTTGATAGGTATGAAGTGGGCGCTTTTAGTAAGCCTATCCACTATTACCCAAATGCTAGTATTGCCTCTTCTTGACCTAGGTAGTCCATCAACGAAGTCCATTGAAATGCTTTCCCACTTCCACTGTGGGACCTCTAAAGGATGAAGTAGTCCTCCAGGCTTCCTCTGTTCCGCCTTGACCTGTTGGCAGGTCATGCACTTAGAAACGAAATCTGCCACGTCTTGCTTCATGCTGCTCCAAAAGAAAGTCCTTTTTATATCCTTTTACATATTATCACCACCAGGGTGTATAGTCATCTTGGAATGATGCGCTTCCTCGAGAACCTTCTTTGCCAATTCCCTTGCTTGTGGGACGCATAATCTTCCATCTCGCCTCAGCCAACCCTTATCATTGATGGCGTATCTACTGAGGTGACTAGAAGTCTCACCCCTAATAAGTTTATCAATCACAGCAACAAGCTGAGGGTCTTCACGTTGTGCAGCCCCTATTGTGTCTAAGAGAGTAGGGCGTACTTCGAGAGATGCTAACAAACCCAGTACAAAATCCGAGGAGGACCTAAAGTTAAAACTGGCTATATACTCCAAGCTTTGCCTTTCCACAAAGAGAGGGATTAAGGTCAGTTTCTTTTAGCTCAACGCGTCTGCTACTACGTTGCCTTTGCCGGGAGTATAGGAAATTTCAAAATCATATGAGGCAAGAAACTCCACCCATCTTTGCTGCCCTAAGTTAAGATCCTTCTGCGAGAAGAGATATTTCAACGATTTATGGTCAGTGTGTAATTCGAACCTCTCACCTAGGAGATAATGGCGCCAAGACTTAAGCGCAAAGACGATGGCGGCTAACTCAAGATCGTGGGTTGGGTAGTTCTTTTCATGAACTTTCAATTGTCTTCCGCCATAAGCTACTACCCTTCCTTCTTGCATTAGAACAGCGCCTAGTCCCGTTCCACATGCATCCGTGTATACTGTGAACTTTTTGCTTCCATCTGGCAAGGTCAGAACTGGGGCTTTTGTCAGAGCCTTTTTTAATCGTTGGAAAGCAAACTGGCAGTCCAAATCCCAAGTGAACGCCGGATTCTTCTTTGTTAGCCTAGTGAGTGGGGCTGAGATTTTCGTGAAATCTCTAATAAACTTTCTGTAAAAACCGGCTAGCCCAAGAAAACTTCGGACTTCGGTTGCATTTCTTGGTCTCTTCCAATCTTGCACTGCCACCACTTTCGCAGGGTCCACAGCCAACCCCTCTTTGGACACTATATGCCCCAGAAATCTTACCCCCTTTCTCCAAAAGTGGCACTTGGAGAATTTTGCTTTTAGCTGATGTGAACGGAGAGTTTCCATGATTTCTTTCAGATGCTGAGCATGCTCTTCCTCACTCTTTGAGAAGATTAAGATATCATCTACGAAGACAACCACAAATTTGTTGAGGAATTCTCTGAACACCCTGCTCATTAGGTCTACGAAATAAGCGGGTGCATTTGTCAAGCCGAAAGGCATGACAAGCCACTCGAAGAAACCGTCTGGGGTTCTAAATGTCGTTTTATCAATGCTATCTTCAGCTACTCTTAGCGGATGGAACCCAGTTGCTAGATCATGTTGGGAGAAGACCGTCGCACCTACTAGCTGATCAAACAAATCGTCGATTCGGGGAAGAGGGTGCCTATTTTTCTTGGTCAATTTGTTTAACACCTTATAGTCGACGCAAAGGCGAAGCGAACCGTCCGCTTTGGTTGCGAACACCACTGGAGCACCCCATTCCGAAATGCTCCGTCTAATGAACCCCTTTTCGAGAAGTTCTTTAACCTGATTACTAAGCTCCTTTCTCTCCTTTGGAGCCATGTGTCTGACAGGTAAAGCTACAGGCTTTGCATTATCCACAAGATATATGCAGAAGTCTATTTCCCGCCTCGGAGGTAAGCCTTTCACCTCCTCAAAGTCATCCGGATATTCCCGGACTACCCTAACTGATTGCAAATTCTCATCAAAAGCATCAAGCGACTCTAGATAACTAAGCATAACAACATTCAAGGGATTACAAGAAATTTCTAGAGTGTTTCCAAGTCGAGTCAAGAGTCTAACTACTCTTTTCTCACAATCAAGAATGACACTATTACTGGATAACCAGTCCATGCCTAAGATCAAACCATATCCCTAGAAGCCCAAAACAAAGGCATTACAACTAAACTCAACGCTGAGAATAGAGATTTTCAAACCCAAACAAACCATTGACAAGTAAGTGGAGCCCCCAATTGGATTTGAAACTACTAAGGGATCTTCTACCATAATAGTGTCTAGATGCAGAGATCCTACTAAGGCAAATGAAATAAAAGAGTGTGATGCACCAGAGTCAAAAAGTATACGAACTGGATGATCATAAAGATAGGCTACACTTTCTACAGAAATATTACTACCTCGTTCCTGCTGAGGTGCCACTAGCGCATGAACCTGACCCCCTAAAGTGGATCCGGCTTTCTGTCCCTACCCTTTCTTCTTTGGGCAGTCCTTAGCTTGGTGCCCAGTCTCTCCACGTTGGAAGCAACCACCCATCTTCGCCTTCCTTTTTCGGCAGTCTTTTGATATATGTCGCACAATGCCACAGAAATTGCACCTTCTCCTCTCACGAGGCTTATTGTTCTTCCCTCCTTTCTTGAATTCTGTTTTCTTTGCTTGTAGACCCTCTTTCTTCTCTTCCACCTTAGTTTCTTTCTTGCCGTGGTCTTCCTCGTGTATCAACGCCATGTCCACCAAGCTTTCATAAGTTGCTCCCGTGGATACATGGGTCATAGCAAGGCTGTGTAGAGGCTCATTCAAACCTTTGACGAAGCGAAGCGCCTTCTTGTGTTGGGTGTTTAATAAGTCCAGCCCAAATCTGGCCAGCTGATTAAATTGATTAACATACTCCCTGATTGTCATACTTCCCTGTTTCAGAGTTAGAAACTTCTCCACTTGCAGGCTTCTTTCTACTTGGGAGGGGAATTTCATCTCAAACCTTGTCCTGAAATCTTCCCATGTTTCCACCGCTCGCTGAGCATTGGTAATTTCCCACCAATAGGAAGCTTCATCCTTAAGCAACCATACCGCTAGTTGTATCTTTTGCCTGCCATCAACTCCGAAGATGACAAAAAGATCCTCAGTCTCCTTTAGCCAGTTTCTTGCTCCTACAAAGGATTCTGTCCCATAAAAGTCTTTTCCACCCATAGCCTTAAAGTATCTACATGTTTTTGCGAAGGCATTTCCACGAGGAGGAGGAGGAGGAGCAACCGCGGCCACTGGAGGAGGGATGTCTGCTGGGCCCACGCCATTGGCCCTTGCTTCTAAGTACCTCCTAAACCAGCCGGTTATTGGCACTCCTTCTGGAAGGTTAAGGTCTCCAGACATGCTGAAACAGAAAGGAAAGATTCAAAATGAAGGATAGAGAGAGATAATGCATATGGCTTTGGGGGATTATGCCTTTTAAAATATAACACTTTTTCTTAAAAAAAATGCTTCTTTAATCTTTCTTTTAAAAACAATTTCAAATTTTTTTATCTTGTCTGGTAAACCTATGCTCTGATACCAAGTGAAACACCCCACCTCCGTTAAAGTCACTCACAAAGGGAATGCCTTAACTTTGGTGGAGGTTTATAAGTAAAAGCCACAGATAAACTCAAGATAGATATAAATACACATATTTTAAAACAGCGGAAACCAAACAGACTTTTATTTCATCAATACGTGTTCAAACAAAACATTCCATAATTGTCTCAAAATACTTCCAACATTACAACCTCATTACTGTCTTGATTATTAAAGAAGCATAAAACATAAATAAAGTGACAAAAATCCCCATAGTGATATCCAAAGCCATAATCCGAGCAAAAGGGATCCAAATCATACATCTACGGTCTTGGAGCTTGTAAAGAATCTGACTGAGCTGAGTTGTTTCCTCCCTGTGGACCTGGGGGGGGGGGGGGGGACGAAAGAAAAGAAGACGAAAAGAAAATAGAGTCAGACATAAAGCCTGAGTAAATCTAGTAACTCTTTAGTATGTGAATAAGAAAAGGGCATGATAGATATAAACTGAAAATAGGAAAGTGTCACCAACTAAGGAAGTGTCGAATGTACTATCGCACCCATACTATATATCTCTGCACCTACTTGAGTTTATTCTAACTGGCACCCCATGCTGAGGGTGAAGTGATCCCCATTTTCTAAAGATCGGCTCCTACTCGCGTTAACATGTGTCATACGGCCCCCAAGAATTGTAGATACCTATTCTGGTCCCACCATGGGGTGTATCAAGACCCATGGTGGCGGCCCCGACACAAATTCTAGAAGGCATAGGTTATACTACTGGTGTCCCCAATGACCTGTTTGTCTGCTCCGGAGTGTGTGCACGCCCTCACCCCGTTAGACCTACACTGTGCACCCACCGCCGTCGTTTTGACCGCTTACAATCAGCACAGTAATCGTGCCCCACCCTGCCTAGTTTCAGGGTACCATGATACCTAACTTGGGTTACTGCTGAAATGGGTCCCTCGTTACCAGGATTTTCTAGTCAAACATTTTAAGTGGTTAAGTATCTCTATTTACCTAACCCAACCCATCAATTCTTGTTAACATGTTGAATTTGGTTAAGTGTTACAGTTGACTTAACCCTTCCATCTGTCCTTAGCCTCTTAGAGCACCTGGCCACTCACATTAGACAGATATTGCTACGGTTATTGGATGTGTCGGTCGGTTCCGGGCAGGTTTACACCATAGCTCAGTCTAACCTTGGGTCAATATTGGGCTCAATGCTTAACCACCCACATTGGATAGGTATTGTTGTGACTACTGGACAACCGGGTGGGTCCGGGCAGGTTTACATCACAACTCAATCCAACCTCGGGTTAAGCATATCATGTTTTCTAAATTTACATATTTTATTACTTCTCAATTATATGTAAATGTCATGTCTTTTATTCTTGGGTATAACAATTCATACCACTTAAATGTCATTATCGTTGGCATGTGCCAAACATGCCAACATATATTTTCAATGTTTTACACCCAACGTTATTACCCCCGTTTGTACGTTCGCAACATTATAACAAGTGTTGGGCTTGACACAATTCAACCCAACTTTATAAACGTGAGAAAAAGGGGAAATCAAGCACACGTAACATTTTATAATACATAAAGGTGTGTGGCGCATGAACTTGCAATTTGGTGATTCATCATAAATTATGGGTCATGTGAACTTGCATTCAAATCAAAGTATAACTAAGTAGGTGACATATGAAATGGCATAGTTTAGGCTAATACAAACTTGTGTTTAAGCATGTTTAACTTGGCATAATGTCAACCCCAAAACTAGCATGTTGTATATTCACCAAAATGTCCAACTAGAACATCTAATCACATAGCCAATTTCAACATGAACTTGCATAGTTTAGGAAACCCAAACGATACTTAACATAGAACCAATTATACTCGTAAATAAACATAAGAATGATATCATAGGTTTTGGGTCATGTAGGCATAAAAGGTCTCAAATCTAGAACATGTTTACATAAATTCTAACTTAGACTAAGGGAATATATATAGTCCATGCCATTGACATAAACATAAAGGGGTCAATTACTAGTTTTTGCCCCAACTTGCTATTGCTATTACTTTCATATACAAATGTCCAATAGGCTTGCATCAATCAATTTATGCCACAAATATCAATACACAAGTCATGACAAAATTAATACACAGAATTCATACAATAACACAATTCTATTTTCATTTACATCGAATCACATCACAGTTTTTATTCATATTCTGAAAGGTCACTATACTTACAACGAATGCAGAATCTTGAATTCTGGATTCTGAATTCTGAAATTGAGATGCACTCCTTTGGGTAGATTAACGTTGCGTTGATTAATTTGATTAAGCTTTTATCTTCTTCTTTAATTTGATTCGTCTCTAGGCTTTTCTCTCTTGACGGCTATGCTCAATTCCTCCTTGGCAGCATGACGACTCCCATCTTATTTTTTTTGTGTGAATTTTTAGTTGAGACTTAGGGTGTATTTATAGATTTTTAAATTGTTTTGAGCCGTCAGATGAAGACAGGAGGAATCTAGACCATACAAAGTTCAAAGAGCCAATCAAGTGGTGACATGTCAGCCCTAGTGACACACCGAGCCACAGAAATTCGAGCCAGAGCCAGACCTAGCCAGCCAGGTCGACCAGGCATGTCGACTGGCAGGTCGACACCCAGGTCGACACTATGGTCGACCTGGGGTGGCCAGGTCGACACCATGGTCGACCTGGGGAGGCCAGGTCGACACGATGGTCGACCCTATGGTCAACCTGGTCTAGGGCGGGAATTTTCCCGCCCAGCCCGGTTTGAACCTGTTTTTTCGAATTTTGAATTTTAAACTGAGATGTTTGAATTTAAATTTTATTCTGAAACTTCCGAAGGCCATAACTCCTTCATACGGAGTCCGATTCACGCAAACTCGGACTCTATCTCAAGAAGAATTCCGAGACGAACGCAATGGCGTAACCCATTTCCCTTAATTCTTTCATTTAGAATTAATTACACTTTAATTTGTGAAGCTTAATTTTATAGAATTCACAGGGTGTTACACCCATTAATAAGTTTCTCAACCCATTAATTATAACCTATGTTATAATTTCCTCTTGTCCCTAGGACAAGTCTAAACATGTTATTCTTATCTGTGGGTTCCGGACTTCTAGATTACTTAATTTATGAATAAGTACCTTTTATCTTATTACACAAGTTGCCTCATTTCCTTAAAAGTTATGATTGCCCTAAATGGTGTCTTTACTTACATAACTTTATCATTTCTACCGATTACATATACCACTAGGTGTCTTTAATTACATAACCTTATCGGGTTAAGTTTATGGGCCTAAATTTAAATATTACCCGCCCCCTCAGATTTTCTTATCCCACCCACTGTCCAACCAATTTTACTTAATCCCAACTTTATTTCATATTCATAAAACCCTTATTTATTAAATTAGGTTAAGAAGTCCAATTCACTGCCATGTCCATTTATGGTTATGATGGGCTAGACCTCCCACATTAGGCCTACAACTTGTGGATGTTGGATATGCCGGTCGGGTCCGTGCAGACTTCTTCCACAAGTTGGGCCTAACCACGTGTCATAGCTCGTATCGTATTTGCGCACTTAGACTTCTTACATTAGGTTCAACATTAGTGGCTGCTAGATATGCCGTTCAGGTCTGGGCAGACTTCCACCACTAATTCAACCTAACCTCATGTCTAAGCATTACTAGAGCTCCATTATTTTAGGCATATTCAATTAAATTTCCCTATTCCAAATATAGACTTTCATGCCCTCTTTAAACTCATATTTACAATTATCCTATTTCAATTATAGGTTTCCATGACCAAAATCAATATTCACATGTGTTCCAGTTTATGCCCCAAATTGACATTTACATATGTTACAATCTATGCCCAATTTCATAATTACATATGTTCCAGTTTATACCCTAATTCAATGTTTACACATTCCAATACAAATTTTACCCAAATTCACGTTCACATATTTTTCAATATACGCCTAACTTCATGTTCATATTATCCAATACAAAATATGACCCCAAATCCATATTCGTATATTTTCTAATTTTATGCCCAAATTTGCATGCATAATTTCCAATACCAATTATGCCCCAATTTATGTTTTTCCCAGTTGTACCAAATTTCTCACGTTCACATTTTTCAGCGTTAGGCCTAGGCTCGAAGGTATCCTGGCTATATAAAAATAAAAAGGGAAAAGAGGGAGAGAAGAGAATCAGAATAGGCATAATAAAGAATCAATAATATAATGGTAGAAATAAGCATAAAAACTGAATGGACACATTATGAAAAGATTAGACTTGGTGATGATATAAACATATAAGAACAGATCAGAGGAACATGTCATAATAGAATTGATTAGGCATCGATTCAAGATCCAATTTTTATATACATATCACGATTACTATTTAAATGTTCATATCTAAAAGTAACATGAACTCACAGTGAATAGATCTAAGGAAATGGATCCAAATTACTGCGAAGAACACCGAATTTGTTGTTGTAGCAATCGCTGAATTTGTACAATGCTTGCTGAATTGGATTTGGAGTAGATTAGGTCATTCACTCTTTGTTGCAGCAGGGCTCCGTTGTCGTCACCATTTTTAGATGAATAAAACCTAGGTCTAAGGTCCTTTATATAGCCTAGGGTTCATGAATCTTGCTCTAAAATCATCCAGGTTCAGAAAAGAAGTTTCCAGATCCACGGTTGGGTCGACCCCCCTTCAGGTGGGTTAACCCCTAGGTCGACTCCCTTTCATGGGTGTCGCCCCCTAGGTCGATCCCGGGGTCGACCCCTATGAGCCTAGGTCTACCTGGCCGGGTCTCGGGTAGACCTCAAACGGCTCTTTCTTGGTTTACGTGCCGGATTTCTAATTTTTCTGATTTTTTGAATAATTTTGAATTTTATATGTATATATATCTTTCCTCTATGCAAACAAACTTCAAACCTTAATAATTTCTTCATACGGTGTCCGATTTATGCAAACCAGTTTTCCTAAGTTCATTGTTAATAGTGTATTTCACACTAATTATTCTTTAATTCATCAGCTTTAGTGTCGTTAAAATTTCAGGGTGTTACAATAAGTATATAAAAGTACATATATATAACTTATAAACTATAAAACTTGAGTTTAAACTCAAAAGTAAAATAGTAAGAGTAAAATAGAGATACCTAATAAAGATTAAAAATAGAAATAAAAAAAATAGAATTTGAAATCAGAAATTGAAAATCAGAATTTAAATTTAAACCTAGAGTGCTATTCAGAGTCTTACATAAATTAGACTCTATTACTATATTTATCTTGAAATCTTGATTACTCATGAGTCTTGAATCATCTTTGAATTATGAATCTCCAGAAGCTCTTAAACTAAACGGTCTTCAGTATTAATTCCTATATATAAATCATCCATATGTATATGCGTGCGTGTGTGTGTATATATATATATATATATTCTAGATAAAGGTGTTAGTATATATTTTATAAACAATTAATATTGAAATAAGGTTGTTGTCGTCAAAACTCCATTCTACAACAATCCCCCCTTTTTGATGATGGCAACCTTAGTTTATAAAACATCATACCCTTGTTGATGATGTTCCTTCTCCCCGTGTCTACATGAATCCTATAAACTATGTCTATATTTTATAATTTCTCCCCCTTTGTCACTATCAAAAAGAAATTGTAAACTACTCCCCCTAAACCCCATAACTATCTAAATTATACGTTTACTAAAGTAAAGTACTCCCCCTTAATCCAAAATCTATATCTATCTATCTATCTATATATATATATCATAAAATACTTCCCCTAAATTTATGATTATACAATAATGAATACTAAGTATACAAATCAATCCAAGTAACATAATTACATATCTTTATATACAAATCAATCCAAGCACACCACGCCATATTTTTAATATATACAAGTTTTAAGTCAATCAATCTAAATCAAACTTATTCAAACAAACCAACCAAATCATACCAAGCAATCAAACGTTTCTTGGGACTTCTACCCATTCATCTTTTTCAGTGATTAAGTTCTTATTGATGTCTTTACATTATTCTTCATTAGTGAGTGATGCTTTGTTGTTTTCATCTCTGAAATGAGAAGAGATTGACCAACGAATTACATCAAAATGTTTCTCTTGATATTCAACCATTCTCGTCTAAATTAACTCTAGATGGCACTGATTACATAGTATTATGGAAAGGATTTTCTTGAAGGAATTCAAAGAATCATCAAAATTTTCGCTTATGTTATGAATTGGATTTTCCATTATTTTGATAAGAAATGGATAGAGAAGAAAGATAAATGATATATTGAAGATTTATGGAAGAAATATGCTTAAATAGGGTCTAGTTTTTATTAGATTTTGAATGGACATGAGTTAGTTCTTTATTTTTAAATTTTGAAAAGTTTTGAAAATAACGCAGTTATATATCAACATACTTGCTTCTAAAATTTTAAATTTTCAAATTTTGAATATTTTTGTTTCTATATTATATTATATTCAATTCTAAAGTTTTTGCAGTAATTTAAAGTCAAATTTAACATAAATAAAACTCCATTCATCACTTCATAAAAGCAAATACATCTAACTAATGAAGACACACTAAATAGGAGATATGAAAGCAAACACATAAAGATAAATTAAACTAATAGACTACTTTTCAGCGGATGATGATGAGAAAGATGAAATTCCAAGCTTTCTTCCTATCCTGACCATGAATTTGGTCATTTTGGAAAAGTTCTTTTCGAGCTTATTTTGGTTGTTGACAATCTTCACTTGATTTTTAACAATCATCTCTCTGGAAATGGTTCTAGTGTTGATTGGACACTCAATACTTTCTAAAAAAGTTTCTTCTTCGATTTCCATAGGTGCTTGTTCTTGTTGAATTCGTTCTTGTTTGCCTTTGAATGTCTCATATGGTTGGAAAGTGAGAGGAATTTGCATGAGATGTATGTTTGATAAGTCAAACACTTTTCTTAACGCAAATTCTTCTCCATGGAGATCAACTCCAAAGTATTTGAAAATGTTGGTGAGATAAACTCCATAGTAAAGATTGTTCTCTCTTGATGAAATTTCTATGGGAATGATTTTTCTTAAGATCATGTCGGTCCACCAATAATAGCAAAGAGAGCCTTTTGTACCTTGATAGTTGGGTTGTTAAAATTTTCGGAATGGGGAGTGATGGTAAGTTGGAGGAGAAGGTTGACAATTCTTGTTTTTGGAAGGAAACAATGATTTTTGAAATCCATTTGATCATCGCTTTCAAATATGTCGTGATAATCTCTAAATTGCTTTCATCAATTTTGAAATCCCAAAAATTTGATCCCATGCTTCTACAATTTAAGATAGTGCCCAAGATTTCGGCATCAAGAACAATTTTCATGCCTTTGATGCTACTCCAAATTTGGTCTTCGTTTCCTTCGTAAAATCCACGAAAGATTCGCATAGAACATCTTGACAATCTTAGGATAACACACTTCGTCGTTATCCTGAGAGTCAATTAAACTGAAAACTTCATTGTGGTTGAAGAGAAAGATAAGATCACAGGAAGGAAAGTCTCCAAAGACGGCAAAAGCACCTGTATTAACTTTAGCATTTGCTAAATAGTTAACATAGGTTTTGATAGCTTCTTTGTCAATATGAAGCTAACCTTTGATAGTTTTGGTTAACTTTAATTTCTGAGATGAACTAGAGGAAGCCATTGAAGTGATTGTTTTGAAGAGTATAGATATGAAGAATAGGATATGAATTGTGAATGAAAAGGTAGATAAAATGGATGTATATATAGAAATTGAATATATATGAATTGAATAGGCACAACTTTTTAGAATTCAATGACACCTTTTCAGACCTTAGGAGTTGGTGAAAAACTGGAGGGCAGTTTGAAAGTATAAACCTTTGAAATTCAAATTTTGAATTTCAAATTACTGGCTGATATGTCGACATATATGTTTATTTTCAAAGGACATTTGGTTTTGGTGACTTTTGGTTTAAATTATCGGTTCATATTTCTGGTTTAACGATTTCCTAAAATAATTCTAATCCTAGCAAACACCCAATATTTATTTTATTAATTATTATTTTATTATTATTTGAATCTTAAAATTCAAATTTAAATTTGAATTTTAAATTTCAAGATTTGAATTTAAATTTCAAAAACAAAACAAAGCAAGCAATCAAAGCATCCAATTCGACCAAGAAAAATTAAAAAATTAATTTAGGCGTACCAGTTTTTAGATCCTTTTCTTCAAAAATTTCTGAATTCTTATTACCATGAAGCACATATTTGATTTTCCAGTTTCTGGCTATTCATCGCTTTATGATGAATCTGAATCATTTGTCGTTGTTGCATATGCTTTCTTTCTTTTCTTTAAAGAATTGTTTTGTATGTTTGTTGAGTTGATTTCTCTTGATACGGACACATTTTCCTTATATGTCCTTTTTTTGCAATTATAACATCGATCATCATTTCTTCTTGAACTTCCTTGATTATTCTTTTGAAAATAATTTTTACTCAAATTTTTTTCTAAAATGTCCTGTCATAAGGGTTGTTTCTTCATCATGTTCAATTGAGTCGGAATCATTTGTTGTTGCTTTAAATGCGATGAATTTCTTCTCAGTTGACCTGTTTTCCTTTCTTTCTAGTACGTGGACTTCAAAAGACATCAAATTTCCGATTAGCTCCTCAATCTTCATTTCACTGACATTATTGGCTTCTTCGATCGCTAACGTTTCTGATCCCATTCTAGAGTCAATGAATTTAATATTTTTCTGACTTGGTCTTCTTCAGAATAAGTTTTTCCAAGTGCAAGTAACGAATGCACTATCTCTTGAAATCTGCAATACATATCGGAGATAGACTCATTCTCATTCATTTTGAACAGCTCAATGATATCTTCGTTTGTTTAACTTTATTAGTTCCTTCATGAGTAACTTGTAAAGTTCTCCAAATTTCATAAGAAGTTTTACATACGGACACTCTATTAAACTCATTCCTATCTAACGTACAAAACAACATATTCATGTCTTTAGAATTGCATTGTGTAGTAGCCTTTTGTTCATTTGTCCATTATGCAAAATTAGTTGTGGGTTCAATAAACTCATTCTGTGTACTATTCCATGTGTTTAATCCTACTGATTGTAAATATATTTTCATTCTATATTCCCAATATGAATAATTACTACAATTAAATAGTGGAAGTGTAAAGAGGACTGACCCTCTACAAAAGAGCTATTATTACTACCAGTGTTGGTTGCCATTATAACTATTTTCAAAAATCAAATTATGAACTTTTTGAAAGACCTTGCTCTGATACTAATTGTTAGAGATTGCGGAATGGATCATCAAGGCAAAACTAACACTAGAGGAGGGAGGTGAATAGTTTTTTTTAAGAAATTTTACAAAATCTAAAACTTATATGATCTAATATATGAATCACATACCACATAGATAATCAAAGACACAGTATCAAAACAAACACAAAAATAAACATAAATAAAATGCAGAAAAGGGAAGAACACACCAGATTTTATACTGGTTTGGATTAGCCCTACGTCCAGTCCCACATAATGTTGGACTGCACCGAGTTTTATTACTATATCAATATCCAAGTATCACACATTGATTTCACGGCTACAAGGTTAACACCGATTCCAAATACCCTTGATTTCCTAGCTACAAAGTTAGAACCACTCCGTTTTCTCGATTTCAAGGCCGCAAGGGCATGCATTTTCCCAGAAACTTCCCAAACAATTACAATAACCCTATAACACTTCAATAGCATTTTGAGTCAAAGATTAATGAGTAAGGAGTAAGAAGAGAAGAAGTTTTATGTAAATAAAATTGAACTCAGCAGAGTATAATTGTACAAATCATAAAAATAAGAAATAATAATGGTGTAGAGAAAGGGGATGAAGATGGAGAAGAAGAATAATGAACAAAATTCGAAATTAACCACTATATATAAGATTTGAAAGGTTGCAATGCATCTAGGACGTTACAAATAGTGAAAAGACATATCCTTCCAAAATAAAAAAATATGAGAGTTATATGTCGACATATCAACATATGTATGTTCTCATAACCATTTACAAAATTGACTTTTGAGCATTCTTGAAGTGTTTATATAATTCTAGAAATTCTTGAATTAAAACATAGTGTTATAAATGAATATTATAAAGTAGAATATCATATGAAAACATAAATATAAAATATATGAACATATTTGTATAACTATAAAGTGTAAATATATAAAACTTATAAACTATGAAAATTGAGTTTAAAATCAAAAGTAAAATAGTAAAAGTAAAATAAAAAAACTTAATTAACATTAAAGATATAATTTGGAATTAGAAATTGAAAATCAGAATTTGAACCTGGAGTGCTATTCAGAGTCTTAAATAAACTAGACTCTATTACTATATTTATCTTGAATTCTTGAACTCTTGAAATCTTGATTACTCATGAGTCTTGAATCATCTCAGAATTCTGAATCTCTAGGAGCTCTTAAACTGTACAGTCTTCAGTATTAATTCCTGTATATAAATCCTGCATATGTGTGTGTATACATATATATATGTATATATTCTAGATAAAGGTGTTAGTACATATTTTATAATCAATTAATATTGAAATAAGGTTGTTGTCAACCAAGCTCCATTCTCTAACATATATAAGAATTCATATTTTATAGAGATAAAATATAGGTTAGAAGGAAAAAGAAACCTTACATGTTTTTGGAATTAAGAGAAATGCAGGAGAGACAAAATGGAGGCATATTAGAAGATGAATATAGGGTTTAGGGGAGAGGCTATGTTTTTTTTATAGTTGTTCATGTGAATAGATAGTAGGAATAGTTATATATTTAATCTGGACAGTCTGCTTAAGTAGAATAATTTAAAGAACGTCAAAAAGTGCCTCTCTCCAACCCTTTTCTTTTAAGGGCGGTCGACATCCTTAGTAGTGTAACACCCCGAATTTTTGAATACTCGAATTAAATAAATTCAAGAATAATTAATCTTAGACATGAGAATTAAGGGAAACAGGTTGCGCCATTGTGTTCGTCTTGGAATTCTGGTTGAGATAGAGTCCGAGTTTGCGTAAAACGGATACGGGATGAAGGAGATATGGACGGACTAAGTTAGGCGGAAGAATCAAAAAAAATGTTTGCACTGGCGCACTTGGGAAGTGCGCCAGTACAAATGTGGCACTGGCGCACCTGCCAAGTGCGCCCAGACCGAGCAGAAAGCTTGCACAACTTCCTGGTGCAATCTAATCCATATTGTGACTCATTGCTGAGCCCTTTCTGACTCCTTGCTGAGTCATTAGGGCTGAGGTGTCACGCTATCCTGACTGAGTGGTTTTGATTAACCCTAAGATCATCCGACGGCTACAATTAAATTGAAATTCTATATAAACATGGGTAGACAAAAACCCTAAAATCAAATAAAAATCTGAATCATGGCCGTCATGCTATCATCTTGTAACCTAGAGTAGCCGCCACCAACTAGAGGGAAATCAAAGCTAATCAATTTAGTTCTATTCAACTCTAATCTAAACAATAACGAATCTACTACAAAGGCGAGCTAAATCAAGATCAGAACTTAGATTTCAGAACGCAAGACCTTCTTGTTGTGAGTTCGATTTCTTTAATAAGATAATTAACAATTTAATTGGATTGAGCTATGATTTGGATTATATGGTTATGTTGTGAATCATTGGCCGTATGTTATTATCTATGTTGTAAATTCTATGATGTTATCATCTATGTTGTAAATTCTATGATGTTATTATCTATGTTGTAAAGCTGTGATGTTATCATCTATGTTGTAAATCTATGATTGGATTATGTACAATCAATTCATAACGATGTTTCATATGCTAGTTTGGTTATGTTGTTGGAACTAATTCATATGTTAAATCATATGTATGTATGCAAGTTTAGATGTTAATTTAGATATGAATCATACGCAAGTTAGTGAGAATCATAGACAATCTTACATGTTTCATGACATCTATTTTATGTGTAAATTGGATTTAAAAGTTAGGCTATGACATGAGTGAGTTAGATGCAAGTTTACACCGTAGTTTATGTTGCATAAGTCACATATGCAAGTATATATATATATATATATATATATATATATGTGTGTGTGTGTGTGTGTGTGTGTTGGAGTATGAATCATGTAATGTAAGTTTGTGACTATTGCCTATGCAAGTTTACACCTTATGATTAGATCTATGACACCCATAGTTTATGCAAGTTTGTGACTTTGGCCTATGCAAGTTTTAGATGAAAAACCTTATTCACACATGCAAGTTCACCCCTTATGTTTAGATCTAGATTTTATTATATGCATGTTGTGATGTTTTCTCTTTATTCAATAAGTTAGACTATTCGAGTCTAACGTATATTTCACGTTAAACGAACGAACGTACAACGTGGGGCAAGGGGATAATATTAA
This sequence comes from Allium sativum, assembly GCA_030737875.1. NCBI lineage: Eukaryota > Viridiplantae > Streptophyta > Magnoliopsida > Asparagales > Amaryllidaceae > Allium > Allium sativum. Next base: position 514,651,661 of record CM060924.1, read on the forward strand.
AAAGATTTAATTTTGTAATTGGCATAAATGCCTTAAATGTGATGTTAATTGGTATAATTTTATATACCATAAATAGATGGACATAATTGAGTCAATTATAGACATAGTTAAATTTGTAATTGATTGACAATTTGAATAGGGAAATTAATTCAAATTGGGGGTAATTAATTAGGTGTAATTAATCGCCTAAGACACGCTTTTGTGGTGTAAGACTGCCCGGACCCGCCCGGCAAATCCAGCTGCCACAAATGCCTGTTTAATGTGGGAGGTCTTAGGAATAAATTAAATGCGTAACAATTGTAAAGACACGAGGTTAAGCTCGTTTGTGGTGTAAGACTGCCCGGACACGCCCGGCAAACCCAGCTGCCACAAATGCCAATCTAATGTAGGAGGTCTTTACAAGGTTATGGTCTTGATGAATTAAGAAACACTTAACCAGATAAACATGTAGTGGGACATGAGGGGGTTAAGTGGGTGCCTTGGGTGGCATATGGAATTTAGTGGGTGCCTTGGGTGGCATTTGAAATACGATTAGATGCACTTAACCAATACTGAAACATGTAAGAAGACATGAATAAGAATGGGGTTAAGGGGGGGAAAAACCTTAGAGGGGACCAAGCATGGGTGGAAAGCTTGTGTCATGCATGAGGGGCCTTTTCGAACCAGTAACCCATTAAGTATCTTTGTGGGCTCGACCCAAGTTGCGGTCGGGACACGCGTATGGATTTGATTGTAAGAGGTCAAAACGGGTCAGCGGTGGGAACGCAAGTCCAACGGGTTCATATGCGTGTGTGGGCCCGGGCTGGTAGGTAAGACATTGTTGCATCGTGTAGATATATGCCATGCATTTTTGGTTGTATCGGGTTGCCACTTTAGGGAGTGATACACCCCACTGTGGAGCCAGCACGGGTATCTACGAGTTAGGGAGCCGATCGAATGGGGGAAGTGGGTACACCTAGTGGAGATAGGGGCAGACGACACCTATGAAGGTAGCTAGGGGTACACTAAACTACCATTATCATTATTAAGTTCTGTGGGCGGGATCAACCTTTAGGGTGACTAGTGGTGGTGCAGTGTAATAATTTTCTTATAGCGATTAGGGGCACCTTTAATGTTATCTTTATTCGTCTTATTTCCCTGTCATACCCAATTTTTCACAGTCATTTCCATATTTTCCTGCCTTAGCCTAGTTATTTTGATAATTATATTGTTAAAGTTGTCGCACTCGCCAGACTTTATGTCTGACCCCCTTTTCTTTCCACCTCTTTTCTTCCTTTCCCCCCCTCAGGTTTGCAAGGAGGGAATACTACAGCTTAGTGCCGATTTCTTTCAGTTGCTTGAAGAGAGTAGATGTATCGCTTGGCACTCTCTCATGTTTATGGCTTTGCTTATGCTCAGTGGAGATTTATGCATTTATGTTATTTAAGTATTTGCTTCTTTATGTACTTTGATGTTTTTGGAAGATCCTGTTGTAATGGTTTTGGAAACTACTTATGTAAACTCGTTTTGAGTTATGATTAAATAAAATAAGTTTTATCTTTCGCTGTGTTTTATTTATTTATTTATTCTTGTAATTTATCTGTTCTATACAACAATAACGCTTCATGGACATTAATGCATTCCCTTTGTGAGTGACATTAATGGACGTGGGGTGTTACACGCGGTATCAGAGTGAGGTTACAAGAACAGATAAAAAGTTTTGAAATGTGTTTTGAAAAGTATTATTTTCCTAGAAAGTATTTTCAAAAACTTGTTTTAAAGAAGCTATTTTTAAGGAAAGTTTACTTTAAAGAGCATAATCCCCACAAGCCATACATCTCTCTTTTGCTTCCCTTGTTTTGAAACTCTTTCTTTTTCTTTTCAGCATGTCTGGAGCATCTGAGATACCAGAGGGTGGTCATGTACCCGGTTGGTTTCTTCAATATCTCGAGGTTAGGGCCGCTGCCGCGGGACCGGCCAACGTTCCTCCTCCTTCTCCCCCTCCCGTCATTCCTCCGCGTGGAGATACTTTCTCCAAGATATGTAAAGACTTTCGTCCGATGGGTGGAAAATCTTTTAGTGGGTCTGAAACATTCATTGAAGCTAGAAATTGGTTGAAAGAAGTGGAGGTCTGTTTGGCATCTTCGATTTGGACGATTGTAAGAAGGTCTAATTGGCTGCTTGGTTGATGAAGGACGAAGCTTCGTTTTGGTGGGAAGTCACTAATGGAGAGCGTCCAGTTGATACATGGCCAGATTTCAGGCGTAGGTTTGAGGCAAAGTTTCTCTCACGGGTTGAAGAGAATCTATACATGGAAAGGTTTTTGGCATTAAAGCAAGGGAATCTGTCAGTAGAAGAATACGTCAACAAGTTCAACCAGTTGGCAAGATTTGGCTTGGACTTTGTGAACACACCCGAAAAGAAGGCCCTGAGATATGTTAAGGGTTTGAACGAGCCGCTAAATGGGTTAGCTATGACCCACATCCCTATGGGGGCCACCTTTGAGAGGCTAGTTGATATGGCGCTTATGCATGAAGAGGAGAAAGGCGCCAATGCTAATAAGGCACCCGAGAAGAAAGGGGATCAAAAGAAACCGCAGCAACAACAACAAACAAGAAAGGAGGGAAGAACAACAATGGAAAAGGAAAGAAGAAGTGCTTTAATTGCGGGACACTAGGCCATCTGTGTAAAGACTGTAGGAAAAAGAAGAAGACTGGCTATTTCCACTGTGGAGGGGCATGTCATCTAGTTAAGGACTGCCCAGGGAAACAGGGACAAGGGCAAAGAACTTCTAGAGGGCGGCTTCAGGCTCTTGTGGCACCAGGGCAGGCAACGGAGCAGGTCCAGGCTCTCGCGGTCCCACCGCTGCAAGAACGAGGTAGAAACATTTCCGTTGAGAGTTTAGTTTTTCTCTTGGATCATCATGTCCGTACCTTATTCGATTCTGGCGCATCACATTCGTTTATATCTACATCATTAGTTGAAACACTGAACTTAGATACTAGTCTTGTTGTGGATCCCATTGTAGTCTCAAATCATATTGGTAGGTCGGCTCATTGATCCATGGTTTGTAGGGATTTGAGATTGTCTATCTTAGTTGTTGGTTTTTAATGTAATTCTTTTGTGCTTGGTTTCGTGGGCTATGGGTTGATTCTAGGGATGGAATGGATAGCCGGATATGGCGCTATCCTAGACTGTGAACGAAGGGTAGTAAAATTGTTGACTCGTAGAGCAAAGACCCTTGACATTTCTTGTGACCCTAGAGGACCGGTGATGCTTAATTACCTTGAGTCACTTGATGCATCCAATGATGATTTACATTCTGTTCGTATAGTCCGTGAATATGTTGATGTCTTTGATGAGGTGAGGGGTCTACCCCCAAAATGTGAGATAGACTTTCGTATTTATCTTGTAGAGAATGCAAAACCAGTATCTCTGCCAGTGCGCCACATGGCTCCTCGTGAGAGGGGGGAGCTCAATAAGAAAGTAGTTGAGTTTCTTGAGAATGGGTTCATAATACGTAGTATATCGGAGTGGGGTGCTCCAGTAGTATTTGCCACGAAGGCGGATGGGTCCCTTAGACTTTGTGTGGACTATAGAGAGCTTAATAAACTTACTAAGAAGAATAAACACCCACTGCCGAGGATTGACGATCTCTTTGATCAGTTACTTGACACCTCAGTGTTTTCGCAGTTGGACTTAGCCACTGGTTTCCTTTAGTTGAGAGTGGCTGAGAATAGCATAGACAAGATTGCCTTTAGGACTCCATATGGTTTCTATGAATGGCTTGTGATGCCCTTCGGTTTGACAAAACGCCCCGCATACTTTGTTGACTTGATGAGTAGGGTGTTTAGGGAGTACCTTAATAAATTCGAGGTGGTCTTTGTGGATGACATCTTGGTCTTTTCTAAGAGCGAGGAAGAGCATGCCCTACATCTTAGGGAAGTGTTGGAGACCCTTCGAGTGCATAACCTTAAAGCTAAATTTTCTAAATGTCACTTTTGGAGGAAGGAAGTGCGATTCTTAGGGCATGTGGTTTCCAAATAAGGGATAGTTGTGGATCCCGCGAAGGTGGTGGCCATCCAAGATTGGAAGGTCCCTAAAATTGCTACTGAGGTAAGGAGTTTCTTGGGGTTGGCAGGCTACTATAGGAAGTTTATCAAGGACTTCGCAAAAATATCAGCCCCATTAACACGCTTGACGAAGAAGAACCTAGTTTTTACGTGGGACGTAGATTGTGATGATGCGTTCCAACGTTTAAAGAGAGATTTGACCACAGCCCCAGTCTTATTGTTGCCAGATGGGAGTAAGCCATTTACCGTTTATACCGATGCTTGTGGGACAGGACTAGGCGCAGTCTTAATGCAAGAGGGAAGGGTAATAGCCTATGGGGGAAGGCAGTTGAGAGTACATGAGAGAAATTACCCTACGCATGACCTAGAGTTGGCCGCTATTGTTTTCGCGCTTAATCTTGGCACCATTATCTTCTTGGCGAGAAATTCGAATTGTTCACTAACCACAAATCACTAAAATACTTGTTCTCTCAAAAGAACTTAAACTTAAGGCAGCAAAGGTGGATGGAATTCATAACGTCCTATGATTTCGAGATAGCATATACCCCTAGCAAGGGTAACGTGGTGGCAGACGCCTTAAGTAGGAAAAGATTGTCCTTGAGTCCATTGTTTGTTGAACGGCAAAGCTTAGAGTTCATCTCTACGTTTGACTTTAGACCTTCCATTGACTTTGTACCCGGTTTGTTAGCATCCTTAGAGGTCAGACCTACGCTTTTGGGACGGATTGGTGAGGCACAGCGAGATGACCCACAGTTGGTTGAGTTAGTAGAGAAGCTCATAAGGGGGGAGTCATCGAGCCATCTCAGTAGGTATAGCCTAGATGATAAGGGTTGGTTACGTAGGGACGGTAGACTTTGTGTACCATGAGACGAGGACTTGAGAAAGACCATTCTTTATGATGCACATCGTTCGAAGATGACCATTCATCCCAGTGGGGACAAGATGTACATGGACATGAGACGAGTTTACTTTTGGGCCAGTATGAAGAAGGATGTGGCCGATTTTGTCACTAGATGCTTGGTGTGCCAACAAGTAAAAGCAGAGCAAAAGAAACCCGGTGGGTTGCTTCACCCATTGGAGATTCCACAATGGAAGTGGGAGAGTGTCTCGATGGACTTTGTTGATGGGGTACCGAGATCGAGGAAGGGTAATACAGGGATTTGGGTTGTGGTAGACAGACTTACTAAGAGCGCCCATTTCATTCCCGTGAAGATTAAGCGGACTGCTCCATGGTTATCCTCCGTATACATTCGAGAGATAGTTCGTTTGCATGGTGTTCCTTCTAGCATAGTGAGCGATCGCGATCCTATCTTTACTAGCGAGTTTTGGAGGAGCTTGCAAGAGGCGGCAGGGACTTAGTTATGTTTGACCACTGCATATCATCCTCAGACGGATGGCCAGACCGAGAGGATGAATCGTATTTTAGAGGACCTTTTGAGGCTATGTGTTTTAGACTTCGGAGGTACATGGGAGGAGCATCTTCCTTTGGTGGTGTTCGCATATAATAATAGCTTCCAGTCTAGCATTGGCATGCCACCTTTCAAGGCTCTTTATTTACGGTCGTGTCATTCGCCTACATGTTGCTGGGAATCTACGGATAAGATCTTACTTGGGCCCAATATGATTAGAGACACTTCGGAAAAGATCGATTTGATTCGAAGGAGGATGAAGACGGTGCAAGATAGGCAGAAATCTTATGCGGGCAAGAGGAGGACAGATCTTGAGTTTGATATTGGGGGCATGGTCTTTATTAAGGTGTCTCCATTACGAATGTTGTTCTCTTTGGGTCCGTTGGGAAGTTAGCACCAAGGTTCGTAGGTTCGTTTCCTGTTAAGGAGAGGATTGGACAGATGGCGTATAGAGTGGAGTTGCCTGAGAGACTTAGTGGTGTACACGACGTATTCCATGTACTACATTTGAGGAAATGCTTGCACGAGACTGCGGAAGTGGTAGAGCCGAGCTTGCTTAGAGGGGTGGAGATAGAGCGTGATGCGACGATTCGACGAGCCCCTACGTGCATTCTTGGGTCAGAGATTAAGAAGTCGAGGAATCAAGAGGTCAAGCTAGCCAATGTACAATGGGGAAATGATGAGAGCAACGCAACTTGGGAGACGGAAGAGAAGATGCGTTAATTGTACCCTTTTCTTTTCGAGGGTATGTCTTTTAATTTCTCCTTTATCGCTTAGCTTGTACTCGTCTTATCTTTAGTATGTCCTCTCGCTAGTATCTTTGACCTTTAGATAGGGTAGTCCTATGGTTGAAACATGTTTTTGAGACATGTTATGTATGATGGATGCATGTGGATGCAAGTGTTTGCTAGTGGTTGCTCGTGGATGCATATACACACACTTTAGGCACTAGATCGGCTCAGTCACTTTCATATTGCATATTGCATATAAATGGATGTATTTAGTAAAATGAATGTACATTGAATGTGTGTATCATATGGATGTTGCATTTAAATGGATGGTTGTGCACAGATGTAGTAATGATATGTATAGGATTTCTTGCATACATGATGGATACATGGCACTATCATTATTTGCATTAAGGAGGTCGACTGAATCAGTGGACCACCAGATTTAGCATTAGTATACGGACATATACACACACTATGCATATGTACATGAAAAGCATTAGAAATCTTTTAAGGACCATGGTTGCTAGTGGTTGATGGTTGAGTAGATGGATGATTAGAAGGTAGGATACGTTCTTCTTGACTTAGAGATTTCGAGGACGAAATCCTTTAAGTAGGGGAGAATGTAACACCCCGAATTTTTGAATAATCGAATTAACTAAATTCAAGAATTATTAATCTCAGACATGAGAATTAAGGGAAATGGGTTGCGCCATTGTGTTCTTCTTGGAATTCTGGTTGAAATAGAGTCCGAGTTTGCGTAAAACGGATAACGGATGAAGGAGATATGGACGAACGAAGTTAGGCGGAAGAATCAGAAAAAAAATTGTTTGCATTGGCGCACTTTGGAAGTGCGCCAGTACAAAAGTGGCACTGGCGCACCTGCCAAGTGCGCCCAGGCCGAGCAGAAAGCCTGCACAGCTTTCTGGTGCAATCCGATCCATATTGTGACTCATTGCTGAGTCCTTTCTGACTCCTTGCTGAGTCATTAGGGCTGAGGTGTCAACCTATCCTGACTGAGTGGTTTTGATTAACCCTAAGATCATCCGACAACTATAATTAAATTGAAATTATATATAAACATGGGTAGACTCAAGCCCTAAAATCAAATAAAAATCTGAATCATGGTCGTCATGTTGTTATCTTGTAACCTAGAGTAGCCGCCACCAACTAGAGGGAAATCAAAGCTAATCAATTTAGTTCTATTCAAATCTAATCTAAACAATAACGAATCTACTACAAAGGCGAGCTAAATCAATTTCAGAACTCAGATTTCAGAACGCAACACCTTCTTGTTGTGAGTTCGATTTCTTTACTAAGATAATTAACAATTTAATTGGATTGAGCTACGATTTGGATTATATGGTTATGTTGTGAATCATTGACCGTATGTTATTATCTATGTTGTAAATGATGTTATCATCTATGTTGTAAATTCTATGATGTTATTATCTATGTTGTAAAGTTGTGATGTTATCATCTATGTTGTAAATCTATGATTGGCTTATGTACAATCAATTCATAATGATGTTTCATATGCTAGTTTGGTTATGTTGTTGGAACTAATTCATATGTTAAATCATATGTATGTATGCAAGTTTAGATGTTAATTTAGATATGAATCATATGCAAGTTAGTGAGAATCGTAGACAACCTTACATGTTTCATGACATCTATTTTATGTGTAAATTGGATCTAAAAGTTAGGCTATGGCATAAGTGAGTTAGATGCAAGTTTACACCATAGTTTATGTTGCATACATAACATACGCAAGTATATATATATATATATATATATATATATATATATATATATATACATACATACATACACAAGTTGGAGTATGAATCATGTAATGTAAGTTTGTGACTATTGCCTATGCAAGTTTACACCTTATGATTAGATCTATGACACCCATAGTTTATGAAAGTTTGTGACTTTGGCCTATGCAAGTTTTAGATGAAAAACCTTATTCACACATGCAAGTTATTAATTACTTTGATTCTTTCTGTTCCTATTTATTCTTGTCCGCTTCTTGTATATGTATACATACACATAATTTAAAATTGTAAAAGAATATTTTATTATGCTAAGAGTATTTTATTTTATTCCAAATTTATATTCTTATAGTTTGAATTTTAAATACGTTGTGTACACAATTTACTTATAACTTGTTTATTAAAAACTTCTTTATACAGACTCCGTTTTCGATAAATAAAGTATGAAAATGGACTAGAAACTCGCAACGAATGCAATGGTAATACTCTCGTGACCAAATTCTCAATTATCCAAAATTCTTATTATCATCCCATTAGTTTTTTATAAATTTATTATTATCTGTTATTTTTTCTATTTGATTTATTTTTCTATGTCTATTTAGGGTATATTTTACAAAGTGTTACATTCTCCCCACTTAAAAGAGATTTCGTCCCGAAATTGTACCAAAGGAGGCAAAAACACAACTTGCTCTAACAAACATGTTATTCAACCAATTTATTTATAAACATCTATAAGTAGATTTGATTATGCACTGCAGACTTGCTTAAGTGAGCCCAGTCCTAGCGTGAAAGTGCAACATGCGATATTATATGTATGCGAAACACGTTAACATGCACATGATTTATATTTGAGTTCTCCCCGCATTTGTGTTGCCAATAATTCCTACCATCAATCTAGCAATCACAATGTAACCATATGATCCTAAGATTTCGATGAAGGTTATAATGTTTAAAATTTTCATGCGTTCCATCGAATTTTCTTCCTAATGTAGTCAAACCAGTCTAACTGAATGTTAGAGAGCCTTGTTATCCCGTGCTCCACAATATTTGTGGTGGCACGAGACAACAAGTGTTCCTTCTTTGTTCTCATTTCTTGATTAGGTCCTACCAAAATTTTTCATAATATGAAGTTATCTTATCAAATATAAACGTATAAAATGTCATGGTCTCGTATTAACAAAATGTTTCTCATTTCCCTAATATTGGGAATGCCTAAAATATAATGTCGACTATCTAACCTCCATTAAATGTGTAACCAGATTAGACATTTTTCCCAAAGTCTAATTACAAATTTGGTTCGTGTAAAATTTATTGATGGTTTTCCACCAACACTCATGCTTCCTTGCAATACTTCAAAAGTGCTATCCTGACCATCAAAAGTACTATAGTAGCCATAAAGACAAATATTATTCCTATAGCTTAATAGGCTTAAGATGCAATCTTTTCTTTTCGTCCTCCAACCTTTGGCTACCTCTTCGATTCTTCAAATGAGGTGTGACCCAAAAATTCAGTTTTTTCCTAAACAAATTTATCTAAATCTTGTTGACTAGTATTCTAGTCTATACTGATAGCTTAATATTTTCCTATGCTCCAATTTGCCAGAATTTAAATTCCAATAAAGTGTCCTTTTTTGTAATTTCCATAAATCTTCCCAAACAATAATATTGACATAATTAAAATTACAAGGAATGAATATTGTTTTACTTAGAATGGATTGTTAAATTCACGTGCAAACACGTAAAATTAAAAATCACACTCCTTTACGTTTTATGTATATTCCTTATAATTTCAAATATATTCTTTTTGTGAAAAGTGACAAAAGGGCTAATCTATAAAAATCAAACAAATTTCCTGAAGCAAACCAAAACACGTTCATATTCAAACTAAAAAGGCTAATTTAGGTAAATCCAATATTTTAGCTTATTCCTTAATCCCATGCTTTAAATTCTTACTCTTAAGGATGACATTTTTTAAAGATAAACTTCTTCACTCAACATTCCAAGACCTTGAGTACAGGATATTTTCTCATCATGGCTGCAAACTCAATTTCCTTATTAACTTCCAAATTCCAAATGAAATCAACCGCTAGACAGGTGTCCTCGTAAAATTCTCTTACTCAAAATAAACTTATTAAGTGGTTTTAAATCCCAAATCACATAAACACAAATAGAGATACATTACTTTCAACACTTTGTATCATTTTCCAATCATCACGAAACATTAGCAGAAACTAAAACTAAAAGCCTAGGAAAATAAAATATTTTTTGAAGCCATCACTTAAAATCAGTGATATAAATGGTATTGTTGTCTTAATCCTTTATTCCAAGATTAATATATCATCCCAATACTTTTTATTCTCCTCAATTTTCCAATTTTTGCTTTTCTCAAAGATGTGGCTCATTATTAACTTAATTAATATCAATAATAGTCGAATTTTGGACCATTTAACTAATCCTAACTTAATTTCTTTAGTCACCTTAAAAATATATTAGATTCCCCAAAATAATTTATTTCTCAAGTTCTTCCAAATTTGGAGATACATCCATTTCCTCAAATTAAACTCTCTTCAAGTCAATCCCTATAAAGTCTCTTATCAATTACAACTTTATTTCCCATTAAATTTGCAATTAATATCCATGAATCTTGCTTTCTTCGAAAATTGTAAATTATGTTACTTACACTACACCTATAACTGAAATGTATTGCTACTCGCTAGATATGTTCATAATCACACTAACTACTAAACTATCTAGAGAACCTAATTTATAACCAAACTTTGACTCAGGAAATCCTTACACTTCACCAACTTTTCTTTATAAACCTATGGAACCGACATAAAATTTCTAGATAAGGTTGTACAACTTAGTCTTAATCCTAGAACCTAACTCTGACCCACACAATTTGCTACCTTTACTAGAGGGTTATTCTTATAAAGCGTAATATCATCCATTATACAAATTGAGTATATTTTCAAAATGATTTTCGTGACCTTAATATTACTCAAACTTGAACAAATTTAGAAATAGGTGTTTAAAATGTCTCATCAAAACCTGAAATGTGAAATTTTGCATTTTCCTCCAAAGTATAAATATTTGTGAAGAGTTTGACGCTTACTAAACTAAATATTAATATACGTTTTGTTTTAATATAAATTTCTTGTTTACTTCAAATTTATTTCTTCTGTGAATGTATAATCTTAGCAGTGATACAAATCAAATACATTATTGTATATACATATGTTCAAAGAACTCACTAAAATGTAACGAATTCCAAAAAAATACATTTTAATAATATTAAAACATGAAGCATTAAATTTTCATTTTACTATTTTTCTTTGAAATAAAACATTCTTTAATAAGAATTCCATTGTTTAAAAATGTTATAATAGGTAATTTTCAATGACCCAAAGCTTTTAGTAAAACTATTTTAATCTTGTTTAAAATGTTTTGCTGAATTTAAGTGGAATAAGTGAGGTTCCGGTCTGTGTGCATATATATATATATATATATATATATATATATATATATATATATGTGTGTGTGTGTGTGTGTGTGTGTGTGTGTGTGTGTGTGTACATGTGTGCACCAAGGTCATGCACAACGCATATCATGAATTCTAAGAAAATAATATAGTATGCATACATACATATTTTTCCTTTTGAATTAAATTAGTAAGCAATGTAGCTAAGGGTCTGAAGTACATATACTTGCACAATTTTAAATATCTGCATGGACAGATTTAGAAAGTGGGTTGTTATACCCAATATGTGATTTTGTCATGACATGATAGAAAGGGGGATTTTTTTTAAAATAAAAATAGTTTCTCTTTATTTTTGAAAAGTAATTCAGTTTTTGTCTTTAATCTTTTTCACCTCGGGTATGATTCGTTGAGGCAAAAATAAGGTGGATAATATTCACACATTTGGTATGATTCGTTGAGGGTAAAACTGATGTTAAGCAACTCAAAACCTTAGAAATCAAAGCAGTATAAGTAAGGGGATGTAGGCAGAATTCAGTTGCCTAATAAACTAAGAGAAAAATTAGATTTAACATATTTGAATATAAAGGAGAAAGGCTTGGGGACAAAGGCAAAAGTTCTCTAGGTTTTTAGCTTAGAAGGAGAAGGTTTTTGTGAGCAATCTCACTCATAATTCTTGGCACTAAGTCTAAATACAGAGGTAGCCATTGTGTTTATATCCAGTATATCTTGGGTTTTAAAACTCGTGAAAAAAATCCTTTGTTTATTCTTTTTTATGGATGTTTTATACATTGTTCGATTTTACAACATGGGTCTGAGCTTATTGTTCAAATGTATGCAAATTGCTCTGATTTATTTAATATAAATATTTATAATCTCAATCTAATTATGCAAATTATATTGTTATATGGCAAACCCTGATAAAAAGGAAAATAGGGTTGTAATATACATATGTATAGGTGCTGAGACTTAATGTTAAATGAGCAAGAGTGCAATAGAATCTCCTATGTGCTGAACCATTGTCATATGCTAAAAGCTATTTTTAGCTGGGTTTTGAACTCTATGAAACCGATTTATCCATTATGGCATAAACAACTGAAAATGCTTCAGAAAATCCATATATTGGTATCAGATGCAAAAAGAACACACAAAAGCATATATGTATATTTTAATTTATGAAAACCCATTTGTCTAATTTCCTTGTTGATTTCGTAATTGGTTGTCCAGTTATATTGGTTAAATGATTGTTTATTCATTTATACAAATTACTTACAGTTGGTCTAGGGTATCATGTGATGAATTATGTCAGTTATGTTACATAATATTTAGTTTGGTTGATGCGAGAAAATAAAGAGAAATACACTTAGTAATCAAAATCAAGAAATGTTGGTCAAGAAGGCTGCTGAATTGCTTGCACTTAAGTTGTAAGTTTGACACATGGCTTGATTAAGTCCTGAGATCTTTGTGTAATGATGCGAATGAGATCATTACAGTGTGTCCCAGTGATTCATATATGCATATGAGATTAGGGTTAAATTAATTAAACTATGATTGAAAATGATGGAAAGGAACATGAGTTCTTCTGGAATTTCTATGGCAATTTGTTAATAATGTGTACATGACTCATGATCATGAACAGGTTGGTTTTACCATGTTTATGTATGGTAGAAATGATTATATGTATTTGTACGTGTTCCATCTTTGAATACTTATTGATTTAAGAAAACATTATGTGTGCACCTGCACATCGATAATAGGCATGCACATCAGAAACATGTCTTTCAAAATAGGATTTCCTTATAATTTTTACCTTGGTTTCATTACTTAAATTATGATTGAATATGCTCATACCAGACAAACTGTCTGACCCTATTTTCTCGTGGCATATAGGGTGTCTCATTTTATAATGAGGCAGCCTCTATTGCTTTTTCTTGTAATGAAGGTGCTAAATAATTTGGATTAAAATTGTGGCTTGTTTTCATAGGAATTGGCATGCATAGCTTAGTTAATAAGAGCTTCTGAAGTGTTTAAATCTCCATGAATTTCTAAGAAATACTATTTATCAGTTGTATATGTGGATCATATATATGTGGTTATTCTGGGTTTAGCTTTGCTATTGATATTTTACTAGCTGAAAATTGAGTTAAATATATTTATAATTATAGAACATTTACTAATACTATGTATTAGTCAATCTGGAGTCATTAAACAAGGTAAAGTGTGTTTGTACGCATCTATAATGTTTGGATTATGGGTGCATCTATTTATTCAAATCCCACTTCAAATTGATGCACATTTGATCCCCTTGGCTCAACACAAACCATATTGGCTAGCCAGAGTTTCAATATTGCAATTGCAACAAAAATTCAGATATTTAAGCATGCACTTGGCACTGTTATAGTTTGAATCTAATTCCACTATTTTTACAAAAATGCTATGGTGGTTTAATAAAGATTAATCTTGCAAAATGTGTGCATATTATTACTATATATTTATACAACAAAGCTATATGAAGTTTTATCTATTAATATTAATTCATTTTATTATTCTAGAAACACGTAGTACATGTTTAGGAGTTATGCAATGTTCACATAAATATCTCATTACAATCTGGATGATTATATTGATCTAGGAAAGGTCAATGTGACTCTATTTTTACATCTAGGCTCTGATTATAAGCAAGAGCAATATTTATATATCTTCATAGGTGTATATATATCAATATATTTTATGTGAACTGATATTTCTATATTGGTAAATATTTATGATTCTGGACTTTAAGTTAGAAAGTAATGGCTCTGGTTTTTAACTATATATTTTATACATATAGGAACACATTGCTTGGCATGTAAAAAAAATCATGCCAAAAATGCAGTAATAAATCTGGGTCATTCCATTTTGGTATCGGAGCAGTGCTGACCTTAAACACAGAATATAATTGCTTGAAAACTAATATTGGATGGTAGGATAATTTGTTTTGAACTTGTATGACTGGTTGCATATGTATGCTGATATACATAAAGAGAGAAAACTGGCCTAATTTTAGCCTATTGTCACCTAAGAAACATGGTAGGAAGATCAAGAGCACCCACCTAAGGTAAATATGCAAGAATTTGTAAATGCTTCGGGACAAGGTATAGGGCATAGGCTAAAAAATCCACATGAAAAGCTCTCAAAATTGCAAAAGACTTACACGAATCTAGGAGACAAAAGCTTTGAAGGAACATAAAGTATAATGGAAATCCAAGTTTGGCTTAGAACATTGGATAGAATTTTTGGAGACATGTAATTAGATGACCAAAGAAAGAGGCAAGTAGCTTCAAGACAATTGAAAGGATCAACTTTGAATTGGTGAGAGGTAATCGTAGCTGGGAGAGCTGAAAATGACACTACATGAAATCAATTCATGGAGCTAACTGAAGCTAGATTTGTGCCTGCATATGCTAAAACAACAATGCTTGAAGAATTCATAAAGCTTTGGCAAGGAAATTTAAGTTTCACTGAGTACACTCAGAAATTTGAAGGGCTATCCAAGTATAGAGCTATGTTAATAGCTGATGACGCTTCCAAAAATGGCAGATATATTAAGGGGCTGAATCCAGGCTTGAGTAGAGCTATGTTGATATATGTTGACAAATCTTTTGATCAAGTCATAGACCTAACCTTGAGCTTTGAACAACATGATAAAGAAAGGGAGAAATACAAAAATTTCAAGAATAATAATAACAAAAAGGGCAAAGGAAGGTATCACCACTATGAGAAGAAACAAGAAGACACTGGAAACAAGAAGGCCAGTGATACAAAATCAGGTGAAACCAAGAAAAAGTAGTGTGTCATCACTGTGATATGGAAGGACATATTGAGCCAATGTGGCCAGAACTGGAAGGAGAAGCTTTCAAGTGCAATACTTGTGGAAAAGAAGGCCATCTAAAGAAGAATTGTCCAGACAATAAACAGCAATGAAAAGTGGAAACTCCGGAGATAAAACACAAATCTATAGTGGGATCTAATGCAGAAAAATTAGGACAAGTTAAAGGTACATTATTTATTTGATAAATGCCTATACTAGTAGTATTTGACACCGGGGCAACTCAATATCTGATTTCTCATGATATAGTTTAGATCGTAAAATTAAATTGCATCTTGGCAGAAAAACCTTTAATCATCAAAATTCCTATAGGAAGTTCTTATGTCTTCGTTATTCTATGTGCGGATGCAGAGTTAAATATAGGGGAAAATGTTTTTATTTCTGATTTATATGTTCTAAACTATCCAGATATAGGTGTTATATACGGTGTAAATTTGTTAAAACAACATAAGGCTATAATTAATTTAGAGACATCCACCATTTTAGTTCAAAATAGTAGGAAAAAAAGAGTTGTAGTTCTTCATGAATCTGTAGAAGAAAGAAGATCATTTCATTTATATGGGTTAATTGGTGAAATTTCTGAATTTTCAATTGAGAATATATCCATAGTAAATAAGTATTTGGATGTATTTGGGGAATTTAAGGATATACCACACCATAGGCCAGTGGAACTTCAGATTAACTTGCTTCCAGGAGCGTGCCCAGTGATTAAGAAACCCACAAGAATGGGGCCAAGTGAGCTAATAGAATTAAAAAAACAGTTAGAGGAATTAGAAGAAAAAGGCTTTATTAGACCAAGCAATTCTTGCTAGGGTGCACTAGTGGTGTTTGTGAAGAAGCAAGATGGTTCTCTTAGGTTATGCTTAGATTATAGAGAATTAAATAAGTTAACCATTAAGAATGAATATCCATTAACAAGAATTGATGATCTTTTTGATCAATCAGCTAGATGAATATTATTATCTAGGCTTGACTTAGCCTCTGGTTTTCGTTGAATGAAAGTGGAAGAGTCTAGTATAAATTACACAACATTTAACACTAGATATGGGTTTTATAATTCATGGGTATTCCCTTTGGATTAACTAATGCACCATTGTATTTTGTTGATTTAATGAATGGGAATTCAGTGATTATCTAGATAAATTTATGCTAAATTGTTTAGATGATGTTCTGATTTATTCAAAAAGAGTGGAAGAGAAAAAAAACCATTTGCATTTAGTTTTAAACAGATTGAGACAAATTTTTTTAAAAGAAATTTTTTCTAAATGTACATTTTGGAGTGAGGAAGTAAATTTTCTTGGGCATGTTATCTCTGCGCAAGTCGTTTAAGTGAATGCAAGTAATGTAGTGGTAATACAAACATGGAAAAGAACCAAAACAGTGAGTGAGGTAAGGTCATTCATGGGGATTGCTAGGCACTTTAGGAGGTTTATTAAAGATTTTTTTTCAAAAATTTCAATACCACTCACTAATCTAACCAGAAAAGAACAAGCTTATGTCTGGACAAAAAAAAATGTGAAAAAAGCTTTCGAAGAATTAAAAGAAGCATTGGTGAATGCTCCCATCTTGAATGTACAAGAGTGAAATAATGATTTAGTGATGTACATAAATGCTTGTGGACATGGTTTAGGAGCAGTATTGATGCAACAAGGACAAGTAGTGGCATATGCATCAAGGCAACTGAAACCCCATGAAATCAGATATGCAACACATGATTTGGAATAAGCAGCAGTTGCGCATGCTTTGAATCTTTGGAGACACTATTTGTTAGGAGCTAAATTTGAGCTCAATACTGATCACAAGTATTTGAAATATTTGTTTTCACAAAAAAAGTTTTAAACATCAGACAACATAGATGGGTTGATTTTTTAGCTACTTATGATTTTGATATACTTTATACCCCATGAAAAGAAAATTGAGTAGCTGATACTTTGAGTAGACAACATACTAAAGTAAGCTTATTATTGATAGAAGAGTTCTAGGATTTAATGTTGGTTACTGATTTTGAAATGTAGTAGAATAGTGATATGCACATGGAGGTGCATGGTGCGCAAGAAATCGTGCGGAAGATAAACCCGATAACTTTACAATCTGACTTAGTTATGAAACTAGGGAGTATGCAGGATCAAAACCCCAATATATCTGACAAGAAAACTCTTTTGGAAAAAAGGGATGAGGTGTTGAATCTGCACATTGATGGAAATGGGTATGTGAGAAATAAGAATATAATGTGGGTACCAAAAAGCTCATAATTTAAGGAGGAAATATTGAATGAGTATCATAGAAGTAAATACTCCATACATCTAGGAAATACAAAGATGTATCAGAATCTCAAAATAGATTACTGATGGAGAGGGATGAAAAGTGATGTATCTAAATTTGTGGAAAAGTGTATGGTCTGCCAGCAAATAAAAGCAGAGAAAAAAATCCATCAAGATAATTTCTTCCATTACGCATACCTCAGTGGAAATGGAAGGACATCCCATGGATTTTGTCGATGGTATACCAAGGTCAAAGAGAGGGAATACAAGCATATGGGTAGTAGTTGGTAAGTTGACCAAAGTGGCACATTTTCTTCTGTAAGATCAAAAAGAAATGCACCAAAACTGGATCAAGTATTTATGAAAGAGATAGTAAGGTTGCATGGTATACCCAAGACTATTGTGAGTGATAGAGATACTATATTCACATCAAAGTTATGGAAAAGTTTTCAAGAGGCCAAGGGGAGTGAGCTTTTCATGTGCATTGCTTGCCATCCTCAGTCTAATTGGCAAACAAAAGCAGTTAATAAGGTGTTAGAGGATCTGTTGGGAGCATGTATATTGGACTTTGGGGGTAACTCAAAAGATCACCTCCATTTGGCAAAATTTACATATAATAACAATTATAAAAGTACTATAGGAACGATATCATTTGAAGCTTTATATGGCAAGCCATGTATATCTCCTGTATGTTGGGTTGAAACCGAAGAAAGAGCAATTTTGGGACCAAAGTATATAAAAGAAACTACTGAAAAGATTACACTGATTAGAAAGAGAATGACAGCTACATAAGATAAGCATAAGAAATTTGCCGAAAGAAAAAGGAAACAAGTTGAATATCAGATGGGGGACATTGTTTTCATTAGAATTTCACCAATAAGAAAGGTATTGAGGTTTGGAAAACTAGGCAAATTCACACCAAAGTATATAGGACCCTAAAAATTCTGGAAAGAATTGGCTCTTTGGCATACAAATTAAAACCGCTTGATGATATGCAAGGGATGCACAATGTTTTTAATGTATCACAGTTAAGGAGATGGGTTCATGATAAGAATGAAATTCTGGAAACACCATCTCAGGTTCAAGTGAAATCAGACATGGTTTATGAGAAAGAACCAGTTGGGATTTTGGCTAAGGAAGTAAAAAAATTAAGGAACAAAACTTTGAAGCTTGTAAAAGTGCAGTGGAGTCATGATCGAAATGATTGCACATGGTAATTAGAAGACAAAGTTAGGGTGAATTATCCTAAGCTCTTTGCGAAATAGAGGTTACTTTTTACTTTTGAAAGTATCTCAATGTGATTTCGAATTGCTAAACTTCAAATTATTGTTTGGCTGGATGTGTGTGCATATATTAGAATTAAAAATCTCTAAATTTAACAAATAATTATGCATAAGTATGGAGAGATTGTGAGGACACAATCCCTAAAAGGTGGAGTATCTACAATGACCCAAAGCTTCTAGTAAAATTATTTTAATTTTGTTTAAAATGTTTTGCTGAATTTAAATGGAATTATGAGGTCTAGTCTATGTGCATATAAGTGTGTGTGTACATGTGTGCACCAAGGTCATGCACAAGGCAGATCCATGAATTCCATGAAAATAATATGGTATGCATACATATTTTTTTTTTCCTTTTGAATTAAATCAAAATGATTTGGTTAGTAAGCAATGTAGCCAAAGGGTCTGAAGTACATATACATGTATATAGAAAGATATGTTGCACAAGTTTAAATATGTGCACAGACAATTTAGAAAAGGGTTATTATACCCAATTTGTTATTTTGTCACGATACGATAGGAAGGGGAAGATTTTAAATGAGAACAGTTTCTCTTTATTTATGAAAAGTAGTTCAGTTTTTGTCTAGTAGCCTTTTCACCCCAGGTATTAAATAGAAAATGAGGCAAAAATTAAGGTGGATAATATTCACACAATATGTATGACTTGTTGAGGGTAAAACTGAATTTAAGCAACCCAATACCATAGGAATCATAGTAGTATAAATAAGGGGATTCGGGCATAATTCCATTGCCAAGTAAACTAAGAGAAAAACTAATATAACATATTTGAATACAAAGGAGAAAGGCTTGGGGAGCAAGGCAAAAGTTCTTTGGATTTTTAGCTTAGAAGGAGAAGGTTTTTTGTGAGCAATCTCACTCATAATGCCTGGCAATAATTCCAAAATATAGAGGCAACAATGTGTTTATATCCAGTATATCTTGGGTTTTAAAAATCATGAGAAATTCCTTTGTTTATTCATTTGTATGTATGTTTTATGCATTGTTTGATTTTATAACATGTGTCTGATCTCATTGTTCAAATATATGCAAACTGCTCTGATTTATTAAATGAAAGTATTTTATAATCTCAAACTGATTATGCAAATGATATTGGTATATGGCAAACCCTCATAAAAAGAGAATATGGGTTGCCATACACATATGTATAGGTGCTGAGACTCAATGTTAAATGGGCAAGAGTGCAATAGAATCTCCTATGTGCTCAACTCTTGTGATATGCTAAAAGCTATGTTTTACCTGGGTTTTAAACACTATAAAACAAGTTTATTCATAGTGGCATAAACAACTGAAAATATTCTAGAAAAGCCATATATTGGTATCAGATGCAAAAATAAAATATAAAAGCATATATGTGTATTTATTTTATGAAAACCCATTTGTCTAATTTCCTTGTTGATCGCATAATTGGTTGTTTTGTCATACTGGTTGAATGATTGTTTATTCATTTATACAAATTACTTACAGTTAGTAGAGGGTATCATGTGATGAATTATGTTTATTATGTTACATAATATTTTGTTTGGACGATGCTAGACAATGAAGGGGAAAACACTTAGTAATCAAAACCAAGGGATGTTGGTCAAGAAGGTTGCTGAATGGCTTGCACTTGATTTGTAAGTTTGACACATGGCTTGATTAAGTCCAGAGATCTTTGTGTAATGATGTGAATTAGGTTATTACAGTATGTCCTAGTGACTCATATATGCAGATGAGACCAGGGTTAAATTAACTAACCTATGAATGAAAATGATGGAAAGGAACTTGAATTTTCCTGAAATTTCTATGGCAATTTGATAATAATATGTATATAACTCATGATTATGAATAGGTTAGTTTTACCATGTTTATGTATAGTGGAATTGATTATATGCATTTGTATGTGTTTCATCTTTGAATACTTATTGATTTAAGAAAACGACATGTGTGCACCTGCACAATGATATCAGACATGCACACTAGAAACATGTCTTTCAAAATAGGTTTTCCTTATAATATTTACCTCAGTTTCATTACTTAAATTATGATTGAAAATGTTCATACCACACAGACAGCCTGACCCTATTTTGCTTATGGCATATGCATTATCTCATTTTATAATGAGGCATCATTTATTTCTTTTTCAGGTAATGAAGGTGCTAAATAATTTGGATTAGAGCTTTTTTTCATGGGAATTGGCATGCATAGCTTATTTGCCTAAGAGATTCTGAAATGTTAAAATCTACATGAATTTCTAATGAACACTTTATATCAGTTATGTATGGGGATTTTATATATATATATATATATATATATATATATATATATATATATATATATATTCTGGATATGGATTTGTAATGGTTTTGGCAAAACTTAATGCATTAGAAAATGTTTGGATTTGAATTGTATTCCTATTGATATTTTATTAGCTGAAAATTGAGTAAAATATATTTTGAATTATAGAAGATTTACTAATACTGTGTATTACTCAATCTGGAGTCATTAAACAAGGTAAAGCGCGTTTGTATGCATTTTTAAATGTCTGGATTATGGGTGCATCTATTTATTCAAATCCCACTTTAAATTGATGCACATTTGATCCCCTTGGCTCAGTTCAAGCCATTTGGGCTAGCCAGAGTTTCAATATTGCAATAGCAACAAAAATTCAGATATTTAAGCATGCACCTAGGACTGTTATAGTCTGAAACTAATTACACTATTTCTACAAAAAATATTGTAGTGATTTAATAAAGATTAAGCTTGCAAAAGGTCTACATATTGTTACTATATATTTATATAGCAAAACTATATTAATTTCTATCTATAAATATTATTTCATTTTATTACTCCAGCAACAGTTTATCAAAACTTTTAAGTAGTACAAGTTCAGAAGTTCTGTAATGTTCACACAAATATCCTATTAGAATTTGTGTGATTATATTGATCTAAGAATGGTCAGTGTGACTCTTGCTTTACATCGAGGCTTAGATAATAAGCAAGAGGGATATATATATATATATATATATATATATATATATATCCCTCTTATATATATATCAATATATTTTATGTGAACTAATATTTTTATATTGTTAAATTTTTGTGATTCTAGACTTTAAGTTAGAAAGTAATGGCTTTGGTTTTTAGCTATATATTTTTATACATATAGGAACACATAGCTTGGCATGTAGTCATGCCAAAAATGTAGTAATAAACCAGGGTCATTCTAGAATCAAACACCTCTTTTCAAACCTTTAAAGTTTTGAAGCATTTAATAAATGTTCTAAAATAAAAGCAAAATAAATTTTCTTTATTACCAATTTAAATGTCAGCCATTAACACTTTTCAAGAAGGATAAACGATTCAAGGTTTATCATGAAATATTTTAGACGTATAATAAAACAAATATTTATTCCATTTTTGAAAATAGAATCTTAATTAAATATCCAAATTGAATTAAGCGACAATTAAGTCTCCTAAAATGTCTAATGACATTTATTGCAATGTTTTCATAATATATCGTTACTTCTTGAAAACATACTTTTTGAAACTTTGTTCAAGGTTTGTATACCTTTTAACAGTAAAGCTTAATAGCCTCTACATGTAGTTATACGTTATATATATATATATATATATATATATATATTAGAACTTTTGTTGATATGTGTATTTTAAATCTCACACTAATCTATGTTTTGAATTTCAAAAGACATTTATTATCCATGAATGTTTCTTAATAAAAACATAACCATTCATTCTAATTTTATTTAATTTTCAAAGATGCTTTTCGAAATTCATTTAATAATCATTTTTTTATTTGGAGTAATTAACTATAATTCTTATCAATTTACTAATACTCCTCGCATTATTCTCGTTTATTACTAGGAGAATTTTATCTATCCAATTATTTCCCCCAACTCTAGTAATTCATCTTTTCTTCTCCAAATGAGCATACCCTGCCTATAAATCCTATATTTCCTCTTATACCCAATTAATTCTCAAATAAGTCTCACATTTATAATCACAACCACTACTAAGTTTTGAAGGAAAGAACTTTATAGATTCATTTATTTTATGTGAAACTTAACATTGAAAAATATAGGTAAAACAAGAAATCTTAAAATTCTTGTTAAACTATAATTTTAGAAGCCGTTACATGGAAACTATAACAATCACAAGTTTATCATTAAAATTTTCACTAACTATCTGTTTTTAAAGAAATTCCATCTCTTTTTGTTAAAGCTCATAAATTTAAAATTTTGTAGTTATTGGTTTTCTATTAACTTTTATTCTTTTAAGGGATTCATATTCTATTTTCTCTAAAATTTATATTTATAGTTTATCTAATAGAAGAAATAGTAAACTTTTCAAATTTATCCATAAACTTTTTTGTTTTCAAAAAAATAACACTTCCAATTTATTTTGAATAGAAATATCATATAAAATGGGGCAATTTATGAAATGTTCCACAATTACGTCTAAATTTCATACAAATTAATTCAGTGGTACGTCAAAAAAATCATTTATGTAGGTTTTCTAGCAAAGCTTGCTAGTTTGGAAAAACATAATTATTCTTTTCCTTCAAACTTTTCTATTCTACCTATCTCAATTTCAATAAAGATTGATGTCCACTTTTCACGGAAGTCAGTTTCTTATCTTATCTCCTTTATTTCGTATTTCTATTGTTCTTTGCAACACACCGTATTTTCTATGAATATAAAAATTAACAAATCTAAGAAAACTTAATTTTTAGAAGAAGAATTAAGGGAAACGGGTTACGCCATTGCGTTCCTCTCAGAACTCTACTTGAGATAGAGTCCGAGTTTGCGTGAATCGGACTCCGTATGAAGAAGTTATGGAGGTTAGAAGATTTCTAGTGTAAACAGAAAATAATAATGAAAAAAAAATTCAGTTTAAAACTCGAAATTCGACCAGAACAGTTGGGCGGGAAATTTCCTGCCCAGGGGTGTCGACCCCCCCCTCGGGGGGAGTCGACATAGGTGTCATCCCCCTTATAGGGGTGTCGACATAGGTGTCGACTCCCCCTGTAGGGAGTCAACCCCTTTGAGATCCACTTCCTTTGATGAATTTTTGTAGCCCTGAGCTGATGATCCCTTCTTTGATTGGTCGATGACTAATTTCTAAGGTATTAGGGCTCATGTTTGTGCTATGGTTGGCAAGATGACACATCTCTTTGGTTTGATGGCTCTGATTTCTCCTAGACGGATCTAAAGGCTAGAATTAATCCTAGACTTCTATATAATCACCCCAAACCTCAACCCTAGACCTCACAATCTCATTATAGAAGACGTCATGCTATCCATCCCTAAGCCATCATAGCCTCCATCTTCTCCAAATTAGAAATCATGTTTGAAAGCTCCAAACCAAATCCAAACTAGAGAATCAAACTTCTACATCAAAGGATAGCTTAACAAATTCAGAAATCAGATCCCAAAATACAAGATCCATCCCTTTTCTGTAAGTTCAGTTATTATTCAGATTTAAACACCTAATAGAAATCATGACTGTAATAATCGGATTTAGAACAATGCCTAATTCTAATTCATGCTTATCCTTTTGTCAAATCTAAATTGCCTATGCCTATGAGACTATTGTGAATGATGTAATGACACCTATCATGCATATAGGACTGTTGTGACTGACATAATGAAACCTATCATGCCTATGAGTCTGTTGCGATTGACATAATGGAACCTATCATGCCTATGAGACTGTTGTGATTGATATGATGGAACTTATCATGATTTATATCCTATGCCTATGAGATTATTATGATTGATATAATGGGACTTATCATGTTGTACATAAAAATTAGTGATTCTCTTAAGTCCAATCCTATCTAATCTTTATACCTATGGTGTAAATTGCTTAGCTTGCCTACACTTATTATTAATGTACAACATGCCTGTTGAAACATGATTCTTGAATTGGGTATACCTTTACATTCGTATTTTTCCTTATGTCAATTCTTATGTTCCTTCTCTATTTTTCCTTTTCTTTTATTTTCTTTTGTGAATAATAATCGAAACTTAGATTGAATCTCGTCGTACGTGTGATTATAACACGGGAAAATTGGGTGCAATTTAATTGAGTAAATTTTGGCATAGTATGTGAATGTGGCATAAAACTTGTACTGACTACACTTGGGAAATATTGACATAAAACTTGGACACAAATGACAAATATGTAAAATGGCTAAAAACGAACATGCTTAACCCGAGGTTAGATTGAGTTGCAGTGTAAAACTACCCGGAACCGCCCAGCACATCCAACAACCGCAACAATATAGATCTACTGCGAAAGGTTAGCGCATTAAGCCCAAAAACTCGAGGTTAGATTGAGTTGTTGTAACACCCCACCTCCGCCAGGGTCACTCTAAGCAAGTACACTAGCTTTGGAGGGGTGTTGGTCAAGGTAAACATGCATAAAGATATCACAAGACAGAACATATAAGTAAAACAGAGTGAATAAAGCATCGGATAAAACTACTATTTCAAAACCATAGTCAACTTACATCAAAGGCACTAAGTCATTATTTTCCAACTACTACAAGTCTAGAAACATAAACTGAAAACTGGAAATAACATAAAGTAAACTATCCCCAAAGTAGACGTGGTAAAGCCATAGCGAGCTCAAGTCCAAACCGTACATGAGCTATCCAGTAAGCAAGCTAAAGATTCAAGCTAGGTGCTAGTGTTCCCACCCTGAGAACCTGGGGGGGGGGGGGGGAACGGAAGAAAAGAGGCGAAAGAAAATGGGTCAGTCAAAAAGACTGGTAAGTCCTACCTACTATTAGTATAAAAACTAATAAAGTTAACTGGACATGTAAAACAGAGATGAAACATAGGATGATAACTGGCATGGTGAAAAGTTAACAAGATAGATCAAGTGTGGCATCGCATATACAAGGTTAAGTTTTGCACCAAGTGTACTAGTATTCTAATCCATGTCAAGTATAAACAAGAAATGATCCCTTGGCCCAAAATTGGCCCAACATCATGAGATGACCTAAATCAAGGTCCAACTACACGGTCTAGTCGATCGGCTACCTATAAGCATAACTCGTCAAGTGTCGGTGTCATACGGCCCAACCGCGAGATGTAGTCGACTGTGCAAGGTCCACCCTAGGGTGTATCCGGGCCCTAGGGTGCCAACCACTGACACAAAACAAGCACGCACAGTCCAAGCCTACTGGTGCCCATGTCTGTCTTTCATCCCCGGACTATGTGCACGACCATAGTCCGCCGGAATCTACAATGGCGCACCTACCTAGCCGTCACTTTTGGTCACTTACATTCATCCCAGTAATCGTGCCCCATCCCTAGCCTAGTCCCTAGGGTATCCCAATACTCCCTGGTGGGTTACTACTGAAAAGGGCCCCGCAAACTAGGGTTTCTAATGGGTTAAGTGTGGTTAACCCTATCTAAACCATGTATTAAGTTGGTTAAGTATACCCAAGTGGTTCATGACTTAACCCCAACAATCCGTCGTGTTTAATTGGTTAAGTATTCAAGTGGTCCATGACTTAACCCTACCATGTGGCATTAATTACTTAATGCAACCCAACCTCTCACATTAGACTTTGTTGTGGTTACTAGTTAAGTCGGGCGGGTCCGGGTAGCTTTACACCACAACCTAGTCTAACCTCGGGTTTTAAGTGCGATATGACCAAATACTCACATTGGGTCCTATTGTTTGTAGCCACTAGTTAAGCCGGTCGGTTCTGGGTAGATTTATGCTACAAACTCAACCCAACCTAGAGTTGGCCACTTTCATGTTTTCTACATGTCATGTCCACGTTCATGTTTTCAAGCATAATCACATGTCATATTTTCCAGTCATGTTTCATGTCATTTAAGTTTACCCATAACGTAACCCCATCGCACGTAAGTTCGCATCAACACAAATAGATCAAAAGGGGGAACATAATGATATGATAAGTTGGGCATAAAGTGGCAAAGTCTATCACAAGTTTAACATGGTGATATATGAGGCAAAGGTGTTCATCACAACTAGCATATGGCATTATTGGCCTCAAAACATGCATGACATCAACTTAGCAACTAGGTGATAACATGGTCATAGTTAACATAGGGTGATAACTTGTGATTAGCATATAGTTCATAACATCGTAGGCAAGTTAACATAAAGATCATGAGAGGATCTATGTTGCATTATGCATAACTACCAAGTTCTATGTTGCATTATGCATAACCACCAAATAAAGCTCATAGCTTTCTACCCAAAAATCAAGGTGATAGTCTCATAATCATAGATCAAAGGAGTCATGAATAGATCTCTGCATAAAATGATAGATCTAAGGTAAACATTACACTTAAGCCCAATTTCAACTTGCAACATGTCACATTTAAGTTCATAGTTTAAATCTAAGAGTAGAATAGGGCTTACAAAGCTTGGCTATGAAGACTAGAACAAAATAAAACAAGATTGAGACGAAGCCACACTAGAAATTCCCAAATGAATATAAGCTCCAAGTTATCTTGAGAAATAAGAAGCTCCTTTGATTTATATGAAGAAAGATGGCTCTTTTACTAGCTTAGAACACTCAAGCTTTCATGAAGAAGATGGAGGTCATGATATGAAGGTGGAGGCCATGATTAGGAAGCATTTTGGCATAATTTAGTTGTAGGAATGATTTGTGATGATTTAGGCTAGGTATTAGGGTGTTTTTATAGGTGTAGAGACTAGTTTAGGCCATAGGATTAACCCTAATT
Source organism: Allium sativum (assembly GCA_030737875.1). Classification (NCBI taxonomy): domain Eukaryota; kingdom Viridiplantae; phylum Streptophyta; class Magnoliopsida; order Asparagales; family Amaryllidaceae; genus Allium; species Allium sativum. The sequence goes on from CM060924.1 coordinate 514,679,270, forward strand.
CAGATCTGAGCCATCAAATCACGTCACAAGCCAGCAAAACAAGACCCAGGAGCCAAAACAGGTGCACCAGGCCAAACTGGCCGACCACCCAGGTCGACAGGGGTGTCGACTGGTGTAACAACCCGTATTTTCAATAACCTGTAATAACATAAATCGAGGCAGAATTTAATTCTAAAATGGGAATCAAGGGAAACGGGCTATGCCATTGTGTTCGTCTCGGAAAAATACGCGAAATAGAGTCCGAGTTTTCGAAAATCGGAGTCCGTATGACCAAGATATGGCCTCGCGAAGTTTCACGAAAATTCCCAAATTAAAGTATACTTAATTAAGTGAAATGGGTTGTGTAGATATATATATATATATATATATTGATATATATATATATATATATATATATAATTGAAAATTTAATAAATAAATATGCAAAAATGCTCAAAACAGCGAATTGGGAGAGGGGAATAACCGAACCGGCCGATTTTTGAAGTCGACCTGAGCCCGCTGGGTCGACTAGGGGTTAATCCAGGGTGTTTGGCTGTCAACCCGTGGGCCGATTCGCTCAAGTGCAGATTTTGCATTTGAATGGTTCTCATGGTCCATCTTTAATCTAAAGGCCCTAGATGGTTCCTACACTTGACTTCTTCCCCAAGACATGCTTTGATGGCTTGGATTGAATCTAGGGTTAATCCTATGGCCTAAAACACTTGCCTAATCTATAAATAAGACCCTAACCTACCCTAATTCATTCATAATTAAACCTAGTGACTAAACTATGGCAAAATGCTAGCTCTCATGGCCTCCACTAATTTTATGAAGAGGGTTGCATACTAATCACTCTCTAATCAACTTCTAATCCCTTCTTAGCATCTTAATCTTCTTCATTTGGTGTTCAAAGTTGCTAGTTGTGAGTTTCTATCACTTTGATGATCTTTTGGTAAACTAATTAGATGAGATGTGATGAGATTTATGGTTTTGTATGTGGGTTAATGAGCTTTGAATCATATGATATGATGTTAGCATTAATCTTATGTTTATGCATGTTGAGTATGTAAGCTTATGCAAGTTTAATATGATGTATGTTATGTTTGCATGATGCTAAATATGCAAGTTGTGGGCTATGTAATCATATGCATGTTATGCAAGTTCATGGTAATATGCTATGCAAGTTACATGTTTGTTAATATGCAAGTTACATGTTTGTTAATATGCAAGTTACATGTATGTAAATATGCAAGTTACATGTTTGTTAATATGCAAGTTACATGTTTGTTAATATGCAAGTTACATGTATGTAAATATGCAAGTTACATGTTTCTTTATATGCAAGTTACATGTTTGTTAATATGCGAGTTACATGTATGTAAATATGCAAGTTACATGTTTATTAATATGCAAGTTCATGATGACACATTATGCAAGTCTATAAGCTAATATGCAAGTTTGTTATGCAAAATGAATATGTAAGTTATGTGACATATTATATGCAAGTTATGTGACATGTTATGCAAGTTCATATGCAAGTTATGTGTTTGTTAATATGCAAGATGGCACCTTTGAAACATGTTCATTCATATGCAAGTTGACACCTTTTATATGTGTTATATCATGAACGAAATTACGTGGGAACGATGGGGTAATTAAATGCATAAGTTAATAAGATTGTGTGAAATTAATATAATTATGCATAACACAAAATAAATAAACATAGTATGGGAATTTGCCTATTTGGTTAGGTGTACCCATACTATGTGTTGGGAATTTACCTATTGAGTTAGGTCTACCCCATGGGAATTTACCTATTAAGTTAGGTCTACCCATGTTAAGAAAACTTGATTAATTAGGGATAATTAATATAAAATTATGAGGGTGATTAATTAGGTGTAATTAATTGACTAAGACACGAGGTTGGACTCAGTTGTAGCGTAAAACTGCCCGGACCCAACCGGCTTAACCAGTTGCTACAAATGTTAGCCCAATGTGAGAGGTCTTAGGCACAAACTAAATACGTAATTAATGTAAAGACACGAGGTTAGACTCTGTTATGACATAAGGCTGCCCGGACCCAACCGGCTTAACCAGCGGTCATAAAAGACAGTCTAATGTGAGAGGTCTTTACAAAGGTTACGTTCTTAATTAATTAATTAAGAAACACTTAACCACATTAGCATGTAGAGGGACATGAGGGGTTAAGTGGGTGCCTCGGGTGGCATGAGAAAATCTAGTGGTTGCCTTGGGTGGCAATAGAAAATACGATTAGAATACTTAACCAAAATAGAACATGTAATTAAAACATGATTAAAGGGTTAAGTGGGATATACTAGAAAAAGGGACAAGCTTAGGTGGGTAGCTTGTGGAGGCCCATTTCAACCAGTAACCCATACGTATCTTTGTGGGCTCGACCCATGTCGAGGACGGGACACGCATACTGGGCTTGACTGTAAGAGGCAAACGGGTTAGCGGTGACAACGCAAGTCCAACGGGCTTCATACGCGTGAGTGGGCCCGGGCTGGTAGGTAAGCCGTTGTTGCATCGAGTAGATATAAGCCGTGCACCTTTAGTTTCATCAGGTTGCCACATTGGGGAATGATACATCCCACGGTGGGGCCAGCACGGGTATCTACGTTAGGGAGCTGATCGAATGGGAAGTAGTGTGTACACCTAGTGGATTGTAGGGCCCCGTGGCGCCTACTTGGTCACCTAGGGGTACGCAGGTACTAATTAGTAAATTTTATAAGTCCTTGGGTGGGATCAACCTTTAAGTTAGGAACGACTGGTGTGGTGCAGTTTAGTAATATACCTTGGGAAGGGTAGATGCGTCTTTATCCTTTATCTTAGTTTAGTTGATTGCTTAGGGTAGCTATTCATCCCTATATGTTACCGTATATCAATTCATGTCTTCTCTGGTTACTTTAACGATTGTATTGTTAAAGTTATAGGACTCGCTCAGACTTATGTCTGACCCCGTTGTTTTTATCTTTTTCCCAACCCTCAGGTCCTGTGGTGGATCCTAGCAGTAGTGGAGCTTGATCGGATTGCTGTTCCAGTCTTTAGGAGCTTGGGTAGATGTAAAGCTCCAGTTATCCAGTTATCTTTTCTTTTGTTTTGGCTATTGTATGAGAGTGGGATTATGTACTTCTTTATTTTGATGGATATTGTACTTGACTTTTATTATGGGTTTATGATGTAACCAGACATGTTTTACTTCCGCTGTTATGAGATGATGTTTTAAAATTCCAAGTACTATTTATATCTGTCTTGTTGTAATTTTTCTGTTCTATATTCACTAAAATACTCCACCGATGTTATGGCATTCCCTTTGTGAGTGATCATAGCGGGAGTGGGGTGTTACACGTGGTATCAGAGCTTAAGGTTACCAGAACAGATAAATTTTTTGAGAAAAACTACTTTCTAAGAGTATTTTCGAAGAAAGTATTTTTAAAAGCATGTCTTCTAAGAGAAAAAGTTTTTGAAAAAGAAAAGCATAATCCCCAATAGCCATATCTTTATCTTTCGGAATCTCCTTTTTGAATCTTTCCTCTTTCGTTTCAGCATGGCTGAAGATCTTAACATCCCGGAGGGTTTAGTTATACCACTATGGTATAGGAGGTTGCAAGAGGCTAGGGCCGCGGCTGCGGGTCCGGCCAATGCTACTACACCAGAGACAACCGCTCCTCCTCCGCAGCCTAGAGTGGATAATTTTGCTAAGGTTTGCAAGGAGTTCAAGGCTATAGGAGGAAAACCTTTTCTTGGGTCAGAGACTTTCGTAGAGGCTAGAGATTGGCTTAAGGAAGTGGAAGAGTTGCTAGATATCTTTGAAGTGGAAGAGGGAAAGAAAGTCAAGTTGGCGGCTTGGTTAATGAAGGGAGAGGCCTCATTCTGGTGGGAGGTCACTAATGGAGAACGCCCTGTTGACTCTTGGGCAGATTTTAAGCAAAGATTTGGGGCTAAGTTTCTCTCAAGGGCGGAAGAGAATCTGTTTATGGAGAAGTTCTTGAATTTGAAGCAAGGGAATCTCACGGTGAAAGAATATGTCAACAAATTCAATCAATTAGCAAGATTTGGCATAGAGTTGGTGAATACACCGGAGAAGAAGGCTTTGAGGTTCGTTAGAGGCTTGAACGAACCATTGCAAGGAATAGCTATGACTCACATTCCTATGGGGGCCACTTTTGAGAAGCTTGTCTACATGGCACTTATGCATGAGGATGATAAGAATTCTAAGGCACCAGAGAAAAAGGGGGATCAGAAGAAACCGCAACAGCAACAACAAGGCAAGGGCGGAAAAGGCAATGGTGACAAAAAGAAGACGAAGAAGAAGTGCTTCAATTGTGGAACACCAGGACACCTCAGTAAGGATTGTCGCAAAAAGAAGAAGACCGGTTGCTTTCATTGTGGTGAAGCAGGGCATCTTGTGAAAAACTGCCCAAAGAAGGGGCAGAAGACGGGGTCTACCTCAGGAGGCCAGGTGCAAGCTCTTATAGCACCACCTCAGTCAGGGGGGCAAGTTCAGGTTCTCTCAGTTCCACCGATTCAGCAGAGAGGTAGAACTATTTCCGTTGAAAGTCTGGTTTTTCTGTTTGATCATCCAGTTCGTACTTTGTTTGACTCTGGCGCATCGCATTCTTTTATCTCATCATCGTTAGTTGAGTCACTGCACTTAGACACCAGTCTAGTTGATGATCCCTTGGTTGTCTCAAACCCAATTGGGGGCTCCATATATCTGTCTATGATATGTTTGGGTTTGAAGATTTCTATACTTAGCGTTGAGTTTAGATGTGATGCTTTTGTATTGGGCTTCACGGGCTATGGGTTGATCTTGGGCATGGACTGGTTATCCAGTAATGGTGCCGTTCTTGATTGCGAAAGGAGAGTTGTCAGGCTCATGACCCGCTTGGGTAATACTCTCGAGATCTCTTGTAATCCCATGGAATCTGTTTTGCTAAGTTATCTTGAATCGCTCGATGCTTCGGTCGAAAGTTTGTGTTCTGTCAGAGTAGTCCGGGAATATCCGGATGTGTTTGAAGAAGTAAAGGGTTTGCCTCCGAAGCGGGAGATAGATTTCCGAATTTATTTGGTGGATAATGCCAAACCAGTGTCTTTGCCAGTACGCCACATGGCTCCTCGTGAGAGAAGAGAACTTCATAAGCAAGTAGGGGAGTTGCTTGAGAAGGGGTTCATAAGGCGAAGTATATCGGAGTGGGGAGCTCCAGTAGTGTTTGCCACGAAGGCGGATGGGTCCCTCAGACTTTGTGTGGATTATAGGGAACTTAATAAGCTCACGAAGAAGAATAGACACCCATTACCGAGGATAGATGATCTCTTTGATCAGTTGGTTGGCGCGTCAGTATTTTCGCAGATGGACTTAGCTACAGGGTTTCATCAGTTAAGAGTGGCGGAGGACAGTATAGAGAAGACTGCTTTCCGGACTCCGGATGGTTTTTATGAGTGGCTAGTGATGCCATTTGGGTTGACAAACGCCCCCGCATACTTTGTTGATCTCATGAGTAGAGTGTTCAGAGAGTATCTGAATAAGTTTGTAGTAGTTTTTGTGGATGACATCTTGGTCTTTTCCAAGAATGAAGAAGAGCATGCCTTACATCTCAAGGAAGTGTTGGAGACTCTTCGAGCGCATAGTCTTAAAGCTAAATTCTCTAAATGCCATTTTTGGAGAAGAGAAGTGCGATTCTTAGGGCATGTGGTCTCTAAGGAAGGGATAGCTGTGGATCCCGCAAAGATAGTATCTATCCAGGATTGGAAAGTTCCTAGAAATGCTACCGAGGTAAGAAGTTTCTTGGGGTTGGCAGGATATTATAGGAAGTTCATCAAAGACTTCGCGAAGATATCAGCCCCATTAACCCGCTTGACGAAGAAGAATCTGGTTTTCTCATGGGATGTAGATTGTGATGATGCTTTCCGACGGTTAAAGAGAGCTTTGACCACCGCTCCAGTTTTAGTGCTTCCAGATGGGAGTAAGCCGTTTGTTGTTTATACCGATGCTTGTGGAACAGGATTAGGCGCAGTCTTGATGCAGGGGGGAAGGGTAATAGCCTATGGAGGGAGACAATTGAGAGTGCATGAGAAGAATTACCCTACCCATGATCTAGAGTTGGCCGCGATTGTTTTCGCACTTAAGTCTTGGCGCCATTATCTTCTTGGTGAGAGATTCGAGTTGTTCACCGACCATAAATCATTGAAGTACTTATTCTCTCAGAAGGATTTAAACTTAAGACAGCAAAGGTGGATGGAGTTCTTAGCATCCTATGATTTCGAGATAGCGTATACCCCTGGTAAGGGTAACGTGGTGGCAGACGCCTTAAGTAGAAAAAGGCTATCTTTGAGTCCATTGTTCGTGGAACGACGAAGCTTGGAGTTTCTTTCTTTGTTTGACTTCAGACCTTCTGTTGATTTTGTACCTGGTTTGTTGGCATCCTTGGAGGTTAGACCTACTCTTTTGAGACGGATTGGCGAGGCTCAGCGAGACGACCCACAGTTGGTTGTGTTGGTAGAGAAGCTTATAAGAGGGGAGTCGTCCAACCATTTGGGTAGATACACCATAGATGATAAGGGATGGTTGCATAGAGACGGTAGACTTTGTGTACCGCAAGATGAGGGTTTGAAGAAGGCTATTTTGGATGATGCACATCGTTCAAGAATGACTATTCATCCCGGTGGAGACAAAATGTACCAAGACATGAAGAGAGTTTTCTTTTGGGCCGGTATGAAGAAAGATGTGGCCGAGTATGTGGCTAAATGCTTAGTGTGCCAACAAGTTAAAGTGGAGCAAAGGAAACCCGGTGGGTTGCTACACCCATTGGAAGTTCCACAGTGGAAGTGGGATAGTGTCTCGATGGATTTCATCGACGGGTTACCGAGATCGAGGAAGGGCAATACGGGAATTTGGGTTGTGGTAGACAGACTTACAAAGAGTACCCATTTTATACCCGTAAAGAGTAAGAGGACCGCTCCATGGCTTGCTTCAGTCTATGTTAGAGAGATTTTTAGATTGCATGGCGTACCATCCAGCATTGTGAGTGATCGAGATCCTATTTTCACTAGTGAGTTTTGGAGAAGTTTGCAAGAGGCGGTAGGGACTCAGTTGTGTTTGAGCACCGCATATCATCCTCAGACGGACGGTCAGACCGAGAGGGTGAACCGTATCTTAGAAGATCTTTTGAGGCTTTGTATCTTGGATTTTGGAGGTACATGGGAAGAACATCTTCCTTTGGTGGAGTTCGCATATAATAACAGCTTTCAGTCCAGTATTGGTATGGCTCCTTTCGAAGCTCTTTATGGAAGGCCTTGTCGATCTCCTACATGTTGGTGGGAATCTACGGATAAGATCTTGCTTGGGCCGGATATGGTTAGAGAGACTTCAGAGAAGATTGATTTAATTCGAAAAAGGATGAAAGCAGCGCAAGATAGACAGAAATCTTATGCGGATCGGAGAAGGACGGATCTTGAGTTTGAGGTTGGGGACATGGTTTTTGTCAAAGTATCTCCATTGAGAAATGTTGTTCGCTTTGGGTCCGTAGGGAAGTTAGCACCGAGATTTGTTGGGCCGTTTCCTATTAAGGAAAGGATTGGACGGATGGCATATAGGGTGGAGTTGCCCGACAGACTTAGTGGTGTTCATGATGTATTCCATGTATCACATTTGAGGAAGTGCTTACATGAGACCGCGGAGGTGGTAGAGCCGAGCTTGCTTAGAGATGTAGAGGTAGAGCGTGATGCGACGATTCGACGAGCTCCTACTCGCATCCTTGGGTCAGAAACTAGGAAGTTGAGGAACAGAGAAGTTCAGCTAGTTAAAGTGCAATGGGGAGATGACGAAAGCAATGCTACTTGGGAGACGGAAGCAAAGATGCGTTCTTTGTATCCATTTCTTTTTGAGAGTATGTCTTTTAACTTCTCCTTTATTGCTTGTCTAGTACTTATCTTATCTTTAGTATATCCTCTCGCTAATACCTATGACCTTTAGATAGGGTAAAACCTATGGTTGAGACATGTGTTTGAAACATGTTATGGTTGATGGATGCATATGGATGCAATTGTTTGCTAGTGGTTGCTCGTGGATGCATATACACACACATTAGGCACTAGATCGGCTCAGTCACTTCATGTTGCATATTGCATAAATGGATGTGGTAGTTAGATTGATGGATGTATCATGGCTGTGTTATCATATGGATGATGCATTTTTGTGTATGGTTGTGCACGCATGTAGAAATTTGTATGTGTCAATAGGGTTTCGCATACATATTGGATGCATGGCACTATCATGGTTTGCATTAAGGAGGTTTACCGTATCAGTAACCGCCTGATTTTCGCATTAGGTAAGTACATATACACACACTTTTGCATATATCCATCCAGCATTTAGAATCTTGTAAGGACAATGATTGCTCGTGGATGATGCTTTGAGTAGATGGATGATTGGATGGTAGGATACGTTCTTCCTAACTTGAAGATTTCGGGGACGAAATCCTTTAAGGAGGGGAGAATGTAACAACCCGTATTTTCAATAACCTGTAATAACATAAATCGAGGCAGAATTTAATTCTAAAATGGGAATCAAGGGAAACGGGCTATGCCATTGTGTTCGTCTCGGAAAAATACGCGAAATAGAGTCCGAGTTTTCGAAAATCGGAGTCCGTATGACCAAGATATGGCCTCGCGAAGTTTCACGAAAATTCCCAAATTAAAGTATACTTAATTAAGTGAAATGGGTTGTGTAGATATATATATATATATATATATTGATATATATATATATATAATTGAAATTTTAATAAATAAATATGCAAAAATGCTCAAAACAGCGAATTGGGAGAGGGGAATAACCGAACCGGCCGATTTTTGAAGTCGACCCGAGCACGTTGGGTCGACTAGGGGTTAATCCAGGGTGTTTGGCTGTCAACCCGTGGGCCGATTCGCTCAAGTGCAGATTTTGCATTTGAATGGTTCTCATGGTCCATCTTTAATCTAAAGGCCCTAGATGGTTCCTACACTTGACTTCTTCCCCAAGACATGCTTTGATGGCTTGGATTGAATCTAGGGTTAATCCTATGGCCTAAAACACTTGCCTAATCTATAAATAAGACCCTAACCTACCCTAATTCATTCATAATTAAACCTAGTGACTAAACTATGGCAAAATGCTAGCTCTCATGGCCTCCACTAATTTTATGAAGAGGGTTGCATACTAATCACTCTCTAATCAACTTCTAATCCCTTCTTAGCATCTTAATCTTCTTCATTTGGTGTTCAAAGTTGCTAGTTGTGAGTTTCTATCACTTTGATGATCTTTTGGTAAACTAATTAGATGAGATGTGATGAGATTTATGGTTTTGTATGTGGGTTAATGAGCTTTGAATCATATGATATGATGTTAGCATTAATCTTATGTTTATGCATGTTGAGTATGTAAGCTTATGCAAGTTTAATATGATGTATGTTATGTTTGCATGATGCTAAATATGCAAGTTGTGGGCTATGTAATCATATGCATGTTATGCAAGTTCATGGTAATATGCTATGCAAGTTACATGTTTGTTAATATGCAAGTTACATGTTTGTTAATATGCAAGTTACATGTATGTAAATATGCAAGTTACATGTTTGTTAATATGCAAGTTACATGTTTGTTAATATGCAAGTTACATGTATGTAAATATGCAAGTTACATGTTTCTTTATATGCAAGTTACATGTTTGTTAATATGCGAGTTACATGTATGTAAATATGCAAGTTACATGTTTATTAATATGCAAGTTCATGATGACACATTATGCAAGTCTATAAGCTAATATGCAAGTTTGTTATGCAAAATGAATATGTAAGTTATGTGACATATTATATGCAAGTTATGTGACATGTTATGCAAGTTCATATGCAAGTTATGTGTTTGTTAATATGCAAGATGGCACCTTTGAAACATGTTCATTCATATGCAAGTTGACACCTTTTATATGTGTTATATCATGAACGAAATTACGTGGGAACGATGGGGTAATTAAATGCATAAGTTAATAAGATTGTGTGAAATTAATATAATTATGCATAACACAAAATAAATAAACATAGTATGGGAATTTGCCTATTTGGTTAGGTGTACCCATACTATGTGTTGGGAATTTACCTATTGAGTTAGGTATACCCCATGGGAATTTACCTATTAAGTTAGGTCTACCCATGTTAAGAAAACTTGATTAATTAGGGATAATTAATATAAAATTATGAGGGTGATTAATTAGGTGTAATTAATTGACTAAGACACGAGGTTGGACTCAGTTGTAGCGTAAAACTGCCCGGACCCAACCGGCTTAACCAGTTGCTACAAATGTTAGCCCAATGTGAGAGGTCTTAGGCACAAACTAAATACGTAATTAATGTAAAGACACGAGGTTAGACTCTGTTATGACATAAGGCTGCCCGGACCCAACCGGCTTAACCAGCGGTCATAAAAGACAGTCTAATGTGAGAGGTCTTTACAAAGGTTACGTTCTTAATTAATTAATTAAGAAACACTTAACCACATTAGCATGTAGAGGGACATGAGGGGTTAAGTGGGTGCCTCGGGTGGCATGAGAAAATCTAGTGGTTGCCTTGGGTGGCAATAGAAAATACGATTAGAATACTTAACCAAAATAGAACATGTAATTAAAACATGATTAAAGGGTTAAGTGGGATATACTAGAAAAAGGGACAAGCTTAGGTGGGTAGCTTGTGGAGGCCCATTTCAACCAGTAACCCATACGTATCTTTGTGGGCTCGACCCATGTCGAGGACGGGACACGCATACTGGGCTTGACTGTAAGAGGCAAACGGGTTAGCGGTGACAACGCAAGTCCAACGGGCTTCATATGCGTGAGTGGGCCCGGGCTGGTAGGTAAGCCGTTGTTGCATCGAGTAGATATAAGCCGTGCACCTTTAGTTTCATCAGGTTGCCACATTGGGGAATGATACATCCCACGGTGGGGCCAGCACGGGTATCTACGTTAGGGAGCCGATCGAATGGGAAGTAGTGTGTACACCTAGTGGATTGTAGGGCCCTGTGGCGCCTACTTGGTCACCTAGGGGTACGCAGGTACTAATTAGTAAATTTTATAAGTCCTTGGGTGGGATCAACCTTTAAGTTAGGAACGACTGGTGTGGTGCAGTTTAGTAATATACCTTGGGAAGGGTAGATGCGTCTTTATCCTTTATCTTAGTTTAGTTGATTGCTTAGGGTAGCTATTCATCCCTATATGTTACCGTATATCAATTCATGTCTTCTCTGGTTACTTTAACGATTGTATTGTTAAAGTTATAGGACTCGCTCAGACTTATGTCTGACCCCGTTGTTTTTATCTTTTTCCCAACCCTCAGGTCCTGTGGTGGATCCTAGCAGTAGTGGAGCTTGATCGGATTGCTGTTCCAGTCTTTAGGAGCTTGGGTAGATGTAAAGCTCCAGTTATCCAGTTATCTTTTCTTTTGTTTTGGCTATTGTATGAGAGTGGGATTATGTACTTCTTTATTTTGATGGATATTGTACTTGACTTTTATTATGGGTTTATGATGTAACCAGACATGTTTTACTTCCGCTGTTATGAGATGATGTTTTAAAATTCCAAGTACTATTTATATCTGTCTTGTTGTAATTTTTCTGTTCTATATTCACTAAAATACTCCACCGATGTTATGGCATTCCCTTTGTGAGTGATCATAGCGGGAGTGGGGTGTTACAACTGGGCAGTCGACACCAGCTGGGGTGTGTCGACTCCCAAGTCGACTCCCCAGTCGACTTGGGGGCTGGGCGGGAAACTTTCCCGCCCAGTCTGTTTGGCTCCAGATTTGAAATTTGAACTGTTTTTGAACTTGAAATTTTCTGAAAACTTTGACGGGCCATAACTGGGTCATACGGACTCCGATTTTCGAAAACTCGGACTCAATTTCGCGTATTTTTCCGAGACGAACGCAATGGCACAACCCATTTCCCTTGATTCAGATTTTAACATTTAATTCTGCCTTGATTTACGTTATAACATGTTATTCAAAATACGGGTTGTTACAGTTACGGTGTAAGACTGCCCGGAACCGCCCGGCACATCCAGCGACCGCAACAATATAGATCTAATGTGAGAGATTGGTGCTTTAATGAATGAATTAAAGCTAAGGAATAGACGGGCTAAGAATGGTAGGGTTAAGTTAATTAAGGCAACACTTAACCAAAACAACATGTTAGTTAAACAGATGGATGGGGTTAGGTAAATGTGATAACACTTAACCGTTATAACATGTTGATTAGGAAACCCTAGTAACGGGGACCCAGTTCAGTAGTAACCCACGTAGATGAATCACCGTACCCTGAACTAGGTAGGGTGGGACACGATTACTAGGCTGATTATAATCGGTCAAAATAGCGGTGGGTGGTGTAGAAGTGTAGGTTCCGACGGAGTATGGGCATGCACGAACTTCGGAGTAGATAAAGCAGGCACTGGGCATCAGTAGTATACAATGTGTAACACCCCACCTCCGCTAGGGTCACTCGCAAAGGAATGCACTAGCTTTAGAGGGGCATTATTGGTAAACATGCACAGAAATATCACAAGACAGAACATATATAAATAGCGGAAGTAAAATCAAACTTCCATAACATGAATAAATAAGGTCTAAAGCCTTTTACATCAGAGTACATCAAAACCTGTCTTGCCACAAGTAAAGAAGCATAAAGACCTTTTTATAAATTATTCCCCAAGTAAAAACAGTAAAGTAGCCATAGCCAAGAGAAGTCCAAGCCATCCATGATGACCTTCAGGCAGAAGAAGTCCGAACTAAACAGCGTTGTTTCCTCCCTGTAACCTGGGGGGGGGGGGGAACAGAAGAAAAGAGGCGAAACAAAACGGGTCAGTCAAAAAGACTGAGTAAGTCCTATCTACTTCCAGTATAAAAACGGGTAAAGGTAACATGACATGCATAAACTGAAAGTAAACATAAGGATAACTACAAGATAGATAAACCAGGATAGCCGGTTGAACTACTGTGGCAAGGCAAACCAAGGTGTCATGATAAACTGCGGTGTTATGAGAAGTCAAGGTATCACATCGTCAGATTTCTATCGAGTACATTATCCCAAGGTATCTACCCCGTCTAACATCCCACTGTATCTATTATGTATATTCTTCCTAGTTCTAACATGTATATTTGCTCTGCACCTCTCGTACTAGTATCCCTACCCGCGTCATGTGTTAACCATGAACGTCCCGTGCTCAAAGTCGTGTAATGGTCCATGTCAACCTAATATCGCATATATAGGTTACTCAAATCATATGTTTCTTTCCATGTATATAAGTTCAGTCCTTTGCCGTACCTCGTACGGGCTTTCTCATGTCGTATTATCCTTGAAATCGTTTGGACTGTCACCCTTGTTCTAGCTCGGCTCTTCCGTATGAATCATCGTTTGAACTACTAGGACTTACGCCACCTAGCACCACTAGGGATTACGCTTTCGTATTGCACGCTTTCGTATTTCGGTTTGGGTTAAACCACCTAGGCCACTAGGGATTACGCTAACCCTCAACCGCGCCCTTTTTCCCATGCATTCATCGTGAATCGTTTTTCTATAACTGTATGCACACGTATCACACCGTGCCATCCGAGTCCTGTCACAGGGCAAACCAAGAAATACAGGACTCGGTCGGGAGCTTTAGATTTATCTGCCGATTCAGATACTAAGGTCTGCTTTTCTACACGTGGCTATGGTCCCACGAGACCCCTCCCTCAACTAGTGAAAGGTAACGCAAGAGAAAATCTTGCATGAGAACTAAACTCCGGTCAGCCCACATCCTACGACCTACCTCACCCATAATTAGATAGCAAATTATGATCTGTTGGGTGTCCCCTGCCTTTCCGTACGTACACGCTTGACTCAAGATGGTAGATGATCGACGAACTTGCTATCTCGGGCAGCTTATGTATCCGCCGACTCACTGCTATCCACCCCAGTCTTTAGGTCGCTCGCATAGCAACCAAGGCATATTCTTGGTTCTTCTACCGCAGACCTCAACCTCTCGTGAGCCTAGTATAATGACCTGGCAGCCCACAGAGGGATCCCAAGAATATCCTCACGTTCCCCGAAGCCGCTGCTTCGTTACCCAGTTCGTTGGAGCCTTTATCTAAATCAGATAGCCTGCTCCTACGCGTATACGTAAACGATGACCTACCATATCGGGTTACTCATCTATCTAAGAAGTGGTCCAGATTTCCTTGACTAAGAATTATTACTTAGTTTCCCTTAACTAAGGTTTTCCACTTAGCCTTATTTCCATTACCCTTGTTAACTATGGTTATTTACCTAATCCTCCGAATTAGGGCTTATCTAATGGGTTAAATGTCACTTAAGTTCATAACTTAGCCCGTCCACAAATCATGTCAAAATTGGCTAAGTATCCAAGTCCAAGACTTAACCCTACAGACCATGTGCCAAGTTGGTCAAGTATATCAAGCAATCCATGACTTAACCTCGTCTAATTATCAATTTATATTGGTTAAGTATATATTAATTTGACCCTATCAAATTACCGAGTCAAATCGGTCAAGCGTATTCAAAACGATTCGTGACTTAGCCTTATCATGTTTTCACGTTAGATTGGTTAAGTATAGGTTAACTTAACCTCATCAAATTAACGAGTTAGATTGGTTAAGTATAGGTCACTTAACCTCATCAAATCATCGTGTTAAATTAGTTAAGTGTTTAACTTAACCCCCATTAAATTACCACGTTAAGTTGGTTAGGTATTGGTTACTTAACCTCATTGAATTACCAAGTTTAAATTGGTTAAGTGTTTAGCTTAACCCCGTCGAATTACCGTGTTTAGATTAGTTAAGTGTGGATTACTTAACCCCATCTAATTACCGTGGTTAGGTTAGTTAAGTCTTAATTACTTAACCTCATCTAATTACCCATTCGGATTAGTTAAGTGTAAATTACTTAACCTCATCTCCTAATCATCTTGCATGGTTAAGTGTCATTAAGGAAATCAAGCCCGGTCCCACTTAACCTACCCATTTGCATCATATCGGTTAAGTGTCATTAGTCAAATTTACTTAACCTTATCATGTGGCATTAATTTAATTAATGCACTCTTAACCTCTCACATTAGACCTTGTTGTGGTTACTAGTTAAGCCGGGCGGGTCCGGGTAGATTTACACCACAACCTAGTCTAACCTCGGGTCTTAAGCGCGACATGACCAACTTCTCACATTGGTTCCTATTGTTTGCAACTACTAGTTAGGCCGGTCGGTTCCGGGTAGTTTTACGTTGCAAACTCAACCCAACCTCGAGTTGGCCATACTCATATTATCTAAGTTCATCATGTTTCCAAAACATGTCAAGTTTTTCAAGCATTTGGGTAGACCTAACTTAATAGGTAAATTCCCAAAGGGTAGACCTAACTTAATAGGTAAATTCCCAAGCTCATGTTTTTATGCATACTTACATGTCATCTTCCATGTTATCTTTCAAGTCATATTTTCAAGTATAAACACATGTCATATTCAAGTTAAGATTTTGCGACATGTTCATGTTTATCTAACTACCCAAAATCGTGTTTTCCCAACGCAAGCAAAGCGAGTCAACATAACAAGGATACTATGTCACATATTGGTCTCAAAACATGCATGATGCCAAAAAGGGCTTGGCTTCCACATGCACAACATCATAAAAGGGATTGGCCATAAACGTGCATGGTGTCATAAGGTAATTTGGCCACAAACATGCATAGTGTCATAAGGTAATTTGGCCACAAACTTGCATGCTACCATAAGGGTTTTGGGTTCATAAACATGCATAAGCCCCAAAATCTTGTCTTAGCCAATGTTTCACACATAAAGTGTTTCCTAAAGGTTCATGCTAGCATTTCATGCATAAAGATCCAAACTTGCAAGTTAAACTAGGTTATGCATAGCATGAGAGACATGCTTAAGTCACTCACATGGCCTAAGATTATAAATATGAACACAAGAGGCATGGTAAGGTTCATATGGTTTCGCATAATCATGTTTAGCCTCATTTTATCCCATGTCAACATTAAAAATACCGTTTTGATCTAAAAGTAGCTAGAACTTACATAGGCAAGGCTTAGGAAAGGGATCATGCATCATCTTGACGAAGAAAGGTGGCTCCTTTTGATGAAGAACCATCATGAAACTCGCATTTTTGCCTTGATTTGGTGTAGCAAGCTTGCACCTTTTGATTTGAACCCAATTTGAATGCATAGGCTCTAGGGATTTGGGATGGAGGCCATGATCACTTGGCATTTGGGCAGCACTTCGTGGAGAGGGTGAGTTATGAGGGTTTAGGGGGGGCTTAGGGGTGTTTTTATAAAGATTAGGATAGTTTTAGGCCCTTAGATTAACCCTAGGATAGATTAGGACCATCAGATCTCGGAAGCTTCCAGACCCAGCCCAAGAACAAGACTAGGTGAGACAAACAGGTGCGCCAGGCTATATGCCCCGGCCACCCCCTGTCGACAGGCAAGTCGACAGGGCTGTCGACTTGGTCTGGGCCCAAGTCGACAGGCCTGTCGACAGCCCTGTCGACATGGCCTAGGCGGGAAACTCCCCGCCTAGCCCCAGATCTGATTATCAAAATCTGTTTCCGAAATTCAAATTTCCAGAAATCTTCTTTGGGCCTTTAACGGGTCATACGGACTCCGATTCTCGAAAACTCGGACTCTATTTCACGTATTTTTCCGAGACGAACGCAATGGCATAGCCCGTTTTACCCGATTCAGAATTTAAAATTAAATTCTGCTTTGATTCTCGTTTTAACATGTTATTAAAATACGGGTTGTTACACAATGTGCATCTAGAATTTGTGTCGGGTTACCAACATAGGAATTGATACACTCTATGGCAGGACTAGCACAGGCATCTATAGTTAAGCGGGGCCGAATGACACAAGTAAGAAATGCATGCGAGTAGAAGCCGATCGGAAAAGGGATCACTTTGTTATGAACACATGATGATAGTTGAAACACTCGTTAGCAGGTGCATAGAAATTGAAATGAGTGCGATAGTATATTCGGCTTATCTTATGTTATCTTATTTCTAAGGTATTGTCCTATGTTCAGCTTATTCATATCATGATCCTTTTACCTGTTTACATGCTGAATAGTCACTGGAATTACCAGGCTTATGTGTGACCCATTTTCTTTCGCCTTCTTTTCTTCCATCCCCCCTCCCCCAGGTCCGCAAGGAGGGAATACTTCAGCTTAGTGCAGACCTTTTCTATCTTGACGAGAGTAGATGTATTGCTTGGATTCTCTTTTCTTGGGCTATGGCCGTGGTTACACTTTTATTGTGGATTTATGCTGCTTTACTACTGTTTATGCTTCTTTATGTACTTGGAGTTTTAAATCAAGACAGATGTTTTTATTGTAATAATTTAGATGTTGGGTTTTGAGACAATGCTTGTAATGTTTTGACTGAACCACTTTATTTATGAAATGATTTCATTTTTCCACTGTTTACATGTTTGTCTTGTAAATTATCTATGCCTTTAACCCAAAATGCTTCACCAAAGTTAATGCATTCCCTTAGTGAGTGACTTAAAGGAGATGGGGTGTTTCACTTGGTATCGGAGCGATGGTTTACCAGATCAGATAAAAGTTTTTGAAAACTATTTTTCAAAAAGAAATTGAAAGAAGCATTTTCAAGAAAAGTGTTGTTTTATTTTAAAGGCATAATCCCCAAAGCCATATGCACTATCTTTCTATCTTTTGTTTTGAGCCTTTTCTTTCCGTTATAGCATGTCTGGGGATCTTAATCTTCCCGAGGGTGTACCGATACCTGGCTAGTTCAGAAGGTATCTACAGGCTAGGGCTAATGACGCAGGCCCAGCAGACGTTCCTCCTCCTCTAGTTGCAGTCGTTCCTCCTCCTCCGCGTGTGAATGCTTTCTCAAAGATATGTAGAGACTTTTGAGCTATGGGTGGAAAGAAATTTAATGGGACTGAGTCATTTGTAGAAGCAAGAAACTGGCTCAAGGAAACAGAAAATTTGTTTATTATCTTCGAAGTGGACAATAGGCAGAAGATACAATTGGTTGTATGGTTACTTAAGGATGAAGCCTCTTACTGGTGGGAAGTTACTAGTTCTAAGAGACTAGTTGAAACTTAGGAGGATTTCAAAATGATATTTGAAATGAAGTTCCTCTCGCACGCTGAACGAAGCCTACAGATGGAGAAGTTTTAGCACTCAAGCAGGGAAGCCTATCGGTTAAGGAGTACGTCAACCAATTCAACCAACTAGCTAGATTCGGACTGGAGTTGGTAAACACTACACATAAAAAGGCTCTCCAATTCATTAAAGGGTTAAATGAGCCAGTACACAGCCTAGCTATGTCTCATATACCTATGAGTGCGACTTTTGAGAGACTGGTGGACATGGCACTGTTACAGGAGGAAGAAAAGGATGGAAAGAAAGAGGAAAAGGTGGAAGAACCTCTACACAAGAAAGTAGAGGGATCACAGAATAAGATGATGGATTCCAAGAAAGGCGAGAAGAATAACGAAACCCGTGACAAGAGGAATTGTAAATTTTGTGGCATACCTGGACATCTAATTAAAGACTGCAGGAAGAAGAAGAGGTAGATGGGTGGTTGCTTTCAATGCGGCGAGACAGGACGTATGGCTAATGATTGCCGAAGAAGGCAAGGGCATGGGCAGAGGACTGGATCTACTTCTGGAGGGCAGATTCACGCTCTCATTGCACCTCCGCAAGAAAGAGGAAGAAATATTTCTATTGAATGTTTAGTTTGTCTTTTTGATCATCCAGTTCATACTCTTTTTTATTCTGGCGCATCGCACTCTTTTATATCTACTGCTTTAGTTGAATCTCTGCACCTAGATACCAGTATAGTAGAGGATCCCATTATTGTTTCAAATCCAATTGGGGGTTCAGCCTACTTATCAATGATTTTTTTTTATTTGGAAATTTCTATTCTAAACGTTGGGTTTAGATGTAATGCTTATGTTTTGGGTTTCACGGGCAACGGGTTGATTCTAGGCATGGACTGATTATCCAGTAATGGTGCCATCCTCAATTGTGAAAAGAGAGTGGTTAGACTTACGATTCGCCTCGGTAACACTTTCGAAATCTCTTGTAATCCCATGAATTCTGTTATGCTTAGCTATCTAGAATCTCTTGATGCGTATGTTGAAAACTTGTAGTCTGTTAAAGTAGTCCGTGAATACTCGGATGTCTTTGGAGAGGTGAAGGGTTTACCTCCGAAGCGAGAGATAGGCTTCCACATATACCTTGTTGATAATTCAAAACTTGTTGCTTTACCCGTTTGACACATGGCTGGAAAGGAAAGAGTTTTAGCAAGCAAGTTAAAGAGTTGCTTGAAAAAGGGTTCATAAGGCGGAGTATTTCTATATGGGGTGCTCCAGTGGTGTTTGTAACCAAAGAGGATGGTTCACTTCGCCTGTGCATGGATTATAGGGAGCTAAACAAGCTGACCAAGAAGAATAGGCACCCACTTCCTAGAATAGATGACTTGTTCGACCTGCTCATAGGTGCCTTAGTTTTCTCCAAACCAGATCTGGCCACCGGATTTCGTCAGCTAAGAGTGGCTGAAGACAGCATAGATAAGACCGCGTTCGGTACCCTAGATGGTTTCTTCGAATGGCTTGTCATGCCCTTTTGCTTGACAAACGTACCCTCCTATTTCATAGACTTGATGAGTAGGGTGTTCAAAGAGTTCCTTAATAATTTTGTAGTGGTCTTCGTGGACGACATTTTGATTTTCTCATAAAGTGAGGAAGAACTTGCTTTGCATTTAAGGGAAGTTATGGATACTCTTCGTGCACATCAAATGAAAGCAAAATTCTCCAAATGCCATTTTTGGAGAGAAGAAATAAGTTTTCTTGGACATGTGGTGTCCAAAGAGGGAATAGCTGTGGATCCCGCAAAAGTAGTTGCAGTGCAAGATTAGAAGATTCCACGGAATGCAAACGAAGTACGAAGTTTTCTTGGGCTAGCAGGCTTTTACAGAACGTTCATTAAGGACTTTGCGAAGATCTCAGCCCCACTTAATAGGTTGACGAAGAAGAACCTAACTTTTTCTTGGGATTTGGATTGTGATATTGCTTTCCACCAACTGAAAAGGGCTCTGACAATAGCCCCGGTTCTGACATTGCCTGATGGGAGCAAGATGTTTACTGTATACACAGACGCATGCAGTACAGGATTGGGCGCTATCTTGATGCAAGAGGGCAGAGTAGTTTTTTATGGAGGAAGGCAGTTGAAGGTACATGAGAAAAACTACCCAACTCATGATTTAGAACTAGCTGCCATTGTTTTCGCTCTTAATTCATGGCGTTATTACCTGCTAGAAGAAAGGTTTGAATTGTTCACTGACCATAAATCATTAAAGTACCTTTTCACACAGAAAGATCTTAACTTAAGACAACAAAGGTGGATGGAGTTTCTTGCCTCATACGATTTTGAGATTGCATATACCCCTCGCAAGGGAAATGTGGTAGCAGACGCCTTAAGCAGGAAAAAGCTGACCTTAGGTCCTCTCTTTGTAGAAAGGAAAAGCTTGGAGCACATAGAAAATTTTGACTTTAGGCCCTCCTTTGAATTTGTACCGGGTTTGTTAGCATCGCTAGAGGTGCGGTCTACTCTTTTGGACTCAATAGGAACCGCGCAACGTGAAGGCCCTCAGTTTGTTGATGTGATGGATAAGCTAATTAGAGGTGAGACTTCTAGTCACCTCAATAGATACTTCATCGATGACAAGGATTGATTGAGACGGGATGGAAGACTATGCGTTCCACAAGCAAGGGATTTGGTGAAAACAGTTCTCGAAGAAGCACATGATTCTAAGTTGACCATACACCCATGTGGGGACAAGATGTATAAAGACATAAAAAGGGTTTTCTTTTGGAATGGCATGAAGAAGGATGTAGCTGAGTTTGTCTCTAAATGCTTGATATGCCAGCAAGTCAAGGCAGAGCAGAAGAAGCCTGGTGATCTTCTTCATCATCTACAAGTCCCAAAGTGGAAATGGGATAGCATTTCGATGGACCTTATTAATGGGTTGCCTAGGTCAAGAAGGGACAACACCAGTATTTGGGTAATAGTGGACAGGCTCACTTAAAACGCTCAATTTATACCTGTTAAGAGTAGGAGGACTGCCTCATCACTAGCATCTGTTTATCTTAAAGAGGTAGTTCGACTGCATGGAATACCTTCTAGCATAGTAAGTGATCGAGACCCTATCTTTACGAGCGAGTTTTGGAAGAGTTTGCAGCAGGCGGTAGGCACACAGCTATGCTTAAGCACTGCCTATCAGCCTCAAACCGATGGTCAAAAGGAAAGGGTGAACATAGTATTAGAAGTTCTCTTGAGGTTGTGCATTCTTGATTTTGGGGGAACATGGGAGGATCACCTTCCTTTGGTGGATTTCGCGTAAAACAATAGCTACCAAGCCACCATAGGCATGGCACCATTTAAGGCCTTGTATGGAAGACCATGTTGATCACCAACTTGTTGGTAGGAGTGTACAGACAAGCTCGTACTTGGGCCTGACATGATTAGAGAAACTTCAGAGAAGTTGGACTTGATAAGAAGACGAACAAAGACCGTACAAGATACACAGAAGTCCTACGCTGATAAAAGACGGACCGACTTTGAGTTTGAGGTTGGAGACAAAGTTTTTCTTAAAGTATCTCCTTTGAAAAATGTCGTTCGCTTTGGGTCCGTAGGAAAATTGGCACTAAGATTTGTAGGGCCATTTCCTATCATTGAGAGGATTGGGAAGATGGCTTATAAAGTAGAGCTGCCCGAAAGATTGGCTGGAGCGCATAATGTCTTTCTTGACTCTCATCTATGAAAATGCTTACATGGGCCTGCGTAAGTTGTGGATCAAAGCATACTAGAGGAAATAGAAGTGGAATGAGAAGCAACGGTGAGAAGAATTCCAACTCATATCTTGGGTACAGAAGTTAAAAAGCTACGCAATCATGAGGTCAAGCTATTTAAAGTAAAATGGAGTGATGCGGAGGAAGACGCGACGTGGGAGACTGAGGACAAGATACGCACTACCTACCCTTATCTTTTTTAGGGTACATCCTTGATCTCTTTTTATATAAGTTTATGGATGATTGTATCTATCTCTTAAGTATATCTCCTCGGTCCTAATTCTTAATCCTTAGGTAGAAACCAATGGATGTAAACATGTATTTGAAAGCATGTTATGATTGATGGCTGCAAGTGGTTGCTCGTGGACGCATAGACACACACACACACTAGGTACTAGATCGGCTCAGTCACTTTCATATTGCATATGCATATATGTATTTATATATGGATTAAAACTTGATGTGTTATCATATGGACGTTGCACTTGTATGAATGATTGTGCACTCATGTAGAAAGTATGAGTAGGAATAATTGCATACATAATGGACTCATGGAACTAACATGATTCGCATCAAGAAGGTCAACTAAATCAGTAGACCGTCTGATTTTGCATTAGATAAGGACATATACACACACTATGCATATGATCATGAAAGCATTAGAAATATTTTTAAGTACAATGGATGCCTGTGATTGATGGTTGAGTAGATGGATGTTGGATGTTAGGATACATTCTTCTTAACTTAGAGACTTCGGGGATGAAATTCTTTAAGGAGGGGAGAATCTAACACCCCGTATTTTCTGTGAATATAAAAATTAACAAATCTAAGAACACTAAATTTTTAGAACAATAATTAAGGGAAATGGTTTATGCCATTGCGTTCATCTTGGAATTCTGCTTGAGATAGAATCCGAGTTTGCGTGATTCGGACTCCGTATGAAGAAGTTATGGAGGTTAGAAGATTTCTAGTGTAAACAGAAAGTAGTAATTAAATAATAAATTTAGTTTAAAATTCGAAATTCGGCCAGAGTAGCTGGGCGGGAAATTTCCCGCCCAGGGGTGTCGACCCCCCTCCCCCCCGGGGGAGTCGACATAGGTGTCGACCTCCTACAGGGGCGTCGACATAGGTGTCGACCCCCTTGTAGGGAGTCGACCCCTTTGAGATCCTCTTTCTATGATGAATTTTTGTAGCCTTGAGTTGAGTGGCCTTCTCTGATTGGTTGATGACTAATTTCTAAGGTATTAGGGCTTATGTGTCATGCTATGGTTAGCTGGATGACACATCTCTTTGGTTTGATGACTCTGATTTCTCCTAGACTAATCTAAAGGCTAGAATTAATCCTAGACTTCTATATAATCAACCCAAACCTCAACCCTAGACCTCACAATCTCATTCTATGAATCCGTCATGCTGTCCATCCCTAAGCCAGCATAGCCTCCATCTTCTCCAAATTAGAAATCAAGTTAGAAAGCTCCAAACCAAATCCAAACTAGAGAATCAAACGTCTACATCAAAGGATAGCTTAACAAATTCAGAAATCAAATCCCACAATACAAGATCCGTCCTTTTTCTGTAAGTTCAGTTATTATTCCGATTTAAACACCTGATAGAAATCATGACTGTAATAACCGGGTTTAGAACTATGACTAATTCTAATTCATGCTTATCCTATTGTCAAATCTGAATTGCCTGTGCCTATGAGACTATTGTGATTGATGTAATGACACCTATCATGCCTATGGGACTATTGTGACTGACATAATGAAACCTATCATGCCTATGAGACTATTGCGATTGACATAATGGAACCTATCATGCCTATGAGATTGTTTTGATTGATATAATGGAACTTATCATGTTGTATATCCTATACCTATGAGACTATTATGATTGATATAATGGGACTTATCATGTTTTACATAAAAATTAGTGATTCTCTTAAGTCCAATCCTATCTAATCTTTATACCTATGGTGTAAATTGCTTAGCTTGCCTACACTTATTATTAATGTACAACATGCCTGTTGAAATATGATTCTTGAATTGGGTATATGTTTACATGTCTATTTTCCCTTATGTCAATTCTTATGCTCCTTCTCTATTTTTCCTTTATTTTCTTTTGTGAATACTAAGTTCATTCGGAACTTAGATTGAATCTCGTCATACGTGCGATTATACCACGGCAAAATTGGGTATAATTTATTGAGTAAATTTTGGCATAGTATGCGAATGTGGCATAAAACTTGTACTGACTACACTTGGGAAATATTGACATAAAACATGGAAATATATGACAAATATGTAAAATGGCTAAAGGGGAACGTGCCTAACCCGAGGTTAGATTGAGTTGCAGTGTAAGACTGCCCGAAACAGCCCGACACATCCAGCGACCACAACAATATAGATCTAATGTGAGAGGTTAGCGCATTAAGCCCAAAAACCCGAGGTTAGATTGAGTTGCGGTGTAAGACTGCCTGGAACCGCCCGGCACATCCAGCGATCGCAATAATATAGATCTAATGTGGGAGGTTGATGCTTTAATAAATGAATTAAAGCTAAGGAACAGACAGGGTAAGAATGGTAAGGTTAGGTTAATTAAGGCAACACATAACCAAAGCAACATGTTAGTTAAACAGATGGGTGGGGTTAGGTAAATGTGAGAACACTTAATCGTTATAACATGTTGATTAGGAAACCCTCGTAACGGGGACCCATTTCAGCAGTAACCCACGTAGATGCATCATGGTACCCTGAACTAGGCAGGGTGGGGCACGATTACTGGGCTGATTATAAGCGGTCAAAATAGCGGCAGGTGGTGCAGCAGTGTAGGTTCCGGCGGAGTATGGGCGTGCACGTACTCCGAAGTGGATAAAGCAGGCACTGGGCATCAGTAGTATACACTGTGCATCTAGAATTTGTGTCGGGTTTCCACCATAGGAATTGATACACTATGGCGGGACCAGCAGAGGTATCTACAATCAAGCGGGGCCGAATGACACAAGTAAGAAATGCATGCGAGTATAAGCCGATCGGGAAAGCGATCACTTCATTATGAACACATGATGGTAGTTGAAACACTCGTTAGTAGGTGCAGAGAAATGGAAATGAGTGCGATAGTATATTCAGTTTATCTTATCTTATGTTATCTTATTTCTGTGGTATTGTCCTATGTTCAGTTTATTCATGTCATGATCCTTTTACCTGTTTACATGCTAAATAGTCACTGGACTTACCAGGCTTATGTCTGACCCGTTTTCTTTCGCCTTCTTTTCTTCCAATCCCCCCCTCCACTCGTTAGTAGGTGCAGAGAAATGGAAATGAGTGCGATAGTATATTCAGTTTATCTTATCTTATGTTATCTTATTTCTGTGGTATTGTCCTATGTTCAGTTTATTCATGTCATGATCCTTTTACCTGTTTACATGCTAAACAGTCACTGGACTTACCAGGCTTATGTCTGACCCGTTTTCTTTCGCCTTCTTTTCTTCCAATCCCCCACTCCCCAGGTCCGCAGGGAGGGAATATTTCATCTTAGTGCAGACCTTTTCCAGCTTGAAGAGAGTAGATGTATTATTTGGATTCTCTTTTCTTAGGCTATGGCTGTGGTTACACTTTTATTAGGGATTTATGCTGCTTTACTACTGTTTTATGCTTCTTTATGGATTGGAGTTTTAAATCAATACAGATGTTTTATTATAATAATTTAGAAGTTGGGTTTTTAGATAGTGCTTGTAATGTTTTGACTGAACCACGTTATTTATGAAATGATTTCAGTTTTCCGCTGTTTATATGTCTATCTTGTAAATTATCTGTGCCTTTTACCCAAAATTCTTCACCAAAGTTAATGCATTTTCTTAATGAGTGATCTTAACGGAGGTGGGGTATTTCATTCTTTTTCTTAACATTCCTAATAGACGTCTTAGAAATGCCCTTTGTTATCTAATTCAAACTCAAACATTCATACTTTCTCATAAATGGTTTTACTTGCTCCATTACTATTTTTTGTTTCCAATATCCTTCCACTTATTGACCATTTAGTGCTCTTTCAAATTTCAAATTTCCATATTTATTGTTATAAAAGACTATACCATACAACAAAAGATGTACTTTCATTTTTTCTTAAAACTCAAGATAATCTTATAAATTAGTTCTTCTTACTAGTTATCCAAATGGACACCTATTCCAAATTCTTTCTATTTACTTTTCCTATAAATGATAATTAAGTCAACAATTTTGTTTGCATTTACTGCCCATTAAATGAGGAGTCTAAATCCTTTCCATTTTTCGAACCAGTGGTCCTTGCGGCCATTAAGGAAGTTGCTAAATCAATATATGGTTATAGGGTATTCCAGAAATTAAGGTCAATCCTCTCCTAGATGGACCTACAAATACTACTCTATAGTGATACACGTACAACACACACACACACACTAATATGTAATAAAAAAAATTGAAAACTCTTTTTCAAAATAACAAGTACGTCTCTCACACATATAGTTTCCCTATAATCAGGTAACTTAAGATCTAATACCAAATATAACAACCCGCCCAAAATTGGCTTAAATCCCAACCTAGAAAAGGCCCATCGAACTTAGAGCAATAAAGCCAAGTAAAACGATCAGAATCTCATAGCGGAAGGGATAAAATATAAACAAAAAATAGATGTACTATTAAATAAAACCAAAATAATGTTGATTACATCAAGTCTCAAATATCATAAAAGATTATATCCCACGAATACAATAAACCGCCAAACATACTAATAATAAGGATAAGCTATATAATCTCCTTCGCCAGGCTCTAGTCTTCATCGCTCAAGCATTCCCACCTACTAACCTGCTTAATTGTTAAGAGGAGAGAGGTCAGACAATAGTTATGGTGAATAAAAATCGCATAAGTTTAAGGAATGTCAATTTACTATGCTTGACAGTATAAACTCATCAAATTCTGTCTATGAAAATTCAACACACATATTCATATAATAATTAGGTGGATTTTTCTAAAGTCACTTAAGAGCGATATTTTTATTTATAAGAGAGGATTCTAGTAACCTACGAAGTAGACTTTATTTGGTCACTTAAGGTCGTTATATAAATATATATCTATATATATTTATAGGTGGATTCCTTTGTTCACCTAAGACCTTATGGTGGACCCTAATCACCTAAGCCTCATCTTATAATCGTCAATGCAATTTAATATTCTCTCTCTTGTAATGTGAGAAATAGTATTTGCCACTTAATAACGGTTAAGTAGACACTTATGGTCATTTAAGTCTCTCTAGTGGACTCACATGTTACGATTTAATCGACGTTATGGGCGAACTCCTAGCCACTTAATACTTTGCTTAGACAGGCGGTCCCTTATAAATTTTCATACTTCCCATCCATCTTGGTACATCCTCACATAATTCCTAGACAATAGCAGGTAACTTCCGAAGAACTACCCTCTTCAAACATATATCACTAATCCTTTTAGTTTAAGACCATTCAATACCTTTTAAGGGAAAGGCGAATTAAATGACCACTTAAGGCCTTTATAGGGGGTGGGTACCATGACTTGGGACATAAACCAAGGAGTGAATCTTAAGAATGGACCTAATGATAACTAATTAAAACCCAAACAAGGTAGGTCAGCCAATTAATACCTTTCTTATGGCAGGCCTACTACAAACAAATGCACACACACACACACATACATACACACACATACAAAATACATCCCACATTAAATCGATCGATTATAGATGCCGGAATTGCCGGGTGGTTCCGGGCAGGCTTCCACTACATATGATGCTTAACCTCACATCTTTGTGTAATAATTATAATGGTCCATGTCACCTAGACCTCTCACATTTACCAGACTTACTTGTAGATGCTGAATATGCTAGTTGGTTCCAAGAAGGCTTTTGTTATAATTAAGGGTTATTAATATTCACACGTTAGCAAATTTCCTATAGGGACATTTTTTAATTCTAATTCCTATTTTAAGCGTATTTAGTATGAAATTAATATGCATTTAATATGCATCTACAATACGTTAATAATGTTATAAATAATATTAAATAAAACGTAAATCAAGCGCACGTAAAGAAACATTCTAACCATTGAAACGTCAAACCTAACCTCAAAATAAAGTTTGCAAGTATATACCTCTAACTTCACCAGTATGGAATAAACATGTATATTAACATTCAATCAATAACAGGGAAATAAAAATATATACATAAAGCCTTCTAGCCGAGGTTTAAAAGATTATTTCAATAATTAAAGATGGATATGGTGCAATATTCCAATTATATATGTAAAATCTACCTTTTTGTACTGCTTCACCTTTCATATAATTTTATATATAAAAACTTATGACTTTAGTGATTTTGTATATAATATGTTTAAATGATCTTTCTTGAAAATAAATGCTTAAACCTGTTAAATCTACAATATTCAAGTATTAAACTTTTGCATACACATACATAATTTTTGTATTTTTACAAGGAAGTGAATTAAACCATTATTAGAAATTGTACAACACCCAAAAACCTATCTTTTATTACATCAATAACCAAAACCTAATTTTCACCAATTGGTTTACCATTTTCGAAAATTATAAGGGATTTGGAGGGTTTGTTTATATTTTTGTGTGCAAATCCTAATCCCTATAGGCGTAACAATCCAAATCTATACTACAAAATATACAAAATAGAACATTGAAGTAATTTTAACTGACAGAGATATGAAGAGAAAAATACTGAATTTAGTGTAGAATCTAACAAATCTGGATTGATCCTTTCGAATCAATGTAATCTGAATCCTTCTAACACACACACACACACATACATATATATATTGAAAAGTCGGGTATGACTTTAAGGTTCCTTGTATATGGACTTAAGCGAAAATGACTATGATATACTAAATTAGATTAATACAATAGTTATGCAGGTAAAACTAAGCTAGATAGCATATCTAAAATGAGTAAAAGCAGTAAATAAAGACATCAGGAATTTTATACCGGTTTGGACTTCCCGTCTTACGTCCAGTCCCGAAGTTCCTCTTTGGAATTCACTAACAACGCCCTCTCTTTACCCAAAGAAATAAGTCCCAATACACCCGAGCACCACCAAGGATGTCTCCGCCTGAGCACCCATACAGGACTTCACAAATTACAAAAGAGTTTTGACTTCTGAACGTGTTCTCGTATCAATACTGATTAGCTAATGGTTAAGTACACCCTTCCTATAATCTTATCCTCAAGTATTCGATGTCTATGTGAAGATTGAAGGAAGTATGCTGCTTATTGAATCAAGTGATATGAAATAATTTCAATGATTCAACAGGTAACTTGAAATTTAGAGAGCTTTTAGAATGCAAAGATTATAGAAATGTAAACCAGAAATTAGAATAGAATAAGTGAAAATCAACGATTTGGAAATAACGTTTGAAGTGTATTTATAATTGTAGAAGAGTAGTAATCTTTCATGAAGAGTTTTAGCGAACAATTACATCTATTTTTGTTCATAAATGAAGTAGAATATCTTCATGAAAGAAAGCAACTCTTCACAAAAATGTCTGTTATTTCCTGATCAGTCGACTGGTATAAAAATCACTAGTCGACTAGTATAAAAATCACTAGTCCACTGGTTAACAGAGAAAATCCTGTATATATTTAAATATAAAAAGAAACTAGCTGTTACTGGGCTCTGGATCCCTGACCAGTTGACTGATCTTTTTTTACCTGTCGACTGGTTAGGTTAAACCAGTCCAGTAATGCTTTTTTCTAATCATATATTCATATATATATATATATACATATAAATTTAAAAATACGTGAATTTGTGTTATACTATGAGGATAGATTTTAACACATTTCGAACACAACTAAATAGTCACACACACACACACACAGATATATATATATATATATATATATATATATATATATATATATATATATATATATGAACTTTGCTCTTCGATATGATCTTCATTAATCTTCATTTCTTTGTTGTCATGAACCAAAAATATTGTGATTCAACGTTCTCTCCCTTTTTTGATTGATGACAACATCTCTCGTTCTGCTGAAATATTGAATTTCTCCCCCTGGATGGATGCTTGTATATATATTTACCTCCTCCTGAATTTCTATAACATTTTTTTCATTTATAATATAACATTACTTACCGTTCGATTTCATGTAACAAAATGTTAGCATACATTTGATATATTATGATATAACCAATTAAATTGATACACTATTCTCCCCCTTTGTCATCAATAAAAAAGAATAAATGCCATGACAAATAGTAGTAATTGATTTTATAAACAATTAAAGTACCTTCAGGAGATATTGGATCATATGCATTTCGATAAACTGGATTTTTTTTTCATGGATATTTAGAGATACCGAAAATAGCCTTCTTTTTGTTGTGGTGTACCTGCGAAAAATATGACATATACACTTTGGTACCCACTTTCTTTGTTTGGGTCCATGGGTTAGATGGATGGTAATCATACTCAAGAGGGTTAAATGGAACCTCTAAGGATAAAACTTTCATTATTAACTACTAAATCAAAATAATCATCGATTTTTTTTATGTTTCTCCAATTTACAAGAACCCAAATACTTAAGTAATATCTATTGATATTTCTTTTTATACTTCTAGATTTTTTATAAATATCTCTAGTCATTAAAACATTCGAATTTCAATAGTAATTGGACTTTGGATGTGCATTAGTACTAGCAGTGATATTCTTATTGTACATAAAAGCATATCTAGTACTATTTCTATGACTGGTTTTATTATATCCTAAACCACTTTTGTCATGTAATGTAGAGATCTAGATAAAATCATATTTTAATCATTTTGACCTTTATTGAGTTTCACGAACTTACTTGTACATTTATCAAATTTGATTCAAAGTCGTGATCAACATTATCGAAAGATTTTTGTTATTACCAGCTTCCTTATTTAATTAAGAATTCTTTCTTTTTAAAGTACTATTCTCAGTTTTGAGACCACAAATTTGAGATCTTGAATTATCTAAAGAAGATTGTAATTTTTCAAAATTTTCGTTTGAGTAAGAAATTTCATTTTGCAAAATATTATTATTCACCTTTAAAAACTCACATTCTTTAGATAGTTGTGAATTCTTTTCAGTTAAAGCTCCATTCTTTTTTCAAGAGACGAAATTAAAGAAGTAAAATTATTAAAAGAATCTTCTTATGATTTGTTTCTATTTTGCAAAAAATCGATCTTATTTAAAAAACCATTGTTTTTATCTTCTAGCTGCTCATTTTCTTTTAGACGGAAATCTTTTTGAAAAACAAGCTCTTCCATGGAATTTTCAAAACATTTGGCTTGTTCGACTAAAAAATTGTTTTCCTCTTTTAATTTGGAAATTCCTTGCTTACAACCTTTAAACTTGGCCAAAATTATTGCATTAAGTTTACCCAAGCTTTTAAAGCCTTTCAATAATTATTCATGGACTAACAAAAGTTCTTTATATAACGATTCTACACATACTGATTATGATCTAACTTTAGCCATGCGATATTTGCTTCCTTGCTCTCTTGATTCTGCTTTATTGCTTTTCCATTTTCTAATCCCTTGATTAGACTTCTTTATTTCCATTTGTTCTAGGATGTTGTTACGATCACTAGAACGTCAGGCTCTGATACCAAATGAAAAGTCATATATGACTTTAAGGATCTTTGTATATGGACTTAAGCGGAAATGACTACGGTATACTAACTTAGATTAATACAATAGTTATGTAGGTAAAACTAAGCTAGATAGAATATCTCAAATGAGTAAAAGCAGTAAGTAAAGACATTAGGAATTTTATATTGGTTTGGACTTCCCGTCCTACGTCCAATCCTGAAACTCCTCTTCGCAATTCACTAACAACGCTCTCTCTTTACCCAGAGGAATAGGTCATAATACACCTGAGCACCAACAAGGATGTCCTCGCCTGAGCACCCACATAAGACTTCACAAATTACAAAATAGTTATGACTTCTGAATGTGTTCTCGTATCAACACCGATTAGCCAACGGTTAAGTTCACCATTCCTATAACCCTATCCTCAAGTATTTGATGTGTATGTGAAGATTGAAGGAAGTATGTTACTTACCGAATCAAAAATATGAAATAATTTCAATGATTTAACAAGTAACTTGAATTTTAGAGAGCTTTTAGCATGCGGAGAGTATAGAATTATAAATAATAATTAGAATAGAATAAGTGAGAATCAGTGATTTGGAAATCATATTTGAAGTGTATTTATAATTGTAGAAGAGTACTAATCTTTCACGAAGAGTTTTAGCGAAGAATTACATCTATTTCTATTCATAAATGAAGAGGAATCTCTTCATGAAAGAAATTAACTCTTCATAAAAATGTATATTATTTACTGATCAGTCCACTGGTGTAAAAGCATTAGTCGATTGGTCTTTTTTTACCAGTCGACTGGCCTTTTTTTTCACCAGTCGACTAATTAGGTGAAACTAGTCCAGTAATGCATTTTTCTAATCTTGTATTCATATATATATATATATATATATATATATATATATATATATATACATACATACATATATATATATATAAGGGAATTTGTGTTATACTATGAGGATAGATTCTAACACATTTTTAACACTACTAAATAGTCATATATATATATATGAACTTAGTTCTTCAATACGATCTTTATTAATCTTCATTTCATTGTTGTCGTGAACCGAAAATATTGTGAATCAACATATATATATATATATATTTATATATATATATATATATATATATATGTTTGTGTGCGTGTGTATGTGTATGTGGGAATCGTATTTAAAGTATCATATATTTATTATACGTAATTCTGGAATCTCTATATAAGAATTCAGACTTAGAAGAGATAGACTATAGGTTGGTTGAAAGAAGAAACCTAGCCTGTTTACGGAATTAAGAAAAAATGTCGGTGCGGCATAACTGAAGCATTGAAGGGGAAGAATATATGGTTAGGGGAGAGGCTAGGGGTCTTTTTACAGTTTCTAACATGTACTGGATCGTAGGATTTGTTATACATATTATGGACAGTCTATTTAAGCAAAACTATATAAAAACTCTTGATAAAAAGTGCTTCTCCCCCACCATTTTCTGTTGAGGGTTGTCGACGCCCTCCCTAGGAGGGCGGTCGACGCCTAGGTTGACCCCTCTTATGGGAGTCAACCCCACTTAATAAAAAGGCAGGGATAATTTAATTCTTCAGAAACAATCCTTTTTTATTTACTATGTTATTAATTATTTTGATTCTTTCCATTTCTATTTATTATTGTCCCCTTCTTACATGGGTATACACACACAAAAATTAAAATACTCTAGGAATATTTCATTATGCCAAGAGTATATTATTTTATTCTAGACTATATTCTATTAGTTTGAATTTAAATGTTGTGTGTATACAATTTACATTTAACTTGTTTTATTAATAACTTCTTCATAAAGACTCCATTTTTGACAAACAAAATGCAAAAACAAACTAGAATTCCATCATGAGTACAATGTTAACACTTTTGTGCCCTAACTCTCAATCATCCAAAATTATTATTTTCAACCAATTAATATTATACAAATTTATAATTATTTATATTTAAATTAATTGTCTATGTCCATTTAGGTTATATTTTACTTCTTTCTATCCATAACCAACCCTTACCATCTACGAGGTATTGCTAGAGGTTCCAGGAAGCCTCTTCTCTACCAGTACATTGAAAATGTCCATAAGCTCTAAATAAACCCCTATCTCGATCCAATTCATTCCATAGTGTAGGTTGAACCTCTAATGATGCAAATAACTTAGTTGTATAATTTGTAGAGGTCTTAAAATCAAAAGTAGAATAAAATCCAAGATCTTCCCCTTTACAAACCGAGGACTCAATGACACCCTCTTCCATAATGCATCGACAAACACATTCCCTTTACCGGCGGTGTAGGATATATCAAAATCATAAGGCACTGAGAACTCCATCCAACATTGCTGGCTTAAATTTAAACCCTTCAGCAAAAATAGGTACTTCAATGAATTATGATCTGTACAGAGCTCGAACCTTTCTCCAAGAAGGTAATGTCTCTAACAATTGTGAGCGAATACTATAGTGGCTAAATCCAAATCATGGGTAGGGTAGTTCTTCTCCAAGGTCTTGATTTTCTACTCCCATAACTTACTTCCCTTCCTTCTTGCATCAACACTACCCTAGGGCTAGCACAGTATGTGTTTGTGTAAATCATAATTATCTTAGAACCTTCTAGAACTACCAATATTGGTGCACTAGTAAGAGCCCCTCTTCAGTCTTATAAAGGAATTGTCCTAATCTACATCCCAGATGATTACCATATTCTTCTTTGTTAGGCGGGTGAGTGGGACTGAAATCCTTGCAAAACTGTTGATATACCGTTTGTAATACCCAACAAAACCGATAATGATTCTCACTTTGATATCATTCTTATGGGCTTTTCAATCTTGCACTTCCACTACCTTGGCAGGATGTACTACCAACCATTCTCGTGAAACTATGCATCCTAAGAAACACACCTCCTTTATCCAGAAATGACACTTTGAAAAATTAGCTTTGAACTGGTGCACTTGAAGTGTATGAAGAACCTCCTCGTGATGAATAATATGCTTTTTTCCATAAAAAATACATGAATGTCATCAATAAACACAACTATAAACTTGTTCAAAACATCACGGAAAACCCTACTCATAAGGTCCACAAAATATATTGGGGCATTCGTCAGACATAACCAGCCACTCAAAGAACCCGTCTAGTATCTAAAATGCTGCCTTGTCAATGTTGTCATCTACTATTCATAGTTGATGAAATCAAGTGGTTAAAACTAACCGAGAAAATATTGAAGAGTCAACCAACTGGTCGAAGAGATCATATATCCAAGGGAGTGTGTAACTATTCTTCTTGGTGAGCTTATTCGAATCTTGTTAATCCACACAAAGTTGGAGAGAGCCATTTGTCTTTGTATCAAAGACGATAAGTGCTCCCCACCCAAAGATTTTGCGCCTAATAAAGACTTTCTCTTAAAGCTTACTGATCTTCTTACTCACCTCCTTTCTCTCCCTTAGAGCCATATGTTTAACAGGCAATGCCACGGGTTTGGCATTATCACCCGGATAAACCTGGAATCAACATCCTGCTTGGGAGGTAACCCTTTCATCTACTCGAACAATTATAGGGAGCCTATAACATCATGAACTGAATCGATATCATTTAGATATATGTCAATGGCATGTTTCTTATCAAACAATTCTCCTCTTACAGTCCCAAATAGCCCCGTACGTGGATGAAAAATGCATCCCTAAGACCATCCTACATCTTAAAAAGCCTCGAAACGTATGCATCACATCAAACTCAACCCCTAATATCTTAATCTTCAAACCTCTACAAATAATCGATAGATGCATCGATCCCCCTATGGGGTTCGAAATGACTATAGAGTATAAACTAGAGAAATACACAAGTGCAAACAATTGACTAATGGGATAGAAATGTAGGAGTACGCTGCACCAAAGTCAAAGAGTGTACAAATAGGCAAATCAAAAAATGTAATTGTTCACCTTCCTTTTTGCAAGGTATTCACATGTTGATTTATGGCTATTGGAGCATTCGGGACACGTACTCACAATGGTTTGGAGTGACTTGGACGTAATCATGAAGTTCTAGAGAAACTATTGAATTTGGCTAACTGTTTCGGGGTCGGTACGACTCTTGGAAATGCAAATGGATCGTTGCGACTCGCAGAGTAGAGGAAATGGCAGAATTCAGCTTAGTATCTGAGGGTCGTTATTGGTACCACCAACACCAGGATCGGTATATCTATTGATACAAATTTGGTATCCTATCTTCTGGTCTAGGAATTTCATAACCTACCTTTGGCTTAGGATTTCGTATCCTCGAAGTTGGTACAAATTCATCCAACACTTCAGGGTCGGTGTTGGTACATTTCGTATCCCAGGGTGGAAAATGGGGATATAAGTTGGCTTTGGCAAATTTTGTGAAGTTATAAGATCGGTTGAATGATGTTTCATAGTTATGATACAAAATGATGGCATGACTTCATAATGAAGATGCTTCAAAGATTGAAGCATGGTTCTTTCGGTTAAGACCATGGGTCGGCGCCTACCCTAAGATCGGTACCGACTCAGAAGTATGAATTTTTGGGGGTACCAGGTATCATATCCCAATGTTTATAAATACGCCACTACTTGGCTAGTTTCTGTTACACTCAGGATTCTTGGTTTTTAGAGCTTTTCAGTGGCTTCCTTCATGGCCTTTGACTTGTGAACTTCCCCTTAAGATCTTCACCAACATCTTGGCAATTGGCTTTTTATCTAGGCATTTGGTTTAGACTCTTGAATACATTTTGGGACAGTATTACTCTTGGAGGTAGAAGCATTCTTAACATTGGAGCTTTACTCTTGGAAGTTCGGGATTGGGTATAGAGCTATTAGCTTTTTTCAAGGAATTTGTTATTGCTATTTTCATAACTTTGCAAACATAATAAATGGAGGAAGGATTATACATGTAATTACATATTATAATACAAAAGTTACCTCAAAGAGGTCATAGGTACAACTTTCCAAGCCTCTATAAATACGGTGTTATTTACATTTCAGTAATCTATGTGTAGATTGTGAGTGGATTTACTTCATTAGCCATTACTCATCAGGCATTGGCGTGCAAAGTGACCAATTTACCACGATAGCATTTTTGCATGCCAAAAAGGGGCGACACACAACTCTGAATTACTAAGGATTCAGATTGCAAGAAATTTTAAGCATAGTGAAAAGGAAAAAGATCACTTTATCTTGTTCGACAGGAGCGAGAATGTGGGAAAGTCAGGAAGTTTCCTGTAACACCCCGCATTTTTAATGAAATTAAAAATGTGGAAATATGTATATATATTATATACATAGACATATTTAAGAGAAAAGTTAATTAATGACAATAAAATTGCATGTAATAAGTTCATGCAGTGAAATGAAGGAAAAAGATTAATAAAAGAAATTAAATGCAATACATGAAATGAAAAGAAATGCATGCGAACAATTAGATAGAAATAAAAAGGAAAATTTGAAGAGCTTTGGGAATATGGCCATGAAATTAGTGTCATTGCGTTCGTGGTGATTTTCTAGTCAATTTAAACCTATGATTTGTAGAAAACCGATTTAGGATGAAAAAGATATCTTTTAATTAAATATTGCAACAAAACATGAAAAAAAGAGGAATGAGAAAAAATAATGGATACCATTGTCCTAAGTCTTGTTAATAAAAGACTAAATAGCCCATTTGGTTGAAGCATATGACTTGCATACAAGAGGTACATAGTTCGATCCCCGCCAGCGCCATAATTTTGTTTTAGGGGAATGACTAAAAAGTGGCTTAGTGTGAACGCCGTTCAATTAAAAAGTGGTTTAGTGTGAAAATGGTTAATTGGAGGA
This sequence comes from Allium sativum, assembly GCA_030737875.1. NCBI lineage: Eukaryota > Viridiplantae > Streptophyta > Magnoliopsida > Asparagales > Amaryllidaceae > Allium > Allium sativum. Next base: position 514,716,689 of record CM060924.1, read on the forward strand.
TTAATTGGAAAAATGGTTAAAAAAGAAAAAAACAAATATATATATATATATATATATATATATATATATATATGACGTGTAGGTGTCAACACCCTGCTGTTGCGCATCTTGTTGCACACATGGTGCATTTTTATTAGTTAATGATCGTTTTTTCCGCAACATGGCTATTTTCTATTGGTCGGATGACGTGGACGATTCCTGTGGCTCCTAATCTAATCTAACGGCCCTAATTAACTACACCTATATAAACACACCTAGACCTAAACCTAATTTAACTACACTAATTCATGGCGCCTCCATGTTGTCTCAACCTAAACTAGTCCTTCTTCTTCAACAAATCAAAGTAAAGGAATTCTGTAAATGGGATCAAATCTACAACAACTACAACGTCTAATTCTCTTCCTTAATCCAACTTTTGTGAGTTCATTGATTATTTTTAGATTAAAATAATGCTAAAGCAATTCTAACATGTTATGAATTGGATTTGGGAATTGTACATGATAATAAGATTGAATCTCATCAATTCTATCTAAGCCTATAACATCGGATTCATGATTCTTGTATGCCCATGTTGATATTATCATCAGTTTTATCAGTTTTATCATATCTTTATGATCATTTCATACTTATGCCTATTGTTATTATTATGCATGTTCTTTATCTTATCCCTTCCTCCTTCCCTTTTTGGTTTTTATAGCTAGGCTACTTGAGCCTAGGCCAAATCTCATAGAGATGAATGTACGAACGGTAATTTAGGGAACGATGGGAAATTTGGCATAATATAGTTGGGTTGGTTTGGGCATGACAAATGTTAAATTTGGCATAATATATGTTAATTGTTGGGCATGATATGAAATTGGGAATTTTGGGTAATTGACATAATTAGACTAAAATTGGCATAAACTACTAATGCATAAATTGGCTAAGATAAGCATGCTGAGACACGAGGTTAGACTTCGTTTGCGGTAGAAGCCTGCCCAGAACCAACCGGCCTGACCAACAACAGCAAATTGTCAGTCTAATGTGAGAGGTCATAGGCATAACTAGAAGATGCTTAGACACGAGGTTACGTCTGGCTTGTGGAAGAAGTCTGCTCGGAACCGCCAGGCACATCCAGCGGCCACAAGCCATCGACTTAATGTGAGAGGTCTGTACATTAATAACTAATTAATGTTGATCAAAGATGAATATGATACCTAAAACATGTTAGGTAGGTAGGGTTAAGTTAACCTGTGTAAGATGAAAACTTAACCAATAATACATGAACAATATGGATGGGGTTAAGGCAAGCTTAACCAATAATGCATATTGATTTGATAAGTGGATGGGGTTAAATCAGCTGGGCTGATAGACAACACTTAACCAATATAAGTTTGGGTTAGGATAAACTCTGGGGGAAAACCTAGTAGCGGTAGGGACCCATTTCAGACAGTAACCTACTTAGTGGTATCGGGAACCCTGAGCTAGGCAGCGTTGGGGCATGCTTATTGGGCTGATTATAAGCGGACAAACAAGAGCGAGGGTGTGGCAGCGCAGGTTCTGACGGGTTCGTTAAGCGTGCACAAAGTGTTCCCAGCGTTGGAAGATTTAGCCACTGTACATCAGTAGGTATAAAGCTGTGCACCCATGGGTTGCCACTTAGGTAGTGATACACCCTAAGATGGGACCCGCACATATATCTACAAGTTACGGAGCCGATCGATTAGGGGTAGTGTGGGGACATCTAGTATCTATTATGGGCAAGTGGACTTTCAAGGAATGTATGGGGCGGATACCTCTTACTAAATGTTATGCCTGAGTGCTACCAATTGCGGGGTTGGGATCATTTTGTTAAGAATTACTAGTAGGTGGTGCAGAGAGTTAAATTAAGTAAGAAATCTGTGAAGCACACTAGACATTCCTTTATATTCATCCTGTTATCCTGCTTTACCATATGTCATGGTTATACTTTCCATCCTATTTATTCCTGTCATATTTCTTTACTTATTTTCATGCTAAAAGTAGCTGGACTCGCCAGGCTTTATGTCTGACCCTTTTGTTTTCACCTCTTTTTCCTCCGTTACCCCTTCTCCAGGTTCTCAGGGAGGAAACACTGAAGCTTGACTTGGATTTCTTTCTTCTTGAAGCACTTGGGAGTGTTGAGAGTAATGCTCTGCTTTATCTCTTTTCATTATGGCTATTTGGAGTGGGATTATGATTTTACTTCTATGTACTCTGGCAATAATTTTGTTCAAGCTGGATATTTATGTACTTGATTCTAGTATGTGGTTTTGATCTTGTAACCAAACATGTTTTGCTTTTCCGCTGCAATGAATAAAGTGTGAATTTTCTTAAGTACCATCTATATATCTGTCTTGTGTATTCTATTCTATACTCCTATAATACTCCGTGGAAGTTAATGCATTCCCTTAGTGAGTGACATTAATGGACGTGGGGTGTTGCATTTCTTTTACTGGACATCCGTTGAATTATGTGACTTTAGAGGATATCGATGGAATGGGTAAGGAGGTTTCTTTGCATTTGGAAAGGAAAGAAGAGCATTCCGAAGGTAGATGGCTACTATGAAAGCTTTTATAGCTAGGATCGAAGATTTCAAAAGGCTGTCGAGCCTAGGAAATATTGGGAGAACAAGTTCTAGTGTTCTTCACGGTTTAGCTCGAGATTTAGGGCAATTCCAAAAAGTCAACCCCGTGTTGATACCAGTCCTCGGATCGGAACTAGTTCGGCCTAACTTGGGGGCAACCTGTCCAATCTTGAAAGAAGTTCGGCTCATGAAGCTTTTGGTTGGTCAAGTTTTGGGTTCTAGGACCGAAAATGTTGCAAATATATCTCAAGCGCCCATGCATGCCGGTTTGGATATAGGAACTCCCACAGTTTTGAGAGTTGGGTTTGCGCCAAGGCGGTGCCTAAAGCTAGGATTGAAGCAAATATTCCCGTTCGAGCTCAACAATTTGCTAATTTTTGACTTGACACCGGAGTTCGATTAGAGTTGGTTTCTTGGAAATGGAAGTGAAAGTCAGATCATTGATGTGATTCGGAGAAACACTCGAGGAGGAGCATCTCTTTCGGACTTGGATTATGTTACTTGTTGTCCGTTTACTCAGGATATAAGGAATTCTCAGAACCCACCGATTTCAAACTACCGGTGTTGGAGGCTATTAACAGAAGGAAGGATTCGACTATTCACTTGATGTGTTATATATGTCATATGGAAGTGCTTTGTCATTAGATAATGCTATGGCGAATTGCTTCCCACTTTACCTTTCAGATATTGCTAACATTTGGTTCTGGTAGCAGGAAAGTGAACAGGTGAATAGCTGGAATGTACTGGTAGCAAAGTTTGTCGAATAGTTCAGGGTTCACATTGCTCGACCCAAGAACATGATGACTCTATGAAGATTAAGAAAAGGCTCGATGATACTTTGAGGAAATTCTTAGAGTTGCTTAATGTAGCGATTGCGTCGACCAATCGGGCCCGTTGATGGTTCTTATGGATGATGTTTCTGGTGTTTAGAGAAGACAAATTTGAGGATCTCGCTACAACATGATCAACCGAGGGACCATAGTGATTTCTGATAGGGATTGTAGAAAGGATTGTTAAGGCAAAACTAACATTAGAGGGGAGGGGAATAGTGTTTTTGAGATTTTAGCATAAATCAAAAACTTATGTTATAAACTACATGAATCAAACACCACAAAAACAATCACAAACATAGATGCAAAATAAACAGAAATAAAAAATATAGAAAAGCAAAGAGCACACCGGATTTTATACTAGTTCAGATTGCTCCTATGTCCAGTCCCATGCAATGCTGGATTGTGCAGAGTTTTATTACTATATCAACATCCAATTATAACCTCTTGATTTCACGGCTACAAGGGATACCACTGCTTCCACACACACTTGATCAAGTTTTGTTCGTCCTTGATTTCACGGCTACAAGGGATACCACCGATTTCATCCTTTATTTTACGACTATAAGGGATAACACTAATTCCTTTACTCAACACAAAAAAGTACAAACAGCCCTACAACTCTTCAATAGCACTTGATTCATAGAGTAGAGAGTGTAGAGAGAAGAAGTTTGATCAAACGGAATTGAATTTGGCAGAGTATAAGTGTAGAAATCATAAAAATGATTAAGAATAATGGTGTACAGAAAAAAATGAAGTTAGAGAAGAGGAGATGATAAAAAAAATCGAATTTAATCCCTTTTTATAGAGTTTTAAAGGATGCCATGCTTCAGAACCATCACAAATAGTGAAAAGACACTTCCTTTCAAAATTGAAAAAATGACAGTTATATGTCGATATACATATAGTGTAAAATTAATTTTTGAGCATTTTTCAAGTGTTTTGATATAAATATAATTCTGGAAATTCTTGAATTTAAATATAGTGTTATAAATTAATATTGTAAAGTAGGAAATCATATAAAAACATAAATATAAACTATATAAATATACTTATAAAATTATAAAGGTGAAAACTATATAAAATGTGAAAATATAAATATATGAAACTTATCAAACTTTGAGTTTGAAAACAAGATTAAAATAAGAAAAGAGAATAGAAAGGATAGAAAATAAAATTGAGAGAAAATAAAATAGAGATTTGAAGATAGAATTTGAAAATAGAATTTGAATTTGAACCTGGAGTGCTATTTAGAGTCTTACATAATCTAGGCTCTATAACTATATTAATCCTGAAGTCTTGAACTCTTGAAATCTTGAATACTCATGAATCTTGAAATTTCACTAAACTTTGAATCTCTAATATCTTTAAACTGTACAGTCTTTAGTATTATTTCATGTATATAAATCCTACATGTGTGTGTGTATATATATATTCTATGCAAAAGTGTTAGTATATATTTTATTATCAATTAATATTGAAACAAGGTTGTTTCATCAAAACTCCATTCTCCAACAATATCCCCATTTTTGATGTTGACAACCTCAGTTTACAAAATATCATACTTATACTTACCTGTTGATGATGACCCTTCAAATACTCCCTGTAACAACCCGAATTCTGATAGACCAATTTTTTTCAAAATTCCAATCTATCAAAACCCGGATTGGTTTGCTCTGGCATCTTGCAGAAAAGACAGAGACATAAAATATGTCAGAGCTCCAAAAATATCTCACAGCGGAATGGATAAAATATAATATAATTAAAGTATAGCCTTACCATATTAATAATACTGCCTAACCAGTATCCAAAGATATAATGTCTCTGCCACAAGTCTAACCTGCGAGTATGTTATGAGGTGGGGATAAGAACGTAAGTTATGGTGAATGGATTTAAATTATACACTTTAGATAATCCTACATGTATCGTTCAATCATATTTTATTATTTATTAGGTTACTTGGGTTAACAACACTCAAGGTTTACACACATGTTGTACCCATTTACTTCTTAGTGGATTAACCTAATACAATATATATGCAGCTATCCCTCAATACTGAGGTACACCCCACGGTACCCCACTCGCACGGTCTCCATCGTAATGCCGCAGAAGTGAACACAGTCCCTCATCCTACGCTGGAGTGATGTATGGATCTTTGCATAACAATGTTACGTTCCGCATATATCTATCATTACTATGCTACGTAAGCGTACGGACTGCCATCGCCGATCGAATCAGAATTCATAATGGAGTATTGCGCTCAAGTCTACGATACACTACCCAGAGCCGACATGCATGTATCTAAACTGTCCTGCATGCTAATATTCAATTTTAGCTCGATGCCTTAACCGCCCGTCCTCTAATGTGCACCGAGTTCCATGGTAGGGCGATACAAGAAACACATAACTCGGTAGGGAGTTTTTCCATATCTGTACAGACCCGTCTTTAAGAGCATCTATATACAAATATTCCTAGGGTCTGTTTTCACCGTGGCTATGGCCCCACCTCGGCCCCTTCCTTAACTAGTAAAGACAACAAGAGCTAAACGACTGCCCCTAATAAAATAATGTAAACATCCATTTGGCATCCACCCTCAACCACCGTACCCCGATAGTGAAAGGTGAATGGTCTATTGGTTTTAGCTCTAGTCTTTTCGCATCCCACATGCTGTTGATGATGGGTATCCAACAATCTACTATACTTATTGGTTGTGACCCTTTGCCTACCCATTGAGGCGACCGCCGAATCACCCTGGTGTCACCTCGTCATAGCATTCCGACTGCATAGCTACTTTTGTAGTCAAGTCCCACCTACCTAGTAGTTACGCGCAGACGCAACCTCTGCGAGTACAAGCTAAACATTTGCCACCACACAGAGGACGACTAGGATCACCTTACATATCTCAGGAAGCCGCGAGCTTCACCTTCCAGTCCTTCAGAGCCAACAAAATAATCAGACAAATTACGCTCCCCTCGTGCCTTATAACACCACGATGATCTACCTCGTTGGGTTATTCACCCTCAAACGTGCGTACCGGTCCAAGCGCCTCACTTTAATATGTTGTTAAACCGTATGTCTAAACATTCTTTTACGTGCTTGCCATACCTCATCAGGTTTCCATTTGAATTGGTTATTCTCATTCACATTGAATTCTTATCAAGTTAACAAGTTCCTCTTGCTTATTAATTCCAGTTATATAACTTAACACATTAACTTTATTAATAAGCCCACAACATATTATTCTCAAGATTGTGATCCATGGTATGTAATCCATAATCCCTTTCATATTCTTGTTTTTTATCGTTATAATAACAATAATTAAGTATATCTCAATTCGCATGTTTTCTGTTTAACATGTCAGTCATTATTTATGATTAAATATAATTTATTTCAAAAAAATTCCTCATTCTTTCTCATTTAATCATAAATTCAATTTATACCGTCACAACAACTTATCATTGTTTGCTTATTACTTAGCTCTCTTAACTAAGGCCCATTAATAGGTTACTCTACCCATTTATTATAACTTATGTTATAATTTCCTCTTGTCCCTAGGACAAGTCTAAACATGTTATGCTTATCAAGAGGTCTCAGACTTCTGAGTTTAAAGATTACATAATTTATAATTAAGTACAACATCTTATATCTCATAAATTTTCCCCTTTTTCTCAGCTGGTTTTAGGTTTTTCCCATTTACTGATTACTTAATTTTACAATTAAGTGTCCCTTATCTCATTTCACTAGTTATCCCATTTCCATACTAGTATATTTTAACATAAGTTATATTCTTCACTTGTCCCTCGAAAAAGTCTACCAATTATACAACATTTTCATTAATGTTATTTATTTATAATTGGTTATTATCATTCCTCGTTTAAACCATTTACTGTTGTAATTCATTCACTGTAATATCCATTCCTTATTTTATTAAGGAAAAACTTCATGCAACTTATCAGTTTGATTTATAGAAAGAACCGGTGATTTATTTTCATAACGTATTCCCATCTAAATTTGTGGTGGCAAGTAATTTCTTTCCTCATTCTTACTTTATTCACTGTGGCTTACTTGCAACTACGTTCTCAGAAATAGGTTATTTTGGGAAATACATCAGTTTTCCTTTGCATCACACTAACTCAGCCCATTACATCCCTTCCTTTCTTATTTTCTTAGTTAGAAATTTAATTACCATTATTGCCATTTATTCATATCTTGTTATATATATATATATATATATATTTACATATATGCACTAGACCTCTCTGATTAAGCCTACACTTGTGGACGCTTGATTTGCTAGGCGGGTCTAGGCAGACTTCTACCACAAGTTGACTTAACCCGTGTCTTAGCAACATTGCATGTTTTAATTATGCACTTAGACTCCTCACATTAGATTTACTACTTGTGAATGCTGGATATGCCAGGCGGCTCCGGGAAGACTTTTATCACATGTGCAATCTAACCTTGTGTCTAAGAGCGTTACAGTGTCAAATTACTGTGAATCTAGGAATGTTCGTTCTTTAACAATTATTCCTATTTCATATTAATTTTAGGCAAAATATCCTTTTCATATGTTTACTGTAATCTAATTCACATGTCGTCAAATTATGCTTATATTTTGTCGCATGTCCTTTTTGACATGTGTTTATTTCTATTTTGACATGTACACATTTAATCAGGTAATTATTCAAATCCAACAAGTTAAATATGTCATTTACTCAATAATATACCATAAGTGAATCATGTGATTATAACAACAGTAGTCATTACCCATTTTCTAACAAGTTTGTTTTCAACATGTAATCATTCCCACACTTTACCTAATCCAACATATGAAGTATTCATGTTAACATCTCAACTTGTTATAACAATAATTCTTAATTATTCTGACAAATTCAATTATACAAAATGAGGAATGGTAAACGATAACATATTATTATCTAAAATGCTACAGCTTAAACCCACTCATCTCGCACGCTTTCCCAATTCTGGATCTGATCCAGTTTTAGAATTCATGGTTTTTCCCTTAATCGGATTCAAAACCTAACGACCATGGATTGATTATTTCCATTAAAAGAGAAAGGAAAGAAAGAGGAAGGAATTTGAATAGATTGGATCTTGATAATTACCTTACTACGATAAGAGATCTGAACACCCATTTACAAACATACGTTCCTTTCCTTCAGATCTGGATCCGGAATTTTTCCTAAACTAATAATCTTAGTTTTCTGAATAGGTTTGAGGAGGCAGAGGAAAGGCAGAGCTTCTGCGTTGTAACATAAATATGAGACTTACGGTAGGCTCTATAGGCTTAGGTGTTCAACAACGTATTTGGGTAAGAAACGAATCCACATACACAAAATCGAATTATGCCTAGATCCGTATGGGGGTCGACCCTTCCCACTTTTGGGTGTCGACCCCGGGGTTGATTCATGGGTCGACCCCAAAATGGGGCGGTTCGACTATAGGGGCTTCTGTTCGCTGGTTTCGATTTTTTTTTTGATTTTTTTAATATATTTATTTGTTTGTGTATATATAACTCTCTTACGTGTATACAAACTTCTAGGCTTAATAACTTCTTCATACGGCGTCCGTTTTACGCAAACCAGATGTCTATCTTGACCAGAATTTTGAGACGGACGCAATGGGTGGCGCAATCTGTTTAATCAATTCTGAATATTTAATTAAGTTATTCTTATTTTATTATCTTAAAAATATAGGGTGTTGCATTCTCCCACCCTTTGGAAATTTCGTCCTCGATATTTGATAAGGGTACACATCAATTAACCCCTCGCATAATATACATCCATTGTGTGTGCATCCGATTTTTGCAAACATTGTGCACTTGTGCAAAGTGAAGTACAACATAATAATGCATGTATGCCTAAGTGGTACCTCCTATGTTTATGCAAATTTTTCAAAAATCCTTTTAAAAACATGATGCTCACATCCTAGATATACTATAGCTCTACGTGAATGCAATATATTGAAAATCAAAATACATTTTCATCCAAATTTTCCCACAATTTTACTGAGTAAGAGCAAAGTTCATACAATTGTTGCATCCATAATCCTACCAACCAACTTCGTTTTTCGAATTTCAAAAAAATCTAATTTTCTAAATTCAATTTCTTATGGTACAAAAAGGTGGAAAACGGAAAAATTCACCTCTTCCGTTTTTCTTTTATGTACCCTCTTCCAACCGTACTAGGATTTGATGTAACTATTCTATAAAGATTCCCTATTTTCCTATCCAAGCACAACCCACATCAGAAAAAATTTCTTTGTTACTGATTTTCTTTTTCATCTTATCTTGGAAAAATTTTCTTATTCATCTTTTCACATAATTTGTCAAGTTTGTTGCTTTACTGAATTTGTACCATTTCTCTTTTCTTAGCTTATTTAATCATCAGATCTAAGTTCAAATTTAAATAAGCCTTCTAGTCCTTCAACTAAAACAGGAGAACAAACACCTTACACAGCTACTACTAAGGGCCAAGAATCTGGGGACTATGTCCCCCTCAGACAGGAAAGTCCAAACCATGGGATCCATGACAGGATTAGGTGTTACACTAACTACCCAATAAGAACAAAATAATGGAACGGTCCCAACCGAAATGTAGTACTGGGTTTTACCCCTAACATGGAAATTGGCAACATGATCTAAACACTTACTTTCCCTTTACTATCTAGTAGTCACTACTAATTCTAGTCGTGTACCAAGAATTGTTTTAAGCAACATCCTAGGCTTTTCAATGCTTATGCATTCTATGGGAATTTACTGTTATTCCAAGATAATTCTCGCTATCTGCTTCATAGCCTCAAAACTTTTCTCATCTTCCCTAGGCGCTAATCCTCACCTACTCCATACTTTTAAAACATGGTTTGGCCTTTTTCATTTAAATTTTCTTCCAAAAATTTAAAAATGTCAAACTTTATTTTCCTCATCAAACTTGCTTTTGCCAAACCACCAAAACATGTCATCTTAAAAGAAAATGTAAATCATTTTTTTTTAAATCACAAAAACTGGAGTAGATAAGGACAACTTTTTTCTCAATCGGGTTTATGACTTGTTCTTACCTATAAGGTCAGTTCAGTCTTTTACTACAAGGTGCAAACATCCACTCTATTCTCAATTTCTACACTTATTTTTTCCAGCCAACAAAATTATTTTTTAAACAATTTACCAAAAACGATTGTCAAAAGAATAGAGACTTCAAAACATTCTTTATTAAAAATTCTTTTATGAAATATAACAGGAAAACTAGCGAGCTATACATGCTTTATAATATGCACCTTTTCTGAGAGGATTTTACTTTAGACAAAGTTTTCACAAGAAATCACTATTTAAAAAATATACCCCATTTTATTTCAAAACCCCATATGTACTTCTTTACGTATTTAAAACTATATCTTTTAAGATTAAAATTTGAAAATACCATAAACATTTTCCCAAAACTTTTTAAAACTTTGAGTTCTTAAAAGTCAACAATGGTGTTAGACTCAAAGCGGGTTTCCAATTTTTCTAGGCTTTCCTAGATACTCCCAAGGTCAATTATCTCAACTATGCATATTCCTAATTCATTATCCTCTTTTCAACCTTTTCCAATTTATAAGGTTTTCAAGCCCACTAACCCGAAATACTAATCATATGGGATTCCTTTTCCTTCCATACAAAGTACATTATACATTTTCCACCCAAATTATCTAAGGGTCTCCGATTTCTATATTTATTCCTTTAGTGTACAAAACAAACATCCCATTTCTTACCACGTCATACTCTTTCTATTTAGTGGGTTCCTCTATGGATCTAGGTATATATATAATATATTTATATTATTTTTTAAAATACAAACACGTTCACTCACTATTTATACAGTAATTCTAAGCCTAAGTTCTGGCACCAGATGTAACAACCTGAATTCCGACAGACCAATTTTTTTCAAAATTCCAATCTATCGAAACTTGGATTGGTTTGCTCTACTATCCTGCAGAAAAGACAGAGACATAAATTATGTTAGAGCTCAGAAAATATCTCATAGCGGAATGGATAAAATATAATATAATCAAATTATTGTGTTACCGTATTAATAATGCTGCCTAACCAGTATCCAAAGCTACAATGTCTTATGGCTCTGCCATAAATCTAACCTGCGAATAAGTTATGAGGAGGGGGTCAGAACACAAGTTCTGGTGACTGGATTTAAATTATACACTTTGGATAATCCTACATATACCGTTCAATCATATTTTATTATTTATTAGGTTACTTGGGTTAACAGCACTCAAGGCTTACATGCACATCGCACCCATTTACTTCCCAGTGGATTAACCTAATACAGTTTATATGTAGCTACCCCTCAATACTGAGGTACACCCATGTTACCCCACTCGCACGGTCTCCACCGTAATGCCACAAAAGTGAATGTAGTCCCTCATCCTACGTCAGAGTGATGTACAGATCTCAACATAACAATGTTAAATTCTGCATATATATGTCATTACTATGTTGCGTAAGTGTACGGACTGCAATCATTGATCGAATTAGAATTCATATTGAAGTAATGCCCTCAAGTCTATGATACACCACCCAGAGCCAACATACATGTATCTAGACTGTCCCACATATGTATCTTCAATTGTAGCTTGATGCCTTAACCGCACGTCCTCTAATATGCAACGAGTTTCTGGCAAGGCGATACAAGAAACACAGAACTCGGTCAAGAGCTTTTCCATATCTGTACAGGCCCGTCTTTAAGAGCCTCTATGTAAAGATATCCTTAGGGTCTGTTTTCACGGTGGCTATGGCCCCACCTTGGCCTTTCCTTCAACTAGTAAAGACTACAAGAGCTAAATGACTACCCCTAAGAAAACAATGTAAACATCCATTTGGCATCTTCCCTTAACCACTGTATTCTGATAGTGAAAGGTGAATGGTCTATTGGTTTTAGCTCTAGTCTTTTCGCATCTCACTGGTTGCCGATGATGGGTATCCGACGATCTACTATCCTTGTTGGTCGTGACCTTTCGCCTCCCCGTTAAGGCGACCACCGAATCACCCTGGTGTCACCGCTTCACAGCATTTGGACTACATAGCTACTTTTGTAGTAAAGGCCCACCCACCTAGTAGTTAAGCGCAGACCCAACCTCTGCGAGCACAGCCTAAACATCTGCCACCACACAGAGGACTACTAGGAGCACCTTACGTATCTCAAGAAGCCGCGTGCTTCCCCTTCCAGTCCTTCGGAGCCGACAGAATAATCAGATAAATGTACGCTCCTCTCGTGCCTTATAACACCACGATGATCTACCCCGTTGGGTTATTCACCCTCAAACGTAGGGACTGGTCCAAGCGCCTCACTTTAATATGTTGTTAGACCCTATGTCTAAACATTCTTTTACGCGCTTGCCTTACCTATTCATGTTTCCATTTAACTTGGTTGTTCTCATTCACTTTGAATTCTTAATCAAGTTACCAAGTTCCTCTTGCTTACTAATTCCAGTTATATAACTTAACCCATTAAGTTTATTAATAAGTCCATAACATGTTATTCTCAAGAATGTGGTCCAAGGTTTGTAATCCACAGTCCCTTTTGTATTCTTGTTTGATTTTATCGTTACAATAACATGTTCTACTTGATATGTAATTAAGTATATCTCAATTCACATGTCTTCTGTTTAACATGTCAGTCATTATTTATGATTAAATATAACTTATTTCATAAGTTTTCCTCATTCTTTCTTATTTAATCATAAATTCAATTCATACCAATATGACAACTTATCATTGTTTACTCATTACTTAGCTTGCTTGTAATAACCCGGAAATTCTAAGCCAGTTTAAAATTTTTATTTTGGCAATTTTAGCAAATTTTGAAGATTTAAAATAGATTATTTTAAATAATATCGATGATAAATTTATTTTGAATATAATTCGAACGTATATATTATATACGTCGTCGTTATATTATAAATAATTATATATAATTATAAATAGAATTGAAAATGGCGCGTTAGTTCGATAATTCGATTTCAAACTTCAATTGAGTGTACCGGGTGCAAAACAATCCGGATTTTAGTGAAACCAAAAATAATAGGATCTAATTGATAATATCTTTCCAACGAATCCGACAAATAAAGATTTCATAGCGGGAATCAAAAGATATGTCCAGTTGAAAATTCTGAATAGTCGCTATGGAATTCAGGCTCTTAAAAATGGAAATTTTGCAAACGACCTCGGATTTCGACGAAACCACTTTTGTTGGGTCCGTGATATCAAGTTATTGCTAGATCCCAAATTTCATAGTTTTTCGAATCAATATGTGAGCGTGGCAAAGGAAAACGCGTTTGACCAGTTTTAGTTGATTTTAATCGACTGGAAAATGGCCATTTTTCCAACGGTCTCGGAATTCGACGAAATTAGTTTTGTTAGGACCGTATCGTCAATACGAAGCTAGAAATTATTTTTCGGGAATTTTTAGAGTTAGTATGTAACCCCGGTAAATTGAAATGCGCGTTCAAATTCAATATATAGAGTTATATGTTGATTTTAACGGAAACTGATCGAAACGATCAAATCAACTTACGATATATATCCCATTTTGTTCGGAATGGGGGTAATTAGCTATGGACGACAGGCGGTGGGCCTCGTTTCGAGGTCGAACTAAAAAGTCAACTTTTTGAATTATATAATTAAATAAAAAAAATATCCTCCCTCTCCCCTTAAACTACTCTGGCCCCCCTCATTCTTCGATTCATCAGAAGAAATAAAAAAGGAAACAAATCGCTCCACCAGCGAGATCGCCGCCGCCCAACCTCCTAGCGCCGCCGCAGGCCAGGCACCGCCTCGCCCCTTCTTCCCAGACCCTCCTCCTCGTTCCCCTCTCTTCTTTCTCCCTCCAGCCGACGATCGAGACCCCCACGCCACCGTGAACCCTGCCACCGGCTGTGCCGCCCTTCCCTAACCGCCTCCGAGTCACCCACGCCCCTCCCCTCCGTTCATCCTCCAGCCCCCTCCACTGTTGAAAACCCGAAACCCCCCCCCCTCCGAACTCAATTCAGACCACGCCGGCCACCTCGACGCCACACACCCCCACTCCGACCATCGACGAACATTCACCGCCTCAACCGCTGTTCAAAAGCGCACGACAACCCCCTCCTTCAACCAAGAACTGTAAGCCTTGTTTTCATATGCTATTTTATTTATTTATATAGGTTTAAACTCAGATTTTTAATAGGTTAAAAACTCAGATCTTTTATATTTATAATGTTAAGATTTTTATATGTAGGAAAGATCATATTTTTATAATAAGGAAAGATATAATTTTTATACTAGTGGCGTATGAAAAATATGATTTTTGTTTAGAAAGTGAATTAAAAATAAAATTTTTATAATATAGAAAAGTTAAAAATATAAATTTTATTATAGTAGAAGATTAGAATTTTCGTATGTAATCTTTTAAAATAGAAAGGCGATTTTTATATAAGGAGATTTAAAATAGAATTGCGATTTTTATATGTAGAGATTGCACATTAATAAGGTAGGATTTTTATTTATATTTTTATAGAGTAAAAATATAAAATATATATTTTTGAAAGGCGAAATCTATATATATGAAAAGAGCCATATTTTTGAAAGTTGATATTTTTATAAGTGAAAGGAATTGGTATCAAAAATTCGATTTTTATATATTGAATAGCAAAGTAAAAATTCGATTTTTATATATTAAATAGCAAAGTAAAAATTCGATTTTTATATATTGAATAGCAAAGTAAAATTTTGATTTTTATATATTGAATAGCAAAGTAAAAATTCGATTTTTATATATTGAATAGCGAAGTAAAAATTCGATTTTCATATATGTAGTGACTACGGGCAACGAAAGGGACAAAAAGGCGAGAACAGTGAAGACTTCTATTTAAGAAGAGTCGAGATGATTGGATTAGCTATCAGTGAGAACTTCTCACTCTTTAATTTCTTTTTCTAGTTATATATATACTAGGATGCAGACGGTGTTTAGTAGCACCCGACACCCGTCATCCACAGACCATGGATGGCTTGTTTGTTAAATTGTTTGGTTGTGTAGTTGGTTAGTTTATTTGGTTTGAATTGAATTGTTTGGTGAAATGGAATGGATTTGATTGATGTGTGAATGGCGTGGGCCTTCACTAGACCGGGGATAAGGCTAGGCCTCGTCCCGTTTCTAGTATCGTGCCGTTATGCCGCCGAAATTTTCTAAAATAAATTAGAAAAATAAAGATATCATTTTATTTGATAAATGAACCGAATAGAATATTCATAGGTTGAAAAAAATATTTTATCGTTAAAAATATAATTTTTAACGTGAATGTGAATAAATAAATAAATATTCATTTACAAACCAGACGGTTTGTTTATGTACACCTATTTGAAGGACATTGATTGGGACGATAAATTTTACACATCGCCCAACTGCACAAATAAAATCTATGTTTGATTGTTTGAAACCCCACACGGGTATTGGGACGAAATACGACATACACTAATCCTTATAATTAGTTGTATGTCAATCGATTGATTGAAAGGCTGTTATAAGCGTTAGATATCAATATTTGATGCTTATACAGTGTAGTGCACTTTGGATGATGGTTGACTATGTATCGTAGCTATTATATACATGTGTTGAATGGAATCCATATAATTAACTTTATATGGTGATTGATTGGGCCTCATTCCAATCGGAAAAATAAAGAATAATATAAAATAAAGGTTCATGTGTTGACCGTATTCATCCGTTGAGATTAGTCATGTGTTGAACGAAATATTTTAACAATAAAATTTACATCTTTATCATTATAAAATAAAGGTTCATGTGTTGACCGTACTCATCCGTTGAGATTAGTCATGTGTTGAATGAAATATTTTAACAACAAAATTTACATCTTTATCATTATAAAATAAAGGTTCATGTGTTGACAGTACTCATCCGTTGAGATTAGTCATGTGTTGAACGAAATATTTGAAATAGAATATTTGAAAATCGAAATATTTGAAAATAAAATATTCGAAATAGAAATATTTTGATAATAAGAAATATTTGAAATAGAATATTTGAAAATCAAAATATTTGAAAATAGAATATTTGAAATAGAAATATTTTGATAATAAGAAATATTTGAAATAGAATATTTGAAAATAGAAATATTTGAAATAGAAATATTCGAAATAGAAATATTTTGATAATAAGAAATATCTGAAATAGAATATTTGAAAATAGAAATATATGAAGCTATGTTGATTAGATTGACGCCATTATGACGTGAACGATATTTATATCGATTTTTATTCATTTTAAAATGAATATTGAAAAGTGATTTCGAAATCGAATATTTTGAAATGAAATTTGAATTAAATTGAATTGAATTGAAAAGAAAACGAATTCGAACTGAGTTGAAAAGAAAACGAATTCGAACTGAATTGAAAAGAAAACGAATTCGAACTGAGTTGAAAAGAAAACGAATTCGAACTGAATTGAATATAAAACGAATTCGAATTGAATTGAAAACGAATTGAAATAGAATAAAAATCGATTTGAAATGGATTCAAATTGAATCGAAATTTGAATTAAATTGAAATGAATCTAAAACGAATTTATAAGAAAAAAATTCAATTTTGATTTGAATTGGAAATGGAAGTTGAAATGTTTTTGAAACGAATTCAAAACTATTTATAAAATTCGTTTTAAATAGAAATCAACGAAATATATTATATATTATATATATATATAATATAATGGCCTGAGTAGAACGCGCCGCGCCGCGGCAGTTCGCGAATTTCGACCATTGAATTTCAAACGGACATTACGGGAGATCCGACCGTCGGATTCTCCTAAAACCGGAACCGTTGGGTTTGTATCGAAAAGAGTTTTCTAACGAATATTAGAAATTTTAAATCTAATGGTTGGATTTGGAGATACGTCCAAATCAAATTTGAAAAAGGTCGATGTAAGTGCAGTTCGATGGCCGTTGATGGAAATCGACTGTACGGGCCTTAATAAAATTATTAAAAATATTAATAATTTGTGTAAAATCATAAGAAATGATTTGGGAAAAATTGGGATGAAAAACTCCACATTTGAAAAGATAAAAATAGATTTTTATCAAAATGAACTTGTTTTGAACTGAAATTAAAACCCATTTATTTTTAAATAAATAAATTGGATTTGAAATGGGTTTAAATGGAATTGATCCATGGGTTTATCGTGAACGGTGTTTTAAATGACACTAGTTCTTTAACCCCGTAAAAGGAGTTTTAATGAATCCGCACTTAAATTGAAATGTGAATTGATAATTTAAATTATCAAATATAGAAAGTGAGCGAGAATGGAGTATTACCAATTTTGCTCCAAAGCGATAGTTAAATCTTTAATTAGATTTGAATGTGAAATGGTAATTAATTTTACCGATAACACCCCGGTGTTAGATATGGAGTATTACCAGTTTTGCTTCATGGGATGAATAGGTTGGGATTGGGAAATAAAATAAATAATTACTTCGGTGTGGTTCGCTAATCTCGACTAGTTTGGAAAACCATAATTTGGTTTGAAATGACATCCAAAGGAAGATTAAAGGATAAATTTTAAAGAATTTATCTTGGATAAAATTAATGGGAACCTTTCCCTAAGAATGTGGAATTTAGAAACTAGCTGTAGGTTAGCTAAGAAGAATGGTTTCCTGGGTATTGATCTGATGTTGGTTTCGGCCTTCGGGGTTAATATTTGGGGGATTGCTCTCTTACTGATTTACGGTTAGTGACTAATGAATTGGAATGAGGCGTATGTTGTGTTTGTGTAACATTTGTTTTAATATACGTGGGTTGTTCGGAAAGGCCGGGTTTATACCCATTCTGAATAACCGATTAGACGATATGTCGAAGATGAAGACGGTGGTTGTAACGACCCAAATTTTTGACCGTTCAAATCGACAATAAACCACACATGTCGACCCAAACAAATTGCAAATGTAGGAAGTTATTGGGAAAAGAAGAAAAGAAAGAAAGAAGAAAAACGAATCACAGAATCTCACAGCGGAAGGACAACATATAGTAAACAGATAGTGTTTTAAAACAATTGAAATATATATACATTGATTATCAGAGTTATACATATACAGGTTTCATCACATGGCAGCGGAAATAGAATGCAGCGGAAATACATACATATATATATATATATATACCAATCTTCGTCTTCGATCTCCAAGGCACAGTCATCTTCGGTAACTGCAAACGTCTGCTGACCCGAGCGTATTGCATAAAAAAGAAAACACAACAAACACTCAGATCAGCACTAAATCATCTCATATTAGTCAAATCAAAATACGAAATAACATCGGTATCATGGGTGCAGTAACTCAAGAGATGTTACGGGATTTTTCCATCTCTTGAGGATCCGTTAAACTAATACATACATAGATAATACGCTATTATGATTGTAACACCCTGAATTTCAATTAACACTAATGGTTAGTAATTAAAGTATAATTAATCTCAGATGTGAGAATCAGGGGAAACGGGCTGCGTCATTGCGTTCGTATCGGAAAAATACGCGAAATAGAGTCCGAGTTTGCGTAAAACGGGTACCGTATGAAAGAGATATGGACGAACGAAGTTAGGCAGAAAAACCCGAAACAGGCCAGAAATGCACTGGCGCACTTGTGAAGTGCGCCAGCACAAAAATACACTGGCGCACTTGGGAAGTGCGCCCATGTCGGGACAGGAAACCTGCACAGTTTCTAGAGAGTTCTGTGGTTGGGTGCACCAGTTTGGGGTTTGGGCTTGGTCTTAGGGCTGGTTTCTGGAAGGTTCCGAAATCTAAGGGTCCTAATCTAATTTAGGGTTAATCTAAGGGCCTAAAACACTCACCTAATCCATAAATACACCCTAATACTACCCTAATTCATACTAAAAATAGAAATGATGCCACCATGCCGCCAAAATCAAACTTGAGAGGAACCTCCACTAGTTTATGAAGAAAGTTGCAAGCTAATCAACCTCTAATCATCATCTTCTTCTTGTATAGCAACTAGTTCTACTACATAAGTTTGCTAATCTTGGTTTTGGTGAGTTTCTATCACTTTAATAACCAATTGCTAAATTAAGTAGATGAGATATGATGAGATCATGCGGTTTTGTATGCGGATTTGTGGGTTTTAAGTCATATGATATGATGTTAGTTTGCTAATCTATGTTTAATGTTAACCCTATGTTTATGCAAGTTAAGTATGTGGGTTTATGCAAGTTAAGTGATGGGTTTTATGCATGCTAAGCATTGGGTTTCATGCATGCTAAGCATTGGGTTTTATGCATGCTAAGTATTTGATTTTATGCATGCTAAGTGTTTGGTTTTATGCATGCTAAGAATTTGATTTTATGCATGCTAAGTATTTGATTTTATGCATGCTAAGTATTTGATTTTATGCATGCTAAGTGTTTGGTTTTATGCATGCTAAGTATTTGATTTTATGCATGCTAAGTATTTGATTTTATGCATGCAAGTGTTTGGTTTTATGCATGCTAAGTATTTGATTTTATGCATGCTAAGTGTTTGGTTTTATGCATACATTATGACATGCAAGTTTACCCTTTTTCTAAATAAGATGCATACATATGCAAGATGACACCTTTGTATGCTATGCATACATATGCATGTTTACCCTATTATGATGCAAGTTCATATGCAAGTTTGTCTATTTTTTTATGATATGCATAACATATGCGAGTTTGCCTCTATGTATGACATGTTATGCAAGTTCACATGCAAGTTTATGTGCAAGTTCATATGCAAGTTTATGTGCAAGTTCATATGCAAGTTTGTCTCTTTTTATGACATGCATAATGCAAGTTTGGGTTAAATGCTAGTTGGGTTTAATGTATGCTCATATATGCAAGTTGACACCTTTTGAACCCATGATAAAGTTATAAGCTATGTTGGTTAAACCCATGACATTTGTGATGAATCTTCCCTTTTATTGTGTCACGTTACGAGAACGAATTACGTGGGGAACGATGGGGTTAATATGCATGTTAATAAAATGATGTGGAATGGGTATGCTTAAGAGTAACATAAATTAAATGGACATAATTGGGAATTTACCTATTGAGTTAGGTCTACCCATATTATGGAGTTGGGAATTTACCTATTGAGTTAGGTCTACCCATACTACGGAGTTGGGAATTTACCTATTGAGTTAGGTCTACCCATATTCTGGAAAACATGATTAATTAATTAGGGATAATTAATATAAATTATGAGGGTGATTAATTAGGTGTAATTAATCGACTAAGACACGAGGTTGGACTCAGTTGTAGCGTAAAACTGCACGGACCCAACCGGCTTAACCAGTTGCTACAAATGTTAGCCCAATGTGAGAGGTCTTAGGCACAAATTAAATACGTGATTAAAGTAAAGACACGAGGTTAGACCCTTTTTATGACGTAAGGCTGCCCGGACCCAACCGGCATATCCAGCAGTCATAAAAGACGGTCTAATGTGAGAGGTCTTTATGAGGTCATGATCTTAATTAATTAATTAAGAAACACTTAACCATATTAGCATGTAGAGGGACATGAGGGGTTAAGTGGGGGCCTTGGGTGGCAATAGAAAATATGATTAGAATACTTAACCAAAGTGGAACATGTAATTAAAACATGGTTAAAGGGTTAAGTAAGTGCTTTGGGTGGCATGTGGAAATCTAGTGGGTGCCTTGAATGGCAATTAAAATATGATTAATGACTTAACCAGAATTTATAACATGTAAGTGGACATGGTTAAAGGGTTAAGCGTGATTCACTAGAAATAACAAGCTTAGGTGGTAGCTTGTGGGGGCCCATTTCAACCAATATCCCAAACATATCTTAGTGGGCTCGACTCTAGTCGAGTGACAGGACACGCATATTGGGCTTGACTATAAGAGGCCAAAATGGGTTAGCGGTGGCAACGCATGACCAACGGGTTTCATATGCGTGTGTGGACCCGGGCTGTTAAATAAGACGTTGTTGCATCGTGTAGATATAAGCCGTGCACCGTTAGTTTTATCAGGTTGCCACGTTGGGGAATGGTACACCCCACGGTGGGGCCAGCACGGGTATCTACGTTAGGGAGCCGATCGAATGGGGAGTAGTGTGTACACCTAGTGGATTGTAGGGCCCTGTGGCGTCTACTCAGTCACATAGGGGTACGCGAGAACTATTAAGTTAATTTTATAAGTCCATGGGTGGGATCAACCTTTAAGTTAGGAATGACTGGT
The DNA here is from genome assembly GCA_030737875.1 of Allium sativum. Taxonomy (NCBI): domain Eukaryota; kingdom Viridiplantae; phylum Streptophyta; class Magnoliopsida; order Asparagales; family Amaryllidaceae; genus Allium; species Allium sativum. The sequence goes on from CM060924.1 coordinate 514,738,385, forward strand.
GTGGTGCAGTTTAGTAATTTACCTTTGGAAGGGTAGATGCGTCTTTACGTTTCTTAGTTTATCCTAAATCTACCAAGCTGCTTAGTGTAGCCATTCATCCCCAGACGACACCGTATATCAAGCTTATGTCTTCTCTGGTTACTTTAATGATTGTATTGTTAAAGTTATAGGACTCGCTCAGACTTATGTCTGACCCCGTTGTTTTTATCTTTTTTCCCCAACCCTCAGGTTATCAGAGTGGGCCCAGTACGAGTGGGCTTTGATCGGGCTGCTTTATTCTCTTTTGGAGCTTGGACCATAGATGTAGAGCTCAGCTTACCCTTTCTTATATGGCTATCAGTTCATGTATTGGGATTATGTACTTTTATTTATCAGGATGGATATTTTGTACTTGACTCTTATTATGGTTTTGTGATGTAACCAAACATGTTTTACTTTCCGCTGCAATGAAATGATGTTTTAAAATTTTCAAGTATTACTTATATCTGTCTTGTTGTAATTTTTCTGTTCTATATTCACTTAAAATACTCCACCGATGTTATGGCATTCCCTTAGCGAGTGACCATAGCGGGTGTGGGGTGTTACACGTGGTATCCGAGCTTAAGGTTACCAGAACAGAAAAATATTTTTAGAAAAACTATTTTCTAAGAATATTTTTGAAAGGAGTATTTTCAAAAACATGTCTTTTAAAAGAAAAGTTTTTGAAAGAAAAGCATAATCCCCAATAGCCATATCTATATCTTTCGAATTCTCCATTTTGAATCTCTTCCTCTCTCGTTTTGAGTTTCCCCTCCGCGTATAGATGACCTTTCTAAGATAGATAAGAATGGAAAACCACTTCAAGGGACTTAGACGTTAGTCAGATTAGAAGTTGGTTCAAGAAGGAGGAGGACTGGTAGGTATCTATTGGATAGACGAAGGGAGGAAGGCTCAAATAGTTGTTTGGTTAATGAAGGATGAAACCTCATTGGTGGGAGGTTACGAGTGGAGAATGGGATGAAGAAGGCGAGTAGTTATCCTTTTGGGAGGAATAGGACACCTTATTAGGATTGTCCAAAGAGGCAAGGGCAAGGTACGGAATCTCCTAGAGGGTAGTTGTATTCCCTCACGACTAGGGTACCAAATGGGGATAGACCGTCTAGGTTGGAATTTGGATTTCTTTATTATCCGATTCGAACTTTATTTAATTCTGACGCATCAAGTTCATTTATCTCATCATTGTTAGTTGAGTCACTGCACTTAGACACCAGTTAGTAGATGATCCCTTAGTTGTTTCAAACCCAATTGGGGCTCCATGAAGTGTTTGGGTTTGAAAGTTGCTATACTTAGCGTTGAGAGTAGATGTGATGCTTTTTGGGCTTCACGAGCTATGGGTTAGTTTTGGGCATGGACTGGTTATCCAGTAGGGGTGCCGTTCTTGATTTTGAAGGGAGATTTGTTAGGCTTATGACCCGCTTGGGTAACACTCTCGAGATCTCTTGTAATCCCATGGAATCTGTTATGCTAAGTTATCTAGAATCGCTTGACACGTCGGTCGAGAGTTTGCGATCTGTTAGAGTGGTCCGGGAATACTCGGATGTGTTTGAGGAGGTAAAGGGCTTATCTCCGGAGCGGGAGATTGACTTCCGAATATATCTGGTAGACAATGCTAAACCTGTATCTTTACCAGTGTGCCACATGGCTCCTCGCGAGAGAAGGGAACTCCATAAGCAAGTAGGGGAGTTGCTTGAGAAGGGGTCCATAAGACAAAGTATATCGGAGTGGGGTGCTCCAGTAGCTTTTGCTACGAAGGCGGATGGGTCCCTCACACTTTGTGTAGGCTAAAGAGAACTAAATAAACTCACAAAGAAGAATAGACACCCATTGCCGAGGATTGATGATCTCTTTGATCAGTTGGTTGGCGCCTCAGTATTTTAGCAGTTGGACTCAGCCACGGGGTTTCGTCAGTTGAGAGTGGCTGAGGATAGTATAGAGAAGATTGCCTTTAGGACTCCAGATGGTTTTATGAGTGGCTGGTGATGCCATTTGGTTAGACGAACGCCTCCGCATACTTTGTTGATTTGATGAGAAGGGTGTTCAGGGAGTACCTAAATAAGTTCGTGATGATCTTGGTGGATGACATCTTGGTCTTTTCTAGGAGCGAAATAAGTTTTCGTATGTGCTCAATAGGTTGAGCAAAGCCAGTTATGGGATAAACGATGGTTTTGAAGCGAGACTGGCAAGGACATCCAGAGTTGGACAAGGGCTTAATTATTTAGCCGTTTTTACTAGTATCATCTCACGTAGGTCGTCTGAATTCGAAGGAGGTACCCCTTGGGTGTTTGTCTGATATTGGTTTAGGCCTTTGGGGCTTGCATTTGGTGGATGTCGAGTTCGACTAAGGTGGTCTGCGTGAGAGATGGATAGTTGTGACGATTTTGCATGGGAGAATATCCTGATTTTCTCTAGAAGTGGAGAAAAGCATGCCCTACATCTTAGGGAAGTGTTGGAGACTCTTTGAGCGCATTGTCTTAAGACAACAAAGGTGGATGGAATTCTTAGCATCCTATGAGTTTGAGATAGCGTATACCCCTGGCAAGGGTAACGTGGTGGCAGACGCCTTGAGCAGAAAAAGGCTGTCTTTGAGTCCATTGTTCGTGGAATGGCGAAGCTTGGAGTTTAATTCTATGATTGACTTTAGACCTTCCATTGACTTTGTACCCGGTTTGCTAGCCTCCTTGGAGGTTAGGCCTACTCTTTTGGGGCGGATTGGCGAGGCACAGCGAGACGACCCACAGTTGGTTGAGTTAGTAGTGAAGCTCATAAGGGGGGGGGAGTCGTCCAGCCATTTGAGTAGGTACACCCTAGATGGTAAGGGGTGGTTGCATAGAGACGGTAGACTTTGTGTACCGTAAGACGAGGGTCTGAGGAAGGCTATACTTGATGATGCACATCGGTCAAAGATGACCACTCATCCTGGTAGGGACAAGATGTACCAAGACATGAAGAGAGTTTTCTTCTGGGCCGGTATGAAGAAAGATGTGGCCGAGTATGTGGCTAGATGCTTAGTGTGCCAACAAGTTAAAGCGGAGCAAAGGAAACCCGGTGGGTTGCTACACCCATTGGAAGTTCCGCAATGGAAGTGGGATAGTGTCTCGATGGATTTCATCGATGGGTTACCGAGATCGAGGAACGGTAATACGGGAATTTGGGTTGTGGTAGACAGACTTACCAAGAGTGCCCATTTTATACCCGTGAAGAGTAAGAGGACCGCTCCATGGCTTGCTTCAGTCTATGTTAGAGAGATTGTTAGATTGCATGGCGTACCATCCAACATTGTGAGTGATCGAGATCCTATCTTCACTAGTGAGTTTTGGAGAAGTTTGCAAGAGGCGGTAGGGACTCAGTTGTGTTTGAGCACCGCATATCATCCTCAGACGGACGGTCAAACCGAGAGGGTGAACCGTATCTTAGAAGATCTCTTGAGGCTTTGTATCTTGGATTTTGGAGGAACATGGGAAGAACATCTTCCTTTGGTGGAGTTCGCATACAATAACAGCTTTTAGTCTAGTATTGGCATGGCACCTTTCGAAGCTCTTTATGGAAGGCCTTGTCGATCTCCTACATGTTGGTGGGAATCTACGGATAAGATCTTGCTTGGGCCAGATATGGTTAGAGAGACTTCAGAGAAGATTGATTTGATTCGAAGAAGGATGAAGGCAGCGCAAGATAGACAGAAATCTTATGCGGATCGGAGAAGGACGGATCTTGAGTTTGAGGTTGGGGACATGGTTTTTGTCAAAGTATCTCCGTTGAGAAATGTTGTTCGCTTTGGGTCCGTTGGGAAGTTAGCACCGAGGTTTGTTGGGCCGTTTCCTATTAAGGAAAGGATTGGACGGATGGCATATAGGGTGGAGTTGCCCGACAGACTTAGTGGTGTTCATGATGTATTCCATGTATCACATTTGAGGAAGTGCTTACATGAGACCGCAGAGGTCGTAGAGCCGAGCTTGCTTAGAGATGTAGAGGTAGAGCGTGATGTGACGATTCGACGAGCTCCTACTCGCATCCTTGGGTCAGAAACTAGGAAGTTGAGGAACAGAGAAGTTCAGCTAGTTAAAGTGCAATGGGGAGAAGACGAGGGCAATGCTACTTGGGAGACGGAAGCGAAGATGCGTTCTTTGTACCCATTTCTTTTTGAGAGTATGTCTTTTAACTTCTCCTTTATCGCTTGTCTAGTACTTATCTTATCTTTAGTATATCCTCTCGCTAGTACCTATGACCTTTAGATAGGGTAAAACCTATGGTTGAAACATGTGTTTGAAACATGTTATGGTTGATGGATGCATGTGGATGCAATTGTTTGCTAGTGGTTGCTCGTGGATGCATATACACACACATTAGGCACTAGATCGGCTCAGTCACTTCATGTTGCATATCGCATAAATGGATGTGGTAGTTAGATTGATGGATGTATCATGGCTGTGTTATCATGTGGATGATGCACTTTTGTGTATGGTTGTGCACGCTTACAGAAATTGTATGTGTCAATAGGGTTTCGCATACATATTGGATGCATGGCACTATCATGGTTTGCATTAAGAAGGTCGACTGAATCAGTAGACCGCCTGATTTTGCATTAGTATACGGACATATACACACACTTTCTGCATATGTTCATACATCATTAGAAGTTTATAAGGATAATGGTTGCTTGTGGTTGATGGTTTAGTAGATGGTTGTTTGGTTGGTAGGATACGTTCTTCTTGACTTAGAGATTTCGAGGACGAAATCCTTTAAGTAGGGGAGAATGTAACACCCCGAATTTCAATTAACACTAATGGTTAGTAATTAAAGTATAATTAATCTTAGATGTGAGAATCAGGGGAAACGGGCTGCGTCATTGCGTTCGTCTTGGAAAAATACGCGAAATAGAGTCCGAGTTTGCGTAAAACAGGTACCGTATGAAAGAGATATGGACGAACGAAGTTAGGCAGAAAAACCCGAAACAGGCCAGAAATGCACTGGCGCACTTGTGAAGTGCGCCAGCACAAAAATACACTGGCGCACTTGGGAAGTGCGCCCATGTCGGGAGAGGAAACCTGCACAGTTTCTAGAGAGTTCTGTGGTTGGGTGCACCAGTTTGGGGTTTGGGCTTGGTCTTAGGGCTGGTTTCTGGAAGGTTCCGAAATCTAAGGGTCCTAATCTAATTTAGGGTTAGTCTAAGGGCCTAAAACACTCACCTAATCTATAAATACACCCTAATACTACCCTAATTCATAATAAAAATAGAAATGATGCCACCATGCAGCCAAAATCAAACTTGAGAGGAACCTCCACTAGTTTATGAAGAAAGTTGCAAGCTAATCAACCTCTAATCATCATCTTCTTCTTGTATAGCAACTAGTTCTACTACATAAGTTTGCTAATCTTGGTTTTGGTGAGTTTCTATCACTTTAATAACCAATTGCTAAATTAAGTAGATGAGATATGATGAGATCATGCGGTTTTGTATGCGGATTTGTGGGTTTTAAGTCATATGATATGATGTTAGTTTGCTAATCTATGTTTAATGTTAACCCTATGTTTATGCAAGTTAAGTATGTGGGTTTATGCAAGTTAAGTGATGGGTTTCATGCATGCTAAGCATTGGGTTTCATGCATGCTAAGCATTTGATTTTATGCATGCTAAGTGTTTGGTTTTATGCATGCTAAGTATTTGATTTTATGCATGCTAAGTATTTGATTTTATGCATGCTAAGTATTTGGTTTTATGCATGCTAATTGTTTGGTTTTATGCATGCTAATTGTTTGGTTTTATGCATGCTAAGTATTTGATTTTATGCATGCTAAGTATTTGATTTTATGCATGCTAAGTGTTTGGTTTTATGCATGCTAAGTATTTGATTTTATGCACGCTAAGTGTTTGGTTTTATGCATACATTATGACATGCAAGTTTACCCTTTTTCTAAATAAGATGCATACATATGCAAGATGACACCTTTGTATGCTATGCATACATATGCATGTTTACCCTATTATGATGCAAGTTCATATGCAAGTTTGTCTATTTTTTTATGATATGCATAACATATGCGAGTTTGCCTCTATGTATGACATGTTATGCAAGTTCACATGCAAGTTTATGTGCAAGTTCATATGCAAGTTTATGTGCAAGTTCATATGCAAGTTTGTCTCTTTTTATGACATGCATAATGCAAGTTTGGGTTAAATGCTAGTTGGGTTTAATGTATGCTCATATATGCAAGTTGACACCTTTTGAACCCATGATAAAGTTATAAGCTATGTTGGTTAAACACATGACATTTGTGATGAATCTTCCCTTTTATTGTGTCACGTTACGAGAACGAATTACGTGGGGAACGATGGGGTTAATATGCATGTTAATAAAATGATGTGGAATGGGTATGCTTAAGAGTAACATAAATTAAATGGACGTAATTGGGAATTTACCTATTGAGTTAGGTCTACCCATATTATGGAGTTGGGAATTTACCTATTGAGTTAGGTCTACCCATACTACGGAGTTGGGAATTTACCTATTGAGTTAGGTCTACCCATATTCTGGAAAACATGATTAATTAATTAGGGATAATTAATATAAATTATGAGGGTGATTAATTAGGTGTAATTAATCGACTAAGACACGAGGTTGGACTCAGTTGTAGCGTAAAACTGCCCGGACCCAACCGGCTTAACCAGTTGCTACAAATGTTAGCCCAATGTGAGAGGTCTTAGGCACAAATTAAATACGTGATTAAAGTAAAGACACGAGGTTAGACCCTTTTTATGACGTAAGGCTGCCCGGACCCAACCGGCATATCCAGCAGTCATAAAAGACGGTCTAATGTGAGAGGTCTTTATGAGGTCATGATCTTAATTAATTAATTAAGAAACACTTAACCATATTAGCATGTAGAGGGACATGAGGGGTTAAGTGGGGGCCTTGGGTGGCAATAGAAAATACGATTAGAATACTTAACCAAAGTGGAACATGTAATTAAAACATGGTTAAAGGGTTAAGTAAGTGCTTTGGGTGGCATGTGGAAATCTAGTGGGTGCCTTGAATGGCAATTAAAATATGATTAATGACTTAACCAGAATTTATAACATATAAGTGGACATGGTTAAAGGGTTAAGCGTGATTCACTAGAAATAACAAGCTTAGGTGGTAGCTTGTGGGGGCCCATTTCAACCAATATCCCAAACGTATCTTAGTATGCTCGACTCTAGTCGAGTGACGGGACACGCATATTGGGCTTGACTATAAGAGGCCAAAATGGGTTAGCGGTGGCAACGCATGACCAACGGGTTTCATATGCGTGTGTGGACCCGGGCTGGTAAATAAGACGTTGTTGCATCGTGTAGATATAAGCCATGCACCGTTAGTTTTATCAGGTTGCCACGTTGGGGAATGGTACACCCCACGGTGGGGCCAGCACGGGTATCTACGTTAGGGAGCCGATCGAATGGGGAGTAGTGTGTACACCTAGTGGATTGTAGGACCCTGTGGCGTCTACTCAGTCACCTAGGGGTACGCGAGAACTATTAAGTTAATTTTATAAGTCCATGGGTGGGATCAACCTTTAAGTTAGGAATGACTGGTGTGGTGCAGTTTAGTAATTTACCTTTGGAAGGGTAGATGCGTCTTTACGTTTCTTAGTTTATCCTAAATCTACCAAGCTTCTTAGTGTAGCCATTCATCCCCAGACGACACCGTATATCAAGCTTATGTCTTCTCTGGTTACTTTAATGATTGTATTGTTAAAGTTATAGGACTCGCTCAGACTTATGTCTGACCCCGTTGTTTTTATCTTTTTTTCCCAACCCTCAGGTTATCAGAGTGGGCCCAGTACGAGTGGGCTTTGATCAGGCTGCTTTATTCTCTTTTGGAGCTTGGAACATAGATGTAGAGCTCAGCTTACCCTTTCTTTTATAGCTATCAGTTCATGTATTGGGATTATGTACTTTTATTTATCAGGATGTATATTTTGTACTTGACTCTTATTATGGTTTTGTGATGTAACCAAACATGTTTTACTTTCCGCTGCAATGAAATGATGTTTTAAAATTTTCAAGTATTACTTATATCTGTCTTGTTGTAATTTTTCTGTTCTATATTCACTTAAAATACTCCACCGATGTTATGGCATTCCCTTAGCGAGTGACCATAGCGGGTGTGGGGTGTTACAATGATAGTGTCTACTCAGTAAATTATTGATACTGAAAATAGCGTAAGCAGGATTACATTTTTACCCTTACACCGTTTATAATACCGTAGTCTATACAGTACCGTAAACCCACCGTAAACGATGGCATCAGAGGGCACTCCATAGGTACGATACAAATCAAAATCGTATGGGGTTCGATAAGGATAATATGACAAGGCACTCGAGGCAATGCCCAGGGTAGGATTCTACCAATTGCTCTCCCGGACTGGTGGTAACGCATAGCAGCCACTACCGCCCACCTCGGAACACACTCCCAAAGTCATAAATGGGCCCAAATCATCATCATCATCATAGTCATAGAAATAGTATCGAAGAAGTGTGTCCGATCAAAGGTGCTACCTCAGTTAGTCACGGTATAGCTCCTGTTTTAGTCATTTCAATTCTGACCCGAAGGTCAGGGCTATTTCGTCATCGTCCATCTTCTTCGATTCAATAATCGCCTCCAAGTCATCATACTCATTCTGGATACGTCATAACGTTCACAGTTGTCAAAGTGGTATCGGCACTGACAGAGAGTATGCCTTATGTCGACTCCGGTCTCTTTAACAACCAACGCTTACATCTTTCACATCGGTTGGTTCTTTTATATTTCACAAAGGTTCGCTTTCATATCAAAATATCATATTTTTTCCGAACCCATTTTTATATTCAAAATAGAATATAAATTTCATATCAGAAATATCCCAATCATTCCCAACCGATTATATTCCAAACCAGGATATATTTCCATATCATTATATTATACTCATATAATATTTCAAATCGATTCTATATTCCCATGGAATATACTTCATCTTAAAAGGTTTCAGTTATTTCAAATTGATTTATATTCGAAATCCATTCATTTCCAAATAGAATATATATATATTCCCATATCCATTCATTTCAATCTTTGGAAATCCATCTATATCGAGTAGAATAAAATCTACCTTTCCATATAAAAATCGGTTTAAAAATCAATTCACATTCAAAATAGAATATATCTTAATCTCAACTCCATTTGACCTAACGGTTTAAATCCAAACACTTTCCATTCGGAAGAAGAATTATAATTCATAAAATAAAATTTTGAAAATAAATATTTATAAGTAAACCATATATATAAAATTTCTTATAAAAAAAATCATTAAAGTGTACTAAGATAATTTAAATCACTATATACATATATATATATACATAAAATAAAGACTTTGTTAAATAATTTTTGAATAGTAATATATATAAGAAAACTTCACTTATAACAAAATAGATATATATAGTTTATAAAATAAAATAAAATTTTAAACCTTAACTTGTTTCTCCTTCCGAATCTCAATATTTGAAACAAAATTCCAGTCTCAAATGGAGTTACACAGTTTCAATGTCTTAATCCAAGCCCATTTAACCCATTTCCATTTCGAAGATTCAAAACCATACTCGTATTTAGTTAAAACAACTCCAAATATCCTCGATTACTTTTATTTTAGAATTTAAATTCAAAGAGAATTTATTAAAGTTGAGTCACCAATTATTAGAATAAAATCCCAAATCATATTTAAATCCAAATTACAAACTTCCAAATTAGTTTGGGAAAATTTTCTTAACCCTTTCAAATAACATCGAGAATTCATATCTTCAAAGAAGAATAAAATTTATCGGAAGTCGATACATTTCCTTTAAATGAAATTTTCCATCAAATAGAGTTCAAATAATTTAAAAATCATTTAACCAACCGATGTCCATATATAATTCTCTATCCTATGGCCAAGTGATTTTAAATTTAATTTCTCGATATTTAGGGATGGATCTATCATTTCAATCCAAATCAGGGTCACAGAGATTTATCATTCACTCTGTGTTCTTAATTTATATAAATCGATAAATCCCGGGTTTATTCGATGCACGTAACATCAAGGGTAAATGTGATTTACCGTCGAAATCAACATGCAAAAAAATATACTGAAGTATGGAGCATCAGCAATGTCACAATCAATTCAGTAATAAATTTCAACCAACATCCGTCACAACCATTCCATTCAACTGATCAGCATTTAAACTGTTTTCAGGATTAGCGAGGATTCGAATTTCCAACTAGAAATTTAAATTTAATTAAATAACTAATCATCGAACTAAATTGGCATTTTAACACACTTGCATGTCACATTTTAAAACACACATCAACAATCAAACACAACCATGCAACCAAATTTATTTCATAATTCAATTTGATAAATATGGGAATTATTTAGTTCATCATGAGTGGAAAATCACTCACCTTCGGGTCCTTAGTGGATCGGACGTCCAAAAGAAGCCCAAAATTTGACAGTCTCCAAATGCAACCAAACCAGCGCCAAAATGTCCGCAATTTCGCCACGATCCCAATGCAACAAACCGCGTCCAAATCCGATTCCGTATGAGAAAGTTATTAGTGTTTTACTGTCTGAATTTCAATTATATAAAATTAATAAAATAAAAACCTCACCCACATGAATTCCGCCACGTCAGCACACCCACCTTCATCTTCCCGCTCCTTCACTTTCTCACTACTGTAGCCAACGAATTTCTGAACCCAAATCACCAAACTTTGACCATCTCAAACTCTCCACTCCGGCCACCGTTCAACCCAAGACCACATCCAATTGAAAGCCTATCTCCAGGCGCATCTTCCCGTACCTTCGCCTTCGACTCCGGTGGTCTCCACCTCGCCCGCGGCCTTGATGAACGCAGCGGTTTTAAACCCTTCAACTACCAAATTTCGGCGATACACACACCTATACAACCTCCTACTATCGTCAATCAACTCCAGTCGTCGAGAGTTATAATACCCAGATCCCCGTTTCTCCAATTAAAGCCCAAATCGAAAACCCCCAAATCAATACTTAGGGTTTCGAAACAGCGAACTTTGACCGTAGTTTCCGGCCACTACATGCCATGCATGTCGAAACTGAGAGCACCAATAGCTTCGTGACGTCGAGAGCTTCGATTTGATATGTAATAAGTTAGGTTTTGAAGAGTTTTGAATTTGAGCTTGTATTTTGTTTTTTAAGTTTTGAAATTTGATTTCAGCCATGGATAAAGAGGAAGTAAGAAGGAAAACAACGTGAATATGAAAAAATGAGCTGGTGGGGTAAAGATGGATCTTATTTATATATGTATATAAGGCCCGATATAATAAACACTCAGCTATTCTATATCTCTGATTCAATTCGCGTTTTATCCCGTGCGATCACATAACAAGTCCGATTATTCTAAAAATTTAAAACCTATAATAATTCGCCATTCCGGAACCAATGGCGCAAGTTTCGTCGAATTCCGAGATAGTCGTTGAAACCGTTAAATTCCATAGTTAATTAAATAAGTAAAATATTCAATTATTCAATTAACTGTTTTAATTCAAATTTAAATATTTATAAATTCAAATTTAAACTAAATTATAACTTAAATAAATTCTATAAATTTATTTCATAAATTTTAAGTTCCACATTTGATTATTTTCAAATTTAAAATTTGAATTTCAAATTAAATTTAAACAACTTAAATTCCATCGTTTAACAATTCAAATTTGAATTCCTTTTTAACTTAAATATTTCAAAATTCCATTTAAATCAAATTACAACTTAAATAAAGTTTATGAATCGATTTCACAAATTCTAAGATTAACTCATTTATTTATTTTAAATCTAAATTTAAAATATACAGAAAATATTGGGATGTTACATTCTCCCCCACTTAAAAGCTTTTCGTCCTCGAAAAGAGAACGAGATAAGGTATAAAATAAATCATACTTTCAAATTCCATACTTATAAAATAACATTTATAAGATAAGTATATAGTTGTAAAACCCCATAAATTTTCTAACTCCCGAAATCACGGAAAATTTCGGCAGCATCTCCCCTGTACAGAGGGCCCCGGGAAAAATCCCGATACATATATCAATCCAAAATATACATCTCATCAACGATGAGGCATCCCTGAACCAGGGGAAAACAAAAACAAACCACCAAGCTTTATACAACCCCAAATACGTACCTCTTTAAGCGTTTATTTTGCGGTTTTTATTTACCTTTGCATTTAGCATTTAGCGCAAGCGAGCTCCAAGGCGTAGTGCAACTTCTTTGCACATGCTACAACTCACACTCGCAAAAGAATTCAACATATAAATAATACATAGCAACAGTACACAATTTACACAACATATAATCAACATTTCAACTACTAATCCAACATATTCTCCCACTAAAATTTGGACTCTGACTGAAGCACACTAGGAAAAAGTTGTAGCTTACGCTTCAGGCTTTCCGAATTGCCCGGATTCATTGAATTCAGATAATTCGTTCAAAAGTTATGACTGTTTTGGTGAAGGCGAACACTTCAACCCATACTCTGAAAATGCAGGTTTGAATTATTCAACCCAATTTTAACCCTTTAAACATCAAAATTCTACCCAGCATATAAAGGAAAAGTTTAAGTTTACATCCTGAGCTTTCCAAATTGTACTCGCACATCGAAATCCGATGCTCTGTTAGGAAGTTGTGACCAAAACAACATTGGTATTCAGTTCAGATTTTAATTTCCTGCGCATACAACTACGACTAATTCATGGATTCCAACCTAATAAATATCGAAATTAGGCGAGGCGCTATTAACAAAAGTTTTAGTTCAGTTTCTAACGTTTTCAAAAAGTCCAGAATCGTTAAATTCCGACCATCCATTCAAAAGTTATGGTCATTTTAGCTTCAGTTTATCGACTATATGTCGATTTACTTAAATTTGGAGTTCAAACTTTCAGAAAAGAAATTTTTTGTAAATTCGTTATGACTTCAAATTTGTCATCACTACTTTACTCGAGAAATGGACTCCAAACTTTATTGTCTTAACTATCAAAATGAATTATCGCCCATTGCTCATAATACGATTTTCCTTTTTGTACTTAATATGTCCATATTTATTTTACTTGTATATTAAATATGCTTTATTTCATTACTCGTTCTATTATCGTCCATTAAATTCCTTGCATTTACTTTATTATTCGAGCAATGGCTTCATATTCAATTCCTTATTCCATTCTTATTCGTTTACATACTTCATTCCAAGTATTAAATTTTTAAATAAAACTTGGATTCATTTTAGATTTTCCAACTAATCGGGTCCTATTAGATCTATTAATTCATTACCATGAATTTATTTGCCAAATTTATAACTCATTTCTTTTCGATGTACTCAATTCTCAATCGATCTCGATATTGTCTTCTAAGTTATCTCTCATCGAGTCAACACACTTGTCCCGACTAAATTTAGCCTTATTCAAAAATTTCAAATGCGGGTTCATTTTATAAATGTTAAACCACTATTCATTCGATTCCTTTAAATTTTCATTTAAATTTAGTTCTAAATCGGCTACTTTAAGTTTCTCGAGTTTACTTCCCTTTATTCTAATTCATTCGACCTATTTTATTTCTCTAAGTTGATTTTATCTTATTAAATCTATCCAACTCGGGCCAAGTTTTATTTTATATTTCATTTCAATATCTCCATTATCTTATTCCGAATGAACCAAATTACATATTTGCATCTTATTTCTTTCGTTTGGCATTTCTATTCATCATCTGAACATTTCCACTTATTCCTATTTGTTTTTAAATTAAGGTTTATTCCTTTAACTCAATTCATCAATTAGACTTCCAAGTTCCAAATTGAATTAAGGTTGGATCATAACTCGAATTTTATACTTAGTTCCTGCCTTTATTATTATTCGATTTTCTAAGTCAACTTTATTTTACTAGATTCCTTTTCTCAAATGAAATCGTATTTCATTTGACAAAAGTGGTTTACACTCTATTCCTTCATGGTTTATACTTAGATTAATATTCGATATATTGTCCAAATGGGGTCTAACCCATTTAGATCCTTATACCTTCATTCTACTTGTACTCTAATTCACCGCTTAATTCCATCGTCTTAAATTTATCGACTATTTCAATTTATCGACTAACCTAAGTACTTTTATTTCTTTAAATCTACTCATTAATTATTCCAAACCCAAACTATTGCCAGTTAATTTATATAATAAACTTTCCAAATTTAATTTAGTTGACTTCAATTAACTTGGTTTCACGGTAAATTTCAACTTTGGCTCACACTTCTATAATCAAAGTTAAAATTGGTTTACACTAAATTTCACTCATGCTTAACCGTTCCATTGACCATATCTCTCCTTTTAATACCTAAGTCCATTTCACGATTTAGAAACCTGAAATTTCCAGGAATCGAGTTACTTTAGTACTTAAGTTGATATTATTAGTTAAATCGAACTCAGAACTTAGATTCTGGGTTTATAAACGAAGTCTAGAATAATATATACCTATACCTTATACTATATATAAATCTAGATCCAACTCCTGGATTATCAAAGAACCTAGGAATTCCAATACCTGGGTAAATTTTAAACTCGACTCTAAATAACATATACCAATACTTTTATATTTATAATTTTATACCATATGGAGTTAAATTCAAAAATCCTTTGTCAAAACCAATGTGACGGCCCACCCTGCACCAGCCTGCATTTCCTCCGAAAGTGCGCTGTACACATGCCCAACTAGCACGGGACGGTCGTCAGGAGAAAGAAAAGAAGAGAATGAACTAATCAAGGAACCTGTAGAATGTCTCACAGCGCATGGGATAAAATATAATAATAACATACTTGACATAAAACAGGCGAGCATAAGCTGATAACTAATAATCAATGTCAACATCAGAGCAGCGGAAATCCAAATACAACTTATTACAACTTTCCAAATTTACTGTCTCTAACAAAAGAAAACTAAAGTAGAAGACGCACCACCAATGCCCAAGCAGTGATCTTCAACAATACAGGGAGAATACTATATATATTACGTGGAAGCCTCCTGCTCGTCTCCGGATCATCTACCCGTGCATCACCAGCTAACCTGTCTCTAGTCTGCTCGTGTGAGCACCCAGAGTAATAAGAGGAGACATAAAACTCTGGGTCAGACATAAAGCCTGGTATGAGCGATAAGCATCTAAACAGAATAATAACAGGTATACTAAACCATACCTGAACCTGGACCTGCAACCAAAGAGTTAGTACCACATACCGTACAGTACTCTAAGGTGCCATAATAAATAGTGTAAGAATATGGGGGTGGGATGTGCATGTCATAATGATAGCAACCAAATCAACCATAGCAACCATCCTCACATCTCTCACTCAGTGCGTAAAGAATACGATATCTACCACTTTGAAACACTAGACAAACTGAGGCAACGACGAATCCCGACATGTAGAAACCCTGCTATGACCAAGCTAAACATATGGAGTCATGACCAAACATTTCAATGACCCACTTCATTGGTTGTAGCCCTTGGTTCTACCGATGCCATAATGGCCCTGAATCCGTCTTCGTACCTCCTACCATAGTGGTTCAAAGCTATAGACGTCGATAACTCCTTGGCACGCGTCCCGCAGCAAAGCCCAATCATGAAGCCCACTCATTGGTTCCCGGCTGGATCCTGAGTCAGAGCTCCTCGTTTGGACTTCCTTTGCATCTCGGGTTTTGATCGAATTGGAGTGGGTCTTCAAAAGAGTTGTCGTGCAGTAGAAGCCCTAGAATACGGTTCGGTTCGGTGATCATTACCCTCGTCGGTTCGGTTCGGTCCTCCTTCCTTGTCATCTTTCCATTCGGTTCGGGTCGGGTATTCCACTTCAGGTCGGGTCGGTGTCCTCCTCCGGGTCGGGTCGGGTGTCCTTCCTTCCAGTGCTCCGATCCGCTCCCTTATTTCTTCACGTATTCCGATCCGATCCCTCCTTGCCATCTGATCCGCGTGGCCTTCCCTCTTGCTAGTTCTTCCAAATGTTTACTTCCGATCCGAGCCCTGCGTCTCCAAGTCGATCCGATCTGGCCTCCAATTATCCTTCTGATCCGATCCCCTTATCCACTCCAACTCTAAGCAAACGGCCTTCCTTCTTGCCAAGCCTCCTATGTGCCAACTCCGGTTCGGGTCGGGTTTCTTGCCCAGTTCACATATCCGATCCGAGCCCCCATCCGATCCGATCCGAAGCCCTACACAACTTTCTGCAACTTTTCCAGCAACTTGTTTACGTCGTTCGACGACGTTTTTGACAAATCTAACTATTCTAATCAATCACAATTCATGTCAAATAGTCATAACAACATAGCAAATTAACCTCAAACACCAAAACAATGAATTTATATGTCAAAATGGATCAAACGTGCCCAAAACCCCTTATTTTCCTATAATCCTTCTTAATCATGTTTAAGCATACAATTAGCAAAACACATCGAAATTAACCCAAATTTCTAACAGAGCCTTAAAACATTATTTTAGAATTTTAGGAATTTTTCCAGAATTTATTTACGTATAAATTCGCTAATCTTCACTAATTACCCTTAATTAACTGTAATTAGTGTCAAAATGATGCTATCACTCACCTTGGCCACAAAATAAAACACCAAATCTGAAATACTCTCTGTTTGGGTCGAATTTCTATGTATAGCAGCAGCTCCAACCTTGCTTTGTTGCTATTTGGCCTTGTTTTGATGTAGTTTAGGCTTAATCTTCACTAAAAATGTGTTTTGGGGTGGTTTTAGAGGATGGAAGCCATTACTAAGGTCTCAAGGAGGTTTGTGGCGGCTCAAAACTGAAATGAAAGTGATAACCTAACCCTAATCAGTCCTCCTATACCTCTAAACCCGAAATTTCTCTCTGGGCCTAGCTGCTAATTACCCGGTTAGGCCCAATTAAGCTGTTTTTCACCATCTGAAACTTGTTTCAGCCATATCTCCCAAACGGTGAGTCCGTTTGACTAATGTGACCACTCTACGGAAAGAGAAACCATCATCCGGAGACAATGGAAGTGGTCTCAAGTCAAAATTCCTTTCCAGTCAAAAGTTATGGCCAAAACAGTGCCAACTAGGGGTAAAATGGTCATTTAAAAATCGGGAAAAATCATGAACATGGGAAATGACCCCAATAGTCGTCTCCCAAAGATACATGACCATAAGACTTCGTATGTGACAGAAATAAATATTCTACGATCCTATGATGCGTAGAATGCGGGTCGTTACACTCTCCCCCCCCCCCCCCCCCCCTTAAGAAATTTCATCCCCGAAATTCCTTAACCCAAAACATACAAAGGATCCCGCATGCCTAACAACCACGTACAAAAATCAAACATGCAAAACAAGCAAACAAGCCTATCCTAGCATGCGGAAAACTAAATCGAAGTCAAAATCTTACCAGGCAAAGAGTTCTGGGTGTGTCTTCCTAATTTCCTCCTCTGTCTCCCAAGTACAATCACTCTCGTCCTTGCTCCACTGTACCTTGACTAGCTTCACCGCCTTCCTTCGAAGTTGCTTCATGTCGTGTTCGACAATACGGGCCGGCTTGCGGTTCCTAACCGCCTCGGGTTCTACTTCGAAGTCCTCTAACTGATCAGGTGAAATAGTCATATCTGGGTCGTGAACGAACTTCCTTAGTTGGGAAACATGAAATACGTTGTGAACTCCCGCCATCTTCTCCGGTAAGTCAATTCTATATGCCAAATTCCCGACTAGCTCAAGAACAGGGAATGGGCCAACAAATCTTGGTGCCAACTTGCCTCTCCTGCCAAATCGTATTACGCTCTTCAACG
Organism: Allium sativum; assembly: GCA_030737875.1. Lineage (NCBI taxonomy): Eukaryota > Viridiplantae > Streptophyta > Magnoliopsida > Asparagales > Amaryllidaceae > Allium > Allium sativum. Next base: position 514,756,272 of record CM060924.1, read on the forward strand.
GAGAAATCTTGACAAACACCAAGTCGCCAACGGAGAATTTTAAGTCTCTTCTCCTCTTATCAGCATAACTTTTCTGCCTATCCTGGGCTGCCTTCATTCGTTGTTGAATGATCTTGATTTTATCTGAAGTTTCCCTAACCACATCTGGTCCAAGCATAAACTTCTCACCAGTCTCTATCCAACATGATGGTGAGTTGCACGGTCTTCCATACAAAGCTTCAAATGGAGCCATACCGATACTGGATTGGTAACTATTATTATATGCAAACTCTACTAGATGCAAATGGTCATCCCATGATCCACCAAAATCCAATATACAAGCTCTCAAGAGATCTTCCAATATGCGATTCACCCTCTCCGTCTGGCCGTCGGTCTGAGGATGATATGCGGTACTGAGATGTAACTCTGACCCTAGAGCCTCTTGTAAGCTCTTCCAAAACCCACTAGTGAACAACGGGTCTCGGTCGTTCACAATGCTTTTAGGTACTCCATGAAATCTCACTACCCACTTCATATACAATTCTGCTAACTTAGCTGCCGTTCTGGTTGATCTAACTGGTATAAATCTTGCACTTTTGGTCAATCGGTCCACAATCACCCAAATGCTATCATGTCCCGATCTAGTCCTTGGTAAACCATCGATGAAATCCATCGAGACTTGCTCCCATTTCCATTCGGGAATTTCTAATGGCTGTAACAATCCACTAGGCTTCTTTTGCTCGGCTTTAACTAGCTGGCAATTCATGCATTTGGATATAAACTTCCCAACGTCTCTTTTCATTCCTTCCCAGTAGTAAGTCTGTTTCATGTCTCTATACATCTTATTACCACCAGGGTGTATAGTCAGCTTTGAGTGATGACATTCTTTAAGCACTTCATCTCTCAATCCATTGACATTGGGTACAACAAGCTTTCCATTCTTTCTAAGCCATCCATCTCGATCAAGCCCATACTTGTTCATCTCCTCATCGATGCCCATCTCTAACTTGGAGATGATTTCCAATACATTAGGATCGTCCCTCTGACTAGAGCCGATCCGCTCAATCAAAGTGGGTCTGATCGTCAAACTTGCTAACATTTCTGGATTCAATTCGCACTTTGGCCTGAAATCAAACCCCGCGATAAACTCCAGTTGCTTCCATTCAAGGAACATAGCCCCTAAGCTGGCATGTCTTCTACTCAATGCATCAGCCACCGCATTGCCCTTTCCTGGTGTGTATGTGATGTCAAAATCATAGGATGCTAAGCACTCTAACCATCTCTGCTGACGGAGATTCAGATCTTTCTGAGGGAAGAGATACTTTAACGACTTATGATCTGTAAACAACTCAAATCTTTCTCCCAAGAGGTAGTGTCTCCACATCTTTAACGCGAACACGATTGTTGCCAACTCTAAATCATGGGTAGGGTATCTTCTCTCGTGCGGCTTCAATTGCCGACTTGCGTAAGCTACAACCCTACCGCCTTGCATCAATACAGCACCCAGTCCGGTACCACAGGCATCCGTGTATACCGTCATCTCTTCATCCCCCTTAGGAATGACTAACACTGGTGCGCTTGTCAACTTGTCCTTTAGAATTTTGAATGCATTCTCGCACCTTTCATTCCAGACAAAAGCTTGATTCTTCTTGGTCAACTGGGTCAATGGTGCTGCTATCTTGGAGAAACTTTGGATAAACTTACGATAATATCCCGCTAACCCCAAGAAACTTCTTACATTTGTTGCATTCTTGGGCGTAGGCCAATCCTGTACCGTAGCCACCTTCGCTGGGTCCACGGCAATCCCATTTTATGATACAACATGGCCCAAGAACCTCACTTCCCTCTTCCAGAAGTGACACTTAGAAAACTTTGCTTTCAACTGGTGTTTTCTCAACACCTCCATCACTATTCTTAAATGTCCCTTGTGTTCTTCCTCTGTCCTCGAGTAGACCAAAATATATCATCAACGAACACAAGGACAAACTTATTCAACTGATCTCTGAATACCCTATTCATAAGATCCACAAAATATGCTGGGGCATTGGTCAGCCCGAATGGCATGACCAACCACTCATAAAACCCAGACGGCGTCCGAAATGCCGTTTTAGCTATACTCTCAGCTTCCACTCTAAGCTGATGAAAACCTGTCGCGAGATCCAACTGAGAAAATATTCTCGCGCCACTCAACTGATCAAACAAATCATCTATCCGCGGTAGAGGATACTTGTTCTTCCTCGTCACTTTATTCAACTCGCGGTAGTCTACACACAAACGAAGGGAACCATCCGCCTTGGTAGCAAACACAACTGGTGCTCCCCATTCAGAAACACTCCTTCTGATAAATCCCTTCTTCAAAAGATCGCTGACTTGCACCTCGAGCTCTCGCTGCTCCCTTGGTGCCATACGACGAAGTGGCATCACTATAGGCCTGGCATCTTTTACCAAATCAATACGGAACTCAATCTCTCGGTCTGGTGGAAGTCCGGTCACTTCTTCGAAAACATCCGGATACTGGCCAACCACGGGCAAACCTGACAACTCATTATGCGGAATGTCGAGGGAGTTTAGAAAACTAGCCAATACCCCCTTACTGGGTAGACCACCAAACACTATCCTCCGCCCATCATCCGCTCTAGCTGTCACCAACAAGCCCTCACAGTCTACCACCACCCCGTATCTTTAGAGCCAATCTACTCCCAAAATAATGCCAAACCTAGTAAAGCCCAAAACAAAGCAATCACAAACAAACATGCATCCATGACTCAATAAGACCACATTACGACAAATCATGCTAAGGCTAGTCGAACCACCAATCGGGTTCGTCACTACTAAAGGTCTATCGACAATCTCGGGCTCCAATCCCAACCTATCTACCAGGTCACTAGATATGAAAGAACTGGAAGCTCCGGTATCAAACAAAACTCTAACAGGAACATCATAAACAGAAAGCATACCTTGAATGACGACATTCTTTCCCTTCTCCGCCGCAGTTGGGGCATTCGACGAAGAAGGAATAGCATTAAGGGCGTATGCTTTCACCATTTGCTTTTCCTTAGGGGGCTGTGGACACTTGTCCTTGTGATGTCCCATTTGGCCACAGTTGAAGAACTTCCTATCCGCTGGCTTGGCCCGACAATTACTAGCATAATGGCCCTTCTTACCACAGCTGAAGCACTCCACATCTTGCTTATTCCTTTTCTTCTGGCCATCTTTAGCTTGGTTCTGCTTTCTCTTATTCTGGGAACCACCCTTCCCTCCACCACTTGCTTGTGGTTTTGGCTCTTCTGCAGATGCAACCTCAATCTTTGACTTAGGGTAGAGACTTTCTGATCTTAATGCTTACCCCACAATCGACTCAAACGTCTCATCGATGTGGTTAATAAGCTTTTCCCCTAAGTACTGATCCAAGCCAGTTATGAATTTCTCATTCTTCTTCTCGGCAGTATCAATAAGAGATAACCCATATTTCGACAAAGTGTCGAATTCAGCAATATACTCCGAGACTGCTCTGCCATTCTGCTTGAGCTCCAAGAATTTCTTAAACAGCACTGACTTCTGAGCAGCTGGAATGAACTTCTCGCTAAAGCGAGCTTTAAACTGCTCCCAAGTAATCTGATCTTCGGGAGTAGCTGCCTTTATAGCATTCCACCAATTCATTGCCCGCCCTTGCAGCTGACGGGACGCTAGCTTTCTCTTCATCGCATCCTCAATACCCAAATCCTCGAAGATACGTTCGCAACTATCCACCCAATCTTGAACATCCGTGGCCGACTCCGTTCCGTGAAACGACTTCCCACCAAGGCTAGTATAATCCTTATTCAACTTGGCGAAGTCGACCCTCGGCGCCTGCACTATTGGACCACCACCATTTCCACCATTGGGAGCTGCCCTCTGTACATCTCTAAGCATTTCTCTCATGAGGTCAGTAAACATCGTCCTCATGTCAGCAGCATTCCCATTATTGGCTCCCCTACCGGCACCTCTAGTATATCGGCTCATCGTCAATCTGAAAAAGGAAACGATTAACGACTCCATAGTGGTGCTAGTGCAGTACGACTTCATTCTTATACTACTAATAGTATATATACATAGCTTTTGAAAACCAAAATAATCACAAATACGCTCTCTCGTATACGTATATTATCTCTCCCTGATAACTTCCCTAAGTTAACTACGCAACCTGGCTCTGACACCAAGTGTGACGGCCCGCCCTGCACCAGCCTGCATTTCCTCCGAAAGTGCGCTGTACACATGCCCAACTAGCACGGGACGGTCGTCAGGAGAAAGGAAAGAAGAGAATGAACTAATCAAGGAACCTGTAGAATGTCTCACAGCGCATGGGATAAAATATAATAATAACATACTTGACATAAAACAGGCGAGACAGTGCATAAGCTGATAACTAATAATCAATGTCAACATCAGAGCAGCGGAAATCCAAATACAGCTTATTACAACTTTCCAAATTTACTGTCTCTAACAAAAGAAAACTAAAGTAGAAGATGCACCACCAATGCCCAAGCAGTGATCTTCAACAATACAGGGAGAATACTATATATATTACGTGGAAGCCTCCTGCTCGTCTCCGGATCATCTACCCGTGCATCACCAGCTAACCTGTCTCTAGTCTGCTCGTGTGAGCACCCAGAGTAATAAGAGGAGACATAAAACTCTGGGTCAGACATAAAGCCTGGTATGAGCGATAAGCATCTAAACAGAATAATAACAGGTATACTAAACCATACCTGAACCTGGACCTACAACCAAAGAGTTAGTACCACATACCGTAGAGTGCTCTAAGGTGCCATAATAAATAGTGTAAGAATATGGGGGTGGGATGTGCATGTCATAATGATAGCAACCAAATCAAGCATAGCAACCATCCTTATGTCTCTCACTAAGTGCGTAAAGCATACGATATCTACCACTTTGGAACACTAGACGAACTGAGGCAACGACGAATCCCGACTTGTAGAAACCCTGCTATGACCAAGCTAAACATATGGAGTCATGACCAAACATTTCAATGACCCACTTCATTGGTTGTAGCCCTTGGTTCTACCGATGCCATAATGGCCCTGAATCCGTCTTCGTAACTCCTACCATAGTGGTTCAAAGCTATAGACGTCGATAACTCCTTGGCACGCGTCCCGCAGCAAAGCCCAATCATGAAGCCCACTCATTGGTTCCCAGCTGGATCCTGAGTCAGAGCTCCTCGTTTGGACTTCCTTTGCATCTCGGGTTTTGATCGAATTGGAGTGGGTCTTCAAAAGAGTTGTCGTGCAGTAGCAGCTGAAACACCCCACCTCCGTTAGGGTCACTCTCAAAGGGAATGCCCTAATTTTGGTGGAGGTTTATAAGTACAAGTCACAGATATACAAGACAGATATGAAAAAACACATATTTGTAAACAGCGGAAGAACAACAAAATTTTATTTCATAAAGTCAAATACGTGTTACAACAACATCCTTTCCAAAAACATAACATAACACTTTCATAATCTGTCTTGAGTACATGATTTAAAGAAGCATAAATAAAACATAGATAAACTGCAAAAGCCCCATAGTGGATTGTCCAAAGCCATAGTTCAAAACAGGAAAGTCCAAGCAATACATTTCTCTTCTTCAAGCTGGATGTTGAGGTTGGTCAAGCTGCTGTATTCCCTCCCTGTGGACCTGGGGGGGGGGGGGGGGGGGGGAACGGAAGAAAAGAAGACGAAAGAAAAGTAGAGTCAGACATAAAGCCTGAGTAAGTCTAGTACTATTTTGTCTATGAATAAAGAACTGGGTATGATAAGTATAAATAAGAAGTGGGCAAGCACTATGAACTTGGTTAAGTTGTCTAGGGTCGAATATACTATCGTACCCCATGTTAATCTCTGAACCCATATAAACTAGTTCCCAACTGGCACCCCATAATCAGGGTGATGTGATCCATTCAATGATGATCGGCTCCTACTCGCATAGTTACATGTGTCTTACGGCCCCCGATGTCTGTAGTTACCTATGCTGGTCCAACCATGGGGTGTATCAAGTCCCATAGTGGCAACCCGACACAACCTTAGAGTGCACAGGTATGCTACTGGTGTCCAGTGCCTTATTTTTCTGCACCGGAGTGTGTGCACGCCCGCACTCCGTTAGAACCTACACTGCTACACCACCGCCGTCGATTTGACCTCTTACAATCAGCCCAGTAATCGTGCCCCACCCTGCCTAGTTTCAGGGTATCCTGATACACCTTTTAGGGTTACTGCTGAAAAGGGTCCCCCGTTACTAGGTTTTCTATCTCTAGCCAACATGCTAAGTTAGTTAAGTGTTTCCTAACCTAACCCCACCAGTCCGTTTAGTTTAGCATGTTCCATTTTGATTAAGTCTTTAGTTCACTTAATCCTAACAATCCTGACTCAGCCTTAATTGTCTTATTAAGACCCTGACCTCTCACATTAGACAGGTATTGTTGCGGCTGCCTGTTGCCGGTTGGTTCCGGGCAGTCTTACGCCACAACTCAGTCTAACCTCGGGTCCTTATTGGGCTCCATGTTTAACTTCCCACATTGGATAGGTATTGTTGTGACTACTGGACAGCCGGGCGGTTCCGGGCAGGTTTACATTACAACTCAATCCAACCTCGGGTTAAACACATCGTATTTTCTACATTTACATATCTTGTCATTCTTCTTTATTTCTTATATGTAAATATTTGCGGCCCATTATTAAGTTAATGGTGTAAAGGTTACACCAATCACGGGCCCAACCCATACTTGAATTTGGGCCCTTCTATTTTATATTTTCATTCATTAATAAATTTTTAACCCAACGTTATTTTCCCCCGTTTTACACGTCCGTTTATATATATTGGGCTTAGCCTTTTAAAGCCCAATTTAGCCATGTGAAAGGGGAGGCTTATGGCGTATACACAAAGAGGGGAAGGTGAGCGCATGAACTTGCAATAAGACGTTGGAAATACAAAATAGAAATTGGTGTACTTGCATAGTGGTAACATAGGTGACATGAATCATAGCATGTGAACTTGCATAGGTTTAACTACAACATGAACCTATATTCTTATTTAGGCATAATGTCAAACATAAGCATGTCATAAATACTTTTAGCATAAACACGGCATAATGTCAAACATAAGCATGGCATAAGTAAAGTTAAATTTGTTCATGGCATAAACATAAACAAGTCATGTTCATAAGGTTTCTACATGTTTACAAAGGGGATACTTTGTTACTAACACAAAAGCATAGTTCAACTTAATCATGGTTTAAGTCTAATCACATAACGATGGTATAAACATACTTATGCATAAATATTCCTAAACATGGTGTTTGCTTTAAAACTTGCAAAAAGGGATTTTTGAGTCTAACCTAGCCATGTCTCACATATGTCATCATATAATTCTTTTTAAACAAGATAGACTTAATCATAGATTTCAATTATGCCACATATCATTCATAGCCTAGCCATATTCATAAGTTTTGCAAAAGCATGACTTAATACATGGATTATGGTGTCAAAATTCCAACATAGTTTCAAACTTGTTCCAATTACTTGCAAAATGATTTATGCACAAAAATATACATCATGATGGCATAATAACAAAGCCCCAAACTCGCATGAATTTCAATCAACTACATACATGTAGCTTCAACATAGATTACATAATTTGCGCAATATTCCAAACGTTTACTTACATAGAACTACCGCATGTAGTTCTTTATAACATAATTCAAGAATATCCAAACGTATACAAATTGATAAGAACGCATAAGTATGAATTACTTTTACTGCCACAATTCAAGCATACACATCTACACAATTGTTTATTCATACCAAAGTAATACTCTACTTACAATGGTTGCGGCGAATTCTCAAATTAAGAGATATGATTCCTATGTTGAATTGATTGGCTTTAGGTTGCTTGAATTGCTTTAGGCTTTAGAACTTTCTCCCTAATTCTCTCTCTAGTTGGCGGCTACTCTTAGTCGTTCCTCAGCAACATGGCGGCTATGTTCTTAATTTTGAATGAATAGATTAGGGTTTAGTCTAGGGTTGTTTATATAGAGGTTAGGAATTGATTAGGACCATTGATGTTGCTAGGTTAGATCATAGCCATTCATTAGGAAGAGAGACCAATAAAAACCCGCCACCTAGCCCTAATGACAAAGCAGACCACAGAGATTCGACCAAACACAGACCTGGCCAGCCAGGTTGACTGGGCTCGACCAGGTCGACACCCCTGTCGACAGGGCTGTCGACAGCCCTGTCGACATGGGTAGCCCAGGTCGACAGCCCAGTCGACCTGGGTGGCCTAGGCGGGTGTTTATCCGCCCTGGCCCACTGGGCCCGATTTTTAATTATTATTTTATTCTGTTTTAATTCAAAACTTCCGAAGGCCATATCTTCTTCATACGGACTCCGTTTTTCGAAAACTCGGACTCTATTTCGCGTATTTTTCCGAGACGAACGCAATGGCGTATCCCGTTTACCTTAGTTCTTTGATTTCAGATTAATTATACTTTAATTTGTTAATTTCACAGTTATAGAATTCTCGGGGTGTTACATTCTCCCCCACTTAAAAGGATTTCGTCCCCGAAATCTTCAAGTTAGGAGGAATGTATATCCTAACATCCAATCATCCATCTACTCATCCATCAAACACGAGCATCCATTGTCCTTAAAAGACTTCTAATGCTTCATGATCATATGCGAAGTGTGTGTGTACATGAACTCATCTAATGCAAAATCAGGCGGTCTACTGATTCAGTTGACCTCCTTAATGCGAATTATGTAAGTGCCATGAATCCATTATGTATGCAAATTTTCCTATTCTTGATTCTACATGAGTGCACAATCATTCAATACAAATGCAGCATCCACATGACAACACATTAAAGTTCAATCACATACGAATGCAAACATATATGCATATGCAATATGAAGTGACTGAGCCGATCTAAAACCTAGATTGTGTGTGTATATGCAACCACGAGCAACCACTAGCAATCACTTGCAACCACTTGCAACCATTCATACATAACATGTTTCCATCCAAAGAGTTTCTACCTAAAAGATACGGTCGAGGAAATATGCCTAAAAAGATAGATAAAAGCGCAACTTAAGGAAAAAGAAAGATCAAGGATGTACCCTCGAACAGAAAAGGGTAGGCAGTACGTATTCTAGCTTCAGTTTCCCAAGTCGCGTCTCCCTCGGCGTCGCTCCACTGAACTTTGACGAGCTTGACTTCGCGGTTGCGTAGCTTCTTCACTTCCGTTCCTAAGATGCGGGTTGGAACTTTTCTTATGGTTGCTTCGCGTTCCACTTCGGCCTCTTCGAGTATATTTGGCTCTACCACTTCAGCAGACTCATGTAGACATTTTCGGAGATGTGAAACGTGAAAAACGTTGTGGACTCCAGCCAACTTCTCGGGTAGCTCTAATCTATAGGCCATTTTCCCAATCTTCTCGATAATAGGGAATGGCCCTACGAACCTTGGTGCTAGCTTTCCTGTGGTTCCAAAGCGAACAACGTTCCTTAGCGGTGATACCTTGAGAAAAACTCTGTCTCCAACTTCAAATTCAAGGTCGGTCCTCCTCTTGTCAGCATAGGACTTTTGTCTATCTTGGGCCGTCTTCATCCTTCTTCGTATTAAGTCTACTTTCTCTGAGGTCTCTCGGATCATATCTGGTCCAAGTATGAGCTTATCCGTCGACTCCCACCAACAAGTGGGCGATCGGCATGGTCTTCCATATAAAGCTTCGAAGGGCGCCATTCCGATGGTTGCTTGATAGCTGTTGTTGTAGGCAAATTCCACCAAAGGAAGGTGGTCTTCCCATGTCCCTCCGAAGTCGAGGACGCATAGCCTTAAAAGGTCTTCCAAAACTCTGTTCACTCTCTCTGTTTGGCCGTCGGTTTGGGGATGATAGGCTGTGCTCAAGCATAACTGCGTTCCTACTGCTTCTTGCAGACTCCGCCAAAATTCACTGGTGAAGATGGGGTCTCGGTCACTAACAATGCTAGATGGTATTCCATGGAGTCGAACGATTTCCTTGAGGTAAAGTGATGCTAGGGATGAGGCAGTTCTTTTACTTTTGACAGGTAAAAAGTGGGCGCTTTTAGTAAGCCTATCCACTATTACCCAAACGCTAGTGTTGCCTCTCCTAGACCTAGGCAGCCCATCGATGAAGTCCATTGAGATGCTATCCCACTTCCACTGCGGGACCTCCAGAGGATGTAGCAGTCCGCCAGGCTTTTTCTGTTCCGCCTTAACCTGTTGGCACACCATACATTTAGAAACGAATTCTGCCACGTCCTTTTTCATGCCATTCCAGAAGAAAGTCCTTTTTATATCTTTGTACATTTTATCTCCGCCTGGGTGTATCGTCATCTTGGAATGATGTGCTTCCTCGAGAACCTTCTTTACTAAATCTTTTGTCTGTGGGACGCATAGTCTTCCGTCTCGCCTTAGCAAACCCCTATCATCGATGGAGTATCGGTTGAGGTGACTTGAAGTCTCACCCCTAATTAGCCTATCAATTATTTCCACAAGCTGAGGGTCTTCGCGTTGTGCTGTCCCTACTGAATCCACTAAAGTTGGGCGCACTTCGAGAGATGCTAGCAGGCCCGGTACGAAATCGGAGGAAGGCCTAAAGTCGAAGCTGGCTATAAACTCTAGGCTTTGTCTTTCAACAAACAACGGGCTTAGGGTCAATTTCTTTCGGCTCAACGCGTCTGTCACTACGTTGCCTTTGCCCGGAGTATAGGAGATTTCGAAATCGTACGAGGCAAGAAACTCCATCCACCTTTGTTGCCTCAAGTTAAGATCTTTCTGCGAGAAAAGATATTTCAACGATTTATGGTCAGTGTAAAGTTCGAACTTCTCACCTAGGAGATAGTGTCGCCAAGACTTGAGTGCAAAGACGATGGCGGCTAACTCAAGATCGTGGGTTGGGTAGTTCTTTTCGTGCACCTTCAATTGCCTCCCGCCATAAGCTACTACCCTTCCTTCTTGCATTAAGACGGCGCCTAGTCCTGTCCCACATGCATCCGTATAAACAGTGAACATCTTGCTCCCATCTGGCAGCGTCAAAACTGGGGCTGTTGTGAGAGCCCTTTTCAGTCGTTGGAAAGCAAATTCGCAATCCAAATCCCAATTGAACACTAGATTCTTCTTAGTCAATTTCGTGAGTGGAGCTGAGATTTTCGCAAAATCCCTTATGAATTTTCGATAGAAACCCGCTAGTCCTAGAAAGCTTCGGACCTCAGTTGCATTCCTTGGTGTCTTCCAATCCTGTACCGCCACTACCTTAGCAGGGTCCACCGCTAACCCTTGTTTGGATACTATGTGCCCAAGGAACCTCACCTCCTCTCTCCAAAAGTGGCATTTGGAGAATTTGGCTTTTAATTGATGGGCTCACAAAGTTTCCATGATTGCCCTTAAGTGTTGAGCATGTTCCTCTTCACTCTTTGAGAAGATAAGGATATCATCTACGAAGACCACTACGAATTTGTTGAGGAAATCTCTAAATACCCTACTCATCAGGTCCACGAAGTAAGCAGGTGCATTTGTCAAGCCAAAAGGCATGACAAGCCATTCAAAGAAGCCGTCTGGGGTTCTGAAAGCCGTTTTATCGATGCTATCTTCAGCCACCCTAAGCTGATGAAAACCGGTTGCTAAATCGAGTTGGGAGAAAACAGACGCTCCTACAAGCTGGTCAAATAAATCGTCAATTCTAGGGAGAGGGTGCCTATTCTTTTTCGTTAGCTTGTTGAGCTCCCTATAGTCAACACATAGACGGAGTGAACCATCCGCCTTTGTAGCGAACAACACCGGAGCGCCCCATTCTGAAATGCTCCTCCTAATGAACCCCTTTTCTAGAAGCTCTTTAATCTACTCTTTCCTTTCTCGTGGAGCCATATGTCTAACGGGCAACGCAACGGGCTTTGCATTATCTACAAGATATATGCGGAAATCTATTTCCCGCTTCGGAGGCAAGCCCTTCACCTCTTCAAAGACATCCGGATATTCCCGGACCACTCTAACTGATTGCAAATTTTCAACAGAGGCATCTAGCGATTCAAGATAACTAAGCATAACCGCATACGAGGGATTACAAGAAATTTCCAAAGTATTACCGAGCTGGGTTAGGAGCCTAACAACCCTTTTCTCACAATCAAGGATGGCCCCATTACTGGATAGCCAATCCATACCCAAAATCAAACCATACCCCGAAAAGCCCAAAACAAAGGCACTACATTGAAATTCTACACTTAGAATGGAAATTTTCAATCCCAAACAGATCATAGACAAATGAGCTGGGCCCCCAATTGGGTTTGAAACAATTAAGGGGTCCTCTACCATACTAGTTTTTAGGTGCAGAGATTCTACTAAAGCAGACGAGATAAAGGAGTGTGATGCGCCGGAATCAAATAAAGTGCGAACGGGGTGATCATAAAGATAAACTACACTTTCTACAGAAGTATTTATACCTCGCTGTTGCAGAGGTGGCGCTTCTAGCACATGAACATGTGCCCCTGGGGTGGATCCAGCCCTCTGCCCCTGTCCTCTTTTCTTTGGGCAGTCCTTAGCCCTGTGGCCTGTCTCACCGCAAGAAAAGCACCCACCATTCTCCTTGGCCTTCTTTTTCCGGCAGTCCTTTACTAAGTGCCCCACTTTGCCACAAAAATTACACTTCCTCTTCTATTTGTTGCCTTTCCCGCCTTTCTTAAAGTCCGTCTTCTTAGGCTGCAAACCCTCTTTCTTCCCTTGAGAGCTTTCTGCCTTTGTCTCCTTCTTGCCCTTATCCTCTTCATTCAGCAATGCCATTTGCACCAATCTTTCATACGTGGCTCCCATGGGTATATGGGTCATGGCCAAACTGTGTAATGGCTCATTCAACCCTTTGACGAAACGGAGAGCCTTCTTGTGCGGGGTGTTGACTAGGTCAAGCCCAAACCTAGCCAGCTCATCGAACTGATTCACATACTCTCTGACTGTCTTGTCCCCTTGCTTAAAAAATAAGAATTTCTCCAACTGCAAACTTCTTTCTGCATCTGAGAGAAATTTAGTCTCAAACCTTGCCCTAAAGTCCTCCCATGTCTCCACTGGTCTTTCAGCATTAGTGACTTCCCACCAGTAGGAAGCCTCGCCCTTCAATAGCCACACTGCCAGTTGTACTTTTTGTCTATCCCCTACCTCAAAGATGATGAATAGGTCCTCCGTTTCTTTCAGCCAATTTCTAGCTGCCACGAAGGACTCAGTTCCATGGAAATCCCTTCCTCCCATAGCTTTAAAATCTTTACATATCTTAGCGAAAGTGTTTCCCCGAGGAGGAGGAGGTGGAGGAAAAGGTGCCGCTGCAGCCGGATGATTTCCTTCAGCTGGGGGAGGAGGAATGGTAGGACCTGGCTGAGTGGCCCTTGCTTCTAAGAACCGTCTAAACCAACCAGGTATGGGCACCCCTTCCGGCAAGTTAAGTTCTTGGGACATGCTGAAACAAAAAGGATAGATTCAAAACGAAGGATAAGAGATAGTACCTATGGCTTTGGGGGGTGGACTTTGCCTTTTTTAAAATAAAATAATATTTTCTTTTAAAAATGCTTCTTTAAATTTCCTTTTTGAAAATAAATTTTTCAAATCTTTTTATCTTATCTGGTAAACCTATGCTCTGATACCAAGTGAAACACCCCACCTCCGTTAGGGTCACTCTCAAAGGGAATGCCCTAATTTTGGTGGAGGTTTATAAGTACAAGTCACAGATATACAAGACAGATATAAAAAAACACATATTTGTAAACAGCGGAAGAACAACAAACTTTTATTTCATAAAGTCAAATACGTGTTACAACAACATCCTTTCCAAAAACATAACATAACACTTTCATAATCTGTCTTGAGTACATGATTTAAAGAAGCATAAATAAAACATAGATAAACTGCAAAAGCCCCATAGTGGATTGTCCAAAGCCATAGTTCAAAACAGGAAAGTCCAAGCAATACATTTCTCTTCTTCAAGCTGGATGTTGAGGTTGGTCAAGCTGCTGTATTCCCTCCCTGTGGACCTGGGGGGGGGGGAAACGGAAGAAAAGAAGACGAAAGAAAAGTAGAGTCAAACATAAAGCCTGAGTAAGTCTAGTACTATTTTGTCTATGAATAAAGAACTGGGTATGATAAGTATAAACAAGAAGTGGGCAAGCACTATGAACTTGGTTAAGTTGTCTAGGGTCGAATATACTATCGTACCCCATGTTAATCTCTGAACCCATATAAACTAGTTCCCAACTGGCACCCCATAATCAGGGTGATGTGATCCATTCAATGATGATCGGCTCCTACTCGCATAGTTACATGTGTCTTACGGCCCCCGATGTCTGTAGTTACCTATGCTGGTCCCACCATGGGGTGTATCAAGTCCCATAGCGGCAACCCGACACAACCTTAGAGTGCACAGGTATGCTACTGGTGTCCAGTGCCTTATTTTTCTGCACCGGAGTGTGTGCACGCCCGCACTCCGTTAGAACCTACACTGCTACACCACCGCCGTCGATTTGACCTCTTACAATCAGCCCAGTAATCGTGCCCCACCCTGCCTAGTTTCAGGGTATCCTGATACACCTTTTAGGGTTACTGCTGAAAAGGGTCCCCCGTTACTAGGTTTTCTATCTCTAGCCAACATGCTAAGTTGGTTAAGTGTTTCCTAACCTAACCCCACCAGTCCGTTTAGTTTAGCATGTTCCATTTTGATTAAGTCTTTAGTTCACTTAATCCTAACAATCCTGACTCAGCCTTAATTGTCTTATTAAGACCCTGACCTCTCACATTAGACAGGTATTGTTGCGGCTGCCTGTTGCCGGTTGGTTCCGGGCAGTCTTACGCCACAACTCAGTCTAACCTCGGGTCCTTATTGAGCTCCATGTTTAACCTCCCACATTGGATAGGTATTGTTGTGACTACTGGACAGCCGGGCGGTTCCGGGCAGGTTTACATTACAACTCAATCCAACCTCGGGTTAAACACATCGTATTTTCTACATTTACATATCTTGTCATTCTTCTTTATTTCTTATATGTAAATATTTGCGGCCCATTATTAAGTTAATGGTGTAAAGGTTACACCAATCACGGGCCCAACCCATACTTGAATTTGGGCCCTTCTATTTTATATTTTCATTCATTAATAAATTTTTAACCCAACGTTATTTTCCCCCGTTTTACACGTCCGTTTATATATATTGGGCTTAGCCTTTTAAAGCCCAATTTAGCCATGCGAAAGGGGAGGCTTATGGCGTATACACAAAGAGGGGAAGGTGAGCGCATGAACTTGCAATAAGACGTTGGAAATACAAAATAGAAATTGGTGTACTTGCATAGTGGTAACATAGGTGACATGAATCATAGCATGTGAACTTGCATAGGTTTAACTACAACATGAACCTATATTCTTATTTAGGCATAATGTCAAACATAAGCATGTCATAAATACTTTTAGCATAAACACGGCATAATGTCAAACATAAGCATGGCATAAGTAAAGTTAAATTTGTTCATGGCATAAACATAAACAAGTCATGTTCATAAGGTTTCTACATGTTTACAAAGGGGATACTTTGTTACTAAAACAAAAGCATAGTTCAACTTAATCATGGTTTAAGTCTAATCACATAACGATGGTATAAACATACTTATGCATAAATATTCCTAAACATGGTGTTTGCTTTAAAACTTGCAAAACGGGATTTTTGAGTCTAACCTAGCCATGTCTCACATATGTCATCATATAATTCTTTTTAAACAAGATAGACTTAATCATAGATTTCAATTATGCCACATATCATTGATAGCCTAGCCATATTCATAAGTTTTGCAAAAGCATGACTTAATACATGGATTATGGTGTCAAAATTCCAACATAGTTTCAAACTTGTTCCAATTACTTGCAAAATGATTTATGCACAAAAATATACATCATGATGGCATAATAACAAAGCCCCAAACTCGCATGAATTTCAATCAACTACATACATGTAGCTTCAACATAGATTACATAATTTGCGCAATATTCCAAACGTTTACTTGCATAGAACTACCACATGTAGTTCTTTATAACATAATTCAAGAATATCCAAACGTATACAAATTGATAAGAACGCATAAGTATGAATTACTTTTACTGCCACAATTCAAGCATACACATCTACACAATTGTTTATTCATACCAAAGTAATACTCTACTTACAATGGTTGCGGCGAATTCTCAAATTAAGAGATATGATTCCTATGTTGAATTGATTGGCTTTAGGTTGCTTGAATTGCTTTAGGCTTTAGAACTTTCTCCCTAATTCTCTCTCTAGTTGGCGGCTACTCTTAGTCGTTCCTCAGCAACATGGCGGCTATGTTCTTAATTTTGAATGAATAGATTAGGGTTTAGTCTAGGGTTGTTTATATAGAGGTTAGGAATTGATTAGGACCATTGATGTTGCTAGGTTAGATCATAGCCATTCATTAGGAAGAGAGACCAATAAAAACCCGCCACCTAGCCCTAATGACAAAGCAGACCACAGAGATTCGACCAAACACAGACCTGGCCAGCCAGGTTGACTGGGCTCGACCAGGTCGACACCCCTGTCGACAGGGCTGTCGACAGCCCTGTCGACATGGGTAGCCCAGGTCGACAGCCCAGTCGACCTGGGTGGCCTAGGCGGGTGTTTATCCGCCCTGGCCCACTGGGCCCGATTTTTAATTATTATTTTATTCTGTTTTAATTCAAAACTTCCGAAGGCCATATCTTCTTCATACGGATTCCGTTTTTCGAAAACTCGGACTCTATTTCGCGTATTTTTCCGAGACGAACGCAATGGCGTATCCCGTTTCCCTTAGTTCTTTGATTTCAGATTAATTATACTTTAATTTGTTAATTTCACAGTTATAGAATTCTCGGGGTGTTACAGCAGCCCTAGAATACGGTTCGGTTCGGTGGTCATTACCCTCGTCGGTTCGGTTCGGTCCTCCTTCCTTGTCATCTTTCCATTCGGTTCGGGTCGGGTATTCCACTTCAGGTCGGGTCGGTGTCCTCCTCCGGGTCGGGTCGGGTGTCCTTCCTTCCAGTGCTCTGATCCGCTCCCTTATTTCTTCACGTATTCCGATCCGATCCCTCCTTGCCATCTGATCCGCGTGGCCTTCCCTCTTGCTTGTTCTCCCAAATGTTTACTTCCGATTCGAGCCCTGCGTCTCCAAGTCGATCCGATCTGGCCTCCAATTATCCTTCCGATCCGATCCCCTTATCCACTCCAACTCTAAGCAAATAGCCTTCCTTCTTGCCAAGCCTCCTATGTGCCAACTCCGGTTCGGGTCGGGTTTCTTGCCCAGTTCACATATCCAATCCGAGCCCCCATCCGATCCGATCCGAAGCCCTACACAACTTTCTGCAACTTTTCCAGCAACTTGTTTACGTCGTTCGATGACGTTTTTGACAAATCTAACTATTCTAATCAATCACAATTCATGTCAAATAGTCATAACAACATAGCAAACTAACCTCAAACACCAAAACAATGAATTTATATGTCAAAATGGATCAAACGTGCCCAAAACCCCTTATTTTCCTATAATCCTTCTTAATCATGTTTAAGCATACAATTAGCAAAACACATCGAAATTAACCCAAATTTCTAACAGAGCCTTAAAACATTATTTTAGAATTTTAGGAATTTTTCCAGAATTTATTTACGTATAAATTCGCTAATCTTCACTAATTACCCTTAATTAACTGTAATTAGTGTCAAAATGATGCTATCACTCACCTTGGCCACAAAATAAAACACCAAATCTGAAATAATCTCTGTTTGGGTCGAATTCCTATGTATAGCAGCAGCTCCAACCTTGCTTTGTTGCTATTTGGCCTTGTTTTGATGTAGTTTAGGCTTAATCTTCACTAAAAATGTGTTTTGGGGTGGTTTTAGAGGATGGAAGCCATTACTAAGGTCTCAAGGAGGTTTGTGGCGGCTCAAAACTGAAATGAAAGTGATAACCTAACTCTAATCAGTCCTCCTATACCTCTAAACCCGAAATTTCTCTCTGGGCCTAGCTGCTAATTACCCGGTTAGGCCCAATTAAGCTGTTTTTCACCATCTGAAACTTGTTTCAGCCATATCTCCCAAACGGTGAGTCCGTTTGACTAATGTGACCACTCTACGGAAAGAGAAACCATCATCCGGAGACAATGGAAGTGGTCTTAGGTCAAAATTCCTTTCCAGTCAAAAGTTATGGCCAAAACAGTGCCAACTAGGGGTAAAATGGTCATTTAAAAATCGGAAAAAATCATGAACATGGGAAATGACCCCAGTAGTCGTCTCCCAAAGTTACATGACCATACGACTTCATATGTGACAGAAATAAATATTCTACGATCCTATGATGCGTAGAATGCGGGTCGTTACAACCAATTTCTATAATTATTGAGTGGTCTCTCTCCCACATAGACTCTTTGGAATAACATCGATAATGCGTGCACTCATTACAGAAGTCATTTCTGATGTCCGAGAAGGGATTACACACTTATTTCTTTTAAAAAAATCCTTTAAACCATTCCTTTCGAAAATAGTTATAATACGATATCATTTCGAAATTCGACAAAATTATTTCAAGAGTATCCCAGGATCAAGTTTTCAATTTCATTTCTATTTCAATCTCAAACCTTTCTCTCCCAATTATACTTAATGGTATCATTTCATTTCTAATATTTTCTGAAACCATATAATTCCCCTTATTAGATTTATTATCTAATCAACCATAATAGGTATTAACTTAATATTATTACATACCAACGACCAATGATTATACACTTAAAACTAATAATAATATATCTTTAATATATTTAAAAATATAATCGAAAACCATATTATGTCGATCATTCTGTTCGATTATTTAGAAATCCCTATCGATTCCATGACGTCCCATATATCGACCAGAATCCATAAATATTCAACAGAACAAATCAACACAATATAAAGCAATTTGTATCAAAAATTACAAGTACGCTCTCTCATATCACTCAAACTCATTCTAGGGCATTTCTAACCCCATCTCTAATGAGTAAATTCCCAACAGAGCCAAGGTTGTCACCAACCATCGCTCTGATACCAACTGTAACGACCCAAATTTTTGACCGTTCAAATCGACAATAAACCACACATGTCGACCCAAACAAATTGCAAATGTAGGAAGTTATTGGGAAAAGAAGAAAAGAAAGAAAGAAGAAAAACGAATCACAGAATCTCACAGCGGAAGGACAACATATAGTAAACAGATAGTGTTTTAAAACAATTAAAATATATATATACATTGATTATCAGAGTTATACATATACAGGTTTCATCACATAGCAGCGGAAATACATATATATATATATATATATATATATATATATATGATAAATATATAACAATCTTCGTCTTCGATCTCCAAGGCACAGTCATCTTCGGTAACTGCAAATGTCTGCTGACCCGAGCGTATTGCATAAAAAAGAAAACACAACAAACACTCAGATCAGCACTAAATCATCTCATATTAGTCAAATCAAAATACGAAATAACATCGGTATCATGGGTGCAGTAACTCAAGAGATGTTACGGGATTTTTCCATCTCTTGAGGATCCGTTAAACTAATACATACATAGATAATACGCTATTATGATAGTGTCTACTCAGTAAAGTATTGATACTGAAAATAGCGTAAGCGGGATTACATTTTTACCCTTAAACCGTTTATAATACCGTAGTCTATACAGTACCGTAAACCCACCGTAAACGATGGCATCAGAGGGCACTCCACAGGTACGATACAAATCAAAATCGTATGGGGTTCGATAAGGATAATATGACAAGGCACTCGAGGCAATGCCCAGGGTAGGATTCTACCAATTGCACTCCCAGACCGGTGGTAACGCAAAGCAGCCACTACCGCCCACCTCGGAACACACTCCCAAAGTCATAAATGGGCCCAAATCATCATCATCATCATAGTCATAGAAATAGTATCGAAGAAGTGTGTCCGATCAAAGGTGCTACCTCAGTTAGTCATGGTATAGCTCCTGTTTTAGTCATTTCAATTCTGACCCGAAGGTCAGGGCTATTTCGTCATCGTCCATCTTCTTGGATTCAATAATCGTCTCCAAGTCATCATACTCATTATGGATACGTCATAACGTTCACAGTTGTCAAAGTGGTATCGGCACTGACAGAGAGTATGCCTTATGTCGACTCCGGTCTCTTTAACAACCAACGCTTACATCTTTCACATCGGTTGGTTCTTTTATATTTCACAAAGGTTCGCTTTCATATCAAAATATCATATTTTTTCCGAACCCATTTTTATATTCAAAATAGAATATAAATTTCATATCAGAAATATCCCAATCATTCCCAACCGGTTATATTCCAAACCAGGATATATTTCCATATCATTATATTATACTCATATAATATTTCAAATTGATTCTATATTCCCATGGAATATACTTCATCTCAAAAGGTTTCAGTTATTTCAAATTGATTTATATTCGAAATCCATTCATTTCCAAATAGAATATATATATATTCCCATATCCATTCATTTCAATCTTTGGAAATCCATCTATATCGAGTAGAATAAAATCTACCTTTCCATATAAAAATCGGTTTAAAAATCAATTCACATTCAAAATATAATATATCTTAATCTCAACTCCATTTGACCCAACGGTTTAAATCCAAACACTTTCCATTCGGAAGAAGAATTATAATTCATAAAATAAAATTTTGAAAATAAATATTTATAAGTAAACCATATATATATATATATATAATTTCTTATAAAAAAATCATTAAAGTGTACTAAGATAATTTAAATCACTATATACATATATATATACATAAAATAAAGACTTTGTTAAATAATTTTTGAATAGTAATATATATAAGAAAACTTCACTTATAACAAAATAGATATATATATAGTTTATAAAATAAAATAAAATTTTAAACCTTAACTTGTTTCTCCTTCCGAATCTCAATATTTGAATCAAAATTCCAGTCTCAAATGGAGTTACACAGTTTCAATGTCTTAATCCAGGCCCATTTAACCCATTTCCATTTCGAAGATTCAAAACCATACTCGTATTTAGTTAAAACAACTCCAAATATCCTCGATTACTTTTATTTTAGAATTTAAATTCAAAGAGAATTTATTAAAGTTGAGTCACCAATTATTGGAATAAAATCCCAAATTATATTTAAATCCAAATTACAAACTTCCAAATTAGTTTGGGAAATTTTTCTTAACCCTTTCAAATAACATCGAGAATTCATATCTTTAAAGAAGAATAAAATTTATCGGAAGTCGATACATTTCCTTTAAATGAATTTTTCCATCAAATAGAGTTCAAATAATTTAAAAATCATTTAACCAACCGATGTCCATATATAATTCGCTATCCTATGGCCAAGTGATTTTAAATTTAATCTCTCGATATTTAGGGATGGATCTATCATTTCAATCCAAATCAGGGTCACAGAGATTTATCATTCACTCTGTGTTCTTAATTTATTTAAATCGATAAATCCCGGGTTTATTCGATGCCCGTAACATCAAGGGTAAATGTGATTTACCGTCGAAATCAACATGCAAAAAAAATATACTGAAGTATGGAGCATCAGCAGTGTCACAATTAATTCAGTAATAAATTTCGACCAACATCCATCACAACCATTCCATTCAACTGATCAGCATTTAAACTGTTTTCAGGATTAGCGAGGATTCGAATTTCCAACTAGAAATTTAAATTTAATTAAATAACTAATCATCGAACTAAATTGGCATTTTAACACACTTGCATGTCACATTTTAAAACACACATCAACAATCAAACACAACCATGCAACCAAACTTATTTCGTAATTCAATTTGATAAATATGGGAATTATTTAATTCATCATGAGTGGAAAATCACTCACCTTCCGGTCCTTAGTGGATCGGACGTCCAAAATAAGCCCAAAATTTGATAGTCTCCAAATGCAACCAATCCAGCGTCAAAATGTCCGCAATTTCGCCACGATCCCAACGCAACAAATCGCGTCCAAATCCGATTCCGTATGAGAAAGTTATTAGTGTTTTACTGTCAGCACACCCACCTTCATCTTCCCGCTCCTTCACTTTCTCACTACTGTAGCCAACGAATTTCTGAACCCAAATCACCAAACTTTGACCATCTCAAACTCTCCACTCCGGCCACCGTTCAACCTAAGACCACATCCAATTGAAAGCCTATCTCCTAGCGCATCTTCCCGTACCTTCGCTTTAAACTCCGGTGGTCTCCACCTCGCCCGCGGCCTTGATGAACGCAGCGGTTTTAAACCCTTCAACTACCAAATTCCGGCGATACACACACCTATACAACCTCCGACTATCGTCAATCAACTCCAGTCGTCGAGATCTATAATACCCAGATCCCCGTTTCTCCAATTAAAGCCCAAATTGAAAACCCCCAAATCAATACTTAGGGTTTCGAAACAGCGAACTTTGACCGCAGTTTCCGGCCACTACATGCCATGCATGTCGAAACTGAGAGCACCAGTAGCTTCGTGACGTCAAGAGCTTCGATTTGATATGTAATAAGTTAGGTTTTGAAGAGTTTTGAATTTGAGCTTGTATTTTGTTTTCTAAGTTTTGAAATTTGATTTCAGCCATGGATAAAGAGGAAGTAAGAAGGAAAACAACGTGAATATGAAAAAATGAGCTGCTGAGGTAAAGATGGATCTTATTTATATATGTATATAAGGCCCGATATAATAAACACTCAGCTATTCTATATCTCTGATTCAATTCGCGTTTTATCCCGTGCGATCACATAACAAGTCCGATTATTCTAAAAATTTAAATCCTATAATAATTCGCCGTTCCGGATCCAATGGCGCAAGTTTCGTCGAATTCTGAGATATTCGCCGAAACCGTTAAATTCCACAGTTAATTAAATAAATAAAATATTCAATTATTCAATTAACTGTTTTAATTCAAATTTAAATATTTATAAATTAAAATTTAAACTAAATTATAACTTAAATAAATTCTATAAATTTATTTCATAAATTTTAAGTTCCACATTTGATTATTTTCAAATTTAAAATTTGAATTTAAAATTAAATTTAAACAACTTAAATTCCATTGTTTAACAATTCGAATTTGAATTCCTTTTTAACTAAAATAGTTCAAAATTCCATTTAAATCAAATTACAACTTAAATAAAGTTTATGAATTGACTTCACAAATTCTAAGATTAACTCATTTATTTATTTTAAATCTAAATTTAAAATATACAGAAAATATTGGGATGTTACACTGGTCGAAGACCGGAAGTCTTCACATCATTTGGATAATTACTGATGATCCTGATTGGGATGTACACCCAAGAGGATGGAAATAGCTGGTGGTCGTCCAGACGTACTTGGAGATCGATGGATATGCGAGGAAAGTGCCTCCGGTTTCGTTCAGACCTAGAACGAACTTGTAAATGGATTGTGTGTCTGACATTGGATTTTATTCTGTGTTGATTGATTTCTGTTAAATATATCTGTTTGGCGGCGGAGAATTTATTCTCTTGCTTAACAATCTTCTCTGAGACGTACGAGCTTAGAGGTTATATATCGATAGATATCAATCGCATGACATGAATTGCCTGTGTGGCATGCTGAGTTGCATGGATCAAAGCTTCTGTTGAAAAGCAAAGTCTTGTGGTTGATGATCAAAGCACGGCCTACGTGGCAGCTTTGTGTATAACGTGAATTCGCGAGCCTCACACCTCGGTATGAGTTAAAAACGGGATAAGGACTGCAGGGAGAGCACGGCGTTTCTTCCTAGCTTTGGTGGTGTCAGTGACTTACCAGCCCTGACATTTATATACTTTTCACCTATGTGGTTGTTGGATGAGGCGCCTCGATTTTAGGTCTGTAAGGACCGGGAAACGTGTGTTCAGGAATACTAATCCTCTAACGTAAGTGAGGACCGGCCCTGAAGCATCTAGGGGTTACCCAGAGTGTGTAGTCCCGAGGCATTTGCTAGAGTGTCTCGAAGCGGAGAGGAGCTTGGCCCTTGCCTCGACTCAAGACGGAAATCCAATTTCCAATACGTGTATCTCGGTTTTATTTGTAGAGCCTAGTATGGCGACATGATAGATGGTACCCATGCCGCCTAGGATTGATATTTATGATTGAAAATGTTTTGACACTATACACTTATTATAGTATCAAATGATTTGTTTTAAATGTATCAAGCATGTTTGGCTATTATAAGGGAAAACCCTATCCTCCGGCTTGCGTTGCATTGTGTGATGGGACCTGGGTCTTATAATAGCTTCATTTTTAGAAAATGCATTGCGCTGTTTATTTATATGCACTGGTATTCTTGGGAGGAAACCCGTTCCGTGTTATACGGCGTGGTCCCTTGAATTACTCTCTTTTAAAGTAAAGTTTTAAATAACTGTTTTAGTTCTCACACCAGTCACATGACTGACCTGGAGTTTATTGTTTTAACCTAAACTCTGGGTGCCCTTATTTCCACATGGGCAGCTAGTAGTTTTGGTTTTGCAGATTTATATCCACAGGATCCTAGTTTACAGCTGGAATGATATCCGGAAAGCTCTGTATCCGTATATCACCTTCAGTTGTGCTTTGTATTATTTTTCCGCTGCTATGTAATTTATTGTAATCTCTGATATTTATCGAATGTAATTTATTCATTTATACTCTGTATATTCTTGTATCTGATGGAATTGTTGTAATAGCAATGAAATGTTCTTCCGTCTGCGTTCTATTGTGTGTTGTTCTCAAACGATCAGGGGTTTCGAACGGTCTAGATCGGTTTAACGACTGATTCGGATCGAGCGAAATTCCCGGCCGTCACATTTGGTATCAGAGCTTTGGTTTACAGAGCTCGAGAACAAGACACATTAGAACCATACGAAAGAATTCATCAGATGTTGGATTAGTAAAATCCAATTAGAATGACTCGTTAGAGATAGGATCAGTAGTATCCTAGAACGAGTGTGAAGAGTATAATTTTTAAATGAAAACAATTTTGTTTTGAAAATTTAAATCGTTTTATACGTATTTGAATATTTGTTTATTTTGAATTTGGACAATCGAGTATATAAAGATTTTGCATATACCCGTCATGAACGTATATTTGAGGTTTTAATATACTAGATAGATATAGAATCATACTCTAGTGGCCCGAAGATGATTCTGATGGTTGAGTACTCGTCGTCAACATTTATGTTCGTGTTTCGAAGGTGTGATATCTATATATTTCCATTAGACTGGTGTGAGAACCAAAACTTATATAGCTAGAACACATTGTTGTGAATTGGCATCAAAAACAAGATTTTCTGTATATGTATCAAAAATATGAATTTGAAACGTTTAATCCACTAATTGATTGATGTTTGTTTTGTTTGTTTATTTGTTTGATAATTTTGAACCATTATGCCTAATAGAACCTAATATTGAATTGTATTGAAAATTGATCGCATTTGCTTGCATATACATGTACTTACATTGAACAGGTCATAGCAAGGAGGTTAGAGCAGAGAATAAAATTTGTTTGCCCGACAAATAGGTACATGTTTACTATATAATTTACTGTTTTGTTTGGGTGATGATGATTTTATGAGCCGATTGGCTAGCCGCTTGGCTTTTTCTTTTTCTTTTTTGAGATCAGAAGGCCTATATGGCAATTTCGGGATTTTCCCGTGGCTCCCGGTGCAAGGGAGGTTATGGTGAAATTTTTCGAAAATTTAGGGTGTTAGCCAAATTTTTGAAAATTTGAAAATTCTCAGAAACTGAAAAGTTGGAGAATGGAAGCCAGATCGAACGTAGAGTTGATTGATCAAACCACTTTTGACCTTGTTCCTTTTCGAGGACGAAAAGTTTTAAGTGGGGGAGATTGTAATAACCCGGAAATTCTGAGCCAGTTTAAAATTTTTATTTTGGCAATTTTAGCGAATTTTGAAGATTTAAAATAGATTATTTTAAATAATATCGATGATAAATTTATTTTGAATATAATTCCAATGTATATATTACATACGCCGTCGTTAGAATATAAATAATTATATATAATTATAAATAGAATTGAAAATGGCGCGGTAGTTCGATAATTCGATTTCAAACTTCAATTGAATGTATTGGGTGCAAAACAATCCGGATTTTAGTGAAACCAAAAATAATAGGATCTAATTGATAATATATTTCCAACGAATCCGACAAATCAAGATTTCAAAGCGGGAATCAAAAGATATGTCCAGTTGAAAATTCTGAATAGTCGCTATGGAATTCAGGCCCTTAAAAATGGAAATTTTGCAAATGACCTCGGATTTCGATGAAACCACTTTTGTTGGGTCCGTGATGTCAAGTTATTGCTAGATCCCAAATTTCATAATTTTCGAATCAATATGTGAGCGTGGCAAAGGAAAACGCGTTTTACCAGTTTCTGTTGATTTTAATCGACTGGAAAATGGCCATTTTTCCAACGGTCTCGGAATTCGACGAAATTAGTTTTGTTAGGACCGTATCGTCAATACGAAGCTAGAAATTATTTTTCGGGAATTTTTAGAGTTAGTATGTAATCCCGGTAAATTGAAATGCACGTTCAAATTCAATATATAGAGTTATATGTTGATTTTAACGGAAACTGATCGAAACGATCGAATCGGCTTACGATATATATCCCGTTTTGTTCGGAATGGGGGTAATTAGCTATGGACAACAGGCGGTGGGCCTCGTTTCGAGGTCGAACTAAAAAGTCAACTTTTTGAATTAAATAATTAAATAAAAAAAATATCTTCCCTCTCCCCTTAAACTACTCTGGCCCCCCACATTCTTTGATTCATCAGAAGAAATAAAAAAAAAGGGAAATGAATCGCTCCACCAGCGAGATCGCCGCCGCCCAGCCTCCTGTCGCCGCAGCAGGCCAGGCACCGCCTCGCCCCTTCTTCCCAGACCCTCCTCCTCGTTCCCCTCTCTTCTTTCTCCCTCCAGCCGACGATCGAGACCCCCACGCCACCGTGAACCCTGCCACCGGCTGTGCCGCCCTTCCCTAACCGCCTCCGAGTCCCCCTCGTCCCTCCCCTCCGTTCATCCTCCAGCCCCCTCCACTTTTGAAAACCCGAAACCCCCCCCCCCCTCCGAACTCAATTCAGACCACGCCGGCCACCTCGACGCCACACACCCCCACTCCGACCATCGACGACCATTCACCGCCTCCACCGCTGTTCAAAAGCGCACGACAACCCCCTCCTTCAACCAAGAACTGTAAGCCTTGTTTTCATATGCTATTTTATTTATTTATATAGGTTTAAACTCAGATTTTTAATAGGTTAAAAACTCAGATCTTTTATATTTATAATGTTAAGATTTTTATATGTAGGAAAGATCATATTTTTATAATAAGGAAAGATATAATTTTTATACTAGTGGCGTATGGAAAAATATGATTTTTGTTTAGAAAGTGAATTAAAAATATAATTTTTATAATATAGAAAAGTTAAAAATATAAATTTTATTATAGTAGAAGATTAGAATTTTCGTATGTAATCTTTTAAAATAGAAAGGCGATTTTTATATAAGGAGATTTAAAATAGAATTGTGATTTTTATGTGTAGAGATTGCACATTAAAAAGGTAGGATTTTTATTTATATTTTTATAGAGTAAAAATATAAAATATATATTTTTGAAAGGCGAAATCTATATATATGAAAAGAGCCACCATATTTTTGAAAGTTGATATTTTTATAAGTGAAAGGAATTGGTATCAAAAATTCGATTTTTATATATTGAATAGCAAAGTAAAAATTTGATTTTTATATATTGAATAGCAAAGTAAAATTTCGATTTTTATATATTGAATAGCAAAGTAAAAATTCGATTTTTATATATTGAATAGCGAAGTAAAAATTCGATTTTCATATATGTAGTGACTACGGGCAACGAAAGGGACAAAAAGGCGAGAACAATGAAGACTTCTATTTAAGAAGAGTCGAGATGATTGGATTAGCTATCGGTGAGAACTTCTCACTCTTTAATTTCTTTTTCTAGTTATATATATATATATACTAGGATGCAGACGGTGTTTAGTAGCACCCGACACCCGTCATCCACAGACCATGGATGGCTTGTTATTTAAATTGTTTGGTTGTGTAGTTGGTTAGTTTATTTGGTTTGAATTGAATTGTTTGGTGAAATGGAATGGATTTGATTGATGTGTGAATGGCGTGGGCCTTCACTAGACCGGGAATAAGGCTAGGCCTCGTCCCGTTTCTAGTATCGTGTCGTTATGCCGCCGAAATTTTCTAAAATAAATTAGAAAAATAAAGATATCATTTTATTTGATAAATGAACCGAATAGATTATTCATAGGTTGAATAAAATATTTTATCGTTAAAAATATAATTTTTAACGTGAATGGGAATAAATAAATATTCATTTACAAACCAGACGGTTTGTTTATGTACACCTATTTGAAGGACATTAATTGGGACGATAAATTTTACACATCGCCCAACTGCACAAATAAAATCTATGTTTGATTGTTTGAAACCCTACACGGGTATTGAGACGAAATACGACATACACTAATCCCAATAATTAGTTGTATGTCAATCGATTGATTGACAGGCTGCTATAAGCGTTAGATATCAATATTTGATGCTTATACAGTGTAGTGCACTTTGGATGATGGTTGACTATGTATCGTAGCTATTATATACATGTGTTGAATGGAATCCATATAATTAACTTTATATGGTAATTGATTGGGCCTCATTCCAATCGGAAAAATAAAGAATATTATAAAATAAAGGTTCATGTGTTGACCGTACTCATCCGTTGAGATTAGTCATGTGTTGAACGAAATATTTTAACAATAAAATTTACATCTTTATCATTATAAAATAAAGGTTCATGTGTTGACCGTACTCATCCGTTGAGATTAGTCATGTGTTGAACGAAATATTTTAACAATAAAATTTACATCTTTATCATTATAAAATAAAGGTTCATGTGTTGACAGTACTCATCCGTTGAGATTAGTCATGTGTTGAACGAAATATTTGAAATAGAATATTTGAAAATCGAAATATTTGAAAATAAAATATTCTAAATAGAAATATTTTGATAATAAGAAATATTTGAAATAGAATATTTGAAAATCGAAATATTTGAAAATAGAATATTTGAAATAGAAATATTTGAAATGGAAATATTTTGATAATAAGAAATATTTGAAATAGAATATTTGAAAATAGAAATATTTGAAATAGAAATATTCGAAATAGAAATATTTTGATAATAAGAAATATTTGAAATAGAATATTTGAAAATAGAAATATATGAAGTCGTGTTGATTAGATTGACGCCATTATGACGTGAACGATATTTATATCGATTTTTATACATTTTAAAATGAATATTGAAAAGTGATTTCAAAATCGAATATTTTGAAATGAAATTTGAATTAAATTGAATTGAATTGAAAAGAAAACGAATTCGAACTGAGTTGAAAAGAAAATGAATTCGAACTGAATTGAAAAGAAAACGAATTCGAACTGAGTTGAAAAGAAAACGAATTCGAACTGAATTGAATATAAAACGAATTCGAATTGAATTAAAAACGAATTGAAATAGAATAAAAATCGATTTGAAATGGATTCAAATTGAATCGAAATTTGAATTAAATTGAAATGAATTTAAAATGAATTTATAAGAATAAAATTCAGTTTTGATTTGAATTGGAAATGGAAGTTGAAATGTTTTTGAAACGAATTCAAAACTATTTATAAAATTCGTTTTAAATAGAAATCAACGAAATATATTATATATTATATATATATAATATAATGGCCTGTGTAGAAAGCGCCGCGCCGCGGCAGTTCGCGAATTTCGACCATTGAATTTCAAACGGACATTAGGGGAGATCCGACCGTCGGATTCTCCTAAAATCGGAACCGTTGGGTTCGTATCGAAAAGAGCTTTCTAACGAATATTAGAAATTTGAAATCTAACGGATGGATTTGGAGATACGTCCAAATAAAATTTGAAAAAGGTCGCTGTAAGTGCAGTTCGATGGCCGTTGATGGAAATCGACTGTACGGGCCTTGATAAAATTATTAAAAATATTAATAATTTGTGTAAAATCATAAGAAATTATTTGGGAAAAATTGGGATGAAAAACTCCACATTTGAAAAGATAAAAATAGAGTTTTATCAAAATGAACTAGTTTTGAACTGAAATTAAAACCCATTTATTTTTAAATAAATAAATTGGATTTGAAATGGGTTTAAATAGAATTGATCCATGGGTTTATCGTGAACGGTGTTTTAAATGACACTAGTTCTTTAACCCTGTAAAAGGAGTTTTAATGAATCCGCACTTAAATTGAAATGTGAATTGATAATTTAAATTATCAAATATAGAAAGTGAGCGAGAATGGAGTATTACCAGTTTTGCTCCAAAGCGATAGTTAAATCTTTAATTAGATTTGAACGTGAAATGGTAATTAATTTTACCGATAACACCCCGGTGTTAGATATGGAGTATTACCAGTTTTGCTTCATGGGATGAATAGGTTGGGATTGGGAAATAAAATAAATAATTACTTCGGTGTGGTTCGCTAATCTCGACTAGTTTGGAAAACCATAATTTGGTTTGAAATGACATCCAAAGGAAGATTAAAGGATAAATTTTAAAGAATTTATCTTGGATAAAATTAATGGGAACCTTTCCCTAAGAATATGGAATTTAGAAACTAGATGTAGGTTAGCTAAGAAGAATGGTTTCCTGGGTATTGATCTGATGTTGGTTTCGGCCTTCGGGGTTAATATTTGGGGGATTGCTCTCTTACTGATTTACGGTTAGTGACTAATGAATTGGAATGAGGCGTATGTTGTGTTTGTGTAACATTTGTTTTAATATACGTGGGTTGTTCGGAAAGGCCGGGTTTATACCCATTCTGAATAACCGATTCGACGATATGTCGAAGATGAAGACGGTGGTCGAAGACCGGAAGTCTTCACATCGTTTGGATAATTACTGGTGATCCTGATTGGGCTGTACACCCAAGAGGATGGAAATAGTTGGTGGTCGTCCAGACGTACTTGGAGATCGATTGATATGCGAGGAAAGTGGCTCCGGTTTCGTTCAGACCCAGAACGAACTTGTAAATGGATTGTGTGTCTGACATTGGATTTTATTCTGTGTTGATTGATTTCTGTTAAATATATATCTGTTTGGCGGCGGAGAATTTATTCTCTTGCTTAACGCCCTTCTCTGAGACGTACGAGCTTAGAGGTTATATATCGATAGATATCAATCGCATGGCATGAATTGCCTGTGTGGCATGCTGAGTTGCATGGATCAAGGCTTCTGTTGAAAAGCAAAGTCTTGTGGTTGATGATCAAAGCATGGCCTACGTGGCAGCTTTGTGTATAACGTAAATTCGCGAGCCTCACACCTCGGTATGAGTTAAAAATGGGATAAGGACTGCAGGGAGAGCACGGCGTTTCTTTCTAGCTTTGGTGGTGTCAGTGACTTACCAGCCCTGACATTTATATACTTTTCACCTATGTGGTTGTTGGATGAGGCGCCTCGATTTTAGGTCTGTAAGGACCGGGAAACATGTGTTCAGGAATACTAATCCTCTAACGTAAGTGAAGACCGACCCTGAAGCATCCAGGGGTTACCCAGAGTGTGTAGTCCCGAGGCATTTGCTAGAATGTCTCGAAGCGGAGAGGAGCTTGCCCCTTGCCTCGACTCAAGACGGAAATCCAATTTCCAATACGTGGAGCTCGGTTTTATTTGTAGAGCCTAGTATGGCGACATGATAGATGGTACCCATGCCGCCCAGGATTGATATTTATGATTGAAAATGTTTTGACACTATACACTTATTATAGTATCAAATGATTTGTTTTAAACGTACCAAGCACGTTTGGATATTATAAGGGAAAACCCTATCCTCTGGCTTGCGTTGCATTGTGTGATGGGACCTGGGTCTTATAATAGCTTCATTTTTAGGAAAAGCATTGCGCTCTTAATTTATATGCACTGGTATTATTGGGAGCAAACCCGTTCCGTGTTATACGGCGTGGTCCCTTGAATTACTCTCTTTTAAAGTAAAGTTTTAAATAACTGTTTTAGTTCTCACACCAGTCACATGACTGACCTGGAGTTTATTGTTTTAACCTAAACTCGGGGTGCCCCTATTTCCACACGGGCAGCTAGTAGTTTTGGTTTTGCAGATTTATATCCACAGGATCCTGGTTTACAGCTGGAATGATATCCGGAAAGCTCTGTATCCATATATCACCTTCAGTTGTGCTTTGTATTATTTTTCCGCTGCTATGTAATTTATTGTAATCTCTGATATTTATCGAACGTAATTTATTCATTTATACTCTGTATATTCTTGTATCTGATGGAATTGTTGTAATAACAATGAAATGTTCTTCCGTCTGCGTTCTATTGTGTGTTGTTCTCAAACGATCAGGGGTTTCGAACGGTCCAGATCGGTTTAACGATTGATTCGGATCAAGCGAAATTCCCGGCCGTCACATCGCTTAACTAAGGCCCATTAATAAGTTTCTCTACCCATTTATTATAACTTATGTTATAATTTCCTCTTGTCCCTAGGACAAGTCTAAACATGTTATTCTTATCAGTGGGTCTCAGACTTCTAAGTTTACAGATTACTTAATTTATAATTAAGTACAACTTCTAATATCTCATAAATTTTCCCCTTTTTCTCAATTGGTTTCAGGTTTTCCCCATTTAGTAATTACTTAATTATACAATTAAGTGTCCATTATCTCATTTCACTAGTTATCCCATTTCCATACTAGTTTATTATAACATATGTTATAATCTTCACTTGTCCCTCGGACAAGTCTACCTATTGTACAACATTTTCATTAATGTTATTTATTTATAATAGGTTATTATCATTCCCCATTTAAACCATTTACTGTTGTAATCCATTATTCTTCATTCATTGTAATATTTTTCCTTATTTTATTAAGGAAAATAATTCTTACACCTTATCAGTTTGATTTATAGAAGGAATCAGTGATTTATTTTCATAACGTATTACCATCTAAATTCGTGGTGGCAAGTAATTTCTTTCCTCTTTCTTAGTTTATTCATTGTGGGTTACTTGTAACCACGTTCTCAGAAATAGGTCACTTAGGGAAATACATCACTTTTCCTTCACATCACACTAACTCAGCCCATTACATCCCTTCCTTTCATATTTTCTGAGTTATACATTTAATTTCCGTCGTTTCCATTTATTCATATATTTATATATATATATATATATCTCTCTCTATATATATATATATATATATGTATATTTACATATATGCACTAGACCTGTCACATTAAGCTACACTTGTGGACGCTGGATTTGTCAGGCGGGTCTGGGCAAACTTCTACCACAACTTGATTAAACTTGTGTCTTAGTACTATTGTATGTTTTAATTATGAACTTAGGCCCATCTCATTAGATTTAGCACTTGTGATGCTGGATATGCCGGGCGGTTCCGGGAAGACTTCTATCACAAGTGCAATCTAACCTCGTGTCTAAGAGCGTTACAGTGTCAAATTACTGTGAATCTAGGCGTGTTCGTTCTTTAACAATTATTCCTATTTCATGTAAATTTTAAGCATAATCTTCTGTTCATATGATTGCTATAATCTAATTCACATGTCATCAAATTATGCCTCTATTTTGTTGCATGTCCTTTTTAACATGTGTTTAATTCTTGATGTAAACATTTAATCAGGTAATTATTCAAATCCAACAAGTTAAACATGTCATTTACTCAATAATATACCACAAGTGGATTATGTGATTATAAAAACAGTAGTCATTACCCATTTTGTAACAAGTTTGTTTTCAACATGTAATCATTCCCACACTTTACGTGATCTAACATATGAATTATTCATATTAACATCTCAACTTGTTATAACAGTAATTATTAATTATTCTGACAGATTCAATTATACAAAATGGGGAATGGTAAACGATAACATATTATTATCTAAAATGCTATAGCTTAAACCCGCTCACCTCGTATGCTTTCCCAATTCTGGATTTGATCCAGTTTTTGCATCCATGGGTTTTCCCTTAATCGGATTCAGAACCTAACGACCATGGATTGATTATTTTCATTAAAAGAGAAAGGAAAGAAAGAGGAAGGAATTTAAATAGATTGGATCTAGATAATTACCTTACTATGATAAGAGATCTGAATACCCATTTACAAACATTTGTTTCTTTCCTTCAGATCTGGATCCAGAATTTTTCCTAAATTAATAATCTTAATATTCTGAATAGGTTTGAGAAGGGAGAGGAATGGTAGAGCTTCTACTTTGTTTCAGAAATATGAGACTTAAGGTAGGCTCTGTAGGCTTATTTATAGGTGTTTAACAACGTATTTGGTCAAGAAATGAATCCACATTCACAAAATCGAATTCTGCCCAGATCTGTATGGGGGTTGGCCCCCTCTTTGGGTGTCGACTTCGGGGTCGACCCCAAAGAGCCTGGGTTGACCCAGTGGGTCTTGGGTCTACCCCCAAAATGGGGCGGTTCGACTATAGGGGATTCCATTCATTGGTTTCGAATATTTTTTATTTTTTGAATATTTTTATTTGTTTGTATGTATATAACTCTCTTACGCGTATACAAACCTTTAGGCTTAATAACTTCTTCATACAATGTCCGTTTTATGCAAATCAAGGGGTCTATCTTGACCAGAATTTCGAGACGGAAGCAATGGCGTAATCCGTTTTACTTAATTCTGAATATTTTATTAAGTTATTCTTATTTTACTATCTTAAAATTATGGGGTGTTACACTTCCCATGTCTATATGAATTCTACTATGTCTATATTTTATAATTTCTCCACTTTTGGCACTATCAAAAAGAAATTCTAAAAGTGCTCCCCCTAAATTATATAACTGTCTAAATAGAACTTAAGTCACAAACCAAATTATGATATCCCCTTAATCTATAACCAATACAAAGTAAAAATACTCACCCTTAATCTATACAAACCTATAGCAATTCCCACAATATACAAACCAATCCAAGTATTATAATTACGTATGTTTGTTTGTTATACAAACCAAATAAAATCAAATCACACCACACCATATGTCTTAATATTTAAACAAGTTTCAAATCAAAGAATCCAATTGAAATTCAAACAAATCAATCAAATCATACCGAACAATTAAATGTTTCTTGTAACTTCAACCCAACCGTCTTCTCCAAAGATAAGATCCTTCTTATTGACTTCCCAATCCTTATATTCTTTGGCTGGTGAAGCCTTTGCGAGATTATTATCTTCATCTTTGAAAAGAGAGGAGATTAGCCATCGCGTTGCATCAAAATGCTTGTCTTGTTGTTCAAACATCTTAATTTGGCTTAGTTCGAGATAATGCTAGTTTCGTAGAACTATAAAGAGAATATTTTTGAAAGAATTCAAGGTTTCTTCTAGATTTTCACTAAGATTATGAACTGGATTTGTCATGGTTTAGAGTAGAAATGAATAAGGAAGAAGGAGAAATAGAATAATTAATTTTTCTGGAAGAAATAGACTTAAATAGGGTCTAAAATTCATTGGATTTTGAATAGACATGAGTAGTTATTTTAATTTTAAAATTTGAAACATTTTGAAAATTTGGCAGTTATTTGTCGACATATACTTTTCTTTATGTCGACATACTTTTATGAAAAAATTTCAAAATTTTGAATTTTGAATTTTATGGACTTTATTATATTATAATTATTTCTAAAGTTTTGACATAGATATAAAGATGATTTTATCCTAAATAAGACTCCATTCATTACTCAATAGAAAACAAATACATCCAACTAATCAAGACATACTTCAATACGAGATTCAAAAGCAAATACAAGGATATATAAGCGAATATATAAAGATAGATTAAACTAGACAGACTAGTTTTCTGATGATGATGAAGGAGATGAGACTCCAAGCTTCTTCCTATTTTGGCCACAAATTTGGTCACTTTGGAAAGTTTCTTGCTAAAAGACTTTTGATTTTTGAAGATTTTCACATGATTTTGAGTAATTGTCTCTTTGTAATTGCATTTAGCATTGGTTGAATACTCAATACTTTCTGTAGAAGTCTCTTCTTCTTCATCGACTTCCATTGGCTCTTGTTCTTGTTGCATTCGAGCTTGTTTGGCTTCGAATGTCCCATATGGTTTGAAAGTGATAGTATTTTGCATGAGATGAATGTTTCATGAGTCAAACACTTTTCTAGGCACAAATTCTTCTCCATGAAGATCAACGTTAAAGTTTTTGAAAATATGAGTGAGATAAAAACCATAATAGAGAGTGTTTTCTCTTGACGGCAATTCTATGGGATTAATTTCATTTAAGGTCATTTCGGCCCAATTGATAGTATAGCCACCATAATAGCAAAGAGAGCCTTTTGGACTTTGAGACTTGGATTATTGTAATTTCTAGAACAAGGAGTGATGGTATGTTGGAGGAGAAGATTGACAATTCTTACCTTTGTACGAAAGAGATTTTGAATTCTATTGGAGCAGCATCTTCGAATATGCCATGATAGGTTTCCAAATCGGTTTCTTCGATAGCAAAATTCTAAAAATCCAAGACCGTGCTTCTACAATTTAGAATAGTGCCTAAGAATTCAACATCAACAAAAATCTGAGTGCCTTTAACACTACTCCAAATTTTGTTTTCTTTTCCTTTGTAAAATCTATGATTGAGATTCGCATAGAACATCTGGACGAGTTTGGGGTAACACACTTCGTCATTGTCACGAGAGTCAAATAGACACAAGACTTCATTGTTTTGAAAGAGAGAGGTTAGATCATAAGAGGGAAAATCACTAAAGACGACGAAAGAACCCGTGTTAATTTTAGCACTTGCTAAATAGTTACCATAGGTTTTGACAGCCTCTTTGTCATTATTAAGATTGCCTTTGATGGTTTCGGTTATCTTCAATTTTTGAGATGAACTAGAGGAAGCCATTGAATTTGATAGTTCTAAAGAAAATAGATATGGAGAGTATTGTTTTGAGTTTTGAATGAAAGGTATAAAAATTAGATGTATATATAGAAACTGAATAGATATGAATTGAATAGGCACAACTTTTCATATTGAAATGACATCTTTTCAGATCTTGGGAGTTGGTGAAAAGTGAGAGAAGTTTGGAAGTTTTAACTTTCAAAATTCAAAGTTCAAATTTCAAGTTTCTGTCTGATATGTCGACATATAGTAAAATGTATGTCGACATATAGGCTAATTTTCAAAGAGAATTTGATTTTGGTGATTTTTATTTTAAGTTGACGATATATTTCGGGTTTAACGATTTCCTGAAATAATCTAACCATATCAAGCATACAAACACTTTATTTTATTATTAATTATTATATTATTATTTTGAATTTCAAAATTCAAGATTCAAATTTGAATTTCGAATTTCAAGTTTAAATTTCAAAGTCTTTAAATTCAAATCAAAGCAACCATTCAATCAAATAAAATTAAAAATTAATTAAGGCATACCTGGTTTTTAGATCCTTTTCTTCAAAATTTTCTGAACTCTGAATTGCCGTAAAGCATATATTTGTATTTCTGGTTTATGGTTCTTCGTCGCTTGATGATGAATCTCAATCATCTAATGTTGCTGCGTATGCTTTCTTTCTCTTTCTTGACGAATTGTTGTTGTCTGTTTGTTGAGTCGATTTGTCTGGATATGGATACATTTTATTTATATTTTCATGTTTGTTGCAGTTGTAACATCGACTTTCATTACTTCTTTAACTTCCTTGATTATAATTCTTCCTTCTATATCTCAGAAGTGTTCTAAAATTACTTGTCATAAGAGTTGTTTCTTCATTATCTTCACTACTCGAGTCATAGTCATTTGTCATTGCTTTTAGTGCAATAGATTTCTTCTCTGTTTGCCTGCTTTCTTCTCTTTTCCGTAATTGGACTTCGTAAGACATCATATTTTCAATTAACTCTTCAATCCTCATTTCATTCACATCATTGGCTTCTTCAATTGCCATAGTTTTATGATCCCATTTTGGAGTTAATGAACATAATATTTTTCTAACTTAATCAGTCTCAAAATAAGTTTTCCCAAGTGTTGTTAATGAATGCACTATCTCTTGAAATCTGCAACACATATCTGAAATAGACTCATTCTCATTCATTTTGAATAACTCAAACTGATTTACTAACATTGCTATTTTAGTTTGTTTAACTTTACTAGTTACTTCATGAGTAACTTGTAAAGTTCTCCAAATTTAATGAGCAGTTTATCATACTGACACTTTATTAAACTCACTCCTATCAAATGAACAAAATAACATATTCATGGCTTTAGAATTGCTTTGTGCAGCATCCTTTTATTTATTTGTCCATTGTGCAAATGCAGTC
Source organism: Allium sativum (assembly GCA_030737875.1). Classification (NCBI taxonomy): domain Eukaryota; kingdom Viridiplantae; phylum Streptophyta; class Magnoliopsida; order Asparagales; family Amaryllidaceae; genus Allium; species Allium sativum. Next base: position 514,794,786 of record CM060924.1, read on the forward strand.
GTGGGTTCAACATATTCATTCTGTACTATTCCATATGTCTAAACCTATTGATTGTAAATAAATTTTCATTCTACATGCCCAATATGAATAATTACTACCATTAAACAATGGTGGTTTAACAGTGGACCGACCCTCTACAAAAGAACTATTATTGCTACCAGTGTTGGTTTCCATTATCACTATTTTCAAAAATCAGATTATGAATTTTTTCAAAGACCTTGTTTTGATACCAATTGTTAGGGACTGCGGAAAGGATCGTGAAGGAAAAACAAAAAATAGATGGGGATGAATAGTATTTTTGATAATTTAACAAAAAATATAAAACTTGTGTTATAAACTATATGAGTCAAACACTAGAGAAACAATCCCAAACACAGAATCAAACACATATGCAAAATAAATAGAAATAAGAAATGCAGAAAAGGAAAGAACACACCGGATTTTGTACTAGTTCGGATTTCTCCTACATCCAGTCCCAAGCAACGCTGGAATGCGTAGAGTTTCATTACTATATCAAAATCCAATTACAATCTCCTTGATTTCACGGCTATAAGGGATACCACCGTTTCCACACACACTCGATCAAGTTTTGCCTATCCTTAATTTCACGGCTACAAGGGATACCACCGATTCCATCCTTTATTTTATGGCTACAAGGGATACCGTCGATTCCTTTACTAAACCCAAACAAATTTTAAACTGCCTTATAACTCTTCAATAGCACTTGATTCAGAGAGTAGAGAGTGTAGAGAGAAGAAGTTTGATCAAAACGGAATTGAATTCGATAGAGTATAAGTGCATAAATCATAAAAATGGTTCCGAATAATGGTGTAGAAAAAGAGGATGAAGTTAGAGAAGAAGAGATGATAGAAAAGTCGAAATTAAGCCTTTTTATAGAGTTTGAAAGGATGCCATGCTTCAGAACCACCACAAATAGTGAAAAGACACTTCCTTTCAAAATTGAAAAAACTATAGTTATATGTCGACATATAAGTTTCTGTATGTTGACATACTTATAGTGTAAAATTAATTTTTGAGCATTTTTCAATTGTTTTGATATAAATATAAATCTGGAAATTCTTGAATTCAAATATAGTGTTATAAATTAATATTGTAAAGTAGGAAATCATACAAAAACATAAATATAAACTATATAAATATATTTATAAAATTATAAAGGTTAAAAATATATAAAACGCGAAAATATAAATATATGAAACTCATCAAACTTTGAGTTTGAAGGAAAAATTAAAACAAGAAAGGAGAATAGAAAGGATAGAAAATAAAATAGAGAGCATTTAAAGATAGAATTTGAAAACAGAATTTGAATTTGAACCTGGAATGCTATATAGATTCTTACATAATCTAGACTCTATAACTATATTATTCTTGAACTCTTGAACTCTTGAAATCTTGAATACTCATAAGTCTTGAAATTTCTCTGAATTCTAAATCTCTAATATCTTTAAACTGTACAGTCTTCAGTAATATTTCATGTATATGAATCCTGCTATGTGCATGTGTGTGTATATATATATTCTATAAAAAAGTGTTAGTATATATATTTTATAATCAATTAATATTGAAATAAGGTTGTTGTCATCAAAACTCCATTCTCCAACAAGTTCTACTTTGAGACAGATAGGTTTTTGAGGGAAGAGAATGCGAGAACCGATAAGAAAGTTCTTGAGATTAATTTGGCTAAGGAAAAGAATCGTTCGACTCAAGTAAAGGAAAACCTGCTTCTTGGAATGATTGGAACATGCAGTGGAATTAACCTTGATTTCCTTCTTATGCGGAACTTAATCATACTATGGAGGAGATCCTTTTGAAGTTCATATGTTTGCTCCATTTAGGAAACCTCCCACAAGGGAGCCTGCTCAAAAGGAAAGGGATTCTAGTAGGTATTATTTGTTTCATGACCTTAATGGTCATAGAATGAACGATCGCAAGCATCCTAAGGATATGATTGAAGAGCACATCAGACGGGATGAGCTGGAAGAATATGTAAGGCAGGCCGTAGTACGGAGACAGGAAAGACTACGTGCTTCGGCTCGGTATAAGAATGGATCAGGGCCTGGCCTCGGTGATTTGATCATCGATTAATATAGTTCTATCTAGATTTGTGGCTTTCAAATTTTGGATTTCATCTTTTTGGTTTCTGGCTTTTTGGCTCTTTGGTTCTTTTTCTTTTCAGCTCTTGGATTTTGGCATTCTAGTCCTCTGGCTTTTGGATATGGATATCCGTGTTTCTGGCTTATACATTTTGGCTACTTGGTTATTTGGATTATGCCTTTTATCCTTCGGACTCTGGTTGTATTGGCCTCGTCCTTATGGACATTGTAGCTTTGATAATTTGATTTTTGATGATTTTAAGTCGGCTCACCTGTGTATAGGATTTGGTCTTGATCCCCAGGCTACCTTTCTACTTTACTATAAACCATCCACCTCATAATTAATAATTCTGTTTGATTTAACTGCTCGTAGGATTTTAGAGGGCTAAGTCTGCAAACTCATATACGTGATTAGGCCTTAATCTCTAGGCAAGTTCTTTGTTGATAAGAAACTGTCCAATCTCCTAATGTAACAACCCGCATAACTTATGATTATTTAATTATGAGATTTACTTAAATATCGTATCTTGGGCTTGGTTTAAAACCCAAGATTTTTGAATTTTTGTAAATGGATGAATTTGGCTTCAAGGCTACTTTTATTGAGTTCAAAATTCCATTTACAACATTCTGAGTATAAACATCGATATGTTTCTAGTTAGTAAAATTGGGACTGCGGGTAGGGCTTGGGCTTGTAAACATAACAAACTAGCCCCTTTAACCTTTTAACCCCAACCTCCAATATTTCCTACATTCATTCCTAATACTTCAAAAAAATAGGAAATGAGGGAGGGAATGGGAAATTAAAACTCACTAAACCTAGTTTGACCCTACTATCTCCAATCCTTGTTGAAATCAAGTGCAAATTCTAGGGGAACCTTGGGTAAGTCCATCTCTATCTCGTCCTCTCTTCAATTTTTGAGATTTCCTATAACCTAACTTCTAGGAAATTTGTGTATTCTTGTTTGGATTGAAGATTAGCAAGATATTTTGGAAGAGAGAGAGATCTAACTTTGTTTTGCACCACCTCCCTGCTTATTAAGATCAAAGGTGAGTTCTTGCGAACTCACATCTATGTAATCAAGCTACTGGTGTTGGAAAGTGTGCCCTTGGCACAAATGTGTTGTGTGTGCGCATTTGGTTGATCGGTTTGTTGTGTGTGAACTTCCCGATTTGTGAGTTTTGATAGCATTTATCTAAATTTCTTGTGTAAACCCTTATATGGATGTTTCTTCATGAGTTTTGGTGTATTAGGAAATGCCTTTATCCTATCCAAGAGTTTAGAGCAAGCAGTTATTAATCTAGAGCCATTAAGTGATGTTTTTCACCTTGAAAAACTTTTCAGAGGAGGTCAAACATTTGGCCTAGTCCTTGAAATTGGCAGAGACCAAATTTAGATGTTTGAACCAGATCGGACATCTAAAATTTTGGCCCAAACGTCTAAAAATTATTGTTCTCCCTATTTTCTTCCACTAACTGGTAGAGACCAAATAGTCGATAGTTTAGACTATTTCAGTCTTCTTCCTGACTGAGTTTTGGCTCGTTTACTTTTTTCTATGTTTTCTCGGTTGCTCTAATTCATTAATTTCAGCAGCTTGATTATACCGACCTTTGATGGACCATGATTCATTCGTGATAAACGAATTTATAATCGATATTTATGGGATTTTATTTACGTTATTAAAATGTGAATTTTGGGATCGATTGTTATTACAATTGATACTTTATGAGAATTGTGACTTCAAACTACATAGGGTATTATATTATTAGTGGAAACAAAATATTTAATTAAAATGGTTGCTAATCCTACATCATTTTACAAGGTTATTTTACAATTATTTTCCAATCTTATAGTACATATGTAATAAACTTTTTTCTCACTCATATAAGAAATCCAATTAAAAGCCTTAGTAAAACAAGTGGTTTGAAACACTTGTGTTTGCATCGACGATTAATTCTTGAACTTGTTGGATTGAAAACTATGGCAATGATCGTTTTGTGTTTCTAGTGGATTATACAAATTTTTCATAAATATTTGAGTAGGGCAAGTGGTTATGGGACTGTAGCTCAACTCTTGTATTTACTAGCTGTAGTAGCTTACATTATTTTAAGGAACTTCGGTTCAACTTGGTGATGTGAGGCAATCTGTGAATTCGTGGGGAACGTCGATTCATCTTGTGTAGTGTGTGACGATCTTCAGAACATGAGGTACTTCAGTTCATTGTGGTGACCATCTTTGGATCGTGAGGAACTTCAGTTCATTGTATGGATGTTTGTTTGGGAGCGGGTTCACGACCCATGGTCTTCAAACCATTATGTATGGAGCTTTGGCCCATGGTCTTCAGAGCATTATGTGTCAGACTTCGACCTATGGTCTTCAGACCGTTATGTGTGGGACTTCAGCTTATGGTCTTTGGACCGTTATAGGTTAGCTACGTAGAGGTCCGCCTCGTTTCGCTGATACGCGTGTTGGTGAGTCTTCGGTCTCCCGTTAGGTCGATAGGCCTCCCTCCTTTTTGTGATATTCTGAATTTCTAATGGTTGATCTCTAGCACATTTGGAAGTTTTATATGGAATATCCATTTTGGATGTTTGATAAAGTGTTATCACTTTTGTGATGATTTGATAGGTGATACCATTTCTTGTTGGTAGCTACTAATTTAGATTGGGATACTCTTTCTTAGCATTGGGATCTCTTTGAGATAATATATGGACATTTTTTTAGGCTTCATACTTATGTGTTAACATTATTGTTAACTCATACATGTCTATTGTAACGATCTAGAACTTTTAACAAATTTAAAATTTGAATTTTTATTACTCAATTTGAATTTAAATTTGAATTTGACATAAATATATATGGTTTAGAATATTTAATTATTTTGATAAGTTATATGATAGATTTTACTTGAATTATAAACGAGAACGAATATTAATAAGTTTGGATTTATTAACACTATTTGTCGTTCGAAAGGATTAATCAAACCATAACATGAATTAGAAGCGTTAGAATTAAGTGTCGCCCTTAGTTTTCATAGCATTTAAGGGAAAATGCTACAAAAAGTTCACCTTCTCTTCTTAAGACAAGTGTATCGACACTTGTAATTTTTCATGTATGCTTTCATGCATAGTTTCCACTTGTCCCCTTATGTGTCTTTACCTCCTTACTCCTCCTTTCCTATATAAGGAGCTCTTTACTTCATTTTTTATCATCCATTTTCATTTTTCCTATCTTCCTCCTTCTTAAGCTTATGGCCATGGTTTCCATGGCATAAGTCTTCCTCTTTTCCACCATCACCTTGTCAAAGTTCGTCATCATCCTTCTACTCCTTTTATGATAGAGAGAGAGATTAGTATATATATATATATTTTGGTGAAGAAGACATTGCGCCGAAATACTGTCCGACGGTTCGCTCAGCTAGGATCGCCTACCAGGAAATTTGGAAAGCTGTTTGGTGAGAACTAGTTAACCACAATTTATATATTTAATTAATGATTAGACTAATTTAAATATAGTGATGAATTATTAGTGGTTAATGATGATTGATGTTTGTTGTGATGGATGATGGATGCATAGTTTAGACCACACACACTATTAAGCGTTAGTGTTATAACACTTGTGCACAGTTATGATTTATTTAATTATGTTGACGATGGTTGTTATGGATGTTTAAATGGTCGTTGATGTTGTTTTGCACCACTATGACATAACAATTATGGTATCACATTATTGATCGACAAATCTCCTTCGTAATTAGAAGCAATATCATTATTGAATTTGAAGGTTAATAATTTGGAAAGACCATATGTATGAATTCATATATACTGATAAAGTCGTTTAAATGAATAAATAAACACCGGAACATTCTTGGATGACAGAAAGGATAGTGTCTAGGCTTGGGTTTGGAAATAAAGTTTCCTGCTCTCCCTTCCTATCCGTAACTTATCCGACGAACGGGATGGTTAATTTGAAGTTATTTGTATTTTGAAATGAATTGGAATTTGATTTATTAATTAAAAAAAATAAAAGTTGAATTTTAGATCCAAAATAATTTGGAAAGTAAATTTAAATGATTTCAAAAGGGTTATATAAGGATATAATGGTTTTCTAAGATATTTTGAAGTATCGTAGAATAATGGTTATTATGGTCAAAATAGAGCTTGTCGCATAATGGCAATTTACGTATTTTAGATGCAAACTTTAAACGCTTATAACTTTTGCAATCTAAATCAGATTTCCATAAAATGAAAAACGTTAGATTTCCATTAACAAGAACCTTCAAATGAGTGAAAGCAGATTTTAAATTCAAATTATAATTTTCAAGTTACGTTCGAAACCGTTTTGAAAAAGGTCGATGTAAGACCATAACTATAAACAGCTATTTTTAAATGTTTTAAAAATATGGAAATTTTTTATAAAATCATTACAAGCTATGAAAAGGTGTTTTGATTTGTAAAGTTTAAGTTTTGGCTAAGATAAACAATATTTTGATCAAAATAATTAAGATAACTATTTTGTAACTCTTTTGTCACACTTTTGAAATCCTATTGTAACACTTTCTTCGAAAACGATCTATTTTGAAATTTTAAACCGTAAACTATTTTCCTAACTATAAGTAATAATTTGTGGAATGTTTTCAAAGGTTTAAAAGTATTAGAAATATTTTATATGGAATTTAAATCGATATTAATATGGGTTTTCAATTTTAAATAATAGGATATGGTTGGAGATAAATCTTTGGATGCTTGATATTAATTCGGTAGATGATGACTCTTACTATTTGAGGAATTTAAATGTTAGTTCACTGTTTTTCCGCTTATAGAATGAGTTGGGTACAGAGATAAATATTGAGGATAAGTTGATTTATTTCTATCCAGATCTAATGGCAAGGAGTTGGATAAATCTTTTAATTAAAATATGGGTTTCCCAATTTGATAGGGATAAGTTGGATAGAAAAAATCTTAAGATATTTGATATGAAATTCTTTGGGGTAAACGTATAATATTTAAGGAATTTGGAAGATTTTATTATTATATCGTTATTTCACTTATAGTATTCGTTGATTATGAGAACCGATATCGAATATAAGAAGACACAATCTCTGTGTAACTTATGTCCAATATCGATTGATTTCGGTTTTGTCGTGAATCATATCTTCAACAATATCATTCTTAAAGCCCAATGAGACAGAGTTGTGGAAATTCGTATCGTAAATTGGGATTTAATCAAATATTTGATTTGAGAAAATTAAAAATAAGAAATGGGGAACCAAGTATAATCTTTTTGTTTAGATTAAAGAATTGATTGTTGGAAAATCGATTATTGGAAACTATGGTTGAAATATGGATTAACGAATTTTCAAAGGAAACTGGGTTTTTATAACAAGTTATCAAACGGAAAATTAATTAAGGCTTTGGGGCTAGATTATCTTTGATTTAAGGGATGTGTTTTAAAGAAGAAGGGTTAATTATGGATTTTGTTAAAGATAATTTGAGAATGGGTTTAAAGAAATTCAATTTAACAAAATCTAAGATGGAAGGAGATTTTGTTGAAAGCTTGTGTGTTCCGTAATTGTGTTTTAAAAATTACGCTTATTATTTGGGAAGACTGGGATCAGATGTATGTTCGAAAACCATTCCAAGTAATAATACGACGTTATGGAGCAATTGAAGACAGCACTGAAGATCGGGAACCTTCATATCGCAAGGACGACTTGATGAATGTCTCAAATGGGTAGCTTCTATTTGCAGATGGATTTTATATCAGCTAAGTGGCAAGAAGTCCAAACGTACGTGAAGGAATTTCGGACTGTTGTTTCGTTCAGACCCAGAACGAACATTTATGGATTGTGTGTCTGACATTGTAATTGACTGTGTTGAACTGATCTCTGTTAAATATATATTTGTTTAGTGGCAGAGAATTTATTCTCTTACTTAACACCCTTCTCTAAGGCATATGAGCATAGAGGTTATATATCGATAGAAATCAGTGACGCATTGTGAATGGACAATGTGGCATACTTAAGTAATGTGGTGAGCTTTGGATGATCAAATCATGGCTTATTTAAGCGTAGCATTCTATATATCGGGACCTTAGCAAGCCTCACACCCCGGTAAATGGCCAAAACTAGAAGAAATGCAGCAGGGTTATGGGGTGTTGTCTCCTTCTAGGTAAAAGGTGTGCTATGGTATGGAGCCTAGGTATTAACCTATGTGGTAAAAGTATCTACTTTTGTGTTTGTTGTTGGCGCGCGCTCGGAAAGGTCGGTAACGACCGGGAGATGACATACTCATGCGCAAACTAAGTTACCCAGTTAAGGGGTAACCCAACTTTGTGTTGGCTTGAGTAGCATCACCATTGATCCTCGGACATCTCTCTAGAGGTCTTCAAAATTCAGTTCTGAAGGAAGTTCTTTTGCCTGGTCATTGTTGGAAACCCAATCTCCGCTACGAGCCCGTACGATTTTAGTTGTATATCGTATGTCAGTATATTATATGGTACCTATGCTGGCTAAGATTGATACATTTACTTTCGAAATTGTTTTCGCACTATATTATAGTATCGAAAGAGGATTTTCATGTATCAAGCATTTTTGACTGCATAAGGAGAAACCTTGCCCCTGTGTGCTTTTGAATTGTGTGTGTGCCGCGAGACCTTATGCTAGTTTCATTTTTCAAAAAAAGTCATTGTGAATTTCTATGCACTGGTATTCACATGGAGTAAACCCATTCTGCATTAGCTGCGTGGTCCAGTGAAATGCCTAACTTTAAATAAACCCTAAAAACAAATGTTTTGAGTTCTCACACCAGTCCTTGTTTAGCGTGAAGCAACGTGATAGGGGGTTCTCGCTCTTGGCTCGGTGGCGAGCGGGAGACTCTTTTCTCTACACGTCCCAAGAGGGGTTGGTTAGGCACAAGGCCGCAACGGTCGAGATGCTGGCCATAAAATAAAGCGCTGGGGAACATTGTAATGCCACCGCGAAGTATTAGCCGTTGTCCGATGGTTGAAAAAGAATAGACTGTTACATTGTGGTATCATAGCTTTGGTTTATACAAAGCTATGGGGTACGACTCATTTGAACAAAAGGAAAGACTCATCAGAGTTATAATATCTCATTAGAGATAGGGTTAGTAATGCCCTAGAATGAGATTTTGGAATACTACATTTGAGAGAGCGCCTTCCAAGTTAAATTAATTATGTTTTGGATTATAATATATTAGAATTCATGTTAATAGTAAAACTTGGATAAAAATTGTTAAGGTAATTCTCCTCTAAATAAACTAATCAATATGGTTAGAAACCAAAATGAATAATAAGAGTTTGAGTGTTTTATTTGATGTTGAGGTTAGATTATTGAGTATAGGAAGATTTTGCATATACGTCTGATCAATGTATATACAAAGTCTTAAGTATACTAGATAGATATAGAATCACACTCCAGTCGCTTGAAGATGATTCTGTTGATGACTGCAACAACATCAGTATGTATTTTCGAGTTTCGAAAGTGGGATGACTATATGATTCTGATTAAAACATCAATATATACTTAAATCCATTTAGATAGGTGTTTGGAATTGTTTGGTAAATTGATGTGAACTAAAATAGAAAAGTGAAAATTTGATTGGGTTACAAGAATTATACCAGGTAAACTTGTTAGTAAGGGATAAGCCTATAAAGAGTTTTGAGAAAGTGCATTTGTAATATATAAAAAAAAGGTTTTGTAAAGATGTATAATTTGAAAACTCAAATCAAAATTTTGAGTAAGAATTGGCAGTTACATAGGAATTGATTTTGAAAGGATATATTTTGAATATAAAGGAAAACATCTTTTAAAATATTTGGAAATTTAAAATTTGAGCATGACATCTTGTGATTGGAATTTCTTAATTGAGTAAAAGACGTTTATGTAAAGTTGTAATTTACATAAACAATCCAAATATATAGAAAAAGTAGTTTGGGAAACGATTTAAAGGATAAGTGGGAATTAATCAATCATGATATCTGATAATTAGTCCTCCCCAACTGATTAAATTTAAAATGCAAATATCTTTAGTATTCAGTTTCACAATATGACTATAAAATATTTGATGATATTTTGGTTAAGGACTACATTGGTTAAAGCTGTTTCTCTAAAGTTTGAAGCAAATAAGTTTTGTAACCTTGAATTTGGAATAATTAATGAGAATAGAAAAAAATATATAAGGAATTAAAATATGGAACTATCGACCATTTTGGACAGATGATAAGTTCTAAAGTATAATGTGGTTACAAAAAGGGATTGTTTTAGTAAGCATGAGTACCTTGTGAATTAAGTTTCACAATTTGATAAAGGATATTTAGCAAGCAGGAATAGTAAGAAGAAATTACCTAAAATAAAATGTTTAGATAAGTTAAGTTTTGAGGATCGTGTTTTACATGTGAAGAATAATAGTAATTTTATGGAACCAAAAGGGAGTAAGTTTCATAACCATTTAATTTGGAAGATAAGATCTAAGAGGATAAATTTATAAGTCTGAATTTTTGAAAGAAGTAAATGGTGAAGTATAAGTAATTTGCCCAGTAAACGATGAATCAAATATAACGGGAAACTGGAAGTTATCATTGGAGGACATGGTAGATATGATTGTCCAGAATTAGGTATGGCATATTCATTATGAGAACAGGGAGCTTTGGTATAAAGAATTTTAATCTCGTGTCTAAAAATTTACAAGATATTGAATGACTAATTGCGATTCCCATTCCTTTTCGAGGACGGAAAGTTTTAAGGGGGGTGAATGTAACGATCCAGAATTTTTAACCAATTTAAAATTTGAATATTTATTACTCAATTTTAATTTTAATTTGAATTTCACATATATATATATATGGTTTAGAATATTTAATAAATTTGATAAGTTATATGACAGATTTTACTTGAATTGTAAATGAGAATGAATATTAATAAGTTTGGATTTATTAACACTATTTGTCGTTCGATCAGATTTGTCAAACCATGACATGAATTAGTAGCATTAGAATTAAGTATTGCCCTTAGTTTTCATACATTTAAGGAAAAATGCTACTAAAAGTTCACCTTCTCTTCTTAAGACAAGTGTATGGACAATTGTAATTTTGCATGTATGCTTTCATGCATGGTTTCCACTTATCCCCTTATGTGTCTCTACCTCCTTACTTCTCTTTCCTATATAAGGAGCTCTTTACTTCACTTTTTATCATCCATTTTCATTTTTCCTTTCTTCCTCCTTCTTAAGCATATAGCCATGGTTTCCATGGCATAAGCCTTCCTCTTTTCCACCACCACCTTGCCAAAGTTGGCCATCTTCTTCCTCCTCCTCTAATGATAGAGAGAGAGAGATTAGTATATATATATTTTTTGGTGAAGAAGACGTTGCGCCGAAATACCATCCGATAGTTCGCTCAGCTAGGATCGCCTACCAGGAAATTTGGAAAGCTATTTGGTGAGAACTCTTGAACCATTATTTATATATTTAATTAGTGGTTAGACTAATTTAAATATAGTGATGAATTATTAGTGGTTAATGAAGATTGATGTTTGTTGTGATGGATGATGGATGCATAGTTTAGACCACACACACTTTTAAGTATTAGTGTTATAACGCTTGTGCACAGTTATGACTTATTTAATTATGTCGATGATGGTTGCTATGGATGTTTAAATGGTTGTTGATGTTGTTTTGCACACACTATGACACAACAATTATGGTATCACATTGGCAATCGACAAATCTCCTTCGTAATTAGAAGCAATATCATTATTGAATTTGAAGGTTAATAATTTGGAAAGACCATATATATGAATTCATATATATTGATAAAGTCCTTTAAATGAATAAATAAATAACGGGACATTCTAGGATGATAAAAAGGATAGTGTCTAGGCTTGGGTTTGGAAATAAAGTTTCTTGCTCTCCCTGGCTATCTCTAACTGATCCGACGAATGGGTAGGTTAATTTGAAGTTATCTGAATTTAGAAATGAATTGGAAATTTATTTATTAAGTAAAAAGAATGAAAGTTGAATTTTAAATCCAAAATAATTTGGAAAGTAAATCTAAATGATTTTTAAAGGGTTATATAAGGATATAATGGTTTTCTAAGATATTTTGAAGTATCGTAGAATAATGGTTATTATGGTCAAAATAGAGCTTGTCGCATAACGACAATTTACGTATTAAAGATGCAAACTTTAAAAGCTTATAACTTTTGCAATCTAAATCAGATTTTCTTAAAATGAAAAACATTTGATTTCCATTAACAAGAACTTTCAAACGAGTGGAAGCAGGTTTTAAATTCGATCTATAATTTTCAAGTTATGTTTGAAACCATTTTGGAAAAGGTCTATTTGAGGACAATTATTGACCATAACTATAAACACTACTTTTAAATGTTTTAAAAATATGGAAAAAAATGTAAAATCATTACAAATTATGAAAAGGTGTTTTGAATTGTAAAGTTTTAGTTTTGGCAAAGATAAACAATATTTTGATCAAAATAGTTAATATAACTATTTTATAACGCTTTGTAACACTTTTGAAATGCTATTGTAACGCTTCCTTCGAAAACAATATATTTTGAAGTTTTGAACCGTAAACTATTTTCCGAACTATATGTAATGATTTGTGGAATGTTTTCAAAGGTTTAAAAGTATTAGAAATATTTTATATGGAATTTAAATTAATATTAATACGGGTTTTCAATTTTAAATAATTTGATACGGTTGGAGATAAATCTTTGGATGTTTGATATTAATTCGGTGGATGATGACTCTTACTATTTGAGGAATTGAAAAGGTAGTTCACTGTTATTCCACTTATAGTGTGAGTTGGATACGGAGATTAATATTGAGGATAAGTTGATGGTATTTCTATCCAGATCTAATGTCAATGAGTTGAATAAATTTTTTAATTAATATATAGGTTTCCCAATTTGATTGTGATAAGTTGGATAGAAATAATCTTCGGATATTTGATATGAAAGTCTTTGGTGTAAATGCATACTATTTGAGGAATTTGGAAGATATTACTATTATATCGTTATTCCACTTATAGTATTCGTTGATTATGAGAATTGATATCGGATATAAGTAGATAGAATCTCTATGTAACTTATGTTCAATATCGATTGATTTGGGTTTTGTCATGAATCATATCTTCAATAATATCATTCTTGAAACCCAATGAGATTGATTTGTGGAAATTCATATCGTAAATTGGGATTTAATCACATCTTTGATTTGAGAAAATTAAAAATAAGAAATGGGGAACCAAGTATAAATTTTTTGTTAAGATTTAAGAATTGAATGTTGGAAGATCGATTTAATTGGAAACTATGGTTGAAATATGGATTAACGGATTTTCAAAGGAAACTAGGTTTTGATAACAAGTTATCAAACGGAAAATTAATTAAGGCTTTGGGGGGCTAGATTATCTTTTATTTTAAGGAAAGTGTTTTAAAGAAGAAGGGTTAATTATGGATTTTGTTAAAGATAATTTGAGAATGGGTTTAAAGAAATTTAATTTAACAAAATATAAGACAGAAGGAGATTTGGATGAAAGCCTGTGTGTTCTGTAATTGTGTTTTAAAAATAAGGTTTATTATTTGGGAAGACTGGGATCAGATGTATGTCCGAAAACCATTTCACGTAATAATACGACGTTGTGGAGCAATTGAAGACACTGAAGGCAATACTGAATACCGAGACCCTTCATATTGTAAGGACGACTTGCTGAATGTCTCAAATGGGTAGCTCCCATTTGCAGATGGATTTTATATCAGCTAAGTGGCAAGAAGCCCAAATGTATGTGAAGGAATTTCAGATTGTTGTTTCGTTCAGACCCTGAATGATTATTTGTGGATTATCTGTCTGACATTGTAATTGACTGCGTAGCACTGATCGTTGTTAAATATATATCTGTTCAGTGGTGGAGAATTTATTCTCTCGCTTAACACCCTTCTCTAATACGTATGAGCTTAGAGGTTATATATCAATAGAAATCGGTGATTCTTTGTGAATGGAAAATGTGTCATACTTAAGTAATGTGGTGAGCTTTGGATGATCAAAGCATGGCTTATTTAAGCATGGCTTATTTAAGCATAGCTTTGTGTATATCGGGACCTCGGAAATCCGCACACCCGGTAAATGGCGAAAACAGGAAGAAATGCAGCAGGGTTATGGGGTGTTGTCTCCTTCTAGATAAAAGGTGTATTATGGTATAGAGCCTAGGTATTAACCTATGTGGTAAAAGCATCTACTTTTGTGGTTGTTGTTAGTGCACGCTCGGAAAGGTCGGTAACGACCGGGAGATGGCATACTCAGGCATACTCTAAGTTACCCAGTCAAGGGGTAACCTGGCCTTGTGTTGGCATGAGCAGCATCACTGTTGATCCTCGGACATCCCTCTAGAGGTGTTCAAAATTCGGTTCAGAAGGAAGTTCCTTTTCCTGGTCATTGTTTGAGACCCAATCTCCACTACGAGCCCGTATGATTTTAGTTGTATATTGTACGTCTGTATAGTATATGGTACCAATGCAGGCTAAGATTGATACAATTACTTTCGTAATTGTTTTCACACTATATTATTGTACTGAAAGAGGATTTTTCACTTATCAAGCATATTTGACTGCATAAGGAGAAACCTCGCCCATGTGGGCGTTTGCATTGTGCGTGTGCTGCGAGACCTTATGTTAGTTTCATTTTTCAAAAGAAGCCATTGTGAATTTCTGTGCATTGATATTTACATGGAGTAAACCTGTTTCGCATTAGCGGCGTGGTCCAGTGAATTACCTAACTTTAAAATAAGCCCTAAAAACTAATTTTTTGAGTTCTCGCACTAGTTCCATGACTGACCTGGAGTCTATTGTTCCTGCACCTAAACTCTGGGTGCCCATAATTTTTACACTGGCAGCCTAGTAGTTTGGTTTGCAGTTTAGACTTGGAGTGGTTGAAGCAGGATGCTGGTTTAGCTGGAGCTATTATATCTTGGAGCATGCATATTCTTCCGCTGAGTTTAGTATCTTTTCCACTGTGTAATCAATGTATTCTGATGTTTCTCCGGTAACTCTGATGTAATATTATTGTAATGATAATGGAAAAGTTCTTTTTATTTTGTGCACGTGTGTAAGTACCGCTAACTATCCGTCTTTATGAACGGTTTAAATTGGTTTAATTACCGGCGAAAACTGAGCAAAAAGACCAGACCGTTACATCTATATTTATTATATCTACTGTTATATCCCAGTTTATGAGATAAGTACAGCTAGGCTGATCAATTTATTATTTATTTTCTTATAAATAATACTCAGGTCAAACCGGTGTTACATATGCTTCACGTGACTTCTAGCGGAGACAGACCGAGGTGTTACAACTAGGCTAACTAAATTAGAGTTGTAGTTTTTGAACATATGTATATGAGACAGAGACTCCTGTGTTTACATATTCTTTTGGCTAGAACTTATACGTATTCTTTTGTTGTATAATGGATTGTTCAAGACCAATATCTTTGTGTACATACCGATGTGTTATATTCATATCTATTTCTGCCTTAGTGATGTGAATATCTGTATTCGACTCTGAATATATTATTATGTTATTTATATTGTCTCTGAACTATATATAGAAACTTTACAGTGGATTTGAACTTGAATTAGATGTGTAGGATTTCCCCTTGAGATTCGAAAGTAAGAATACAATATCTGACATGTTTAACACTTGTTCAAAGCCATTATACAGATGGTCGCTCCTCAACGGCCTACCCATACACTGGGTTAGGTCTTAATCCCCGGGCATGCTTTTTGTAGATGATAAACCTTCCAATCCCTTACACTCATTTTTGGTTATCTGGCTTCAGATATTTAGGTCGGCCGACCCATGTACAGGGACTGGTGAGACTCTTAGGAATGCTCATTGCCTGACGATATAGTCTCCATCAAAGTTAACAAACTCAATAAACTTGAAACCAAAGATGACTAAGTGGACCCACCCATTTACGAGGTTAAGCCTTAAACGGTAGGTATGCTTTCTGCTCATCGATAAATATTTATATTTTCCTTCAATTTTATAAAAAAAACTTTAATAAAATTACTTCGCTTGCAAGGACATTACTTGCAGACTATGAAATTTGGAATTCGAATTTCAATCTTTAAGGACCTAGTGTAGTAAGGGCTTTTCTTGCTAAGTAAGAAATCTAGTCCCAAGTGAGGGCTTATCTTGGGAAGGGATGGGCTATCTTGTTAGTACTTGGCAAGTCCCTTAGTCTAGTGGCGGGTAAGGGCTTTCGCTATTTGGTTCTGGGTTGTATGTCAGGACTTGACAGACATCTCAATGTTCATTTGGTTAATCATGAATGGTCTTCTGAAGACTTGGCATCATCATCCACTCTGGCTATGGACTGTTCTGTTAGGACTTGGCAGATCAATTCACTTGATGTTGCAGGTATGGAATGTGCCACATTTGGTCATTTTGGCTTTTGGATTTCTCCAATTATCTTGTTGTCAATTACTCTGGTTTTCTAGATTTCAGGTTTCTTCGATCTCTCGATTATTGATTTTTCTGGTTTTATCGACTTCGAATACTCAGATTCTGGTTATCCCTTATAATACGATCCAGAGAAATCGTTAGATTTCTATAGCTTTTTGGATTTCTATTTTTCTATTAATATGATCTAGTACAATAGCAGTCTTTTGGTTTCCTAGATTTCGGTTATTGTATTTCTATGCATACTTCTCTAGGTTTGCAACTTCTGGATTCTCGGATTTCTAGATACTTCAAAACACATCTTCCAATAGATAAGCATGTTTCGGGAGGCCAGTGATAACTTGCCTTTTTGTAAAGTAGTCAAACATCGATTTATCGCTATCGTAGTACATGAGACATGTCTACGAACTCATGAGTGCTTGGAGTGACTTGAACGAAGTTGTGAAGTTTTAGAAAAACTTAAGAATTTGGATAAGTGTTTTGGGGTTCGGTATGACTCCCATTGATACATCTGGGTCGGTGCAACTCGCAGAGTTCAGGAGGTGGCTCAATTCGGCCAAGTACATAAGGTTCGATATTCATACCACCGACCCCCGGATTTGTGTTTCTATTGGATATGAATTTTTTATCCTATCATCTAGTCTAGGGATTTCATATCCCACCTTCAGTTCATAATTTAGTATCCCCGAAGTTGGTACAAATTCAGCCAACACTTCGGGGTCGGTGCTGGTACATTTCGTATCCAGGGTGCAAAATGGGAATATGAATTGGCTTTGAGAAATTAGGTGAAGTTATGGGAGCGGCAGAATGACGTTTCATATTTAGGGATAAGAAACGATGGCACGACTTCAAAATAAAGAAGCTTCGAAGAATGAATCATGGTTTTTTTGGTTAAATCCTGGGGTCGACACTGACCCCAGGATCGGCATCGACCTTGGGGTACAAATTTTTGGGATACAAAGTATCGTATCCCCACACCTATAAATATACCACTACTAGGATGGTTTCGGGTATCTTTTGGCTGGTTTCTGCTGCACTCGATATTCTTGGTTTTTAAGGCTTTTGAATGGCTTCCTTCATGGTCTTGGACTTGTGAACTTCTCCTTAAACGTCTTCACCAGCATATTGGCACTTGTCTTGCTATCTTGGCATCTGGATTGGATTCTTGAACACACTTTGGCATAGTTTCACTTTTGAACATAGAAGCTTTCTTAAAATTGGAGCTTTACTCTTGGACATTTAGGCTTAGGAGTAGGCTTGTTAGCATTGTGCAAGGACTTTGCCATTGTTGTTTTCATAACTTTGTAAACATAAGAAGTGGAGGAAGGGTTGTACTTGTAATTACATATTATATTATACAAGTTACCTCAGAGTTGACATAGGCACAACTTGCCGAGCCAATGTAAATCTGATGTTATTTACTTTTCAGTACTCCGTGTGTGGATTGGGATTAGATTTACTTCATTACCCATTACTCATCAGGTAATCGCATATGAAGCGACTAATTTCCCACATCAACAGTGACCAAACCTTGTACTGCGATTTTTTTACCTTTGTCCGTACACTACTAGATGGAGTTGTATCCAAAACCAAATCAAATCATCTGTGCACCGTCCCTTTGTGGCCCACCAACTCTTTAAGGACAGGCTATGCTGACATGTCCAGCCTGACCACAACTATAACACCTACCTCTTGTCGAGTTTCCCTTGAAGTCCTTTGCATAGTTATCTAGTACCTCGTATTTATTGCACCTATTATCCTTTTGAATCTATCCTTTTGGGGATCTCCGACCTTCTTCGTGTTCCCATTCTTATTCTTCCACCATTGCCTCTTTGAATCAGCTGCTTTAGGAACATCCATAACCTCTTTAATTTTATCCTTGCTAACCTCATATAGCAACACTATCTCGCTCAAAGACTCGAATATCGCTTTCATAGGTACATTGTCAATTCTAACCCTTGGGGGGTTTGGTTTAATCCTTTTGCAAGCTTGAGAGCTCTTGTGGGTTATACTGATCTAATCCAAACCAAACTGTAACAACCTGCCTGGGATGGGCCTGAATCCCAACATAGAAAAGCCCATCGAAACTTAAATCCATTCTAAATGAGTCGATGGTTCCTATAAGGAATAAATAAACAGACCAACTAGAAATGAAATCATAATCTCATAGCTGATGGGATAAAATGTAATATCTGAGCATAGCTGTACCATTGAACAAACCATAATAATGTTAATTATATCAAGTCTTAAGTGTCATATAAAGGTACATTAATAATAATATCCTATGAGTACAATAACCGCCAAACATCATGATGATGATGATGATAGTAATAATAATAATAATATATGAAATCTCCTTTTCCAAGCTCTAATCTTTAAGGTTCTGTCAATTAAGCATTCCCATTACTAACTTGTTTTTGTTAAGAGGAGGAAGGCCAAAAAAAATTCTAGTGGATGAAAATCACACGGGTTTAAGAAATGTCTTTTTCCTATACTTGCCAATATGAATTTACCAAGTTATGTCTAAGCGAATTTAACGCTAAATTACACATAAGCATTAATTTGGCGGACTACCATATAGTCACTTAAGGCTAACACACACACATAGGCACACACACACACACAAATATATATATATATACATACATACATACATATATATATATATATATATATAAAGGGAGGATTTCTACGATCACTTAATACCCTTTAGGATAGACTATGTTTTATTCACTTAAGGCCATTTATATTTGTGTTATGGGTGGATTCCTCCTATGATCACTTAATGCCTTACTAGTGGACCCCATTCACTTAAGATTATGTTTTCTAATCGTTAATGTTGTTAAATATACCCTTAATGTAAATTGAGAGACAGTGAGTAGTTACTTATTACCTCAGATGGCAGAAGACTAACAATTATGACCTTCCCCCGATGGACCTTTATGGTACTATATATAGCTATCATTACTTGTGAACTCTTAGCCACTTAATACTTCCCTTAGACAGACGATTACCATTTTTTCATGATTGGCAGAAATCTTAGTAGTACATCCCTAGGTCAACCATTACATAGCCGGCGACAAGAACCAGACGAGTCGTGAACTACCTCACTCTTTCGTAATAATCTGAGACCATTTAATACCTCATGATTATTAGAGAAAGGCAGACCCAGTGACCAATTAAAACAGAATAAGGACGGGTGCTATGACTTCGGTCCAAAACCAAGGAGTGAAACTTAGGAACAAACCTAGTCCTAAACACTTAGCACTCAAACAAGGTAGGTCATCCACTTAATACCTTCTCAAGGAAGGCCTCTATATTGCAAGTAATTATTACACTTGATGTCTCACATTAAAACGACTCTTTGTAGCGTCATAATTTGTCGATCAGTTCTGACAAACTTCTGCTGCAAGCATGCTTAACCTCATGTCCTAGGTGAATTATTATAATGACCTATTCCACTTAGACATCTCACATTAACCCGACTTCTAATAGTTGCTAGATACGTCAGACGGTTCCAGGAAGGCTTCTACTACAAGTAGGAGTTTACCACATTTTTATATGTCATTAGTACTAATAAGAGCCACTAATGCTCACACATATACAAATTTCAAATGAGGACATTATAATTTTAAATTCATAATTAAGCATATTTAGCATGCATATAATACACATATATGGTACATAAATTACGCTATAAATAGCAATAAATAAAATGTAATTGGAGAACATATAAAGAAACGTCCTAAAACATAGAAATGTCAATCCTAACCAAAATTAATGTTTATAAGTTTTATTTCCCTAACTTCATCAACATGGCATATAATGTTTAGTTACATTAAAACCAAAAATAGAGAAAAATCAAACATAAATAAAATAACTCGTAACCTAGGTTTTAAAGATTACTTCAATAATTAAAAGAAAGGAAAAGGTGTAATATGCATAATATGTATAATCTCTTTTTGGTACAGCTTGACACTTTATATGATTTTATAAAAAAACTTAAGACTTCGGTAACATGTGTTTTAATGCATTCAAACTATCTATTTATATAAATAGATGTTTAAACCAATTTAAGTTACAATACCCAAATCTTATGTTTTTGCACATATATGATTTACGGTTAAACAAAAAGTAAGTAATAACAATATCAAGACTATACAACACATAAAAGCCCAACTTTTATTAAATCTATAATAAAAACCCAATATATTCACAAGATTGCCCATTTCCGGAATTTATAAGGGATATGGGCGATATATATGTATGTATATATATATTTTTTTTTCCATGTAAATCCAAATCCCTTTGGGCATAACAATCCAAATCTATATTATCAAAATATAGGAAACAATAAACTTTTAAAATTTCCACTAATAGAAGTGTTAGGAAAAGGATGAGAAGGATGTGTAGAATAGTTTCTAGATTGTATCCACGCAAATACGATGTTCCAGACTTTCTCCTAATCCAACACACACACACACACACACATATATATATATATATATAAGAATCTAACTAGAGTCTTATATACATACAATTTCCAATTCAAGGTTCCAATAATAAAACTAGATTAGGAAAGGTAGAGAAACAGGTTAAGGAAGAAGAAGAAATATAACCTGTCCTATTTTCTGGAATTTAGAATAATGGTGGGGAAGAAAAATGGAGGCATAGAAGAGATATTTTGTAAGGTTTGAGGGAGAGTGTGTGTTCCGTTGGATTAGTTTTATAAAATCAAGACAGTCCGTTCTAGCAAGATATATAAAAACACCTTAAAAAGTTAGCCTCTCTCCCACCCCTCGACCAGAAAGGCAATCATCACCCTCCTAGGAGGGGGGTCGACCTCCTTATGGGTCGAGCACAGAGAGATTAAATCTCCATGTAGTTTCTATTTTATTAAATACGTTAATTAATTTGATTGATTCTTTCCATTTCATTTGATTCTTGTCCCCATCTTTTTATATATACACACACAATTTTGAATTCTCAAGGAATATTCCATTAAGCCAAAAGTACATTGTTTTATTTTAGATTTATAATCTTATAGCCTGAATTTCAAATGATCCATGTATACAATTATCGTACTACTTGTTTTATTCATAATTTCCTCATACGAACTTTGTTTTCAAATAATAAAATATGAAAACGGACCAGAATCTCACCACAGACATAATGGTAATATGTTTGTGGATAAAATTCATATTTTCAACCCATTAATTATTTATTAATTTATTATTGTTTTTTTAATTTATTTATCCTATTTAGGGTTTAGTTTGTGGGATGTTACATTCTCTCCCCTTAAAAGAGATACCATGCCAAAATCTATCCAAAGGGGCAAAAAGCACAACTTGCTCAAACAAACATGTTATACACCCAGATTATTTACTAAACACTCATAAACAACCATTATCTAATTTGATTATTTGCTGCAGTCTTGCTAAAGTGAGTCCAGTCCTAACAAGAAAGTGTAATAGATGATGTGCATGCATGTGAAACATCCTAATATGCATATAATTTTGTTGTGAGTGCTTAGTGCATGTGTTTAGCAAACAACTCAACCATTTAATATAGCAACCATGATGCAACCGTAAGGAAGATATGAATGAAATCATTACCCGTGAAAATCTTCGGATGAGTTTACCTCATCTTTTATTCTGTTTCCCATGTGCTTTCTACAGGGTCATCTCCCCATTGTACTCGGACGAGGATGATGAACTTATTGGAAATCATTTTGATTCTATGCTCGATTATCCTTGCTGCGGCACGAGGCACCCTGGGCTCCAACTCAATTCCCAATAAGTCCAATGTTTGGTCGTGGTTGAGTCTAACGACAAAGTCGTGAAGGCATTTCCTATGATGAGAAGCATGGAAAATGATATGGACTCCTGATAATTGCTCGAGAAGTTCCACACGATAACCTAGTTTCCTGTTTCCATTAACGATCTTAAATGGCTCAATAAACTTGGAAGCCCACTTCCCAGTCATCCCAAAACAGAAGGATTTCCTAAGAGGAGAAACTCTTACGAAGACCAACTCACCAATACTAAACTCAAGTTCCTTCCTCCTACTATCAACGTTATATTTTTGCCAGTCTTGGGATGCCTTCATCCCTTCCTATATGAAAAGAATCTTGTTCGTGGAATTACTAATATGGTCATATCAGAGTAGAACCTTGTTAGTAATTTTCCACCAAAAAGTTCGGAATTTGCATGGTTGCCCATACAATTCCTCGCAAGAGGCCATACTAATCATCGCTTGAAAACTATAATTGTACGAGTGCTCCAATAACGCCAGATGTTTCTCCCTTCCTTAAAGTCGATGATGCAAGATCTAAGTAGATCCTTAAGAATTCGGTTAGCTCTCTTAGTTTGTTGGTCTGCGCGTGATATGCGGTGCTCAAATTAAGTGTCGTCCCTAAAGCTATCTATGGGCTCCTCCAAAACTCGCTCTTGAACAAAGGGTCTCTATCACTCACTATACTCATCAGAATCCCATGCATTCAAACAATATCCTTGATAGAAAGTTGGGTCAATGAAGTTGTAGTCCTACTTCTCCTCATAGGGACGAAGTGGGCACTCTTCATTAATATATCCTCTACAACCCAAATAGATTCATTACCTTTTTGACTCCTCGGTAGCACATCCATGAAATCCATCGAGATATGTTCCCATTTCCTAGTGGGAACCTCCAAAAGTAATAAAACCCCTCCAGGACTACCATACTTCGCTTTGACTTTCTGACAAGTCAAAAATCTCACAACAAACTCTATAACATCCTTCTTCATGTCATTCCAATAGAAAGTCCTCCATATATACTTAAACATTTTTTCTCCTTAAAGTTGGATGGTCATCCTCAAACAATGGCACTTCTTAAGTACCTCCTCTTTTAAGCTACCTCTTTTGAGGATATAAAGTCGGTTGTCGCTTCTTAAGCTCTAATCACCATCAACTGAATACCTATCAGAGTGAGGAAAGTGCACACCTCTAGCAATCATTTTTATCAACACTCTCAACTCCTCATAAACATCTTGTTCGTGCCTAATCTTAATCACCTAATCTGTCTTACTTCCAAAACTATAAGAAATCCATGAGATGACTCAAATGGCGGCTTAAGCTTGAAACTGGAAAGAAGCTCCAACTGGTTGCACCCGGTAATAGCACTAAGGTATAGTGTCTCATGTCAATGTGTCTGGGATAGCATTACCCTTTCTTGGGGTATACTGAATAGCGGAATCAAATGAAGCTATATACTCCATCCACCTCTGTTGTCTAAGAAGTCTCGCTGAGAAAACAAATACTTAAGGGATTTATGACCTATAAGTAGCTCGAACTTTTCCCCTAAGAGATAATGTCTCCACGTCTTTAGGGCAAGCACTATTAACTCCAAAATCTTCACGAAGTAAATCTTTTCATGATCCTTTATTGTCTATTGACATAGGAAACTACCCTACCTCCTTGGATAATCACTACTCCTAATCCTCTCGCACAAGCATTCATGAAAACCGTAAATATCTTAGTACCATCAGGTATAATAAGGACCGGTGCATTCGTAAGAGACTCCTTTAACTTCTCGAAAGCATCTCCATACTTATCGTTCCAAGCAAACTCAAGATTTTTCTTAGTTAAACAGGTCAAAGGGCTGGTTATTCTTTCAAAATTCTTAATGAATTTCCTATAGTGGCCCGCTAACCTTAAGAAAATCTTAACCTCAGAAGCATTGCAAGGAATCTTCAATCCTTGAATAGCTTCTACCTTCGTGGGGTCAACTACCAATCGTTTCCTTGAAACTATAAGTCCAAGAAACTTGACTTCCTCTTTCCAAAATTGTGGCTTGAAAAACATCGCATTGAGCTGAATCTTCCTCAAAATTCCTAGGACTCCCTTAAATGATTCTCTTTTAAGTCCTTGAAAAATACGAGAATGTCATCCACAAACACCACAACTATCTTACTAAGAATGTTTCTAAACTCAACTCATCAAGTCCACAAGAAAGGGAGGGCATCACTTTACATTCAAACAAACCATCTGGTGTACTAAATGTTGTCTTAGATTTGCTTTCATTGGCAGTTCTTAACTAATGAAATCATGTCCCTAGATCTAGTTGAGAAAAGACTTTGGTACCTCCCAAATGATCGAATAGGTTATCTATCCTTGGTAAAGGATACCTATTCTTCTAGGTTAACCTATTCAACTCCCTATAATCAAAGCACAGTCCCAAAGATTACTCAACCTTAGTGGAAAAAACTATGGTTACTCCCCATTCTGAAGTACCTTGTAAGATAAACATTGTAACACCCCACGTCCATTAATGTTACTCTAAAAGGGAATGCATTAACTTTCATGGAGTATTATTAGTGAATAGAACAGAATATAACAAGACAGATACATATATTGGTACTTGAAAATTTTCAAAACAACATTTATTGCGGTAGAGAAATAGTTTGATTACAACAACATCATAAATCCACAGAAAAACCAAGTACACTCAATAACCATCTTGACAAATTGTTTTCTTGAGAACATAAAATAAAAAGCATAACCCCAACTTAAGTAGCCATAAAAGAGATTAGCTGAACTTTACTTTCAGCAATCCAAGAACTTCCAAAAGAGAGAGAAAGATCCCGATCAAGCTCCACTAGTACTAGTCCCACCCTGAGAACCGGGGAGGGGGGGGGGTGTAACGACCCGGTTTTTAGCGACTTTAGTTATTGCCCTAAACTCAATGATGACTAACCAAACATCGAAAAATACTGGTAGTTAATAAAAGAAAACAGAGGGTGAGAATAGATAAGATAGAAACTTACAATAGAAGAAGAAGAACTTACACCATCAGAGTAAAACGAATCTCACGGCGGAACGAATAAAATGTAACATAACTTTGAAATAAAGCAGTTATGTATACAATAGCACTTTTCAGAGTACAACACTTACAATACAGCGGAAAAATAATAGCTATAAAATCTTGAAGTCTCCCGCTCCAAGCTCTCCAGGTATATCTGTAAATCCCGACTACTTGACTGCCCGTACAAATTTAGGCACCCAAGAGTTTAGGGAAAACAAAACAAAATAACTCTGGGTCAGTCATGGGACTGGTATGAGTAAAACAGTTTAAAACAGTTTGAACAAGTAAACGGTATCTCATAAGACCACGTCGTATAACGAAACGGGTTTTCCCTTATGAGAATCCAAAATATCTTTATATCAAAAACCTGTTGATATTATAATAATGTCTATCAACCACAATATAATAAACATCTAGCAGAAACGCTTCCATCTCACGTTCTACATATATAGTATACAATCAAAACCGCAAGCACGTATTGGATAATGGATTTCCAACTATGAAAAGGTATGGAACCACCTTTCGCTAGTGTACCTCTAGAGAGGAATACACTGGGTTCAACAGGAACATCTTGCAACCCGGCCACACATGACCGACCACTCATTTCGCTTGAGTGTATCGAATATATATCACTAACGGTTGGGATCAGCAATCGTTTCCCGAAAGGGACAGCATCGACAATAGATTTTTAGAAGTAAATGAAACTCTAGATCAGGTGATTATACACCCTAATAGGTGCGACCTACATAGCCATGCTGCCTGCCCGATTTCGGTCATTTACCGGATGTGAGGCTAGAAGCTACGCTTATCTTTTACATGCCACATCTTCATTCACTTTGAATGTTACATCGTCGTACCCGCCAAATCACAAATTGATTTCCCCAAAAATACCATGGGTATATAGCTACGAGAAACGAATTCCTCCGCCACCAAACGTGAATACGTTTGAAGATATCAACTCATGCAATCTATTAGATATACTCTGTCAGACCTTCGTCCATACAAGTTGTCCTGGGACTGGACAAACCGAAGGCACTATTCAGTATATCCATCTTAGGCAATTGTTATCTAAGATTTATACAATAGCCCTTGCACTTTACTTCTTCTTCACTATATTCAGTGTACTTGATTCGCAACGCTTATGCTAAAATGGAGTGGTTCTTCGGATAATAATCCAACCGGTCTCTCCATATTAACAATGTTAAAATGGTCAAACTTTGATAGTCTATGATTTAACTATCAAAGAAAAACACGTGTGCAAACAACGATATTATTTCCAGATGGAAATTATATCGATCAAATCATCAAACATATATATATATATATATATATCCTCATTTTCTATGTTTAGAAAATATACGTTATTAACACTAGAAAACATTTCCACGGCTTAATTGCGTATCACCATTCATCCACATCTATCAGACTCTAACTATAATCTAACAAGAGAACAACTTCCTAAGTATAAACCCCGAAGGCTGGAACCAACATCAGATCGATACTTAGGAAACCATTCAACTTATTAATCCCTAGTCAGTTTCTAATTTTTGTTTAACTCCATTTTGGTTAACTATGTTCGATTAACTCCTTTCGATTAACTCGATTCGATTAACTCCTCTATTATTTTCCTAATAAATAATCCTTTATTCTATTTATTTTATAAATAAATAATTCTTTATTCTACTTGTTTTCTAAATAAATAATCCTTTATTCTATTTGTTTTGCAAATATTTTCCTTTATATTTGTTTTACAAATATATTTCCTTTCATATTTGTTTTACAAATATATCATTTTTAACTCTTTTGATTTTATAATTATTTCCTTATATAAAATCCTTTTTCCTTTTATATATAAAATCCATTGATTTTATATAAATTATTTATTTTCAAAATATACTTCGAAAATCCCATTTTGACATCCCAGTATTTTTCATGGTATTTAAAATACCAAATAACCATGATCGATATTGTTCGAACACACATAAACAACCACAGATTTTATATCACATCATATATTAAAATATATGAAAACAGTAAAATAAATGTTGAGGAACCCAGTTGGGTCCCTCCAACCTATTTCCCTGCATCACGGATGTTAAACAATACGAATATAAATTATTCTGATAAACAAAATCAATATTCGATTAATGATTCATATATATCGTTATCTATACTTTCAACCAATACACAAGATATTTAACCAAACAGTTGACACATAGCAATCAATAGATGATCAACAGTTCTAGAAATACGTTATAAAAATATAACTATTCAGAGATGGCGAGTGTTACTCACAGTGGACGATCATTGTTAATAACGATAACCATCGCCTGATTCGAACAGACAATTTATTTTGCTATAAATTGTAACGGACTCCAATCCACTCCTAGTTAGTTCCAGTGCTTAAGCGCCATCCCTACGATCCCAACGGATCAAACCATTCGAAATTCTGATCAAATATGACCAAGTTATCGTTATTATAAGTTGAATACAATTTAAATTGAAATTAAACTAAATTTTCCTTTATATTTATTTTTGGGCTTTACCTCACTCCTCGGCCCACTCAAACTTCAAAAGCCCACTGACCCGTATTACTCTTCTTCTTCCTGCCAACACAGACCGCTCCTCCCAATTACCAGAGCCATTGTCGATCCTTCCATTCGATCCATCTCTTCACATACTCCATTAATCCAAAAAGGAACACCACCACAACCCTCCTCTTTCAATCCTCTTTCACCCAACACCCACTTTGTTAAACTCGCACCATCCTACACACGTCCGAACTGATGACCTCCTCCGACGCCGATCTCAGTCCTCTCACAATAAAGTCGATGACGTTCATGGCATCACCCTCCACGAAACAGAACCCATCTTCTGTATCTTTATTTTCCACATCAAAAGGAGCTGCAAGTATTCATTTTCACAGGCCATTAATGTGTCCACATGCTACTCCATTACCCTATAAATCAACAAACAAACATCACCAATCTTCATCCTTCCGTGAATCCCATCCACCTGGCACCCCAAGCCATTTCCGCAACCATACTTCACCAAAACTCCACACAGTCCATCCCTTTTCTTCTCCGTACTAATTCACGTTACCACCCCACGCATACTCCCTATTCCCTTCATACTATATGCAGAATGTATGCCTCACTGGCCCGAGAAAAGGATCAGCACCCTCACTCACGAAAATGTTTAAGGAATAAACTGTTGGCGACACTTTCATTGACCGTGAGGAAAAAGATTAGGTTAGAGCGGAGTGTGGTGTATTTATAGCTTGGTATTTTAGTTTTTATGTATTAGAGTCTTCCACGTTTTACTGAGAATAAAGAAGCGGCGGTGAGAAAAGAGTAGTGCATGGATCATGTAGCACCATGGAAAGGAGACCGTGAGTAAGAAACACCATTATATGGTATAAAGGATCCGCCACACTCGTTAATTAAACTTTGTGAACGTACAGACTATTGTCGACAGAAGTAAAAATATTATTGAGATGAGCAAGTTGGCATGATCCTAAAAATATAATAATACCGGCAGATTAACTCATATTTTGAAACCTCAAAATGTTGATTACAGGGTGCAAAACACTCCAAATAAAAAGTCGCATATTTAATTAATTAAAAATCGCAGTAAAATTCTATAAATTAAATTATCGTTATGTCTCAAAAAAACCTTGTCTAAATTCAAACCCGATATTCAAATATATTGAAAACCCTTTTATAACGTAAATAAAGCATTGCAAATTATAAAGGAATTCCATAGCGACTTTTTTGAAATTTGATTTGGACGTAAATCAGAATCTACCTGACGAAATCTATATTTTTCTCTTCCATTAGACAAATATACTCCACTAGCTCCACACGTTTCTTGTTTCATCGAAATCCAAATTAAAACGACTTCTATATATTCGTTTAAAGTTCGAATCGCCAAATCGCAAACTGCAGCGCCATTTCGAGCTCGATTATAATTATATTATAATTCTACGTTTCAACGGTCGTCGATTGAATATATTTGTTCATATAATTAAACACTAAATTGGACTATATATTTTAAATAATCCAAATTACAAAATATTGTGAATTTCACTATTTTTGATTATTTCTGAATTAAATATATTATCCTATTATTTAACTAATTAAATATTCTATATGATTTAATTAAATAACCATTTAATTCCTTATATCACTATTTATATAATTAAATAAATTAAATTATATCGCTGAAAAATGCGGGTCATTACATCTTCCCCACTTAAAATAATTTCGTCCTCGAAATTTCTAAGTTATAAAACAAACCCTATCACTGGTTAGAACTTATTTTCTCACTTCTAAATCTTCAGTTTCAACTGAACCAATTTAATTTCAATTAAAATATTAATCAATTCTTATCAACAAAAAATTTCAAAAATCCTAAAAAATTTCTAACACCTTAACTTTTCGAAAATTTTCGCCAGAACCTCCTTTGTAACGGTCAATAGGTCAAACTCCAACTCGCCTCTCTGGGCCTTCTCCAACCTAAAAGAAAATTAAATAGCTAAGCAGCTTGCCAATTTGGCTCTTAAATCTCATACCCAATAGAAATACAAACTTGTACCTTTTTGTCGGGCATATCATTATATCCTTTACATCTGCTGCTAATTCTACATACACCAATATCAATCAAATCAAACTATGTTCAATTTATCCTCAACCCAACCATTCGCTTATCCAAGCCATATTCAATTTCAAATCAAAGTTCAATTCCCGATTTTCAAATTCTTAACTCATTAATTCTATACCATTTCAGACTATCTCACAATTCAAAATCTGATCCTACTTGATATATCGTATCTAATTCAATTTCTAGTTAATTGGTTTCAATTCAATTCCAGGTTGGTTTCACAAATTTCTATTTAAATTTGTTTTTAATTCAAACAGTATCTTCCTAAGAGTTTTAAACAGCTTTGCTTTTCAAAAACCAAATATTCCTTTTTGGATTTCAAACAACTTGTTTCTCTCAAAACAATTCAAAAACAAAATCCTTTGGTAGTAATCCATCACTTACATCTCGAAAATGATTATGATGATGCAGCTGTCATCATCAGAATCTATTTTCCAGCGATCGAAGTGAGTTCAATATTATAAAACCATTTCTAAACATTTCCACTTTGAAATTCATTTCAAAATATAATTCACACAACTTGTAAAACAAATTAAAATCTCCCAGGATATTAAATTTTCCTGATTTTTAATCCAAATCCATTTACAAACACTTATCCAATTTTTCCAGAATTTTAATTCAATTTCTAGTTTAAATTCAGATTTAATTCATTTCGTAACACTTGTATGAATTCTACTTGTTTATATATATAACCATTCAATTTATAATCTTACTCGATTATAATAACAAATATACTTTGGGTAAAATTATTTCTTTTACCCTCTTTTCAAAACATATCGTGTCGACCCATCATATTCGAGTGTTTAGAAACTCCTACCGATACAGTGGATCAAACTGATCGACCAAAACACATAAACAACTCAACCAATAAATCTCCATAATATAAAACAATTTTATATTTAATAACAAATACGCTTTCGTATATACACACCCAAACTCAATCTATGGTATTACTAACCCTATCTCTACCAAGTCACGCCACAGAGCCAAGGTAATACTTAACCTTATGCTCTGATACCAACTGTAACCACCTGGTTTTTAGCGACTTTAGTTATTGCCATAAACTCAATGATGACTAACCAAACATCGAAAAATACCGGTAGTTAACAAAAGAAAACAAAGGGTAAGAATAGATAAGATAGAAACTTAGAATAGAAGAAGAAGAAGAAAAAGAACTTACACAATCAGAGTAAAACGAATCTCACGGCGGAACGAATAAAATGTAACATAACTTTGAAATAAAACAGTTATGCATACAACGGCACTTATCAGAGTACAACACTTACAACATAGCGGAAAAATAATAGCTATAAAATCTTGAAGCCTCCTGCTCCAAGCTCTCCAAGTATATCTGTAAATCCCGACTACTTGACTGCCCGTACAAATTTAGGCACCCAAGAGTTTAGGGAAAACAAAACAAAATAACTCATGGTCAGTCATGGGACTGGTATGAGTAAAACAGTTTAAAAAAATTTGAACAAGTAAACGATATCTCATAAGACCACACCATATAACAGAATGGGTTTTCCCTTATGAGAATCCAAAATATCTTTATATCAAAAACCTTTTGATATTATAATAATGTCTATCAACCACAATATAATAATCATCTAGCGGAAACGCATCCATCTCACGTTCTATATATATAGTATACAATCAAAATCGCAAGCACGTATTGGATAATGATTTCCAACTATGACAAGGTATGGAACCACCTTTCGCTAGCGTACCTCTAGAGAGGAATACAATGGGTTAAACAAGAACATCTTGCAACCCGGCCACACATGACAGACCAGTCATTTCGCTTGAGTGTATTAATTGTATATCACCAACGGTTGGGATTAACAACCATTTCCCCAATGGGACAGCATCGACAATAGATTTTTAGAAGTAAATGAAACTCTAGATCAGGTGATTATACACCCTAATAGGTGGGACCTACATAGCCATGCTGCCTGCCCGATTTCGGTCATTTACCGGATGTGAGGCTAGAAGCTACGCTTATCTTTTACATGCCACATCTTCATTCACTTTGAATGTCACATCGTCATACCCGCCAAATCACAAATTGATTTCCCCAAAATTACCATGGGTATACAGCTAAGAGAAACGAATTCCTCCACCACTAAACGTGAATACGTTTGAAGATATCAACTTACGCAATCTATTAGATATACTCTGTCAGACCTTCGTCCATACAAGTTGTCCTGGGACTGGACAAACCGAAGGCACTATTCAGTATATCCATCTTAGGCAATTGTTATCTAAGATTTATACAATAGCCCTTGCACTTTACTCCGTCTTCAATATATTCAGCGTACTTGATTCGCAACGCTTATGCTAAAATGGAGTGGTTCTTCGGATAATAATCCAACTGGTCTCTCCATATTAACAACGTTAAAATGGTCAAAACTTTGATAGTCTATGATTTAACTATCAAAGAAAAACACGTGTGCAAACAACGATATTATTTCCAGATGGAAATTATATCGATCAAATCATCAAACATATATATATATCCTCATTTTCTATGTTTAGAAAATATACGTTATTAACACTAGAAAACATTTCCACGGCTTAATTACGTATCACTATTCATCCACATCTATCAGACTCTAACTATCAACTAACAAGAGAACAACTTCCTAAGTATAAACCCCGAAGGCCGGAACCAACATCAGATCGATACTTAGGAAACCATTCAACTTATTAATCTCTAATCAGTTTCTAATTCTTGTTTAACTCCATTTTGGTTAACTATGTTCGATTAACTCCTTTCGATTAACTCGATTCGATTAACTCCTCTATTATTTTCCCAATAAATAATCCTTTATTCTATTTATTTTAAAAATAAATAATCCTTTATTCTAATTGTTTTCTAAATAAATAATCCTTTATTCTATTTGTTTTGCAAATATTTTCCTTCATATTTTTTTACAAATATATTTCCTTTCATATTTGTTTTACAAATATATCCTTTTTAACTCTTTTGATTTTATAATTATTTCCTTATATAAAATCGTTTTTCCTTTTATATATAAAATCCATTGATTTTATATAAATTATTTATTTTCAAAATATACTTCGAAAATCCCCTTTTGGCATCCCAGTATTTTTCATGGTATTTAAAATACCAAATAACCATGATCGATATTGTTCGAACACACATAAACAACCACAGATTTTATATCACATCATATATTACAATATATGAAAACAGTAAAATAAATGTTGAGGAACCCAGTTGGGTCCCTCCAACCTATTTCCCTGCATCATGGATGTTAAACAATACGAATATAAAATATTCTGATAAACAAAATCAATATTCGATTAATGATTTATATATATCGTTATCTATACTTTCAACCAATACACAAGCAATTTAACCAAACAGTTGACACATAGCAATCAATAGATGATTAACAGTTCAAGAAATACGTTACAAAAAAAACTATTCAGAGATGGCGAGTTTTACTCACATTGGACGATCATTGTTAATAACGATAACCATCGCTTGATTCGAACGGACAATTTATTTTGCTATAAATTGTAACGGACTCCAATCCACTCCTAGTTAGTTCCAGTGCTTAGGCGCCATCCCTACGATCCCAACGGATCAAACCATTCGAAATTCTGATCAAATATGACCAAGTTATCATTATTATAAGTTGAATACAATTTAAATTGAAATTAAACTAAATTTTCCTTTATATTTATTTTTGGGCTTTACCTCACTCCTCGGCCCACTCAAACTTCAAAAGCCCACTGACCCGTATTACTCTTCTTCTTCCTGCCAACACAGACCGCTCCTCCTAATTACCACAGCCATTGTCGATCCTTCCATTCGATCCATCTCTTCACATACTCCATTAATCCAAAAAGGAACACCACCACAACCCTCCTCTTTCAATCCTCTTTCACCCAACACCCACTTTGTTAAACTCGCACCATCCTACACACGTCCGAACTGATGACTTCCTCCGACGTCGATCTCAGTCCTCTCACAATAAACTCGATGATGTTCATGGCATCACCCTCCACGAAACAGAACACGTCTTCTGTATCTTCATTTTCCACATCAAAAGGAGCCGCAAGTATTCATTTTCACAGGCCATTAATGTGTCCACATGCTACTCCATTACCCTATAAATCAACAAACAAACATAACCAATCTTCATCCTTCCGTGAATCCCATCCACCTGGCACCCCAAGCCATTTCCGCAACCATACTTCACCAAAACTCCACACAGTCCATCCCTTTTCTTCTCCATACTAATTCACGTTACCACCCCACGCATACTCCCTGTTCCCTTCATACTATATGCAGCATGTATGCCTCACTGGACCGAGAAAAGGATCAGCACCCACACTCACGAAAATGTTTAAGGAATAAACTGTTGGCGGCACTTTCATTGACCGTGAGGAAAAAGATTAGGTTAGAGCGGAGTGTGGTGTATTTATAGCTTGTTATTTTAGTTTGTATGTATTAGAGTCTTCCACGTTTAGCTGAGAATAAAGAAGCGGCGGTGAGAAAAGAGGAGTGCGTGGATCAAGTAGCACCATGGAAGGGAGACCTTGAGTAAGAAACACCATTATATGGTATAAAGGATCCGCCACACTCATTAATTAAACTTTGTGAACGTACGGACTACTGTCGACAGAAGTAAAAATATTACTGAGATGAGCAAGATGGCACGATCCAAAAAAATAATAATACCGGCAGATTAACTCATATTTTGAAACCTCAAAATGTTGATTACAGGGTGCAAAACACTCCAAATAAAAAGTCGCATATTTAATTAATTAAAAATCACAATAAAATTCTATAAATTAAATTATCGTTATGTCTCAAAAGAACCTTGTCTAAATTCAAACCCGATATTCAAATATATTGAAAACCCTTTTATAACGTAAATAAAGCACTGCAAATTATAAAGGAATTCCACAGCGACTTTTTTGAAATTTGATTTGGACGTAAATCAGTATCAACCTGACGAAATCTATATTTTTCTCTTCCATTAGACAAATATACTCCACTAGCTCCACACGTTTCTTGTTTCACAGAAATCCGAATTAAAACGACTTCTATATATTCGTTTAAAGTTCGAATCGCCAAATCGCAAACTGCAACGCCATTTCGAGCTCGATTATAATTATATTATAATTCTACTTTTCAACGGTCGTCGATTGAATATATTTGTTCATATAATTCAACTCTAAACTGGACTATATATTTTAAATAATCCAAATTACACAATATTGTGAATTTCACTATTTTTTATTATTTCTGAATTAAATATATTATCCTATTATTTAATTAATTAAATATTATATATGATTTATTTAAATAACCATTTAATTCCTTATATCACTATTTATATAATTATATAAATTAAATTATATCGCCGAAAAATGCGGGTCATTACATCTTCCCCACTTAAAATAATTTCGTCCTCGAAATTGCTAAGTTATAAAACAAACCCTATCGACTGGTTAGAACTTATTTTTTCACTTCTAAATCTTCAGTTTCAACTGAACCAATTTAATTTCAATTAAAATATTAATCAATTCTTATCAACGAAAATTTTCAAAAATCCTAAAAAATTTCTAACACCTTAACTTTTTGAAAAATTTCGCCAGCACCACCATTGTAATGGTCAATAGGTCGAACTCCAACTTGCCTCTCTAGGCCTTCTCCAACCCAAAAGAAAATCAAACAGCTAAGCAGCTTGCAAATTTGGCTCATAAATCTCATACCCAATAGAAATATAAGCTTGTACCTTTTTGTCGGGCATATCATTATATCCTTTACATCTGCTGCTAATTCTGCATATACCAATATCAATCAAATCAAACTCTGTTCAATTTATCCTCAACCCAACCATTCCCTTATCCAAGCCATATTCAATTTCAAACCAAAGTCCAATTCCCGATTTTCAAACTCTTAACTCATTAATCCTATACCATTTCAGATTCTATCTCACAATTCAAAATCTGATCCTACTTGATATATCGTATCTAATTCAATTTCTAGTTAATTGGTTTCAATTCATTTCCAACTTGGTTTCACAAATTTCTATTTAAATTTGTTTTTAATTCAAACAGTATCTTCCTGGGAGTTTTAAATAGCTTTGCTTTTCTAAAACCAAATATTCCTTTTTGGATTTCAAACAACTTGTTTCTCTCAAAACAATTCAAAAACAAAATCCTTTGGTAGTAATCCATCACTTACATCTCGAAAATGATTATGATGTTGCAGCTGTCATCATCAGAAACTATTTTCCAGCGATCGGAGTGAGTTCAATACTATAAAACCATTTCTAAACATTTCCACTTTGAAATTCATTTCAAAATATAATTCACACTACTTGTAAAACAAATTAAAATCTCCCAGGATATTAAATTTTCGTTATTTTTAATCCAAATCCATTTACAAACACTTATCCAATTTTTACAGAACTTTAATTCAATTTCTGGTTTAAATTCAGATTTAATTCATTTCGTAACACTTGTACGAATTCTACTTGGTTATATATATAACCATTCAATTTATAATCTTACTCGATTAAAATAACAAATATACTTTGGGTAAAATTATTTCATTTACCCTCTTTTCAAAACATATCGTCTCGACCCATCGTATTCGTGTGTTTAGAAACTCCTACCGATACAGTGAATCAAACTGATCGACCAAAACACATAAACAACTCAACCAATAAATCTCCATAATATAAAACAATTTTATATTGAATAACAAATACGCTCTCGTATATATACACTCAAACTCAATCTAGGGTATTACTAACCCCATCTCTACCAAGTTACGCCATAGTGCCAAGGTAATACTTAACCTTATGCTTTGATAACAGCTGTAACCACCTGGTTTTTAGCGACTTTAGTTATCGCCATAAACTCAATGATGACTTACCAAACATCGAAAAATACCGGTAGTTAACAAAAGAAAACAGAGGGTGAGAATAGATAAGATAGAAACTTAGAATAGAAGAAGAAGAAGAACTTACACAATCAGAGTAAAACGAATCTCACGGCGGAACGAATAAAATGTAACATAACTTTGAAATAAAACAGTTATGCATACAATAGGACTTATCAGAGTACAACACTTACAACACAGCGGAAAAATAGTAGCTATAAAATCTTGAAGCCTCCTGCTTCAAGCTCTCCAGGTATATCTATAAATCCCGACTACTTGACTGCCCGTACAAATTTAGGCACCCAAGAGTTTAGGGAAAACAAAACAAAATGACTCAGGGTCAGTCATGGGACTGGTATGAGTAAAACAGTTTAAAACAATTTGAACAAGTAAACGATATCTCATAAGACCACACCATATAACAGAATGGGTTTTCCCTTATGAGAATCCAAAATATCTTTATATCAAAAACCTTTTGATATTATAATAATGTCTATCAACCACAATATAATAATCATCTAGCGGTAACGCATCCATCTCACGTTCTATATATATAGTATACAATCAAAATCGCAAGCACGTATTGGATAATGGATTTCCAACTATGACAAGGTATGGAACCACCTTTCGCTAGCGTACCTCTAGAGAGGAATACACTAGGTTAAACAAGAACATCTTGCAACCCGGCCACACATGACCGACCAGTCATTTCGCTTGAGTGCATTAAATGTATATCACCAACGGTTGGGATCAACAACCGTTTCCCGAATGGGACAGCATCGACAATAGATTTTTAGAAGTAAATGAAACTCTAGATCAGGTGATTATACACCCTAATAGGTGCCACCTACATAGCCATGCTGCCTGCCCGATTTCGGTCATTTACCGGATGTGAGGCTAGAAGCTACGCTTATCTTTTACATGCCACATCTTCATTCACTTTGAATGTCACATCATCATACCCGCCAAATCACAAATTGATTTCCCGAAAAATACCATGGGTATATAGCTAAGAGAAATGAATTCCTCCTCCACTAAACATGAATATGTTTGAAAATATCAACTTATGCAATCTATTAGATATACTCTGTCAGACCTTCGTCCATACAAGTTGTCTTGGGATTGGTCAAACCGAAGGCACTATTCAGTATATCCATCTTAGGAAATTGTTATCTAAGATTTATACAATAGCCCTTGCACTTTACTCCGTCTTTAATACATTCAACGTACTTGATTCGCAACGTATGCCAATACGGAGTGGTTCTTCGGATAATAATCCAACTGGTCTCTCCATATTAACACCGTTAAAATGGTCAAAACTTTGAAAGTCTGTGATTCAACTATCAAAGAAAAACAAGTGTGCAAACAATGATATTATTTCCAGATGGAAATTATATCGATCAAATCATCAAACATATATATATATATATATATATATATATATATTTCCTCATTTTCTATGTTTAGAAAATATACGTTATTAACACTGGAAAACATTTCCATGGCCTAATTACGTATCACTATTCTTCCACATCTATCACACTCTAACTATAAACTAACAAGAGAACAACATCCTAAGTATAAACCCCGAAGGCCGGAACCAACATCAGATCGATACTTAGGAAACCATTCAACTTATTAATCTCTAGTCAATTTCTAATTCTTGTTTAACTCCATTTTGATTAACTATGTTCGATTAACTCCTTTCGATTAACTTAATTCGATTAACTCCTCTATTATTTTCCCAATAAATAATCCTTTATTGTATTTATTTTCTAAATAAATAATCCTTTATTCTATTTGTTTTCTAAATAAATAATCCTTTATTCTATTTGTTTTGCAAATATTTTCCTTCATATTTGTTTTACAAATATATTTCCTTTCATATTTGTTTTACAAATATACCCTTTTTAACTCTTTTGATTTTATAATTATTTCCTTATATAAAATCCTTTTTCCTTTTATATATAAAATCCATTGATTTTATATAAATAATTTATTTTCAAAATATACTTTGAAAACCCCCTTTTGACATCCCAGTATTTTTCATGGTATTTAAAATACCAAATAACCATGATCGATATCGTTCGAACACACATAAACAACCACAGATTTTATATCACATCGTATATTACAATATACGAAAAAAGTAAAATAAATGTTGAGGAACCCAGTTGGGTCCCTCTAACCTATTTCCCTAAATCATAGATGTTAAACAATACGAATACAAAATATTCTGATAAACAGAATCAATATTCGATTAACAATTTATATATATATATATCGTTATCTATACTTTCAACCAATACACCAGCAATTTAACCAAACAGTTAACACACAGCAATCAAAAGATGATTAACAGTTATAGAAATACATTATAAAAATGTAACTGTTCAGAGTTGGTGAGTTTAACTCACATTGGACGATCATTGTTAATAACGATAACCATCGCTTGATTCGAACGGACAATTTATTTCGCTATAAATTGTAACGGGCTCCAATCCACTCCTAGTCAGTTCCAGTGCGTAGGCGCCGTCCCTATGATCCCAACGGTTCCAACCGTTCGAAATTCTGATCACATATGACCAAGTTATAGTTATTATAAGTTGAATACAATTTAAATTGAAATTAAACTAAATTTTCCTTTATATTTCTTTTTGGGCTTTACCTCACTCCTCGGCCCACTCAGACATCAAAAGTCCACTGACCCGTATTACTCTTCTTCTTCCTGCCAACACAGACCGCTCCTCCCAATTACCACAACCATTGTTTGACCCTTCCTTTCGATCCATCTCTTCACATACTCCATTAATCCAAAAAGGAACACCACCACAAGCCTCCTCTTTCAATCCTCTTTCACCCAACACCCACTTTGTTAAACTCGCACCATCCTACACACGTCCGAACTGATGACCTCCTCCGACGCCGATCTCAGTCCTCCCACAATAAAGTCGATGATGTTCATGGCATCACCCTCCACGAAACAGAACCCGTCTTCTGTATCTTCATTTTCCACATCAAAAGGAGCCGCAAGTATTCATTTTCATAGGCCATTACTGTGTCCACATGCTACTCCATTACCCCCATAAATCAACAAACAAACATCACCATTGTTCATCCTTCCGTGAATCCCATCCACCTGGCACCCTAAGTCATTTCCGCAACCATACTTCACCAAAACTACACACAGTCCATCCCTTTTCTTCTCCATACTAATTCACATTACCACCCCACGCATACTCCCTATTCCCTTTATATTATATGCAACATGTATGCCTCACTGGGCCGAGAAAATGATCAGCACCCTTACTCACAAAAACGTTTAAGGAATAAACTGTTGGCGGCGCTTTCATTGACCGTGAGGAAAACGATTAGGTTAGAGCGGAGTGTGGTGTATTTATAGCTTATTATTTTAGTTTGTATGTATTAGAGTCTTCCACGTTTTGCTGAGAATAAAGAAGTGTCGGTGAGAAAAGAGGAGTGCGTGGATCATGTAGCACCAAGGAAGGGAGACCGTGAGTAAGAAACACCATTATATGATATAAAGGATCCGCCACACTCGTTAATTAAACTTTGCAAACGTACGGACTGCTGTTGACATAAATAAAAAATTTATTGAGATGAGCAAGATGGCACGATCCCAAAAATATAATAATACCGGTAGATTAACTCATATTTTGAAACCTCAAAATGTTGATTACAGGGTGCAAAACACTCCAAATAAAAAGTCACATATTTAATTAATTAAAAATAACAATAAAATTCTAAAAATTAAATTATCGTTATGTCTCAAAAGAACCTTGTCTAAATTCAAACCCGATATTCAAATATATTGAAAACCCTTTTATAACGTAAATAAAGCGTTGCAAATTATAAAGTAATTCCACAGCGACTTTTCTGAAATTTGATTTGGACGTAAGTCAGAATCTACCCGACGAAATCCAGATTTTTCTCTTCCATTAGACAAATATACTCCACCAGCTCCACACATTTCTTGTTTCATAGAAATCCGAATTAAAACGGATTTTATATATTCGTTTAAAGTTCGAATCGCGAATTGCTGCGCCATTTCGAGCTCGATTATAATTATATTATAATCCCACGTTTCAACGGTCATCGATTGAATATATTTGTTCATATAATTCAACTCTAAACTGGACTATATATTTTAAATAATCCAAATTACACAATATTGTGAATTTCACTATTTTTGATTATTTCTGAATTAAATATATTATCCTATTATTTAATTAATTAAATATTATATGCGATTTAATTAAATAACCATTTAATTCCCTATATCACTATTTATATAATTAAATAAATTAAATTATATCGCTGAAAAATGCGGGTCATTATAGGGAGGAAGGAAGAAAAGAGGCGAAAACAAAGGGGGTCAGACATAAAGTCTGGCGAGTACCATAACATTAACAATACAATTATGAAAGTAATTAGGATAAGGCATAAACTGGTAAAATAAGGAATGACTGTGAAACAAGTGGGCAAAACAAGACAAACATAAGGAATATTCTGGCGTTAATCTCGCTCCTAATCACTATAGGATAATTGCTATACTGCACCACTAATAGTCATCCTAAAAGTTGATCCTGCCTATTGAACAGAATAATCATAATGGTAGTTTCGTGTACCTCTAGCTGTCTTCATAGGTGCCGCATACCCCTATCTCTACTAATTGTACACACTAACCCTATGCGATTGGCTCCCTAACTCGTAGATACCTGTGTTGGTCCCACCGTGGGGTGTATCACTTCCCAAAGTGGCAACCCGATACCACTAAATATGCCCGGTTTATATCTACACGATGCAACAACGTCTTACCTACCAGCCCGGGCCCATGCACGCACATGACCCCGTTGGACTTACGTTGCCACCGCTAACCTGTTTTGCCCTCTTACAATCAAACCCAGTAAGCGTGTCCCTTCCTCGATCTAACTCGAGCTCATAAATAAACTTAATGGGTTACTGGTTTGAAAAGGGTCCCCATACTTGACACAAGCTTTCCACCTATGCTTGATCTCCACTAGAATTTCCCACTTAACCCCTTCTTATTCATGTCTTCTTACATGTTTTCAACTTGGTTAAGTGTTTCTAATCATATTTCACATGCCACCAGGCCACCCACTTAACCCCCATGTCCCACCATACGTTTATCTGGTTAAGTGTTACTTAATTCATTATAACCGTAACCTTATAAAGACCTCCCACATTAGACTACCGTTTGTGGTTGCTGGATTTGTCGGGCGGATCCGGGCAGTTTTATACCGCAAACGAGCCTAATCTCATGTCTTTACAATTGTTACGCATTTAATTTGTGCCTTTGACCTCTCACATTAGACTACCGTTTGTGGTTGCTGGATTTGCCGGGCGGGTCCGGGCAGTCTTACACCACAAATGAGTCTAACCTCGTGTCTTAGGTGTTTATTATTACAAATTATTTCACCCCAAAATGAATTAATTATCCCTATTCAAATTTCCAATAATTTCCAAATTTATTATGTCTATATTTGTCACCTAAATTATGTCAATATTCTTTAGGTATAAAAATTATACCAATTAATGTCTCAAATTAATTTATATGCCTTTACGGCCATTTTATACCAATTCACAATTTACATAATTAATATTTTCCCATTATCCCCATGTCGTTCGTACGTTTTAACATGAAATATGTTAGACCCGCAAATAATATAACTTATAAAAAGAAAAGGCAACATCACAACTTGCATAGCACATAAAATAGATCTAAGAATTATAGCATAATTTTGCATAGCCAAGAACTTGCATAGGCAATGAACATACATAACATAATTTTGCATAAACTATGATGGATCTGAATATAGATCTAAACATAAAAATGTGAACATGCACATAAATATGGGTTTTCACCTAAACTTACATAAATTGTGAACTTACATATAGATTCCTATAAACTTTCATATGGATCTAAACATGTAAATTAGTGTCACATGTTTTGCATATAAACTAGCATATGTATATACTTGATTCCTATATGAACTTGTGTACAATTCACATATAGACTGGTATAAGATTCATTACTCAAACTAACATACGATTTAACATCCCAAACTTGCATAAATTTCACATATGAATTAGCATATGATTTAACATCCAAACTTGCATAAGATTCACATATTATCATACGATTTATCAACCCAAACTTTCATAAGATTCACATATGAATTAACATATGGTTAACCAACCCAAACTTGCAAAAGAATGAATTAAGTTAAATATGAGATAGGTCTACAAAGTTAAACAACATCATGTGATTCAACAGACATGTCCAATTACAACCCATCATAATTAATTTAATAATTATATTGTGAAAGAAATAGTACTCACAACCAAAAGAACAGTCTTGTTTTTCTGGGATCTGTATTCTGAAACTGAATTGCTCGCCTTTGATGTAGACTAATTATTATTCTAATTTAGATTAGATTTGATTTTGATTCTTTCTTCTATCTTGCTTTAGATTCGAAAGAGAATGGCGGCTACTCTTGGTTCTCCATTGAGGGCATGGCGGCTCTTGGTATGAATTAGTGTGCCTTAGGTTGAGAGTTAGGTTGCTTATATAGAATTTTAATTAATTTATAGCAGTCAGATTAACCTAGAAGCGATCAAGACCATCCAGTCAAGATAGAATAACACCTCAGCCCTAATGACTCAGCAGTGAGTCAAAATGTCATCATCTTTCCGATCTGCCCTGGGGGCAGGTCGACCCCCTAGTCGACCTGTATAGGTTGGTCGACCTGGTACTTGGGCAGGAGAATTCCCACCCAGCCTGCTCCCCTGCTCCCCGGCCTGAATTTGAATTTCAAATTTTCTAAACCTGAGCTGTTTTTAATTTATTTAAATTCTGAAACTTCAGAAGACCACAACTTCTTCATATGGAGTCCAATTCATGGCGCAAACTCGGACTCTATCTCAAGCAGAATTCCGAGACGAACGCAATGGCGTAACCCATTTCCCTTATTTCTCAAATTTGAAATTAATTATTCTTAAATTCGTTAA
Source organism: Allium sativum (assembly GCA_030737875.1). Lineage (NCBI taxonomy): Eukaryota > Viridiplantae > Streptophyta > Magnoliopsida > Asparagales > Amaryllidaceae > Allium > Allium sativum. The sequence continues at coordinate 514,838,880 of CM060924.1, forward strand.
TTTTTAATATTTAAAATCACGGGGTGCTACATTCTCCCCTCCTTAAAGGATTTCGCCCCCGAAATCTCCAAGTTAAGGAGAATGTATATCCTAACATCTAATCATCGATCAACTCAACCATCAAAGACAGGTATCCATTGTCCTTAAAAGATTTCTAATGTCGTATGAACATATGCAAAAAGTGTGTGCATATGTTCCTTATCTAATGCAAAATTAGGAGGTCTACTGATTCAGTTGACCTCCTTAATACAAATCATGATAGTACCATGCATCCATTATGTATGCGGAAGAACCCTAATGATACCTATTATTTATACATGTGTGCACAGCCATTCATCTAAATGCAGCATCCATATGATAACACAATTATTATACATCCATTCATTTAGATATGCACACACATTTATATGCAATATGAAAGTGATTGAGCTGATCTAGTGCCTAAAGTTTGTGCATGCAACTACGAGCAACCACTTGCAACCACTCGCAACCATCAATCATAACATGATTCAAACACATGTTTACATCCATTGGTTTCTTCGTAAGGCTAAAGAACAGGAATGAGGAGATATACTTGAAAGATAGATTTAAGCATGAATAAACTTATGGAAAAAGAGATCAAGGAGGTACGTTCAAAGAGAAAAGGTTAGGCTACGCATATTTTCCTCTCAGTTTCCCAAGTCGCGTCTTCCTCAGCATCACTTCATTGAACTTAAACAAGCTTGACTTCCCGGTTGCGTAGCTTTTTGACTTTCGTTCCCAAGATACGAGTTGGAACTCTTCTCACAGTCGCTTCTCATTCCACTTCTATTCCTCAAGTATGCTTGGCTCCACCACTTCCGCAGATTCATGTTAGCATTTTCGTAGTTGAGAAACATGAAAAACACTATGAACTCCAGCCAGTCTCTCAGGTAACTCTACTCTGTAAGCCATCGTCCCAATCCTTTCAATGATAGGAAATGGACCTACAAATCTTGGTGTTAGCTTTCCTACGGACCCAAAGCGAATGACATTCCTCAAGGGAGATACTTTAAGGAACACCCTATCTCCAACCTTAAACTCAAGGTCGGTCCTTCTTTTGTCTTTATAGGACTTCTGTCTATCTTGTGCAGCCTTCATCCATCCTCTTATCAAGTCCAACTTTTCCGAGGTCTCTCTAATCATGTCTGGCCCAAGTACGAGCTTGTCTGTAGACTCCCACCAACAAGTTGGTGATCGACACAGTCTTCCATATAAAGCTTCGAAGGGCGCCATTCCTAAGGTGGCTTGGTAACTATTGTTGTAGGCGAATTCCACCAAAGGAAGATGATCCTCCCATGTCCCTCCAAAGTCAAGAATGCACAATCTCAAGAGGTCTTCTAATACTTTGTTCATCCTTTCCATTTGACCATCGGTTTGCGGGTGATACGTCGTGCTTAAGCATAATTGTGTGCCTACTGCCTCTTGCAAACTCTTCAAAAACTCGCTCGTAAAGATAGGATCTCAATCGCTCACTATGGTGGAGGGTATCCCATGGAGTCGAACTATTTCTTTAAGATAAATGGATGTTAGGGACGAGGCAGTCCTTCTACTTTTAATGGGTATAAAGTGAGCGCTTTTAGTGAGTCTGTCCACTATTACCCAAATACTGGCATTGCCCCTTCTTGACCTAGGCAACCCATCAACAAAGTCCATTGAAATGCTTTCCCACTTCCACTGTGGGACCTCGAGAGGATGAAGCAGACCACCGGGCTTCTTCTGCTCCACTTTGACCTGCCAACATATCAAACACTTAGCAACGAACTCAGCTACATCACTCTTCATGCCATTCCAAAAGAAAACCTTTTTTATATCTTTATACATCTTGTCTTCGCCTGGGTGTATGGTCATTTTAGAATAGTGCGCTTCTTTGAGAACTGTCTTCACTAAATCCCTTACTTGTGGGACGCATAGCCTTTCATCCCGTCTCAACCAACCCCTATCATCGATGGAGTATCTATTGAGGTGACTAGAAGTCTCACCACTAACCAGGTTATCCTTCATATCAACTAGCTGAGGGTCTTCTCGTTGCGCGGTTCCTATTGAGTCCAAAAGAGTTGGCCGCACCTCTAGTGATGCTAACAGACCAGGCACAATTTCAAAGTAGGGTCTAAAATTAAAGTTTGCTATGTACTCTAAGTTTTGCCTTTCTATAAAGAGAGAAATTAAGGTCAGCTTCTTACTACTTAAGGCATCTGCAACCACATTGCCCTTGCCTGGGGTAAAGGAAATCTCAAAATCATAGGAGGCCGAAAATTCCATCCACCTTTGCTGTCTTAAGTTAAGATATTTCTGCGAGAAAAGGTACTTCAACAATTTATGGTCAGTATATAATTCAAGCTTCTCACCTAGAAGATAATGGCGCCAAGACTTAAGCACAAAGACTTTGGCAGCCAACTCTAGATCATGGGTTGGGTAGTTTTTCTCATGTATTCAACTATCTGCCTCTATAAGCTACTACCTTCCCTTCTTGCATCAAAGCAGCACCTAGTCTCGTACCACATGCATCCGTGTATACGGTAAACATCTTGCTCCCATCCGCGAATGTCAGAACGGGGGATGTTGTTAGAGCCCTTTACAAATGTTGGAAAGAAATATCGCAATCCAAGTCCCAAGCAAAAGTTAGGTACTTCTTTGTTAATCTTGTGAGTAGGGCTGAGATTTTAGCAAAGTCTTTCATGAATTTTTAGTAAAAGCCTGCTAGCCCAAGAAAGCTTCAGACTTCGGTTGCATTCCATGGAACATTCCAATCTTGCACCGCAACTACTTTTGCGTGGTCCACGGCTAACCCCTCCTCGGACAACACATGTCCAAGAAACCTCACCTCTTCTCTCCAAAATTGGCATTTGGAGAATTTGGCCTTTAGCTGATGTGTACGAAGAGTATCCATGACTTCCCTTAAATGCATAGAATGCTCTTCTTCATTCTTCGAGAAAATCAAAATGTCGTCTATGAAGTCCGCTACAAACTTATTAAGTAATTCTCTAAATACCCTACTGATCAACTCAACGAAGTAAGCGGGTGCATTTGTCAAGTCGAAAGGCTTGACAAGCCATTCGAAGAAACCATCCGGGGTTCTGAACATGGTCTTATCAATGTTCTCTTCAGCCACTCTTAGCTTATAGAACCCGGTAGCCAAATCCAATTGGGAGAAAATAGACGCACCTACAAGCTAATCAAACAACTCATCTATTCTAGGAAGTGGGTGCCTATTCTTCTTGGTTAGCTTGTTTAGCTCCCTGTAATCAACGCATAGGCGAAGTGAACAATCCACTTTGGTTGCGAATACTACTGGAGCACCCCATTCAAAAATACTCCTCCTTATAAACCCTTTTTCGAGCAGCTCTTTAACTTGCTTACTAAGCTCTTTTCTCTCCCTAGGAGCCATGTGTCTAATGGGTAGAGCTACGCGTTTTGCATTATCAACAAGGGATATGCGGAAGTCTATTTCCCGCTTTGGAGGTAAGCCCTTCACCTCTTCAAATACATCTGAGTATTCACGAACTACTCTAACAGACTGCAAGTTTTCAACAGACGCATCAAGCGATTCTAGGTAACTAAGCATAACAGAATGTATGGGGTTACAAGAGATTTCGAGAGTGTTGCCAAGGCGAGTCATAAGTCTAACCACGCTCTTTTCACAATCTAGGATGGCACCATTATTGGATAACCAATCCTTGCCTAGAATCAATCCATAGCCCGTGAAGCCAAGAACGGAGGCGTTGCATTCAAACTCAACGCTCAAAATAGACTCTCTCAAATCCCGACAAATCATTGAAAGATGAGCCAAACCACCAATAGGATTTGAGAGTACTATGGGATCCATAACTAGACTAGTATTTCAACTAATGAAGCATACACAAATGAGTGTGAAATGCCAGAATCAAATAAAGTACGAACAGGAAGATCAAACAGAAAAACCAAACTTTCAATAGAAATGTTTACCTAATTCCTGTCCCGGTGCCATGAGAGCGTGAACCTGCCCTCTTGCCTGCCCTAGTGTCATGAGAGCCTGACTCTATCCTCTAGAAGTAGAACCAGTTCTTTGCCCTTGTCCCTGTTTCCTCGGGCAGTCTTTAATTAGATGTCCTGCCTCTCCATAGTGGAAATAGTCAGTCTTCTTCTTCTTCCTACAATCCTTGCTCAGATGGCCAGGTGTTCCATAATTAAAGCACCTTTTCTTTCCTTTGCTATTATTGTCCTTACCACCTTTCTTAAGTTGTTGTCGTGGCTTCTTTTGATCCCCTTTCTTTTCTGGTGCCTTATTAGCATTAACGCCTTTCTCCTCTTCATGCATAAGCGCCATGTCAACTAGTTTCTCAATGGTAGCCCCCATAGGAATGTGGGTCATAGCTAACCCATGTAGGGGCTCATTCAACCCTTTAACGAACCTTAGGGCCTTCTTTTCAGGTGTGTTCACCAAGTCTAAGCCAAACCTCGCCAACTGATTGAACTTGTTGACATACTCCTTTACTGATAAATTCCCCTGCTTCAATGCCAAGAATCTTTCCATGTATAAATTCTCTTCTGCTCGTGAGAGAAATTTCGTCTTGAACCTTTGTCTGAAATCCATCCATGTCTCTATGGGATGCTCTCCATTCGTGACCTCCCACCAAAACAAGGCTTCGTCCTTCATTAACCAAGCGGCCAATTAGACCTTCCTTCCATCTTCTACCTCGAAGATACCAAACAAGTCTTCCACCTCCATAAGCCAATTTCAATCTTCAACAAACGTCTCTGATCTGTGAAAAGTTTTTCTGCCCATTGCTCGAAAGTCTTTGCATAACTTTGAAAAAGAATCAACACGGGGAGGGGGAGGGGGAGGAGAAGCGGCTGCAGCAGGAGGAGGAGGGATGTCTACTGGGCCTATGGCGGTGGCCCAAGCCTCAAGATACCTTCTAAACCAGGTTGGTATTGGTATTCCCTCGGGTATCTTGGGTAACCCAGACATGCTGTAAAGAAAATGAAGAGATTCAAAATGGAGAATTCGAAAGAAAGATATATGGCTCTTGGGGGTTATGTTTTTTAAAACAAACTTTTCTCTTGAAAATACTCTCCTTAAAACATACTTTTGAAAGTATTTCTTTATAAAACGCTTTTGAAAAACAATTTTTCAAAATCTCTTATCTATTCTGTTAACCTTCAGCTCTAATACCACGTGTAACACCCCACGTCCATTAATGTCACTATTAAATGGAATGCATTAACTTTCATGGAGTATTATTGTTGAATAGAACAGAATATAACAAGACATATATATATATTGGTACTTGAAAATTTTCAAAACAACATTTATTGTAGCAGAGAAATAGTTTGATTACAACAACATCATAAATCCATAGAAAAACCAAGTAAACTTAGTAACCATATTGATAAATTGTTTTCTTGAGTACATAAACTAAAAAGCATAACCCCAACATAAGTAGCCATAAAAGAGATGAGCTGAACTTTACTTTCTGCAATCCAAGCACTTCCAAAAGAGAGAGAAAGATCCTGATCAAGCTCCACTAGTACTAGTCCCACCCTGAGAACCTGGGGGGAGAAAAGGAAGAAAAGAGGCGAAAACAAAGGGGGTTAGACATAAAGTCCGGCGAGTAACATAACTTTAACAATACAATTATGAAAGTAATTAGGATAAGGCGTAAACTGGTAAAATAAGGAATGACTATGAAACAAGTGGGCAAAACAAGACAAACATGAGGAATATTCTGGCGTTAATCTCGCTCCTAATCACTATAGGATAATTGCTATACTGCACCACTACTAGTCATCCTAAAAGTTGATCCCACCTACTGAACAAAATAATCATAATGGTAGTTTCGTGTACCTCTAGTTGTCTTCAAAGGTGTTGCCTGCCCCTATCTCTACTAGTTGTACCCGCTACCCCCACGCGATCGGCTTCCTAACGCGTAGATACCCGTGCTGGTCCCACCGTGGGGTTTATCACTCTCCAAAGTGGCAACCCAATACCACTAAAGATGCACGGCTTATATCTACACGATGCAACAATGTCTTACCTACCAGCCCAGGCCCACGCACGCACATGACCCCATTGGACTTGCGTTGCCACCGCTAACCCGTTTTGAACTCTTACAATCAAACCCAGTAAGCGTGTCCCATCCTCGATCTAACTAGAGCTCACAAAGATACTTAATGGGTTACTGGTTTGAAAAGGATCCCCATACTTGACACAAGCTTTCCACCTATGCTTGGTCCCCACTAAAATTTCCCACTTAACCCCTTCTTATTTATGTCTTCTTACATGTTTTCAACTTGGTTAAGTGTTTCTAATCGTATTTCACATGCCACCCAGGCCACCCACTTAACCCCCATGTCCCACCACATGTTTATCTGGTTAAGTGTTACTTAATTCATTAGAACCGTAACCTTATAAAGACATCCCACATTAGACTACCGTTTGCAGCTGCTGGATTTGCCGGACGGATCCGGGAAGTCTTATATCGCAAACGAGCCTATCCTCGCGTCTTTACAATTGTTACGCATTTAATATGTGCCTTTGACCTCTCACATTAGACTACCGTTTGTGGTTGCTGGATTTGTCGGGCAGGTCCGGGCAGTCTTACACCACAAACGAGTCTAACCTCGTGTCTTAGGCATCTATTATTACAAATTATTTCACCCCAAATTGAATTAATTATCTCTATTCAAATTTCCAATAATTTCCAAATTAATTATGTCTATAATTATCACCTAAATTATGTCCATACTCTTTAGGTATACAAATTATACCAATTAATGCCTCAAATTAATTTATATGCCTTTAAGGCCATTTTATGCCAATTCACAATTTACATAATTAATATTTTCCCATTATCCCCACGTTGTTCGTATGTTTTAAAATGAAATATGTTAGAACCACAAATAGTCTAACTTATAAAAAGAAAAGGCAACATCACAACTTGCATAACACATAAAATAGATCTAAGAATTATGGCATAAGTTTGCGTAGCCAAGAACTTTTATAGGCAATGAACATACATAACATAATTTTTCTTCAACTCTCATGGATCTGAATATAGATCGAAACATAAAAATGTGAACTTGCACATAAATATGGGTTTTCACCTAAACTTACATAAATTGTGAACTTACATATAAATTCCTATAAACTTGCGTATGGATCTAAACATGTAAATTAGTGTCACATGTTTTGCATATAAACTAGCATATGTATATACTTGATTCCTATATGAACTTGTGTACTATTCACATATAAACTGGTATAAGATTCATTACTCAAACAAACATACGATTTAACATCCCAAACTTGCATAAAATTCACATATGAATTAGCATATGATTTAACATCCAAACTTGCATAAAATTCACATATTATCATATGATTTATCAACCCAAACTTGCATAAGATTCACATATGAATTAACATATGGTTTAACAACCCAAACTTGCATAAGAATGAATCAAGTTAAATATGTGATAGGTCTACAAAGTTAAACAACATCATGCGATTCAACAGACATGTCACTTTACAACCCATCATAATTAATTTAATAATTATTTTATGAAAGAAATAGTACACACAACAAAAGAACAGTCTTGCTTTCCTAGGATCTGTATTCTGAAACTGAATTGCTCGCCTTTGACGTAGACTAGTTGTTATTCTAATTTAGACTATATTTGATTTTGATTCTTTCTTCTATCTTGCTTTAGAGTCGAAAGAGAATGGCGACTACTCTAGGTTCTCCATTGACGGCATGACGGCTTTTGGTATGAATTAGTGTGGTTTTCGGTTGAGAGTTCGGTTGCTTATATAGAATTTTAATTAATTTTGAGCCGTCAGATTAACCTAGAAGCGATCAAGACCATCCAGTCAAGATAGAATAACACCTCAGCCCTAATGACTAAGCAGTAAATCAAAATGTCGTCATCTTTCAGATCTGCCCGGGGTGTTGGTCGACCCCGAGGTCGACCAGTATGGGTAGGTCGACCCCCTGGTCGACCTGGTCCTTGGGCAGGAGAATTCCCACCCAGCCTGCTCCCCTGCATGAATTTGAATTTCAAATTTTCTGAACCTGAGCTATTTTTAAGTTATTTAAATTCTGAATCTTCGAAAGACCACATATTCTTCATACAGAGTCCAATTCATGCAAACTCGGACTCTGTCTCAAGCAGAATTCCGAGACGAACGTAATGGCGTAACCCGTTTCCCTTAATTCTCACATTTGAAATTAAGTATTCTTAAATTCGTTAATTTTTAATATTTAAAATCACGGCGTGTTACATTCCCCCCACCTTAAAGGATTTCGCCCCCAAAATCTCCAAGTTAAGGAGAATGTATATCCTAACATCCAATCATCGATCTACTCAACCATCAAACACAGGCATCCATTGTGCTTTAAAGATTTCTAATGTCATATGAACATATGCAAAAAGTGTGTGTATATGTTCCTTATCTAATTCAAAATCAGGCGGTCTACTGATTTAGTTGACCTCCTTAATGCAAATCATGATTGTGTCATGCATCCATTATGTATGCGGAAAAACCCAACTATGCCTATTATTTCTACATGCATGCACAACCATTCATCTAAGTGCAACATCCATATGATAACACAACCATTATACATCCATTCATTTAAATATGCACACACATTTATATGCAATATGAAAGTGATTGAGCCGATCTAGTGCCTAAAGTTTGTGTACATGCATCCATGCACAACCACTTGCAACCATCAATCATAACATGTTTCAAACACAAGTTTACATCCATCAGTTTCTTCCTAAGGCTAAAGAATAGGAGTGAGGAGATATACTTGAAAGATAGATTTAAGCATGAATAAACCTATGGAAAAATAGATCAAGGAGGTACCTTAAAAGTGAAAAGGGTAGGCTGCGCGTATTTTCCTCACAGTTTCCCAAGTCGCATCTTCCTCAGCATCACTCCATTGAACTTTAACAAGCTTGACGTCCCCATTGGAAAGCTTTTTGACTTCCGTTCCCAAGACACGAGTTGGAAATCTTCTCACAGTCGCTTCTCGTTCCACTTCTACTTCCTCAAGTATGCTTGGCTCCACCACTTCCGCAGATTCATGTAAGCATTTTCGTAGTTGAGAAACATGAAAAACATTATGAACTCTAGCCAGTCTCTCGGGTAGCTCTATTTGTAAGCCATCGTCCCAATCCTTTCAATGATAGGAAACAGACCTACAAATCTTGGTGCTAGCATTCCTATGGACCCAAAGCGAATGACATTCCTCAAGGGAGATACTTTAAGGAACACCCTATCTCCAAACTTAAACTCAAGGTCGGTCCTTCTTTTTGTCTGCGTAGGACTTCTGTCTATCTTGTGCAGCCTTCTTCCGTCTTCTTATCAAGTCCACCTTTTCCGAGGTCTCTCTAATCATGTCTGGCCCAAGTACGAGGTTTTCTATAGACTCCCACCAACAAGTTGGTGATCGGCACAGTCTTCCATATAAAGCTTCGAATGGCGCCATTCCTATTGTGGTTTGGTAGCTATTGTTGTAGGCGAATTCCACCAAAGGAAGATGATCCTCCCATGTCCCTCCAAAGTCAAGAATGCACAATCTCAAGAGGTCTTCTAATACTCTGTTCACCCTTTCCATCTGACCATCGATTTGTGGGTGATAGGTCGTGATTAAGCATAATTGCGTGCCTACTGCCTCTTGCAAACTCTTCCAAAACTCGCTCGTAAAGATAGGATCTCGGTCGCTCACTATGGTGGTGGGTATCCCATGGAGTCGAACTATTTCTTTAAGAAAAATAGATGTTAGGGACGAGGCAATCCTTCAACTTTTAACGGGTAAAAAGTGAGCGCTTTTAGTGAGCCTGTCCACTATTACCCAAATACTGGTATTGCCCCTTCTTGACCTAGGCAACCCATCAACAAAGTCCATCGAAATGCTTTCCCACTTCCACTGCAGGACCTTGAGAGGATGAAGCATTCCACCAGGCTTCTTTTGCTCCGCTTGGACATGATGGCATATCAAACACTTAGCGACGAACTCAGCTACATCACTCTTTATGCCATTCCAAAAGAAAACCCTTTTTATATCTTTATACATCTTGTCTCTGCTTGGGTGTATGGTCAGTTTAGAATGGTACGCTTCTTCGAGAATTGTCTTCACTAAATCCCTTACTTGTGGGACGCATCACCTTTCATCCCATCTCAACCAACCCCTATCATTGATGGAGTATCTATTGAGGTGACTAGAAGTCTCACCCCTAACTAGCTTATCCATTATATCAAGTAGCTGAGGGTCTTCTCATTGCGCGGTTCCTATTAAGTCCAAAAGAGTAGGCCGCACCTCTAGTGATGCTAACAGACCAGGCACAATTTTAGAGGAGGGTCTAAAATTAAAGTTTGCTATGTACTCCAAGTTTTGCCTTTCTACAAAGAGAGGACTCAAGGTCAGCTTCTTCCTACTTAAGGCATCCACTACTACATTGCCCTTGCCTGGGGTAAAGGAGATCTTAAAAACATAGGAGGCCAAAAATTCCATCCACCTTTGTTGTCTTAAGTTAAGATCTTTCTGCGAGAAGAGGTACTTCAATGATTTATGGTCATTATATATTTCAAACTTCTCACCTAGAAGATAATGGAGCCAAGACTTAAGCGCAAAGACGATGGAAGCCAACTCTAGATCGTGGGTTGGGTAGTTTTTCTCATGTACTTTCAACTGTCTGCCTCCATAAGCTACTACCTTCCCTTCTTGCATCAAGATAGTACCTAGTCCCGTACCACATGCATCCGTGTATACGGTAAACATCTTGCTCCCATCGAGCAATGTCAAAACTGGGGCTATTGTTAGAGCCCTTTTCAAACGTCGAAAACAATATCGCAATCCATGTCCCAAGCAAAAGTTTGGTTCTTCTTCATTAACCTTGTGAGTAGTGCTGAGATTTTAGCAAACTCTTTAATGAATTTTCGGTAAAATCCTGCTAGCCCATGAAAGCTTTGGACTTCGGTTGCATTCCGTGAAACTCTCCAATCTTGCATCGCAACTATTTTTGCAGGGTCCACAGCTAACCCCTCTTTAGACACCACATGTCCAAGAAACCTCACCTCTTCTCTACAGAAATGGCATTTGGAGAATTTGGCCTTTAGCTGATGTGTATGAAGAGTATCCATGACTTCCCTTAAATGCATAACATGCTCTCTTCATTCTTCTAGAAAATCAAAATGTCATCTACGAAGACCACCACAAACTTATTAAGGAATTCTCTAAACACCCTACTCATCAAGTCAATGAAGTAAGCGGGTGCGTTTGTCAAGCCGAAAGGTGTGACATGCCATTCGAAGAAAGCATCCGGGGTTCTGAACGCGGTCATATCAATGTTGTCTTCAGCCACTCTTAGCTGATGGAACACGGTAGCTAAATCCAGTTGGGAGAAAACAGACGCACCTACAAGCTGATCAAACAAGTCATCTATTCTAGGAAGTGGGTGCCTATTCTTCATGGTCAGCTTGTTTAGCTCCCTATAATCAACACATAGGCGAAGTGAACCATCCTCTTCGGTTGCGAATACTACTGGAGCTCCCCATTTAGAAATTCTCCGCCTTATAAATCCGTTTTTGAGCAGCTTTTTGACTTGCTTACTGAGATCTTTTCTCTCCCTAGGAACCATGTGTCTAACGGGTAGAGCTACGGGTTTTTCATTATTACTGGATAACCAATCCATGCCTAGAATCAATCCATAGCCCGTGAAGCCAAGAACAAAGGCGTTGCATTCAAACTCAACACTCAAAATAGACACTCTCAAATCCCGGCAAATCATTTAAGATGAGCCGAACCACCAATATGATTTGAGACTACTATGGGATCAATAACTAGACTAGTATTAAGGTGCAGTGTTTCAACTAACGAAGAAGACACAAACGAGTGTGAAGCGCTAGAATCGAATAAAGTACGAACAGGATGATCAAACAGAAAAACCAAACTTTCAACAGAAATTATTCTACCTCTTTCCTGTCCTGGTGCCATGAGAGCATGAACCTGCCCTCTTTCCTGCCATGGTGCCATGAGAGCCTGAATTTGTCCTCCAGAAGTAGACCCAGTTCTTTGCCCTTGTCCCTATTTCCTCGAGCAGTCTTTAATTAGATGTCCTGCCTCTCCACAGTGGAAACAAACAGTCTTTTTCTTCTTCCTTCAATCCTTGCTCAGATGGCCTGGTGTTCCACAATTAAAGCACCGTTTCTTTCCTTTGCTATTGTTGTCCTTATCACCTTTCTTAGATTGTTACTATGGCTTCTTTTGATCCCCTTTCTTTTCTGGTGCCTTATTAGCATTAGCGCCTTTCTCCTCTTCATGCATAAGCACCATGTCAACTAGTTTATCAAAGGTAGCCCCCATAGGAATGTGGGTCATAGCTAACCCATGTAGGGGCTCATTCAACCCTTTAACGAACCTCAGGGCCTTCTTTTCAGGTGTGTTCACCAAGTCTAAGTCAAACCTCGCCAACTGATTGAACTTGTTGATGTAGTCCTTTACTGATAAATTCTCTTGCTTCAATGCCAAGAATCTTTCCATGTATAAATTCTCTTCTACTCCTGAGAGAAATTTCGTCTCGAACCTATGTATGAAATCCATCCACGTCTCTACGGGACGCTCTCCATTCGTAACCTCCCACCAAAACGAGGCTTCGTCCTTCATTAACCAAGCGACCAATTGGACCTTCCTTCCATCTTCTACCTCGGAGATACGAAACAAGTCTTCTACCTCCTTAAGCCAATTTCGAGCTTCAACAAACGTCTCTGATCCGTGAATCCTCCCATTGATCGAAAGTCTTTGCATACATTTGAAAAATATCATCATGTGGAGGGGGAGGAGGAGGAGCGGCTGCAGCTGGGAGAGGAGGGATGTCTGCTGGGCCTGCGGTGGTGGCCCTAGCCTCCAGATACCTTCTGAACTAGGTTGGTATCGGTATTCCTCCGGTATCTCGGGTAACCTAGACATGCTGAAAAGAAAATGAAGAGATTCAAAACGGAGAATTTGAAAGATAAATATACAGCTCTTAGGGGTTATATTTTTTAAGACAAACTTTTCTCTTGAAAATACTCTCCTTAAAACATACTTTTGAAAGTATTTCTTTATAAAACGCTTTTGAATAACAATTTTTCAAAATCTCTTATCTTTTCTATTAACCTTCAGCCCTGATACCACGTGTAACACCCCACATCCATTAATGTCACTCCCAAAGGGAATGCATTAACCTTCATAGAGTATTATTAGTGAATAGAATAGAATATAACAAGACAAATACATATATTGGTACTTGAAAATTTTCAAACCAACATTTATTGCAGCGGAGAAATAGTTTGATTACAACAACATCATAAATCCACAAAAAAACAAAGTACACTTAGTAACCATCTAGACAAATTGTTTTCTTGAGTACATAAAATAAAAAGCATAACCCCAACATACGTAGCCATAAAAGAGATGAGATGAACTTTACTTTTAGCAATCCAAGCACTTCCCAAAGAGAGAGATAGATCCTTGTCAAGCTCTACTAGTACTAGTCCCACCCTAAGAACCTGGGGGAGGGGGAGAAAAGGAAGAAAAGAGGCAAAAACAAAGGGGTTCAGACATAAAGTCTGGCAAGTACCATACTTTAACAATACAATTATGAATGTAATTAGGATAAGGCATAAACTGGTAAAATAAGGAGTGACTGTGAAACAAGTGGGAAAAACAAGACAAACAGAAGGAATATTGTGGCATTAATCTTGCTCCTAATCATTATAGGATAATTGCTATACTGCACCACTAGTCATCCTAAAAGTTGATCCCGCCTACTGAACAGAATAATCATAATGGTAGTTTCGTGTACCTCTAGTTGTCTTCATAGGTGCAGCCTGCCCCTATCTCTACTAGTTGTACACACTACCTCCATGCGATCGGCTCCCTAACGATAGATACCCGTGTCGGTCCCACAATGGGGTGTATCACACCCCAAAGTGGAAACCCGATACCACTAAAGATGCATGGCTTATATCTACACGTTGCAACAATGTCTTACCTACCAGCCCGGGCCCACGCACGCACATGACCCCGTTGGACTTGCATTGCTACCGCTAACCCGTTTTGACCTCTTACAATCAAACCCAGTAAGCGTGTCCCGTCCTCGATCTAACTCGAGCTCACAAAGATACTTAATTGGTTACTGGTTTGAAAAGGATCCCCATACTTGACACAAGCTTTCCACCTATGCTTGGTCCCCACTAAAATTTCCCACTTAACCCCTTCTTATTTATGTCTTCTTACATGTTTTCAACTTGGTTAAGTGTTTCTAATCGTATTTCACATGCCACCCAGGCCACCCACTTAACCCCCATGTCCCACCACATGTTTATCTGGTTAAGTGTTACTTAATTCATTAGAACCGTAACCTTATAAAGACATCCCACATTAGACTACCGTTTGCAGCTGCTGGATTTGCCGGACGGATCCGGGAAGTCTTATATCGCAAACGAGCCTATCCTCGCGTCTTTACAATTGTTACGCATTTAGTATGTGCCTTTGACCTCTCACATTAGACTACCGTTTGTGGTTGCTGGATTTGTCGGGCAGGTCCGGGCAGTCTTACACCACAAACGAGTCTAACCTCGTGTCTTAGGCATCTATTATTACAAATTATTTCACCCCAAATTGAATTAATTATCTCTATTCAAATTTCCAATAATTTCCAAATTAATTATGTCTATAATTATCACCTAAATTATGTCCATACTCTTTAGGTATACAAATTATACCAATTAATGCCTCAAATTAATTTATATGCCTTTAAGGCCATTTTATGCCAATTCACAATTTACATAATTAATATTTTCCCATTATCCCCACGTCGTTCGTACGTTTTAACATGAAATATGTTAGACCCGCAAATAGTCTAACTTATAAAAAGAAAAGGCAACATCACAACTTGCATAACACATAAAATAGATCTAAGAATATTATAGCATAAGTTTGCATAGCCAAGAACTTGCATAGGCAATGAACATACATAACATAATTTTGCATAAACTATCATTGATCTAAATATAGATCTAAACATAAAAATGTGAACTTGCACATAAATATGGGATTTCACCTAAACTTACATAAATTGTGAACTTACATATAGATTCCTATAAACTTGCATATGGGTCTAAACATGTAAATTAGTGTCACATGTTTTGCATATAGACTAGCATATGTATATACTTGATTCCGATATGAACTTGTGTACAATTCACATATAGACTGGTATAAGATTCATTACTCAAACTAACATACGATTTAACATTCCAAACTTGCATAAAATTCACATATGAATTGGCATATGATTTAACATCCAAACTTGCATAAGATTCACATATTATCATATGATTTATCAACCAAAACTTGCATAAGATTCACATATGAATTAACATATGGTTTAACAACCCAAACTTGCATAAGAATGAATCAAGTTAAATATGAGATAGGTCTACAAAGTTAAAAAAACGTCATGCAATTCAATAGACATGTCCAATTACACCCCATCATAATTAATTTAATAATTATATTGTGAAAGAAATAGTACTCACAACCAAAAGAACAGTCTTGTTTTTCTGGGATTTGTATTCTGAAACTGAACTGCTCACTTTTGATGTAGACTAATTGTTATTCTAATTTGGATTTGATTTGATTTTGATTCTTGCTTCTATCTTGATTTAGAGTCGAAAGAGAATGGTGGCTACTCTTGGTTCTCCATTGACGACATGGCGGCTCTTGGTATGAATTAGTGTGGTTTAAGGTTGAGAGTTTGGTTGCTTATATAGAATTTTAATTGATTTAGAGCTGTTAGATTAACTTAGAAGCGATCAAGACCATCCATTCAAGATAGAATAACACCTTATCCCTAATGACTCAGTAGTGAGTCAAAATGTCGTCATCTTTCAGATCTGCCTAGGGGGCAGGTCGACCCCCTGGTCGACCTATATGGGTAGGTCGACCCCCAAGTCGACCCCCTGGTCGACTTAGTCCTTGGGCGGGAGAATTTCCGCCCAGCCTGCTCCCCTGCCTGAATTTGAATTTCAAATTTTCTGAACCTGAGCTGTTTTTAATTTACTTAAATTCTGAAACTTCGGAAGACCACAACTTCTTCATACGGAGTCCAATTCATGCAAACTCGTACTCTATCTCAAGCAGAATTCCAAGACGAACGTAATAGCGTAACCCGTTTCCTTTGATTCCCAAATTTGAAATTAAGTATTCTTAAATTTATTAATTTTTAATATTTAAAATCATGGGGTGTTACAAATATGTTCTACAACAAATGAAATTTTTTCTTGTACAATTCTTTCCTTTCCTTAGGAGCCATATGCCTCAACAACAAATCTAGAGGCCTAGCATCCTTCTTGGGATCATTCCTAAAGCCTATCTTCCAATGGGGTGTAAACACCATTACTCCCTTAAAATTTTCAGAAACTCACAAACAACCGGCCATGTGGAGGGCTCTTACAAACCCGAAGATAAAAAATGCAACAACGCCGAATCCCTTATATCTCCTCTCTTATAACGGACCATTAAACTAAGACCTCTATAGCTCTTCAATCGAACGATCTTTCTATCATAATCTGTAACAACCCGCACCTCCATTCACATAAGATATTGTCACCAACTTAGCCACCGTATAGATGTGGGGTTTTTTTCCTCAAAAGGCCTCGGCGTTAGTAAGAGATGGGCTCTACTATATAAGTACCCACATCACACAGGCTTCCACGATGTGGGACTTAGGGGTGTTACATTCTCCCTTTTTACATAGCCCAACTTCCCTGTTGGCTCAGAAACACCTCACCCAAGCGCTGTGGTCCACACAGGAGCCACAATTCCGGTTGGGTATTGGCTCTGATACCAGTGTAACAATCCGCACCTCCATTCGCGCAAGATATTGTCCCCAACTTAGCCACAATATAGGTGTGGCGTTTTTTTTTCCTCAAAAGGCCTCGGCGTTAGTAAGAGATGGGCTCTACTATATAAGTACCCACTTCACACAGGCTTCCACGATGTGGGACTTAGGGATGTTACATAATCGATCTTTCTGTTACAATCGAGAGTAGCCCCATAATAATATAGCCAACCCATCATTAAGATAAGTCCATACCCCCACAAAGCATAAAACACACGCATCATGTAACACCCCACCTCCGCCAATGCCACTCTTGCACGCGCACTAAAGGGGCGTTAAACGAGGTAAACATGCATGCAGATATCACAAGACAGAACATATAAGTAAAACAGAGTAAATAAAGCAGTGGATAAAACCACTATTTCAAAACCATAGTCAAGTTACATCAAAGTACTGTCTTTATTTTCCGACTACTACAAGTCTAGAAAACATAAACTGAAAACTGGAAATAACATAAGGTAACTATCCCCAAAGTAGAATAAAGCCATAGCATGCTCAAGTCCAAACCGTACATGAGCTATCCAGAAAAGCAGCTAAAGATCCAGCTAGGTGCTAGTGTTCCCACCCTGAGAACCTGGGGGGGGGGGGGGAGAACGGAAGAAAAGAGGCGAAAGAAAACAGGTCAGTCAAAAACACTGGTAAGTCCTACCTACTATTAGTATAAAAACTAATAAATTTAACTGGACATGTAAAGCAGAGATGAAACATAGGGTGATAACTGGCATGGTGGAAAGTTAATAAGATAAATCAAGTGTGGTATCACATATACAAGGTTAAGTTGCACCAGGTGTACTAGTATTCTAATCCATGTCAAGTATAAACAAGAAATGATCCCTTAGCCCAAAGCTGGCCCAATATCATGAGGTGACCTAAATCAAGGTCCAACTACTCGGCCTAGTCGATCGGCTCCCTATAAGCCTAACTCGTTGTGTATCGGTGTCATACGGCTTAATCGTGGAATGTAGTTAACTGTGCAAGGTCCACCCCAGGGTGTATCCAGCCCTAAGGTGTAAACCACAGACACAATTCAAGCACGCACAGTCTAAACCTACTGGTGCCCATGTTCAACTCCGTACTTAATGTGCACGACCATGGTCCGCCTGAACAACCGGTGCACCCTTCAGCCGTCTCTTTTGGTCTCTTATAATCAGTCCAGTAATCGTGCCCCACCCTAGCCTATTCCAGGGTACCCATGATACTTCTAAGTGGGTTACTGCTGAAAAGGACCACGTAACTAGGATTTCAAGCGGGTTAAGTGTGGTTAACCTTATCCTAACCATGTATTGAGTTGGTCAAGTGTATTCAAGCAGTTCATGACTTAACCCTATAAATACATCGGGTTTAATTGGTTAAGTATTCAAGTAGTCCATGTCTTAACCCTACCAATCCATCATGTTTAATTGGTTAAGTATATTCAAGTAGTCCATGACTTAATCCTACCAATCCATCGTGTTTAATTGGTTAAGTATATTCAAGTAGTCCATGACTTAACCCTATCATGTGGCATTAATTAACTTAATGCACCCCAACCTCTCACATTAGACTTTGTTGTGGTTACTAGTTAAGCCGGGCAGGTCCGGGTAGCTTTACACCACAACCTAGTCTAACTTCAGGTTTTAAGTGCGATGTGACCAACTACTCACATTGGGTCCTATTGTTTGTAGCCACTAGTTAAGCCGGTCGGTTCCGGGTAGATTTATGCTGCAAAATCAACCCATCCTCGAGTTGGCCACTTCCATGTTTTCTACATGTCATGTCCACGTTCATGTTTTCAAGCATAAACACATGTCAAACTTTCATGTCATATTTTCAAGTCATGTTTTCATGTTATTTAAGTTTGCCCCACTACCCATAACGTATTCCCATCGCACGTAAATTCGCATCAACGCAAATAGATCAAAAAGGGAACATAACAATATGACAAGGTGGGCATAAGATGGCAAAGTCTATCACAAGTTAAACATGGTGATATTTGAGGCCAAAAGGGGTTCAACATACTAGCATATGGCCTCAACATGTATGATAGCATAAAAGGTGACTTGGCCTCAAACATATCAAATAGCATAAGGGTGATTTGGCCACTAACATGCATAATAGCATAAGGGTGATTTGGCCACAAGCATGCATAATAGCATAACGGTGATTTTGCCACAAGCATGCATAATAGCATAAGGGTGATTTGGCCACAAGCATATTAAGGAACATGAGGGGTTAAGGTTTGGCCACAAGTTTAACATGGTGGCATATGAGGCAAATGTGTTCATAAACTTGCATATTACATTATAAGCCTCAAAACATGCATGATATCAACTTTAGCATAATAGGTGAAACATGGCCATAAATGACATAGGATGATAGCTAGTGATTCGCATATAACATCATATGCAAGATAACATAAGGGTTATGAGAGTTTCTATGTTGCTTTATGCAACATTTCAAATCAAAGTTCATAGCTTTCTATGCACAAAGTCAAGGTGATAGCTTTACAAACATGCATAGAATAAATCTATGCATAACATGATAGAATCAAAGCACAAATCATACTTAGGCCCAAACTCAAACTTGCAACATGTCATATTTAACTTCATAGTTAGAATCTAAGAGTAGAATAGGGCTTACAATGCTATGAAGACCTATGAAATAAAATAAGATTGAGACGAAGCCACTAGCAACTCTAAAAACCCCAAATGAATACAAGCTCCAAGTTGTCTTGAGAAACAAGAAGCTCCTTTGATTTGTATGAAGAAAGATCCTTGTTTTGATGAAGAAAGGTGGCTCTTTTACTAGCTTAGGACACTCAAACTTTCATGAAGAGGATGGAGGCCATGATATGAAGATGGAGGCCATGATCAAGAAACATTTTGGCATAGTTTAGTTGTAGGAATGATTAATGAGGGTTTAGGCTAGGTCTTAGGGTCTTTTTATAGAAGATTAGGTTAGTTTAGGCCATAGGATTAACCATAGTTCAGATCTGAGCCATTAAAATCCGTCACCAACCCTAAAGCATGTCTTGAGGAAAAAGTCAGGTGCACCCAGGCCAAACTGGCCGACCACCCAAGTCGACAGGGGTGTCGACTGGGCAGTCGACACCACCTGGGGTGTGTCGACTCCCAAATCGACTCCCCAGTCGACTTGGGGGTGGCGGGAATTTTTCCCGCCTCTTCTGCTTGGCTGAATATGAATTCTGAATTCAAATTTGAACTTGTTTTTGAACTTGAATTTTTCTGAAAACTTTGACGGGCCATAACTTGGTCATACGGACTCCGATTTTCGAAAACTCGGACTCTATTTCGCGTATTTTTCCGAGACGAACGCAATGGCACAGCCCGTTTCCCTTGATTCGGAATTTATCATTTAATTTTGTCTTGGTTTATGTTATAACATGTTATTTAAAAATTAGGGTTGTTACATTCTCCCCTCCTTAAAGGATTTCGTCCCCGAAATCTTCAAGTTAGGAAGAACATATCCTACAATCCATCATCCATCTACTCAAAACATCATCCACAAGTAAACATTGTCCTTAAAAGATTCTAAATGCTGTATGATCATATGCAGAGGTGTGTGTATATGTACTTATCTAATGCGAAAATCAGGCGGTTACTGATTCAGTAAACCTCCTTAATGCGAAGTATGTTAGTGGAATGAGTCCATATGTATGCAAATTCCTAATATAATTCATAATCTCTATATGAGTGCACATAACATTCATTCATATGCAACATCCACGTGATAGCATAACAAGTTTCATCCATGAATAAATATAAGCACTCATGCATATGCAATATGAAAGTGTGTGAGCCGATCTTAGTGCCTAATGTGTATCATGCATCCACGAGTATCCACTTACAAACACTTGCAACCACTTGCAAACATCAAACATAACATGTTTCAAATACATGTTTCATCCAAAGGGCTTCTACCTAAGGTTCTCATGACAAGGTTAACGAGATAACAAGATAAACATGGATAGTGAAAGAAAGATATGCTGGCTAGGAAAAGAGATCGAGAATGTACCCTCAAAAAGAAATGGGTGAAGCGCGTGCATCTTCTCCTCGGTTTCCCAAGTTGCGTCCTCTTCGGCTTCACTCCACTGAACCTTTACTAACTTGACTTCTCGATTCCTCAGCTTCTTGATCTCCGTTCCCAAGATACGGATCGGAGCTCGCCTTAGGGTTGCCTCTTTCTCTACCTCCACGTCTTCAAGAATTCTAGGCTCAACTACCTCGGCTGACTCATATAGGCATTTTCGGAGATGCGAGACACGAAAGACATTATGCCCTCCGGCCAGCTTCTCGGGCAATTCCACCTTATAGGACATCTTCCCAATTCTCTCTATGATAGGGAAGGGTCCTACGAACCTTGGTGCTATCTTTCCAACTGCTCCAAAACGAACCACGTTTCACAAAGGAGAAACCTTCACGAAAACCATATCTCCAACTTCGAATTCTAAGTCTATCCTTCGCTTGTCAGCATATGATTTTTGTCTGTCTTGGGTCGTTTTCATCCGTCTTCGAATCAATTCAACCCACTCGGATGTGTCCCTTATCATGTCGGGCCCAATTATAAGCTTATCCGTCATCTCCCACCAACATGTTGGTGGCTTGCACGGCCTCCCATACAAAGCTTCGAATGGTGTCATTCCTATGCTTGCTTGGTAGCTGTTATTATAAGCAAACTCTACAAGAGGAAGGTGGTCTTCCCAAGTACCACCAAAGTCAAGAACAAAAAGTCTCAAAAGATCTTCTAGCACTCTATTCACCCTCTCGGTTTGGCCATCCATCTGGGGGTGATAGGCTGTACTTAGATTCAATCCCGTACCCATCGCTTCTTGCAAACTATTCTAGAACTGGATGGTGAAGATTGGGTCACGACCGCTAACTATGCTGGAAGGAACTCCATGCAATCGCACTATCTCTCAAAGATAAACAGATGCTAAACCTGATACAGTCCTCTTATTCTTTACTGGAATGAAATGGGTGCTCTTCGTAAGTCTATCAACTATGACCCATATCCCATAAAGCCCAAATAGTTTGGTCATCTTAATGGACATCTTCACCCCAACTATAAATCACAAACAGGCGAGTCATACTCCTTATGGGGTTTGCAACAGAACTAAGATTGAGAATAGGACCGAGAGGATATACTTAAAAGATAGCATGCGAGTAAGCTCTACAGAATAATAGGGATCAAGGATATACTCTTAGAAAGAGATATAATGCGCGTATCTAGTCTTCAATCTTCTAAGCCGCATTTTCTTGTGCTTAATCCCATCGTGCCTTGACCGTCTTTTAACTTCCCAATTCCGTAGTTCTTAATTCTTATTTCCAAAATATGAGTTAGAACTCATTTCACCATTGCCTCTCGTTCCACTTCCACTTATTCTTTTCCTAAAATACTTGTCTTAAACATAACTGCGTGCTCATGGTTTCATGCAAGCTTTCCAAAATTCGTTAGTGAATCCTGGATCTCGTTTACATACCATACGGTATTCCACGCAGAAGAACTATCTCTTGAAAACAAATGCCACTCCACGTTGCCAAATGTTCTTACTAGGGTGATTTCTATAACCCATGCTTAAGCGGAATGGACTATCCGCCTTAGTGGCGAACACTACTCGATTGGATTACAAATTTCCAAAAAGTACCAAGGGATTCTAGATAACTAATCATGACGGAACCCTAAAGGTCACACGAGATTTCGAGGGTATTACCGAGGCGAGTCATGAGCCTCGCAACCCTATGTTCGAAGTCAAGAATGGCTCCATAACCGGACAACCAATCCACGCCCACAATCAACCCGTGTCCCATAAACCCGAGAACATAAGCATTACACATGAATTCTACGCTCAAGATAGAGATTTTCAAATCCATACAAGTCGCAGATAGATGGGCGGAACCCCCAATCGGATTTGAAATACTAACGGGATTTTCAACTAGACTAGTACTTAGGTGCAAACTTTCTACAAGATCAGAAATAAAACTATGCGATGCGCCAGAATCGAATAAGGTACGAACAGGGAAATCAGAAATGTAATCATGACTTTCTATAGAAACACTACCTCGATCAAAAGCTGGAAGAGCGAGGGGAGCCTGCAACTGCCCTCCAGAGGGTCTTGCTTGCTGAATTTGCCTTTTCCCTTGTCCTCGCTTTTTCGGGCAATCCTTACTATAGTGTTCAGACTCTCCACAATGAAAGCATTCTCCCAACCTCCTTTTCTTCTTCCTACAGTCTTTGGCTATGTGCCCAGTGATCCTACAGAAGTTGCACTTTCTTGTGTCTTTTGCCTTGTTGTTGTTGGCCTTGTTTCCCTTCTTGTTGTTCTTGTCTCCTTTCTCGGAATCTTCCTTCTTGCCTTGAGACTTATTTGCCTTGACCTCCTTCTTGCCACTCATATCTTCCTCTTGAAGCAGGGCCATATTCACCAAACTCTCGAAGGTCGCCCCCATGGGTATATGAGACATGGCCAAACCGCGCAATGGCTCATTCAATCCTAGAGCAAAGCATAGGGCCTTTTTCTGAGCTGTGTTAACCAAGTCTAGACCGAACCGAGCAAGTTGATTAAACGTATCCACGTATTCCCTAACTGTCATGTCCCCTTGCTTTAGAGATAGGAACCTCTCCATCTGAAGGTTCTCTTCTGTCGATGATAGAAACCTCAATCTGAACCTTCTCCTAAAGTCATCCCAAGTCTGAATTGGTCTAGTAGTGGTGGTGACTACCCACCAATATGCAGCTTCCCCTTTCAATAGCCATACTGCCAACAGAACTTTTCTACGGTCTTCCACATCAAAGATGGCAAAGAGGTCTTCAGTTTCCTTCAACCAATTCCTTGCCTCAACAAAAGTCTCCGTCCCAATAAAATTCTTGCCACCCATCGCCTTAAAGTCCTTGCAAATCTTCGTGAAATCCGTTTGCGGATGCCGAGGAGGAGGAGGAGGAACCTCAGCTACGGGAGGGGGAGGAATGTTAGCCATGGGGGAAGGAGGAGGAATGTCCACGGGGCCGGCTTCATTCGCCCTTGCCTCCATGTACCTTCTAAACCAAATAGGTACTGGTACGCCCTCCAGAATGTCAAAATTATTGGCCATACTGAAACGAAGAAAAAGATAGATTGAGAACGAGGAAACAAAGGATAGTGCTAATGGCTTTTGGGGAATAGCCTTTTAAAATAAACTAGACTTTTCATGGAAAATACTTAATTGGTTTTGAAAATAGTTTTTCGAAAGGTAAGTTTTAAAAAACCTTTTGCTCAAATCTTGTAAATTGGCGGAGGTGGGGTGTTACACATCACACAAGAAATCAACATCTACGATGTCTAGTATTTACAAATCAATAAGAGCTACTTAGCACCTACGATATGGTTCAATACCACTATCGGATTACTAGCAACATAAATTGGAAGTTTCAAGAAATCAACGATGCTCATAGCTATGAATGAATGAGATGTCTAGAATCAAACAGGTTACAAATAAAAGTCCCAAAGATAGAAATGACAACTTCTAGGACTAGTTTTTCTTGATCCTCTGGTGGTTGAGTCTGAAGGGGCACTACCTCTAAAGCGTAAGTCGGCCCACTCGATACTCCCTTAAGCTTAGGGCAGTTCCTAGCAAGATGTCCTTCCTTGTGACAGTTATAACAAATTCCCTTGAATTCCAGCTTCACCAGATTTACCTTACAGTCTTTGGCCTAATGGCCCTATTTATGGAATCTCCCACTCTTTAGCTCTTTTCTTGAGTTTCCCATTCTTATTCTTCTTCTTCAACCAAAATCTCTTCTAATTCTTTTCAAAATTCGAAGCACCTTCCTCTTTCCCATACTTAGTCTCCTTCATATCCTCTTTAATGTATAACATAGTGGTCTCCCCTAGTGCCTCAAAAGTTGCTCCAAAATCCACTTGAGCTAACAACGTTTCCCTTATATGTGAGTTAAGTCCCTTAACAAACTTCAATGCCTTATTCCTAGGCATATCTACAAGGCCTCTACCAAATTTAGACAGTGTTAACCAACTTTTTGGTCTGGTTCCCCAAAGCATGCCAAGCCCACATGAATTGTCCCTTCACATGGTATAAAAGCCCAAAGCATCTCCAAAACACTAAGGATTCAGGCCCAAGAGAAGTCGTGCAAGCGTAGGCCTTATGATACCTCAAAATACGAATTTCGTGTCCCCAAAGTACACTCCATTTCATAATTTCGACCCCCTACATCTCGAGACAAGGAATTCGAATACCTCATGCCGCTACCAGGATTTAGAACCCCTTGTGTTGACATTGGTATTTGAATCCCTCGGTTCGACAATGGGATTTCGAATCCCTCAGGCCGCCATGGGGATTTTGAATCCCTTGTGCTATAACAAGAGTTTCGAGTCTTTCATGCCGAAAACAAGGGTTTCAAACCCCTCCTCTCGAGCTAAGCATTTCGAAACTCTCAGGCCAAAGATGGAATATTAAATCCCTTGCTTCAACGTCTGGATTTCAAATCCCTTACTCCGAAAACAGGATTTCGAGTCCCTCTCTCCCTCATGTCAAAAAACTCATGACAACAGATTTCGAGTCCATCCGGCCTTGACTCCCCTACTTCGCATCCCTTAAGCTTAAGCCCGCTTCATTGAATCCCTGGGACACGAATTTCGTACCCCTGTTGATACGAACATTCGTATTCCCTATGGGATATTAAATTTGACAACACATTTCATACGGATGCGAAATCGGGGAGGTCGCCTTCCAAGAATACAAAATATGCTGCTGTGGTCCCTAAATCTCACTTACTCCCAGCTAATCCACAACCAATAAATGCCATCTTGCTCATTCTTCATTAGGTTTGGATTTTTGTTTATTCGAGAGCTCTACAAGGTCATTAATGGATGCCTAGTACTCAAGGAGGGAGAAGATCATCATTTTTCTCCCAAGACATTGCATAATTAAAAATATGACTCCTAAATACTTAGTTAATGTTTCCATGATGATGACTTGTACTTGTAACTCTCAATAATCAATAAAATCCTCAAAGGCCTTCAAATTGGATGTAGGTTCCTTTTAGAATGAACCACTATAAATTTATGTGTTATTAACTTTCCGCACTTCTAATTTTTGAATGGGAAACAATAATTCTCTATTTTAAAATTATCTTTAGGTGTGACGACATTTTCGACCATAAATTATTTGGTGCTTTCATTGAGAGCTTACACTTACTTCTTTTCGTGCATTTCAATATCTGCTTCGACGCGGTACTCAGTTTTTTCTCGACCTACCGCTCAAGTACTCTTACGATGGTTAAACGAGCAAAGAATATGACTGCTAGGCCCTCCACAACTACTGACAATGCTTCTTCCCAACAACCCCAATCCACAGGGAACCCGACCGACATGGAGATCGTCCCTCCTTATGACCCTGATGTTCGGCCACACAAGCTCAACTTTTCGATCTTAATAAAACACTAGAAGACAAAACTCTAGAGCTCAACGAAACGTTGTTGGAAAACATCGAGCTTACACAATGACTCCATGATAGCCATCATCATGTCACTTGTATGCAACTTCACCATAACAACGCTCGACCCCAACCCGACACATCGGAGAGTTTCTCTTCTAATACTCCAAGCTAAAGCCAAAGAAGAGGATGACCGCTAACGCTAATACCCTCGCCAATGCTAATTCTAATGTCAATGGAAATGACAACGGAAATGGTAATGGAACTGTTGTAACTTTTAACGAGGGAACGTGGCCATTCTCGGTTGGTTATTAATGATGAACCAGATCCTAGTAACTGACCCCCTCCTCGATAGAACCCAACTTTAGCCGGGGACCAACGCATTCGGCATCCCAAATGTAACACCCCACCTCCGCCAGGGTCACTCACAAGAGAATGCACTAGCTTTGGAGGGGCATTGTCTAGGTAAACATGCACAGAAATATTACAAGACAGAACATATAAAACAGCGGAAGAAAAACCAAATTTCATTACCTCATAAAATTATAAGGTCTAAAGCCTTTTACATCAAAATGCCATTTAAAAGCCATTACATTGGGAACCTGCCTTGCAATAGTTAAAGAAGCATAAAACCACAGTCATAAAATATTCCCCAAGTAAAACGGTAAAGTAGCCATAGCCAAGAAAAATCCAAGCCATACATGATGACCTTGAAGCAGAAGAAATCCGAGCTAAATAACAGTATTTCCTCCCTGAAAACCTGGGGGGAAACGGAAGACAAAGAGGCGAAAGAAAACGGGGTCAGTCAAAAAGACTGGTAAGTCCTATCTACTTCCAACATAAAAACAGGTAAAGGTAACATCACATGCATAAACTGAAAGTAATAAGATGACAAGATAGACAAGCTAAACTAAGGTAACAGGATGAACTACTGTATCAAGATAAACTACGGTCACTATGAATCAAGTATAACATCCCAAGGTTCTATCGAGTATAACATCCCAAGGTTCTATCGAGTATAACATCCCAAGGTTCTATCGAGTATGACATCTGTAACGACACGGATTTTGCCCGACCTTAATCGATCGCAAAATCGACCAAGACCGTTCAAAACTCGCATACGTTAACTTTGGGAATACAATACATTAGAACAGTAACAGCAGACTTTTATTACATTACAATAATGTTACATCAGAGTACAGAATATCAGAGTACAAATAAAGTAAACTACAGCGGAAGATAAATTACAACAGATTTAAATACATTAAACAGCGGAAGACTTCTATGCTCTGGACACAGCTTTAGGCTTCGATCCAGAATCCTGCTAAAGAGATACATATCTGCAAAAAGCTACTCGACTGCCCGTGTAGAAAAGAGGGCACCCGAGTTTGCAAAGTGAAACAAACTACGAGTCAGTCATGGGACTGGTGTGAGAATTTTAAACTAATATAACTAATAAGACAAATCCAAGGACCACGCCACTTTCGCCGAACGGGTTTACTCCTATGGATTGCCAGTGCATAAACCAAAGTAAATCGAGAAATAACGCAATGTCTTTTTGGAAAAATGAAACCATTATAAGACCCAGGTCCCATCACACAATGCAACGCACACCAGAGGATAGGGTTTTACCTTATAATGGTCAAAAGATGCTTGATACGTATAAAACGGATTTGATATTATTATTAGTGTATATATGTTTTAATAAAAAGATTTGAATCATAAGTATCAATCCTAGACGACATGGTTACCATATAGCATGTCGCCAATACTAGTTCTACAATCAAAACCGCAAGGGCGTATTGGAAATTTGGATTCCATCATGAGTCGAGGCTAGGGGCAAGATCCTCTCCGATTCGAGACACTCTAGCAAATGCCTCAGGATTCCCCGCAGTGAACCCTTGGAAGCGGTAGGGCCGGTCCCCGCCTATGGGCAGTGGATTGGTTATGCCTGAACACACGTTTCCCGGTCCCTTTGGACCTATAGTATGACCACCAACGGCCTATAAAACACGAGGTACCTCAAAATCCATCATCCACAATGAGTAAAAATGTCAGCGCTGGTAGGTCCCTGACAACACTCTAGCTAGAAAGAAACGTGTGCACTCCCTACGGTCCGTATCCCGTTTTTGACTCATACCGGGGTGTGAGGCTCGCGAAGTTACGCTATACACAAAGCTACGCCTAAACAGACCATGCTTTGATCATCGACCACAAGGCCTGCTTTTCAACAAAAGCCTTGATTCATGCATCTTGGCATGCCACATTGTCAATCCATACCACACCATTGATTTCTACCAATATATAACCTCTAAGCTCGTACGTCTCAGAGAAGGGCGTTAACCACCAAACAGATATATATTAACAGAGATCAACGAATGTAGTATAAAGGACTACAACGTCAGACATACATTCCATTTATAAACTTATGCTTTGGGTCTGAGCGAAAGTCAAACCCGTACAAATCAACACTACGTCCGAATGGCCACCACTGAACCCCTTTCAAGGTAGCTACTCCTCTCATGGGTCTTAGTAGCAACACATCCATTCGATGTGAAGATCGTCGGTCTTTAATCACCGTCTTCAACTCTTCGACTTAGATCGTCGTATAATCATTTGAAATGAGATTTGAACTCGGACTTATCAAATGATTCTCGCATATATATATATAACTTGAAATCATTTCATATCGTTATTGGTATTTAATAACGACCTATTTCTATTTTTATTTAAATAAAAATGGCTTAAATTAATATAACGACGCTTCGGGTCAATGGGCGACCCTGGCGCTGTTTTCAACCAAATTTGATTTACACTTATCTCGAAAACTAACCGTTGGATTTTGATGAAGTTTATATCGTTGGAAAGATCTTCCCAAAGCGGTCCTAAGGTTCCAGTTTTGGGAAAATCCGATGGTCGGATCTTTCGGTATAACTAGATTGACGATACGCGAACTGTCGCGCGCGTGTCATTAAGTTTATAATTTTTATATATATATATATATATATAAAAATCATTTGGCGATTTTAATTATAATAATTTATTCTTTTTATCGCATCTAAAATGACGATAAAATATCACTTGTTTTATTTTACTACTTTTTTGTTTTATTTACACTAACTGTAAATCAATTATAATTTATATATCCTTTCATTTTATTTACACTAAGTGTAAATAAATTGTATTCTTTTTCATATTCATTTACCTAATTGTAAATAAACGTTTTCTATTCTTTTCCATATTTATTTACCTAAGTGTAAATAAATATTTCTCCTTTCCTTATTTATTAATTTACCTAAATGTAAATAAATGTTTTCAATTGCTAAATAAATATTTCTCCTTTCCTTATTTATTTACACTATTTGTAAATAAATGTTTTTACTATTCTTTTATCTTATTTATTTACCTAAATGTAAATAAATGTTTACTTCCACTTTTCTATATTTATTTACATTAATTGTAAATAAATATATCTAATTTCTTTTTCTTATTTATTTACACTATTTGTAAATAAATGTTTTTATTTACACTATTTGTAAATAAATGTTTTTATTTTATTTTTCCTATTTATTTACCTAAGTGTAAATAAATATATTCTTATCCTTTTGTTATTTATTTACCTAAATATAAATAAATAGTTTCATCTTCTTTTTCTTCCTTATTTACACTATTTGTAAATAAAGAGTTTTAATTTCTTGTTCTTATTTATTTACTTAATTCCTCTCCAATATAATTAAAGTTTTAATTAAAACCTTATTTCGTTTTAACCTTCCAAAGTCATTATTAAATAATTAATCAAAAATTAGGAAATTAATCCCCTCATTAATCCGGGTTAAAGAATAAATGTTATTTAAAACATAATTCACGATAAACCCAAATTCAAATTTCATTGTAAATCCGTAGTTATAATAAAACCATTTTTTAATTCCTTTTATTTATTTTAAAATAAATAAACCATTTATTCTGATCAAAATATCATTTCTCATATTAAAACATTATTTTCAAAATATTAATTTTGAAATTAACTCTTTTAATATTCATTATAAAATGGATAATATAAGTTAATAAACTTATTCAGGTTAAAATGATGTTTCTATTTAAAATGGATTAAATAATCCAATTCGTTATATAATCCATTTATGTTTTATAATGGGACAGACTTCTCACATTAGGACTACAACTTGTGGATGCTGGATATGCCGGTTGGGTCCGGGCAGACTTATTCCACAGTTGGGCTTAACCTCGAGCCAAAACCCAAATTGTATTCGTGTACTTGGACCTCTCACATTAGGCCCAACATTTATGGCTGCTGGATATGCCGGTTGGTTCCGGGCAGACTTCCGCCATAAACGTGACCTAACCTCGTGTCCAAATACAATTTATAATTTATAATTATAATTGTTTCTTAAAAATCTTATTTTTAAAAATATTTCATATTTTAAAACCTCTAAAATATCATTCATTCCTTGAAATACTCTTTATATAAATTCTTATCTTTCCATTTCAATACACATTAATTTTTCCCCATTATTATAATACTATAATAATAATCACTTCAAAAATGGTTTTAATTGTTATACTAAAAACCTACCATTCCAACATTAAATCCATCATTTATGTCAAGTATTGAAATCCATCTTCCAAATTTAATGTTAACATAAAACAGAATCTTTCAGTTTCAAATTCTCCTTATAGTTGGAATGTAATTTACCAATTCTAGAAATTTGTTTTATAACTTTCCAAATAAACAAGGATATGTCCTCCTTAATTTAAGCGTCCATTAATTCTATTAATTGAGTAATCAATGGAATTTATTTCTTTCATTCCAAACTTCTATTTTATCCTTTTTAAATAGTAAAATACATAACTCCTTAATCCAATTTCCAATTTATTGTATTAATTGCATATTTATTTGTTTGACTCAAAATTGGAATGAGACCCACACCATTCATTTCCATATAATTCGATTATACGGAAATTGTACATTTATTACATAGCAAATTTCAAACATCAACAACCAAAGTGCATTTTCTAATTAAATCCAAGGGTGACGTGTATTCAAATGCCAACCCATGACCCGTGTGGGGTTTCAACCAACACAATTCAAATATTATAAAATAAACGGTGCTTCTGGACAATGTGTTAAAATTGATCGTCCAATCACATAAACAAGCCAAGGTCGCTTGTAAATGATAGTGTATACAAGTGCATTAAATAATAACATAAATAACATACCCAATTAACGATGTTCACATAATAGGTATGACGGTTCCAATTTCATCCCTTTTAAATGAAATAAATTTACAATAAACATATTCACTTTATACCATTTCATTTAATGTAAACAGCCCATATACAAACTATTTCCTTTTTAAATCCGTTCCTAAATAAAGAACAAATTTTATTCATTTTAAAATAAAGAAATAAAACTTTTTTTTTCATTTAAGTCCTTTATTAAAATAAAGAACAAAACTTTGTTCATTAAAGTCCTTTTTATAATAAAGGATAAAACTTATACATCTTAGTTCCTTTAAAATAAAGAAATAAACTTTTGCCTTTTAATTCATTTTAAAATAAAGAAATAATCTTTATTCTAATCTTTTTTTAAAGATAAAAGTCAAACACTATCTTAATTTCAAAACAAAATAAAAAAAATAAAAAAAGATAAAGTTTCATTATGTTTTTAACAAAACAAAATCAAAAATAAAGTTGCATTCTATGTTTCAACAAACAAAAAGAAAAGTTTCATTTTGTTCTTCAAAAAAATAAAATATAAGAATGTTTCATTTTTGTTTTTCAACAAAATAAAATATAAAAATGTTTCATTTTTTGTTTTTCAACCAAATAAAATATAAAAATGTTTCATTTATCTCCAATAAACCAAAAATATAAAAAGGTCTATTTTTGTTACAACAAACAAAAGTAAAAGTTTCATTCTTGTTTCACTAAACAAAATATTTGTGCTTCATTTGTTTTAACAAAATTAAAGGTTCCATTTCGACTCAACCCAATAGTATCAACCACATGTGCAACATCAACTGACAATCACAGTACAAGCAACAACATCCATATTCAAGCATACATCACAGATTCATATTCATTCACATCATACAATGATTTTCATACAACGAAAGAAAGAAAAAAAATCAAATTAAACATAGAATCTCACCGAAAGCTTTCCACTAAACATTCACGTCACGCCGCCACTACAGGAGTTCAGATTGCATCTGTCTTCACCACGTTAGAGCCCCTATTGTGTGCCACCGTCGCCCGCAACCACCACCAGTTCGGTGGTCTCTCGAGACCCTCTTTCATTATTGCTTTGGAAATTTCGAATTTTACTGAACGGGTTCAAAGTAAAGGGGAAAGGAATTTAGGAGTGTTAGGGCCATTGATAAAGAACATGACGGCGGCTTGGAATAAGAATTAGGGTTTAGTTTTTACCGTATATATATTAGGTTATATGTATATTAAATAATATTTAATTTAATAGGTGTTTATCTTTTTTTTCCTTGAATTTATAAAAGGGATAAAATATGACATATATGCAAATGAGAGGAAGAGAGAGAGAACATAGGAGAAATAAATGAAATGCATGCGGCCATTATTATTCTCATTTTCATTATTCTTTTTCCTTCTTTATATTTTTCTTGCAATGAATGACCTGCCTCTAATTACCATTGATTATAATTCCAAATTAACACGACGGTGTAAATTGCGTCATCACACTATTTTGACACAAGTACAATTGGGTGTAGTTCCGATGAGTCACAATAAAGGTCCAAACTTCACTTTTATTTGTAAATGAAAATGAATATTTAAACTCACATTTTACATTATACATAAAAGTAAAGGTTAAACTTGCATTCTATTATGTTCTCCAAAACCAAAATAAAAATTAGTATTTTGATTTGTGCAAAAAGATAAACGTTTCCTTTTATTTTAGTAAGCAAAATAGAGATAAAAATTGTCCTTTAATTTATGATCATAAAAATTGTTCTTTTTATCTTGTTGACAAAACCAACATAAAAATTGGTCATTTTATTTTGTTAACAAAAGAAACATAAGATTTAGTCTTTTTATTTTGACCACAAAAACTATGTTAAAATTGTCCTTTTTATTTTAACAACAAAATTAAATGTTAAACTTGAAAACAAAATAAACAAACAAGATTGTATGCCTTAATTTTATTTAATAAAATAGAATGAAAATAAAAACCAAAATTAAAGTAAAACTTTGTCATTTATGTTTTGTAAATAAAACTTTAGCCTCAAATAGAACGGAGCAAAGATAGAAATAAGATGGGAATTTTATTATGACTACATCAAGATTTTACGGTCTGACTAACATAATTATTCTATCCATTTGTTTGGTCTCACACGTATATACAAAGTATGTTACATACGTGCATGGCAATATGATAATAAATTTTGTGTAATAATTGTAACTTATTTCCAATTCATCACCAATGAATTAAATAGCAATTGGTTTCCCACACTAGTCCATTAATCTATTGCAATCGTTATTTTAAAACTAGTTACCATTCAATGTATTTCTTTAATTACCATTCATAATTAATGTTATCCTTTGTCTTACAATTTATACAAACAAAATTTCCAAATATATACATTACAACACAATGTAAAATACACATTAATTCATATATATATCCTATGCATTGATTATTCTGCTTCTCATTTAATTATAATATATTTCTAAAAATTTATAAAATTTGTTAATAACAAAATGCCAGTTACTGTCCAATAGCTTAACAACTGCTTTACTTAATAGAATTTGATAACTGATTGCAATTAAATGTAAATTTCAAATTTTCAAACTGCAGCGTTGTTCTAACTCCTATTACCCTTAAAGTGAATTTATTCGTTTTAACTATGATTAAAATAAATTTTTAGTCGTTATTATTAAAAATAAACTATTTTAAATATCCAGTTTCCTTTAAAATTCATAAAATAAAATTTTTAAATTGGCCCCAAAATTCCGGGTTGTTACAACATCCCAAGGTCCTATCAAGTATATTTGCCCTGCACCTTCCGTACTAGTATCCCAACCCGTGTCATGTGTTAGCTACAAAATGCCCCTTGCCCAATGTCATGAAATGGTCCATGCCAACCGAATGTAGGTTTTCCAAACTCGTATGTTTCTTTCCATGTATATGTTTAGTCCTTTGCCGTAAATCCTACGGGCTTCCTCACGTAGTTCTATACTACTTCAACGTAGTTCCATTATCCTTGAAATAGTTTTGGACTGTCACCCTTGATCTAGCTGTATTTTCTTATCATGAATTCTCGAATGTTCGGCTAGGATTTATGCCACCTAGGACCACTAGGGATTACGCTACCTACTAAACGATTTCGTCACTCGGTTTGGGTTTAAGCCATCTTGGACCGCTAGGGATTACGCTACCCGTCAACCACGCCCTTTTTCCCACGTATGTATCGTGAATCGTTTCTTCATGTCTAGATGCACATGAATCTCAATGTGCCATCCGAGACCCGTGCCAGGGCTAATCATGAAATACAGGACTCGGTCGGGAGCTTTAGGTTATCTGCCGATGCAGATATCAAGGTCTGTTTTTCTACCGGTGGTTATGGTCCCACGTGACCCCTCCCTCAACAACTGAAAGGCAATCCAAGAAAAGCATGCACGAGAACTATACTCCGGCCATCTATGCCCCCACTTTCCTATTGGCCAACCTCACCCATAACTAGATAGCAAGTATATGGTCTGTTGGGAGTTCTCTGCCTTTCCGCATACGTACACAATTGACTAAAGATGGTAGGTAGTCGACGACGTGCTATCACAGGGCTAAACTAGGTATCGCCGACTCCACGCTAATCCACCCCAGTCTTTAGGTTGCTCGCACAACAACCAAGGCATACCCTTGGTTCTTCTACCGCAGACCTTAACCTCTGTGAGCCCAGGAGGATCGTCTACAACTCATAGAGGGATACCAAGAGTACCCTCACGTCCCCTGAAGCTACCGCTTCGTCACCCAGTTCGCTGGAGCCTTTATCTAAGTCATATAAATATTCGCTCCTCCTCGTGTGTTCGTTTTAAACGATGACCTACCGTATCAGGTTACTCATCTATCTGTGAACTGGTCCAATTCTCTTGACTAAGAATTATTACTTAGTTATCCTTAACTAAGGTTTATCACTTAGTTTCCCTTCCCGTTATCCTTATTAACTACGATTTTCCACTTAGTCCCCTGAACTAGGGTTTTGTCTAATGGGTTAAGTGTTGTCATTCGAGTTCATGACTTACCCCGCCTACGAATCATGTCAAAATTGGCTAAGTATTCAAGTTCAAGGCTTAGCCCTACAAACCATGTATCAAGTTGGTTAAGTATATCAAGAAATTCATGACTTAACCCTAGCTTATCGTGTCAGATTGGTTAAGTATAGGTTAACTTAACCCTTTCAAATTACCATGTCAGATTGGTTAAGTATAGGTTATCTTAACCTCATCAAGCTACCGCGTCAGATTGGTTAAGTATAGGTTGTCTTAACCTCATCAAATCATCGAGTAAAATTGGTTAAGTGTAGGTTAACTTAACCCCATTAAATTATCGAGTCGGATTTGGTTAAGCATATTTAAGAGGTTCGTGACTTAACCCTATCAAATTATCAAGTCAGATTGGTTAAGTGTAAGTTAACTTAACCCCATCAAATTACCGAGTCGGACTGGTTAAGTATAGGTTAACTTAACCCCATCCACTAGTCGTATTTATAATGGTTAAGTATCATTCTTGTGGGTTTACTTACCCTACCACGCATCGCGTTATCCCAGTCGGGTGTTATCAACCCATTTAGGTTAAACTAACCCATCCACTAATCGTGTTATATAGTTAAGTGTCTTTAAGTAATCAAGTCCGGTATTACTTAACCTACCCATTCATGTCATATCGGTTGAGTGCAATTAGTCAAACTAACTTAACCTTATCAGGTGGCATTAAGTAAATTAATGCACCCCAACCTCTCACATTAGACTTTGTTGTGGTTACTGGTTACGCCGGGCGGGTCCGGGCAGCTTTACACCACAACCTAGTCTAACCTCGGGTTTTGAGCATGATATGACCAACTTCTCACATTGGGTCTTATTGTCTGTAGGTACTGGATTTGTCGGGCGGTTCCGGGCAGATTTATGCTACAAACTCAACCCAACCTCGAGTTGGCCACTTTCATGTTTTCCTACTTGTCATGTTCATGTCAAATTTTAGGCTACGACAAAGTCCACATTTTCCACTTATGCCCATTATCCCATTACTTAATTCATGTTAAGTTTCATAGCCATCTCACGTTTGCCTAAACTACCCAAGGCGTATTCCCAACGCAAGTGAAAGCGAGTCAACATAGTAGGAATAATATGACAACATATTGGCCCCAAACATATATGATAGCATAAAGGGATTGGCCTCAAGCATGTATGATAGCATAAAGGGATTGGCCTCAAGCATGTATGATAGCATAACACTAGGTTCATCATCATAGGCATGTAAATGGTCATGAGGGGTTTAGGTTCTTTTACATGCATAAGCCCCAAGTCAAGTTCATATGAATGTTCCACAAGTCAAATTGTTTTAAGGGTTCATGCCAACATTCCACAAGTCAAGATTCAATCTTGCATGATAAACTAGGTTAAACACAACATGAGTGGCATGATTTAATCACTAAGAAATAGCCCAAAGTCATAGGTTCAAAAGAGGGGCAAGACTAGATTCACATAGACTAACATACTTAGTTTTCATCTCATTTTATTCCATGTCAACATTAGAACTACCGTTTAGATCTAAAAGTAGCTAGAACTTACAAAGCGTGGCTAGAGAATTATGAGCAAGCATTTGTCGTAGAACGGTGTAGGAATGATGCTCTACTCCCTTGATTTGATGTAGAAAGATTGCTTCTTTGACATGGATCTAGTTTGAATGCTCAAGCCTTTGAAGTTGGAGATGGAGGCCATGATCAAGAAATATTTGGGCAGCACTATGTTGTTAGAGTGAATTGTAGTAAATTAGGCTAGGTCTTAGGGTGTTTTTATAGGAGTAGGAACAATTTTAGGCCATAGGATCAACCCTAGAACAGATCTGAGCCATCCAAAATCGTCACAGGCCAACAAACCAGACCACAAGACCCTGCAGGTGCACACAGGTCAACCTGGTCCGACCAGGGAAGTCGACCCCCGAGTCAACACCCAGGTCGACTGGGCAGTCGACCTGGTCCCTGGGGGTCGACTCCCCAGTCGACCTGGGGCTGGGCGGGAAATTTCCCGCCCAGTCCGTTTGGGGCTAAATTCGAAATTCGAAAATCTGTTTTCGTTTTCTGATTTTTCGTGAAACTTCTAGAGGCCATATCTCGGTCATGCGGACTCCGATTTACGAAATTTCGGACTCGTTTCCAACCAAAATTCCGAGACGAACGCAACGGCGCAACCCATTTCACTTGATTCTTATTTTAAAATTTGATTCTGCCTCGATTCTTGTCTTAACACGTTATTAAAATTCGGGTTGTTACACCAACAGACCCGATTTCCTCTTAATCAAAACCAATAGGATCAGGCTTAGCCTTATTAACCACTTGGAGTTAAGAAAATGAGGTTAATGACATGAATAAGGATGATCCCGACATCCACACCTAAAGACGTCCACGGCCGAGGACCCCTGAGGTGAACCACGACTGTTGGATTTTTGTGGAGGTTCAACCTGTGTATCTCCCCGACATGATCCGAGAAATCATGAGAGAGACATGGGGAAACATCAATGGCCTGTGGGAACCCAACATGAGATAACATGAGATGTAACCCTTTACCAAGGTGGTGCACAAATCCAGGTGGCCCAGACACTTTAATATGCCCCAAATAGCACCTTACGGGGGATAGACCGGCCTAAGTGGCTTCTTAAACCGCAACGAACGACATAAGGATTCTTGTCAGGCCATTGATGTTGTTTAGTGAAAATGCTTCCTTGTTTTCCTGGAAGACAACTTTGTTATGGTTTACTCAACTCTCGGTTTGATCTATCTCCACCTGCCACCAACTAGCTTTTGAAATGATAAAATAGCTCAGAATGTATGTACCCAGGCCGAAGGATACTCTCACTTTATCCAACCACTATATGGACCCAACAGAAACCCTCAAAAGTTACCTCGAGCATTTCAACACTGCCCTTACTAAGGTTGATGAC
Organism: Allium sativum; assembly: GCA_030737875.1. Classification (NCBI taxonomy): domain Eukaryota; kingdom Viridiplantae; phylum Streptophyta; class Magnoliopsida; order Asparagales; family Amaryllidaceae; genus Allium; species Allium sativum. The sequence continues at coordinate 514,877,460 of CM060924.1, forward strand.
TTGGAGCCACGCACATTTCTTATCCAACTTGCAAAGGGAATCCTTCATAGCTTCAAATTTGGAGCTTGGATCGACAGAAAGAAACCAAAGACTTTGGAAGCTTTCTACGAGAAGGCTGACCAATTTTTGTGTCAAGAGGAAGCATGACGCAACAGGGATACTCAAAGAGGCCATTCAAATAACCCACACTTAGGCAATGTCGTAGATAGTTTCGAATGAAAACAGGTCGGAGAATCTTCCAACAAGTCAATGTGGTGATCTTGTTCAGCCAAAACTGAACAATAGCAAACCTAGTGGTCGCAACAATGGCTAGGCTCCTAGAGACCCGAAGAAGAACGAACGTTGTCCCACTTACATGAACTACACTCCACTCAAACGAGAGTTGGAGGAAATCTACCTAGAAACTTATAACACAATCTTGCATAAAAAGCCGAATATAAGAGAATCCACTTACTGTGAGAAGAACTCTGACAATTATTGTAGATTCCATGTTATGTCAGGCACAATACCAATGACTTCTGCGACCTCAAGGATGTTATAGAAAAGCTCATCCGAAAGAAACGTTTGGAGCAGTATGTTAAAAATCCTACACCTCCAAAAGTAGCCATAGGCCCCTCAAAGCTTGCTTTTTTTCTAGCTAATGCGGCCCAAGGGCCATCGATCCAAAGTCCGTGTGATATTGTGATCAACACCATCTGCGGTGGTCCTCAACCTACAAATGAGAGGTTTCGGCGTATGTAGGAATACGCCAATTCTATCAAGCATGCCAATAACGAGGCATGCTTATCTTTGGATGAATCTGTCCCCACCAAGCTTTAGAAGACGATGTAGGATAATATTGTTTTCCACTAGAGGGAGTATATGGGAATTGAAACCGCAACTATAGACCGTCTTGTCATCTCTACACACATTTTCTTGGGCTTTGTATGAAGAATCCTCATCAATTTTGGAAGTTCTGTCAATGTAATCTTCAAGTTGGCCTATGACTAGATGAAGCTTAAGGCCAAGGACTTGAAGCCCTGCCATGCCACCGTTCATGGATTCAACGACTCTTCTAACCAACTGATCAGAATGATAGACCTGACGCTTGAGATAGGTGATGGGAATCGAAGCCGTCTTTCTAGCGATCTTGATCTAATGGAAGACAATGAGCGTAATTTTGAGATGGCTACACCAGTGGAGTTAATCATCGACATTCCAATCAATCCTACTGCCCCGATAAGGGTTTTAAAGGCTGCATCACAACTCCACCGTACAATAAAGAAAGAGCTCGTGGACTTCTTAAGGGCCAACCTTGACATACTTGTTTGGCCCACTCAGATATGTGCAACATTGACCCAAGAATCACTTGTCACATGCTCAGTATTGACCTAAAGCATCTTCTAGTCAAATAGAAGCGTCAAATCTTAGGAATTGAAATATCAAATGCACTTAATGAGGAGGTAGATAAGCTACTTGATTATGGCTTTATCCACAATGCCCTCTACCCTGAATGGGTCTTCAACCCAGTCTTGGTCAAGAAAAAATGGTAAATGGCGAACGTGTGTCGACTACTCCAACTTGAAAAAAGCTTGCTCAAAGGATAATGTAACACCGCATTATTTTATAACACATAAAGATGATAAATTAAAGAATAATTAATTTAATATTCAGAATTAAGTGAAACAGACTATACCATTGCTTATGTTTCGTAATTTTGGTCAAAATAGACAGCTGATTTGCATAAAACGGACATCATATGAAGTAGTTATTACGATTTGAAGTTTGTATATGCATAAGAAGAATATATATAATAAGTCCGGAATTCAAAATATTTCAAAACACGAACTGGAAACCAGAGCGGGAAAATGGCTCATTGGGGGTCGATCCACCAACAGGTGGTCGACCCATGGGTGACCCACCAAAAGTGGTGTTGACCTCAGGGTCGACCCCACTGTAGATCGGGGCAGATTCTTCTGCGTGAACATGGACTCCTTTCTTGGCTTGGTTCGTAAGCTTTAGGCAATAAATAAGATCCCATTTCTCTTGTATTTACACACCAAAAACTATAGAGAACAAGATGCTGCCTCCGCCCAAATTAAATTAGCCTTTTCTTCCTCGACAATCAAGTCATTCAAGTTCAGAGATCTGTGATTCAACATCTGCAACTATTCTTCTGGCTCTTAGATCTATTCTCTGTGATTCTACGTTATTTTTAGATAGAAATAATTAAAATTTATCTTGACATGCCTATGAATTGGATCTAAGCCTGTGACTATTGGAATCATATCAGATCTTCTATTATTTGTATATCTAATTCATTGATTAGATATTATCATGCCTGTTTATGATCAAGACACTATGCATAATCAGTCATGTTATTACATGTTCATCAGATCTATTCTTATCTACCTATTTTTGTTCACGAGATCTGCTCTTGTATGCCTATTTCTGCTATCGTATGCCCATTTTTATTACTGTTTGTTTAATGCCCATTATGTCCTTATCTCTCTCATTCCCTTTTAATTTTTCTAGCCAGTCTACTTTCGAGCCTTGGCAGATATCGCTGAAATATGTGTACGAACGAAATTGGGTTAAATTGGGAATGGTTGGAAATGGTAATTGAGGGGCATAACTTGTACTTTAAATCATGGTTGGAGTCTGGGGCATCAACTATCTTGTGAAATTGGACTAAAGAGAAATTGGGGCATGATTTATATGATAAATTATGACTTGTGGTTTGGGACATATAAATCTGTAGGCTTAATATAAGATTAAGCGAAACATGTTAATGGAACTGTAAAGAATCAGTGAAGCCTGTTTAATCCGTTAAAATTAGGGCATAAATTGTATTGAGAAATTTGAGGCATAATTTGAATTGAAAATATGAATATGGATTTAGGGCATAAAGCAAAATGTGATTAAAGATCTTAGTTTGGGTGTTCATGGTGAATATGACATGGATAAGGGAAATGAAAACCTATAATGAAATAGGAATAATTGTTAAATAATGAAAATGCCTTGATTTATAGTAATCATAAACTGTAACTGTGCTTAGACACGAGGTTAGATTTCACTTGTTGTAGAAGCCTGTCGGGATCCAACTGGCATATCCAGCATCCACAAGTGGTAAATCTAACGTGAGGGGTCTAAGTGCATAAACACGCAATGGTGCTAAGATACGAGGTTAAGTCCGACTTGTAGAAGAAATCTGCCTAGACCCAATTGGCATATCCAACATCTGCAAACGGTAGACTTGATGTGGGAGGTCTAGCGCATTATAACCATAAATGAATGTATGGTAATGAACTTGTAATACATAACCAGTTTGAATCTATAAGGATTGTATGAGCCTGTTAAATCTGCGGGGTTAAGTAAACTCGCTAAATATGTGGGGTTAAGTATGAAGGGTTAAGTATGCATATTAAACCGGTGGGGTTAAGTAAACCTGTTAAATCTGTGAGGGTTACACGAACCTGTTAATCTAGAAAACTTAACCTATTACATCTGTTGGAGTTATATAGACCCATTAACTTGTCAAGTTTAACCCGTAAATCTGTAGCGAGTTATGCGAATTTGTTAAATCTGTTAGGCATAACCTGTCAAAATCCTAGTTAATTAGGGGCAAAATTTATGTAAGGGTTGGCTTATGTCATCTGTTGTGTAGGACCCATATTAGTCAGTAACCCATTCTAGTATTAAAGGGGGACCATGCACTAGGTAAGGGTCAGGGCACACTTACTGAGTTGATTTTAAGAGGTTCATCTAGGAGGAGGTGTGTACTGGTGCGTTCCAATGGACTCATGTGCATGCATGAGTACGACCTGCTCTGGGAAAATAAGCCACTGTAGCACCAGTAAATAGGTCTGTGCCTTCTATAGGTTGCCACTTTAAGAAGTTATACACCATACTGTGGAGCCGACACAGGGTGTTTACGGGATGGGGTGTCGATCGGTTGGAGGGCAATAATTAGGGTTCATCTAGTCCTGTCTGTTTCTGTGGGGTACCTGTATTTCTGTTTAGTTAACACCCATTATTTCTGTTTAGGTACCGGTCAATTCTGTTTGGGGTAAAACCCGTTACTAGAGTACACCTAACACTACCATTACATTTCTGTTGGGATCACCCTGTTTCTGTTAAAGTAATTAGGGAGTGCGTAATCATGTTATATTTTATACTAGTATTGGTGCAGAGAAAAGTACTTAAGAAACGCAACATATCCAGTTCTATTATCTTATTTATCTTGTTATATCTGTCTTATACTATTATCTCTCTCATCCAATTTGTTTACCTGTCATGATGCTTTTAATTATTTATATGCTAAAAGTAACTAGATTTGCCAGAATTTATATCTGTCCCATTTTGTATCCTCTTCTCTCTGTTCCATTCCCCCAGGTTCTCAGGGTGGGAATACTCTGGCTTGATTTGGATTCTCTCTTCCATTCTGCTTGGAGTTGCTTTGATGTACCACTTGATTCCTTGTCTTCTTAGATATAGCTATATTTTGGGGATTATGCTTTTTATGTATTTATGTACTCTGATGATTTTAGTACAAGATAGAAGTTTTAATGATGTACTGGGTTTTATGCATTTCAAACTTATGATGTAACCATGTTTTGAACCACGATGTTTTCTGCTTAATAAAATTTTAAACTCCGCTGTTATTTTATATGTCTTATAATGTTTCTGTTTCTATTTACCTATCATGCTTCATGCAACTTAATGCATTCTGTTAATGAGTGACATTAACAAACGTGGGGTTCGCCCTTGTTATCAGAGCTGAAGGTTACCAGATCGGATAAAAGATTTTGAAAATTGTTCTCAGAAAGGTTTAAAAAGAATGCATTTTCAAAAGAAAAGTTTCTTTTGAAAAACATATTCCCTAAAGCCATATGTAATATCTTTCGATTCCCTGTTTGAATCTCTATTTCCTTTTCTTTTCAACATGTCTAAGGAACATAATATTCCTTAGGGCGAGCAAATAACTGGTTGATTCCATAGGTACATGGAGGCTACGCCCCCTGCTAAAGGCCAAGCAGAAGCCCCTCCCCCAGCTGCAGCTGTCATTCCGCCTCCTCAACGAGCAGATAATTTCTCTAAGATCTGCAAGGATTTTTGTGTTATGGGTGAAAAGCCATTCCGAGGAACTGAGATTTTCGTGGAAGCAAGGAATTGGCTCAAAGAGATGGAGGACTTGTTTGGAATTTTCGAAGTTGACGATCATATGAAGACTTAGTTAGCCATATGGAAATTGAAAGATGAGGCTTCTTTCTGGTGGGAGGTGACGCAAGCAAGATGTCTAGTTGAGACATGGGATGATTTCTGACAAAGGTTCGAAATGAAGTTTCTTTCTCAAGCCAAGCAAAGTATGCAAATGGAAACTTTTTTAGTGCTTAAGCAAGGAGGCATGTCTGTTAAAGAGTATGTTAATAAGTTTAATCAATTGGCGAGGTTTGGTTTGGAGCTAGTAAATACCCCACATAAGAAATCTTTGATGTTTGCTAAAGGATTGATTGAACCCCTCTATGGGTTGGCTATGTCTCATATTCCGATGGGAGCAACTTTTGAGAAACTCGTTGATATGGCATTAAAGCATGAAGAAGACTAAGGTGAAAAGAAAGAGGCTAAGGTTGTGGAAACACAAAATAAGAAAGTATAGCCCAAGAAAGAACAACAACAAGAGGGAGAAAAGAACGAAAAAGCTCAAGGAAAAAAGAAATGTCATGGTTGCGGGAACGTGGGTCATTTGGTCAAAGACTACAGAAAAAGTAAGAATGCTTGCTTTAACTATGGTGAAGTTGTACACTATACTAGGGAATGCCCAGAGAAGCAACGAAAGGGCCAAAAGGAAGGATCTTATGGAGGGCAAGTGCATGATCTTGTGGCTGATGTACCAGATAGAGGTAGGAAAATTTCTGTTGAAGGTTTGATTTCTCTTTCCCATCATCCTGTTAGAACTCTTTTTGATTCTTGTGCTTCACATTCTTTTATATTTGATTCTGTGGATAAGTCTCTGCACCTTAGTATTAGTATTGTTTCTGATCCCATTGTTATTTCGTACCCATTGAAGGCACGACTCATCTGTCTATGATTTGTCAGGGTTTAAGGATATCTGTTTTAGGGCGTCGAGTTTGAGGATGATGCATATGTGCTTGTTTTTATAGGATACTGTCTGGTTCTATAGATGGATTTGCTAGCCATGTATGGTGCCATTTTGGATTGTTATAGGAGAGTCGTTAGACTTCTGACTATCCATTGGGAGGACTTTCGAAATTTCTAGTGACCCAAGGGGGTCTACCATGCTTAGTTTCCTACGACCACTTGATGCTTCTGTCAATGATTTGCGATTTGTACTTGTAGTTTGTGAGCATCCAGATGTTTTTGAGGAGGTTAGGGACTTACCTCTGAGGCGCGAGATTGATTTCCAAATACACTTGGTAGGTAATGTGAAGCCAGTTGCATTACCTGTGCATTGCATAACTCCTAAGGAAAGGAGGAAGCTCAACATGCAAGTAGGTGCGCTACTTGAAAAAGTGTTGAACGCGAAGCATATCAGAATGAGGTGCTGCGGTCTTCTTTGCAACTAAGGCATACAGCTCGCTTCGCTTATGTGTGGATATTCATGAGGCTTTTCCTCATTTCTTATTTACAGAAGTGTCTGCATGATACAACAGAAGTAGTTGAGCCGAGCCTGCTTGAGGAAGTAGAGGTAGAACAGGAGGCGATAATTTGACGAGTTCCTACCCGTATAATTGGATCAGAGGTTAAGAAACTGTGCAACAGAGAGGTTAAGTTAATAAAAGTTTAATGGGGAGAAGACAACGAGGATGCGGCTTGGGAGACTGAAGACAAGAACCACGCTTCATACCCTTCCCTTTTCGGGACTATGTTCTTAACTTCTTTTTTTAAACTTTTATTCGTACTTGCTTCTATCATTCATTTGATGGAAGCAAGTGGATGTGAGTAGTTGCTCGTGGATGCATATACACACACATTAGGCACTAGATCGGCTCATTCAATCTCATATTGCATTTGGATGTGTATGTATTTTTCTTCTTTTAATGGATGAAAGTGGGTGTATCATCATATGGATGTTGCATTTCGATGAAAGATTGCGCACATATATAGAACTTACATGATATAATAGGATTATTCGCATACATGTTCGATTCATGGCACTAACATACATTGCATTAAGGAGGCCGACTAAATCAGTAGACCGCCTGATCTTTCGCATTAGTATAGGGACATATACGCACACCTTTGCATATATTCATATAAGCATTAGAAATCTTTAAGGACAATGGATGCCTATGATTGGTGGATGAGTAGATAGATGATGGATGTTAGGTTATACATTCTTCTTAACTTGGAAATTTCAGGGACGAAATCCTTTAAGTAGTGGAGAATGTAACACCCCGTAATTTTATAACACATTAAGATAAAAAATTAAATAATACTTAATTTAATGTTTATATTTATGTGAATCAGACTGTGCCATTGCGTTCCTCTCGGAATTTTGGTCAAAATAGACACCTAGTTTGTGTAAAACGGACATCGTATGAAGAAGTTATTAAGGTTTGAAGTTTGTACGCATAAGAAGAATATATATACATATAATAAGTCCGAAATCAAAATATTCCAAAACATGAAGCGGGAAACCATAATGGGAAATGGCCAATGGGGGTCAACCAAGGGGTCGACCCACCAACAGGAGGGTAGACCCCAGGTTCGACCCCGCCGTAGACCTGGGCAGATTCTTTTGCGTGAACGTGGACTCATTTCTTAGCTATGTTTGTTGGATTTGGGCTATAAATAAGACCCTATTTCTCTTGTTTTTACACACTAAAAACAATGGAGAACTAGATGTTGCCTCTGCCTAGATTAAATTAGCCTTTTCTTTTTCAACAATCAAGTCATTCAAGTTTAGAGATCTCTGATTCAACATCTGCAACTATTCTTCTAGCTCTTAGATCTATTCTCAATGAGTCTACGTTAATTTTAGATAGAAATAATTAAAATGTAATCTTTAGATGCCTATGGATTAGATCTAAGCCTGTAACTATTGGAATCATATCAGATCTGCTATTATTTGTATATCTAATTCACTGAGATCTCATCATGCCTGTTTATGACCATGACACTATGCATAATCAGTCCTGTTATTACATGTTCATCAGATATGTTCTTATATGCCTATTTATGTTCATAAGATCTTGAAACACCCCACCTCAGTTAAGGTCACTCACAAAGGGAATGCCTTAACTTTGGTGGAGCATTTTAGGTAAAAGATGCAGATAAATTGCAAGATAGACAAATAAAGCAGCGGAAAATAAAGTCATTTTTAAAACAGCATGTTTCAGTTAAGCTTTTACAACAGTTGTCTCAATCATACTTAAAAGTAATACGTGGAAATTCTGTCTTGATTCAAAAACTTCCAAGTATAAAAGAAGCATAAAAATAACAATGATATTCCCCAAATAAAGCGTAAACCAGCCATAGCAGTGGAAGAGAGAGTCCAAAGCAATACATCAACTATCTTCGAGGTTGGAAGAAAACTGAGCTAAGTGATAACATTTTCTCCCTATGAACCTGGAGGGAAGGGGAAACGGAAGAAAAGAGGCGAAAGAAAACTAGGTCAGACATAAGTCTGGTAAGTCCAGTGACATTCAGCATATAAACAGGTAAAAGCATCATGACATGAATAAACTAAATATAAGACAATACCATGAGAAACAAGGATAATATAATAACATAGGATAAGCATAAGATATGACATGGCAAGATAAACAGAATGTGCTTCTACTCTTTCTCTGCTTCGCTACTACTTTGTTATTCTGATTTCTATATCTATCTCTGCACCACCTAACTAGTGTCCCAACCAGTAATCTGTATAAAATAATAACGTGATCCCAATCCCCGTAATTGTAGTAGCCTTCAGGTGTACATCTATCGTGAGGATTCCTCCTCAATCTGCCTAATTGCCATGAACATGTTAGATGTGTCCTTACTACCCTATCGTTCGGCTCCTTACTTGCATAAATGTTCCACGTGTCTATGTCAATTGGCCCTCTCTTGCGTGTAGATACCTTGTGCTGGTCCCACCATAAGGTGTATCAATCCTTATAATAGTGACCCGACATGACTTAAGATGCACGGTGTATAACTACTGGTACTCAGTGCCTGCTTTTTCCCACTCCGGAGTACATGCACGCCCGTAAACCGTCGGAACCTACACTGACGCACCCCCTTCCACTGTTTTGACCGCTTATAATCAGCCCAGTAATCATGCCCCACCCTGCCTAGTTTCAGGGTACCATGATACATCTATGTGTGTTACTGCTGAAATGGGTCCCCGTTACTAGGGTTTCCTATTGGTTAAGTTTGTAGGCCTGTACATACAAATATTACCCACCTACCCGAGATGTACTTAACCCTCCCACCAATTCTAGCATGTTTATTTAATGGTTAAGTTTTGTGGGCCTATATGTGCTGATATTACCCACCAACCCGATATGTACTTAACTTTCCCACTGATTCAAGCATGTTTATTTAATGGTTAAGTTTGTGGGCCTATATTTACTAATATTACCCACCAACTCGATATGTACTTAACCTTCCCACACATTATGCTATATTGGTTAAGTGTCGCCCATTAATGTTAACTTAGCCCACCCATTTAGCATGTTTTGTTGGTTAAGTGTTTCTTGACCCTCCTCACTTATCATGTTGGATTGGCTAAGTGTTTCCAATCAACTTAACCCCAATCGTCCATCAATTTATATTGGTCAAGTGTTTCTTGTTAACTTAACCCTACGTGTTCATCATGTTGTATTAGTTAAGTGTCATCAATCAATTCAAGTTAACTTAACCCACCTACTTGTCATGTTACTTTGGTTAAGTGTTGCCTTTTTGTGTTAACTTAACCCTACCATGAATCAAGTTATATTGGTTAAGTGTTGCCCTCTTGTTTTAACTTAACCTTACCACAAATCAAGCTATATTGGTTAAGTGTTGCCCTTTTGTTTTAACTTAACCTCACCACAAATCAAGTTATATTGGTTAAGTGTTTCTTATTACTTAACACTACCCATTCATCATGCTATACTGGTTAAGTGTTTCCTATTAACTTAACCCTAGTCATTCATCTTGTTATATTGGTTAAGTGTTTTCATTACTTAACCCTAGTCATTCATCCTGTTATGTTGGTTAAGCGTTCTTATTACTTAACCCTAGTCATTTCTTAGCATGTCTTGTTCGTTATCATTAACTGACTTATTAATGCACCAACCTCTCACATTAGATATGTGTTTTTGCGGTTACTGGATGTACCGGGCGGTTCCGGGTAGTTTTACACCACAACTGAATCTAACCTAGGGTTTTTCTTGGGCATGATGCACTAACATCTCACATTAGATAGGTGTTGTTGTGGTTATTGGATATGCCGGGCGGTTCCGGGCAGTTTTACACCACAACTCAATCTAACCTCGGGTTAGGCATATTCATCTTTTCAATAATTCATATATTTACAGTTTATATGCAAATTATTCACAATTACCATATAAACCCAATTCTAAATTTTTCATGCTAATTACTGAATTCACCAAAACAAGTCATGTTCCAATTTCAAGTTATTAACCAAAATAGGATACACCTAATCTTCTCAAGTTTGTAATAATAGTCATTTCCCAAAATTTCAATATTCATTATACTAGGCGTCCCAAATCAATAATTAGGCCACATCTAGATTTAATGTTCCAAATTACATTTTACGCCCGATCTAGATTTAATGCTCAAGTTACCCCAAGTTCGCAACAATAACAATTTTGCCCAAACTTGATTTATATGCCAATAACAATTTTGCCCAAAACTTGATTTATATGCCAATTCCATACTTTGTCGTTCATACCAATTCTAGGTTCAATATGTCAAGTTTACATATCCCATAATTCATGCCAAATTACATCTTAACAGTCATGCCATACTAAATGTTCCAAATTATGCCAAATAATGTCAATTTCATGTTATACCCAATTACCCTCGCATTCATAACGTATGTATTTCGAGATTCAACGCAAGAATCATAAAACAAGCGAAGAAACAATATGGAACATAAGAGGCATAAGAATAGACATATGATGATAAGAACTACTAGTCCATAAATTTGTATGCCAAATTGATAAGTTTTGCATAGAATCCATCGCAGGCATATAGACATGAATATCATCATGAACTGTCATATAGGTTTGACAAGAGTTATATCATAGGATTACAATTTCGTTATACAACAAAGATAGATATGATCGGACCAATAATGATTCCCAAAGGCATATACAAGCACATATTCAAATGAAAGGAATGATTACATCAGGCATATTCTCATATTCATCTTATTACATGTCACAATTAGATTTAGGTGTTCAAATCTAAAAAGTAACTGACTTACAAAACAAAGGCAAATCTTGTTTTTCTGGGATTTGTATTCTGAAACTGAATAGCTCTCCCTTGATGTAGACTAATTGTTCTTCTAATGTATATTAGATTAGATTTGACTAGTAGCTTTAATCTTTCTTTCTAGATGAAGGAGAATGACAGCTACTCTAGGTTGAGTATTGACAGTATAATGTATTGTTCTTCTAATGTATTGTTCTTCTAATAAGAGCCGTTAGATCAACCCAGGACCAATCAAAGCCATTCAAACCTAAGAGAACCAACCAGAACTTGCCACACAAGCTCTAATGAGTCAGAAAATCGTCACAAGAAGAAACACATCAGGCTTCAGATCTGGCCCGAGGGGGAGGTCGACCCCCAGGCCGACCCATAGGTCGACCCTTTGGTCGTCCTATGTACCCAGATCGACCCCCTGGTCGACCTGGTATCTAGGCGGGAAATTTCCCGCCCAGCCTGCTTTGGGGTTTTTGAATTTCGAAACTTTAAATTTGAATTTCGAGCTTGTTTTACTATTTAAATTCTTGAATCATCTGATGGTCATAACTTCTTAGTACGGAGTCCGATTTATGCAAACTCGGACTCTATCTCAAGTAGATTTCCGAGACGAACACAATGGCGTAACCCGTTTCCCTTAATTCTTCTCATAAAAATTAAGTATACTTTAATTTGTTACTTTAATGTTCATAGAAAATTAAGTATACTTTAATTTGTTACTTTAATGTTCTCTTAAAAATTAAGTATACTTTAATGTTACAATTGGTTTTATGCCTATTCCGTCCTTCTCTTTTTCATTCCCTTTTTATTGTTATAGCCAGGCAACTTTTGAGCCTAGGCCGATATCGCTGAAATATGCATATGGATGAAATTGGGTTAAATTGGGAATGATTTGAAATGGTATTAGGGGCATAACTTGTACTTTGAATCACAATTGGATTCTGGGTGCATAAACTATATTGTGAAATTGGACTAAAGAAAAATTTGGGCATGATTTTATGGTAACTTATGACTTGTGTTTTGGGACATATAAATCTATAGGCTTAATTTAAGATTAAGCGAAATATGTTAATGGAACTGTGTAGAATCTGTGAAGCCTGTTTAATCTGTTAAAATTAAGGCATAACTTGTAATAAAAATTTGAGGCATAACTTGAATTGAAAACATGAATATGGATTTGGGGCATAACCCAAACTATGATTAAAGAACTTAATTTGAGCATAAAACGCATGATGAATATGACACGGAAAAGTGGCATGAAAACCTATAATGAAATAGGAATAATTGTTAAATAATGAAAATGTCTAGATTTACAGCAATCAGAAACTGTAACCGCGCTTAGACACGAAGTTAGATTACACTTGTCTTGGAAGCCTGCCCGGACCCAACCAGCATATCCAACGTCCACAAGTGGTAAATCTAATGTGAAATGAATGCATAAACACCTAAGACATGAGGTTAAGTCCAACTTGTGGAAGAAGTCTGCCCGGACCCAACTGGCATATCCAGCATCCACAATTGGTAGACTTAATGTGGGAGGTCTAGAGCATTATAACCATAAATGTATGTACAGTAATGAACTTGTAACACTTAACCTGTTTGAATCCATAAGGATTGTATGAGCCTGTTAAATTGGTGGGGTTAAGTAAACTTGTTAAATCTGTGGGAGTTATATGAACCTGTTAATCTAGAAAACTTATCATGTTACATCTGTTGGAGTTATATAGACCCGTTAACTTGTAAAGTTTATCTCGTAAGTTTGTGGGGAGTTATCCGAGTCTCTTAAATCTGTTAGGCATAACCTGTCAAAATCCTAGTTAATTGGGGACACAAGATCTATAAGGGTTGGCATGTGTCATCCGTTGTGTGGGACCCATATTGGTCAGTAACCCATTCTGGTATTAAAGGGCGACCCCGCACTAGGTAGGGTTTAGGGCAAACATACTGAGCTAATTGTAAGAGTTTCTCTGGGAGGAGGTGTGTACTGGCATGTTCCAAAGGACTCATATGAGTGCATGAGTATAGCCTGCTCTGGGAAAATAAGTCGTTGTAGCACCAGTAAATAGGTCTATGTCCTTCTGTAGGTTGCCACTTTAGGAAGTAATACACCCTACTTTAGGGCTGACACAGGGTATTCACGGGATAAGGAGGCGATCAATTGGAGGGTAGTAATTAGGGTACATCTAGCCCTATCTGTTTCTACGAGGTACCTATACTTCTTTTTGATTTAACCCCATTATTTCTGTTTAGGTACTAGTCAATACTGTTTGGGGTAAAACCCGTTACTAGAGTACACTTAAAACTACCATTACATTTCTGTTGGGATCATCCTGTTTTTGTTAAAGTAATTAGGGAGTATGTAATCATGTTACATATTTGTCATACTAGTATTGGTGCATAGAAAAGTACTTAAGAAACACAACATATCTAGTTTTGTTGTCATGTTTATCCTGTTGTACCTGTCTTATGATACTATTATCTCTCTCATCAAGTTTATATGCATGTCATGATGCTTTTACTTATTTATATGCTAAAAGTAACTGGACTCCCCAGACTTTATGTTTGACCCATTTTGTTTCCTCTTCTCTCTCTTCCGTTTCCCCTAGGTTCTCAGGGTGGGAATACTCGGGCTTGATTTGGATTCTCTCTTCCATTCTGCTTGGAGCTGCTTTGATGTACTGCTTGATATCTTGTCTTATCTGATATGGCTATATTTTGGGGTTTATGCTTTTTATGTATTTCCGTAATATGATGATTTTAGTACAAGATAGAAGTTTAATGATGTAATAGGTTTTATGCATTTCAGACTTATGATGTAACCATGTTTTGAACCACGATGTTTTCTGCTTAATACAATTTTAAATTCCACTGCAATTTTATATCTATCTTATAATGTTTCTGTTTCTGTTTACCTATAATGCTTCATGAAACTTAATGCATTCTCTAAATGAGTGATATTAATGGATGTGGGGTGCACAAATAACTTCCCACTTCCGGAGATTGACCAGCTAGTTGACTCAACCGCCGGCTTCCAGCTTCTCTCCTTCAAAAATGCGTACTCGGGCTACAATCAGATTCCTATGTACCTCCCAGACCAGAAGCACATTTCATTCATAACCGAATTTGAGCTCTACTGCTATGTGATCAAGCCCTTCGGTCTCAAGAATGCTAGAGCCGCCTATCAGCGAATGGTCAACCACACGTTCAAGGACCGGATCAAGAGACCTGTGGAGGTTTACGTGGATGATATTCTCATGAAAACGAGGGTATCGAACGACCACGTCAATGAACTTGTTGTCTATATATATGGCATGAAACTCTATCATTTGAAACGCTCTTTTGGCATTGCGTTGGGAAAATTCTAAGGTTTCATCGTCAATTCATGGGGAATCGAAGACAATCCATAGAAAATCTAGGGTATTCGGGATATCCAAACCCCTCAGAGCTTCAGGATGTTCAAAGTTTAAATGGGAAAGCGGCCGCCCTAAGTCAATTCATATCTAAAGCTTTTGACAAATGAATTCCTTTACTCGACTTACTCAAAAAAGGGAAGTACAACTTCACATGGACATCAGAGCGCGTTGCCTTGATCCAGGACCTCTTGAATCACTTAGGGAGACCAACTGTCTTGTTAAAGCCTATGGATCATGAAGTATTATACCTCTATTTGGTTGTTTCTATGAAGTCATTTAGCTTGGTGCTTGTGGGCGAAGAAGATCATGTCCAACGACCCGTTTACTACATTAGCAAAAGGTTGATAGGAGCATAAAATAATTATCCAAAACTTGAAAAGCTTGCTTATTATATGTTGATCTCTTCTCTGAAGCTACAGACTAACTACCATTTCCATCCAAAGAAATTCTACGCTAACCATCCGCCATGACAGGCCTCGGAACGACCTGAGGCATCTAGAACTATTGAAGTGGAACACAGAGCCGGGACAATTTGAGATTATTTTTATCCCCTACCGAGCCATCCCCGGACAAGCCCTCCTGGAATTCATAGCGGAGTTCACTATTCCCGAAGGACCTCCTTCGGAAGACAGTGAGCCTCCAGGCATCCAATGGAAACTATTCATGGATGGATCATCTAATAGCCAGTGTTCTGGCGCTGGAGTCGTGTCCATTACTTTTGAGGAACGCTTAATCAATTACTCTTTGAAGCTCAACTTCCCTACCACCAATAACGATGCAAAATATGAAGCCTTAATTATTAGACTTAGAATAACAATTGAACTCAATATCTAGGCTATCCAGATTTACTCGAACTCGTAGCTCAACATACGCCAGGTGTAGGGTGAGTATCAAGTCAAGGGAGCATGGCTTTCCCCTACCTCGCTCGGACCCGCGAACTTCTTACCAACTTCGACCACCACATTATTATGTACATCACTCGAGAACAAAATGAGATAGATGATTCACTAGCCATGTTGGAAAGCTCTAGAGATGCACAACTTCTAGGACTTACCCCATTTAAATTGCTCGATTCTCCGAGCATCGATCAGATGCAGACTAATTCAGTAATAATAAAGGAAATTGAGCCTAAACCTGAGTCTTGGATGACACCGATTAAGAACTACCTGCTTCATGGAATCCTCCTATATCGCTCCAAGGAAATACGAGCACATATTCGAAAATCATCTCGCTACATCATTCAAGATGGAGTTCTCTATCGAAGGGTATTATGTGTTTTACTACTCTATTGTATAGCCCACAACGACGCAGACCGTATACTATTGAATGTGCATGAAGGCGAATGCAACGACCACACTGGTGGGAAAACTCTGGAAAGGAAGATTCTCAGATATGGTTACATATGGCCAAGGCTTGATCAAGATCCTGCAAATTAATCCCGCAACTGTGACAAGTGCAAGAGGTTTTCTAAAATTCCAAGAATCTCGCCTACCAAGCTAATGCAAATTGTCAGTCTTTGGTCGTTTTCTACTTGGGGAATGGACATTATCAAAACTATTTTGATGGAATAGGATAGTGAACGCTATGCAATTCACCATTGATTACTTCACCAAGTGGACCAAAGACGAGCCCTTTAATACAATTACTACTAATAAGGTGACCAATTTCATTGTCCATAACGTCATCACTCAATTTAGGGTCCTCTAAACTATCATATTAGATAATGAAACCAAATTCGAAAGCATCAGGTTCAAGACCTTATGCTGACGATACCACACTGAACAGAAATTAGCGGTAGCCTCAAGCCAATGGGAAGGTCGTGCCTGTTAACAAAGTGATCAAATCCATAATCAAGAAGCATCTGGAAAAAGTCGGAGGCTTGTGGGTAGATTATCTCCCTCTAGCCCTATGGGCTTACCGGGCCACCCACAAATCAGCGACTGTCCACATTGCTTTCGCTCTTGCCTATGGCTTCGAAGCTGTCATTTCCATTGAGCACAAGCTCCAATCTCATTGAGTCACCTACTTTGATCCGAAGACCATCCAGGACCTTCTCTTGGGGTCACTTGACTTACTCGAAGAGAAAAAAGGCGAATTCGAACTCGGAGCCGCCACTCAACGTCAACGAGTCGCTCGATACTTCCACTCCAAAGTCCGTCCAAAGCACTTTGACACTGGAGATCTCGTCCTAAAGTGGATCTTTCCCACACTGACTAGGTACGGTCCTCGCTAGGAAGGCCACCCTAGATTTTGGAATCGATCCTCCTAACTCGAGTATCGAATCATTGACAAGATTGATTATAAATAACTCAACTCGAGTCTCAGACTAATAACGAGATTGATTATAAATAACTCTGGACACTCATCAATTTGAGCATCCATCCTCCTTCCTAAGTCTCCTGGCTTGGAGGCAACCCACAATCCAGGTAAGTGTGATTACAACCGTTCGCTTTGCTCCGTCTTGCACAAAGGCCTCGAATCTGGGTACAAAATTAGCGAACCAACGATGCCTTTTAGATCAAACCTGAACCAAAGCGATAGGAAAGTCTAAAGGAAGAATCAAAGATGTCTGTGCCTTCTCAAGACTTGAGATCAATGATCTCAGGAAGTCCCAAGAGGGAAGATACAAAGCCCAAACTCCATGCAACTCGGAAATCCTGTCCAAGGAAATCCCGGGAGTAGATTCGACACATACAAACTTTGCACGACTTGGGAGTCTCAAGAGAGAAGCCGTAGACAATGCTTGTCCAAGTATGAAGATGAGTATATATATGCAAGTAGAAATACTGGAAAGCATAGACGTAAGTTTGAACAGTTAACATAACATGTGATATAAGCAAAGTCAAACAAAGGCTTTCATTCACATCTAAAGCAAGCTTCAATTATCTATCTTTTTTTTCTAATGACACATTGTACATGAAAACTTCGTCATGCCTACAAAAGAGAGGGTCGTGCTCGTGTATACTATTGGCCTACATAACCAAAATATCTATAACAATCACTTAGGTGACCCATCCTTTGCCCTTTTCTTCTTCTGTGCTGATTCAGCGTTAAGCGGGTCGTCACCATTGTTCATCCTCTTCCTCCCGGAGCTCTCTCCACCTCTTCCCCTCTTATCCTTGGAGGGAGAGAAGGATTCATGAGATACTAACTTGGACATCTGATTGTCATCCTCTCCACTCGTGATATCAGTTATATCCCCGATTATGGGCGGGATAACTCGCAAAAGTTTGGGAGTGATGTCAGTGGCAAGGGATCGTAATTCCTTGGTATCCTGCTTCTCCTCGATCTCTTTGGCCTTCTTTGCCTCCACATTTGCCTTCTTCTAAGCTCCCCTTATGGCTTTCTGCTTAGCCAAGTTCATGGCCTTAATCTGCCTGGCCTCATTTGCTTGTAGCTTTTTAAACATCTCGTCGGCCTTTCTCTTCTTGTCCTCATCATCGGCCCTATTCTTCTCAGCCTCGTCGGTCTCCCTTTTCCTTGCCACCTCAACTCTAGCCTTCTCCTCATCATTCCATTTGGCCTCCTCCTGGGTTTCTATAGAGCTGCCTTGTCAGCCTTCCTCTTCCCCTCTTACTCCTCGGACCGTGCGAGCAATTTAGCATTTGTGACTCCACCAACTCCTGCATTATATGCACACTTGCGTCCACTGGTGGGGGCACCTAGATCTCTTGCCTGTCAGTTATCTCCCCTTCCTCAGAAAGAAGGTCCTTATAAATACTAGTCCTTGGGTCCACATCAAAAAATGTGCCCAGGGGACCACCTCCTTCTCTAAATTGAATTCCCTCATTCCCAATCCGGCCTTTGGTAATAAGGGGAATGTTGGGGTGAAGCCCGTTGTTACTTCTGCTCCAGAAGGGCCTGCATGACAAAAAAAGGAAGACTAGTTAGTCTACTTCGACTTAGTGCTCACATCCTTCTAGGCATTCGTAATAATTAGACTTTGCCTCCAGACACTTCCAGTCATCTCTATTTGGTTCCAGTTTTGTTGCCTTAAGCCCTTTATCCTCCCCTTTTTGGAGCTTCCGCTTTGTTATATTTGGCCGATGCAAATTTTGATGTTAACAGTTAGCCCCCTAGCATAAAGAAGCTTATGTTCTTTAGGACAAAATCTTGCGGTTCCTATATAGATTTTCTACAGTTTAGAATCATTAGAAAGATTTTGTTGTTGGCTTCGTATAACCCAAAAATTGTGATGCAGGAGGAAGCATAAACTTTCCTTAATAGACAGAGCTTGAATGCAAACTCCAAGTTATGTACTTTTATGATTATATATAATTTGCAAACTCAATTATCCATCCATAGGGGACTTTATGATTTTAAGATTTAGCATTCTTCTACTAACATTGAATGGGGAATCTAATATTCTTATCTAAGCATCTAGTTATCAAGAAATCATTCTTTTGAAGAATATGGAATAGAAAACTCAAAATCCTATCTTAAATACTTGTAACAGAAACTTCGAGGTCCATAATAGAGATCTTAAAGCCTAGACTTAGTCATCAATAGTTCAAAGATCAGAACCTCATTTTCTGAGAAACATGATACGTTAATAAAAGTAATATAACTTTCACAGCATTCAATATTTCACTTATAATGTGTCAATCATTGTTTTTTATCAAAACTTATAACAATAAGGTTAGGGGTAAAAAGTAACATAAGTTTAGAAAACTTCCATATGTGAGGTGTTGAGAAACCATAAACTTTGTTTAGTTATTTTAAGTAAGAGACTTGAGGCACCAGACCGAGTACTTGATTTGAAAATTCTTATTACGTAAATAAGTTTTTTGCCCTAAATTACATATTTGGGCATGGTGATAGGAGTCACGAACTTCTAACTTGGAAATGGTAGTGGAAAATCCATAACCAGATTCAAGTATTATAATAATGTAAATATAAGGTTTCATTTATTAAAGTATTATAAGTTCAGAATGTTCATATGGAATAATGAGGGAAAGGCCCAAAGCTCTGATTTTAGTTGGTGTAATTCCTTTTAGCAGTAATAGAAGTCCAATAACCTAATCTGGGTACTTATGATAGAAGGTCGAACCCTACAACCTGAAATTGGTAGAAACCCCAAGACTCATACTTGGATAAATAGGAAATCAGAAGTTCACATCTGAAATAAGTTCAAACCCAGAGACTCACACTCAGTAAATAGAAATCAGAAATCCACATATAAAATTAGTAGACACCTCGAGACTCACACTTAGGTAAGGAGAAATCAGAAATCCATATCTGAAATTAGTAGAAACCCCGGGGCTCATGCTCGAGTAGATAAAAAATCGTAAATTCACATATGAAATTAGTAGAAACCCTGAGACTCATTCTCGAGTAAATAAGAAATCCATATCTGAAATTAGTAGAAACCCCGCGACCCACACTCGAGTAAACAAAAATCAAAAATCCATATCTGAAATTAATAGAAAACCCGAGACTCACACTTGGGTAAGTAGAAATCCGAAATCCATATCTAAAATTAGTAGAAACCCCCGAGACTCAACCTCGGGTAAGAAGAAATTAGAAATCCATATATGAAATTAGTAGAAACCTCGAGACTCACACTTAGGTAAGTAGACATCAGAATCCATATCTGAAATTAGTAGAATCCTCGAGACTGACATTCGGATAAATAAAAATCAGAAATCCATATCTGAAAGTAGTGGAAACACCGAGATTTATGCTCGAGTAAATAAGAAATAAGAAATTCTTTCAAAGAATTTTATCATGTTCAGAATTCACTAATTAATGTCAGAATCATCAAAGAGTATCCATGTGAATACCATTAAGGTATCAAAATATTATTGAAAGTGATTAAACAAACACAAATTATGTGTGGGTTTCTCGGAAGTTAGTCTAAAGAAACATGTGGGTGAAAGAGTCTTAACTATTCCAAAGAATAATTTTCGGACGTATAAATTAATTCTATCCTGAGTTGATTAATCGTTTAGCAGAAGTTTTGTTTAGCTTTCTAGCTATTGGGTATCTAACATCTAATATTATTCCTAACCCATAGGAAATGCAGATGCGTGAATACCCTCTAGAAGAGTGACATGTTCCCCTTTAGGAAGATGCATTATAACTAGCCCCACTTAGGGGGCAACTCCATTGGTTGGAGGTGGAAGTATTTTTCCTTACTTGGGGGCAGCTCCATTGTAGGAGCTTGTAAGTATTGTAGCCTTACTTCAGGGGAAGCTCCATTATAGAAGCGTGTGAGTATTGCAGCCCTACTCCGGGGGAAGCTCCATTGTAGAAGCGTGATAGTATTGTAGCCATACTCTGGGGGCAACTTCATCAAAGGAGCTAGTGAATTTGGTGGCCTCTCTTCTTGGGGCTTTATTTGTTATTGCTTCTCCTCTCGGAATCTTTGCTTGTGTTGCTTCTCTTCTTGGAAGCTTTTTTTGATTTTCTTCTCTTCTCGAATGCTTTGTTTTTCGTAGCTTCTCTCTTCGAAAGCTTTATTTGGTGTGGCATCTCTCTCTTGAAGCTTTGTTTGTTGTGTCTTTTCATCTAGAGGCTTTGTTGATTCGCCTTTTCTCTCAAAGGCTTTGTTGATTCGTCTTTTCTCTAAAAGGCTTTATTGATTCGCCCTTCCTTCTAAAGGCCTTATTGATTCACATTTTCTTCCTAAGGCTTTGCTGGATATCTTTTATTAAGGGTAGGTTGCACACCTTTCATAGAAATATTCAGATATACAAGGATAATTCATTTGACGAGAATATTTATGAAATTTTCAAAACCAAGGAGATAAGATTTTAAGCAATCTCATTTAAGTCAAGCAATGATCAGCATTTGATCGCTTATTCATGGTATATTTCTTTAGGTGTTTTTATCAAAACTCGTCACTGACTGATAGCTTTTCCATGATCTTATCCATACATTGTGTTCTTTAAGTGCTCCATTTTAAGCTTTTGTTTCCTTTTAGGGGACGATACATAGGTAGCAATTGCTCCCCTGAGCTCTGTTTCATGCATAAGCCTGAACAGGGTTTGATTTTTACCTGTAATAGCACCCGAACTTACATTAATATTTATTTGATCATAAGTAAAAGACAAAGTTATATGAGTAATGAAAGTAATAATTTAAGATAGGAAATTCATTGTTAAAATTTTAATCCCATGTTGTAGTGTCTCCGATCGCTTTCTAATGGTTATATTTCAAGCTTCTTGATTAGTCTTCCTTTGTTTTTCGACTTAGTTTCTTTTTCATCAAACCACGATATTGAATGGTTTGTGCCCTTTTATCTTGTGATAAGAACGATAGTCTTTCCATTTTCTTGAATTTATAGAACCTTCTGCAAGGGGATTGGAACCAAGCCCTTCTGCCTTCTATTCTTGCTTCAAACTGTCTTGCGTTAAGTATTTCTTCCATACGAATGAATTTATTGGCTCTGCAATACAAATCATTAAAGCTTTTACATTCATTTAAGGTAAGCTCTTTCCAAAAGTGGGATTATACAAGTAACCCTAATCGTACAACTCTTAGCTTCTCTCTATCCATTGCCCTTTTCACTTTGAGCAATTTATTGTGGAACCGTTTTAGATAGCAGTTAATCGACTCCTCTAGACCTTCTTTGATTTTAGCTTAATCACAAATACTATTCGCCAAATCCTTTTGCATATGGAATTGTGTGCTAAATGCGATGGACAAATGCTCCCAAGTTGTGATGACCAGACTAAGGCCATGATAATGCTTGCGCCATTTAAGAGCTCTTCCACGAAGAGTTGTCAGGAAGACCTTACATCGAAGGGCTTCAGAAGCATTATACATATCCATGTAATTCTCAAAAATGGTAAGGCGTTCTTCAGGGTTTGTTGTCCCATCGTATGCGAGTTTGTTCTCTTTTATTTCAAATGGAACCTTTAACTTCATTATTTCTCTATAGAAGGGGATTCCTTGCAACTTCCTGTCTTCTATTCATGTTAGACTTTCCTTTTCTTAAAACTGACCACCTCTATTAATGTTTTGTTGTTTCTCCCCAAAACTAGGCTAATCTATAGATTTGATGAAAATATAATTTGGATGTAAAGCTTTTGAGGTGCTATAATTTTTTATTCCGCATCATAAGATTCCACTTTAAGGGACATTCAAAGTAAGTCTTCTTCAATGTATTCTCTAGTTGCAACAATCTGCATAGACAAATGTAGTATTTCCAATTCATTACTTGCTCTTTTCATTAAGGTTGAAGGTCCTCTAGTCTCCAATTTGGCTAAGTTGATGTTGTTTTCTGGAATGGATGATGTGTTGGATATTTCTCCACCATTCCTTCCCAATTGGATCATCCATTAATTAACTTTCAGAGTATCTTGTTATGACTGAATGAGAAATAAGGTCAGAAGGTTTAAGATAAGTACGGAGGATTCTCAATAATGATGTAGGTTCAAGGTTAAACTATTCTTAAATAGCTCTTGGATCAATGACGTTTGAAGTTACCATTCGGTATTTAGAAGCTCTTTATTGAGACTCTTTATCTATAATCTTGGTCCTTCAAAGCTTAATCCAATCCGGGACGGAAGAACTAGAGATGTGGCTATTAACCACAAGGTCGAAGGTTCATGCCCTCCTTCTAGCACCAAAATATTAATGATACTTTTTTTCAACACCGAAATGAGGGTTTATCATTGTGTAACCAGGATACTCTACGGACTATTTAGTTCTTACAAGCATGAGTTAATTCATCATTTTCTAGATATCAAGTTCTCAAGCTTGAAGATTAGTTACACTTCCTTCGAAGAGGTAAGTATCACGCTTACAAGACTCAATAACCAACAATTACCTTTGGATAAGGGCTTTATGAACTCGACACAAATAGAAAGCTAAAGGGATTATAAAGGGTTATTTCAATAATCTAGTTCATTTGAAGTTGATTGAACTCACCGCTCCTAGGTGTCAAAAACCTTAGTCCAAAGATTAGTTACTCTTCCTCCAAAAGGTTATTATCACACTTATATGACTTAAGGATCAACATTTACCGGGGGATGGGGTTACAACAATTGTCACTAATCGGCACTAAATACACATTAAGAGTATTTAGGTAACCGTTGGAAAGATTGGGTTAAAGATAGTAGATTTACGTAGGCACAATAATACACATTATAATATGCAGAATAGTAGAGAACACACTAATTTATAGTGGTTTGCTTTAGATTGAACCTACGTCCACTTTGAAGGCTTTGATGATTTCATTCATGGAGGAGGTTACATAAGAAGTCCCCAAATTGATTTATGAATTCGGGTTAGCTCTCTTAGAAATGAGAAAAAGATTTTGGAATGAGGAAATAGTCCGCCAAATAAGACTTTTGGGGTTTTATTTATATGCAATTTGGGCCCCCTTCGGTAATCAGATAGAAAGCTTGGTTCTGCTTCAACCTTTCGAAATCGGCTTCCTTTGGTGGCTCTCAGCTTCAAGACCATTGGCTTCAGTCCACTGCTGCACTTCCTGGTTTTGGTGCTGAAGCATTGTATGTTTTTTCGATGTCGATTTCATTATTTTCTCTCCTTTGTCTCCGGCTTTCAGTATTGCACTATGGAAACTTCGGTGCTTGTATCAAACGTACATTAGGTGTTGGTTTAGTTGCCTCCATTTTTTATGTATTTGGCTTCTGCCTTTGTTATTTGTGATAATAGGTGATGCTTTTGCTTGTTAGTATCGGTATCAAAACTATGGGTATCGACAGCTCTTCTTTTACTCTCCTCTGCTTGTTTCCATCCCTTTACTTCCCTGATAAGTCTGATTTCGACTTCGTGTTCTTAACTTAAGTATTTTGTGTCGACCCTCCTGTTTTCCTCGATACTGGATCTTGTCCCTTGATTAGGTATAATTTTGGTATCGATCTATTCATCTGATACTTCCATTGCCTTGGTGTGCTTTAGCCTCTTTTTCTCTTTCGATGTCGACTCTTTTCGAATCATTATTATGTTTGTTCCCTTATGAACACTTTACCATCTTGGTATTTATTTCATATACTTGCTTTCCTGATTTCGGTGCCATCACCAGGCTAGTAGCCCATTGTATGTTGGTGCTGACACCATGCCTTACTCATTCCTTTTCTGCTGATTCATTATCATTGCTGCTACTTCTAATCTTCTGTTATCGGTGTCGGACCGACACTCTTGTGCTCTATTATAGGCCTTGAATCTCTCAGACATCTTTTTTAACGCTGATGTAATTCCTTTATCGTCTCCCTAACAACTCCAGTTGTCGATGCTGTTGTAACCTGAACCTTTTTGCTGCTGGTATAGGCTTTCTAGCTCTTTGCTCTTGGTGTCGATATAAGTGTCCCTAATGCTTTTTCTATTATGCTTTCTGGTATCGGTTCCACAGCTTTCTTACCTTGCTATCGGTATCGCCTTATCTCCCATCAAGGCTTTCTCTACTTGGTTTCAGTTTCGCTATCTTAAGACATATGCTCTCCCATTTTTGGAGCTTCTGCTTCTTTATATTTAGCCGATGAAAATTCTGGTGTTAATAGTTCCTCACTTACCTATGCATTTCCTAGTACTGGAGGAAGACATCATACAGTTTACCACTTCCTCTTTGTCCATAGTCCGTAGGATCAGATATATGTTTTGTTGTCACCTTGGCTCCTCAAAGTAGAAACTAAGGAACTCCTTCCTCAATATCACTTTCCTTTGATTGAGAGTAAGCCCTAGAATATTTGACATGTTAGGAAACTGGGCCCCCTTCTTCGACAATCCCTTCCCAGATCTTTTTTCCTTTGTCGATAACTCCTTACCTTGGATGTCATAGGCGCTCTAGGTGAAATATAATGAGGGATTATCGATGATAGCTACCTGGTGCTCACTATGTCAAGTTTGGAATTTATGCCTTATAATTAAGCGATCCGTGGAGGGGATTTTGAATGTCGAGTTTGATCTATGTGATGACTCTCACTATTAAGGGCATGAGATTTAAGGGGCTTGATAAAAAAAATCGGTATCTCTTTTAAAACTCCTTACGAGCCCGCTCCATTTGGGTCGGTGCCCCCTAGATCCTCGACCTCGATTCCTTTTTCCTTTGGGAACCATCGCACCTATATGACACATATTCAAGGTTAGACTCGAATACTCTACACACAAGAAAATGATATGTCATGAAGTGGTTATGAGTGTGCGTCCTAAGTGATATCTCCATAGACCAAATATCGGTCTGCTTGAAGGAGTGATCTCCCCAATGGTAAGCGATAGGCTTTCTATCTTGCGCCACTAGGCCAAGGTAATGCAACATCAAGCGAGAGCTTATTCAGATCATTAAACTCACCCTCCTTTTCTAGTGATGTGGTGGTTTCAGAAGCAGTTACTGGAGAAGCCGGCCTGGGCGATGCTTCCATCCTCGTTTCATTTATTATAGACAAAATAAAAGTAGCCGACGAACCCTCATCTCCATCAACTAGCTCCTCATCACCTGCGCCAACCCCACCGTTTTCTTCCAGAGTATTCACACCCTTGTGTCGTACATGGACATGACAGTGGAAAACATCCTCTTGCAACCCTGTGGGCTTTCGCCTCCATCAGCTTTCACTTTCCCTCCACCATCGACAACGGCCAGCCAGATCATTGAACGAATAGCAAGAAGTAATCCCACAAGACGAAGTCGTTGCTCATTTAGTACGTTTTCAATGGGACGAACTCCCACAAAAATAGCCATAGTGCTTCGATATGCTCTTGATACACACTACCCATGGGTGTTGGAGGAATCCCTGTTACACAAATTCAATGTTAGCCTCAAGCTAACGACTCAACTAACTACAGGCATGAGGTAGTAAAGACACTTACTTACGGCCAATCACCGTCTTGCAAATCCTGGGGGACAACGAATGAAGAACCAATAATACTTAAACACACTGAGCCGACTCCATTTTCCTAGGATGAATCGATTGTTATGCAGTTCCTCCAAGTAAAACAGAGAAAGCGCACTAGTAGTACTCTTCTTCAGTTGAAAAAATATTGGATTTCCTCTTCGGTAGGCTCAATGTGCAGATATTCCCTAAAGAGAACATAAGTATCGAGAAGAAAGTCATACGCATCTGGGTGAAGCTGCGCCGATGCTAAATGAAAGAGGCACAGCATATGCCAAATGAAATCACAAGATGGGAGCATGAACCCAAAAGCGCATGCATGCTTGTTCTAGGCAGTGTATCCTTCAGGGGAAACATGCGACCTATCCCCATTTTGAGGTACGTGAACATCTTCCTAGGGTATGCTAAACGGCTTACACATGCGCCTCACCTATGCTTCATCCATGAGCGAGGAAATCAAATATGACGGCTCGTCAACTATGACAACATCCATCATAATGTATGAAACTGGGAGGGGGCCTCCTTCCGTTATATCTACATCCTCCTCCTCTTCGGGACTATCTTCAGTTGTTGCATTCCCTTCTGGTATCGACGGTTTAGTCGGGTGCTCGGCCGTAGGTTGTGAATCTTTTGATTACACGCCCTGGTTCAGTGCCTTTGACGAACCTATGAGTTGGGAGGAGTGGAGGCTCTTGAGATCTCAATCTTACTGTCCTCCGAACTAGTAGTACAAAATGATCTAGAATGGGACGGTGAGTATTGAGAAGCTTTGACATCCAAATCTTGTTATTTCCTGGACGATCTTGTTTGCATTTCTAGCTATATTTCCAATATAGTTGCATTAGACATCGCATTGTATAACCAATACCCCTCGTGTTGGTGTGAAATAACATGTACATGTAATGCAGTGAGATGCTGATATGACTATAATATAAAAAGTTGGGACATGACGACGAGCACGAGTTCATGGAACAATAACCATCGTTAACTTCAACCAATATCATTGGATTCACATCATGATTGGAATCGGGAAATGCATCTATGAGTTTGGTAGTCTAGTTATGCGTTCATAGTCCAAGTTTATGATCCTATGTGCAAGTCTGAACCATCGGCTTTAAGCCAACATTCATCCAAACCTAAGTCTGATTCAATTAGGTAGCATCGCGTAAACTACATATCATTATTAGTGGGTTTACCGAAATTAGTATTTTTCAGTAAGGAATGCGAGATGCACTGAAAACGGTGGCTCAAATTTTCCTAAGTCCCGGGATGCAAAGTATTGCATCCCCCCTCCCACCATGATGAAATTCGGATCCCCCTTTCAAGAAATTCGCATCCCTCTTCCTTTACCAAATTCGATTCCCATTCTCCCGCACACCGTGGCCTAATTAGTTTTTCACATAACTCCACAACATAGAAAATCGCATTCCTTCATAGTATGAAATTTCGCACCTCTCGAATGCTAAATTTTGCATCCCTCTGATGCAAAATTTCACATCTCTCGGGCACAATTCTCGCAACCTTAGGATGCGACTTTTCTCTGGGTCCCTTTCTTCCTCCTCCGCTTTCCATCACCTCTATTCCATCTTCCTCGACACACTTTAGAATCGATCTCCGAATTCGAATACAATGGGGGCGATTCGATTTTGACTCTTTCGAGCACTGATCTCGAGCTAGATTCGCTACTCGACCTCAGCCCCCTCAAGCACCGATCTCAAGATTGTCTCGAGGGTCAATTTTGAGTTCAATTCATGGATCGAGTTTGGAATAAATTATCCAGTTTTTGTCACTCTCGAATGATGAATTCAATTTGCGTGATTAAAGCATGATTTCAAGTCCTACCTAGTTGTTCGACAGTTAGAGTTCACAAGTTCTACGGATGCAAAAATGGTTAAGGTAAAGAAGGGAGGAAGTCGGATTTCGGCAATTGTAGTTAGAGAGCATCACGGGCTGATCCCATAAAATGTTCCACATCCCTTCAGGGATGCAAAATATTCTATCCTACTAGGGATACAAAATATTGTATCCAACTAGGATATGAAATCTCGTACCCCGAATTTCTTGTTTCGAGGAACTTTTGGACTCACAACTCAGGTTACAACGATGCACATGTGCTTTCGACATTACGACAATGTACAACGATTTGAGTCGCTAACCAATCGTACGCCCGTAAGTTTAAATGACTCGAGAATGTACGATAAGCGATCGTATCCATGATACAATGTCATTGCCAAAATCCAACTCACGTAGACGTAAACCAGCATCACACTCATTATTTGAGTTCCATTTTCAAACTCCGATCGTGTCGCGCGAAATCTCGTGAAAGTGTGTGAGCTTATATGCTACTCTACCTCGATAATGACTCATTTACGGCATTACGTAAGCGAGAGTTGGCAACTAACATTTAGTTCTATAAGTCGATGGGAATCAGATGATAAAAAGGAGCTACTGGAGGATCCGAATTCTCGACATGCTCAACAGAACGGTCACAACCAGGCAAACAAAGTAGCTTGGAGATCTTCTCGGCATCCCGATACAGTGGTTCCAACTCAAAACACATCATGTCAAGACAATATGCACTTTAGGGGGCAAGTGTTACCTTTTGGACCAGTTCCCAAAAGCAGGCCAAGCCCGCAAGACTTGGCCCGTCATATGGTATAAAAGTCATAAGCATCACCAAAACACTAAGGATTCAAGCCCAAGAGAAGCAATGCAAGCGTACGCCCCAAATAACTTTGGAACACAAATTTCGTATATCCAAAGTACACTCCATTTCATAGTTTCGACCCCCTGCAACAAGGAACTCGAATCCCTTATGGCGGCACTGGGATTTCGAACCCCTCATGCCGACATCAGGGTTTCAAATCCCTCGCGTCAACATCAGAATTTTGAATCCCACATGCCAATACTGAAATTTTGAATCCCTCGTGCTGAAATCAGAGTTTTGAATCACTCATGCTGAAAACAAAGGTTTCAAACCCCTCACCTCGGGACAAGGATTTCGAATCCCTTAGGCCAAAGTTTGGTTTTCGAACCCCTTGCTTCGACACTGGGATTTCGAATCACTTATTCCAAAACTAGGATTTCGAGTCACTTACTCATGTCTAAAAACCCACGGCACCAGTTTTCGAATCCTCCGGCCCCGACTCCCCCACTTCTCATCCCTTAAGCTCAAACCCTCTTCATTATCCCCTAGGATAAGAATTTAGTATCCCTCGGGATAAGGAAATTCGTATCCCCTCAAGGGGATCCAAAATTGGCAAACACATTCAAAGGGATGCAAATTTGGGGAGGCCACCTTCCAAGGATAAGAAATCTATTGTTATGGTCCCTAAATCTCACCTACTCCCACCTAATCCACTACCTATAAATACCCTCTTACTCATTCTTCATAGGGTTTGGATTTTTGTTGATTTGAGAGCTATATAAGGTCATTAATGGTTTTCTAGGATTCAAAGATGAGGAAGAGCGTCATTATTCTCCCAAGGCATTGTATGCTTAAAAATATAACTCTAAAATACTTAACCAATATTTCCATGATGATGACTTGTACTTGTAACCCTTAATAGTCAATAAAATCCACAAACGCCTTCAAAGTGGACAGTTTCCTTATGGATCAAACCACTATAAATTTCTGCATTATTAACTTTTTGCACTTCAAATTTCCATACGTGAAACACTAGTTCACGAGTTTAGAGAATATTTGGGTGTGATGACAATTTTGTTCATCAACAGACAACTCCTAAGCTTAGCAATATATTACTTTAAGGATAACTCTCCTTGTTTTAGTTGGATGAACTTCTCCATTTGCAGACTCATTTTGGCGTTAGGTGGAAACTGAATCTCAAATCGAGTTTTGGAGTTTTCCCAAGTAAATATCCTACCTACATTCACCTCACAAACCATGTACGACCACTCTAGTGCTTCGCCTTTAAGATTCAAAGCGGCTACCCTACGCTTCAATGGATTTTTCCATTCTACAAAATCGAAGATATGATCACATTTCTATATTTATGCCTTAGCCTCTAGAAATCCTTCAATTTTGAAAAAGCATTGCCTCCAAGACTAACGAAATTCATACAAAGACGAGGGAAGTTCAAAACCACATCAACTGTTAAGCTGCTAGTTCCACTGGGGCTGTTAGGGGCAACGGGAACTTGTTCATGGTCCTTATGTCCTACTGGAATCATTCAGGTAGGTATCAAGGACTTTCTGGATTCCCATGATCAGTATGATGTTTAACCATTTCTACTATTTGAAAAAGGAAAAACCTTTAGTAGAAATTCCTAAGATAGTAACTAAGCCAAAAGAAAAGGAAGAAAGAGAGATATTGCCTAGTATAATCTGTATGTCTTAGGGGTATGGTGTGTGTATATATATGTATGTATTTATATATATATATATATATATATGTTTATGTATATTATAATTTGGAGACCATATCAAATAACAACTATGTCTCTCGTACGTATATTTCCTCATAATCGGGTAACTAGGCTCTGATACCAAATGTAACAACTCGCTGGAATGAGCCTAAATCCCGACCAAGAAAAAGGTCCATCATAACTTAGAGTCATTCTAAATGAGTATTTGGTTCCTATAAGGAATAAAAAAATAGAGCCAACTAAAAATGAAATCAGACCCCACAACGAGTGGGAAAAAATGTAATATATGAAAATAGATGTACAACTAAAAATAAAACCATAATAATGTTGACGTACTAAAATGTCATATAAAGGTACAGTAGTAATAATGTCCCACGAGTACAATAACTGGCAAACATGATAATAATAATAATCTATAAAATCTCCTTTGTCGAGCTTCAATCTTCATGGTGCCATCAATTAAGCATTCCCAACTACTATCCTATATTTTCAAGGGGTGGAAAGTTAGAACAACAAGTCCCGGGTGAACGAAAATCTCATAAGTTTAAAGGATATCTATTTCCTATACTTTAAAGTACGAATTTATCAAGTTATGTCTAAGCGAATTCAACACACAATCATGCACAAGCATTGAACTGGCGGACTCTACCCGACAGTCACTTCAGACCTATATATATATATATATATATATATATATATATATATATATATATAAAGGCGGAGTCAACTATCACTTAAAACTCTTCGCGGCAAACTATTTTTGGTCACTTAAGGTCATTTATGTTTATGTTATGGATGGGTTCCTCATATGATCACATAATACCCTACTAGTAGACCCAAGTCACTTAAGAACTCATTTTCTAATTTTCAAAGTTATTAAATATACCCTCTATATAAATCGAAGGATAGTAAGCAGTCGCTTATTATCTAGGATGGTAGATGACTAACCTTCTTTTATGACTTCCCTTGACGGAACCTTGTGCTACTACCTAGCTCTCATTATCTGCGAATTCCTAGCCACTTAATACTTCCCTTAGGCAGGCGGTTCCCATTTTTATGATTGGTGGAACAATTGGTAGCTTATCCCCTGGTCAACCCTCATATAGCCTTAGATAAGAAGCGGACAATTTCTGGAGAACTGTCTCACTCATTAGTAATCCTTTAAGACCATTTAATACCTCATGATTATTAGAGCAAGGTGGACTTAATGACCACTTAAACCTAGTTTGGTCAGGTCCCATGACTTTGGTTCGGAACCAAGGAGTGGACCTTTGGAACAGACCTAGTCTTGACCGCATAATACCCAAACAAGTTAAGTCAGCCATTTAATACCTTCCCAAGGAAGGCCTCCATCACACAAGTAATTTTTACACTAGACATCTCACATTAAATCGACTCCTTATAGCTGTTGGATTTCTCGACCGATTCCGGGCACACTTTTGCTACCAGTGGGCTTAGCCTCTCATTCTAGCGGAATTATTATATTGGCGCATGCCACTTAGACATCTCACATTAACCCATCTTCTTATAGATGCTAGATACGCCTATCAGTTCCAGGCAGGCTTCTACTAGAAGTAGAGGTTAGCTTCGTGTTTTTATGTCACTAATACTAATAAAAGGCATTAATACTCATACACGTACAAATTTTCTATAGGAGCATTCTATATTTAAATTCTAATTGAACATATTTAGTACGCGTTTAATGCGCACTTATAGTACATTAATAACTCTTTAAATAGTTATAAGTAAAACGTAATCGAAACATGCGTAAAGAGGCATCCTAAGACGCAAAAATGTATATCCTAATAAAATTAAGATTTACTAGTTTTATTTCCCTAAATTATCAACAAAACATATAATGTTTATTCATATTCAAAACAAAAATATGGAAATATAAGAAAATGACTCGTAACCTAGGTTTTAAAGATTACTTCAATAATAAAAAGAAAGGGAAAGGTGTAATACGCATAATATATATAATCTCTTTCTGGTACTCCTTTATATTTCATATGATTTTATACAAAAACTTAAGACTTTGGTAGCATGTGTTTTAATATGCTCAGACTATCTATTTAAGATAAATAGATTTTTGAATCTGTTTAACTTAAGTACCCAAATCTTATGTTTTTTCACGTATATGATTTATAATTAAACAGGAAGTAAATCAAAGAATTATTGTAAAATAACTTAGTTTGAAGTTGAATAAGAAGTCTTACATCATGGAATTAGGATATGAAGTGGGAACTTAAATAGTAAAGTTCTAACTCTTGATGACATCGAGGCCATTTAAGGAACAAATCCTTACTCCTATACGAGGGCTAAGTTGGGAACAATATCTTACATGAATGATGGTGCGAGCAGTTACAGTGTTATCGGAGCCAAAACACAACTGGAATTGTGACTCGCTTATTGAACATATTGCCTTTGTGTTGAGAGGCGAGGAGCCGAAGAGGACATTGGGCTCTGAAGGAGGGAGATTGTAGCACTCCTTAGTTTGAAGTGGAATAAGAAGTCCTACATCATGGAGTTAGGATGTAAAGTGGGAACTTTAATGTTAAAGCTCCACCTTCTAACTTCACCGAGGCCTTTTGAGAAACAAAACCCTACTCCTATACAAGGGCTATGTTAGGGAAAATATCTTACGTGAATGGAGGTGCGGGGTTGTTATAATTATCAAGACTATACAACATCGAAAAATCCAAACTTATAATATATCCATAATCAAAACCAATTTATTCACAAGATTGACCATTTCTGCAATTTATACGGGATTTAGGGATATATATATATATACATACATACATACATATATATATATATATAATTTCCATGCAAATCCAAATCCCTTTAGGCATAACAATCCAAATCTACACTATCAAAATATAAGAAACAATAAACTTATAAAATTTCCACTTACCAAAGTGTTAGGAGATGGATAAGAAGGCTGTATAGAAATAGTTTCTAGATTGTCTCTTGACAAATATCATGCTCTAAACTTTCTCCTAAACCTATATATATATAAGAATCCAGTTAGAGTCTTATACACATACAATTTCCAATTCCTGATTCCAATAAAAAAAAATAGATTAGAAAAGATAGAGAAATAGATTAGGGAAGAAGAAGAAATCTAACCTATCATATTTTTTGGAATTTAGAACAATGGTAGGGAAACAGAATAGAGGCATATAAGAGAATAGATTATAGGGTTTGACGGAGAAGCTAAGGCTTTTTTTACACTTGCTATTGTATGTGTGGTCCATTGAATTAGTTTAAAAAATTTGGATAGTCCGTTCTAGAAAAATATATAAAAAAACTTTAACAAACTAGCACCTCTGCCACCACCACGACCAGAAGGGGGGACGGTCAACCCCTAGCTCGACCCCCATCTACGATAGTGGTCGACCCCGCTTATAGGTCAAGCGCAAGTGCAGGGAGATTAAATTTTCACAAAGGTTTCTATTTTATTAAATAAGTTAATTAATTTGATTAGTTCTTTCGATTTCTTTTTATTCGTGTCCCCTTCTTGCATACACACGCATAATTTTTAATTCTCAAGAATATTCCAATACGTCATGAGTATATTATTTTATTATAGATTTATATTCATACAGTTTGAATTTCAAATGCGACATGTATACAATTTCCGTACAACTTGTTTTATTTATGGCCTCTTCATGCAAACTCTATTTTTAATAAATGTAATATGAAAATGGACTAGAATCTTGCCACGAATACAACGGTAATATTTGTATGGCTAAAATATTAATTATCCGAAATTCATGTTTTTAGACTATTAGTATTTTATTAATTTAATTTTCTATGTCTATTTAGGGTTTATTTTACGGGGTGCTACATGAATCATAAAAATTCAATAAATTGGTTGATGTACTTTTCTACACAAAGATCTCCCTTCCTCAATTGAATAAACCTCTCTAACTACAAATCCTTCTCATCTTGTGATAAGAACCTCCTCTTAAATTTCTCTCTAAATCAATCTAAACGCATAGCTCTGACCTCAGCCTTTACAACTTATAACCAGTATGAAACCTCCTCCTTCAGCTGCCAAGAAGCTAGCAGAACTCTGTCTTCTTCCACAAGCTATATAAGACTGAGTATCCTTCCTATGTTACATATCCAAGTCCGCGACTTTGCAAATACATCAGTCCCTAAGAATGCCTTACCTCCAAAATTAGAAAAATCCTTGCAGTGCCTAGAAAGGTTGAATGTTGTTGGTGGATTAGCGGGGGCTCAAGCATCGAGTATTAGATCCAGCAAATTCTTAAATGAAGGGTTTGTTGGTATCATGGCCTGAAGATACCGATAGAACCAGGTAGGAATCGCATTGCCCTCGCAAATATTATGGGCATTTCCATACTATGTAAGAGAAAAGACTAAGATTTGAAGGAATCAAAGAAAGATTTTACTAGACTTAAGGGTTCGAAATTGCTTTTGGTTTTGAAAACCTATTTTCATTCGAAAAATATTTTACTTTTAAAACAAAAGTTTAGGAATCCTGTAACCGTAGGTTCTGATACCATATCTAAATCCGCACACATTACCATCCCCTATAATAGGGTTAAGCTAAAGAATGAGGAGCGTTGTAGATATAAAGAAACTGGTTATAAAGACTAAGATTCACAAGAAATCAAAATAATAACAAACACAGTGGAAAACATTTAAACTGAAACATAATTGAAATTTCAAAACCAAACATTTATTTCAGTCATAAAGCATAAAGTCAAACCGTTATATGTCTCATAAAAACAAAACCTCAGCCTCAACCATGCAGAAAAATTATGGCGCCCGCCCCATGCCATCAGACATTTTCCCCGAAATGGGTTGCTCCAATGCCCGACTAGCACAGGGCAATCGTCAAAAAGGGGTTGAAATGATGAATCGTCAAGAACCTATGGTATATCTCACAGTGCATGGAATAAAATATAATAATAACATAACTTGATATAAAACAGACGAGACAGTGCATAAGCTGAAAACTAAACCATATCCGTCAGAGTAGCGAAATCCACAATACAGCTTATGATCCAAAACATTATTACAACTTCAAAATACTATCTCTAAAAAGGAAATAAAAGAGGTACACTACTAATGCCCAAAGTAGTGACAAGCAACAACAAAGGGAGAATATATGTATATAGTACGGGGAAGCCTCCTACTCGTCTCCGGACAAATATTCTTGCATAACCACCAAACCTATCTCTAGTCTACTCGTTTAGGAGCACCCAGAGTAATAAGAAGAGACATAAAACTCTGGGTCAGATGAAAGTCTGGTGTGAGTGATAACAAATCTATGCAGCTAAATAAAGCAATAACAGGTATAAATAATCATACCTAACCTAGACCTGGACCTGCAACCAAAGAGTTAGCATAACATGACGTACAATACTCTAAGGTAATACTAACATATAGTGTAAAATGGAAGTGTGTGTTTCATGGTGATAACAAACATCAAACGTAGCAATCATCCTCACATCACTCACTCAGTGCGTAAAGCATACGATTATCCACCGCTTTGATCCCCAAATCTACTGGGTTCATGACGGAGTCCCACTCTATACAACTATTGCTATGACCATACTTCCCTGGTCTATAGTCAATAACCCAATCCAGTCCACACATCCCTGACGCTAGGTTGAGGGTCAACCAGTCCACAGTTCCCTGGCTCTGGTTTGTGTACATTCCCCCTCTCTTAATGGTGAACCAAAGTTATAGATATCAATAACCCCTTTGCACACGTCCCGCAGCAAAGCCCAACTCTTCAAGTTCACTCGTTGGTTCTCATCTGGATCCTGAGCGATAACTTCTCATTTGGACTTCCTTTGCATCTCGGGTTTTGGTCGGATTGGCGTTGATCTTTAGAAGAATTTATGATCGTCGTCACGTGGTAGAAGCTCAAATCCGATTCTGTTTGGAGTCATCATCATGTCTCGGTTCACGGTCAAGGTCAGGTCGGGGTCCTCCTTGGGTGGTTCGTGACCCCCCATAGGCAGTTGGGGTCCCACATTCCCCCCTCCTCCGGTTCATGGTACCCCGGTCCCCCTACAACACTCAACCGTGTGAGCCTAATCAGAGAGAAAAGAAAGAGAAGTGAGTCAAACATAAAGCCCAGTGAAAAGAAATTACTAGCATGAATAAGAAAGATTAGGGAAATAGACTTAGTAATACATTTAATGTCGTAAGGAAATGTGTACGTGTACAACTTATAATAGTCAATGATGAGATAGGGTTATTTAACTAATTTAAGCATGTTAGCAATGAAAATATTTAAGGTAGAATAGGAATTGGAATCAAGTTGAAGGAGTGTGAAAGACAGCGACACCCCGAATGTAGCAGTCATAGGCCTTCGAAAAATGAAAGGGAAAGAAAAAGAGAAATCTCCTCCAAATTGAAACGTCCTTTCGACCTTAAACGGAAGAGCACTTGCATTAGATTAGGAAGCCACTTTCGGTCCTAACTGGTATGACACTGGCTCTAGATTAGTTAATCTCACAAGAAAATATGAAAGAAGTGATCCAAGGGTAAAGCATCCAAAGGAGCTAAGAGCCATAAGCCGATAGAATTGCAATAATCAAAGGCTTTCGGCCATATTTCGGGAAGCCCAACCTCTACAAGCAGAAGATACGGGGGTAACAAACTAATCTTTCAAGGAAGGGAGAAGAAAAAACATATCAAAACAGATTCCTAAAAGATAAAGAGAAGAGCCAGGATTGATCTCATCAGCGGAAATGTATACTAGGAAAAAGGGGACTCAGGTCCAGCCTTGTCATAAAAGATAACTACCGCCATAAGTCAAAAGTACGCATATGCCCATGCCTCTCGCAACTATTTGAGCCAAATATGAAAGGGAAATACCCTGAACGTAACAATGAAAGAGTATAGTTGACACTAAAAGGGCTCTCGTGTGACCTACAGAAGGATTCCGGAAGTAGGACTCAAACGAAGCCTAAAGATTGTTATAATAAAGGAAAACTAGGACATAAGATAGGGAGAAGATATTCAAAAGAAGCTGAAGGAGCGAATGGAAGAAAAAGTGCCTTAGAACCTGTTGATAGCATTATAAGGCACACATGCATCCGTAAGCCCGCTTTCCAAAGGGCGACCCAATACAGTTGTCGAAAGGACCCTTCAGAAGCAATAAAGCAAGGCTTTTGATACACACCTCCAAAATCTAGGAAAGACAAGCTATATTCAGCAACACAAAGAGGATGAGAAATCTTGATCCTTAACCCTAAAGAATTAGGAATAAAGTGCATGATGAGAGCATAGAAAAAGAGCTGAGATCTCATTTACAATCATCCCACTTGTGTTAAATAAAAATCTTCTTACGTCAAATCCTTTGTGAGCAGCTACCAGTACTTTACCCTGAAGAAAAGTTATCGAAGCACTTGCAAAGCCTCATGATCAACCACCGTTGGGCGACCAAAATGAAGCACTTAAGCCAAAGGAGTGGTCGGTCTATACCTATAAATATGACCTAGTGACTCCGAGCGTAGGATCCTTTTTCTGAACTGATTTTTTTCATACTTGTAATCTTTTAAATCTCGGAGAAAGACCCTAGTTTCTGGATCAATTTAGGGATAGATAATATTGAATATGAACAATAAATGAAGATATATGGAAACTAAGGCAACTCTATTGTTGATGGCAAAAAATGTCGAAACACCTAAGATTCCAATTATTAGGAATTATTAATTTGGTCGTATAGACAAGAACGGAAAAGGGTAAATAACACAAGAGATTTATAGTGGTTCGGCCTCGAGAGGGGCCAATGTCCACTTTGAAGAGTTATTGGAATAATATTGATAACACAAAGTTAAGAGGCCAAGACCATCTCATTACAACTCATTACATTCGGCTCTAAGCTATATGATGTCATAATTTACATATATTTAATATATCAGGCAAAAGACACTTTTTCCCTTCTTCTTCCTCAAATGGGAGATGCCATTAAAGTAGCTCTCTTGAGGTCTTGAGCTTACAAATTCCAACCCCTTTGAAGTGTGAGGTCATGGGGTATTTATAAGAAAGGAGTTAGGCAGGAGTAGGTAGGAGTACGTGAAAATTGGGGACCACATTCAAAAATTCGCACTTGGCTCCTGCACCTGCGTATTTTTTGCACCCAACTTTGGGGTGCGAATTTCGCACCTCGCAGGGTACGAAATTTGTACCTCGCGGGGGGTGTGAAATTCGTTCCCTATAAAGTATGAATTTCGCACCTTATCGAGCGCGAAACTCGTACCTTCGGGGGTATGGACTTCGTATCTCCTAGGGTGCGAGTTTCGCACCACTTTAGGTGAGAATTTTGCACCTAATTGGGTGCGAATTTTTCACCCCCTAGGGGTGTGAATTTTGTACCCCGAGGGGTACGAAGTACCTACTACGAGAGGCGGGAAGGCCATAGGCATGGGTGTTTAGGGCCTCGAGGTCCGGAGTCGCGACTCCTAGGGATTCAGAGCTTTGGTTCGGAAATTTGTTAGGGGCGTTGCGAGGCTCTCGGTAGAATGGTTCCACTTCAACCATGTTTCCTTCACTCCTAAGCATCCTTCTCAACCCTAGCTCCATGCATATTTTTGGGTTGAGCGCGTCTCATGTACTTTTGGGGACCAGACTAAACGACCGATTAACATTTCCCCTCCAAAGTACGTCTTGTCTTAACATGATGTGCTTTGAGTTGGATGAGGTAGTAGTCGAGTCACCGAATGGTCCTGTAAGTTAAAGGAAAACATACGTTCGCTGTGGAATTGCAAGCGAGACATTGCTGGTGTGGCGTCGTGCTCACGGTGCTAAGTATTTGTGGTTCATCACCTCCGTGGTAAGGGATATGCATATGTAGGGAGCACGTGTACCAAGGCATATGGTGCGATTCTTCGAACCCAAAGGTACGAGTTATATATATATGTATATGTATATGTATATGTATATATATTTTTTTCATTTCGAACTCCAGGGGGTACGAAATTTCGCACCCTAAGGGTATGGAATTTCGAACCCTAGGGGTGTGAAATTTCGGACCCTGGAGTCCCGAAATTTCGAACCCTGGTTCGAACCCTGGGGATTCGAAATTTCGAACCAATGTGGCTTGAAATTTAGAATCCTCTGGGTTCGAAACTTCAAACACGCTGAGTTCGAAACTTCGAACATGCTAGGTTCGAAATGTCGGGAATTCCAAGGGACATTTCCCTTTTCTTTAGCCCCCTTCCTTTATTTCACTTCTTCCTTCTAATTTTTAAGGTCGTCCACCATTAAAAAAGCTTCAAATCATTAGTACTTCGAAATTCGAGCACGAAAATTAGGTGGGTTTTGAGGGTCTTGGAGGCGAGCGCGGAGGAGAGGAGGGCGCTGCGAAGCGAGCGCCGAGGGGAGCCTCGAGCTCTGAGGTGGTTCGGGCGCTCGAACCTGCGGTGGCTCGAACCTTCAAACCTCGTTGGGATTCGAGTATTCGAGCCTCGCTGGGCTTCGAGCCTTCGAACCATGTTGGGTTTGGGCATTCGCACCCCTGGGGGTTCGAGTTTTCAATCCCTATCGTGGTTCGGGTATTCGAGCCCCCGGGCAGGTTCGAGCTTTCGAACCTTGGATGGGATCGAGCTTTCGAATACTGGTAGGGTTCAAGCATTTGAACCTTGGTGGGCTTCGAGCATTCGAACCCCTGAGAGGTTCGAGTTTTTGAACCCCTGGAGAGTTCGAACTTTCGAACCCTGACGGGGTTCGAGCATCCGAACCCCTAGGGGTTTCGAGCTTTCAAAACCCTGGAGGGTCCAAATTTTCAAACCCTGATGAGGTTTGGGTATCCGAACCCCTAGGGGCTTTAAGCTTTCGAACCTTACCGTGGTTTGAGCATCCGAACCCCGAAGAGGGGTTTAAGCTATTGAACCTCAATGCGGGATTCTGAGCCTTTGGTTTTTGCTCCTTCGCGCCGCCTAAGTAACTGTATTATTGTATACATTCTAGTTTCCACATAGGATAGAGAATAAATCTGAACTATTACTGAACTGTTGGACTATTTGAATTTTCTCTATACATCTTAATTTTGCATGACACCTCACGCACATATTGGCTTCGACCAACCCGAGGGGTACAGGTTATTCAAATGCGATGTCTAATGCCAGTGTATTAAAGTATAGATAGCAACGCAAAGAAGATCTATAATAACCCGAATTTTAAAGAGAACAAATTAAATAATAATAATAATAATAATAATAATAAATTTAAATATTCATAATTAGAGGAAACGGATTGCACAATTGCATCCGACTCGAAATTCTGGTCAAGATTGACATTTGGTTTGCGTAAAACGGACATCGTATGAGGAATTTATGAGAGCTTTAAGTGTGTATATGCGCAAAAAAATTATATACGTACGTTGAGTCAGAGATGAGTCAGAGCTGAGTCAGAATTCTATCTATAACAGTTCAAATTTGAAAAATTTGTCAGAGCGGCAAAATTCTCGCTCTAGGGGGTCGACCCCTCTAAAGGGGTGTCAATCTAGGGGTCGACCCCCTTGAAGGGGTGTCGACCTTTTTTTAGGTGTCGACCCACCCACAGGGGTGTCGACACCGCTAGGGATGAGGTGGAAGTCGGTTTCAGGGGGCTCTACAGCTATAAATATGTGACTATTTCTCATATTTTCTTCCTTGGAAGTCACGGAGGCCATAGGCTCCTTGGATTCCGAATTGAACCGTTTTCTACAACAACATATTTTGCAAATCAAATTTAGAATTCAAGATCCATTCTCTCTATACTCCAAACCTGACGCTATGAGTTCTAGTTGCTCTTAGGTTTAGATAAATAAAATAAATTATGAAAGACTGTGATTTGGATATGTGTAAACTATGAATCTATGCTATTATCATATCTGATACTATGTCATGATAGACCTATTTCTTTAAATCCAATGCAATTGTGATTATTCTACTATGTCATGATAGATCTATTTCTTTAGATCCAGTTCAATTGTGATTATTCTACTATAATATTATTGTGGATCTTGGTTTGTAACTATATTGTGGTTAATATAAATCTGTTAATTTGAATAGCTATGTCATTGGGTAGATCTGATCATTTATGGAAATCATGAACATATGCCACCTTGAATTGGTTAGGATTTGATCTAAATCATTATCTAAATTGTAACTTCTACAGCATGCTATTATGTGGATTTGTGTAGATATATTCTAAACTAGTAGATATAATTTATGTGGACATTGAAACCGTTAGTCAAATCTAG
Source organism: Allium sativum (assembly GCA_030737875.1). Classification (NCBI taxonomy): domain Eukaryota; kingdom Viridiplantae; phylum Streptophyta; class Magnoliopsida; order Asparagales; family Amaryllidaceae; genus Allium; species Allium sativum. Next base: position 514,919,722 of record CM060924.1, read on the forward strand.
ATTATCACCTTGTGTTATCACGTTAGATCTATTCTATGCGATCTAATTTATCATCTTGTGTGATTATGTTAGAACTATTTTAACCTCTAGATCAAGATCATGTGATCCAATCTATCACCATGTGTTATTATGTTAGATCTAAACAAATGGGACATCTAAACTGCTGATTTAGACCTTACTGTGCTTATTGAGACATCATGTTATGTTCACTAGTTTTATGTTCATCTTGTTATGATAATAATTACATGTCCATGCCAGTATGTATGTTCACATTATCATGCTAAGTTTATGTTTATGCCAAGATGATCACTTTTGTTGCATTCCTATTGTTTTTCCCTATTATTGTTTATGACTAGGCCGTTGTCTATCCTAGGCATACTGCCAATTTTGTAAGGGCGCTAGTTAAGGAACAGGGGAAAAAGGGGTTAATATTGACATAATTTGAATATGAACATTTTTGGACATGTAATTAAAATTATTGGGTAAGATAGGTATTGACACCTATAAAAGGAAAAGATTAATTAATTTGTAAATTAATTAAAAATGGAATGTTTAGTAATTACAATTAGGAATTGTAAGTGTACTTATGACACGAGGTTAGGTTGCATTAGTGGTGGAAGTCTGCCCGGACCTGACTGGCATATCCAGCAGCCACTAATGTTGAACCGAATGTGGGAAGTCTAAGTACGCAATACGACTTGGGCTAAAACACGAGGTTAGGCCCAACTATGGAATAAGATTGCCCCAACCCAACTGGCATATCCAGCATCCACATGTTGCAGGCCTAATGTGGGAGGTCTAGCCCATTAGAAACCATAAGTGGACATGGTAATAAATTGCACTACTTAACCAAATCTAATCCCTAGGGATTGTATGATATAGAACTGAAGTTAGGGTTAGGTAAAATTGATTGGATCAGTGGGAGGTTAAGCAAATCTTGGGTAGGTGGGTAATATTAGTATATATAGGCCCACAACTTAACCATTAAACAAACATGCTTGGATCAGTAGGAGGTTAAGTAAATCTTGGGTAGGTGGGTAATATTAGTATATATAGGCCCACAACTTAACCATTAAACAAACATGCTTAGACCAGTGGGAGGGTTAAGGAAATCTTGGGTAGGTGGGTAGTATAAGTATATATAGGCCCACAAACTTAACCCGATAAGGTTATGTAATTAAAGACAACTAGTGGTATACATAATCGGTGGAAATAATAAAGTTGAGTAATAAAAAGACACCTTTTAGGGTTAACATAACTTGTAGAAATGATAGGGTTATGTATTAAAGTCACCTATGGGTAAGCATAACCGGTTGGAAGATTGGGGGTTATGTATTAAAGACACGTATAGGTAAGCATAACCAGTAGAAAGATTGGATTTATGTAATTAAAGACACCCTTTAGGGTAAGCAAAACTGGTAGAAATAAATAAGGTTATGTAATTAAAGACACAAAATGGTATACATAACCGATGGAAAAAATATATAATAAAGTTATGTAATTAAAGAAACCCTTTTAGGGTAAGCATAACTGACATAGGGCTATGTAATTAAACACACCTAAGGGTATACATAGTCAGTGGAAAACCTAGTGGGGATACAAGACATGGGGGAGCTTGTATCATATTGTGAGGGACACATTTCAGTCAGTAACCCGGAGTTGGAATCAAGTAAAGAACTCCGTACTAAGCGGAGAAGGGGCACGCTTACTGATTGATTGTAAGAGATCCAAACGAGACGGATGGTGTGGGTGGCGCAAATCGACTGGGGACATGTGCATGCATGGGTCGGGCAGAGGGGATTAAGACGACCGTCACACTAGTAGATATGGTTGTGCACACCATGGGTTGCCACTTTAGGAAGTGATACCTCCTACTGTTGGGCCAGCACATGATATCTACTGGGTAGGGAGTTGATCGATTAGGGTAGTGGTTAGGGTAAACTTGGGCGTATGACCTAAGCCTACCAACTTATAGTGCAAGGGTTCATCTCTTTCTAGATATACTAGTAACAGTGCAGAGTAATCATTAGAAGCATATACATCTTATCTTGTCTACCTTGTCACACCTGCCATTTATGCAGTGATCTCTCTTATCCATTTTATATGCCTATCATGTTACTTTTATTTATTTACTGGCTAAAAGTAACTATACTTGCCAGACTTTATTTCTGGGCTTTTTGTTTCCACTTCATTCTTTCGTTCCACCCCCTCCCCCAAGGTTCTCAAGGGAGGGAATTATCAGGCTTAGTCAAGATTCTGTTATCGTCTTGCTTGGAGCCTCTAGACGTATTTTGCTTAAGCTTCTATCTTTGCTACTATGGATTATGGTTTAGGGATTATGCTTTCTTTATTAATGCCTATTGTTTAAAGTACAAGACAGAACTTTTAATGATGTACTGAATTTGTGTATTTTCGGACATATGGTGTAACCGTGCTTTATGATTAATGAAAGTTTTCAATTCCGCTGTTATTTTATATCTATCTTGTAATTTTTCTTTTTTGTTTACTTGTAACGCTTCACGAAACTTAATGCATTCCCTTAGTGAGTGATATTAACGAACGTGGGGTGTCACACTTAGTATCGGAGCTGAAGGTTACCAGATTGGATAAAAATTTTGAAAATTATTTTCAAAAAGGTTTTAAAAGAAAGCATATACAAAAAGAAAAGTCTGTTTTGAAAAACATATTCCCCAAAGCCATAGGAAGTATATTTTGATTTTGCGCTTGATTCTTTTTTCATTTTTGTGTGGGAGGCCGCTTCTTCCTGAAAGGTGTCCACATTCTGGCATAATGCCACAGGTATGTTTAAACTATAGCACATATCGAAGGGCAATTAAGTGCCTAACCTCCATCTGTGGCTGCAAAAGTATCACCTGCACCTAATTTTCTCGAGCTTCGTAAGGTTTTCCGTGTGATGGAGGCAGCTTTCGAGAGACTAGTTAGCTTGTTACACAAATATGGTAAAAAGGAGAATAAGGGAGTTAGGTCTAATGAGCACAACCCAATGATGAGAAAAATGATGGATTAGGAAGGGAACATAGATGAAGTTCAAATAAAGGTGAAAAGGAAAAAGTTGAGGTTGAGGAAACACAAAATAAAAAGGTATGGGCCAAGAAAGGACGGCAACAACAACAAAAGAAGAGCGGAAAGAATGACAAGGCTAAAGGTAAGAAGAAGTGCCATAGTTGCGGACGAAAGGGTCACTTGGCCCAGCACAGCAGGAAAAGGAAGAATGCTTGCTTCATTTGTGAAGAGGTTGGACACTATTCTAGGGAGTGCCCAAGGAAGCAAGGGCAAGGTCAAGGGGCAGGAACCTCTGGAGGGCAAGCGATTGCTCTCGTGGCTAGTGCACCAGATAAAGGTAGGAAAGTTTCCATGGAGGGTTTGATTTCTCTTTCCGATCTTCCTATAAGAACCCTTTTTGATTCTAGCGCTTCGCATTCGTTTATATCTAGTTCGGTAGTTGAACCTCTGCACTTAGTTAATATTATGGTAGTGGATCCCATAGTTGCCTCAAACCCTATTGGTGGTTCGGCTCATTCATCTATGATTTGTTGGGGTTTGAGAATATTTGTGTTGGGCATCGAGTTTGAGGATGATGCATATGTGCTCGGGTTTATGGGATATGGGTTGATTCTAGGAATGGACTGGCTTACCACATATGGTGCCATTCTGGATAGTTAGAGGTGGGTCGTTAGGCTTCTGACTTGTCATGGGAAGACCCTCGAAGTTTCTTGTGACCCCCAAGGGTCTGTTATGCTTAGTTTCCTGGGTCTCTTGATGCACCTGTCAAAGATTTGCAATCTGTTCCAGTGGTTCAAGATTATTTTGATGTTTTTTTGATGAGGTATGGGACTTACCTCCAAGGCACGAGATCGATTTTCGCATATATTTGGTGGACAACGCAGAGCCAGTTGCATTACTAGTGCGCCATATGGCCCAAGGGAAAGAAGGGAGCTGAGTAAACAAGTAGGGGAGCTACTTGAGAAAGGGTTTTCTTTTGGGATAGGATGAAGAAAATGTAGCAGCGTAGTTTCTCAATATCTGATTTGCCAATAAGTCAAAGCTGAGCAAAGGGAGCTTGGTGGTTTACTTCATCCTTTAGAGGTCCCACAGTGGAAATGGAAGAGCATCTTCATGGATTTCATAGATGGTTTGCCCAGATCCACGAGGGGCAACACCAGCATTTGAGTGGTAGTAGATAGGCATACTAAGAGCACTAATTTTATTTCCAGTTAAGAGTAAGAGGATGACACCATGGTTGGCAGCAATTTATGTCCGAGAGATAGTTCGTCTTCATGAAGTACTTTCCAGCATCGTGAGAAATCGTGACCCCATCTTTACCTGCGAATTTTAGAGGAGCTTGCAAGAAGCATTAGGTACACAATTGTGTTTGAGCACCGCTTATCATCCTCAGACCAGTGGATAGACGGAGAGGGTGAATAGGATCCTTGAAGATCTTTTAAGATTGTGTATTCTAGGCTTCAGAGGGACTTGGGAAGAACATTTTCCTTTAGTAGAATTTGCTTATAATAACAGCTATCAGGCCAGCATCGGCATGGCACCCTTCGAAGCATTGTACGGGCGACCATGTATATCGCCAACTTGTTGGTGGGAATCTACAGAAAGATTATTACTTCGGCTAGATATGGTTAGGGAAACATCCGAAAAGATTGACCTTATTCGACGGCGGATAAAGACAACTCAAGATAGGCAAAAGTCCTATGCAGACAAGAGATGGACTGACATCGAATTCGAAGTGGGAGACTTGGTTTTTATGAAAGTATCGCCTTTAAGGAATGTGGTTCGCTTCGGATCATTAGGGAAGTTTGCACCTAAGTTTGTGGGACCATTTCCCATAACCGAGAGGATTAGCCAAATGGCCTACTAAGTAAAGGTCCCAGAAAATCTATCCGGTGTTTATGACGTTTTCCACGTCTCTCATTTGTGGAAGTGCCTGCATGACATCGCGGAAGTTGTTGAGCCAAGTATGTTGAAAGAAGTCGAAATGGAACAGGAGGCGATAGTTAGACGAGCCCCTACCCGTATTCTTGGGTCAGAGGTTAAGAAGCTACGCAATAAGGAGATCAAGTTGCCGAGGGTTCAATGGGGAGATAACCCAGAAGATGCGACTTGGGAGACGGAAGACAAGATTCGTGCTTCATTCCCTTTTCTTTTCGAGGGTATATTCTTAACAACTTTCCTAAGTTTTATCAATGCTTGTTTCTGACAATAGAATATATCTTATCCATCGTATTTTCGACCTTTAGATAGGAATCTTATGGATATAAACATGTGTATGAAACATGTTATATTTGATGGATGCAAGTGGATGTAAGTGTTTGCTAATGGTTGCCTGTGGACGCATATACACACACACATTAGGCACTACGATCGGCTCAATCATTCTCATACTGCATATGGATGTGTGTGCATTTTCTTTTCTTTTATGAATGAAAATGGATGAATTAGCATATGTATGTTGCATTTGGACGAATGAATGTGCACACATATAGAACTTATATGATATGATAGGTTTATTTACATACATATTGGATTCATGGCACTAACATACATTGCATTAAGGAGGTCAACTTAATCAGTAGACCACCTAATCTTCGCATTAGTATTGGGACATATACACACACCTTTGCATATATTCATATAAGCATTAGAAATCTTTAAGGACAATGGATGCTAGTGATTGGTGGACGAGTAGATGGATGATGGATGGTAGGATATGCATTCTTCTCGACTTAAAGATTTCGGGGATCAAATCCTTTGAGTAGGGGAGAATGTAACACCTCGAATTTTTAACGACACTAAAAGAGAATAAATTATATAATAATTAATTTAGATATTCAGACTTAGAAGAAACGGATTGCACAATTGCATCCGCCTCGAAGTTCTGGTCAAGATAGACATTTGGTTTGTGTAAAACTGACACCGTCCAAGGAAGTTATGAGAGTTTTAAGTTTGTATATGCATAGTAAAATTATATATATATATATATATATATATATATATATGAGTTAGAGATGAGTCAGAATTCTATCCAGAACAGTTCAAATTTGAAAAGTTCATCAGAGCGTCAAAATTCCCACTCTAGGGGGTCAACCCCCCTAGAGGATTGTCAAACTAGGAGTCGACCGACCCACAGGGGTGTCGACACCCCTAGGGATGAGGTGGCAATCGGTTTCAGAGGGATCTACAACCATAAATATGTTACTATTTCTCATATTTTCTTCATTGGAAGTCATGGAGGCCATATGCTGCTGGATTGCGAATTGAACCGTTTTCTACAACAACATACTTTGCAAATCAAATTCAAAATTCAAGATCCATTCTCTCTATTCTCTAATCATGACGCTGTGAGTTCTAGATGCTTTTAGGTTTAGATAAATAAAAATAAATTATGAAAGACTATGATTTGGATATGTGTACACCATTAATCTATGCTATTATCATATCTGATACTTTGTCATGATAGATCCATTTCTTTAGATCCAATGCAATTGTGATTATTCTGCTATGTCGTGATAGATCTATTTCTTTAGATCCAGATCAATTGTGATTATTCTACTATAATATTATTGTGGACCATGGTTTGTAACTATATTGTGGTTAATATAAATCTGTTAATTTGAATAGTTATGTCATTAGGTAGATCTAATCATTTATGTAAATCATGAACATATGCCACCTTGAATTGTTTAGGATTGGATCTAAATCTTTATCTAAATTGTATCGTCTATGGCATGCTATTATGTGGATTTGTGTAGATTTATTTCTAAACCAGTAGATCTAATTTATGTGGACACTGAAACCATTAGTCAGATCTAGATATCACCTTGTGTTATCATGTTAAATCTATTCTATGCGATCTAATTTATCACCTTGAGTTATCATGTTAGATCTATTTTAACCTTTAGATCTCCATCATGTAATCCAATCTATCACCATGTGTTATTATGTTAGTTCTAAACAAATGGGACATCTAAACTACTGATTTAGATCTTACTGTGCTTATTGAGACATCATGTTATGTTCACTAGTTTTATGTTCATCTTGTTATGATAATAATTACATGTCCATGCCAGTATATATGTTCACATTATCATGCTAGCTTTATGTTTATGCCAAGATGATCACTTGTGCTACATTTCTATTTTTTTTCCCTATTATCGTTTATGACTAGGCTGTTGTCTACCCTAGACATACAGCGAATTTTTGTGAGGGCGCTAGTTAAGGAATGGGGAAAAAAGGGTTAATATTGGCATATTTTGAATATGAACATTTTTGAACATGTAATTAAAATAATTGGGCAAGATAGGTATTGACACCTACAAAAGGAAAGGATTAATTAATTGGTAAATTAATCAAAAATGGAATGTTTAGTGATTACAACTAGGAATTGTAATTATACTTACGACACGAGGTTAGGTTGCATTAGTGGTGGAAGTCTGCCTAGACTCGACCGGCATATCCAGCAGCCACTAATGTTGAACCTAATGTGGGAGGTCTAAGTATGTAAATACGACTTGGGCTAAGACACTAGGTTAGGCCTAACTATAGAATAAAACTGCTCGGACCCGACCGACATATCCAGAATCCACATGTTGTAGGCCTAATGTGGGAGGTTTAGCCCATTATAAACCATAAATGGACATGGTAATGAATTGGACTACTTAACCAAATCTAAACCATAGGGATTGTATGATACAGAACTGAAGTTAGGGTTAAGTAAAATTGATTGGATCAGTGGGAGGTTAAGTAAATCTTGGGTAGGTGGGTAATATTAGTATATATAGGCCCACAACTTAACTGTTAAATAAACATGCTTGGATCAGTGGGAGGTTAAGTAAATCTTGGGTAGGTGGGTAATATTAGTATATATAGGCCCATAACTTAACCATTAAACAAACATGCTTGGATTAGTGGGAGGGTTAAGGAAATCGTGGGTAGGTGGGTAATATTAGTATATATAGGCCCACAAACTTAACCCGATAAGGTTATGTAATTAAAGACACCAAGTGGAATACATAATAGATGGAAATTATGAAGTTATGTAATTAAAAGACACCTTTTTGGGTTAACATAACTTATAGAAATGATAGGGTTATGTATTAAAGACGCCTATAGGTAAACATAACCGGTTGGAATATTAGGGGTTATGTATTAAAGACACCTATAGGTAAGCATAACCAGTAGAAAGATTGGAATTATGTAATTAAAGACACCCTTTAGGGTAAGCACAACTGGTAGAAATAAATAAGGTTATGTAATTAAAGACACCTGTGGTATACATAACCGATAGGAAAAAATATAATAAAGTTATGTCATTAAAGACATCCTTTTAGTGTAAACATAACTGACATAGGGCTATGTAATTAAACACACCTAAGGGTATACATAGTCAGTGGAAAACCTAGTGGGGATACAAGATAAGGGGGAGCGTGTATCATATTGTGTGGGGCCTATTCCAGTCGGTAACCCGGAGTTGGTATCAAGTAAAGAACTCCGTACTAGGCGGAGATGGGGCACACTTACTGATTGATTGTAAGAGATCCAAACGAGATGGATGGTGTGGGCGGCGCAAACTAATCAGGGACATGTGCGTGCATGGGCCGGGTAGAGGGGGCTAAGACGACCGTTACACCAGTAGATATAGTTGTGCACACCATGGGTTGCCACTTTAGGAAGTGATACCTCCTACTGTAGGTCCAACAAAGGATATCTACGGGGTAGGGAGCCAATCGATTAGGTTAGTGGTTAGGGTATACTTGGACATATGACCTAAGCCTACTAACTTATAGTGGGAGGGATCATATCTTTCTGGATATACTAGTAACAGTGCAGAGTAATCATTAGAAGCATATACCCCTTATCCTATCTACCTTGTCACACTTGCCATTTATGCAGTGATCACTCTTATCCACTTTATATGCCTATCATGTTACCTTTATTTATTTACTGGCTAAAAGTAACTAGACTCGCCAGACTTTATGTCTGACCTTTTTGTTTCCTCTTCTTTTTTCCCTTCCCCCCCCCCCCCCCCAGATTGTCAAGAGAGGGAATTCTCAGGATTAGTCAAGATTCTGCTATCATCTTGCTTGGAGCCTCTAGACGTATGTTGCTCAAGCTTCTATCTTTGCTACTATGGCTTATGGTTTGGGAATTATGCTTTCTTTGTCAGTGCACTCTGATGTTTAAAGTATAAGACATAAGTTTTAAGGATGTAATGATTTTATGTATTTTCGGATAAATGGGTTAACTGTGCTTTATGATTAATGAAAGTTTTTAATTCCGCTGCTATTTTATATCTGTCTTGTAATGTTTCTGTTCTGTTTACCTATAACGCTTCACGAAACTTAATGCATTCCCTTAGTGAGTGACATTAATGGACGTGGGGTGTCACAAACTCAAAGACCGGAAAATCCCTAGAAGCCAAGGCTTCTCCACCATCGTCACATACATATGATTCTACCGACAGTGGTAGCTCGGTTGGTCGTGAGTTTAAGACTACTGAAGGATCCTTTCTTTCTGAAACAGCCGGTTCACCTGAAGTATCTGAGCACGGGGAACAAACTATGAGATTGCACTCTACGGTCATACATGAAGAGGTCGAGAACGGGGATATTATTAGCGAAGATGCACTTGCGGCTCCAGTAGCCCCGGATATGTTGCCTGATTCAATTATCTTGGAAAATTTGATGAACTCGATACCATCGCTCATGGATGCCAAAGTAGTTAGGAAGATGGCACAGTGGTTCAATATACCGGTGGGTGATGTCCGTGCACCGGGAGAGGGTGGCAGGGCTCAAGCGCCGCCCGAGGGTCTTACTTCTTGGAACAGACAAGCTTGCTTTTCCGGTTGTGTGCCCCCGGCCATTGACTTCATTCAGGATATGCTGTGCTATTTTTGGCTTCCCCCCTTGCAATTGCATCCAAATGCTTATTCTTCACTCTTGGACACTTACGTTCTCTACCGAGAATATCTACACTTAGAACCTACTGGAGAGGCCATTCGATATTTTTTCAATCTGAGGAGAACGTCTAGCGAATTGTCCTTTCAATGGTTCCTGGAAGCATCATCTACCACCAAAGTCTTTGTCGGGAAGTGGTCTAGGCCGTCGGTGTTTATGCAGGACTGGTTTTTTTGTGCGTTGCCCTCCTGGATTTGCAAAGAGGTGGATAGAAGAGAGTAAGTATTTTCGAACTTTGCTTCTTACTATATGGTTCTTGGATCCCGTGTCTCACTGTTCTTTGATCACAGCAGGAAATACAGAGGCACCCACCAGTGAGGAGTACCAGCAACGCCTTAATGCTTTGCGAGTGATCCCCGAAGAGTCACGTAAAACTGATACTGTGACAAGTCAAGAGCGCCTTCGTCGTGCTGGGTTTCTTTGAATGATTGGGCTATAATCAGGCCTGCCGTTGCGAGATGTATACCAATGGGGAAGGTGACAGAAGATCCTGTGGCTTCTGGTTTGAAAAGAAAGTTGCCTACTGCTAGGTCCAAACCCAAAAAGGATGTTAAGTTCCAAGGAGATGCATGTGGAGATGGGGCTGGTGGCGTGGAGACAGTCACCCGGGACGAGTCTTTGCTGGAAGCTTCCGTCCCACCCCGATGAGTGGGGCGGAGGGAGGAGCATCGGTCGGTCCACAGTCCCTTGTGACTTCTCGAGACGCCGCCGCCTCGCTTGAGGCAGTGGACTAGTTTGCTAGTCTGAGTGAAGTTGCTATAGACTTGTCTTCGTGGCAGGATATGACTAGTATGGAAGAACTAGCTCTCGCTGCGAAGGAGTTAGTTCCTTTGAGCGGATCACAATCTGGTTTATTGAGAGACACTTAGGGCATACACTCATACATACCGCATAGCCTTTAGGCTCCCATGAGCGTGTGACTCATCTAACTTTTATTCATTCCTTTGATAAGTAATATAGCTAGAGGGCGAGGTTATGGACATGGAGGCTACCAACGCCCTAGGAATCCTTTCTTCAAGCTCTTTAGGACAGAGACCAGCTTGTATGATGCTCCACCCCCACCGAATCGTGGTAGTGAGCACCAAGGTAGAGATCAATCTCCATGATCTCCGAACCCTCCCCCTCCGATTTGGGTGTCCGCGGGAGACTCTTGGCTTATCGTAGGGAGTTCCCGGCGTCCGCCTTTGATAGCTTCTTTAACTACCAAACCATTGGTTCCTACTCCAACTGCTAAAGGGTGGGAGCCGCCACTCGACCAGTCAAGACTAGAGAGGACGACCACAGTGGGGAGGCAAGACCTTGTAGAGCCCAAGTGGAAAGAGCTTTCCATAGACAAAAAGAAAACATTACTGAGGCGGAACTTTCCTCAGCATTATTTATGAGATAAAGTTCATCCCTAATCTCCACCCGTCCTCTGTCAGGGAGTCCGGGGATGTCTGGATGCGCGTGAAGGTTGAATACCATCAGGCTAACCAACTTATAAGGTACTCCCGCCAACTCTCAGAATTTATTAGGAAGAAAAACCTAGAGCTCTTCAACTAGGGGTTGGTCTTTGATGTCGAGCGGATCACCATCGACAATTTGAACACTGAACTAGGTGAGTTTGCAAATGTTATTGTGTGCGCATTGTGGCCCATTCCTACGCCCTTGAATAATAACTTGTGGGCTTCGTTATTGTAGCGGAGATGAAGCAAGCATATGAGGAACTCAAAAGGGAGGTTGATCACTCCCGCTCGTCTTTCGCGAAGACTATAGCTGATCTAACCACCGATAACACGACCCTAAAGAGGGAAAAGGCCGAGGTGGACGGGGCATGAGCCGACCTGGAAAGGCAAAACGCGAGAGTCACCCAGCTCCAAGATGACAATAATGCTTTGAGAGCAGAGAATGACAGCTTGAAGAGACAGCTTAAGGCGATGAGTAAGGCGAAGGAAGATGAAGAGGCCAGCAATAGAGACGTATTCAGCACGGTCGATGGTTTGAATGCCAAACACCTGATGGAGGTGGAGCAACTGCGGGAGCAACTGGAGGATACAAAATTCCGGGTAGAATTGTCTGTAGAGGAAGATATCAAAAAAATGTATGTTAAGGTCTTGAGATTCAACGGAATCTCGTGGGTTGATAATTATTCCCGTGAGCTAGCCCAGACCTAGAAGAGGTTGGTTCCGTAAGAAGCCTATTTGTGCCAAGTGGATGTGAGCACTTTAAATGAATGTTAACTCATGATAGATCTCCTGACCGACGAGGAGCATGAAAAGTTGGAGGAAGGGAGGAGACTGCTACTAAGGGATGCCGAAAGGGAGAGGCTGGCGAAGCTCGCCGCTGAAAAGGGGAAGTCTGTGCTGATTGAGAGTGTGCATGTTACGAAGGCCTTCGCAGGGGGAAGATCTTACCGGCCATTGGCTCCTAGATTTGTTACGGCTATTGATCCCGTAGCCCCGGCTCGGGTTTCGACTGAGTATGACCCCAAGCATCTTGAGCTAGGAGAGACCAGATTCACCTTACCTGCTATGACGAGCACCCTTCCCATTCTATCTACACCATCTTTGACCGGAGGTAAATTCCCTTTATCGTGAATCCCTGAGGATGATGTAGTTACCGAATTTGTGGACTAAAAGGTTGTGTTTTTACTGTGTAACCACTCCTGGACTTACCATGACATCGGGCCCTGCCCCCGTGTTCCCACAAATGACTGAGTCTGAGACAGGACCCAGGGGAATGCAATTTGGAGAAGGCGGCGATCAGTTAGACACCAACTCGGATATAACTCCCAGCCTTTATGAAAGCCTTATCGAGGAAGGAGAGATGGCTGATGAACAAAGTGCTCATGCCAAAGGCCCAAAGGAAGCCGATGTGCCTTCATAGCGACTATGGTGGAGGCCCAAAAAGCCAAAATGATGGCTAAGTGTGAAGAGGTAGAGGAGAAGCAGAAGCACGACGAGGCTGCTAGGAAGGAGGTCCTATTGAAGACCAAATGGGATGCAAAGGCGAGAGCCGCTGAAACAGTTTCGCGGAGTAAGGCCAATGAGGAGGCAGAGATGAAGAGTGCTCCTGATAATGCCCAGAAGAAAAGGGAGGATGAGGAAGCCCAGTAGAGGGCCACCGAGACCCTTGATAAAACCAAGGCTTGTGATGTCAAGATGCATAAGTCCCAAAAGCTTGGTGAGCGACGGGCTGCTAGAGAGGCCAAGGGGAGAGTTGAGCAGGAAGGAAGGGAGATCCCCAAGAAGAGCGATGTTGTAGTTGGCCTTGCTGCCAGAAGTGCCCTCATGCCTACGTTGCATACCACCCTTATTGATATCACTGAGATCTCTTGTGGCGATAGTGCAGACGAGAAACGCCTCTCGGCTTCTCATAAATCGACTACTTCCCAGAAGAGCCGAGGAGGCAAGAGTGGGTCCGGAAAGAAGAGGCCTGGCGCGAAGGATGAACCATCAAGTGCAGAATCTGCAAAAAAGAAACACAAGTACAAAAAGAAAAGACACGATTAGTGTTAGCAACTTAAGTAGAAGTTATCATTTATTTTGGTGGCTTAGGCTGACAGTTTACGCGAGTACGGGCCTCGCTTTTGGTTTTTCAAAACATGGTGTGGTTTTCATGTACACCCTGTCATTAAAAAAGAAAGATTCCAGACATGTATTTTGTCAAATTTGTATGCGTGAAAATTAAATATGAATTAGTAAAGATCGCAGTTTATGTCAAGTGTTCGGATGTTCTTTTTATGTTTTCAAGTGTCATATACTTGCATAAGCATACTTATCATTACACGCAACACAAAAGCGATTGGGGGCTGCTCTCTGGGTAAAATGTTCCAGAGGGGCGAGATAGAGCACTGGATTCAGTAAGTCTTCCTCAGCTCAGGAAACCCATAGTTCGTGAAACCAGGCTGGGCGCCTACTGCATTTGGTTGCTCGGGGTTGATCCCAAGTATAAGGAAGGCGTAGGGCATCGTGATTTGCGGTACGCCCGGTGGGTCGATCTCCCATCGTTCGTCGCGTTGTGGCGAGCCGTAAATGTCATTTATTCGCCTGAGAAGAGAAGCCTGGATCATCAGCCCGGAGGGTCTGATCTAGCCATGGGCAACCCCTTAGCCTTTAATCTTAGGGGTAGAAACGATTTTAGGGTCGGTCTCGACGCTGCGTCAAGGTTCGAACGAGACCCGCAGCTAGGGGAGAAATTTACATCACTCCTGACTGGCTGTTGGGTGGCCCTAAGTCGCTTGGGACTTGGGCGCGGAATGATTTATCCTCGATCTTGGCATGGGGCCGAGGTTCGAGTTCGTGGTTGTTTATATTTCGGTCACGCCACAGGCCGGCGAATCGAGTAGCATTGCCGGCTCCCGTGATCGAGGTGTCGGTCGTAGCCAGTGATGTTTGTCCTTGATGTTAGCTTGAGGTTCGGATGGCGGCACCAGCTCCCATGACCGGGGGCCAGTACGGTGATCGATTGATTACATGCCATCTGGTTGTCGGGACTTAATCAAACGTATCGTGCGCGGGATAAACATAAAGAAGAGATAGGAAGTTGAACATCGTTTCTACTAATAACTTTAGCCGTATTAGCCTTTACAATGACTTGAATTGCTAGAAAACAAAACATCGTTGGAAAGCATAAACAACTGTGTACTAAGTTTATGTAAAGTAGTGGCGGAGATGTTCACTGTTCCATGGCCTTAGGAGTTCAGCTCCGTCCATGGTTGCGAGTTTGAAAGACCCATTGCTGAGCTTCCGTTGTATGGAGTACGGGCCTTCCCAACGAGGGGCGAGGACAGTTGGTAGAGGAAAGACCCGTTATAAGACAAGGTCGTCGATGCTGAGGTCCTCATGCCGGACCCTGGAATTGAAGTATCGGGCTACTCGTTGCCATTGGGCGACAACTCTGAGGTTGGCTTTGTTCCTCTTTTCTTCTAGCAAGTCCAATGATCCCAAAAGTAAATATTGGTTTATATTTGGATCGAAATAAGTAACTCAATGAGAATTAAGCATGAGCTCAATGGGGATAACTGCTTCGGATCCGTAGGCGAGGACGAAAATAGTGTATCCGGTTGTCGTCTTGTGGGTGGTTCGGTAGGTCCATAAGGTTAGATGAAGTTTGTTCGCCCACATGCCCTTAGCCTTTTCCGGATGCTTCTTGATAATGGACTTGATGGTCTTATTAACTGCCTTGACTTGCCCATTGGCTTGGGGATGAGCCACTGCAGAGAATCTTTTTTCGATGTTGTGATGCTGACAGAAGGGTTTGAATTCGGCGCTCTCAAACTGAATGTCGTTATAGAAAATGATAGTCTGAGGGACCCTATATCGAATAATGATGTTACGCACAACGAAGTTGATCATCTTCTTGGTGGTGATGGCGGCAAGAGGTTCGGCCTCTGCCCATTTGGTAAAATAATCAACTGTGACGAAAGCGTATCGTGCCCCGCCTCTGGCCATTGGAAGAGTTCCAATGTTGTCGATTCCCCGCATGGAGAATGGCCATGGGCTGATCATTTGCTTCAACTCTGTAGGCGGGGCTCTTGGGATCTTGAGAAGTGCTGGCACTTGTCACACTTGCGAGCGTAGCCTGCGGCGTCTTGATCGAGCATAGGCCAATAATAGCTATGTCTAAGTATTTTTCTTTCCGAGGTTTGTCCTCTAGTATGGTCTCCGCACTCATCCTCATGTATATTAGTTAATACTTTAATGGCATCGCGATGGGCTATGCATCTAAGCAATGGGATGGAGAAACTTCTATGGTAGAGCACCCCACCCACAAGAAGATAGTGAGGAGATTGGTGGGTGAGCACTCGTCTTTCCATATAGCTTCCCGGAAGTGTCCCATGCTGCAGGTAATTCTTGATTGGTGTCATCCAAGATTCAGTTTAGGATTCGGTGTTCATGATCGTCTTGGTCTGCATTTGCTTAAACTAGGGGAGTTGAGCACTTCGATGGGGGCGAAACCCAAGAGTTGCGGATCCTCAGAGCTGGCCAGTTTGGCTAGTGAATCTGCTTTTTCATTTTGCTCTCGTGGAATGCGCATGATGACAAAATGGTCGAAGTAAGAGAGAAACTCCTGAACTTGGGTTAAATATAGGGCGAGTCGTCCCTCCCTCGCTTGATATTCTCTTTGCACTTGTCGAACAATAAGTTGTGAATCGGAGAAGATTTGGATGGTCTTTAGTTTGAGCTCAACCGCGATTCTGAGTCCGGCGATCAAGGACTCATACTGCGCGTTTTTATTGGAAGCAGGGAAATATAGCCTTAGCACGTAGTATATCAGGCGTTCTTCGGGGGTGATGAGTAAGACTGCGGTGCCAGAGCATTTGTTGTTAGAGGAGCCGTCCACAAACAATTTCCATTGAGCGTCAGGAGCTTCAGCGTTCTCTGCAGGAGTCTCCTCGGGACCAGTGAAATCCAGTATGAAATCTGCGAGAGCTTGGCCGAGGATGGCTTGTTGGGGGATGAACATTATCTTAAATTGGCTTTAGCTCCATACTCCACTTTAATAGCCGCCCAGACGCCTTGGGTCGCTGTAGGACTGGTTGTAATGGCTGGTCGGTGAGAACCTTTATGGGATGGGAATGGAAGTATGTTCGAAGCTTCCGAGAAGAAATCAACAAGCAGAATGCCAGCTTTTCCATCTTCGGGTAGTTCTTTTCTGCCCCCGTCAATCGTTTACTTATGTAGTAGATGGGTCGTTGGACGCGGTCCTCACACTACAAGAAAAACCGCATATAGCCGCAGCAGAATCCGCTTCTAATCCATCGCTAAACAGGCCTTAGCGACGGATTTCCTGCATGATGGTGTGGTCGGTAAAAACCATGACGGTATCTGTGTCAGATTTTGCGATGGAATTTAGCATGAGTTTTCTAACGGTTTTCCGTCATTTTAATAATTATATAATAAAAATAAAATTTATATATTAATTTAATTTTAATTTATATACTGACTATTTACCGACGGATAATTAATTTATAATAATTTATTATTTATACAAAAACATCGGTAAATCCTTGCTAATTAGCATGAGATCAGCAACAAAATATTTTTTATATCAAACATTTTCTGTAGGTAATTCATCGCTATTCCCTTTCTATTCTACCAATAAACATTCTTTCATGTTTCTTGCATATAGCTTTTCTAAAATACTATCGTTCAAATATCAATAATAAAATAAGTAGCATAACCCAACTAAAAAAATAAAGAATGCAGTTATGAATACAATACACAAATTTATTACTATTTAACATAAAATAGTACAATATAATACATGTCATTTACAATTAATGCAATACATATACAATTGTACTCTCAACTATTAAAAAACCAATGCTCTAAACTTAGCTCCCCTCAATCAACTTATGGTCAACATCTCAAGTTCGCTTTCTTTTTTTCCATCACAAAGTAGTTAGCAATAGGAACATCATCATCTACTAGCCCTCACACCAAACATCTCTAAGTTAACATCTTGATTTTCTTCCATTTTACGTGCATGTAACGGAAAATATTAACAACGATACTGGCATGATGAAATGAGCCGATCGACATAAACATAACGACAAAACAAAAATCATTGTGGCAAGAGCTAGACTAACACATAAAGGAAAAAAGCAACTTAGTATTTTTTGCAATAGAATTTGTATTGTATTTGTATATGATCAGTTTTGAATAGAACAGTGATAGTAACAAATTTCGATCCATATTGAAAACCAATTTCAATGCATACTTCTTTAGTTATCGGCATGTCGAGAGAGAAATAAAATCATCAAACATATAACCAAATTTCAATCCAGATTGAAAACCGGTTTCAACCTCAAACAAAGTGCTACTTAAATTAAACGTATAACTAAATATTTAAATAAAAACTAACCACATCAAATCTCAATTTGAGAAACATCTCTGATTTGACAATTCAAAACAATCGCATTCAACTCCGATTCACTTGACACGGGGCAGGAACCACAGTGATTTCCAGCAATTGATGAGGATTCCAGCCTGCATCAAGCAAATCATATTCTTTTTACATGTGAATTCATACACAAAGTTCACATATGCAAACTAAATGTGCTACAAGATCAACATCTAAAAAGCTAACTCTTTAGCAAGAAAACAGACTAAGCAAGCTCTATACTAACTAGGCATGAGTTGCTAACACTACAACAGTATCATTTTTTCATACGACATAACAAATGCATGCAAACGCATTGTTAAAATTCAATGGACATCCATTTGATTTAATCTCATAAATGCACAGAAGACAAGCCATCTTTTATCACTTATCAATAACCAAATGCAAACTGAAAGACAGTAGGATTAGAGTGAATCAACAAATTGACCTATTATTGGAAACAAATTATGAGTATAAAAACAATAGCAAAGTTTCTTCCTAAATTGATAAACAAGAAAATCAGCTAGTGCCATCAAAGGAGAACAATGCAATAGCCACATAGCAGTAACAAAAGAGGTGGTTTACCTGTTGTGCTCTTGAATGAAATTAGAGTTCTTCACATCCTCCCTTGTTAAATCAGCTGTGAATTTGGAGATGATAGCGCCAGTGACAGCAAATCCAACCAGGAAAGGCCAATTATGATTCCATACTGATAAAAAAAGAAACACAATTTTAGCTCTATTTTATTAAAAAAGAAAAATAAAACTTGAAAAATACATTCATAAAACAGAGATGCAGTCTGGCTTTATAGAAATGCATATATCTACAAGATATAGAAAAATGCTTTGAATGTATCTTCAGATTCCCTTTGTTCAGAATTTCAAGATAATGATAAATCAAAATATAAGTTGTAGTATGAAGGGCACCGACATGTATTAGACTCCAAAACTGCAGTTTTACTTGTGATAAATACTAAGAAAAGCTCACAGGCAGATGCTGAAACCATTATGACACCTGAAACTAAATTTAGTTGCATTAAAAAATTAACTTGCGTCTCCAAGGAAGATCTAAAGATAATAGAG
Organism: Allium sativum; assembly: GCA_030737875.1. NCBI lineage: Eukaryota > Viridiplantae > Streptophyta > Magnoliopsida > Asparagales > Amaryllidaceae > Allium > Allium sativum. Next base: position 514,938,656 of record CM060924.1, read on the forward strand.
GGCATATCAATTCCTCTAATTTTGATATGTCCTGCAGATGAAATGAAGTCATGTCAGGGATTTATGCTGGAAAAAGGTTACTTTGGTCTTGATAGTGAAAACAGCTAACACCATGCTCAAGACCTTATTGGTCTCGTATTGATAGAGAAGGTATGGTTCTTAGAGGAGGAGAAATTACCAACTGTCAGCAAATCCTCTGATCCAAAAATACTCATGAACTCTTTGTACGACATTATACAAGAACCAATCGGATCGGGAGGAGTTTTCGTTTCACTTTCATCCAATGGCATGCTCGATAAACTCACGGAACTGGACGTACAGTATGTATAGGTCCATATATGCAGTTTAGGTGAAAGATATAAAGCAGGAGTAGCTGGCAACCCTTTGTTTCTTGGTCTGATTAAATCTAGGGAAGCAGATATGGAGATTAACATAAATATGATGCAAGGTGGCAAAGTAATAGAAGTGGAAGAAGAGCTCAATATCATATTCACAATGAAGCATCCCAGTAAGATATGCAAATCAATCAATAAATTGTAGTTTTTTGCTGTGGAAGAGCAGCATGCACATGTAAAAATGGTTAAGGCAGAGGGGAAGCTTATTGAGCAAGTCCACCCAATTCCAAATGAACCGAACTCATATCGATTTCACTCTTCTATTTACAGTGCATTGGGCAACTACTCTCTCGATTATATTTGTACCATCCTCGTCTTTTGGGATGAATAATGTTTTATGATTTCAGCTATTTATAATATTAGTGTCAGCCAAAAAAAACTTTGATAATTGATGAAAAAAAATTAGTGCTAGATTCAGAACAACAATACAAATCGAAAAAATGGATTATGACATTAATATCAATACCTACGAGAAGAAAGGAAGATAAAGTCACTCTTGATAAAAAGTCTTCGCTTTTAGTTTACTACTTTGGTTTCGATACTAGCTTGAATTGCAAAATCAAATTGCCTCCAGAATCAAAATGAATTGGGGGTGAGCAGGAAAAAGGGTTAGATGGAAATAAATGTTAATAAAAAATGAGGCGATAGCTGTGTGAGAATAGTCGATGAAGTTTTCTTTAATGCGAGCGGATGGCAAAGATCGTGACTTGGGTTAAAAATCCAACAGAGAAGGATTCTTATAGTATTAGGATGCAGATTGATAAAAAGATCATGAGTTGGGTTAAAAATCCAACGAAGCAAGATTTTGAGAGTATTAGGATGTAGATTGATAATGGGTCAATGAAGTTATGAAGGATTTTCTTCCAACGGTTTAGAAAAAGAAGAAGGCGTACATATGATGTAACTTTTACAAGAGGGAAATATAACTCAAACTGGTAGACGTGAAAAAGTTGTCCAAAATTTGTAATTCTATGAACAAAATTACAGTTAACTATGTAGTGGTCCGATTAATTAAAATTTTGTTAACTTTTAGGATTATATGATTAGCTTAAATATTTTAGCTTTAATAATTAACACATTATAATTTTTTTAAAGCTTTGATAAATTCGGTTTGATTTTAAAATTTAATTTGCACTAAAAATTCATTAAATAAGGATAGAAAAAAATATTTCCATTTTCGTATAATTATCTCTTCGGTAGTGGTTTTTTTTAAAAAAATAAATTTATATCTAAATAATCTGATTTAAGATTTATAGTGAAACACCCCACCTCCATCAAGGTCACTCACAAAGGGAATGCCTTAACTTTGGTGGAGGTTTATAAGTAAAAGCCACAGATGAACTCAAGACAGATATAAATACACATATTTTAAACAGCGGAAACCAAACAAACTTTTATTTCATCAATACGAGTATCAAACAAAGATTTCCATAATTGTTTCAAAATACTTTCAACATTACAACCTCATAACTGCCTTGTTTATTAAAGAAGCATGAAAACATAAATAAAGTGACAAAAATCTCCGTAGTGATATCCAAAGCCATTATCCGAGCAAGAAAGATCCAAATCATACATCAACGTTCTTGGTGCTTGTAAAGAGCCTGACTGAGTTGAGTTGTTTCCTCCCTGTGGATCTAGGGCGGAGAACGAAAGAAAAGAAGACGAAAAGAAAATAGGGTCAGACATAAATCCTGAGTAAATCTAGTAACTCTTCAATATGTGAGTAAGAAAAGGATATGATGGATATAAACTAAAAATAGGAAAGTGTCACAGGCTAAGGATGTGTCGAATGTACTATCACACCCATACTATATCTCTGCACCTACTCGAGTTTATTCTAACTGGCACCCCATGGTGAGGGTGAAGTGATCCCCATTCTTATTAAAGATCGGCTCCTACTCGCGTTAACATGTGTCATACGGCCCCCAAGAATTGAAGATACCTATGCTGGTCCCACCATGGGGTGTATCAAGACCCATGGTGGCGGCCCCGACACAAAACTAGAAGACATAGGTTATACTACTGGTGTCCCCGGTGCCCTGGTTGTCTGCTTCGGAGTGTGTGCACGCCCGCACCCCGTTAGACCTGCACTGTGCACCCACCGCCGTCGTTTGACCGCTTACAATCAGCCCAGTAATCGTGCCCTACCCTACCTAGTTTCAAGGTACCGTTGATACCTAACTTTGGGTTACTACTGAAACGGGTCCCTCGTTACCAGGATTTTCTAGTCAAACATGTTAAGTGGTTAAGTGTCTGTATTTACCTAACCCCACCCATCAATTCTTGTTAACATGTTGAATTTGGTTAAGTGTTATAGTTGACTTAACCCTACCATCTGTCCTTAGCCTCTTAGGAGCACCAGACCACTCACATTAGACAGGTATTGCAATGGTTACTGGATATGCCGGTCGGTTCCGGGCAGGTTTACACCGTAGCTCAGTCTAACCTCGGGTCCTTATTGGGCTCAATGCTTAACCACCCACATTGGATAGGTATTGTTGTGACTATTGGACAGCCGGTCGGGTTCGGGCAGGTTTACATCACAACTCAATCCAACCTCGGGTTAAGCATATCGTGTTTTCTAAATTTACATGTTTTATTACTTTTCAACTATATGTAAATGTCATATCCTTTATTTTTGGGTATTTCAATTCATACCGCTTATGTGTCATAATCATTGGCATGTGCCAAACATTCCAACATATATTTTCATATTTTACACCCAACGTTATTACCCCCGTTTGTTCGCAACGTTATAACATGTGTTGGGCTTGTCACAATTCAGCCCAACTTTATAAACGTGAGGAAAAGGGGAAATCATGAACATGTAATACATAAAGGTGTGTGGCGCATGAACTTGCAATTAGGCGATTCAACTAACATATAACATGGGTATGTGAACTTGCATTCGAATCAAAGTATGACTAAGTAAGTGACATATGAAATGGCATAGTTTTAGGCAAATACAAACTTGTGTTTAAACATGTTAACTTGGCATAATATCGACCACAAAACGAGCATGTTATATATTCATCAAAATGTACAATTTTTACATCTAATCATATAGCCTATTTCAACATGAACTTGCATAGTTTATGAAACCCAAATGATGTTTGACATAGAACCAATAATATTTTGCAAATAAACATGAACTTACATAGTTTATGAAACATAGATCCAAATATGCTTGCAAACATAGATCTAATTATACTTGCCAATAAACATAAGGATGATATCATAGGTTTTGGGTCATGTAGGCATAAAAGGTCCATAACATGTTTACACAAATTCTAATTTAGACTAAGGGAATATACATAGTCCATGCCATCGACATATACAAAAAGAGATAAATTTCTAGTTTTTGCAACAAGCTTGCAAGTGCCACTGTTTTTCATACACAATTGTTTAATAGGCTTGCATTAATTAATTTATGCCACAAACATCAATACACAAGTCATGATAGAACCATCACAATACACAAAGATTATAACAACACGATTCTATTTTCATTTACATCGAATCACATCACAGTTTTTATTCATATTTTGAAAGGTCACTATACTTACAACGTGTGATGAATTCTTGTTTTCTGATTTCTGCTATTCTGATTTGGAGATGCTCTCCTTTGGGTAGCAAAGTTGCGTTGAATGATTTGATTAAGCTTTGATCTTCTTTTAATTTGATTCGTCTCTTAGGCTTGTTGGCCTGTCTCTAGGCTTTCTAATTGACGGCCATTCCTAGTTCCTCTCCAACAGCATGACAGCTTTTGTATTTTATTATTTGTGTGAATTTAGGGTTAGACTTGAGTTGTATTTATAGAATTTTAAATTGTTTTGAGCCGTCGATGAAGCTAGGGTGAATCTAGACCATCCGTCTCAAGAGAGGCCAATAAGAAAGAAACATGTAAGCCCTAGTGACTCAGCCAAGCATCAGAATTCGACCAGACCCTGACCAGGCCAGCCAGGACCTGACCAGCAGGTCTTTCTGACCTGGGCGCACTTGGCAAGTGTGCCAGGCCAAAATTTTACTGGCGCACTTCCCAAGTGCGCCAGTTCAACTTTGTCCTGGCGCACTTCACAAGTGCGCCAGTGCATTCTGACCCGTTTTTCGGTTTTTCTGCCCAACTTCGTTCGTCCATATCTTCTTCATACGATATCCGTTTTGTGCAAACTTGAACTCTATCTCAAGAAGAATTTCGAGACGAACGCAATGGCATAACCCATTTCCCTTGATTCTATCATTTATAATTAATTATACTTTAATTCGTGAAGCTTAACGTTATAGAATTCACGGGGTGTTACATTCTCCCCCACTTAAAAGGATTTAGTCCCCAAAATCTTCAGGTTATGAAGAATGTATATCCTACCATCCAACAGTCCATCTACTCAACCAACAAACACAGGCATCCACTGTCCTTAAAAGACTTCTAATGCTTCATGATCATATGCATAGTGTGTGTACATGTCCTTATCTAACGCAGAAATCAGGCGGTCTACTGATTCAGTTGACCTCCTTAATGCGAATCATGTAAGTGTCATGAATCCATTATGTATGCAAATTCTTCCTACTCATAATTCTACATGGGTGCACAATTATTCATACAAATGCAACGACCATATGACAGCATATCAAGTTTACAACCATATACAAATAAGAATACATATATGCATATGCAGTATGAAGTGATTGAGCCGATCTAAGACCTAGGTTGTGTGTGTATATGCATCCACGAGCAACCACTAACAACCACTTGCAACCACTTGCAGCCATCAACCATAACATGTTTCAAATACATGTTTACATCCAAAGGGGTTTCTACCTAAGGATAAAGGTTAATATCGAGGAGATATACCTAAAAAAGATAGATACAAGCACAACTTAAGAAAAAAGAGAGGTCAAAGATGTACCCTCAAAAAGAAGAGGGTAGGCAGCGCGTATACTGTCCTCAGTTTCCCAAGTCGCGTCTTCCTCGGCGTCGCTCCACTGAACTTTAACGAGTTTGACTTCGCGGTTGCGTAGCTTTTTCACTTCAGTTCCTATGATGCGGGTTTGAACTCTCCTCACAGTTGCTTTGCGTTCCACTTCGGCTTCTTCTAGAATGCTTGGCTCCACCACTTCAGCTGATTCATGTAGACATTTCCGGAGATGAGAAACGTGAAAGACGTTGTGAATTCCAGCCAATCTTTCAGGCAGATCTACTCTATAAGCCATTTTCACAATCTTCTCGATGATAGGGAACGGTCCTACAAATCTTGGTGCTAGCTTTCCTGCGGATCCAAAGCGAACGACGTTCCTTAAAGGGGATACCTTAAGGAAAACCCTGTCCCCAACTTAAAACTCAAGGTTGGTCCTTCTTTTGTCAGCGTAGGATTTTTGTCTGTCTTGGGCTGTCTTCATTCTCCTACGTATCAAGTCCACTTTCTCTGAAGTTTCTCGAATCATGTCTGGCCCAAGTATAAGCTTATCTGTAGACTCCCACCAACAAGTTGGTGATTTGCATGGTCTTCCATACAAGGCTTCGAAGGGTGCCATGCCGATGGTAGCTTGGTAGCTGTTGTTGTAGGCAAATTCCACTAAAGGAAGGTGATCCTCCCACGTCCCTCCACAGTCAAGAACGCAAAGTCTTAAAAGATCCTCTAAAACTCTATTCACCCTTTCCGTCTGGCCATCTGTTTGGGGGTGATAGGCCATACTCAAACATAGCCGTGAGCCTACAGCTTATTGCAGACTCCACCAAAACTCACTCATGAAGATAGGGTCTCGGTCACTAACAATGCTGGAGGGTACCCCATGGAGTCGAACTATTTTCTTGAGATAAAGAGTGCTAGAGATGCGGCAGTCCTCCTACTCTTGATAGGTATAAAGTGGGCACTTTTAGTAAGCCTATCCACTATTACCCAAATGCTAGTGTTGCCTCTCCTCGACCTAGGCAGTCCATCAATGAAGTCCATTGAAATGCTATCCCACTTCCACTGTGGGACCTCTAGAGGGTGAAGTAGTCCTCCAGGCTTCTTTTGTTCCGCCTTGACCCGTTGGCAGGTCATGCACTTAGAAACGAAATCTTCCACGTCTTGCTTCATGCCATTCCAAAAGAAAGTCCTTTTTATATCCTTGTACATCTTATCACCGCCAGGGTGTATAGTCATCTTGGAATGATGCGCTTCCTTGAGAACCTTCTTTGTTAACTCCCTTGCTTGTGGGACGCATAATCTTCCATCTCGTCTCAGCCAGCCCTTATCATCGATGGCGTATCTACTGAGGTGACTAGAACTCGCACCCCTAATAAGTTTATCAATCACATCAACAAGGTGAGGGTCTTCACGTTGTGCTGCCCCTATTGAGTCTAAGAGAGTGGGGCGTACTTCGAGAGATGCTAACAAACCCAGTACAAAATCCGAGGAGGGCCTAAAGTTGAAACTGGCTATATACTCCAAGTTTTGCCTTTCCACAAAGAGAGGGCTTAGTGTCAGTTTATTTCGGCTCAATGCGTCCGCTACCACGTTGCCTTTTCCGGGAGTATAGGAAATTTCAAAATCATATGAGGCAAGAAACTCCATCCACCTTTGCTGCCTCAAGTTAAGATCATTCTGGGAGAAGAGATATTTCAACGATTTATGGTCAGTGTATAATTCAAACTTCTCACCTAGGAGATAATGGCGCCAAGACTTAAGTGCAAAGACGATGGCGGCCAACTCAAGATCGTGGGTTGGGTAGTTCTTTTCATGAACTTTCAATTGTCTTCCGCCATAAACTACTACCCTTCCTTCTTGCATTAGAACAGCGCCTAGTCCCGTTCCACATGCATCTGTGTATACTGTGAACATTTTTCTTCCATCTGGCAAGGTCAGAACTGGGGCTGTTGTGAGAGCCCTTTTTAATCGCTGGAAAGCAATGTCACAGTCCAAATCCCAAGCGAACGCCAGATTCTTCTTTGTTAGCCTTGTGAGTGGGGCTGAGATTTTCGCGAAATCCCTAATAAACTTTCGATAAAAACCGGCTAGCCCAAGAAAGCTTCGAACTTCGGTTGCATTTCTTGGTGTCTTCCAATCTTGTACTACCACCACTTTCGCGGGGTCCACAGCCAACCATTCTTTGGACACTATATGCCCAAGAAACCTTACTTCTTTTTTCAAGAAGTGACACTTGGAGAATTTGGCTTTTAGTTGATGTGCACGGAGAGTATCCATGATTTCTTTCAGATGTTGAGCATGTTCTTCCTAACTCTTTGAGAAGATTAAGATATAATCTACGAAGACAACCACAAATTTGTTGAGGAATTCTCTGAACACCCTGCTCATTAGGTCTACGAAATAAGCGGGTGCATTTGTCAAGCCGAAAGGCATGACAAGCCACTCGAATAAACCGTCTGGGGTTCTGAACGCTGTCTTATCAATGTTGTCTTCAGCTACTCTTAGCTGATGGAACCCAGTTGCCAGATCAAGTTGGGAGAAGACCGTCGCACCTACAAGCTGATCAAACAAATCGTCGATTCGGGGAAGAGGGTGCCTATTTTTCTTGGTCAATTTGTTTAACTCCTTATAGTCGATGCAAAGGCGAAGCGAACCGTCTACTTTGGTTGCGAACACCACTGGAGCACCCCATTCCGAAATGCTCCGTCTAATGAACCCCTTTTCGAGAAGTTCTTTAACCTGCTTACTGAGCTCCTTTCTCTCCCTTGGAGCCATGTGTCTGATAGGTAAAGCTACAGGCTTTGCGTTATCCACAAGATATATGCGGAAGTCTATTTCCCGCCTCGGAGGTAAGCCTTTCACTTCCTCAAAGACATCTGGATATTCCCGGACTACTCTAACTGATTGCAAATTCTCATCAGAAGCATCAAGCGACTCTAGATAACTAAGCATAACAACATTCAAGGGATTACAAGAAATTTCTAGAGTGTTACCAAGCCGAGTCAAGAGTCTAACTACCTTTTCTCATAGTCAAGAATGGCACTATTACTGGATAACCAGTCCATGCCTAAGATCAATCCATATCCCGAGAAGCCCAAAACAAAGGCACTACAACTAAACTCAACGCTGAGAATAGAGATTTTCAAACCCAAACAAACCATTGACAAGTAAGCGGAGCCCCCAATTGGATTTGAAACTACTAAGGGATCTTCTACCATACTAGTGTCTAGATGCAGAGATTCTACTAAGGCAGATGAAATAAAAGAGTGTGATGCGCCAGAGTCAAAAAGTGTACGAACTGGATGATCATAAAGATAGACTACACTTTCTACGCCAATATTACTACCTCGTTCCTGCTGAGGTGCCACTAGCGCATGAACCTGACCCCCTGAAGTGGATCCGGCTTTATGTCCCTGCCCTTTCTTCTTTGGGCAGTCCTTAGCTTGATGTCCAGTTTCTCCACAATGGAAGCAGCCACCCATCTTCGCCTTCCTTTTCCGGCAGTCTTTTGATATATGGCCCACAATGCCACAGAAATTGCACCTTCTCTTCTCACGGGGCTTACTGTTCTTCCCTCCTTTCTTGAAGTCTGTTTTCTTTGCTTGTAGACCTTCTTTCTTCTCTTCCCCCTTAGTTTCTTTCTTGCCGTGGTCTTCCTCGTCTAGCAACGCCATGTCCACTAGGCTTTCATAAGTCGCACCCGTGGATATATGGGTCATGGCAAGGCTGTGTAGAGGCTCATTCAAACCCTTGACGAAGCGAAGTGCCTTCTTGTGTTGGGTGTTTACTAAGTCTAGCCCAAATCTGGCCAGCTGATTAAACTGATTAACATATTCCCTGATCGTCATGCTTCCCTGTTTCAGAGTTAGAAACTTTTCCAATTGCAGGCTTCTTTCGGCTTGGGAGAGGAATTTCATCTCAAACCTTGTCGTGAAGTCTTCCCATGTTTCCACCGCCCTCTGAGCATTAGTAACTTCCCACCAATAGGAAGCTTCATCCTTAAGTAACCATACCGCAAGTTGTATCTTTTGCCTGTCATCCACTCCAAAGATGACAAACAAATCCTCAGTCTCCTTTAACCAGTTTCTTGCTCCAACAAAAGATTATGTCCCATAAAAGTCTTTTCCACTCATAGCCTTGAAGTCTCTACATGTTTTTGCAAAGGCATTTCCAAGAGGAGGCGGAGGAGGAGGAGGAACCGCGGCCACTGGAGGAGGGATGTCTGTTGGGCCCGCGCCATTGGCCCTTGCTTCTAAGTACCTCCTAGACCAGCCGGGAATCGGCACTCCTTTCGGAAGGTTAAGGTCTCCAGACATGCTGAAACAGAAAGGAAAGATTCAAAACGAAGGATAGAGAAGGATAGATATGGCACATGGCTTTGGGGGATTTTGTCTTTCTATAAATATAACATTTTTTTTCTAAAAAAAATGCTTCTTTAAACTTTCTTTTTGAAAACAATTTTCAAAAACTTTTATCCTGTCTGGTAAACCAATGCTCTGATACCAAGTGAAACACCCCACCTCCATCAAAGTCACTCACAAAGGGAATACCTTAACTTTGGTGGAGGTTTATAAGTAAAAGCCACAGATGAACTCAAGACAGATATAAATACACATATTTTAAACAGCGGAAACCAAACAAACTTTTATTTCATCAATACGTGTATCAAACAAAGATTTCCATAATTGTCTCAAAATACATTCAACATTACAACCTCATAACTGCCTTGATTATTAAAGAAGCATGAAAACATAAATAAAGTGACAAAAATCCACATAGTGATATCCAAAGCCATTATCCGAGCAAGAAAGATCCAAATCATACATCTACGTTCTTGGTGCTTGTAAAGAGCCTGACTGAGTTGAGCTGTTTCCTCCCTGTGGACCTGAGGGGGAACGAAAGAAAAGAAGACGAAAAGAAAATAGGGTCAGACATAAAGCCTGAGTAAATCTAGTAACTCTTCAATATGTGAGTAAGAAAAGGATATGATGGATATAAACTAAAAATAGGAAAGTGTCACAGGCTAAGGAAGTATCGAATGTACTATCACACCCATACTATATCCCTGCACCTACTCGAGTTTATTCTAACTGGCACCCCATGGTGAGGGTGAAGTGATCCCCATTCTTATTAAAGATCGGCTCCTACTCGCGTTAACATGTGTCATACGGCCCCCAAGAATTGTAGATACCTATGCTGGTCCCACCATGGGGTGTATCAAGACCCATAGTGGCAGCCCCGACACAAAACTAGAAGACATAGGTTATACTACTGGTGTCCCCGGTGCCTTGGTTGTCTGCTTCGGATTGTGTGCACGCCCGCACCCCGTTAGACCTGCACTGTGCACCCACCACCGTCGTTTGACCGCTTACAATCAGCCCAGTAATCGTGCCCATTTCAGGGTACCGTTGATACCTAACTTTGGGTTACTGCTGAAACGGGTCCCTCGTTACCAGGATTTTCTAGTCAAACATGTTAAGTGGTTAAGTGTCTGTATTTACCTAACCCCACCCATCAATTCTTGTTAACATGTTGAATTTGGTTAAGTGTTATAGTTGACTTAACCCTACCATCTGTCCTTAGCCTCTAAGGAGCACCAGACCACTCACATTAGACAGGTATTGCAACGGTTACTGGATATGCCGGTCGGTTCCGGGCAGGTTTACACCGTAGCTCAGTCTAACCTCGGGTCCTTATTGGGCTCAAGGCTTAACCACCCACATTGGATAGGTATTGTTGTGACTACTGGACAGTCGGGAGGGTCCGGGCAGGTTTACATCACAATTCAATCCAACCTCGGGTTAAGCATATCGTGTTTTCTAAATTTACATATTTTATTACTTTTCAACTATATGTAAATGTCATATCCTTTATTTTTGGGTATTTCAATTCATACCGCTTATGTGTCATAATCATTGGCATGTGCCAAACATGCCAACATATATTTTCATATTTTACACCCAACGTTATTACCCCCGTTTGTTCGCAACATTATAACATGTGTTGGGCTTGTCACAATTCAGCCCAACTTTATAAGCGCGAGGAAAAGGGGAAATCATGAACATGTAATATATAAAGGTGTGTGGCGCATGAACTTGCAATTTGGCGATTCAACTAACATATAACATGGGTCATGTGAACTTGCATTCGAATCAAAGTATGACTAAGTAGGTGACATATGAAATGGCATAGTTTTAGGCAAATACAAACTTGTGTTAAAACATGTTAACTTGGCATAATATCGACCACAAAACTAGCATGTTATATATTCATCAAAATGTACAATTTTTACATCTAATCATATATCCTATTTCAACATGAACTTGCATAGTTTATGAAACCCAAACGATGTTTGACATGGAACCAATTATATTTTGCAAATAAACATGAACTTACATACTTTATGAAACATAGATCCAATTATACTTGCAAACATAGATCTAATTATACTTGCCAATAAACATAAGGATGATATCATAGGTTTTGGGTCATGTAGGCATAAAAGGTCTATAACATGTTACACAAATTCTAATTTAGACTAAGGGAATATACATAGTCCATGGCATCGACATATACAAAAAGGGATAAATTTCTAGTTTTTGCCACAAGCTTGCAAGTGCCATTGTTTTTCATACACAATTGTTCAATAGGCTTGCATCAATTAATTTATGCCACAAACATCAATACACAAGTCATGATAGAACCATCACAATACACAAAGATTATAACAACACGATTCTATTTTCATTTACATCGAATCACAGTTGTTATTCATATTTTGAAAGGTCACTATACATACAACGTGTGACGAATTCTTGTTTTCTGATTTCTGATATTCTGATTTGGAGATGCTCTCCTTTGGGTAGCAAAGTTGCATTGAATGATTTGATTAAGCTTTGATCTTCTTTTAATTTGATTCGTCTCTTAGGCTTGTTGGCTTGTCTCTAGGCTTTCTAATTGACGGCCATTCCTAGTTGCTCTCCAGCAGCATGACGGCTTTTGTATTCTATTATTTGTGTGAATTTAGGGTTAGACTTGAGTTGTATTTATAGAATTTTAAATTGTTTTGAGCCATCGATGAAGCTAGGGTGAATCCAGACCATCCGTCTCAAGAGAGGCCAATAAGAAAGAGACATGTAAGCCCTAGTGACTCGGCCAAGCATCAGAATTCGACCAGACCCTGACCAGGCCAGCCAGGACCTGACCAGCAGGTCTTTCTGACCTGGGCGCACTTGGCAGGTGCGCCAGGCCAAAATTGTACTGGCGCACTTCCCAAGTGTGCCAGTTCAACTTTGTTCTGGCGCACTTCATAAGTGCGCCAGTGCATTCGGACCCGTTTTCCGGTTTTTCTGCCCAAATTCGTTCGTCCATATCTTCTTCATACGATATCCGTTTTACGCAAACTTGAACTCTATCTCAAGAAGAATTTCGAGACGAACGCAATGGCGTAACCCATTTCCCTTGATTTCATCATTTATAATTAATTATACTTTAATTCGTGAAGCTTAACGTTATAGAATTCACGGTGTGTTACATATAAGATAAAATTTAAAGAATCATCGTTAGTTTCAAAGATCCTTTTTTTTATTTTGCAATTTTTTTAAAAGACTAATAATATTTTGGGAGATGCAAATCCTTTTACGAGTAACTGCAATTAGATATTTTTATGTTAGAATTGTATTTTAGAACAAATTAAAATTTTGTTGTGCGCTAAATAAAATATATTTTCCATATGAACGATTTTTATAATGACACGCAACTGTTATATTAAATAATCCAATTTCATGATGCAAGGAGAGTGTTACTAAACCCAATAACTCACAACCGCTTCTAAATGTTGTAAACAATTTAAGTTCTACAATGGTCCAAAAATGTTACTAGTGTTGCACATTAGGATAATATTGAATAAATGTCAGTGAAAAGATATACATTTTCACAATACTAGTAATTAGTTGTTGAAAATATAGCATTGCAATTATTTTTGGAATGTGGCTAAAAATACACTATTTTACAACAGTTAATTCTAAACTTTTGTTTAGACAGACATCTACAACATTATCGCAAGAAAAATGTTGTAAAAGTGTCCATATTTCCGCAACAGTTTATCGAATCGTCGTTATATCTCTGTTGTGAAATAGTTGTTTTCCTGTAGTGAAACAATTTAAATTAGACTATTAAATTAACTTTTTCAATATTTTAAAGTTTAGAAATTTTTGTTATTTCGTGTCAAACAATAATTGGTTTTATAAACTCTATTATTTATTTCAAATTATTCAAGATGAATTCAATTTTTTTTTATTTTTCAAAATATAAAATATAATTATCAACTATAATTATAAAATATAAGTATCAACTATAACTATCAATTGTAATTATTAAATAGAATTATTTTAAATTAATTATTGAATACTGGATATAATTTCATTAGTACTAAATTTTATTATTAATTATTAAATAATTACTATAATAAACTGTTATTTTCATTATTTAGGGGAATAGTTATAAAAGAACAATTTAAAATTTTGGGTTTAACGTGAAATATACTGGCATCTTGACCGAAATTTGTGATGATACCAGAGGACTTAATTAAGAATTTTGTAATTACATTGGTTATGAGCAATGATTATTTTGCTAATTCTAAATAAGCAATGATTTTAAGTTATTTACTATAGAACATAAATTATTATTTATTATTAGTTATAAATCATTAATTAGAACAAATTAATTATTAACTATTGAACATGTTAACAATTATTAAAAAATAACACTGAAGTATATCTTAGAAAAATAATACAAACATCTCTTGAAAATCTATTGAAATTTTACTGCAAAATAGCTTCAATAAATATTTGTCGGTATTCTTCCTGGATTTGCAGCGGAAAACAGCGACATAAATTTTTTGTTGGTAATTTAACGCAATTTGCAGCGGCTTAGTGAGGATGAAAGAAGACGACGGTAATAAATAAAAGAAAAAAAATTGAAAAAACAAAAAATTATCCCTTGCATATCACAAGGAAATCCGTCGTAAATTAGCGATGAAAATTTCCGCTTCCAAATATATGACACTAAATCAGTGTTTTCTTGTGGTCTCAATGCGTACCAATACTGAGCCGATTGCTTACACAAAAACAGCCAAATAGATATATGAGTCCTCGAGGTCCACAGGCTTAGATAAGATAGGTGGTCGCTCTAAGTGATTCAGAAGGTCCTTGAACGCGGAAATGCATTCTTGGGTCTACTCGAAGTTGCGTATTCCCTTTAGAAGTAAATCGAAGAAAGGAATGCACTTGTCTGTGGCTTTAGAGATGAACCAACTTAAAGTGGTGACCTTTCCATTTAAACTTTGGACATCTTTGATGTTATTGGGGATTTGGATGTCACGGAGAGCTTGGACTTTTCTGGGCTGGCTTTGATTCCCCGAGAATTGACGACGAAATCCAAGAATTTTCCTGAAGCGACTCCGAAGGAGCACTTCAGAGGATTGAGTTTCATGTCGTACTAGCGAAGGATATCGAACATTTCAAAGAGGTCGTGGACGTGGTCATTAGACTATTGTGATTCGACCGACATGTCGTCCACGTACACCTCTATGGATTTCCCAATCTATTTTTTAAAGAGCCGATTAACCATTCGCTGATAAGTGGCACCGCATTCTTAAGGCCAAAGGGCATGACGCTATAGAAGTAAAGCCCAAGGTTTGTTATGAAAGAGGTATGATCCTGGTCGCGCCGATTCATCGAGATTTGATTGTAGGCTGAGTAGGCGTCCGTGAAAGATAGTTGCTTGTATCTGGCAGTTGATTCAACAAGTTGGTCGATTTTTGGGAGCGGGAAGCTATCCTTAGGACAAGCCTTGTTTAAATCGGAGAATTCAACACACGTTCGACATTTACTGTTGGATTTTTTGACCAGGACCAGATTGGAGACCCATTCGGGGTAGTCGGCTTCGCAAATAAATTTGTTGTTGAGTAGACGGTCTACCTCTTCCTCGAGTTCTCTGGACCTTTCGGGTCCCAAGAAGGACGCTTCTGCTTGATTGGAGGCATTGTGGGATCGATACTTAGACAATGGCAAGTGACCGTAGGAATTATGCCTTTCATATTGGAGTGAGTCCATGCGAACACATCCAAATTTGCCTTCAAGAAATCTACATGTTCCTCTTTGATTGCGGGATGGGGTTGCGATCCTATCTTCAGGACCCTTGATGGATCGTCGGGATTAACTGGAATATCCACTGTAGGTTTGACTGAGTAGCCCTCTCGGATTCGGGCTCTTCGTCCTTCCGTGGGTCAAGGTCATCGGAAAGACAGCAATGGCGCCTAAGTCAAGGCCCAGGCGCCGCTGATTTCTATGTTGAAATAGTCTTGGTGCAAGAAGATGTGAGCGCTGCTTTTCCCTTGTCCTTATTGCGTGCATTCTTACATTCCATTGCATAACATTCTCTGGCATTCACTTGGTCGCCTCTGACTATTCCAATCCCGTTTTCTGTCGGAAATTTCATTAGGAGAGACCATGGCGACATGTAGACCCGAAATTCTATAAGGAAAGGGCATCCAAGGAAAGCTTTGTAGGGGAATCGATGTCAATAACCACGAAAGTGAGGTTTCGGACCCGGCTCCGATCATGCTTGCCTAGTTCCACATGTAAATCGATCATTCCCACTAGGGAACTAGAAGCCCCATTGAAGCCATGGATCATGGTGCGACATGGATTTAAGTCATTTGTTTCCAGCTTCATCTGGTAGAAAGCAACTTCGAAAATGATGTTGACGGAGCTCCTCGAGTCGATTAATACCTTTCGGACAGAGGAGACACTGATCTGAGCCATGATAAATAGTGGATCGGTGGTTGGGATTTCCACCCAAGTAGTATCTCTTTTATGGAAAACAATGTCATCCCGCAAAGGTTTTTGGAGCTTGGCTGGGGCGGGTTCGTTGGGAGCGGAGGAAGCTTCGTAAGTAGAACGCTTTACGGAACTCACATACTCTTTCATTTTTCGAAAGCTGTCGTGCATGGGGTAAGGTCCGCCGCATGTAGTGTTTATCACTATCCCTCGCCTTTGGTTAGACAGACCTAGAGCCGTTTTGGAGGGAGCCTGAGGTGCTGGAGCCGGAGGCTTTGAATTTATCTCAGGAGGAAAGGGTTCTTGGATGTATTGCTTGAGTCATTTCTCATGGATAAGCTTCTCGATTGCGTCCTTAAGCTGGCGACATTCATTAGTATCGTGTTCGTACACGTCGTGGTATCGACTATACCTCCCAGTATTTTCCTCGTGGTCAGTTGATTCTCTGGTGCGCGGCTTCTTATATCGCAATGTCTTGCATGTCTCCAAGTAAATTGTCTCTAAGTCTTCATTTAATGGGGTGTAGGTCTCGAAAGTGTGGTGAGGGCCGGGTTTCTTTGGATCCGCCGGGGCTTGACCATTGTTTCGGCCACCCTACTTACCATTATTTGGTCTTTGTCTATAGGGACTTGCCCCTTGTTCTGATCGAAGGGCTCTCCGACTTGTTTTCCTCTAAGGTTGTCATTTGCGGTGTCTTCTTGGAGGTCGTTGGGGCAACTTGTTTCGGAGATCCGGTTTTGTCTTGCCTCCTCTTGGCATAAGTACTATCCCGCCTTCTCGTAGAAGTCATCTAGGCTTTTTAGCTTCTTTCGATCGATCCATGCGCCGAATTAGAAAGTAGGAAGGACACCTTTTGCTAACTGAAAGAGTATGGTGTGAGGGTCCGTATCCTCAACCTCGGCGAGGGCAATGTTGAACCGGGAGATGTAGATTTTGAGCGACTCGGCGGGTCCTTGGTATAGGTTGGACAAAGTGAGGGCATTCTATGGAGTCGGAATATGCACCCTAAATTGCTTGACCAACTCTGTCGCTAGCCAGCTGAAGTTGTTGATGGAATCAAGGGGGAGGCGATAGAACCAAAGTAAAGTGGTCCCGGATAGAAGACTGGGAAGCACTTGCACTTGACTGGATCATTGCCCCAGCTCGAATCCATTTTCCATTCATACCGGTTCAGGAAAGCGCAAGGATCGGTGGAGCCATCATAGAGCGGCATCTTGGCATGCTGAAGTGTCACGGCCACTTAGCCTCATTTACTCTTCTTTGAAGGGATTACGCCTAATGTGGGCCTCCCATGAGTCATGTACATTCCCTCGCATTTCCATCATGATCCTTCGGACCATGTCAGGAAGATAAGCTGGATGGGGATCCGCCATTGGGACCCATGGATTTTGGCGGGGTTCGGGAGTTATATTGCGAGGATGTGTTCTATGATGGATGTCTGGGTCATGTTCTTCCATGTCATCGACATCTATAATGGGATCTTGGTGCACAATGGGTTGATGCGCCCCCTTTCTGGAAAAGCGCGGGTCGTTAATAATATGTCCATCGTCTAGTTGGGCGACCGTTGGGTTTTGTCGAGGAAGGGATTGGTTGGTCAGACCCAGTCCGTCATTGATGACCAAGCGAGAGGGATCTCGGTATCGTGCCCCCACGCTACATGTTACTGTAGTTCGATCGCCATTGTCATTTCCACTGCTGTTAGCGTAGCCGTGGTCGAGGGCATTGGTGCGAACGGCGACATTGTTGATGAGACTAAACCTCCTTCTTTGATGCGGGCCCCTCGACCTAAAAGAGGAGGTTTTCGAGATAGATGGTTGGGGTCGAGTGTTGCTCCGAGTTGGTTGAAGTCAAGTAATGATGCGTTGACTTTCTTGAAGTTCTCGCATAAGGTCGATGTTATTCCTTAATGCTTGATTGAGCTCCACAGCTATGTTCTTATATTTTTCATTAAGCATGCGGATATGTGCTTGTATTGCGGGCGCTTAGTGGCGGGGATGTCCACCGGTTGAGGTTGTTGGGATGTCCCAGCCTCGGCTGTGGCTGAAGAGCCTACCATTGCGTTCTTTGGTCGCTTTACCATCGTAAGCGGACTCGGCGGCAGGTTTAGCAATGGAACCTCAAGCTCGTCGAAGTCGAGACGATAACATGCGACAAAGGCGCAAATCCGAGTTTTCTCGGTGAAAGCACCAAATGTTGATGGCAAAAAAAGTCGTAAACACCCAAGATTCCAATTACTAGGAATTATTAATTTGGTCGTATAGACAAGAGCGGAAAAAGGTAAATAACACAAGAGATTTATAGAGATTTGGCCCCGAGAGGGGGCTACGTTCACTTTGAATAGTTGTTGGAATAGTAATGATAACACAAAGTTACAAGGCCAAGACCATCTCATGACATCTCATTACATTCATCTCTAAGCTATATGATGTCATAATTATCATATATTTAATAAACTAGAAAAAAGACACTTTTTCCCTTCTTCTTCCTTAAATGGGAGATGCCATTAAAGTATCTCTCTAGAGGTCTTGAGCTCACAAATTCCAACCCCTTTGAAGTGTGAGGTCATGGGGTATTTATAGGAAAGGGGTTAGGTAGGAGTAGGTGAAAACGGGGGACCACATCCAAAAATTCGCGCCTGGCACCCGCGCCTGCGTATTTTTCGCACCCAGCCTTGGGGTGCAAAATTTGCACCTCGTAGGGTACGAAATTCGTACCCCGTAGGGTATGAATTTCGCACCATGTCAAACGTGAAACTCGTACCCTTCAGGGCTACAGACTTCGTACCTTCTGGGGTGCGAGTTCCGCACCCTTGATGGGTGCGAATATCGCACCTTGCTAAGTGCGAATTTCGCTCCCCAAGGGCTACGAAGTACCTATTATGAGAGGAGCGAAGGCCATGGGCATGGGTGTTTAGGGCCTCAAGGTCCGGACTCGCGACGCCTAGGGATTCGGAGCTTTGATTTGGAAATGTGTTAGGGGCGTTGCGAAGCTCTTGGTAGCGTGGTTCCCCGTCAACCTTGTTTCCATCACTCCTAAGCGTCCTTCTCGGCCCTAGCTCCATGCGTTGTGTTGGGTCGAGCGCGTCTCATGTACTTTTGGGAACCGGACCAAAAAGGCCGGTTAACATCTATGAAATTCTATTTAATAATATTTATTGTTACTATTATTGGATAACATCGTAGGTGCAACATGCAGATCGTATATGTAACTAGATCCACTTCAAATCTCATCCCATGACAGACCTTGGGATCCTTTAGTCATTTGATAGAAACCTTCAATTGTTTAATGACCATTTATAGAGACGTAGAATTGAGTTACGATCTCCCAAGTTAAGCGAATTATTTCGTCTAAAATGATTGTGATTAGGGAAGTATTCTTAATACCTGCTAGATCTATAAGAATTCAAGGAGAACCTACACAAATTATTAATCGAAAATCGATTCAGATGGACTAATTATGTAAAGCCCAAATCCCTGACCATTGAGCACCTAGAGAAACTATTTTTAAACTTAAAGGCAATACCAAAGGAGTATATTATAAATGGATAGTCCTTTTATCCAGAAGATTCAAAATGAAGTTTGTATTTGGTTTTGTTCCTAACAGATAGTTTTCCTATGGAATTATACGGTAGTACTTCAGGACTACAACTCAGAAATATTTATTGATCTCAAGTTTGAGATCTTTCCTACCATGGATTGAAAGTTCTACAGTCGGGCCTAATTTTGGGGTGTTACCCATAAATTAGCTAACAAAGCTTAAATGAACTTTTGATTGTTTGCACTTTTCTATTATACTATAAATCTAATTAGGAAAAGTTTTCCTAATTTTACCCATCAGTCGACTCAACCTACTTGCCACCTCCTTGTATCATACTATTATTAACCCGGCACCTACTAGAAAATGATACTAATTAGTGCATGGGAAAAATAATCCCCACCGATTCCGCATGCACGAAGAACAACGGGTGCCCTAGCTATCTCCCTTAATATTTTGACCCTTTATATAACACGATTCTGCATAAGCATGCCAAGTCTTCCTTAGGCCATCAGTCCTCTACTGAATGGAGATGCGATTGGTACAGGTTCTAACAAATAATATTATAGTTTGTTCCCCCAAGCCATTCTTGCTAATTGTTCTCTTGACCTCTTAGATACCTTAATTACGCATAAGCATGTCTCGATCTTCCTGAGATCATCAGTCCTCGTATAAAGGGAATGCGACTAGTAAGAGTCCTGCTTGATAATCTGTATTTTCTTTTTTTATTCCAACCCTGCTTCTCATCCCA
Organism: Allium sativum; assembly: GCA_030737875.1. Classification (NCBI taxonomy): domain Eukaryota; kingdom Viridiplantae; phylum Streptophyta; class Magnoliopsida; order Asparagales; family Amaryllidaceae; genus Allium; species Allium sativum. The sequence goes on from CM060924.1 coordinate 514,959,087, forward strand.
ATCTCCAGACCCAATTCTTTCCTAGTAATAAGATATTCTAATTTTATAGTAATATGTTTAATTCTTCTTTGTCTTTTATTATAAGTTTTTAGCATTTCAATATTGTTCTTAATTATCATAACAATGTTCTCGTTTTCCTCTTATTTTTTAGATTACAAATTTTATTATAATTTTACTGCAAATTCCCACATTTTTTTCTAATTCAATCTGATTCTTTTGTAATATGGATATATAAATTACACGTATGTTTGCTGAAAGTTTTGTTTCCTATTACTTAATCCATTTTTGTGAGATTTAAACTTATGTTCTATTTTTCATGCTTAAATGAGGATTAAAATTTGCATTTATAAACTAGCATTTACAGAACTAGGCATTTTTAGGAACAAATGTAAATGATTGCATAAAACTATAAAAAAAATAAAGGGAATAAGGGGAAAACACAAAAGACAAACTTACATAAGTTAACTAAAAGAAACTATAAGGAAAAGACTGAAAGTACTCATATAGATAACTTATGGAAAAACTAGAAGAAAAACTACGACAAAAATTTGTAAAATAAACTCCAATATTTAAAAGTCCTATTTCTTTAATATACTCCTCAAAGATTTCTCATTATTGCGAATCTTAATTGGATAACCTTAAATTCTCTTTCTATGTCCTTTTTCCCTCTATCATTGCACCAAATTTTTGTTACTTCTGATAATCGCACAAGAAATCATTTTTGTGATAGTGCTCCATTTAGGATCTATATAATATTGCAAAGATATTAACCATCATCGTAAGTGTTATTGTTGAAAGGAAATGAAATAAGACAGGTTTTCCATATCATAAACAAAGTAGACCATCCAACTCATTAACATGATTGTTTGATCGAATCATGTCCAAAAAGCACGCAACAAATCAAATGAAGTAAAAAATACTTGAATTAAATTTGAACTTTCTCTTTATCACTATAGTCTTTTTGTAGTGATTTTCGATTGTAATTCCATCCTTAGTGCATTTGTCAATGTCACACAACATTCTAGGTAATCCTTTCATACCGTATGTTTCATGTAAATATTGGACTTTCTTTTGGATCCGTCATAGATGATATGTGCTATTGGTATCCATGATAGATCGACAAATTTTTTTCAAAGTTTTGCACCTTATGTTTCCCTAAATCACAAGAGTCGTCCGACATATTTGTATGGTTATCATATGCGAACTACAATAAGGCCGCAATTTCCCTTTAATGTCTTGTCATACCCAAAGCCTGAGAGAATCTTATAATTTAGGAATAAAAAATATGTTACGACTCTTAGTATCTTCATTTGTTCTTTGTTGAACGACCATTTCACTGTAAACCTTTCTATGAACATATCTTTTATGTCATATGATTTTCCATTTACAAGTTGTTTAAAACTAGTATTAATGATTTCTTTGTCGTTGATCTAGAATAGATCCTCCATACTTCGAGGAATAATTACATAATTTATTCTTTGAGTTCAGTAGAAAATTGTGTTCAAACAATTGCAACAACATGTCTTTTTTACTACAAAGAATATTAAATTTCATATAAAATTTTGTATTAAATTGCTAGAAATTGAATTTTAACTGATTTAAACAGTGTTTCATGTTCATCTAACTATAGTAATATAAAATAATTAAAAAATTAATAATATACTATCTTTGTTGAACTACTAAAATGAAATTATAATCTATGATGATTTCAATTATTAATTTTGGTTAAGGTTAATTTGGAATACCAAATTAAAATTGTAGTGTTGTAAACTGAAATTAATATAATTAATAAATATAAGTTTTACGTCACTAATTCAAAATGAGTGTTTTATTGGAATTAAAATAATATTTTAGGGAATATAAAATTGAACGTTTTATTTTTACTATAAGTGTGATAAGTAAAGTTATAAAAGTGAATTTTAAAATAGTAATTTACAATCATTAAATTGCAATCGTGAATAATATATATTTGATGGCAAAAGTAAATATTTATAAATATTGTTTTTTCTGGGTTTTTGGTAGTTCCATTGATTTTAAAAACAACAAAAACGTATATTTCGATATATGGGATGACATACTTTAGTTTGGCATTGAAAATGGGCTTTTAGGCTTTGAAACACCTTTGGCCGAACAATCCTATCATTACGTTCAACTATATAGCTATCCCCTACCCTTAACAGGCTCTATTTTTATCCTAACATCGGTTATTTGCCAGAAATCAGGAAATGCTTAATCATCCACAAATATTGATTGTAGAATCAAATTAAATAATCATTAAAAATTTGTATCTCTAAAGAATACCCAGTTATGCATCACTAGAAATCTCTAGACAAATGGTATTCATGATTACATTACATTTTCTAATCCATTGCCCTATTTGGCTATAAATTAGCGATCGTTATCAGTTATATGTTTTAAAGGGAATTCAATGGTGAATTGTCAACGATTCGACGATCTGAGGGCATGACTTGTAAATGACATTGAGGGGAGTTCATCAATGTGACATGTTTTTCTAGAGATGCACGGGTTCATCAAAAAGCATGATTTAAGGTTCATTTTTGTCTTGATAGTGTGGATCAGAAGAGGTGGCTAGATTATATGGCGATGGATGCAAACATAGCGAGGAGTGAGGTCATTTCAATGGTGGCGGTGGATGGTGAGGTGATGGATGGAATTAGTCAAGGGAGGTAGTCAAAGCAAAGAGTTTCATTGTTTTCATAGGTTTCTTCATTCAATGGTTCACTGTAGCAAATGATAATAGGTGGAAGAAGTTTCTTTATGTGTTGACGTGTCAATTAGGCATTGGAAATTCTTATTTTTATATTAATTTAAATTTTAGTGTTCAAGCAAAAATAAATTTTGCATACGAGGTCCTATTGATGTGCGGTTTTTTTTTTTCATTGGATCCATATCGAAATTATGACAACATGAAACTAGTTTGGTTAAGATTGAAAAATGTTGAAAATTCGCATTCAGTGGATTTTCATTTGGGATTAAAATCAAAGATAAGTGCTTAGACCCAATCACGAAGCACTGATATTGCCATGATAACACAAGTTAAATTTATGATATGATATGATTGTTTAACTCGTATTCGGGAATTTAAATTGATAATACAATTTAAGATAACTATTAACTAACACCCAATATGTGATTGCGAAATTGATATTGCAAATTATGTTAGTAGACTCTTCTAAATTTCTTTTATATGTTTAAATTTGATTCGAATTAACATTAAATAGACATTGATTTGAATTAACTTTTGTTTTCACCGAATGTAACGACCTGAAATTTTGGAACCAAATTTAAAACTTTAATATTTCAAATTTAATTAATTTTACAAGATTTTATAATCAAATTTTAAAAAAAAATCAATAGTTTTATTTTATTTTATTTTATTTCAATAGCATAAAAGGGATAATTTTCAAATGATCTCAAAATTTGATGAAACCATTTTATCAGATTCAGAACATTGAAACATGGTAAGATTTCAAATTTCATAATTTTCGGAGTTAGTATGTGAGCACAGGAAAAATAAACATGTATCGGGTCAATCGGTCAAATTTAAGTGGTAACGTAATAAAATATTAAGACCAATAGGCAAACAGACTCCGAATTTAATGAGACCTATTCCATTGGATTTGTAGCTATGAAATACAGTAGCGTTCTAAATTTTGTATCGATCGGACTTACCATTTGATCATACGAGCGATAAATGCTTGAAACGGCTTGAATAAACTTCACCTTCTAAACAAATGCAAAGGGAAATGTTTTAGTTCTAGGTGTCATTTCCTTAGCCTTCCATGGTTTGTTTCCTTCTATTTCAACCCCTCTCGACACCTCACCAATCCACCACCATTCCACCATTATAAAATCATGTCTTCTCACTCCTTTCTCTCTCTTCCCTTTTCCTCCTATTCTTCTTTAATTTTCCTTCCTACCTCCGCTCTCCAAAGCTCCACCGCCACCCTCCTCTACCCCCAACCCCAACCGCATTCTCCTCCCCTCCTCCTTACCTACGCAGCACCCTACCAGGCCTTATCTCAAACTAAAAACCCTAAACCCTAAATCACACCTTAGCACCAAATTATCCCTAAAACTCCACCTTCCCAGCCCTCTATAGCTCAAGCTTGGGCTCCATAGCTTGCACCAGCCACCCTACATTACCGACTAGCGAACCTAGGGCCCATCTCCAAGGACGAACTCCAAAAACCCCGAAATCCTACCCCGTTTTGCTTCGAAAACTCAAAACTTGTTTCATTTTGTTCATTTGTAAGTTTATAAACCCGAATGCATCGACACCCTACTGGATTTGGTTCAAGAGTTATCTACTGATGCTGAGAGGATGCTGGAGCCATTCTTGGTCATTTATCTACCTTCTGCTTAAAGTTTGACGGAGTGGAACCCTCGGTGAAAAACTAAAAATTAAAAAGGGTTAGTTCAATATAACTATATTTAATGAACTTATTTGAGTTATATGATGGTTAGTGATTGGTAATATAAGTTCATTATAATGTTTAATAATGCGTAGAGGGATAAAAATATCGTTTTAAGTGATATACATGTAGTTAATTGGGTATGTGACACTTATAGCTAATAGTGTTGACTTGGGAAATGGATTGAAACTTTAATAGTTAGTTGAAAGTGATTAACTAATTATTAGCTAATGGATATTAATATGAACCCTATTTGGGTATTGAATGATGATTGGTATACATTAATTGATATTGCGATTAATCTTTTGATTGACAACCCCATATAAGCGTTAATGGTTTAAGGCTTATATGGTATATTCCACTATGTATGTGTATTAGATGTTATATTGATGACTGATATAGTGTCATCTGATACACTCTTTAAATATGAGCAATAGATGTGTATTCCACTATATATATGGATTGGATGTTATATTGATGGTTGATATAGTGTTGTATGATACACTGAGCAATTATGACCAATATATGTGATTGTTGGTTCATTGGCTAAATCTCCAACAAACAAAACGATTTAATGAATATTTTATTAATATAATAATAGGCCAAAAATAACCAAAAATAAAATTTTGAATTTTACCTCCGATTTTGGATGGACACAAAGTTTATAAAATTACCATGAATATTCGTAACAAAATAAATTTGATTAGAATTCATTTTCATACAGTTATGGCCTTTTCAAATTTTATTTTTAAAATGAATAGTAACACGTAAAAGAGAAGTTCCGTTTGGGTATCTAGGGAAGGTTTTAAAAAGATTTCCTTTACAAATCTTTCTTAATTATTTTTATAACTGATGTCAAAAGAATTTGGATTCAAAACAATAAATTTTGAACTATAATATTATTTTAGTGATTTAAATATTGTTATAATACATAAATATTACAATAATTGGAATTTGAAGTTGAAAATTTAAAAAATAGCTTTTGAAAATTATTATATATACTTTATATAATATAGACTATTTTCGAAGTCGTTCGACATAGTTTATTATAGATGTGGAATTATGGTCAGAATAGAACTCGTCGCGTAGCGGTAGTTCGCGAACTTCGACCTGTAACTTCAAACGATGTACCAGGAGATCCGACCATAAGATTTCCCCTGAAACATGAACCGTTGGATTCATAATGAAAAGAGCTTTCAAATGATAAGAAGAGTGCTGAAATCTAATGGTTAGATCTTAAGAAATGTTCAAATCAAATTTGAGTAAAACAACGCCAAGACCCAAAATGACCCGAAATCAAGATTTTTGAAAATGGACAAACTTTATATAAATAAAAATAGGGAAATTTTTTTATAAATTATTTGAAAAAGCTTAGAACCAATTATATACGGTTTTGAATGATAAAAATGGTTAAGTAGAATTTGGCTATCATTATAACGACTTTCATAACAGGTTTTGAGAAAAAATTTAAAATAAGGATTTTAATTTCACAAATTGAATCTAATCCTTAGTAAACCATTTTATAAGGTTAAAAAGAAGTGTAAATATGTTTTTTGGAAGAAGAATAGCTTAACCGTGTTTAAGAATAAGATTCAAATCTTAGGTAATGAATTCCAATTAAAGGAGACATAATTGGTGGATTGATGATCCAATATGGATTTTGTTTGATTTTGTTTTGACGCTAATTATTCGAAAAGACTGTACTTAACCCATTTCGAATAATTTTATGGCGAACTAAAAGTCAAGACGTTGAACACGGTGGAAGACCGGGAATCCTCTTATCCAATGAATTTCTTGTTAATGCCCTGGATATGGATAGCTCCCGTTGAGGAGTTAAAGTGGCAGTAGTCTGGACGTACTTGTTTATTGTACAGAAATGCAAAGGCCTCTCTCCTTAATTGGACAAGGAATAAGGTGCCTTCGGTTTCATTCAAACCCAGAATGAATCTGTAAATGGATGTACGTCTGACAATGTAAGTTACGACATAGTAAATTGATGTCTATTGATGTTATATCAGTTAGTGGCGGAGAATTTATTCTCTTAGTTCAGCAGCCCCCTTCGAAACTTATGAACCCAGAGGGTCATGTATTAATAGACAACGATTGTATGTTGTAATTTGACAATGTGGCATTTCAAGTGCTACTGGCAAATAGATCAAAGCTTTGTGGGACATTTACTCTAGGGCCTCATACCCCAGAATGAATCGAAAATAGTATGATGGACGCTAGAGGAAGGACATATGTTTCCTTCTAGAAAAAGCGATGCTATGGTATGGAGCCCTAGAAATTTGCTTATGTGGATGATAGAGTCGAGGTACCTCGGATGATGGTCAATCAACGACCAGGATGACGGTCAGATACAACCGGGGAACGTTATGTTCAGGAAAGATTCTAATAAGTCGTGTTTAGTGCTGGCCGATACTGTTATTCTAAGGATCGCATGCATGTGAAGCCTGGGCATCTTGATAGAGATACTCTGAATGGACAAGGAAGATCATTTGCTTTGGTTCATTGTTGGAATCCAATTTCCAATATGAGCTTTGTGTTTTCAGTTGTAAACCTATATGGAGACATAATAGGATGGGGTATTATGCCGTCTGAGATTGATACGTTTATTTTTGAAATTGATTTCAACACTTAGACTTTAATAATATTATTAAATGGTTTTCTCGTATCAATCATGTTTGGCCATTGTAAGGTAAAACTCTATCCTCCAGTCTGCGTTGCATTGTGTGATGGGACTTGAGTCATATAATGGCTTCATTTTTCAGAAGCATTACGCGGTTTTATGCATTGGCATTCGTGTGGAATAAATTTGTTCCGTGTTATACGGCATGGTCCCGTAATATGCCTAACTTTAAATAAGCTAAGAATAACTAATAGGGTTTCTCATACAAGTCCCATAAATGACTCCTAGTTTGTTTTTCCTTTGCAAACTCATATGTCCATATTTCCACATTGGCAACTTCATATCCAAGTCATTAGCTTATTTCATTTTAGATTTGTGTGTGGAGGCTTTGGAAGCTGGTTTTGGATATGGAGTTGGAGCACGATGTAGAGGTCCTTTTGGACTCTCTAAGAATCTATTATGTTGATTATCATTAAGTCTGATGTGTACCTATTTCTTTTATTGAAAATGTTGTATAATTAAGATATTATGTGTTGTCGTAAACTCTGATATAACCTCTATTGTAATTGATATATATTATATGATGTAATGCAATGTTTTAGCTTCTGCTGATATGTTAATTTTATAACTCAATGACCATCCGTTCTTCCGGGGATCGTGAGAATGGGTCATCACATCGAAATTGAATTTCAAGTTAGAATACCTACATCAAATAAATTGTGACAATTCTGATTTATTATTCGACTTGGGTATTGTTTGCATTTGCATGATTATTGGTTGTTATAGTTGCTGATTGGATGATTTTTTTTATTATTATTGACTATGTTGGATCCTTGTTATCATCCTGTATATCATAGGAAATGTATAAGTTGTTTAATACATCCCTTGGACAATGGATACTTAAACCGAGAAATATATTATGAAATTCAAAGTAAATTTATTAACACTATTGTCAATTACAATGTGCAGCTAATTACAACATATCAATCCAATGTACAGTATAGAGAAAAAAATGGTATACTATTACATTTGCGAAACGGAAATAAACTCAATACTGTATAAGTTGATTACACAAACATGAAAACAATGTCTTGCCACAATATAGCTGCAAAAGACTGAAACAGTCTTCACTACAGTTCAAACGCTGCAAGTCTCCAAGCTGAGAAAGCAACAACCTCCCACAAATATCTTGCCACAACCACCAGTCCAAAAACATGATCAAGAAGAACTAAAAACAACTAATACTCTTCATAATCTTCCCATAAATACAGCTAAAATTTTGATTGTCATTCACATTTCCATGTCAAAAAGCTCTACGATTTCTCTCAGCCCATACTTCATATACAAATTTCTTCAATATATTTAAAAACATCTTCAACCTCTTATTTTTCCTTCTTATTGCTTTACATAGATTGAACCATTCAATTTTCCTATCAGGTGAAGGCTAATGAAAGCAACCAAGAGTCTCGTTCAAATTTGAAATGAAAAACAGCATTCAAAAAACAAATGACATTTTTTTTCCACAATAGCCTTGCATAAAAAACATATTTCATTAGCTACAACTCCAATCTTAAGCAATTTATCTTTAGTATTGATAGCATTCGCCATGACTTTTCATAAAAGCAAGTTTTCCTTAGCTGAATTACTCATCATCCAGATCCTTTTAGCCCAAGGGAAAAAATGTCTGTCACCTTGTAAAACAGAATATACATGCTGAATAGAAAGATGTTTATTCCTCCATAACAACCTACAATCACCATGCACCTTAAAATTTTCTGATAGGTCTGGCCATATGGACCTCAATGTAGTTAAACTGGAATAAAGTAGAACTACCATCCCATCATGTATATAGTCTTTAACATATGCATTCTCAGGAATTCCTAATAATCTCGTCAAACTATAATCTACCATAAAACATAGAATCAAACCTGATTTTTCCCAAGGATCATACCTAAAAGATAGCTTTTTATTATGCTTGTAATTACACTGAACTAATGGTAAAAAAGTACTCCTTAACTTCAGAATGTTTCTCCAGCTCCAGCTACAATTCAACAGAATATCCATTGTCCAGAAATGTTTATTACCTATCAAGTTAGCCTTGACCCATCTTTCTCATAAGCAGGTATCAGAAGAAGTATTTTCTCAATGTAGGTTGAGATAGCTGCCTTATTCCAGAGAAGCAAGTTTAGTATTCCCAGACCCCTATGCATTTTGTCATCAAACAATTTGTGAAAAGAAATTGGTATCATTTTCTTTGAAAAAGGGTCTCCATGCCATAGAAACTTGTTAAGTGCTCCAATTATCAAGTTAATAAGCTTGATAGGTAAAACATAATGTCTTCTCCAATAGGTAGTGAAAGCCAAAGCAACTGATTGACTATCGTTAATCTACCAGCTTGAGATAGTGTATATGAAGGCCACAGCTATAATTTTGCAATAATCTTATCAAACAGGGGAAGACATTTATCCTTGGAAATACGTGAGCTTATAAGCGGTAACCCCAAATAAGAAGAATTCATTGGCATTTCTTTTAAACCATATTTTGCTATCAAAACTGCCTTCGTAGTACTTGACATCCCAGCAATAAGAATGTGGGACTTATTGAGGTTAATTTGTAATCTAGTTATCAAGCAAAAAGAGTGCAACGTGTCCATGATGCATTGAATACTACTTTCTGAAGGTTTAGAAAATAATACTAAATCATCTGCAAAAATAAGTGAATGATCATAGGAGACTTACCTTTTGGATGAAGCTCCAATTTTTTCCTCATTACTTGATCAACCAACAACGAATTAAGTAACTCCATCACGATGACAAAAATATATGCTGATAAGGGATCTCCTTGTCTCACTCCTTAGGTTCCTCAATGCAGACTTCCATTTCTAGCAGTCGAATAACTTGGAGAAGAAACATAAGTGTATATCTGTGCTAAATAAGAAATTGGAAAATTCATTCTGGCTAAAATAATTAAAATAGAATGTCATGCCATTGAATCAAATGCTTTTTTAATATATAACTTCAACATGCATCTGGGAGAAATTCCTTTTATGTTATAACCATACAAGATCTCTTGAGTTAATAGAATAGTATAAGAGATGGATCTGTCTTGAATGAAGGCAGACTGGTTGGATGAAATGATGGTTGGTAATACTTTTTGAAGTTTTGTTTGCAAGGATTTTTGAGAAGATTTTATAGAAAATATGACAGCAGGAAATTGGACGATAATCAGAGACAGAGACAGGGTTTTCTACTTTAGGTACAAGATGTGACACCCCACGTCCGTTAATGTCACTCACTAAGGGAATGCATTAAGTTTCGAGAAGCTTTATAGGTAAACAGACACAGAATATTTACAAAACAGATATAAAAAAGATAGCAGTGGAAATTTTAAATTTTCATCTCAAACATAAATCATATTGTCGTGGTCTATAATACCATAAGTCATAAAAACCATTATAATAAAATAACTTCTGTCTTGCATCATCAGAGTACATAAGAATATGAAAAACATAATTCCCAATTAAAAGATTTAAGCCATAGTGGAGACAAGAAATTGAGCCGTACTTTAGAAGTAGCTCCTAGCGAGATAATATCCGAGTCCTCACTAAGCCTGAGTGTTTCCTCCCCGAGAACCTGAGGGGAAACGGAAGAAAGAAGGAGAAACAAAAGGGTCAGACATAAAGTCTGACGAGTCTAGTTACTTTTAGCCACTAAATAAATAAAAGTCACATAATAGGCATATAAAGTGGATAAGAGATTTTACGATATAAATGGCAGGTGTGGCAAGGTAGACAGCGTAAGGTGTATACACTTCTTTAATGATTACTCTGCACTATTACTAGTACAACTAAAATGAGATGATCCCTTCCATTATAAGTTGGTAGACTTAGGTCATACGTCCGAGTGTACTCTAACCACTACCCTAATGGATCGGCTTCCTACTCCGTAGATATCCTGTGCTAGCCCCACAATAGGAGGTATCACTTCCTAAAGTGGCAACCTTTAAGGTGTGCACAACCATATTTATTGGTGTCATGATCGGCTTATCCCCCTCTACCCGGCTCATGCACGCACATGGCCCGGTCGCTTAGCGCCGCCCACACCGTACGTCTCATTTGGATCTCTTATAATCAATCAGTAAGCGTGCCCCTTCTCCTCCTAGTACGGAGTTTTTTATTTGATACCTACTCCGGGTTACTGACTGAAATGAGTTCCACACAATATGATACAAGCCTTCCCCTTTGTCTTGTATCCCCAATAGGTTTTTCACTGACTATGTATACCCTTAGTTGTCTTTAATTACATAGCCCTATGTCAGTTATGCTTATCCTAAAGGGTGTCTTTAATTGCATAACTTTATTATACTTTTTCCAAAGGTTATGTATACCACTAGGTGTCTTTAATTACATAACCTTATTGGGTTAAGATCGTGGGCCTATATGTAAATATTTCCCACCCCCTCTAATTTACTTAACCCACCCACTACCCATCCAATTTTTACTTAACCCTAACTTAAGTTCATAATCATACAATCCTTATGGAATAAATTAGGTTAAGCAGTCCAATTCTTTACCATGTCCACTTATGGTTTATAATAGGCTAGACATCCCACATTAAGCCTACAACATGTGGATACTGGATATGCCTATCGGGTCCAGGCAGACTTATTCCACAGTTTGACCTAACCTTGTGCCATAGCCCGATTCGTATTTACGTACTTAGACCTCCCACATTTGGTTCAACACTAGTGGCTGCTGGATATGTCGGTCGGGTCCGGATAGACTTCCACCACTAATGCAACCTAACCTCGTGTCATAAGTACAATTACAATTCCTAATTGTAATTAATAAACATTTTTTATTTAAATCTACCTACAACATTATAGGTGATTATTTCTATGTTTCTCCATTTGAATTATATGCCCAATTCATATAAATATTACATAAATTATGCCAAATATAAATCCCTTTTCCCTGTTTCCTAACTAATGTATTCGCGCGTATTTTGGTGGCATCTAGGCTATAAAGTAGCCCAACGAAAAGGGAATATGACAAAGGTGATAGTTTCAATATATCTTGGCATAAACGTAAACTAGCATGATAACAAGGTGAATGGACATGTAATCAACATCATCACAGGGTGGACATAAAACTAATGAACTTGTGGCAACTGCGATGTCAAAGCAAGCATAATGAGATCTAAATTAACCATTTAGGTGTCCAACTATTTAGATCTAGCATAGTTAGGGTGACATAGTAACATGTTTAGATCTAAAGATGGCTTCACATGTCAGGTTTACAACATGTCTAGATTGATCACAATATGACAGGTGATAAAGGGGATTTACATAAAGAACTAGATCTAGCCAATGTTACAACTGTCCAATTTTAATAGATGTACATTCACCACAATATAGTTACAACTCAAGATCCACATAGGCAACATAATAGAATAACCACAATTGTATTAGATCTAGGGAAATAGAATCATCATGACATATTATAGGATTTAACACTAGCACTAATCATACTTTACAACATATCCAATTCACAGTCTTTGACAATTTACTTTTATTTATCTAAACCTAAAAGCAACTAGAAACTCACAGCGTTAGGTTTAGAGAATTAAGAAAGAATGGATCATGAATTTCTGAATTTGATTTGCAAAGCATGTTGTTGTAGAAAACGGTTCTGTCTCAGTTCGTATCCCGACATCATATGGCCTCCATGATTTTCAATGAAGAAAATAGGAGAATAAGACACATATATATAGCTGCCAGACCCCCTGAAATCGAGTGCCATGTCAGCCCTAGGGGTGTTGATACCCCTATGGGTGGGTTAACCCCAAGGTCGGCACCCCTTAAGGGTGGTCGACCCCAGTGTCGACACCCCCCTACGGGGGTCGACCCCGTAGAGTGGGAATTTTGCTGCTAGTTTTAAATTTTCGAATTTGAACTGTTCTGGATATAATTCTGACTCATCTCTGACTCGTATGTGTATATAAAATATTTTTGTGTGCATACAAACTTAAAACCCTCATAACTTCTTCATACGGTGTCCGTTTTATGCAAACCAAATGTCTATCTTGACCAGAATTTCGAGACGAATGCAATGGTGCAGTCTTTTTCCTCTAATTTTGAATATTAAATTAATTATTACTTAATTTATTCTCTTTAATGTCGTTAAAAAATTTGAAGTGTTACATTCTCCCCTACTCATAGGATTTCGTCCCCGAAATCTCTAAGTTGAGAAGAATGCATATCCTGCCATCCATCATCCATCTACTCATCCACCAAATGCTTGCATCCATTTTCCTTAAAGGTTTCTAGTGCTTATATGAATATATGCAAAGGTGTGTGTATATGTCCCAGCACCAATGCGAAGATCAGGCGGTCTACGGATTCAGTTGACCTTCTTAATGCAATATATGTTAGTGCCATGTATAGATAATCCTATTATATCATGTGAGTTCTATATGTGTGCACATTCATTCGTCCAAATGCAACATCCATATGCTAGTACATCCATTTCCATCCATAAAAGAAAACAAAATGCACACACATCCATATGCAGTATGAAAGTGATTGCGCCGATCTTAGTGCTTAATGTGTGTATATGCGTCCACAAGCAACCACTAGCAAATACTTGCATCCATCAAACATAACATGTTTCAAACACATGTTTACATCCATAGGATTCCTATATAAAAGCCGAAAAATACGATGGATATGATATACTCTATTGACAGAAACAAGTACTGATAAAACTTTGAAAAAGGAGTTAAGAACATACCCTCGAAAAGAAAAGGGTATGAAGCACGAATCTTGCCTTCGTTTTCCCAAGTTGCATCCTCTAGGCTATATCCCCATTGAACCTTTAGCAACTTGATCTTCTTATTGCATAGCTTTTTAACTTCTGACCCAGGAATACGGGTAGGGACTCGTCTGACTATCGCCTCCCGTTCCACTTCTACTTCCTCCAACATACTCGGCTCGACAACTTCTGCGGTGTTATGCATGCACTTCCGCAGATGAGAGGTGGAAAACGTCATGAACACCGGATAGATTTTCTGGAAGTTTCACTCTATATGTGATTTGGCCAATTCTTTCGGTAATGGGAAATGGTCCCACAAACCTAGGTGCTGACTTCCCTACTGATCCGAAGCGAACCACATTCCTCAGATGTGATAATTTAATAAAAACTAAGTCTCCTACTTCGAATTCGATGTCAGTTCTTCTCTTGTTTGCATAAGACTTCTGCCTATCTTGAGCTGTCTTTATCGGCCGTCGAATAAGGTCAATCTTTTTGGACGTTTCACTAACCATATCTGGACAAAGTAATAATCTTTCTGTAGATTCCCACCGACGAGTTGGTGATCTACAGGGTTGTCCGTACAATGCTTCGAAGGAGGCCATGCTGATGCTAGCTTAATAATTTTTATTATTGGAAAACTCTACAAAAGGAAGATGCTCTTCCCAAGTTCGTCCGAAATCTAGGATACACAACCTCGAAAGGTCCTCAAGAATTCAGTTCACCCTCTCCGTTTTTCCATCGGTCTGAGGATGATAAGCAGTGCTCAAACACAACTGTGTACCTAATGCTTCTTGCAAGCTCCTCCAAAAATCGCCGGTAAAGATGGGGTCACGATCGCTTACGATGTTGGAAGGTACTCCATGAAGACGAACTATCTCACGAACTTAAATTGTTGCCAACCACAATGTCGTCCTCTTACTGTAAACCGGAATAAAGTGGGCGCTCTTAGTGAGTCTATCTACCACCACCCAAATACCGGTATTGCTTTTCTTTGACCAAGGAAAACCATCTATGAAATCCATAGAGACGATCTCCATTTCCACTGCGGAACCTCCAACGGATGAAGTAATCTACTGGGTTTCTTTTGCTCAGCATTGACCTACGGGCAAACTAAACACTGAGAAACAAATTCGGCTACATCTTTCTTCATCCCAGCCCAAAACAAAACCCTCTTCATGTCTCTATACATCTTATCACCGCCTGGATGAATAGTCATCTTAGAATGGTGGGCTTCTTCTAGGACTGCCTTTATCAAGCTTCCAGTCTGAGGAACACAAAGCCTTCCATCTCATTGCAACCACCCCTTTTCACCTATGACATATCTACTAAGGTGACTAGAAGTCTCCCCTCTTCTAAGCTTTTCCACGATGTCTAAAATCTGTGGGTCACCTTGTTGCGAAGCTCCTATTTGGTCAATAAGATTTGGTCGTATCTCCAAGGATGCAAACAAATCAGGAAAAACCTCATTGGAGGGTCTAAAATCAAAAGCTGATATGAACTCCAAGTTCTTTCTTTCCACAAACAGAGGACTCAGGGCCACCCTCTGCCTACTTAGTGCGTCTGCCACCACATTACCCTTGCCAGGGGTATAAGCAATATCAAAATCATATGAAGCTAAGAACTCCATCCACCGTTGTTGCATTAAGTTGAGATCCTTCTGTGAGAATAGATACTTGAGAGATTTATGATCAGTGTATAAATCGAACCTTTCTCCAAGTAAATAATGATGCCATGTCTTTAACACGAATACTATAATAGCTAGCTCTAGATCATGGGTGGGGTAGTTCTTCTCATGAACTCTCAACTGTCTACCCCCATAACATACTACTTTCCCTTCTTACATCAGAACCGCACCAAGCCTGTACTGCACGCACCAGTGTAAACAGTAAACACTTTACTTCCATCAGGCAAGGTCAAGACTGGGGCTGTTGTCAGAGCCCTCTTCAGTCGTTGGAAACCAACGTCACCGTCTATGGCCCATGAAAATGCCAAATACTTCTTTATCAGCCTGGTGAGAGGGGCAGATATCTTCGCGATGTCCTTAATGTACTTCCTATTGTAACTTGCCAACCCAAGAAAGCTTCTCACCTCAGTTGCATTTTTAGGAATCTGCCAATCTTGCACTGCAACCACCTCGGCGGGATCTACAACTATACCTTCTTTGGAGACTACATGCCCTAAGAATCTCACCTCTTTTCTCCAAAAATGGTATTTGGAGAACTACGCCTTAAGTTGATGGTCACAGAGAGTTTTCAAAACTTCTCTCAAATGTTGGGCATGCTCTTCCTCGCTTTTGGAGAAGATCAAAATATCATCAACAAAGACTACAACAAATTTGTTTAGGAACTCCCGAAACACCCTACTCATCAGATTAACAAAATAAGCGGGTGCATTCATCAGCCCAAAAGGCATCACTAGACATTCAAAGAAACCATCCGGAGTTCTAAAAGTAGTCTTATCTATTTTATCTTTAGCCACCCTCAACTGATGGAACTCCGTAGCCAAGTCCAATTGAGAAAATATCGAGGAACCAACAAGTTGATCAAATAAATCATTAATCCTCGGAAGCGGGTGCCTGTTCTTCTTAGTGAGCTTATTCAACTCTCTATAGTCAACACACAAATGAAGCGAACCATCCGCCTTAGTTGCGAATATTACTGGAACACCCCATTCAGATATGCTTTGTCTGATAAACCCTTTCTTAAGTAGCTCCCCTACTTGCTAACTCAGCTCCCTCCTTTCTCTTAGAGCCATGTGGCGCGTAGGTAATGCAACTGGCTTTGCATTGTCTACCAGATATATGCAAAAGTCGATCTCGCGCCTTGGAGTAAACCCCGTACCTCATCAAAAACATTGGAATAATATCGAACCACTGGAACAGATTGCAAATCATCTATGGATGCATCTAGAGACTCTAGAAAGCTAAGCATAACAGAACCTTGGGGATCACAAGAAACTTCGAGGGTCTTCCCATGACAAGTCAGGAGTCTAACAACCCTCCTCTCACAATCCAGAATAGCCCAATACATGGTAAGTCAATCCATTCCTAGAATCAACCCATAGCCCATAAATTCGAGCACATACGCGTCGCACTCAAACTCAACGCCTAACACAAATATTTTCAAACCTCGACAAATCGTCAATAAATGAGCCGGACCACCAATGGGGTTTGAAACAACTATTGGATCTACTGCCATACTAGTAATTAAGTGCAAAGTTTCAAACACAGAACTAGATAAAATGAGTGTGAAGCGCCAGAATCAAAAGGTGTTCTAACTAGATGGTTTGAAAGAGAAACTAAACTTTCTACGGAAATTTTTCTACCTCTTTCAGGAGCACTGATCGCGAGAGCATTCACCTGCCCTCTAGAAGTTCCTCCTCTTTGACCTTGTCCCTGCGATCCCTGTTTCTTTGGCCATTCTTTGGAGAAGTGGCTGATCTCTCCGCAATTGAATTAATTGCTCTTCCTTCTCTTACAGTCTTTGATCAAGTGACCCTCCTTTCCACAATTGTGACATTTTCTCTTATCCTTGCTTTTATCATCTTTCCCTCCTTTCTTCTGATGTTGTTGCTTCCCCTTTTTGGGCCATACCTTCTTATTCTTCGATGTCCCCTCAGCTTTTCTTCCTTCTTTTCTCCGTTGTCCTCCTTATGCAATAGGGCCATATCAACAAGCTTTTCAAAAGTGGCCCTCATTGGAATATGGGACATGGCTAAACCATGCACAGGCTCACTCATCCTTTTAGCAAACCACAAAGCCGTTTTGTCTGGTGTATCCATCAACTCTAATCCGAACCTTGCCAGCTGGTTAAACTTATTCACATACTCATTCACCGACAAATTTCCTTATTTTAGTGCTAAGAACTACTCCATCTATATACTTCTCTCAGCTTGGGAAAGAAATTTCGTTTCAAACCTCTGTCTAAAGTCTTCCCAAGTTTCCATCGGACGTCCAGCTTGGGTGACTTCCCACAAAATGTGCTTCGTCCTTTAATAGCCAAGCAGCTAACTGAATCTTTCTTCGATCCTCTACTTCAAAGATTACGAATAAGTCCTCGGTCTCCTTAAGCCAGTTCCTAGCTTATACGAATGTTCCATTCCCATGGAATTGCTTCCCTCCCATAGCACGGCAGTCCTTGCAGATCTTGGCAAAGTTATCTGCCCTTGGAGGGGGATGAGGAGGAATTACTGGTGCAGCTAGGGGAGGAACGTCTCTTTGGCCTTCGGTAGGCGCCGTGGCCTCCAAATACCTACGGAACCATCCAGGTATTGTGACGCCCTCTGCGATATTAGGAATGTTTTGTTCCCCGGACATGCTGAAAAAGGAAAGAGGAAGAAATTTAGATAAAGGACCGAAGGATATTACATACGGCTTCTAAGGGAATATTTTCAAAACAGACTTTTCTTTTTGAGAATACTCTCTTTTAAAACCTTTTTGAAAAATAATTTTCAAAAACTTTTTTCTACTCTGGTAACCTTCAGCTCTGATACCAAGTGTGACACTCCACGTCCGTTAATGTCACTCACTAAGGGAATGCATTAAGTTTCATGAAGCGTTATAGGTAAACAAGCACAGAATAATTACAAGATGGATATAAATAAGATAGAAATGGAAATTTTTAATTTTTATTTCAAACATAAATCATAATACCGTGGTCCATAATACCATAAGTCATAAAAACCATTACAATAAAATAACTTCTTTCTTGCATCATCAGAGTACATAAGAATATGAAAAACAAAATTCCCCAATTAAAAGATTTAAGCCATAGTAGAGGCAAGAACATGAGCCATATTTTAGATGTAGCTCCTAGCAAGATGTTATCCGAGTCCTGAATAAGCATGAGTGTTTCCTCCTTGAGAACCGGGGGGGGGGAAACGGGAGAAAGAAGGAGAAACAAAAGGGTCAGACATAAAGTCTTGCGAGTCTGGTTACTTTTAGCCAGTAAATAAATAAAAGTAACATGATAGACATATAAAGTGGATAAGAGAGATCACGACACAAATGGCGGGTGCGACAAGGTAGACAGGGTAAGGTGTATACACTTCTCTAATGATTACTCTGCACTATTACTAGTATAACTAAAATGAGATGATCCCTTCCACTATAAGTTGGTAGACTTAGGGCATACGTCCGAGTGTACCCTAATCGATTGACTCCCTACTCCGTAGATATCCTGTGTTGGCGCCACAGTAGGAGGTATCACTTCCTATAGTGGCAACCCTTAAGGTGTGCACAAACATATCTATTGGTATCACGGTTGTCTTATCCCCCTTGCCCGGCACATGCACGCACATGGCCCGGTCGGTTTGCGCCGCCCACACCATCCATCTCGTTTGGATCTCTTATAATCAATCAGTAAGCGTGCCCCTACTCCACCCAGTACGAAGTTCTTTATTTGATACCTACTCTGGGTTATTGACTGAAATGGGTCCCACACAATATGATACAAGCACTTCCCTTTATTTTGTATCCCCACTAGGTTTTTCACTGGCTATGTATACCCTTAGGCTTCTTTAACTCATAGCTCTATGTCATTTATGATTACCATAAAAGGTGTCTTTAATTACATAACTTTATTATAATTTTCCATCGGTTATGTATACCACTAGGTATCTTTAATTACATAACCTTATTGGGTTAAGTTTGTGGGCCTATATGTAAATATTGCCCAACCCCTCTAATTTACTTAACCCACCCACTACCCATCCAATTTTTAATTAACCATAACTTAAGTTCATAATCATACAATCCTTATGGGTTAAACTAGGTTAAGTAGTCCAATTCTTTACCATGTCCATTTATGGTTTATAATGGGCTAGAACTCCCACATTTGGCCTACAACATGTGGATGCTGGATATGTCGGTCGGGTCTGGGCAGACTTATTCCACAGTTGGGCCTAACCTCGTGTCATGGCCTGATTTGTATTTATGTACTTTGACCTCCCACAATATGTTCAACATTAGTGGTTGTTAGATATGTCGGTCGGGTCCAGGCAGACTTTCACCACTAATGCAACCTAACCTCATGTCATAAGTACAATTACAATTCCTAATTGTAATTACTAAACATTCCATTTTTATCTAAATCTACCTATGTCATTATAGGTGATTATTTCTATGTTTCCCCATTTGAATTATTTGCCCAATTCATATAAATATTAAATAAATTATGGCAATCGTAAATCCCTTTTCCCCGTTTCCTAACTAACGTATTCGCACGTATTTTAGCGGCATCTAGGCTACAAAGTAACCTAATGAAAAAGGAATATGAGAAAGGTGATAGTTTCAACACATCTTGGCATAAACATAAACTAGCATGATAACAAGGTGAATGGACATGTAATTAACATCATAACAGTGTGAACATAAAATTGATGAACTTGTGGCAACTATGATGTCAAAGCAAGCATAATGAGATCTAAATTAACCATTTAGGTGTCCAACTATTTAGATCTAGGTTAGTTACGGTGACAACATGTTTAGATCTAAAGATGGCTTCACATGTCAGATTTACAACATATCTAGATTGAACACAATATGACAGGTGAAAAAGGGGATTTACATAAAGAACTAGATCTAGCCAATGTTACAACTGTCCAATTTAATAGATGTACATTCACCACAATATAGTTACAAGTCAAGATCCACATAGGCAATATAATAGAATAACCGCAATTGTATTAAATCTAGGGAAGTAGATCTAACATGACATAGTATAGGATTTAACACTAGCACAGAATCATACTTTACAACATATCCAATTCACAGTCTTTCACGATTTACTTTTATTTATCTAGACCTAAAAGAAACTAGAAACTCATAGTGTTAGGTTTAAAGAATTGAGAAAGAACGGATCTTGAATTTCTGAATTTGATTTGCAAAGTATGCTACTATAGAAAATGGTTTCGTCTCAGTTCGTATCCCGGCAGCATATGGCCTCCATGATTTTCAATGAAGAAAATAGGAGAATAGGGCACATATATATAGCTAGCAGACCCCCTAAAACCGAGTGCCACGTCAGCCCTAGGGGTGTCGACACCCTTGTGGGTGGGTCGACCCCTAGGTCGACAGCTCTTAAGGGGGACGACCCCGGTGTCGTCACCCCTCTAGAAAGGTCGACCCGGTGTCGACAACCCTCTAGGAGGGTCGACACCCTAGAGCAGGTATTCTGCTGCTATTTTTAGATTTTCGAATTTGAACTGTTCTGGATGAAATTCTGATTCATCTCTGACTCATATGTGTATACATAATATTTCTACGCATATACAAACTTAAAACCCTTATAACTTCTTCATACGGTGTTCATTTTACACAAACCAAATGTCTATCTTGACCAGAATTTCAAGACGAACGTAATGGTGCAGTCTGTTTCCTCTAATTCTGAATATTAAATTAATTATTATTTAATTTATACTCATTAATGTTGTTAAAAATTCGGCATGTTACACAAGAGCTACTGAAGTTGCTGCCCAACTAGCAGGGAGGTGATTTGTCTTAAAGAATTGCAGTGTGGCTTTTGCAATGTCTTCACCAATAATACCCAAGTTTTTTTGCATAAAGAATGCATTAAACACATCAGATCTCCCACAACTACTTGCAACAAGTTTGAAAACAGCCTCTTTAACTTCTTCGTTAGACACTAATTCTATAAGATTCGCAGACTGATGAAAGGAAATGGTTGGTAATTTGGTATGGAAAATAGGATTAATATCTTCGATATGGGTGTTTGGATTGGCTAATATGAAGGAGAAATACTGGACAAAAGCTTCATTAATCTTTTCATCAAAATTACGAACAAGACCATTCCTATCTTTAATTATGAAAATAGAATTCCTGGCCTTTTGAACCTTAATAAAATTATGATAAAACTTGGTAGTTCTATCACCTTCAAGCTCTCATCTGATAAAAGCTTGTTGCCGTAAAGCTTGCATTTTCGTATTTAACATTGATTCCAGCTGCATTCTTTTACAAATTTCCTGCGGTTTCCAAAGAAAATCAAATGGCTTTTGCAGAATTTCCTATTGGATGTGCGTTGATTTTAACTGGATTAAATAAGATTTCTGAGACCCTTTACCAAAATTCAAAGCAGACCGACTTCTTATCTGAGATTTAAGTAACTTCATTTTATAAAGAAGATTGATCATAGGATTCATGTTAGTATGAACACTCCAAACCTGCAAAAGAAGGTTAGAGAAATCTGGAAGATTACACCAAAAATTAAAAAAATTAAATGTTTTTTACCCAAGTCAGCGGCTGCCTCATTTCCCCAATGAAACACTAATGGGCTATGATCAGATAAGATTGGAGAAGGATAATGCAGAAAGATTTTGTCCAGAGATCAAAAAAGGAAATATTGGCAAAGAGATTATCAAGTTTACATAAAGTGGGAGGACCATATCTTGAGCAATTGGAACATGTGTTGGATAAACCAAAACTTTGCACTCGGAATAAAGAAGATTTAATGATCATTTGATTAAGTGGAGTTATGTCTTTTAAGGAAAGAGGACAACCACCAAATTTCTGGTTGCAACTGTACATACAGTTAAAATCACCTCCTAAAATCCAGGGGTCATTTAAAGGATTCAAAGTGTGGATGGAGTCAAGATAAAATGTACAAGGAGTAAGAGAGTTTTGAGCATAGATAGATGCGAGAAAAAAGGTAGAATTTGCAGGAAGGTAAATGCATTTATAGTGGATGAATTGATCAGATTCAGATAATTTAGATAGATGAAAGAAACAAGGATTCCAAATAGTTAAAAGTCTTCCAAAAGAAGCTACAGCCAAATTATGGTCAAAAAGCCAGAAAGGAGCCATGAATTTTGCTGCTTTTTCAGTCGAAAAAAGGTATAGCTTTGTCTCAGAGATGCACATTAACTAGATTTTATTTTCCTTTATCAAAGACTTAATTTCACACTGCTTAGAGGGTAGATTAGCCCCTCGAATATTCCAAAAACAAATAGGATCATTTAAACATGAGCGGGTCTACCGTTACACTGGGATTACTTCTGATGTGCCTTAATGAAGTGAATTTTGAATTGTTTGATGGCAAAACATCTTCTAGATTAAATTATTTTCCATCATTGAGATCCTCAACTGGAGGTACATATCCTTCAGAACAACTTTCTTCTTTCTTTTAGTTTTCTTTTTTACTTCCAAATGAAGAGACTTCTGCTAAAGGTAAAGAGAAATTCTATATAGACGATACATTAGCAGGAGGTGGTAAAATGTTATAAGGAGGAAGAGATGAATGTGAATAAGGGGAGGATGAATGAACATTGAAACTGAAGGAAGACCTGGATGGGGACTGAGAACTAAACAAAGAACCACATGTCATAGAGCAATTATTTCGGATTGATGAAGAGGTTGAAGGACAGTTTGAAAAAGGAAAATTTGAACATGAAGCAGCTTGAACATTTGAAATAGAAGCAGAATTTGAATCATTTGAAGAGATAAAAGGGTGTGAAGCTGGCAAATTCAAGGATGGATCATTGGAATGGTCATTTAGAATGGAAAATGGATTATTGACATGAAACTCCTTGGCTACAGCTTCTTTTCATATACCATCAAAAATTACATTTTCATCTTCATTATTGTGAACGATGCAATTCCTCTGCTCATCAACAATTATAACATTTTGATTGTCTTTTTTATGAATCACTATGTTAATATTCATTTCATCTTCATTGTTCACTTCCATATTGATGCCAGAATTTCCACCACTTACTATTTCAGCTACATCCTCCATTGCCTTAATTATAACACTAGCAACATCAATATTATAACCTTTCTCCTTTCTCATCCACACCTTCTTCTTTTTATTAATGACTTTATTCCACCCTTGAATATCACGAATTGGCACTGCTAATTTCATGTATCTTCTATCCTCTTGCCTTTGAGTAACAGGTGGATCAACATTATTGCTCAACTTAACTCCTTTAACCTCGTTCTGATAATCAAGATTAGCATGCCTCTTAGCAAAAACTCACAATGACTAGTTTCATGACCAAATATTTTGCAATGAGTACATATCATTGACCTTCAATCATATGACACCTGAATAGAATGGCAACTTTCCCCTAGATCAGGAACCTCAATACAATCTGGCAATTCAAAATCTGGAGTTATTTCTACTAAGGCCTTAGCATATTTAATCCTTTGTAGCTTTTCAGTACTTGAATCAAAACAAACAAGATGCCCAACATGACATGTTAAACAATTAATGCCTACCAATGTCCACAGAAGAAGGGGAATTCTATGTAAATATATCCAGATGGGGAACTTTTTGATTTGAGATTGAGAAATACCAATGGATGGATCCCACTCATTAATTATATACATTCTGCCCTTAATGAATATTGGATCAAATCTCAAGACTCTTTCCCTTTCCTGATAATTTGCAAATTTAAAAATGAAAAACATTCCATCTGGGTATAAACATATGAAATTCAATATAAGTTCTATGATACATACTCTTGTAAAAAAAATTAATGATCCTTTTGCCGTATGGTGGAAAATCAGGAACCTCGAACTCAAATAGTTTTTACTTAAGTTTATGAATCTTTTCTAAATGTTATATCTTATGCTTTCAAATACGTACTTAATGATCACCAAATCAATCATAGAATCAAATAGCCGATACATAATTGTATAGTTAAAAGATATGAATATACTAGATTTTATATCAGCTTGAAATTACTCTGCACCCAGTGCCGAACTACTTTCATATGTCCTTTATCATTATTAGCTCAATTACACTTCTAGATTTTAAGGTTACAAGAAGATACCCTTCAAAATTTTAGAGCTCTACGCACAACCAACTGACTTCCAGGAAAATAAGCCACTCCCAATTACGATCCAAGCACAATCAGACCCAACTCGATTTTAGGGTTAACTTGACACACCCTTATAAGTAATTTGATAATGATTTTTACAAAGTATGCAAACTTGGATCTTTCGATCTTGATTACAATTGCTCATAAAACTCAAAATTGTCCACTGATCTTGTGAGAATGATGAGTGACACACATCAAATTTGAATTGACCTGATTTGGTTTGAACATTGGCGAAGTTTAGTTATAGATTTCTTAGAAAATGGGAGAGAAGAGAGAGAGGAGTAAAGAAAGAGTGAATTTTCTGTTGAAATTCATTTTCATTAAAAGAGTATTTATTGAACGGAAGAGAAGTGGTTGCCCGCAAAAGGTTACAAAGAAATGACACTTTAATTAAAATTTCAATTTTTGGAAAGATCGACTAGTATGTTGACATACTTCATATACATATGTTGACATATGTAGTGTATTTGAAAAATAATTTTTATTTTAATGTTTTGTAGCTATAAAACAATGTATGATTTGAAACTTTATGAAAGTATTTAAGCATAGTAAATGTATATTTCAAACATAACAAAGCTTCAAGAAACTTTATCAAAGTAAATGTACAATATACAATAAATATATTAAGCTTAAAATATAAATATTAAAACTATTATGAAACTATAATATCAAATTATAATTATTAAGTCAAAATTACAGTGTACAATTAAAATGTAAACTACAATTTAAAATTAAAGTGTAAGTGTAAAAACCAATGTATAAATATTTGAATCAAAAATATAAGTATAACATTAAAATCAAAATCAATACTTTAAAAAGTATATAAAAGTATTTCAAAGTAAAAATATAAAAACTTAAAATTCCTTTTTGAAAATATTCCAAAAAATCATTTTGAAAATATTTAAAAATAGGAATACTTTGAAAATATTTTGAAAAAGATATAGAGCAGCCATGTATATCAACTAGAGTTTTAACATTTAATCAAATATTCAATCATTTATCTACAACATCTTGAATTCTTGATCTCTCCATACTCTTGAGTCTTCGTTAATTGAGTCTTATTATACATATCAGCATCAATTTGGATCTTCTATCTTGATACTGCATTGTCTTCATTATCAACATCAACTTGATAATCTGTACCATATACAATACATATCTAGATAATCATTGGTAACATGTGTAAATATATTTTATTTCATAACCTAAGATTGTCTTGCCATCCATAGTACTGTAATCTCCCTCTTTTCGATGATGAACACCCTTTCTATGAAGTATATCTTAAGTCCTAAACTTCAGAACACCCTATTAATCTTTGCATATTTTATATTTATCCCCTTTTATCATCAAAAAAATTAATAACTATGACCCTAATTGTAATACTGATTTGAGCACTAACTCAAAGATTGAATCAAATACCAAGAGACTCTAGCACTAGCTCCCCGTAACTAATATACAATGATGATCATGATATTAATGATATGCAAGAACGAAAATGATTATCATGTAATGAAAATGATAAAATTGATACATAAGAACAAGATGCGATAATGAGAATGAAAAACCAAACGATAAGTTTGAAATGTGATAACATATGATAAAAAAATTATCACCATTTAACTAATGTCACACAAATTAAATCAAATAAAATTCGTTAAATAAATGTGTATTAACTAAGGAGTTAAAGTAAAAAATCATCAAATAAAAATGTATTATAAAAATACTTTTTATATTAGGTAAACTAAATCTTTAATTAACATAAATCGCTAATACCATATAAGAAATATTGGCTCTGTTGACATAGAAAGTTGTCATGGACTCAATGCATGCCAACACTCGAAGGTATGTGTGGTATGAACACAGTAACCCAGAGTTGTAATAAAGTAAATGCGTGAGACACAACTTTTTATAGTAGTTCGACCTTAATGCATACATCCACTTTATGGTAATTATTCATCATGTGTTTGTCGATTACAATGTTGTACAAGTTTGGACAATGTTTAAGTATAAAGCATTACAATATATAATAAAAAGATTATTAATTGTAAACTTTGACTAATATGTCCTTCTTCTTCTTCTTCTTCATTGAGTGAGAAGTGTTGACTTGGTTAACAATGTCCAATTTTAGCTTCAATGTCCAATAAGTGATGGAAAACATGTGTGCAACGTTTTAATGGTCGCAATGTCCATTAGCCTTGGAGAAGTAGTTGGAAGCCATTAATGATGCATTTGGAGCTATAGAATTCCAAAAATCCAAGCCAAAAGGATCCAAATGAAGGCCAATCCTTAGGATATTTATAGGTGAAGGTTGGTAGTTGAGTAGGTTGGATGTGGGACCATGTAGCAGAAATTCAGTCCCCAGAAGAGGCCAAAAATAGGAAATTTGTATCCCTTGGATGAGGGATACAAAATTTCGTATCCCTCCATGGGATACAGAAATTCGTATCCCCTGAGGATACGAATTTCGTATCCGTTCCGGGACGAAAAAAGAGAGGGGGAATGGCCGGTGTATGGCGAATCTCAGGATTGTGGTGCTGAGTTGATCTAATAATTCTGAGCGATCGTTGTGCATTCACGAAAACAGGCGTAACTTTCAAACCGTAAGGTCATGTGGACCAAAAGAAATTTGTATCGGAAGATAATTCAAAGGGCTACTAGAGTTACCGTGCAAGGCACTGTAATTTACGTTTTCCAGCCCAAAAGAGATCATCTATAGGGGTTTAAGACCATTTTTTATGTTTATGACGTGACTTTGATCAAATCTCTTTGTGTTTGCTGATGATGCTTCTAACGCTTGAATGCGTTGCTAGTTGAAAACTTGACGTGTGACATCTTTGACAAAAAATCGTGCCAACAGGGTCTAATACTAAGTATTAAGAATAATAATAATGTACATTTTATTTACTAATAAGATATATTATAACCAAATTAAATTTGTACTTGTAAATTATGAAATAAAAACCAATTATTTAAGCAGTATGACAACAATCATGATATTAAAGGTATGATTGTGATTTGGACCAGAAGCAAAATTTATAAAAAATAAATGTAAGGATAATTATGGAAAATGTAGGTTAAGATATTCAATGGTCAATTATATTAATATATTAAATATATAAGAAACTAATTTTTTTGTTTATTCACTATAATCTATATTCGAAATTAGATCAAAAATTTAATTATAACATTGATTGTTAACTCAAATTACTATTATTTATACATAAAATTAAAAATCAAGGTGTTAACTAAAAATGCTCCCTCTAAGTAAAATATCGTTTTGTGAAGGACTAAATTTGAAAAATTAATATATCAAAATCAATATAATGAAGATTAATATAAGTGAAATCAAAATTTAATGATAAAAGAATGAAAAATAGTTTTATAAATGGAATTATTATATGATGACATTAATACTGAAATCTAATCACAACCTAATCTTAAAATATAATAGGTGCAACTATGTTTATGATCAATTTTATGTTTTAAAAAGTAGTAAATATTATTTGATAAGGTCATGCCATTTTATTTCCATTTAACCTTGTATGCAAAGTATAAGTGAAAGATAATTAAAAAAAAATCATAAAACCCCTATACATTTAATGATAGAAGAACTAAGGATGATTTTAAAGGGTTGAACATGTGTTCTAGCATTATTTTCTATCTTGAAAATATCCATTTTCTTACTAAGCATAAGTACATGAGAGAATAGATCCCACTTGTACTGATACCTTAACTATGTTGGAACCACACTGTTAGGTTTTCAGGAATCAAATCCAATATTTTCACGGTTTTAAGAGCATGAATGAAAAACATAATGCTCAATTGAAATAAACAAGTAGAGTTATAAATTCATTTATGATGTAGTTATGTGTAAGATATTACAGTAATCATAATATGAAATTTTAATTTTATCATTATTTAAATAAAAAGTGCATTTAGTGAGTTACATATGTAATGACACTTGGAAACAAGCAAGTGTATTACGATTTTCTTAAAGGACAATTGTAATGACACATATCATTTTGCATTTATGTTATCATTCTTTAATTTGACCAGTATCATGTGATGTGGTGCATTCTTACTGACAAGTGTCACTCAATTAATTTTATGAAACCATGAAGCCAGTATTTCATCATAAAGTTAGTAAGATATAAGAGTGAAAAAAATAAAATCATCATTTGAAGAATTGAGATTATTGGAAAGTTATGTCTTCTCTAATATTATAGTAGTGATAAATGATTATTGGATTGTTTCTAGAAAGAAAACCTTATGTAAAAGTTAATAGGGAAGAGTTATGACTAATCACGAAGAAACTTGACTTCTAAAATCAAATTAAAATTTAAAATTAAAACTTAAAGTGCCCGTTCTTATTTAATAAAGAAAATGAAAAGTCCTAGTAATTAAAAATTCTTATACTTTTGTAATGTAATGATACCAACTAATTTTGTTCTAAAAAATAATTTTATTACATCAGAAAATTTGTCTAAAAGTACATAAAAAATTTCGTAATTGCCATGATCTGTGCAAAAAATGGCTATCATAACCTATTCGATGGAAATTTGTATAAAAATAATAAAGCTTTATATTTAGTGTTGAATTTTTTTTGCTAATTTTTTATATATGTTATGATAAGGAACATTTTTATGGAGATATTGCAATTAATAACTTTAGTAACTTTCCAGAAAACTACCATGTTTAGCATGTTTGTTCGTCATTTAAAGAGAGTGGTTGGTTTTATACAAAAAATTTAAAAATATTAAATTATTTAAAATGCTATAAAAAAGTTTATGTTGTTGTATGTATCTATTATAATCAATAACAAACCTTTGTTAATAAAAAATAACATGTTTGTGAACATAGTTTATATATCAACGTTTTTATGTCAAAAATAAATATTTTAAAATGGCTTGAAAATATTATAGCATGTTTGTGAAAAAATTGAAAATCTAAAACAATGATGAAATGTGTCATGGTTGGAAGATTTTGCGTTAGAAGTGTTAAAATTATTGTGATGACCCGGATTTTTAGATGTTTAATTTGATTATTATTTTAAAATGTTGAATTGGAAACATAAATGGATTTTTATATAAAGTTATCGACTTGTAAAGTGAAATGATTTTTGATTTTGAATATATCGAATCACCGTAATATGAAAATGAGGAATAATTGAATTCTAAGTTAAAAATGAATCAGAAACGATTCCAATAATTAATATAAATTCTATTTTTAATATATACGATGATAAGAAATTATTATCAATGGATTTAATTGTTTTGAAATCAATTTAAATTTCAACGATTCAATTTAACACTTGAGAATAACCAATTTTCAAATGTCCTCGGATTTCAACGAAACCAATTTTATGAAAACCATAATGGTTAATTATTGTTAAATGTCCAATTCTGGGTCAACTGGAGTTATTATGTGATCATGCGTGATATAGACGTGTATTGATATATATTATGAAATTAAAATAGGAATTTTTCAAATAGTCTTGGGATTCGACGAAAACAGTTCCATTGGGTCCGGAATATTAATTTATTGTAGGAATTCAAATTTCGTTTCAATCGGATGATGGATGTGGTCATGCAAGCTTAAAACACTCAACACGAATATAACTGAATAAAATAATAATAGACCTGCACCATAAATACATCCTAACATTTCTAAACACTTAAGACTATTCTCCCTGTTCCTTCTTTCAACTGCCACTACCTATTACATATGTTTTAAATTTTTAGTTAAATCTCCAAAACGATGAAGAATTTAGAGAAATGTCTAACATAAAAGTCGTAGAGGGGAAGAAGACATTTCGGTCGGTTGTGGTTGGAGAAGGTGCGACTGCTTGTAGCGATCAAAAACAGGTGTTGAATCAGAGGTTGTTATTTTCTTTTTCTAGTTTTGTCATTTGATGGAGGTAGAGGTCATGATAAGCGAGGGTGTCTGAAGGAGAATTGTAAGGGGAAAGGAGGCCGAGGGATCTTGAAATACCCCACTCCGTTAAGGTCACTCATAAAGGGAATGCCTTAACTTCGGTGGAGCGCTTTAGGTAAAAGATGCAGATAAATTACAAGACAGACAAATAAATCAACAGAAAATAAAGTCATTTTATAAACAACTTAATCCAGTCAAGCTTTTACAACAATTGACTCAATCATACTTAAAAGTATTACATAAAACTTCTATCTTGATTCAAAAACTTCCAAGTATATAAGAAGCATAAAAATAACAATGATATTCCCCAATAAAGCATGAACCAACCATAGCAGTGGAAGAGAGAGTCCAAAGCAATACATCGACTATCTTCGAGCTTGGAAAAAAAAACTGAGCTAAGTGGTAACATTTCCTCCCTACGAACCTGGGAGGGGGAAACGGAAGAAAAGAGGCGAAAGCGAACTAGGTCAGACACAAGTCTGGTAAGCTCAGTGACTTTCAGCATGTAAACAGGTAAAAGCAACATGAATGAATGAACTAAATATAAGACAATACCGTGATAACAGGGATAACATGATAACATAAGATAAGCATAAGGTATGATAAGACAAGATAAACTGAATGCGCATCTACTCTTTCTCTGCTTCGCTACTACCCTGTTATTCTGATTTCTATATCTCTGCCCCACCTAACTAGTGTCCCAACCAGTCATCTGCATAAAATGATAATATGATAACGTGATCCCAATCCCCACAATTACGGTAGCCTTCAAGTGTACATCTAGTATGAGGATCTTACCTCAATCAGCCTAATTGCCATGAAAATGTTAGATGTACCCTTACTACCCTATTGATCGGCTCCTTACTCGTATTAATTTTCCTTGTGTCTGTGTCAGTCGGCCCTCTCTTGCGTGTAGATTCCCTGCACTGGTCCCACCATAAGGTGTATCAATCCTTATGATAGCAACCCGACACGATTCAAGATGCACAGTGTGTAACTACCGGTACCCAGTGCCTGCTTATTCCCACTCCGGAGTACGTGCATGCCCGTAAACCGTCGGAACCTACATTAACATACCCCTGCCGCTGTTTTGACTGCTTATAATCAGCCCAGTAATCTGCCCCAACCTGCCTAGTTCAGGGTACCATGATACATCTATGTGGGTTACTGCTAAAATGGGTCCTCGTTACTAGGGTTTCCTACTAGTTAAGTTTGTGGGCCTATATTTACTAATATTACCCACCAACCCGTTATGTACTTAACCCTCCCACTGATTCAAGCATGTTTATTTAATGGTTAAGTTTTGTGGGCCTATATTTAATAAAATTACCCACCAACCCGATATGTACTTAACCCTCCTACTGATTCAAGCATGTTTATTTAATGGTTAAGTTTTGTGGGCCTATATTTATTAATATTACCCACCAACCCGATATGTACTTAACCCTCCTACTGATTTAAGCATGTTTATTTAATGGTTAAGTTTTGTGGGCCTATATTTACTAATATTACCCACCAACCCGATATGTACTTAACCCTCCTACTGATTCAAGCATGTTAATTTAATGGTTAAGTTTTGTGGGCCCATATTTACTAATATTACCCACCATCCCAATATGTACTTAACCCACCTACTGATTCAAGCATGTTTATTTAATGGTTAAGTTTTGTAGGCCTATATTTACTAATATTATCCACCAACCCGATATGTACGTAACCCTCCTGCACATTATGTCATATTAGTTAAGTGTTGTCCATTCATGTTAACTTAACCCACCCATTCATCGTGTCATGTTGGTTAAGTGTTTCTTATTAACTTAACGATGTTCGTTCATCAAGTTATATTGGTTAAGTGTCATTAATCAATTCAAGTTAACTTAACCCACCTACTTGTCATGTAACTTTGGTTAAGTGTTGCCTTCTTGTGTTAACTTAACCCTACCACAAATCAAATTATATGGTTAAGTGTTGCTCTCTTGTGTTAACTTAACCCTTCCCATTCATCGTGTCATGTTGGTTAAGTGTTTCTTATTAACTTAACCCTCCTCACTTATCATGTTGGATTGGTTAAGTGTTGCCCTCTTGTTTTAACTTAACCTTATCACAAACCAAGTTATACTGGTTAAGTGTTTCTTATTAACTTAACCCTAATCATTTATCATGATATACTGGTTAAGTGTCTCCTATTAACTTAACCCCAGTCATTCATCTTGTTATATTGGTTAAGTGTTCCTATGTACTTAACCCTAGTCATTCATGTTATATTGGTTAAGTGTTCCAATAAACTTAACCCTAGTCATTCATCTTGTTCATTAGATACGTGTTGTTGCGGTTACTGGATGTGTCGGGCGGTTCCGGGTAGTTTTACACCACAACTGAATCTAACCTCGGGTTTTTCTTGGGCATGATGCACTAACCTCTCACATTAGATAGGTATTGTTGTGGTTACTGGATGTGTCGGGCGGTTCTGAGCAGTTTTACACCACAACTCAATCTAACCTCGGGTTAGACATGTTCATCTTTATTTTACACATTAACCATATATACCCAAATCTAGATTTTACATGCTAATTACCAAATTCACCAAAACTAGTCATGTTCCAATTCCCAAGTTATGCCCAACAAATTTCCAATTTCAAGTTATTAATCAAAATTGGCTATACCCAATCTTCCCTAAATTTACAATAATAGTCATGCTCCAAAATTACAATTTACACTATGCTTGGCGTTACTACTAACAGCTATGCCCAATCTAGATTTAATATTTTATTTTACAGCATATGCCCAAAACTAGATTTTCATGCCAAATTACATACTTTGTCGTTCATGCCAATTCTAGGTTCAATATGTCAAATTGCATATTCCATAATTCATGTTAAATTACCCTAAATTGCATCTTAATAGTCATGCCATAATACAAGTTCCAAATTATGCCAAAAAACGTAAATTTTATGTTATACCCAATTACCCCCGCATTCATAACGTACATATTTCGTGATTCAACTCAAGATTCATAAAATAAGCGGAGAAACGATATGGAACATAAGAGGCATAAGAATAGGCATATGACGATAAGAACTATTGGTCTAATAAATTTGATACACCAAACTGACAAGTTTTGCATAGAATACATTGCAGGCATATAGATATGATATGAATATCATTATGAACAATCACAGACGTATAGGTTTGACAAGAGTTATATCATGAACTTAAACAGGATT
Organism: Allium sativum; assembly: GCA_030737875.1. Taxonomy (NCBI): domain Eukaryota; kingdom Viridiplantae; phylum Streptophyta; class Magnoliopsida; order Asparagales; family Amaryllidaceae; genus Allium; species Allium sativum. Next base: position 514,992,957 of record CM060924.1, read on the forward strand.
ACAATTCCGATATACAACAAGGATAGATATGATTGGACCAATTCCATAGTCAATAATGATTCCCAAAGGCATATACAAGCACGGATTCAAATGAAAGGATTACTTACATCAGGCATAAATATAATGGATTATATTTGAATAACATCGCATGCATAAATCTAATAGATTAGATTTGATAAATCTGAGAGGATTATCTCATAATCAAGTATAGCTTGGATCCAGATTATTACATGCCAAGAATTTCAATTAAGAATTCACATCTGAAAATAACTTGAACTTACAAAAAGAGAATGATTCTTGTATTTCTGGAATCTATTTTCTGAAACTTAATAGCTCTTCCTTGAAGTAGACTATCGATTTCTCTAATTTAGATTTGATTCGATTCGTAGCTTCTAATTTGCTTTCTAGTTAAAGAATAAATGGTGGCTAGGCTAGGACGATCATGGACATCATGGTGGCTCCTTGGAATGAATTTGTGTGATTTAGGGTTAAGGACTAGAGTTGCTTTTATAGAGGTTTAAACTTATGTGTGCCGTTAGATCATCCTAGGAGCAATCACAACAGTCCAGACTAGGTAGAGTTATCAATAATTGCCACCTATGCCCTAGTTACTCAGCAGCAAGTCAGAAAAGACTGAGCAACAGGTCAGAAAATCGTCACTATTTGGATCTGGGCAAGGGGGTAGGTCGACCCCCAGGTCGACCTATATTGGGGAGGTCGACCCCCTGGTCGACCCTTTAGTCAACCTGGCCCGGGGTGGGAAAAATCCCGCCCAGCCTGCTTCTTTGTTTTCGTTTGAGTTTTGAATTTAAATCTGAGCTGTTTTAATTTATTTGAATTCCTGAAACTTCTAAGGGCCATAACTTCCTCATACGAAGTCCGATTTATGAAAACTTGGACTCTATTCCAAGCAGAATTTCGAGAGGAATGCAATGGTGTAACCCGTCTCCCTTGATTCTCACTTTAAAAATTAAGTATTCTTTAATTCGTTCTTTTAATTTTCTCAGAAATTATAGAGTATTACATTCTCCCTTCCTTAAAGGATTTGGTCCCCGAAATCTCTAAGTTAAGAAGAATGCATATTCTAACATCCAACATCCATCTACTCAACCATTCAATCATAGGCGTCCATTGTCCTTAAAAATATTTCTAATGCTTTCATGATCATATGCATAGTGTGTATACATGTCTTTATTTAATGCAAAATTAGGCGGTCTACTGATTCAGTTGACCTCCTCAATGCGAATTATGTCAGTGCCATGAGTCCATCATGTAAGCAATTATTCCTAATCGTACTTTATAACTTCTACATGAGTGAATAATCATTCATACAAATGCAACATCCATATGATAACACATCAAGTTTCAGTTCATATATAAAAAATTCACTCATGCATATGCACTTTGAAAGTGACTGAGCCGATCTAGTGCCTAATGTGTTTATATGCATCCACGAGCGACCCCTAGAAACCACTTGCAACCACCAATCATAATATGTTTCAAACACATGTTTACATCCATTGGTTTCTACCTAAGGATAATGAATTGGATCGAGGAGATATACTTAAAAGGTAGATACAAGCATGCATAAACTTAGGGAAAGAGAGATCAAGGATGTACCCTAAAAAAAGGGTAGGTTGCGCGTATCTAGCCTTCAGTCTTCTAAGTCGCATCTTCTTGAGCTTCACTCCACTGTGCCTTAACTAATTTAACTTCACGATTGCGAGGCTTCTTGACCTCCAATTTGAAAACCCACTAGTAAAGATAAGACCTTGATCACTTATTATGCTAGAGGGTATCCAATATAGTCGAACTATCTTTCCAAGATAAACAGGTGTTAACCATGACACCAAGTGTATATACTAAGATGATTAGAGGTCTCTTATCTACTTAGCTTATCCATAATGGCACAAATCTGAGGGTCTAAAGCTAAAGGTTGCTATGTACTTTTTACCTCTCTTAAGGTCAGTCTTACTTAGGGCGCCTGCCACAACCATTTATTTCTCACGCAAACCATCCTAGTCAAACTCTAAATCCCTCAAGTACAAGCCCCAAAGGCTTAAACCAATATCAGACAATCACCCAAGGAAAAACTCCTCCGAATTTGGACGACCTATGTGAGATGATACTAGCAAAACAACCAAACAATTGAGCACTTAACTGACTCTGGCTATCTTTGCCAATCTTGCTCCAAAACTATCATTGATCGCATAATTATCTTTGCATTGTCAACTAGATATATACGGAAGTCTATCTCGAGTTTTAGGGGGAAAACCCCTAACCTAATCAAAACATCTGCGTACTCATGGATTATTCTAACGGATTGCAAATCATCGATAGATGCATCAAGTGATTCTAGGTAGCTAAGCCTAACTGATCCCCTCAGGATCGCACAAAATCTCTAGGTATTCCCGAGGCAAGCAAAAAGTCTATCTACCCTCCTTTCGCAATTGCTAGCTAACCAACCCATGCCTAGAATCAACCCATAGCCCATGGAACCAAAAACATAAGCATTATACTTAAACTCAATCCTTAATATAGATATTCTCAAATCCTTACAAACCAAAGATAAATGAGCCGAACTACTAATTGGATTTAAGACAATAATGGGATCTTCTACTATACAAGTACTAAGGTGCACAGACTCAACTATGGAAGTAGATACAATCGAATGTGAAGCGCTAAAATAAAAAAAAGTACTAACAGGAGGATCAAAAAGAAAAGCTAAAACTTTTTTTTCAACAGAAACTTTATTATCTCTCTCGCAGGTATGCTGGCGGTGAGAGCATGCACTTGACCTCCTGAAAATCATGTTCTTTGTTCTTGCCCTTGTCCTTATTTATATGACCCGTTATACCATAGTAAAGACATTTCCTCTTGTCTTAGGTTTTATTATTCTTTCCTCACTTATTGTATTCCAATCTCTTGTTTGTGATTCTTCCCTTTTCCCTCTTTCTCTTTACCTCCTTTGTGAACCGTGTTGACAAGTCTCTCGAATATTGCCTTCATTGCACGGGAAACCCAACAAAGCTTGGAAGAGAATTAGCCGTAGGTGAAACTACTACGACTATGGATGGCGGTTGGGCACTTCTTCGCCCTTTGACAGGTGTCGTAGTCTCATCGAGCCTACGGAACCATGCTGCGATGAGGTTACCTCCCAGAAAGCCAGGAGCCCCGAAGACTCAGGAAAGAAGGAAACAAGGATTCAAGCAGAGGATCAAAAGATAGTGCATATGGCTTTGGGGAATTTGTGTTTAAACAAAACCTTTCTTTTGAAAATGCTTCTTTTAAAACCGTTTTGAAAATAATTTTTCAAATCATTTATTTGATATGGTAACCTTCAGCTCTGATACCAAGTGAAACGCCCCACCTCCGTTAAGGTCACTCACAAAGGGAATGTCTTAACTTGGTGGAGCACTTTAGGTTAAATATGTAGATAAATTACAAGACAGACAAATAAAGCAGCGTAAAATAAAGTCATTTTATAAATAATTAAATTCAGTCAAGCTTTTACAACAATTGACTCAATCATACTTAAAATTATTACGTAAAACTTCTGCCTTGATTCAAAAACTTCCAAGTATATAAGAAGCATAGAAATAACAATGATATTCCCCAATAAAGCATGAACCAGCCAGAGCAGTGGAAGAGAGAGTCCAAAGCAATACATCGACTATCTTCAAGCTTGGAAAGAAAACTGAGCTAGGTGTTAACATTTCCTCCCTGCGTGCCTGGGAGGGGAGAAACAGAAGAAAAGAGGCAAAAGCAAACTAGGTCAGACACAAGTCTGGTAAGCTCAGTGACTTTCAGTATGTAAACAGATAAAAGCAACATGACATGAATGAACTGAATATAAGACAATACCGTGATAATAAGGATAACATGATAACATAAGATAAGCATAAGGTATGATAAGACAAGATAAACTGAATGCGCTTCTACTCTTTCTCTGCTTCGCTACAACCCTGTTATTCTGATTTCTATATCTCTGCACCACCTAACTAGTGTCCCAACTAGTAATTTGCATAAAATGATATTATAATAACGTGATCCCAATCCCCACAATTACGGTAGCCTTCAGGTGTACATCTAGTATGAGGATCTTACCTCAATCAGCCTAATTGCCATGAAAATGTTAGATGTACCCTTACTACCCTATTGATCGGCTCCTTACTCGTATTAATTTTCCTTGTGTCTGTGTCAATCGGCCTGCTCTTGCGTGTAGATACCCTGCGTTGTTCCCACCATAAGGTGTATCAGTCCTTATGATAGCAACCCAACACGATTCAAGATGCACAGTGTATAACTACTGGTACCCAGTGCCTGCTTTTTCCTACCCCGGAGTACGTGCATGCCCGTAAACCGTCGGAACCTACACTGACGTACCCCCTGCCGCTGTTTTGACCGCTTATAATCAGCCCAGTAATCGTGCCCAACCCTTCCTAGTTCAGGGTACCATGATACATCTATGTGGGTTACTACTGAAATGGGTCCCCGTTAGTAGGATTTCCTACTAGTTAAGTTTATGGGCGTATATTACTAATATTACCCACCAACCCGATATGTACTTAACCCTCCCACTGATTCAATCATGTTCATTTAATGGTTAAGTTTTGTGGGCCTATGTTTACTAATATTACCCACCAACCCGATATGTACTTAACCCTCCTACTGATTCAAGCATGTTTATTTAGTGGTTAAGTTTTGTGGGCATATATTTACTAATATTACCCACCAACCCAATATGTACTCAACCCTTCTACTGATTCAAGCATGTTTATTTAATGGTTAAGTTTTGTAGGCCTATATTTACAAATATTACCCACCAACCCGAAATGTACTTAACCTTCCTACTGATTCAAGCATGTTTATTTAATGGTTAAGTTTTGTGGGTCTATATTTACTAATATTACCCACCAACCCGATATGTACTTAACCCTCCTATTGATTCAAGCATTTTTATTTAATGGCTAAGTTTTGTAGGACTATATTTACTAATATTACCCACCAACCCGATATGTACTTAGCCCTCCTACTGATTCAAGCATGGTTATTTAATGGTTAAGTTTTGTGGGCCTATATTTACTAATATTACCCACCAACCCGATATGTACTTAACCCTCCTACCGATTCAAGAATTTTTATTTAATGGTTAAGTTTGTGGACCTATATTTACTAATATTACCCACCAACCTGATATGTGATTAACCCTCCTACACATTATGTCATATTGGTTTAGTGTTGTCCACTCATGTTAACTTAACCCACCCATTCATCGTGTCATGTTGGTTAAGTGCTTCTTATTAACTTAACCTCGTTCGTTCATCAAGTTATATTGGTCAAGTGTCATTAATCAATTCAAGTTAACTTAACCCATCTACTTGTAATGTTACTTTGGTTAAGTGTTGCCTTCTTGTGTTAACTTAACCCTACCACAATTCAAATTATATTGGTTAAGTGTTTCCCTCTCATGTTAACTTAACCCTTCCCATTCATCATGTCATGTTGGCTAAGTGTTTCTTATTAACTTAACCCTCCTCGCTTATCATGTTGGATTGGTTAAGTGTTGCCCTCTTGTTTTAACTTAACCTTACCACAAATCAAGTTATATTGGTTAAGTGTTTCTTATTAACTAAACCCTACCCATTTATTATACTATATTGGTTAAGTGCTTCCTATTAACTTAACCCTAGTCATTCTTCTTGTTATATCGGTTAGGTGTTCCTATGAACTTAACCCTAATCATTCATATTATATTGCTTAAGTGTTCCTATGAACTTAACCCTAGTCATTCATCTTGTTCATTAGCATTAATTGATTTATTAATGCACCAACCTCTCACATTAGATATGTGTTGTTGCGGTTACTGGATGTGTCGGGCGGTTCCGGACAGTTTTACACCACAACTCAATCTAACCTCGGGTTTTTCTTGGGCGTGATGCACTAACCTCTCACATTAGATAGGTATTGTTGTGGTTACTGGATGTGTCGGGTGGTTTCGGGCAGTTTTACACCATAACTCAACCTAACCTTGGGTTAGGCATGTTCATCTTTATTTTACACATTACTATATATACCCAAATCCAGATTTTACATGCTAATTACCAAATTCACCAAAACTAGTCATGTTCCAATTCCCAAGTTATGCCCAACAAATTTCCAATTTCAAGTTATTAATCAAAATTGGCTATACCCAATCTTCCCTAAATTTACAATAATAGTCATGCTCCAAAATCAGAATATACACTATGCTTAGCGTTCCAACTAACAGTTATGCCCAATCTAGATTTTATATTCTATTTTATAGCTTATGCCCAAAACTAGATTTTTCATGCCAAATTACATATTTTGTCGTTCATGCCAATTCTAGGTTCAATATGTCAAATTACATATTCCATAATTCATGTCAAATTACCCCAAATTGCATCTTAACAGTCATGCCATAATACAAGTTCCAAATTATGCCAAACAATGTAAATTTTATGTTATACCCAATTACCGTTCATAAAATAAGTGGAGAAACAATATGGAACGTAAGAAGCATAAGAATAGGCATACGACGATAAGAACTATTGGTCCAATAAATTTGATATACCAAATTGACAAGTTTTGCATAGAAAACATTGCAGGCATATAGATATGATATGAATATCATTATGAACCATCACAGATGTATAGGTTTGACAAGAGTTATATCATGAACTTAAACAGGATTACAGTTCCGATATACAACAAGGGTAGATATGATTGGACCAATTCCATAGTCAATAATGATTCCCAAAGGCATATACAAGCACGGATTCAAATGAAAGTATTACTTACATCAGGCATAAATCTAATGGATTAGATTTGAATAACATCGCAGGCATAAATCTAATATATCAGATTTGATAGATCTGAGAGGATTATCTCATAATCAAGTATAGCTTGGATCTAGATTATTACATGCCAAGGATTTCAATTAAGAATTCACATCTTAAAGTAACTTGAACATACAAAAAGAGAATGATTCTTGTATTTTTGGAATCTGTTTTCTAAAACTGAATAACTCTCTATTGAAGTAGACTATCGATTTCTCTAATTTAGATTTGATTCGAATCGTAGCTTCTAATTTGCTTTCTAGTTGAAGAAGAAATGGTGGCTTGGCAAGGACGATCATGGACAGCATGGTGGCTCCTTGGAATGAATTTGTTTGATTTAGGGTTGAGGACTAGGGTTGCTTTTATAGAGGTTTAAACTTATGTGAGCCGTTAGATCATCCTAGGAGCAATCACAACCGTACAGACTAGATAGAGTTGTCCAGAATTGCCACCTATGCCCTAGTGACTCAGCAGCAAGTCAGGAAAGACTCATTAACAGGTCAGAAAATCGTCACTGTTTGGATCTGGGCGAGCGGGTAGGTCGACCCCCAGGTCGACCTGTATAGGGGAGGTCGACCTCCTAGTCGACCTGGCCTGGGATTGGGAAAATCCCGCCTAGCCTGCTTCTTTGTTTTCGTTTGAATTTTGAATTTAAATCTAAGTTGTTTTAATTTATTTAAATTCCTGAAACTTCTAAGGGCCATAACTTCCTCATACGAAGTCCGATTTACAAAAACTTCGACTATATTCCAAGCAGAATTTCGAGACGAACGCAATGGCGTAACCCATTTCCCTTAATTCTCACTTTAATAATTAAGTATTCTTTAATTCTTTCTTTTAATATTCTCAGAAAATATGGGGGTGTTACAGATCTGGGGGTGAGGAGGTCATCTCTAGGCAGTTGATGGAGAGAGAAATTGTGGTTGGAGGGTTTCAGTCCATCTAGTATTTTCAGGCGAATGATGAAGCTTGGTTGGCTGGTGTTAATGGTGGAAGGGTGACAAGGCACGAAAGTTCTTACGAGGGTGTCACGGTGGGGTCCGATGGCTGGTGGTGGTGAAGGCAGTGGTTTTAAGTTGCCAACAACGTTCATTCGATTACTGGAGATGTCCGGTTGTATAAATCATGACTAGTGACTTAATACATGGTAAATTAAGATTAATTATGGTAATTAAAGTTAATAATGATGTTAGTTAATTTAATGATTTCTTTAATTAATGTGTAAACTTGTAATAAGTATAGTTTATACAAACGTGAACAGAATGGCACAAAACAAAAAAAAATAGGAATCATGGCGACGAATACTATACATACAAACTGGTTTGGCGTGATTTGGAGGCAATTGGATTTTTATGTAATTCCAAATGCTAGTTTTAAATTATACAGATCGACCTAAAATTGTCGATAGAAAATGAAACATGAGTTAGCTCTCATGCATTTTGAAATACTGGATGTGATTAAATTCATATAATTAAAATTCACTGCTATTAGTGTAAACTGTATGTTTGGTTGCTTTGGATGATTAGTGTTTAGTTGTATATTCACGATATTTATATTTCCGTCATCTTAAATGCATTAGATTAAGAATTCTATTTCATATGCATATATATAATGATATTATGAGCTTGATGTAGTGAAATAGGTTGGAGGGATCCAACTAGATTCCTCAAATATGGTCTTACTTGTTTTCATATCATTCATATTTAACATGTTTAACCCAAGTAACGTTAAATTCTGGTTGGATGTGGATGGTTGAATTGTATTCAACATTTTTGTTTTCCTAATCAATAAGCGGTATTGATTAAGTGATTGGCAACAAATGGTCTCAAATCTATCTTTTTAAGAAGTTTATTCGCCGTCAGGCGAATTATCGAAATTGAAGTTATAAAAATTATTTTATAACTGAAGCAAGGTTTTAAATTTTAATCAATATAAGTTGTTTAGAATAGAAGTTTTTTTAAATAAATATTTTTATTATTTGTAAAGTATTATAAAATATTTTACATAGAAAAATCTTGTGCTTAATAAGCTGTATAAGCAAGGAAGTCGGAAATTAACCAAAGGGTTAATAATTCAGAATAATAGTTTTTATGATGTAAATAAGTGATAATATTTAATAAATTAGTTATTAATTAATTTAAGAGGAAGGATTAGTGGAAATCAGTTAACATGTTAACTATGCCCTCAAGTTGACTAAGTCAACCGGTTTAATTGTAATTGATTATTAAATTAATTTATTTTCTTCAATTAATCTAAAAGAAATAGTTTTGACCAATAGTTGCTTAAACTTAATAAGATATCTTAAAGGTGATTAAGCACCTAATTAGCTGTGTTTAAAGATAATAACCAAGTGTTATCTATAGATGAAGTTAGTTATTATTTTATTAACTTTATAAAAGAGATTAACTATTATGGTTTTAGAAAACAGCGAAGTTAACAGCTTCTACTTTAGTTAATGATGAAGTTAATTATTATTATTGTTTTAATTAATAATAATAATTAAAGTGATTACTTTTAATTGGAATTCATTTAAGAAGGTAATCAAGTTTATAATAGGATTTAACTGAGTATTCTAAGGTGTTTGAAAAGTGATTTTATAATAAACACCAAGTTTTATAAAAAAAACTACTATGATGATTATAACCACAGTTACATAATAATCGAATTAAGTAAAAAATAATGTTAATTGAAAGGAGATTTTTATAAATTTGTGAAAAAGGATTTGGTAATTGGATTTTTGTAAATGAATCCAAGTTAAGTTTTATAATAAAATGCTTAATGGTTTTGGGTTAAGGGATTTGGTGAGTGGATTTTTGTAATTAAATCAAAATTGTTAATGAATTGTATAAACAGATTTAAGGCTAAAGGTTGAGTTTTAGTGAGCGTTTACTTAATTGTATAATTAGGTAAAGGTAATTGTAATTGAAAGGAGATCCTTTTTTCAAATTTAAGGAATAAGTTTTTTTTTTTTTTTTTTGAAACAAAAATGTGTGATCTTATAAAGAGAAGAGAGCACACATATATATATAATAAAGTCAAAGATACAGAGTCCGACTGTAGTACATAAGAATACAAGATAAAACCTAACACGGCTCTAGGGATGTAAGGATCATAGATAGATGAGCTCCGGATAAACCACCGCCCATCTACACCAATATCGAGTTCCGGCAAGGCCACCACCCGATATTTAAGTATATCTACTCCAAAACAATATCCCATACTCTCTATGTAATAACAAAAATAATGAAGTACAACATCAAAAAATTCTCTAACAAGAACCCTAAATGAAATGCGAACCATCTATCCAAACAGCAATCCTCTAAGCTCAACAATAATATCCATCAACCTGAACACCTAAAAGGTACATAATTGTTATCATTCCATCCAGCTATCCATTAAGCACTTCCTCTTAATCAACAACCTGAATCTGCGAAAAGCTCAACAAACTATTAGTAATTTGTCACACACTATATATGGAAATATATGTGTCTAAATATATATATATATATATATATTATATAAGCATATATATATTCATACATATTTATTTACCATACATATACGTGTAGAAGAAAAATACAATGAAAAACTAATAAAAGAGATTAGTAACCAATGCGATATCTATTGCGGAAAAAACTATTGATTCTAATAAATAGATAAAGTTGAATCTAACCTTTATCAATAAACTCTCAAAGCCCGATTTCCCAAATAGCTTGTAATGTGAATTAGACATCCAATTAAAGCAAAAATAAACTATTTTAATGATTAAATTATCCGTAGAAACAGAATTAGAATGGAAAGATCTCTGATTTCTCTCGGACCAAATGAACCAACATACGATAGTGACTAAAGAATCTAACATGTATCTTTTACAAGCATTATAAACAAATCTATAAGAATCCCAATAATTAGCTCAACATTTGAAAGAATACTGACAATCAAAAACAAATATCCGTAAAACATACGAAGTATAAAGTTTGTGATATTGCATGAGAAAAATAAATGATCAACATCCTCATTCATAAGATTACAAAAATAACACTTAACATCAAAAATGATATTCTTCCTCTTAAGAAACTCAACCGAATTAAGTTTCTTATGAGTGATTAACCCCATTAGAAATTTAGCTTTAGGAGGAGAATTAGATTTCCAAATAAACTTAAAAGGCCGAAATGAGATTCTCATAAAATTTATAAAGTTATGCATAGAATTAACCAAATAAACTTGAGTTTTATCCATACCCCAACTAATAAAGTCCTTACACTCATCTATGTGGTATAATGATAACTTAGCATAAAGTAAAGCTAATTGTCTTAACATTTCCCCTTCTAATATATTATCAAAAGAAAAATCTCATAGGGGATCCAAATCTCTTCTAAAGATATCTTTTATCAACGCATTTTTAAAACTACAATTATTAAAGAGTTCTCTAAATTCAATTTTAAGTGGCAAACGAGAAATCCACCTATCATGCCAAAAGTAAGTTGTATTGCCAGAATGAACAATCACCTTATAACCTAAGTTAAAAAAGTCAAAGCACTTTAATACTGACTTCCAAAAGTAAGATAATCTATTATACCAACTACCACTAGTTCCAACAATGAACTCTCCTCCTGAATAGTAAAATTTAGATACAATAACTTTCCACGTTGTCGACACTATAGGAGACCTAAATTTCCACAACCATTTGGCTAATAAGGCAGAGTTAAAATTAAATAAATTAATGATTCCCAAACCCCCATCTTTCTTAGGCTTACAACACACCTCCCCGTTTACTAAACATTTGAAACCCCTACAAATAGGATTTGTACCCCACCCCATAGATAATTACGTCTTATTCTATCAATCTTATCAATAACCCATTAAGGAAATCTATGTACTGACAACCGATACGCAGGGATAGCCGATAGTACAGAATTAACCAAAACTAATCTACCTGCTCTAGACAAGAATCTATTGTTCCAAATTGATAGTCTACTATTAATCTTATCAATTATGATTAACCAATCCTCCTTCTTTAATTTTGATGGCCTAATCTTAAAACCTAAATAATCAAAAGGAAAATTCATGACAGAACAGTTTAAGGTATTAGCAACCATAGCCTCAACATTATCAAAATCATTAATGACCATAACAGAACTCTTGTCAAAATTAATTCTAAGACCAGATAACATCTCAGAAAAATAAAGTATAAACTTTAGAGCAATAATGTGTTTTGGTAGATGAGAAGAAAATAATAAAGTATCATCCGCAAATTGGAGAATTGATAATTCATTGTTAAATTTGGCATTACCAACATAACCCAAAACACCTAATCTCCCAGCTCGCTTGATGATTCTAGAAAAAACGTCAGCCGCTAGATTAAATAGTAGAGGTGACAGGGGATCTCCCTGTCTAAACCCCTTTTAGATTGGATCTTCTTTCCCACAACCCCAATGCCGACAATATTAGAACTACCAGACCTAAGCAAAAGCATTATCCAGTTAATCCATCTAACACTAAAGCCTCTAGCTAGACATACTTCACATATGTAATCCCAGTCAATAGAATCAAATGCTTTCTCAAAATCTAATTTCAAAACAGCACATGGAAAATTATTTTTAACACATACATTAGTGTACTCCTGTACCGCTGCCGCTCCATCTACTATTTGCCTACCTTTAATAAAGGCAGTTTGTGAATGATCTATAAGATCATTCATCTTCCCACTAAGCTTATTCGCTAGGATTTTAGAAATGATCTTAACAGATACATTTATCAAAGAGATAGGTCTAAAATCCTTTGAAAGTTTTGCGCCCTCTCTCTTCTTAATAAGTATAACATTAGCAAAATTAAAGTTACCTAGGCACAAATCTCCGCTATAAATATCATTAAGTAAATTAATAACATTAGATTTCAAAACCTCCCAAAACTGTTTGTAAAACAAAACAGAAAAACCATCAGGCCCCGGAGCTTTGTCACTAGGCATATCACAGATAGCCTTCCAAATCTCCTGCTCAGAAAACGGTTTATCTAAATCTAATAACTCTCCCCTAACATCATTAGGGTAAATGTCCTTCCAATTAAGGTTAATTCTTCTATTTATCCTAGTCCCAAAAATTTGTTTGTAATAATTGGTGAAAGCTTCATTTAAATCACGCAGAACTGTCAATTCCTCATTATTTAATAAAATAGAACGAATCAAATTATCACATCTCCTCTTATTAGCCATACTATGAAAAAATTTCGTATTATTATCCCCTTCCTTAATCCATTGAACACATGATCTTTGCTTCCACATTATTTCTTCCTTTTCCAAAATCAGTTTGAAGTCATTTCTAAGATTACTAAGTCTATCTCTCTCGACTAGGTTAAGAGTTCTAGATTCACCCAACTTATCTAAATCTAACATCTCACATAAAATCTTATCTTTCTTAATTCTAACACTTCCAAAAATATATTTATTCCACCTCTTAAGAAAAAATCTTAATTTACCAAGTTTTGCAACAAAAATCTTTGTTGAATTTCCTTTGTACAAATTATTAAAATAGAATAACGAATTCCATTTGACAGTGAATAGTTTAAGAAAACTGGTATCCAGAAGCCACATCTTTTCAAATTTAAAATCATTACTAATTAAAATGTTCGAATCACACGAGAGAATTAGAGGACAATGATCCGAATACAAAAAAGGTAAACCCTTTACTTTACAAATTGGAAATCTATCATCAACCTCAGTACTTATAAAATTTTTATCTAATAAGGCATAAGACGGACTATCCCTATCATTAGACCAGGTGAAAGATCTATTGCTAAGCGGAATCTCAATCAAATTATTATTAAAAAGAAGTCATTAAATTCCTCTATGTCTAAGAAATCTCCTTCTCTAGGAGATCTCTCTCCTAAAAACCTAGTAACATTAAAATCCCCCCTACAATCCAAAGATTTGGGGAAAGATCCCTAAATTCAGAACATTCATCTCACAAATGTCTCCTCTCAATCTTTGTGCGAGAGCCATACACATTCGTAACGCGCAATAGAGAATTATCACTAAGTGAAGTTAATATAATGTGTAATGAATGTGACTTAGAAAATTCCTGCACTAGTCCATATTGGTTATCTTTCCAACCAATCATAAGTCCTCTTGCACTGCCAATTGACAGTAGACAGGCCCAATTATGAAAATGGGATCCACCTAATCTAGCGTAAAAACTAAAGTCAGGACATTCAATTTTAGTCTCTTGAAGCAAAGCAATATCAATATGATAATCTACAAAGAAAGTCCTAACTTTAGCACATTTTTTAGGTTCATTTAAACCCCTAATATTCCAACTAATAATCCTCATCTACTCAATGAAGACACTCTCTCTAATTCTCTACTCCTAATAAAATCAGCATCCAACTCAATATCAGTAAAAATAAATCCAGTATCACTGGCAAGCTGTAATAACTGACTAGTCGAAAGACTACCTAAGACATAAGGAGAATATTCACTACCATAAATAGAAGTCATACCTGAGCCCAAAACCGAATTGCTACTACTAGAATTCGGACTCTGGGACCTACCTCGGAAAGGAGAGGAGTTAGATCTGATCCTAGCACTGCGTCGAATCAAACCTGAACTAGGAACAGCTCTCCTACGCCTCCCCTTCCTTGACGAAAAGGAGGAAACATCACTGCTCTGAATAAAATCTCCCCTGGGTACCATCAGTCCATTGCTACTCAAAAGACTAGAGTCATCTCCAGTAATAGAATCCGAACGTGAAAAATCACCCTCCCGATTGAAAACACTATAACTCGGTCTCAAATACAAGCAAAAAAGATTCATAAACTTCTCACCCACAACAGCCATGCCTAAACCAATATCCCATGTAAGAGTGAAATTACCCGAGTGACGGCCGAATATTGAATCGAAGCTGACTGAACTGAAATAAACAAAAACCGTATCATCCATTGAAGACAAAGAGATCACTGAGCCATCCTTATTATTCAATTCTACCAACCCCTTCTGTCCTTCCCGCCTGCCAGAAATCTCGCCCTCAGTGTGAACAACACTCGACAACCTTGCACCATCTTCTATAGCAACGTTAACATCATTACATATACTGTCCCCGACAACTGCACTATAATTACATATATCAACTACCATGCTTTCATGGTTCACCTGCCCCACCTTATCTCGCTTAAGCATATTACTCCTCATCACCTTCATTTGAGCCCCTCTACCACATTTGATCTTACCTACTCTAAATCCCCTCATCGATGAACTACCATACTTCGAAACAGTTTCTGCCTTAGAACCTTCCTTCTCCACTAACCTCAAGTCCTCCCTATCTTCATGTTCATCTAACAAATCGAAACTATTCAAGAGTATCACATCTTTAGCCACATACCAGTCTATCCCCTTTCCAACACCTGAAACATTAGCAGCTTCGATTTCCGAGGCACAAACGGCATAAACACCCATATCCACCTCATCTACCCATGTTATCCTTTCTCTAGCCCCCCCCCCTATTAACTAGCTTACTACCATTAACTTCACCAGCAATCCAATCATCATCACCGTACCCCATACATATTAAAACATCTGGATCAACACACATTGGGTCACACCTCAATGGCCAATAAAAATCAACCTCATCTATCAATTCTCCTTCGAGAAAAGCCTCACCAACACCCTCCATAACTGGATTGACATCCAAATCCACCACTGTCTGCAAATTCCCGTCATTAACCAGTAGTAAAATTCCAGATTGCCACTCAAGTTCCTCTTCACTATATTCACAATTGATAACTTAATGGAGGGTATCAAAATGATCGAGAATCTTATCCAACAAACTGAGTACTACCCTCTTATTGTTGGCCTTGGGATCAACATATAACCTCCTCAATTTAATGAGGTTTGGACTGAAATAAAATGCATGTCCTTTCCTTGACAACGAGCAAGGTAAAGGAGGATAAACATTCACATTATCAATACTCTTCCTCCACAAAATCCCATCAACCAGCCCTTCCAAATTCCATCCCAAACATAAGATCTGGTAAGCTCCTTCATTCTCACTCACAGGAAAATCCATTGCGTACCAATCCAATAAGTTCATCATTTTCAGGCAAATCATCAAACAACTAAAGTGCAATAGCTCTCTGACCGATTTGCCAGTATACCTCTCTGGACAGCTATCCTTACGATGCCCAATTCCACCACAACAAAAGCACCTCAAACCATTCCTACAATCCCTCACTAGATGATAGGCATCACCACAACGGAAGCAAAATTGATCTCCCAGCTTTTTCCTGAATCGAACATCTTTAGTTCCCAAATTCCATTTAGGCATACTAGAAGAAGATTGCCTAACCACATCAACAAATGAAAGGTGACTCTGATGCGAAACAGAGTTTGCTGAAATATGCCTCTCTTCTTCGTTTTTAACTTCACATTGTCTGAAAGTTAGATTTAGCCTACCAACTTTCAGATTAGTTCTTTGTCTAAGCATCTCCGGGGCCGAGTCTTTGTAAATGCATGATATGCCATGAACAACTCCTCTTGATTTACCACCAAAAATAAAACACCACCAGATTCCAGCATAATCTTCCTGTCAACACCCTTAAATCCCTCATCTCTATACACGAACTCGGATGCATCTCCTAAGGAAAAGGAGACTACCGGTAAACCAAGTTTAAGACTCTCATTGCTTTCATCCTTATCCTGATGTAATTCCAGCTTCCCATCAAGATTATAGTAATTCACTATACATACATCAGGATGCATAAGTGGTAATTCACCAGCTCTACCTCCATTATCCTCCAATCCTTTATGCGCAAATATTAAGGAATCACTCACCAACTTTGTGAAATCAACTGGAATTTCAGGGGGAATATTTCCATCCATTTCCCGCCTTTCTTCATATAATCTAGAATGTGGATTCCAGTTCTTACCCAAACACATCATATAAAGATTAAACAGTTCCCCATTTTCATACCCGGGTCTATAAAAACCACCGTCCCCAATTCCTAGATCTTGGCATTTATTTACAATCTGCACCTGATCGTTAAGACTTATAAAATTCTTTAATAAAATCATACCAGAATTCAGGAATTGAATTTGAGCTTCTTTAATCTTTGACTGCTTTTGCTAAGAAAGAACTCTTCTTGCATAAACCAAACAATTACCACTACAATGCCCCAACTGACCGCAATTAAAGCATCTAATCTGATTTGTACAATTCCTCGCAAAATGTTCGACATCTCCACATCTAAAGCATCCATCAAAACGAAACTGGGAATAAGCCGAAGTCCAAACAGAATGATCATGTGAATTCGATTTAATCCCCTTTGCAAACGAATTTGATTTACTCAAGAAGGATTGAGAAAACCGAGAATTGGATCTCGAATTGTTCCACGAGAAAGAATAGGAAGTTTCAGCCGCCATTGGAATATTAATCTCGACCAAAATTTTTTTTTCCAAATTTAAGGAATAAGTTATAAAACCATATTTTTATTGGAATAATAAATGAGATTTTTGTGTGATATTATAATTAATGTCAGCTTTTTAGTTAATGTTTTATCTATCTTAAGATAAGAAAGTTACCGCGTCAAGGTCTAAGAGGTAAATAAAATACCCCAACTTAAACGACTTCATTATTATCCAAAGGATGGTACTAGTTTGAATTGGTATTAATGTTTGGAAATAGTTTATTATTTCTATAAGAATAATATTGCAATTTTAATTTTCAATATTTAGAAATTTGGTAAATTATTGGGTTTTATAATGAAAATTGTGCCACATGACATTGTTTGGCCCAGGTATATGAAATGTTATTATACTTATACAATTTGGTTAAGTATATATCACTATTTTCTAAGCAATGAAAATAGAATGGTTTAGAAAATACACTTCTTCCAAGAGATAAGAAAATCGTTGGGATCTTCAAAGAGATTGAACTGGTTTGAAAATGGAAATGAATATTGAAAATTAAATTGTTATTTCCATAATTGAAGATGTAAACTTTAATATGTAAAATTATGGAAGTTAAATAAAAACCATTTGAGGTTTATGTAATAGATAATGTGGCACATGACATTGCTAAACCTATATAAGATTGGTAATTAGACTTATACCATTGGGTTAAGTATGCATATCGATATTTTCAAGTAAAGGAAATAAGAAAGGTTTTGTGAATACATTTATTCTAAAGGGATAAGTGTGGTTACTTATTTTCAAAGTAACGAAAATAAGGGATTTGTGAATATATATATATATATATATATATCCAATTGAGATTAGTATGTGGAATCAATTTTTAAAAATCGATGGAGTGGTTATAATGAATGGTTTTGATAAAAAGGGACTGAGTTGTTGATGTACTTAACTATTGCGATTGTAACTTGATAGTTAAAGAAACGACTATCAACGAATTCCCCTTTTGACCATTAACATGTTAGTTCGAGGAGACCGGGATAGGACTAGACCCAAAACTACTTCGAACCGACTTTATATTTGAAAAATTAAATTGCAGGAATGCTTATGCGTAGGAAATTGATTTCAAGGCATAGACCTTTGGAGTAGAGAGGGATGCTTGCTGATGTCTCCAGTTGATTTCCATGATTAAACTTGAAGAAGTAATCCCTACATTATGAGGTATCTTACGTTTCGTTCAGTCCTAGAACAAACTTGTATGGACGGGTGTTTGACATTGCATTTCTTAGATCACGTACTTTAATTTTTACAAACATAAATCTGTTTGATGGCGGAGTAGATAACTTCTCTTATTTAACACCCATTTTTGAGAAATATGAACTTAGAGGTTTTTATTTTTGTGGACGTCAAATAGTGATTGACAGAATGGTGATGTGGCATCCAATGAAAAGGATATGCCGTTTACAAAAGGTATTCTTGACCTAAAGCCTCATCAATCGGGAAATGACTGAAATCAGGCAGTCAACAGAGATATGTGGGTCATACCCATTAAGTTATATCATCACCTGATCTAGAGAAAATCGAATGCCCCTTTTTGTATGCTTTAGAATGATATGGTTGCTGATCCAACTGTGGTTATGATATATTCGGTACACTTAAGTTGAATGAGTGGTTAGTTCTGTGTTGCCGGGTTGCAGCATGTTCTTGTTGAACCTCAATGTTTTATCTTTAAAGAACACTGGTCGGAAGGTGGTCCCATAGCTAGTCATGTATGGAAATCCAAACTCCAATATGAGTCGTACGGTTTTTGATGTAAACCAACTATGTCGAAAAGTGAGATGCAAGCTTTCCGACTATATTCCTATTTTATTTGTGAATTATTAGACATTACTATATTATCATTTGATTTTGTAGTATAAAAATTATATTTTTATCGTAAGGTAAAAATACGTGCCAGTTAATGTATGATTGTATCTTACGAGAGTTCCATCCTTTTAAATGATCTCTAAAAATTAAGCAAGTTGTTGGTGATGTGAGTTTTATCACTCAAAGTATTCTAGACTAATCCGGTTAAGTTTTCTTTCCCTAAAATGTGCTCGGGTTAGACCGAATATATTTTCCAGGTTGCATTAGGTTTTGCTTGGAGCTTCAGGAGAGGAGACGGAGTCGAGATGTATTCCCGTATTTTCTTGTATTAATTTATTTCCGCTGTGTATGTTGTATTGAGCAGATTTTATAGTCTGATCTAATTGTGTACTCTGATTGTGTAACGAAATATATATATATATATATATACAGTTTTCTCTTTGTGTGAAGTGTATTGGTATATTATATTTTATTCGTGCCCCGTGAGATTCTATTCTACTCTGATTCTATAGTGTTGGTGTTCTTCTGCTTCTATTCTAATATTTCTTTCTTCTTCTCACCCTCTAACTTCTTTCCCCAAACCATCTGCCTTCCTGTGCTTTTGAGTTTGAAAGGTGTGGTAAATGTCAGCTTAAACGGTATAGAAAAGTTGGTTTATTACAGTTGGTATCAGAGATGAAGGTTGAACTGGAGGTTAAGTATACCCTTGTCTCTATGGCGTAACCCAATAGAGATGGGCTTAGCAATACCCTAGATTAAGTTCGAGTGTATATATATGAGAGAGCATACTTGTTAGTGTTATTGAATGTTTTATATTATGTTCGTTTATCGGTTGAGTAGTATATGAATTCCAAATCGACGCGTTTAGCTGACATGGTCGATAGGGATTTTTCTAAACACTTGAATGAGGAAAACTGACATAATATTATTTTTAAGTGGGTAAATAAAATAATTCTGCTAAGAATTATTTTTTGTTATAAAGGAATAATTTTCTAAAATTATTAATGTGGTTGGTTGTTGTTATTACAATCAAATGAGATTATAATATTGAGATGGTTACATATAAACAAATAGGATTTGTAGAAGAATGGAATATACAAGTGTGTTGAAATAAAATTGGATTCAAACTAGAAATTAAGAATTTAAACCTCAGATGTTTAGAAAATATTTTCTGAAGTATTGTAAAGTAATATAGCATTACATTAAAGAAACTTTTGAATAAAATTTGTTTTAAATGGATTTTACAAGTGATAAAGCACTGAATTCACTTCGGTCACTAGAAAATAATTCGGATAATGACTATAGCATTACCAATTTTCATTTTCAAGTTCCTAGTGATGAACTGCTACCACAGTAAATTTGCTAATGGAAAATTGTTTGAGAAGAACAAGTGTTGGAAAATTAAATGTTTTTAATTTGCAAATGGTTATAAGTATATGTGCATAATTGTACGACTTCAAGATGATTTGAAACAAAGCAAAGAATTTGAATTCTGAAATTTAAACTCAACTTGTGCAAGTTAAATAGATTGAAATTGTAACGACCCGAGGTATTCGATGCTTGATTTTCGATAATAATATGTATTCCTGTATTACTTGCCAAAACCCAAGTATCTAAAACCCGGATAGTTAATAGAAAGAAAACAGAGGGTGGGAAGTAGAAAGAAAGAAATGTTAGAATAGAAGAAAAAGAAAAAGAATACCAATACTACAGAATCAGAGTAGAAATAAAATCTCACAGCGAAACGAATAAAATAGAATATATCAAAACTCTTTACACAATAAGAAACTGTATTTATATGATTACAATATCAGAGTATACACAAAATCAATAGAACACACACAGCGAATAAATTAATACCAGAAAATACGATAATACGTCTCAACTCCAGTTCCCCTCTAGAAGCTTCAAGCAAATCCTATCCTAGAAAATATACTCAGTCTGACCCGAGCAAATTTTGAAGTAAAGCAAAATCAATTCGAATTAGTCTGGAATACTTTCAGTGACAAATCCACATTACAAATAACTTTCTTAACTTCAGAAAATCTTTCGAAAGAATGGAGCTCTCGTAAGACAAGACCACACATAAACATGGCATATGTTTTTACCTTTCGATAACCAAATCAATTTTTATATCAAATTCCAGTGATATTATAATAGTGTTTATCAATCCGCAAATAAATAAGAATATAGCCGGAAAGCTTGCATCTCACTTTCCAACATAGTTGGTTTACAACTAAAAACATACGGCTTGTATTAGAGTTTAAATTTCCAACATGAATAAGTATGAGAGCACCTCCTGATCTGTGTTCTCTAGAGAGGAATAACTTGAGTTCAACAAGAACATTTTGCAACCCGGCCACACATAACCGACCACTCATTCAACTTGAGTATATTGAATATATTGTCACATACAGTTGGGATCATCAACCGTTTCCCATAAGCATACAGAAGCGACAAAAGAAGAATCAAATGAATTTTTCCTAGATGGTGACAATACACCCTAAGAGGAATGATCCGCATAGCCATGTTGCCTATCCGATATTTGTCATTTCCAGGTTGATGAGGCTTGAGGTCATGATTACCTTTTAGAACATCATATCATCATCGAATGCCACATTTTCAGATCCACCATATCACTAATTGACGTCCACAAAAATAATCTGGATGCTAAGCTAAAAGAAGTTCCCTTCTTCGCCACCAAACTTGGTATCCTTGTAAAAATCAACATACGTGATTCTTAGGAAATATTAGTCAGACATTCTCCTATAAATATCATCCAGAAATAGGATTGTAACGGCCCGACAGACTCCCGATGCTGATCATCGACACAAGTATGTATTTTACATCCTATGTCGACCAATCAAGCAACAGAAATTACCAGATCATTTATAGAAAGAAGTTAGAGGGTGAGAAATAGAAAGAAAAGTTAAAATAGAAGAAAAGAAGATCATTGTAACGGCCCGGGGGATTTACGATCCTGATTATCGACATAGAACACCAAATCGACTAACCAAGCACCACAAAAATACAGGATCATTTATAGTAAGAAGTTAGAGGGTAAGAAATACAAAGAAAGAAAGTTAGAATAGAAGAAGAAGAAGAACACAAATACCACATCAGAGTTAACATGAATCTAACAGCAGAACGAATAAATATATAATATAATATAACTTTGAAATAAATTCAGTATTTGTATACAATACCATTATCAAGTACAACACTTACAACACAGCGTAAATAAACAATAGCTATATAATCTTGAAGCCTCCTGCTCCAAGCTCTCCAAGTATTTGTAAAATCCCGACCACTTGACTACCTGTACAAATTTGGACACCCAAGAGTTTAGGGTAAAACAAAACAAAATAAACTCTGGGTCAGTAATGGGACTGGTGTGAGTAAACTCCAACTACTTGGTTTAACTTTAAAAATCCTTTTTAAAGAATGGATAATCGTAAGACCGATCCACCCATGAACATGGATGGTTTTTACCTTACGATAAACCAAAATATTCTTATAAAATCCATATTCTACTGATATTATAATAATGTTAAA
This sequence comes from Allium sativum, assembly GCA_030737875.1. Taxonomy (NCBI): domain Eukaryota; kingdom Viridiplantae; phylum Streptophyta; class Magnoliopsida; order Asparagales; family Amaryllidaceae; genus Allium; species Allium sativum. The sequence continues at coordinate 515,015,634 of CM060924.1, forward strand.
TAGTAATCTGGTGGAACGCTTTCATCTTACGTTCTACATATATAATATATAGTCAAAAACCGCGGGCTCTTATTCCATAATGTATTCCAACTATCAAGGTATGGGACCACCTTCCGACAGTATATCTTTAGAGAGGAATACATCGGGTTCAACAAGAACATCTTGCAACCCAGGCTAAACATGATCGGTCACTCATTTTGCTTTAAGTGAACCGAATGTATTATCACCAACGGTTGGGATCAGCAACTGTTTCCCGAAAGGGACAACCTCGAAATAGATTAAAGAAGTAAATGGAATTTCTCTATGTCAGGTGACAATACATCCTAATTGGCAGCTACCCACTTAGCCATGCGACCTACCCGATTTTGTACCATTTCCTGGTTGTGAGGCTTGAGGTCATAACGTATACATCACACATTTATTTACTTTGAATGCCACATTATCATACCAGCCAAACCACAAATTGATTTCTCCAAAAATACCATGGGTATATAGCTAACAGAAATGAATTCCTCCGCTACCAAATGTAAATACGTTTAAAGAGATCAACTTACACGATCTATTAAATATACTCTATCAGACATTCTTCTATGCAGTTTATCCTGGGAGTGGACAAACTGAAGGTACAATTCTATAAACCCATCTTAGGCAATTTCTACCTAGGATTTTCCAGAACAGCCCTTGCATAAACTCCGTCTTCAAATATCTTCATCAAAATTGATTCGTAGCGCTAATACCCATACGGAGTGGTTTTCAGATAATAAATCTGAACCCGGCCTCTCCATATTGACGACAGAAAAATGGTCAAAACTTTGATAGTCGGTTATTGAACTATCAAAAAAAACATCTATACACACCAAGATCTTATTTCCAAAAGGAAAGTTTATTGATCAATCATCAATCAACATTTTTCCCTTTAAATTAATTTATCATTAATTTATTCATTTGCCCATTTCCGTATTTTCATAGATTCTTATTTTCTAAATTTAGAAAATAAATATTATTAACATTGGAAAACGTTTCCATTTCTTATTCACGCAACACTATCCTTTCAGATCTATCAGTCTCTAATTGTAAATTAGTAAGATAATAACTTCCTAAGTATCAACCCCGAAGGCCGAACCAACATCAGTTCTATACTCAGGAACCATTCAAATTAACAAATCTCCAGTCAGTTCCTAATTTCCTTAACTCCGTTTCTTATCTTCTTATAAAATCATTGCTTACACAACTCCCGGATTCAGTTCACGAATCCAATTCTTTTATGAAAAACATTGGTTATAACGATAACGTTATAATCCCTACTTTTGAAATATCTAACTTCAAAATATAACTTTTATTCATTAATTTGAATAAATAATAATTAATTAATTTATTAAACAAATAAATCTTAATTTAAAAATGGAAAGTAAATAGAACTTTCCTATGTTCGATATAGTCGAATTCCAAAGTATAATTCTCTCTCAAATAATCTATATTTGATAACTCTCCTTCGAATAACCTATACTTGACTAACGTTACAAACATCAGAATAATTTACCATTTCAGGTCAACTCAATTTCTAAATTCATTTTTGAATTTAGCACTTCCCAACATTTACCAATTTCCTTTAATAATATTTTAAATCTGCAAAACTTTTGCATTGAAATTGTTATTCACTTTAAAATGTGAATATTATTATAGAAAACTGGACTCGTTTTATCAAATCAAAACTTGATTTCATAATTTAAATACTAACACAGGTTTAGATTCCAATTATCGAGTTATTTTATAACTTCTTATTCACATTCCATTTTATTTATCAAATCTTGTTTACTTGTCAACTTCCTAGTTGATTTTATTTAATAAGTTTATAATTCTATATCATCTTTATATTTGATTATAAAATATCAGTTTCCCGCCGAATATTAATTCTCTTGTCAAATCCTGATTTATTCAGTGTATAATTTCTTAGAATAAACTATTTTATAACATTTGGCCTAGTCGAATTCTAATTACAAATCTTTATGGATTTTATTTTAATCCTGTTCGCATTTCGAATATTGAAACAAATTCCATCGTTTCCTTTTTAAAACAAATTCCCAATTTCCCGTTTTAAATTCACTGCTGAATTTACAATCCAAATTATCCATTGATAATTATTTTTATTTCATTTATAAACATAGTTTATAAATCACACTACTTGTTTTCATTATTGAACAAGTTATTTATTTCTAGGCCATTCGAAGTTCCATTTCTACTTTTAAAAATAGATTTCCCTTTTCGAATTCATATTCCATACTTTATAATTCCCTTTATAAATGTTAAATTTACATTCCATTTTCAAATATCGGTGTTAAAATCGATTTTTACTTCTCTATACGAATTCAGTCTTATATTTCAATTTATCAAATGATAAATATTTTTCTTACTTTATAAACATCGTTTATAAATTTTTCTTCTCAGTTTATTTGTTAAAACATACTTCTATATTAAAATGCACTTTTAATCAACCTTCTCATAATTTTTGTATATTTCAAAATTCCCTTTTTATAAATTTATTATTTTTCCATAAATTATATTTATTCCATATACTCTTTATTTACTTCTTATTATTTCCATTTAGAATTATTACCAAAAACGATCTTTTAAACTTCCATATAACTATTAATACTTTATACAGTAGTTTCTTATTTAATTTTCAAATATCTCCTTTTATAAAAACATTTGATTTTTATAAAATCCTTAAATTCAATATCCACTTCCAAAATTCCTTTTTATATCCCAATATTACTTAGGTTATTTAAAATACCATATAAAGAGGATCAATATCATCCAAACACACATAATCAATAACAGATTATATATCACATTCGTATATCACAATATATGAGGAACAATACATAAATGTCGAGGAATCCAGTTGGATCCCTCCAACCTGTTTCCCTGCATCCACAGATGTTAGTCAACATAAATAACATGAATATGAAATATTCTTATAAACAGAATCAATATTTAATTAACGATTTATATATATAACTATCTATATTTTCAACCAATTAACTAGCAATTCATCCAAGCAATCATCACACAGAAATCAATCATCATTTATCAATACTAAATTATGTTTATAAAATTATAAACTAGACAGAGTTAGTGAGTTTACTCATTTTGGTCGTTAATCGTTAAATAACGAATAACGGTATATTTGTCCATTCAAACGTTTAATTCTTCCATAATTTGTAACGAGCTCCAATTCACTCCAAACTAATTCCATTGCGTAGCCTTCATTTATACGATCCGAATGGAATAGACCATTCAAAATTCTGATAATGTATGAGCAAGATATAGTATTCATAAGTTTAGATATTTAATTTAAATTAAAATAAACTTAGTTCTTATAAACCGGCCTCACCAATATGTATTCGGCCCATCAACTCATTAAAACCTACCGGTTGACTACATATTCTTCTTCCACCATCCAAACCTCAGGGAACCCGTTGCTTAGACATTACCAAAGAAAATTCGATCATTACCTACCCTTTCCTGTTTTCACGAAATTCACCCCTCACCATCATTAACTTAAATTTAAATATTAATTATTAAAGTAATTAATATTTAACTTAAATTTAAATATTAATTATTAAAGTAATTAATATTAATTATTAACTTAAAATTCGATCATTACCTCAGGGAACCCGTTGCTCAGACATTACCAAAGAAAATTCGATCATTACCTACCCTTTCCTGTTTTCACGAAATTCACCCCTCACCATCATTAACTTAAATTTAAATATTAATTATTAAAGTAATTAAGCCACTAATCCACGTTCTAAGCTTCCACCTGCTCGCTCATCATCCTTCCCGTGTTAAGAAAACGAAAACCCACCATCAGTATCAAGCCATTTCCTAAAATGTGAACCCTCTTTCTCCATTAACACCCATCTAATTACCTTATTTAAAATAATCCCCCTTAATTCCTTGTTTATCGTAACCATACACTTCCCCATACACTTACCTTCCACGCTCCAGTATTCGATTCCTATTTCAAAACAACCATGGCCGACACTTTCAAGGACCACCCTTCCTTCAACTCTCCACCGATCGCCATTCCGACCACACACTTCCTGTTCTCTTCTCGAGTACTTCGCCACCATTACCTACTTAACTAGCTCGCACCACCCTCAATAAAACCCATCGTTCATCATTTGCGTGCCATCTACAGATAAGGCGCGACAATAATAACCTTGGAAATCCACAAGAAAAACCGAGATGATGTTATTTCTACTCCTAAACTCAAACACAAATTCATCTTCATGAACCAATGCCTACTTCTTACAAAACAGGAACCCTAGCTCGTGCAAAAACTCTTGGCACCGAACAGAAAAGCCTTCGACCCCTTTAAAATGCATATTAATTGAAGAGGATGCCTAAAGGGTTCTGAATATATAATTCTTTTGATTTTAAGAGTTTTATTTGTTTTGATTTGATTTTTAGAAGATCACGATGAAGTATTTTGTGGCGGCTAGGAAAGGTATTGACCGTGGAAAAGAAAATTTTAGGGTTAGGAGAAGTATGGGTTCGTATTTATAGGCTAAGGTAGCTTACCAGGGAAGCTTCGTATATTTTAATATTGATTTATATCGTATCATTATATTTATTTATCATATAAAAATTCCTATGATCGCATAACATATCCAAATTCGATGAAAATGGACATACTACTACAGTTCGATATTACGGACCCAACGAAACTTATTTCGTCGAATTCCAAGTTTGTTTGCTCACACAGCATATTTTTAAAGTCAAATTATTGACTGTTTTTCACATTTAAATTTCGCACGGCCACATACTGACTCCACAAATCACGAAAATTGAAATCTAACAATAATTTAATATTCCGGATTCAACAAAATTAATTTCGTCGAAAATGGAGGTTGTTTTAAAAATGACTATTTTCTAAGGTCTAAATAAACCAATTAATATATTCAAAATCAATTTAATTTAATATTAATAAATTAATATTATCGTATATATTCATAGAAAATATTATACATCTCCAAAATAAATATGTATCTAGATTTATAACTATATATTTCAATACCAAGTTAAATTGTTATTCAATATATAATCAAAATCCTTTTATTATATAACTAAATCGTTATAGATTATAAACGAATTCCATTGCGAGTACTGAAAATTTGGTTTGGAAATAACTGACAATCTACAAGACGAAATCTCAATTTTTCTTTTTCAATAGAAAGATATCGTTCAACAATTTAAACATATCTTGTTTCACAGAAATCTGACTTAAAGCTGACTCTGTATATTCAATTGAAGGTCAAAACTCAATATTACAAACTACTGCGATGTTATGGGTTCGTTTTAAATTATATTATAATTCTACGTTCAAATTTGTTATTGTAAATAAATTCGTTATTATAGTTCAACTCTATACTGAATTAAATATTTTTAAATAGTCTAATACACACAATATTGCCAATTATACTATTTTTTATTATTTCAGAATTAAATATATTATTCTATTAATTAAATATTCAATATAATTTAATTCATGTCATTTTAAATAACCTAATAAATATTCAAATAATTAAATTAATTGATTATTAAACCGTAAAAAAATACGAGACGTTACAATCACAATATAAAAAAACCAGTACAGACACAAATCTCAAAGCGGAATGAATAAAATATATTATATAACAAACTTTTGAAATACAAATCTGTACTAGGTATACATACCATCATCAGAGTACAACACAACACATCACCGCGAAAATAAACAATATATATCTAATGTTGAAGCCTCCAGCTCCAAGCTCCTCCAAGTGTATTTATAACAACTTGAACTACTTGACTACCCGTACTATTTGGGCACCCAAGTGTTTAGGGTAAAAGAAACAAAATAAACTCTTGGTCAGTCATGGGACATGCGTAAGTAAACTCCAACCACTTGATTTAACTCTTAAAAATACTTTTAAAAGATAGGATAGTCGTAAGACTAGTCCACACATAAATACAGATGGTTTTTACCTTATTATAACCCGTAACATTCTTTGTATCAACACTATTATGATATTATAATAGTGTCTAAATCAAATGCATAGCAATCTACAAGAACTCTTGCATCTCACGCTCTATACATAGTATATAATCAAAACCTATGGGTGCTTTTTGGGTAATGGATTTCCAACTATAATAAAGTATGGAACCATCTTCTGATAGTGTATCTCTAGAGAGGAATACACTGGGTTCAATAAGAACATCTTGCAACCCGACCACACATGACTAGCCACTCATTTTGCTTGAGTGTACCGAATGTATTACCATCAATGGTTGCGATCGGCAATCGTTACCGAAGCAAACGACAACGATATAATAAGAAACCAATGAACTTTCTCTAGATTGGATGATCAGCATAATTTGATTCGCAACATATATTCCTGTACAGAGTGGTTTTCAGATAATAAACCCAATCTCAGTCTCTCCGTATTGACAATGGAAATATAAAATGGGCTAAAATTTTGATAGTCGGTTATTTAACTATCAAAAGAGGCTTCCAAACAACCAACGATCCTATTTCCAAATGGAAATTCTAGTGATCAAGCATTAAGAAACACTAGTCCCTTTAAACTAATTTATTATAAATTTATTCATTACCCAATTTCTCGTTTTTCCATTTTCCATATATTTCCCTAGATATTTCTCAAAACTCACTTGGCCTCCTATGATTCTTGAAAAACATTTCCATATATCATAAACTATTTGTTTTCAATATTCCAGAAAAAATATCCTATCACAGTTGGAAAACGTTTCTATATATTCACAAATTCTTATTTTCTATATTTAAAAAATATACTTTATTAACATTGGAAAACATTTCCATGTCTATTCACATTTCTTATTTTCAATTTTGAAAACATCTCTAATTATATTTGGACAACGTTTCAAAAACACATTTACTTTGTTTTAAACAAATATCGTTCAAAACCATAACACTCATCAACTTCCATTTTCTCTAACCAATCCTTACCACCGAACTTTAACCATTCTTTAGTAAACAATGAAGTCAATCAAGTTGGGGTACTATTACCTCTCAGAACTCAACTAAACAACATTCTTAACTTCCAAATGGACAAGGTCCACAACTCCGAACATCAACAAATATAGCTCACGTAACTCTCTGATTCAATTTAGGAATCCACTTTTTTTTTTAGAAATCATTGATTATTATAATAGTGTTATAATACATGCCCCGAGATATAAAATCTTAAAATATAACTTTTATTCATTAATTTGAATAAATAAATAAATATTGATTAAAATGGAAAGTAAACGGTACTTTACTAAATTCGATATAGTTGAATTTCAATGAATAATCCTCTTTCGAATAATCTCTACTCGATTAACGTTCCAAACTTCAGAATAAATTTACCATTTTAGACCAACTCAAATTCTCTTAAAACCAATCCTGTAACGAATACCTAAGTTAACTAAATACACCACACATCCAACCCAAATTGCACAAAAATACGAATCATTACGGGTTAAAGAAGAAAAAGATAGAAGAAGAACAGAAATAACAATACAGAATCTCACATCGTAGCGAAATAAAATATTATATATAAAACATAACTTTCAAAATACAAATCACTAACTGTATTTACATACGATTATCAAAGTACAATACATACAACACAACAAATGTAACGTTCCACTTTTGGCCCACTTCTAGTCGGTAATTAACCTACTTGGAACATTATCAAAGACTGATTGTCGGGGTACTTACACATTAGAACAGAACAAAACAAACTTTTTCATTAACATCATTTCAATGTTACTTCAGACTACAGAATATATCATAGTACATCACGAATATCATAGAATAATATATTATTATACATAAAGGAAACATAATTACATTTAGTGGAAGACTATCAAATGCTCTGGAAATAGCTCTAGCTTCAATCCAGAATCTTGCTCTATAAAATATCTGCAAAAACCAAAACTATTAGTTGCCGATGTGAAAAATATGGGCATCTAGAGTTTATGTGGGAAATAATAAACTCTGAGTCCGTTATGGGACTAGTGTGAGAACCAAAACAGTTATATACTTTATTTTAAAGTTCGGTAAATCACTGGACCACGTCGTATAACACGTAACGGGTTTTCTCCACATGAATACCAATCATAAACTATTCGTAATGCTTAATGTGATCCTGAGTGAGAGAGGATATAAAACTTTTTCATAATGAATCGACTATGATACACTTTGACTTGATGGAACAAGAAGAATTATAAGATAAGTTTTATATGAATCGATAAATTTGTAAGTAAACATGTTTTTTTAAAGTGACAAGAAAATATGTGGCGAAAAAGTTGTACAAAATATAGGTGAAGCACCATATTTTGTGTGACACCCCACGTCCCTTAGTATCACTCATATGAGGATACATTAAGTTCTGTGAAGCGCAATAATAATACAAAGACTAATTTTAAACAGGAAAAATATTAAGTGCAATGGAAAAACTTTTTGACTTTTTATTTCAAATCAATTATAACACTACATTTTTCAAAATAAACCATCAATGTCATAACAATGAACTTCTGTCTCATAAAACATCTGAGTACAAGACCACAAAATAATATCCTTCGTATGCTATCATAATAAAAAGAGCCTAAAAGAGCACATATAAAGAGAAGTAATCTAGTCCAAGCTGAATAGAATCACAGTCACATCTACTGTCCACTACCCTTTGAGAACCTAAGGGGGAAATAAGACAGAGAAGAAAAAACAAAATAGGTCAGATATAAAGTCTGGTGAGTTCCAGTGATTTTTAGCATAAGCATAAGATGGAAAGTGTCCAGACAGATCAATAACATGAATGAGAAGGTACAGTAAAACATACAAGTACAAAGTAAACGAGATGAACAAGATAACAAGATAGTAAGAAAATAAGGCAAGGTAAAGATCGTATACGCTTCTCATTTATATCGCAAGAACAAGTTTCTACACCAACTATCAGAATAACAGGGTTAGTTTTTACCCTAATTACTACCTATGTGATCGACTCCCTACATACACAAATAAACTGTGCTAACTACGGCGGTAGGGGATATCAGGCCCTAACCCATTAACTATAAAGACACACCCATATTCATTAGTGTTACAGCGTCTTAGTTTCCCCTAATCGGACCCATGCACGCTCATGACTCCACCGGAATGCGCCAGTACCCACCTCTAAGATTTTGAACCTCTTACAATCCAGATCAGTAAAGCATGCCCTGGCCTCTACCTAGTGTGAGGTCCCAATTTGATGTCAACAGCGATACTGACTGATATGGGTTCCAAATAACAGCAAGATTGACACAAGCCATCCCCTAGGCTTGTTCCCCCATGAAAACTAGGATTTTAAGAGTCCCAAACCAGATATAAACAATAGATGTGGAAGCTCTTAGCTTATTAATTAAAATGTTAAACATAGCAGGTTTAAGTTCATTAATAAGCATTGTTGTAAATGACATTTCCTATTAAATGTAATTCTACGTACAAAACATGCCTAAAACAGACAAGCACATGCTCAGATGTATATGGATTAAGTTACATGTCTTACTTGATTAAGTTTGATTCATATATCTTTTCATAACATTTTCTACTTAATACCAAATTAAGTTTAACCTACTAGGATTAACGTGTTTTGCATATTATCCCAATTATACAATCATTGGATTTCATGTTTCAATTTGCCTAATTTTCCTTTTTACTATTATAACAAGTTATTCCAATTTACGCAATTCTAACGGAAATGGCCTAGGCTCTTGATAGCTTAGGCTCGGCGTAAAATAAAAAAAGGAAAAGGGGAAAATATGGATACAATTCAAAATTACAAAAACTAAATAAGTAGGCATAAGATTGTATATAAATCTAAAATAGAAAGAGGGATAATAAGGATGTACATATAACAGGTAACAGCTGAAAACTAAATAGATAATAGATAATAAAATAATGACATATAAACTTATGAACACTATATAATTTCAGATCCAAATTATTACTATCAGAATACTTTTTAATATTAGATCTCAAAATAACTATAACACACAAAGATTTGAATTAGATCCATAAAATCTTTTTAGAAAAGTTGTTATTGTATAAAATCAAGAATTGTCCCTTCAATCTCAGCTTTGGCAGCACCTCGATATTTTCTTAGTTTTTACTTAGAATATAGCTTAGAGGAAGATGAATGAAGAAAGTTTGTGTGTAAGAAAATTGTGAGGCTGCTAACCTATTTATAGATTAACTAGGATAATTCAAAACCATTAGATATTTGGTTTATAAATCAAACCATACACCTCAAGCTGAGTCAATGCATTTATAAAGCACACAAAACAGTCCAGATTGAGGCGCAGATATTTGGCCTGCATGCAGGTGGGTCCACCCACCTTTGCCGTCGGTCGACACTAGTGTCGACCCAGGAGTCGACACATGGGTCAACCCATGTTTGGCAGGGTCGCACAGTGACTGTTGTTTTCTGCGCTGTTTTATTTTGAGACGACCCAAAATCTCGTTCTCACGGAAACAAGGGTTATCTTTGGAATATAACACAGAAACAGAAAATAGCAGAACAGAATTAAATAAATACACCAGATAATGAACAACAAAATATACCGGATAAAAGTAATCATCAGAGTTACACAGTATACAGGATCTTACTTAGTACAAATACAGTTCAGCTATACATAAATGTCTACAGCGGAAATAAACAAAATATGTACAATGGGAGCTGAACAGCATAAAAAGAAATAAATGATAGAATCCACCTTCAGCTCCAGCTATCCAGAAAGAACCAGCTAAACCTGAATACAAGGCTGTCCGTGTAGAAAAAGGGGCACCCGAGTTTGAAAGTGAAACAAACTACGAGTCAGTCATGGGACTGGTATGAGAAATCCACTCAACACATATATAATTGGCTAATCACAGGACCACGCCACTTTCGTGGAACGGGTTTACTCCATTGGATTGCCAGTGCTTTAAAACAAATCTTTCTTTTAAAACATCGCTATGCTTTTTATAAAAATGAAGCCGTTATAAGACTCAGTTCCCATCACACAATGCAACGCAAACCGGAGGATAGAGTTTTACCTTATAATGGCCAAAATATGATTGATACGAATAAAACAAAGGCATTTGATATTATTGCTAGTGTTAATATGTTTTGAAAACAATTTCAAATCATAACTATCAATCATAGACGGCATTAATGCCCCATACCACTATGTCGCCATATATAGGTGTACAATCAAAACCGCACGATGTCGTATTTGGAAATTGGATTTCCATCATGAACCAAGGCAAAAGATAGTCCTTACCGAATTCGAGACTGCCTAGCCCGAGCCTCAGGAACAGCCGCAACTGCCCCTTGGATCGTCAGGGACGGTCCACCGATGTGGATTATTATGCCTGAACAATACGTTTCCCCGCCCTTTGGGGCGTAAACGAGCCAACGAATGACTCCATCGGACCCGGATCGTCCGATCAAACCAAGGCGCCTCGCAATAGCAACAACCACATAGGTGAAAAGTATATAAATGTCAGGGCTGGTAGGTCACTGACACCACCCTAGCTAGGAAGAAATGCATGCCCTCCCTGAGGTCCTTCTCCCGTTTCTGGTTCATACCGGGGTGTGAGGCTCGCGAATTTACATTATACACAAAGCTACGCCACACAGGCGGTGCTTTGATCATCACCACAAGACTTTGCTTTTCAACAGAAGCCCTGATCACTGCATCTTAGCATGCCACACAGAATAAATCATATGTCAAACACACAGTCCATTTACAAGTCCGTTCTGGGTCTGAACGAAACCAGAGGCACTAAATACCTCGCAAACCCATCGATCACCACGTACGTCTGGACGATCACCACTCATTATCCATATTTCGGGATGCCTCCCAATCAGGACCTCGGTTACCATCCAAAAGAGGTGAAGATCTCCGGTCTTCGACCGTCGTCTTCATCTTCGACTTTCAATCGTCGGTCAATTATTCGAAATGAGAATTAACTCGGCCTTTTCAAATAATTCACGTATATTTAGAATTTCAAATCAATTTATTTCAATGGTTAAATTATTCGACAACACCAATATTGTTCTTTAATGTAATTTTCACACTAAACACATTCAACCATCAAATACAACATAAATCGAGCAAATTCAGTTTATTTCTACTCCATATTGTTTATGGTACTTTATAATGATTTATCGCTATTTTTATTTATTTTAAAATAGCCCATTTATTCAAAACGACGCTTCGGGCCATAACGCGGCCGTGGCGCTGTTTTTCTTCAGATTTGATTTACACATATCTGAAAATATAACCGTTGGATCTTCGCAAAATTTACATCATTAGAAAGGTCTTTTCAAAACGAATCCAACGGTTCCAGTTTCGGGAAATTCCGACGGTCGGATCTCCCGGTACAATCGTTTGAAGTTTCGATTTCAAAATACGAACTGCAGCGTCGTTATTCGATTAAATATATAATTATATTTATATATATATAAATATAATCGCTTCTGGCGCTGTTTTTCTTCAGATTTGAATTAAACATTCCAGACAATCCAACCGTTGGATTTTTACAAGGTTGGTGCATTTGGAAAGATTATTCCAAGGCGAACCCGACGGTTGAGGTTTCGGGAAAATCCAATGGTCGGATTTCCCGTACTAGTTGTTTGAAATCATGGTTTCAAAATACGAACTGCACGGCTTCGTTTCGTTTTAATTTTATTTATGTTTATATATTTATATAAATATAGTTCATTCAATGATTTCCATATCGTTTTCACTTCAAATATTTTTCTAACACCTTAAAATTTTGGAAAATTTCGCCATAACCTCCCCTGTACCGGGAGCATCGGGAAATCGCAAATAGCTTTCCCGGTCCTTCTAATCTCAAAAAGAAAAAGAAAAAGCCAAGCGGCTAGCCAACAGGCTCATAAAATCATCACCCAAACAAAACAGTAAATGTGTACCTATTTGTCGGGCACAAAATTTTATTCCTCTTCTCTAGCCCCTTTGCTATAACCTGTTCAATAAATATGCATGTACATATATATACAGTTCTTATCATTTATCATTTTCTATTCGACTTCATATTTGATTTCTATTTGGTTTAAAAACACCATTCATTCTAATGTTACATAAATAGGTGTAAATCATTTCATTAGCTAATTAATGAATTTTTCAACTCATATATGTTTATTTTGAACAAGTGGCTATTTTTAACACTTCACATTTCAACGATTTATGCATACAATAAAAATGTGATTTTCATTGTAAAACAATTCATTTCAAAACTCTATTTTTCTATATAGTTCATATAGGTGATAAAAATGGGATTTTTATCATAAAACAATTTCTTTTAAAAACGAGATTATTTTACACAATTCATATAGTCGATAAAAGGTGATTTTTATTATCAAACAATTTATTTCAAAATATGAATACCATTCAACACATGAATTTCTAATCAACGAATGAATATCAATTCAACACATGAATGTTTTCTATAGTTTCTATATATAGATAAAAATGTGATTTTTATTATCAAACAATTTATTTCAAAATCTGAAATACCATTCAACACATGAATTTCTAATCAACGAATGAATATCAATTCAACACATGAATGTTTTCTATACACTGAATAAATATAGTTTAAGCAGAGGAAAATAATTCAAACATACGAATATTATTCAAAATTTCGGCAGCATAACGGCAGGGTAGTTAAAACCGGGACCGTCCCTAGTACGGCTCCTCGCTCTACCTTAAAACCTCGCGGTTTTTGACAATGGGGTTCATGCATCTAGTTCGCACGCAGGCGGCATGTATATATTTATTTTATTTCCACAAACTAATCCTATGTGGTTTCAACCAAATATTTTCCAACCACAAACGGGTATTTTCAACCACAATCAACCAATATCAACCACAAACAATCTCAAACAACCATTCGCTATCAATCAATTTTCACAACAATTTCAACCAATAAATATCGTCCATGGTTTGTGGACGAGGGGCGTGTATATATATATATATATATATATATATATATATATATATATATATATATAGCAATTCACTTTTATTTCCACACATATATATATAGAAAAAGAAATTGAAGAGTGAGAAATTCTCACCAATAGTTATCCAATACTACGACCCTTCCTTAATAGAAATCTTCGCCAATCTCGCCTTTTGTCGCTTCGTTGCCCATATTCTCTACATATGTAAAAATCGAATTTTCACTATGTTATTCAATATATAATAACTGCATTTCAAAAATAAACATTCCGCCTTTTCAAAAATAAAGATTATATTTTTAATATTCCTATGATGTAAAAATTATATTTTTATTGCTTTAAAAATATAAATTTTCATATCTTACTTCTTTTACCTAATAAAAATTCCGTCTTTTCTATTTTAAAAATATGATCTTTTCCATTCTAAAAACCTGATCTTTTCTATTTTAAAGTTCAAACCTTTTCTATTTTAAAGCTCAAACCTTTTTAAAGTTCTAATCTTTTTTTCTTTTTAAAATTCGAATCTTTTTTTTCTTTTTAAAATTCGAATCTTTTTTTCTTTTTTAAAATTCGAATCTTTTTTCTTTTTAAAGTTTAAATTAAAAATCCAATTTATAACCTGCTCAAAATCAGTTTTTAAACTTCTTAAAAATCAGTTTCATACCTTTATAAAATCAGTTTTTAAACTTCTTAAAAATCAGTTTCATACCTTTATAAAATCAGTTTTTAAACCATTTTAAAAATCTGTTTTTAAATCCTTTATAAAATCAGTTTTAAATAAAAATCAGTTTTGAATCTTTCTCAAAACCAGTTTTGAATCTTTCTCAAAATCCGAATTTACAGAATAAAAATAAAAATAAAATTAAATAAAATATTCACCGTAATCTGCGAAGGGGGGGGCTGCTGCTGCTCTTGGCGGCATCGGGGAGGCGTCGCGATGCTTCAGGGAGGGCGGCGGCTTCAGCGTCTCGAACGGGGAGGGGGGCTCGTCTTCGTCGGAGCTGGCTTCGAGGTGGGCGGATGCTTCAGTGCCTCGAACTGGGAAGGCGGCTCGTCTTCGTCGGCGGCGTTCGCTTGAGGGGGGGGGCTGCTCGATAGGCTTAGGTTTTTTTTATTTATTTGAAACTGAATCGGGAAGAAATGAACGGGGGGGCAGTTTGACTTAGTTAAAGGGGGAGAGAAAAGAATTTTTTATTTATTAAATTATTTAATTTGCCAAAAAGTTGACTTTTACATATTACCTCTAAACGAGGCCCACCGCCTGTCGTCCATAGCGTTTTACCCCCATTCCGGACACAATGGGATATGTATCGCAAGCTGATTTGATCGTTACAATCAGTTTCCGTTGAATTTAAAGTGTACTTCTTTATATATTCAATTTAAACGCACATTTCAATTTAGTGGGGCCACATACGAACTCGAAAAATTCCAGAAAAATATTTTCTAGCTTCGTATTGACAATACGGTCCTAACAAAACTAGTTTCGTCGAATTCTGAGATCGTTTGAAAAATGGCCAATTTCCAGTCGATTAAAATCAACTGAAACTGGTCAAACGCGTTTTCCTTTGCCACGCTCACATATTAATTCGAAAAATTATGAAATTTGAAACCTAGCAATAACTTGACACTGCGGATCCAACAAAAATGGTTTCGTCGAAATCCGAGGTCATCTGCAAAATGTCCATTTTTAAGGGCCTGAATTCCATAGCGACTATTCAGAATTTTCAACTGGACATATCTTTTGATTCCCCCTATCAAATTTCGATTGGTCAGATTCGTTGGAAAGATATCATCAATTAGATCCTAATGTTTTTGGTTTGACTAAAATCCGGATTGTTTTGCACCCGGTACAGTCCGACAAAGTTTGAATTCAATTTTTGAAACTGCCACGCCATTTCAGGCCTTGTTTATAATTATAATTAATTATATTCGTTTTCAATTGTCGATTCAAACATAGTATTCATCGCCATTATTTAAAATATTTATTTTAAATATTTAAAATCCATTATTTTAGCCAATTTAAAAATTTTAAATTGGTTCAGATTTTCTGGGTCGTTACAATCTCCCCCACTTAAAACTTTTCGTCCCCGAAAAGGAACAAAGTCGAAAGTGGTTTGATAAATCTACAATCACACAGCACAACAACCAATCCAATTGTTTTTAACCTTCAAAAATATACTAATCAAATCCTATACCCCTTAAAAACCATTCAGACTATATAATTAAAAGTGCACATCTATGAAAAGAAAATAACAATAGAGTAGAGAATTGAATGGTAATGCAAAGTAGGGTAAATGTACCTTGCACCAGAGTCAATCAGAGATATCTACTCGGCATCTAGGATAAGCTTTATGAATGCTCTCCTCAGTTTCCCAAGTACAATCTCGCGGATCTCCACTCCATTGCACTTTGACTAAGTGAACTTTCTTGTTCCTCGGCTCTTTGGTTTCTTTGCCGATAATCTTTAGCGGCTCACGTCTCACGGCCAATTCTGGAGTAATTTCAATGTCCTGCTGAGCTGCTTCTTCCACGATCAAGTCTGGATCATGAACGTGCTTTCGAAGTTGAGATATATGAAATACATCATGCACTCCAGGCAACCAGTCAGGCAGTTTGACCCTATAAGCGAGAGTTCCGATCCGTTCCAGAATAGGAAACGGACCAATGAATTTGGGCGCTAACTTTCCAGTTTTACCGAACCGGATTACTCCTCTCATCGGCGATACTTTCAAATATACATAGTCGCCAACTTCAAATGATATATCTCTTCTTCTTCTATCGGCATAGCTCTTTTGTCGGCTTTGAGCGGCGAGTAATCGCTTCTTAATAAAATCGACTTTGTCGGCAGCTTCTCGAATCATATCGGGACCCAACTCAAGTCTATTTCCAGGCTCGACCCAACAAGCAGGAGATCGGCACGGTCTACCATATAATGCTTCGAATGGCGACATTGTCAGACTCGCCTGGTAGCTGTTGTTATAAGAGAATTCAGCCAAATGCAGATGGTCTTCCCATGATCCACCGAAATCTAGAACACAAGCCCGCAATAGATCTTCTAAAATGCGATTCACCCTCTCATTCTGACCGTCTGTCTGAGGATGATAAGCGGTGCTCAAGTTCAACTTCGCTCCTAGCTCGACTTGAAATGCTTCCCAGAATTTACTAGTGAATATTGTATCTCTATCACTGACTATACTGAGCGGCACTCCATGTAGTCTAACTATTTCCCTGAAGTATATCTGCGCCAGACTCTGAGCAGTTCTGTTTGATTTGACAAGTATGAAATGGGTGCTCTTCGTGAAGCGATCTATGATCACCCAAATACTGTCATTTCCCTTTCTGGTTCTGGGCAAACCATCAATGAAATCCATAGAAATATGTTCCCACTTCCAGCCAGGAACTTCTAGTGGTTGTAATAATCCAGCCAATTTCTGTTGGTCACTCTTGACTAGCTGGCAAGTAGGGCATCGGCTAACGTATATTGAAACGTCTCTTTTCATAGCCTTTCACCAGAATGTTCTTTTGAGATCGTTATACATTTTGGCCACGCCAGGATGGATACTCAGCTTAGACTTGTGACACTCGTCTAACACTTCCCTTTTGAGTTCGGGGATGTCAGGAACACAAATCCTTCCTTTCAATCTCAGGGTCTCGTCGTTATCTATCTGAAAACACAAGGGTTCGCCTTTCTGAATCCTTTTGATCATATCCTTTATAAAGTTATCCTCCTTCTGAAGAATAGATATTTTGTCAATCAAGGAAGTCGTGATAATAAAGCTGGCGATCATTACATTCTTTCGACTCAGCGCATCGGCCACGACATTGGCTTTCCCTGGAGTATATATAATTTCAAAGTCATATGCTGCAAGGAACTCCAGCCAACGCTGCTGCCTCAAATTTAAGTCCTTCTGAGTAAACAGATACTTTAACGACTGGTGATCTGTAAACAGTTCAAATCTCTCGCCCAGAAGATAGTATCTCCAGATTTTCAAAGAGAATATGATAGCCAATAACTCAAGATCATGAGTTACATAGTTTTTCTCGTGCAGCTTCAGTTGACGGCTAGCATAAGCAATCACTTGGCCCATTTGCATCAACACTGCACCAAGGCCTTCTCTAGAAGCATCAGTCCAGACTTTTAAATCTTGGTTGCCATCGATGATGGTTAACACCGGAGCTGTTGTTAATCCCAACTTTAGCTCTTCGAAAGCTTCCTCACTCTCTTGAGTCCATTTGAATTTAGAGTGCTTCTTTGTAACCTTCGTTAAGTGACCAGATATCTTCGAAAAGTCCTTAACGAATTTCCGGTAATAACTAGCCAATCCGAGAAAACTGCGGACTTCAGTGGGAGTACTGGGCTGTTTCCAATTCTGAATAGCTGTGATTTTGCTTGGATCCACAGCGATTCCATCTTTCGATACGACATAGCCCAGAAATTTCACTTCATCTTGCCAGAAGATACATTTGGAACATTTGGCTTTTAACACATTCCATCTCAGAATTTCTAGAACCTGTTCCAGATGCTTTTCATGTTCGGCCTTTGATTTAGAGAAGATTAGAATATCATCAATAAAAACCAGAACAAATTTATTCAATACTCCTCTGAATACTCTGTTCATCAGATCGACGAAGTAAGCTGGAGCGTTACATAAGCCGAACGGCATTACTAACCACTCGTAGAATAGGTCGGGGCCTCTGAACGCTGTCATTGGAACACATTCTTCGGCAATTCGAAGTTGATGGAAACCTGTAGCTAGGTCCATTCGTGAGAATACTTGTGCTCCATTTAATCGATCCAACAAATCATCTATTCGCGGCAATGGATATTTGTTCTTTATCGTCTGTTTTTTCAGATCACGATAATCCATACATAACCGTAGAGTACCGTCAGATTTTGGGACAAATACCACGGCTGCACCCCAATCAGAGAAACTAGGCCTGATCAGACCCTTCCATACTAGTTGTCGTGTTTGATTGTCTAATTCTTCCTTCTCTTTCAAGGACATTCTTCGAATAGCGTGAACTACCGGCCTTGCATTGGGAATTAAAGCAATCTTGAAATCTATTTCTCTCTGCGGAGGTAAACGAACGACTTCCTCAAACACATCCGCATAATCCTTGATGACCGGAATATCTTTAATGAGGTCAGGAATATTCTCAGTGATTTCAGGGATATTTTCTATTTGGGCTGGAGAAACATTCAAAGCTACCCAGAAGTCTTTTCTATTAGCATTCTGACCTTCACAGGGAATGGTTATATAATCACCTAATTTAATCTTCGCCTTTACGACTCTGTCGGCGCATTTAACTTCAGCTTCATATTTGGTCAACCAGTCTAACCCCAAGATAAGGTCAAACTATTTAAAATTCATGACGACTGCGATGGTAGGAAACCGATAACGAGAGAAAGAAACCGGCACTCCACAAATCCAACTGAGATCAATGGAACCCCCAACCGGATTCTGGACAGTCATTGGTTCCTTAAGCTTTTTCAAATTCAAATCCAGTTTCTTAGCTGCATCCTTTGCAATGAAGCTTCATGACGCACCTGTGTCAAACAGTACTTTAACTGGGATGTCTTTGACAGTTAGCGTGCCTTCTAAAACATCTGGCCTTTCCTGAATAGCTGAGGGCTCAGAAATTTCTGCCACTTCATTCACTTGAACTATTTCAGTCTTTTTCAACTGCCAGCAATCTTGCTTTTCGTGACCAGCCTGATGGCAGAGATTGCATTTACTATTTCCTTTAACCTTGCTCTTTGATTTAGATCCCTCCTTCTTTTGCAATTTCCAGGACTTACATTTCCGGGACAAATGACCTTTTCGATTGCAGTTTAAGCACATAGCGGTCATTGCTGATTCTTTCTCAGGTCTGGCCCTTTTCCGACTTACTTTGGGCTTCTTACTGACCTCAGACACTGTACTTGCCTCAGGATGATCAGTTTCTGACTCAATTCTATTACTAGAGCTGACTTCTTCTTCATCGCATAACATTCCTTTCTTATGGAGATCTTCATACTGATAGGCCATATATATCATTTCCGAAAAAGGAAGCTTCACATGCCCCAATACTTTATTCTGGTATTTCCTTTGAAGCCCGTGAATAAATCTCATATTTTTCCTCTTCGGATTTTGAATTAGATGAGGAGCAAAGTGAGAAAGTTCATTGAATTTCTTATGATATTCGGGAATTGTCATATCTCCTTGTAACAAATAAGAAAATTCATCACATAGGCGTTCAGTCGCTTCGGGAGGGATAAATCTTTCCAAGAAAATCACTTTGAATTTATCCCAGGTGATATCACCTTCTAGATTATCCCTAATAACAGAATCCCACCAGAACAAAGCTTCATCTTTGAGAGCCCAGGAGGCCAGTAATCTTTTCTGGTCATCCCTAAGCTTTAATGCTTCGAAGATTTTCTCAACCGAACGAATCCAAGCTTGTGTTTTCATAATAGATTCTTCGCCCAAGAACGACTTTCCACCCAGATTTCTATACTTCATGAATAGAGCTTCAATATCCGGGTTGGTGTTACTTCTTCTGTTTCTAGCACTCATTTTTCTAGTACTTCTGCAATTAGCAGATCAAGTGTCAGGTCAACAGAAAAGATATTTGAAAATATAGAGACCAATACTTGAATGTAAATGTGTCTATCGAGGTGTTATTTCATTCTGCTTTACTCATACTAGGATATTACTGATCCTATCTGTATAGAGTTACCCATCCTAGAAAACTACTGGTTCTATTTCTGACGAGTTCATTCAAATGTTATATTCCAGAACTAAGCTTAACCAAAGCTCTGATACCACGTTGAGACGACCCAAAATCCCGTTCTCACGGAAACAAGGGTTATCTTTGGAATATAACACAGAAACAGAAAATAGCAGAACAGAATTAAATAAATACACCAGATAATGAACAACAAAATATACCGGATAAAAGTAATCATCAGAGTCACACAGTATACAGGATCTTACTTAGTACAAATACAGTTCAGCTATACATAAATGTCTACAGCGGAAATAAACAAAATATGTACAATGGGAGCTGAACAGCATAAAAAGAAATAAATGATAGAATCCACCTTCAGCTCCAGCTATCCAGAAAGAACCAGCTAAACCTGAATACAAGGCTGCCCGTGTAGAAAAAGGGGCACCCGAGTTTGAAAGTGAAACAAACTACGAGTCAGTCATGGGACTGGTATGAGAAATCCACTCAACACATATATAATTGGCTAATCACAGGACCACGCCACTTTCGTGGAACGGGTTTACTCCATTGGATTGCCAGTGCTTTAAAACAAATCTTTCTTTTAAAACATCGTTATGCTTTTTATAAAAATGAAGCCGTTATAAGACTCAGTTCCCATCACACAATGCAACGCAAACCGGAGGATAGAGTTTTACCTTATAATGGCCAAAATATGATTGATACGAATAAAACAAAGGCATTTGATATTATTGCTAGTGTTAATATGTTTTGAAAACAATTTCAAATCATAACTATCAATCATAGACGGCATTAATGCCCCATACCACTATGTCGCCATATATAGGTGTACAATCAAAACCGCACGATGTCGTATTTGGAAATTGGATTTCCGTCATGAACCAAGGAAAAAGATAGTCCTTACCGAATTCGAGACAGCCTAGCCCGAGCCTCAGGAACAGCCGCAACTGCCCCTTGGATCGTCAGGGCCGGTCCACCGATGTGGATTATTATGCCTGAACAATACGTTTCCCGCCCTTTGGGGCGTAAACGAGCCAACGAATGACTCCATCGGACCCGGATCGTCCGATCAAACCGAGGCGCCTCGCAACAGCAACAACCACATAGGTGAAAAGTATATAAATGTCAGGGCTGGTAGGTCACTGACACCACCCTAGCTAGGAAGAAACGCATGCCCTCCCTGAGGTCCTTCTCCCGTTTCTGGTTCATACCGAGGTGTGAGGCTCGCGAATTTACGTTATACACAAAGCTACGCCACATAGGCGGTGCTTTGATCATCACCACAAGACTTTGCTTTTCAACAGAAGCCCTGATCACTGCATCTTAGCATGCCACACAGAATAAATCCTATGTCAAACACACAGTCCATTTACAAGTCCGTTCTGGGTCTGAACGAAACCGGAGGCACTAAATACCTCGCAAACCCATCGATCACCACGTACGTCTAGACGATCACCACTCATTATCCATATTTCGGGATGCCTCCCAATCAGGACCTCGGTTACCATCCAAACGAGGTGAAGATCTCCGGTCTTCGACCGTCGTCTTCATCTTCGACTTTCAATCGTCGGTCAATTATTCGAAATGAGAATTAACTCGGCCTTTTCAAATAATTCACGTATATTTAGAATTTCAAATCAATTTATTTCAATGGTTAAATTATTCGACAACACCAATATTGTTCTTTAATGTAATTTTCACACCAAACACATTCAACCATCAAATACAACATAAATCGAGCAAATTCAGTTTATTTCCACTCCATATTGTTTATGGTACTTTATAATGATTTATCGCTATTTTTATTTATTTTAAAATAGCCCATTTATTCAAAACGACGCTTCGGGCCATAACGCGGCCGTGGCGCTGTTTTTCTTCAGATTTGATTTACACATATCTGAAAATCTAACCGTTGGATCTTCGCAAAATTTACAACATTAGAAAGGTCTTTTCAAAACGAATCCAACGGTTCCAGTTTCGGTAAATTCCGACGGTCGGATCTCCCGGTACAATCGTTTGAAGTTTCGATTTCAAAATACGAACTGCAGCGTCGTTATTCGATTAAATATATAATTATATTTATATATATATAAATATAATCGCTTCTGGCGCTGTTTTTCTTCAGATTTGAATTAAACATTCCAGACAATCCAACCGTTGGATTTTTACAAGGTTGGTGCCGTTGGAAAGATTATTCCAAGGCGAACCCGACGGTTGAGGTTTCGGGAAAATCCAATGGTCGGATTTCCCGTACTAGTTGTTTGAAATCATGGTTTCAAAATACGAACTGCACGGCTTCGTTTCGTTTTAATTTTATTTATATTTATATATTTATATAAATATAGTTCATTCAATGATTTCCAAATCGTTTTCACTTCAAATATTTTTCTAACACCTTAAAATTTTGGAAAATTTCGCCATAACCTCCCCTGCACCGGGAGCATCGGGAAATCGCAAATAGCTTTCCCGGTCCTTCTAATCTCAAAAAGAAAAAGCCAAGCGGCTAGCCAACAGGCTCATAAAATCATCACCCAAACAAAACAGTAAATGTGTACCTATTTGTCGGGCACAAAATTTTATTCCTCTTCTCTAGCCCCTTTGCTATAACCTGTTCAATAAATATGCATTTACATATATATACAGTTCTTATCATTTATCATTTTCTATTCGACTTCATATTTGATTTCTATTTGGTTTAAAAACACCATTCATTCTAATGTTACATAAATAGGTGTAAATCATTTCATTAGCTAATTAATGAATTTTTCAACTCATATATGTTTATTTTGAACAAGTGGCTATTTTTAACACTTCACATTTCAACGATTTATGCATACAATAAAAATGTGATTTTCATTGTAAAACAATTCATTTCAAAACTCTATTTTTCTATATAGTTCATATAGGTGATAAAAATGGGATTTTTATCATAAAACAATTTCTTTTAAAAACGAGATTATTTTACACAATTCATATAGTCGATAAAAGGTGATTTTTATTATCAAACAATTTATTTCAAAATATGAATACCATTCAACACATGAATTTCTAATCAACGAATGAATATCAATTCAACACATGAATGTTTTCTATAGTTTCTATATATAGATAAAAATGTGATTTTTATTATCAAACAATTTATTTCAAAATCTGAAATACCATTCAACACATGAATTTCTAATCAACGAATGAATATCAATTCAACACATGAATGTTTTCTATACACTGAATAAATATAGTTTAAGCAGAGGAAAATAATTCAAACATACGAATATTATTCAAAATTTCGGCAGCATAACGGCAGGGTAGTTAAAACCGGGACCGTCCCTAGTACGGCTCCTCGCTCTACCTTAAAACCTCGCGGTTTTTGACAATGGGGTTCATGCATCTAGTTCGCACGCAGGCGGCATGTATATATTTATTTTATTTCCACAAACTAATCCTATGTGGTTTCAACCAAATATTTTCCAACCACAAACGGGTATTTTCAACCACAATCAACCAATATCAACCACAAACAATCTCAAACAACCATTCGCTATCAATCAATTTTCACAACAATTTCAACCAATAAATATCGTCCATGGTTTGTGGACGAGGGGCGTATATATATATATATATATATATATATATATATATATATATATATATATATATATATATATATAGCAATTCACTTTTATTTCCACACATATATATATATATAGAAAAAGAAATTGAAGAGTGAGAAATTCTCACCAATAGTTATCCAATACTACGACCCTTCCTTAATAGAAATCTTCGCCAATCTCGCCTTTTGTCGCTTCGTTGCCCGTATTCTCTACATATGTAAAAATCGAATTTTTACTATGTTATTCAATATATAAAAACTGCATTTCAAAAATATACATTCCGCCTTTTCAAAAATAAAGATTATATTTTTAATATTCCTATGATGTAAAAATTATATTTTTATTGCTTTAAAAATATAAATTTTCATATCTTACTTCTTTTACCTAATAAAAATTCCGTCTTTTCTATTTTAAAAATATGATCTTTTCCATTCTAAAAACCTAATCTTTTCTATTTTAAAGTTCAAACCTTTTCTATTTTAAAGCTCAAACCTTTTTAAAGTTCTAATCTTTTTTTCTTTTTAAAATTCGAATCTTTTTTTTCTTTTTAAAATTCGAATCTTTTTTTCTTTTTTAAAATTCGAATCTTTTTTCTTTTTAAAGTTTAAATTAAAAATCCAATTTATAATTTGCTCAAAATCAGTTTTTAAACTTCTTAAAAATCAGTTTCATACCTTTATAAAATCAGTTTTTAAACTTCTTAAAGATCAGTTTCATACCTTTATAAAATCAGTTTTTAAACCATTTTAAAAATCTGTTTTTAAATCCTTTATAAAATCAGTTTTAAATCTTTCTAAAAATCAGTTTTGAATCTTTCTCAAAACCAGTTTTGAATCTTTCTCAAAATCCGAATTTACAGAATAAAAATAAAAATAAAATTAAATAAAATATTCACCGTAATCTGCGAAGGGGGGGCTGCTGCTGCTCTTGGCGGCGTCGGGGAGGCGTCGCGATGCTTCAGGGAGGGCGGCGGCTTCAGCGTCTCGAACGGGGAGGGGGGCTCGTCTTCGTCGGAGCTGGCTTCGAGGTGGGCGGATGCTTCAGCGCCTCGAACTGGGAAGGCGGCTCGTCTTCGTCGGCGGCGTTCGCTTGAGGGGGGGGGGCGGCTGCTCGATAGGCTTAGGTTTTTTATTTATTTATTTGAAACTGAATCGGGAAGAAATGAACGGGGGGGCCAGTTTGACTTAGTTAAAGGGGGAGAGAAAAGAATTTTTTATTTATTAAATTATTTAATTTGCCAAAAAGTTGACTTTTACATATTACCTCTAAACGAGGCCCACCGCCTGTCGTCCATAGCGTTTTACCCCCATTCCGGACACAATGGGATATGTATCGCAAGCTGATTTGATCGTTACAATCAGTTTCCGTTGAATTTAAAGTGTACTTCTTTATATATTCAATTTAAACGCACATTTCAATTTAGTGGGGCCACATACGAACTCGAAAAATTCCAGAAAAATATTTTCTAGCTTCGTATTGACGATACGGTCCTAACAAAACTAGTTTCATCGAATTCTGAGACCGTTTGAAAAATGGCCAATTTCCAGTCGATTAAAATCAACTGAAACTGGTCAAACGCGTTTTCCTTTGCCACGCTCACATATTGATTCGAAAAATTATGAAATTTGAAACCTAGCAATTACTTGACACTGCGGATCCAACAAAGGTGGTTTCGTCGAAATCCGAGGTCATCTGCAAAATGTCCATTTTTAAGGGCCTGAATTCCATAGCGACTATTCAGAATTTTCAACTGGACATATCTTTTGATTCCCCCAATCAAATTTCGATTGGTCAGATTCGTTGGAAAGATATCATCAATTAGATCCTAATGTTTTTGGTTTCACTAAAATCCGGATTGTTTTGCACCCGGTACAGTCCGACAAAGTTTGAATTCAATTTTTGAAACTGCCACGCCATTTCAGGCCTTGTTTATAATTATAATTAATTATATTCGTTTTCAATTGTCGATTCAAACTTAGTTTTCATCGCCATTATTTAAAATATTTATTTTAAATATTTAAAATCCATTATTTTAGCCAATTTAAAAAATTTAAATTGGTTCAGATTTTCTGGGTCGTTACATATTTTAATTTATATGTGTGTGTGTGTGTATATATATACTAGTTCTATCTTCTATCATTCATAACTTCTTCATACTTCAACTGTTTTACGAAAACCAATAGTCTATCCAAACCAAAATTACAAAAAGACGCAACAATAAATTTTGTTTTACCAATTCTGAATATTTAATTTATTTAATATTCATTTTATTATCTCTTTTATATAATTATTGTGTGTTAAATTTCAAAGTGTTAAATTCTCCCCTTCTTAAGGGATTTCGCCCCCTAAATCTCCAAGTTAAGAAGAATGTTATTAATTAAAACCTACACTCATCTACTCATCCATCAACCATTGGCATCCATTGTTCTTAAAAAATTTAATGCTTGGTATGAACATATGAAAAGGTGTTCTTTAAATGTCGCTAAACTAATGCGAAATCAGGCAGTGCACTGATTTAGTTGACCTTCCTAATGGAATATATGTTTGTGCCATATATCTGATATATATGCAAAAGAACCCTAATAGTACATATAAGTTCAATATGTGTATACAATCGTTCACCAAAATTGAATATCCATGCGAGATTTAACCATTTTCATCCTGTTTACACCAAAAATGGTCTAAACACCCAAGGTACTGTACTTCAATTTGGTAAGAAATAAATGGAACCATGTTTAATCAGCAGTTGAAAACGAAAAATGCGAGAAAAGGCAAAGTAGAGACGAGATTTATAGTGGTTTAGCCGTTAATTAGGCCAACGTCCACTATGAAGGTGATTTTCAATCTTATAATGAGGATTACAAAATACATCAATTCTCTCTTTCCATACATCTCTGTATTCACTCAATATACCCTTATTTATATATTTCAATCTTGGAATTATACAAGCGAATGGTAGAATTTGTGGAGAAGAAGGATGGATGAAAGATTGAGAAGAAGGATGTCTTTGTTTTTCTTGATCACAAGATTGTTCTTGAAGCCATGGCCGAATAAGTGGTTGAGGATAGAATTTAGCAGCACTTTGTGGTTTCCAAGATTGGATCCCCTTTATGTTGGCAACCATGGTGTATATATAGGTGAGCTTCCCCTGGAAAATGATCTGAAATCCATTTATGCGGGCTACGGACCGCTCATTCTATTAATTACAATCATGTCGTCGGCTAGCTGTAGCCAGCTGTCCAGAGTTGTATTTGGTTGTCATGCGCGAGTGACTCAATGGAGCGAGCGTCTTAAGTAGTTAAGCGGGTCCATAGGAGCGGGCGTCCCTGTGAGAATGAATGCTTTAGGAAATTTTATAAGAGCAGAATGTAGGACTGGAATCGACTCTCCTTTGTTCCTTGCGCGACCGACCATCTTGGTTCAAGGGCGCTCATCTTTTTGCTGCCTTTGTACAGTGTTGTTTGCCCCTCTGACTACGCTATAAGGTCGCTTCCGCCTATGTTGATTGGACGACTTGCTTTGTTTCGGTGTTTGAGCGGCTTTGTCCCAATATGAATGACCGACCTTGGTTTCCGCACTTGAATCACGATTCGTGTCTAATTTGGTTGGAGACATAGTCACATAAGATGTTGCAAGCGATTGTATTGCAGCTCTATCTCAGACTTGGTCTTTTGACGGGAAATCAGTGAGCGACTTTACAGGATATACGATCTCTATCCTTTTTGGGATGCACTTCCCGTTACATATCGTGCCATCATCCTCTGTCATACTAGTTGACTTGTCTTGTTTTGGGCTTGATATCGTGCACGGCCGACCCTGATGATATCCATTCCGCGTCCTTTTCTAGATGTGCATATGGATTTTTTTAGGGATTAACACTTGCCCCTCGAAGTCCGTGACTTCCTTTAGTAAGGAATTATTGGCTTCGACATGTTTGATCACACATCGTTTGGTAGATTTTTTGAGGGGTCGGTCGTGCTAAAATTTGGGATTGTTTTGTTGTGACAGACTGGTATTGTTTCTCTCTGTGAGCAAGAGGCTTGATGTATCTTTTGTTATTGTGCGAACATTTGAATTTCGGGATGCCAGCTAGAGCTCGACGGGACACTTATTTGTGTAATTAAGTACTAAGCTGATGTGCTGAGAATACTCTAGATATATGCCTTTTAATCTCCCTTTCTATTTTCTTACCTGTGCACATTTGATTGGTTTTTCACGTATACCTATATGTGCTTTTTTTCAGTGATTTCCCCAATTGCCCGAATACTAAGCCCAATAATCCGAACATAGTGCTATCTTTCGTACGTGCGACCGGATGGAATACTATTTTGGTTAGCCAATTCTTTCGTCTGTCTCTTTTATATATTATTTTGCGATCTTCCTTTTTTCTAGAAGAAAGCTTTAATGGCGGCGCTAGTCTGAGCAGTCATCTTTACTGCTTGGATCTCTTTCATAACTCCTTATTACTCTAGTTCTTTAATCGTTCTGAATTACATTTGTGCACAACACCGTTCTCCAAGCCTCCGCAATCTCAAGATCGATTTGGCTGGACTATTCGCCCAGATTCGAGACTGTTCGCTCGCCTGTAGGTAAATTTCTCCTTTGATTTTATCTTGACCCAATTTTGAAGCATGAATTTTGACCATGCGGCTTTGGGTTTTCTAAGTAGGGTTTCCCCTTTTTCTACAATCCCATAATTTCAGGAAGTAATCTTTGTCGGACCAGGTCGAAAGGTCTGATCGAGCAGAAAGTTCTTCTAAAGTTGTGTCTACGCCCAATGTTGTCTCTTCGATAGGCGTTGCGCAAGATTTCCCACAACCTCGTGTACTTTCTAAAGTAGCTAGTGAGAGGCACTCGACGGAGCTTTCTCCCAGCTCGTTCCATCAATTGTGCAAACGATTCGGTATTTCGAAAAAAGAAGAGGCCAAGTTCTCTAGGGAAAAAGAGTTCGTGGATATCCTTCCCCAAGGATATGTTGTCGTTACTCGTGGCATGTTGATAAGCGGAGCGGTTCCTTCCTTTAACCATTATATAGAAATGATTCTTCGAAGATTGGCTATTGCCCCGTATCAGTTACATCCTAATGGTTATGCGATTTTGATAAGCCTTTGTATCCTTTTTACAAGGGAAAAACATCGGGCTCCTTCGTTTAAGGATATATGCTCATTATATGCTTTCAGGACAAGAATCCAGCATCCCTCGTTTATCTTTGTGGAAAGCCGGGGTTCAAAAATAATTACTGGTTTAGTGGACAGTGTGAGAGGATTTCCCAATCAGTACTTCTTTGTCTGATGTCCCGATAATTTCTGCGGCTTTTGGATGGAAGGCAGTAAGTATTTTTATTCTTTAAATTTCATCTTGCCCCTCTTCCTTTTTACTAAAATCTTTTAGATATACTGTAGCGCTTCCCGATCAAAGCATATCCTTCGACCAAGATTTATGCAACTCATTATTAGCTGTTGATGGGGGCGAGAGAAATAGGAAATTCCTGATCACTGAAGGGTTCTTAAGGCAATATAATTTGCTTTCCTCTCTAAGCACCTTCGCAGTGGACACTTCTGATAAAAAAGAAGCTAACGGCAAATCCCCTATCAAGAAATCTTCAAAAAAAGGAATGTTCTAGCATCGTGGGGAGCAGCGAGGCATCTTTCAAAAGCAAAGCGACCTCTGCCAAAAAGGAAGTATCAAAGCATCCAAAGCACCAAGGCCCTAAGAATTTAGTGGTCTTTTGCGGAAAAGATGGGCCTCCCTTAGAGAAAGCTGTCCAGGGAGATGTGAATGGGACTCCTTTGGAGATCATCTCGGATCAAGTGCGGAAAGTGGAGCAGTCTGACGGAATTGTAGTGACTTCTAAAGAAGACCCGGGAGGCAGAGAGAATTCTTCAGAAGACAACCAAGAAGAAAATGATTTAGGAGCTTTTAAAGGTCTTAATCCCCTTGATTTAGCTGAAGACCTTGTTCAAGGTAAGACCGTTATTTGGACATTTTGTATTCCAAAACCTTTTAATTGTAAGAATTTCACGAAAAACACCTCGTTTCTGGGTCAACGTGATATCTCACAGGGTCTGGAACTGTTTTAGTCTTGTTGTTTTCATATATTCCGTGTATTTCCTCTCCTGGCCTTCTTTCTCACATTTCAATGATTAATTTAATTAGATCTTCCTTTTTCTCTTATATCCAGGAATGGGATCATCTTTATCGGATAGTTTCTCCTGGCAATTTGCTCTCGTCGATCCAGTCCAGCTTTTCTCGTTGCCTCAAGCATTCCCGTCCATCTTCAGATCCTCTATCTCAAGATGCTCTTGAGGCACCACTAGTGAGTTTGCTAAAGAAGAAGAAGCATGACCAATCTCGGGCATTTGGAGGAGAAAACCAGGATGCCGAGGGGAGAGAAGTTAATGGTAAACAAGATAAGGATAGGCTTGGTGGGTCTTCTAAACTGAATGAGCTTTTATGCCCCAGTTCTTCGGTCCCTGTGGAACCGTTGCTAAAATCCTGTATGCCTAATGAACCTGCTTTGTGTCAGATTCAAGCGATTCTTGACAGATCTCTCTCTAGAGTTTCCCTAGTAATCCTAAATTGAAGGACGGGTTCGGAGACTGGGACTTAAGGGGGATGGACCTCGACTTAGACTTGTCTCCTTATGATGACCAGAGTACCGTCGGGGAGTTGAGGGCCATAAAAAATTACGTGACCTCCCAGCTTGCCAATGTCATGGGTCAGCTGAAGTTCAGTTAGATAAGGCCAAAATTATTTCTAGAGAGCGATTTGAGTCTCGGAACAGTTTCCGCTTCGAATTTCAGAAGCTGAATACTCAACATCTTAAGCGTATCGAGCTTCTAGAGAGCAATAAGACTGAATTGATCCATGTGATTGAAACTTAAGCGGCCGAACTTGCATTCTTTAAGGATGGGAATAGTAGGATGAGCAGCTTGGAGGCCGACAATAGAAAACTTCAGGAGGAGATTGAAGCTGCCAAAAAACAACTTGATGAGGCTCAAGATGAACGTGAGTTTGCTGAATCTCAATTAACTTCTGTACACCAGGCTGTGGTTTCTTGTCGGCAGGAGAAGGCAATGCTCGAAGGTAAAATCGCTTCCCAAAGTAAGGTTCTTAAAAGCTTAGAAAAAGATAAATCAAGGTTAACCAGCGATCTTGAGCAAGCTAGAATTAGAACTGAAGAGACCCAGTTTTGATTTTACACCCTTAGTGTTATGACCTACGGAAGCTTGAGCTATCTGAACAAGGACTTCGTTGGTACATTAGCTCTTGTCTGGGAGCAAGTGCTTAGCTACTCCAAAGATAAGGAAAATAGTGTTTTATAAGAGGCCCTCCTTGAGGCAAGTGATCGCGATGCTTTAGAAAAAAGAAGGAGAATGCTGGCTGATGAACGAGCTCAATCCATTGTAAAAGAAGTCTAGAATGTTGTTCCTATTCATGCCTACAGTCGTGCAGAAGATGGAGCTTCGGGATCCCAAGTTTTCCTGACGGAACCTTCCGTTGCTAGTGAAGGTACTTCTAAGGTTCATTTGGTTGATAACCATGCTGTACCTGAAAACATTGTCAAATGATGTACTGTTGTTTTACATTTTGCAATACCAACTTTGCAACCGTGTATCTTTGTGATGAATTTGTGTTTTGTTATTACTCGCTAGCGTTGATACATCGCAACTTATCCCAATTTTTATTTATTTGCATTGTGTTACGCTTTTATGGGTTGTGCGATGGTTACGTTTTACATCGTTCATCGTCAATATCCCTTGTTTGCTTTGATTTTAGGACATCATATTTCCTCTTTTTCTCTTTCTTTGAGGGTTTAGTTCTTGTTATGCATATATTCGCATTCTTTAACGGTCTGGTAATTCAAACCTTTAGGGTTTACTTTTTGGATGTGCACTTTTATAAGGCGTAGGTATCTTGTTTTACATTTAGTCATGTTCCTCATTGATTTGGCATCCCAAACCCTTCGGAAACTCAATTAAATGCATTTCCGTATGTGCAATTTGCTTTTTTTTATGTACCCAATCCCATATCGCACTAACACAGTGACCCAAGCCCTTCGGAGACTGGTTTTTAGTACGTGCCCCCATGGGAGGACTTGGGTTACAAGTTTTCGACCCAATTTTGATCTTATTTGACCCGGCTATTATGATCAAATAGAGACCTAAATTGGATACCCCCATACGGCTAGGATTTCTGATACCCCCTTTCGGTTAGGAATTCTGATACCCCCTTTCGGCTAGGAATTTTGATACCCCCTTTCGGCCAGGATTTCTGTTTTTGCGCTAGTCTTTCCAACATGTTTAATCCTTCCCCATTTTTATGCATCATCCCGAGGAGCGGACACTAATTCATCTCATCGAGCGTTGACTGAGAAGAGATAAAATCTATGTCCTTCACCTAACAAGGTGCCCCTCGTTTTTTTTTTTGGATTGGCAATTTTTCCGTTTTGAGACATGTCGGTTTTTCCGACTTTGTGCCTTGCCCTAGGAAACAAACACTGGTTCGCCTCATAGAGTTTTTTTTCAAGTTGGAGAACCTGTGTCTAGCACCTAAGAAGGTGTTTCTTTAGTGGGCTCAGCGATTTTATTCGTGGGACTTTTTGAGTTGCTTTGGAATGATTCTTTCACTTTGATTTTTGCAAGATGGTGGGCTTGGCTATCCTTCCTGGTTTAACCAATGCTCTCAATGCGTGATGCAAGACTTTGGCCTATATTAGAGACCAATTTTTAGCATTAGTTTGCAAATAATTTTTGTTTTTCATGAGATTATAATCTGTGAGTGAACATCTTTTATTATGTAGAGTTCGTACTTAACACAATAAAGGTGGATCATAGATCATTTCATGGAAATATAGTTGGAAAAGATAGATTATATAAAAAGTAAAATAAAGAGAATGGGAGTCGCACATTTCCAGTTTTGGATATTGGATTGCGCCCAGTGGTCATTAGTCAATGATTGGTCGTAAGTCTTCGGGCGCTCGGGTTATCTCGTGCGACCTGGCCTGATTGGCAATCTTACCTTGCCTCTGACTTTCTGATGCGTTTTGTGGACTCTTACCATACTGCCACAATTGATTTTTTCGGATAAGCTCCTCAATCAAATTTCTCAAGTGTCGACATTCATTCATGTTGTGCCCGAGTTGATTATGAAACCGGCAAAACTTTTCGGAATGTGCCTGCTATTATGTGATTCTTTGTGGTTTTACCTAAGGAAACATGCCTGAGTCCTTCGTGGTAGAGTAGATTTTTTCTGGGGTTTCATTCAAGGGAGTCAATTCTATTTGCTTAAAGAATTTTGACTTCTTATGTATTTTACTGTCTCTCCCATCAAACCCTCTCTTATGCCCAGAGTCATCCTTCTGAATTATCTGAGAAGATTCGTTGCTGTTTCCTTCCTTAATAGTGTTATTCTTCGTGTCCTTCTGGATATCTAGGGTATCGGCTTCCATGCTCATGTATTCGTTAGCTTACTTGTAGAATTTCTTTAGAGTCTCTGGTTTTTTCATCTTGAGCCACTCCTGAATTCTGATTTCTTATCGATATCCCCTTTCAAGGCTGCCAATAAGTACCAAGGCTCTGGTTCTATAACCTCTGCTGCTGCAGCATGGAAGCGTGTAAGGAAAGCTTTGATGGTTTCTCCGGGTATTTGTTCCATCTCACTGAGTGACATCACGTCCCTTGCCTTGGTGGTTTGTAATCGGAATTGATCTTGAAATCTTCTCGCCAAATCAGCAAACTGATCAATACATTTAGGTGGAAGTCTTGTAAACCATAGCGAGGCCACACCTTCTAGGCACACGGGAAAGTATAAGCACTTGATTTCATCAGTGGCCCTGGCTCCATTCATGTGCTGGTCGTACCTGAACAGAAACATGGTTGGATCTCCAACTCCGCTATAAGGTGCTATTATTGGGGGGTATGAATTTCTTTAGGAATTTCGCTTGACGGATTTCCTCTGTGAACGAATTTTTGCTGGGGAAACTCCCATTCTTTCTCCTCATCTTCTCGGCTCGCCTTCTCCTTCGTTATCGTTGGATCATGTACGTGATGCGCCTCTCATCACCTGTTCGTTCATCGGGATTGGCACTGAAGTCCTCATCAGCAAAACCACGGTTTGAGCTTCGGCGCCTTGCATTCTTCTTGAGGGATGTTACATTGGTGGGACCTACGACACTCCGAGCTGTACGCTCTTCTTTGCGATGTGGTGATCTGGCCTTAGGATCCTTAACACCGGCCTCTCCATTGTCTCCCACTAGGTTGTGAGTTCGTCTAGGGTCTAAGGCTGATGAGTCCTCTTTTTTGCCAGGATCAACCATAGTATTTGATGGTAACAAGTTGGCTTGAACATTAGTCAGGACATCAAATCTTTCCATTATCATCTTCGTTGTATTATCCATTTTTTCGTTCAGACCGATTACAACCACATTCAATTCATCTCGCGTTATAGATGGCCCAGGGATGTCCCCTGCCCCTTGATTCAAGATTTGAGGAGTAGCTTCATTAGCATTATCATCCTCACTGATCGTAGCAACTTTAGCAGATTTTTCGCTTTTCTTTGATCCGATCATGGTTTCAAAGGAGAAAGCGTTTTTGGATATATTTATTTTCTTTACTGAACTACGAAAGAACGGCCCCACGGTGGGCGCCAAAATGTTTACACCAAAAATGGTCTAAACACCCAAGGTACTAAAACTGTACTTCGGAATTTGGTAAGAAATAAATGGAACCATGTTTAATCAGCAATTGAAAATGAAAAATGCGAGAAAAGGAAAAGTAGAGACGAGATTTATAGTGGTTCAGCCGTTAATTTGACCTACGTCCACTGTGAAGGTGATTTTTGATCTTATAATGAGGATTACAAAATACATCAATTCCCTCTTTCCATACATCTCTATATTCACTCAATATACCCTCATTTATATATTTCAATTTTGGAATTATACAAGAGAATGGTAGAATTTGAGGAGAAGAAGGATGGATGAATGATTGAGAAGAAGGATGGATGAATGATTGAGAAGAAGGATGTTTTCGTTTTCCTTGATCACAAGATTGTTCTTGATGCTATGGCCGAGTAAGTGGTTCAGGATAGAATTTAGCAGCACTTTGTGGTTTCCAAGATTGGATCCCCTTTATGTTGGCAACCATGGTGTATTTATAGGTGAGCTTCCCCTGGGAAATGATCTGAAATCCATTTATGTGGGTTACGGACCGCTCATTCTATTAATTACAATCATGTCGTCGGCTAGCTATAGCCAGCTGTCCAGAGTTGTATTTGGTTGCCATGCGCGTGTGACTCAATGGAGCGAGCGTCTTAAGTAGGTGAGTGGGTCCCTGGGAGCGGGCGTTCCTGTGAGAATGAATGCTTTGGGAAATATTATAAGAGCAGAACGTGGGACTAGAATTGACTCTCCTTTGTCTTTTGCACGACCGACATTCTTGGTTCAAGGACGCTTGTCTTTTTGCTGCCTTTGTACGGTGTTGTTTGTCCCTACTGTTGCGCTATGAGGTCGCTTCCACCTATGTTGAATGGACGACTTGCTTTGTTTCGGTGTTTGAGCGGCTTTGTCCCAATATGAACGACCGACCTTGGCTTCCGCATCTGAATCATGATTCGTGTCTGACTTTGGTTGGAGACATAGTCACATAATATGTTTCAAGTGCTTGTATTGCAGCTCTATCTTAGGCTTGGTCTTTTGACGGGAAATCAGTGAGAGACTTTACAGGATATACGATCTTTATCCTTTTTGGGACACACTTCCTGGTACATATCGTTCCATCATCCTCGGTCGTACTGGTTGACTTGACTTGTCTTGGGCTTGATATCATGCACGACCGACCCTGATGATATCCTTTCTGTGTCCTTTATTCAATGTTCGTATGTATTTTTTAGGGATTAACACATCCATTGAAAAAAATGCATACACATTCATACGCAATATGTAAGCGCTTGAACTTATCTAGTGCCTAATGTGTGTGTACATGCATCCACTAGCAAACACTTGCATCCACTTGTAACCAACAAACATAACATGTCTCAAACACATATTTTCAAACATAGGTTTCTACCTAAGGACCGGGATTCAAATGATAGGGTAAACAAATTCAAATTCAAAAGCTTAGAAAAGGAATTTAAGAATGTACTCCTAAAGAGAAAAGGGTATGAAATACGAATCTTGTCTTCGAGTACTGATGTCATATCATCAATTTCTTCTCCCCGTTGCACCTTCACTAACTTGATCACCTTGTTGTGTAGCTTCTTAACTTCCGATCCAAGTATATGAGTAAGAACTTTCCTAACTGATCCTCCTTCTCTATCTCTACATCCTTGAGTGTACTTAGCTCAACTACTTATATTGAATTATGTAGGCATTTCCTCAAGTGGGAAACATGGAACACCTCGTGAACTCCCACCACCAACTCTGGTATCTAATTCTATAGGCCATCTGACCTATCCTATCAACTATGGGGAATGGCACTATGAACATTGGTGCCAGTTTCCTTACTAAGCCAAAGCGAACTACGTCCCTCAAAGGTGACACCTTGATAAGGACCATATCTCCTACCTCAAACTACAAGTCAGTATTCCTCTGATCGGCATATGACTTCTTCCTATCTTGAACTGCCTTCATCCTTCTAATAATAAGGTCTCTCTTCTCAGAAGTCTCTCTGATCATCTCAGGCCTAAGTAGAAGTCTATACCTAGATTCCAACCAACATGTCGGTGATTTGCTGGGTCATCCATAAAGTTCCTCGAAGGGTGCCATACCAATGCCCGACTGATAATTATTTTTATAGGAAAACTCAACCAATGGGAGATGCTCCTCCCAAGTCCCTCTAAAGTCTAGGATACACATTCTCAATAAATCCTTGAGAACCCCATTGACCCTATTATTCTGTCCATCGGTCTTAGGGTGATAAGTTGTGCTATGTCGTAACTATGTACCTAGGGCCTCTTTCAAGCTTTTCCAAAACTCACTCGTAAAGATAGGGTCACGGTCACTTACTAGACTGGAAGTAGGGCTGTCAATTTCCTACAAGACCCGGAACCCGATCCAAAACCCACACGGAAATTAGCAGTTAACCTGACCCGTTTAGTTGGCGGGTCACTTTCGGATCAACCCGAGTTTAACTCGTTTATAAACAGGTGGATTTATGGTTGACCGGCTAACCTAATTTTGACCCTCTAAACCCGATTATATGTTGTATCTCTTCAATATTATTAGTCTTTTATGTATGTTGTTAGTGTTAATCTTTTATGTATGCAGTAATTAATATGCTCAGATAATCTTGTGTAAGCTGTTATATTCTACTAATTTATTCTTGTATTATGTTAGCTATATTTTACCTATAACAACTGTATCTCTTCCATACTGTTAGTCTTTAATGTATGCAGTATGCTTATATTTTCTTATGCATGGAGAATGATTTTTGGATATGGTGGTTTCTTGCTTTATATATGTGTTATTGGTGATGTTGTAACTTGTTGCATGTTAGTGATTATATAATAGTGTTGTCTATTGGTGATTTGGTTCTTTTGTTTTTATATTAGTATACAATATTTGTTAATAGGTCAAATGAGTAAACCAGACATGACCCGACACGTCTCGTTTAGTTAAACGGGTTGCACGGGTCAGGTCGAGTCAACCAGTTTATAAATGAATCGAGGTTAGGATTGAGAAAAAATGACCCATTAATAAATGGGTTGCCCTGACCCATTTATAAATCAACCCAAACCCGATTTGACCCTACCCGACACGTTGACAGCCCTAACTAGAAGGTACCCAATGAAGTCAGACTATCTCAGGTATACTGATGCTAGCTAAGTTACTGTCCACTTGCTCTTGACTGGAATAAAGTGAGCGCTCTTCATTAATCTGTCCATTATAAACAAAATACTCATGTTGCCCTACCTCGATCTGGACAGTCTGTCAATAACGTCCATAGAGACGCTCTCCTACTTCCATTGTGCAATATCCAAGGGCTGAAGCAATCCGCCTTGTTTCTTTTTCTCAACCTTCACTTGGTGACAGGTCAAACATCGGGCCATGAATTCTGCTACATCCTTCTTTATGCTAGTCCAATGAAAAAGTCTCTTCATATCTCGGTCTGTGCAGTTAAAGCACTTAGCGGTACCATAGCGGTAGAGGTGCAAAAAGGTGCAGCGGGGAAATAGCAGGGCTATAGCGGAAGCGGAAAAAATTTCATTAAATGTTGAAACCAAATATTCAAAAATATTTAATTATCATTTCCACATTATTTGTGTAGACAAAACCAATATTAATTAATCTTATGCAACAAAACCAAAGAATTTTATTAAATAGCCTTGATTTAGCGGATGCAGATAAAGATAGTGAGGCTACAAGCGGATCTACTGTTCATCAGCACTAAATTGAAATAGCATAGCGGTTGAAAGGCACTACGAACTATAGCGGGGATTTTGCGAGGCTTTAGCGGAGTTCTAACTACATAAATCTCGGTACATCTTGTCACCGCCCGGATGGATAGTCATCCGAGAGTGATGAGCCTCCTCAAGAACCGATCTCATCAAATCTCCAACTTTGGGAACACACAATCTCCTATCTTATCTTATCCATCCTTTCTCATCCACAGAATATCTAGCTAGATGACTGAGGTCTCTCCTTTACTGACTTTATCTAAGATGTCCATTAACTATTGACCCACTCGTTGTGTGGATCCAAGGTGCTCCATAAGAGTAGGTCGCACCTCCAATGATGCTAATAAACCAAGTGCATAATCCATAGATGGCCTAAAATCAAATGTCGAGATAAACTCCGAGCTATGCCTCTCTACGAATAGAGGACTCAAGGTCATCCTCTGCCTACTCAATGCATCCGCAACCACATTTCCCCTTCTTAAGGTATAAGCTATCTCAAAATTGTAGGACGCTAGGAACTCCATCCATCATTGCTACCTTAAATTGAGATCCTGTTGCATGAATAAATATTTGAGCGACTTGTGATTCATGTAGAGCTCAAATCTTTTTCCAAGTAGATAGAGTCGCTATGACATATGCGCAAACACTATAGCTGCCAACTCTTTGTTGTGGGTGGGGTAATTCTTCTCGTGAAATCTCAGTTGCCTACTTCCATAGCAGACTTCCCTACCTTCTTTCATCATTACAGCACCTAATCCCGTTCCACATGCATTTTTCTAGATCGTAGACACCTTTCTACTATTAGGAAGAGTCAGAATAAGGGATGGCGTCAGATCCCTCGTTAACCTCTGGAATGCATCCTCGCAATCAATGCTCCAGGCGGAAGCCAAATTCTTCTTCATCAAATGAGTGAGCGGAGCTGATATCCGTGAAAAGTCCGTAATGAACTTTCTATGATAACCTACCAACCCCAAAAAACTCCTAACCTCTGTCGCATTCTTAGGAGCTTTCCAATCTTGAGCTGCGACAACTATAGTGGGGTACACCACTATTCTGTCCTTGGATACTACATGCCCTATGAACCTTAATTCCTTTCTCCAGAAATGATACTTAGAAAACTTGGCCTTAAGCTGGTGCGATCAAAAAGTTTTGAGAACTTCCTCTAAGCATCTGGCATGCTCTTCCTCGCTCCTCGAGAAAACCAGAATATCATCCACAAAAACCACAACAAATTTATTCATGTACTCCCTAAACACCCAACTCATTAAATCCACAAAGTATGCGGGTGCATTGGTCAACCCAAAAGGCGGAAGCAACCACTCAATGAAACTATCCAGAGTCCTGAAAGTCGTCTTGTTAATATTATATATGCTACCCTAAGCTGATGAAATACCGTGACTGGATCCAACTGTGAGAAAACCGAAGCACGTACTAGCTGGTCAACCAAGTCATCAATCCTTGGAAGTGGGTGCCTATTCTTCGTGGTGAGTTTATTCAACTCCTCTAGAGTCCACACAAAGAGGAGAGAGCCGTCTGGCTTGGTTGCAAAGATGACTAGAGCTCACCACTCAGAAATGCTCTATCTAATGAATCCTTTCTCAAATAAATCACCTACTTGTTTGTTGAGCTCCTTCCTCTTCATAGGAGCCATGTGGTGCTCTGGTAAAGCAACTGGTTTCACATTTTTCATCAAGTAAATCCGGAAATTTATCGCTCGTTTGGGAGGTAATCCTCTAACCTCATTGAACACGTCCGGAAAACAACTAACTATGGGTATTGATCGAAGATCGTCAATGGAAGCATTAACAAAATATAGGAAACTGATCATAACTAACCCCTATGGATCACAAGAAATATTGAGAGTTCTACCATAGCACATTTGAAGACTAAAAACTCTCCTCTCACAATCTTGAATGGCTCCATACATGTATCGCCAATCCATTCTCGAATAAGTATGTAACCCATAAAGCCAAGAACATATGTGTCGCATTCAAACTCGACGCCCATAACATAAATTCTCAAACCCCTGCATATCATAGACAAGTGAGTCATACCTCCTACAGGGTTTGAGACTACAACAGAATCAAAAACCATACAAGTATCTAGGTGCAGACTATCTACCATAGAATTGGATATGAATGATTGAGAAGCACCGGAATCAAAGAGAGTCCTAATAGTAGAGTCATTCTATGGTGACTTTCCTACCACAATCCGGTATGCTAGCCTTGAGCGCATGAACTTTCTATCCAGATGATCCAGGCTTCTGTCCTTACTTGTTAGGGATCTGCTTCGTAAAGTGTTCAACTTGACCGCAACTAAAACAAGTATTCTTTGTCATCCTATGGTCCTGAACAAAGTACCCTAAATTTCCACAGCCATGGCACTTAACCTCCGTCTTGATTTTTGTCTTATCGGGTTTTCCTCCTTTCTTTGGTATCCCCTTCTTGGGTCACCATTTCTTTTTCTCATGCTTGGGCTTTTCCTCTTCAGCCTTACCTTCTTTCTTCTCCTCTTTTCTGTCCTCATGCATCAAATCCATGTCTACAAGTCTCTCGAAAGTTGCTCCCATTGGAATATGGGTCAATGCTAGTCCTTGCAACGGTTGGTTCAATCTTTTCGCGAACCTCAATGTCTTCTTATGAGGAGTGTTTACCAAATCCAATCCAAATCTTGTTAATTGGTTAAAGTTGTTGATGTATTCCTTCACCGTCGTGCTCTCTTGTTTCAGATTTAAGGACTTCTCCATTTGCATTCCTTCCTTATATTGCGATAAAAATTTCATCTCAAATCTATTCTTAAACTCATCACAACTGGCTACTGCCTGCACTTGAATCACTTCTCACCAATAAGATGCTTCGCTTTTCAGTTGCCAAGTGGCTAACTGAATCTTTCTCCTATCATCTAGCTCCAAAAAATTAAACACATTCTATTTCTTTAAGCCAGTTGTGCGCCTCAACGAAACTCTCAGTTCCCCGAAACGGCTTGCCTCTCATCATACATAATTCCTTATAAGCATAGAAAAGTTTACTACAGGATTGGGTGGAGCCCCTGCGGCCGCAGCTGGGGGAGTGACATTTCCTTGCACTTCAGCAGGTTCCATAGCCTCTATGTATCTACGGAACCATGTCGGGATGGGAATTCCCTTGTGGAAATTAGGATCTCCATATATGTTGAAAAGAGATGAAACAAGGATTCAAAAAGAGATCAAAAAATATTGTAAATGACTTAAGGGAATATATTTTTCAAAAATTGCTTTTATTTGAAAATTTTTACTATGAAAAATACTTTTTAAAAGTCTTTTTATCTGATCTCGTAACCTTAGCCCTGATACCAAATATGACACCCCACGTCTCTTAATGTCACCCATATAAGGATGTATTAAGTTTTGTGAAGTGCAATAATAATACAGAGACTAATTTTAACAAGACAAAATATAAAATGCAGCAGAAAAACTTTTCAACTTTTTATTTCAAATCAATTATAACATTACATTTTTTTAAAATAAACCATCAACGTTAGAACCATAAAAATCTGTCTCATAATACATCATAGTACAAAACCATAAAATAATACCTCTCGTATGCCATCACAATAAAAAGAGACTAAAAGAGTACACATAAATAGAAGTAATCCAAGTCCAAGTTGAATAGAATCACCGTCGCAGCTACTGTCCATCACCACTCTGAGAACCCAAGGGGGGAAGGAAGAGAGGGAAGGAAAACAAAATAGGTTAGACATAAAGTCTGGCGAGTTTCAATGATTTTAAGCATAAGCATAAGATAGAAAGTATCAAGACAGATCAGTAACATGAATGTGAACGTATAGTAAAACATACAAGTATGAAGTAAATGAGATGAACGAGATAACAAGTTAGAAAGACAACAAGGAAAGGTAAAGATCATATATGCTTCTCATTCATATCCCAAGAACAAGTTTCTGCACCAACTATCAGAATAATGTGGTTAGGTTTTACCCTAATTATACACATGCGATCGGCTCCCTATAGACACAAATAACATGTGCCAGCTACGACAGAAGAGGGTATCAGTCCCTAATCAGTTACCTATAAAGACACAACCCTATTCGTCGGTGTTACAACGTCTTAGTTTCCCCTAATTGAACCGATGCATGCTCATGATTCTGCCTGAACGCGCCACTACCCCCCTCCAAGATTTTGAACCTCTTACAATCCAGATCAGTAAAGCGTGCCTTGGCCCCTACCTAGTGCGAGGTCCCAATTTGATACCAACAGGGATATAGAATGATACGGGTTCCAAATAACAACAAGATTGACACAAGCCACCACCAGGCTTGTTCCCCCAAGAAAACTAGGATTTTAAGTGTCCCAAATCAGGTATAACAACAGACATGGAAGCTCTTAGCTTATTAATTAATAGGTTTAACTTAGTAGGTTTAAGTTCATTAACAAGCATATAAATAATATTTCCTATTAAATGTAATTATATGTAAAACCCTTCACTAAAACAGACAAGCAACTGCTTAGATGTAAATAAATTAAGTTGCATGTCTTACTTAGTTACACCTGATTCATATACCTTTACATATCATGTTCTACTTAATACCAAACTAAGTTCAACCTATTCAGATTAACATGTTTTGCATATTATCCCAATTATATAGTCATTGGATTTCATGTTTCAATTTGCTTAATTCTCCTTTTTACTATTATAAAAAGTTATTCCAATTTAACCCAATTTACACAATTCTAACGAAAATGTCTTAGGCTCTCGACGGCTTAGGCTCGAAGTAAAAAAAAATAGGAAAAGGAGAAAATATAGATCCAACTCAGAAATATATAAACTCAATAAATAGGCATAAGACCTTAAATAAATCAAGAAGAGAAAGAGGGATAAAAAGGATGTACATGTAACAGGTAAGAACTGAAAAGTGAATAGATAATAGACTGTAAAACAATAACATATAAACTTATGAACACTGTATAATTTCAGATCCAAATTATTTACTATCATAAAACTTATTAATTATCAGATCTAAAAATAACTAGAACTCACAAAGATTTGAATTAGATCGAGAAAATCCTTTTAAAACAGTTGTTGTTGTAGAAAATCAAGAATTGTCCCTTCAATCTAAGCTTGGCAACACCTCGACCTTTTCTTAGTTTTTATTTAGAACATAGCTTGGAGAAAGAAGAGTGAAGAATGTTTGTGTGAAAAAAATGGTGAGGCTACTAGCTTATTTATAGATTTGCTAGGATAATTATAAATCATTAGATATAAAGTTTATAAATCAAACCGTACACCTCAAGATGAGTCAGGTTATGTATATAGCACACAACACTATCCAGATTCAGGCATAGGAATTTAGCCTGCATGCAGGTGGGCTGACACATCTTCATCATGGGTCGATCCATGTCTGGCTAGGTCACCCAGTGACCATTGTTTTCTATGTTGTTTTATTTTATTTTATATACATATAATATATTCCAGTTCAATCTTCTATTATCCATAACTTCTCCATACTTAATTCAATTTACGAAAGCCAATAGTCTATCTGAACCAAAATTTCATATCAGATGCAAAATAAAGTCTGTTTTGCCCAATTTTGAATAATTAATTTGTTTAATATCCATTTTTGTTATCTCCTTTATATAATTATTGTGTACTAAATTTTGGGGTGTTACATTTTGTACTACATATCTCAACAAAGAAATGAAAAAATTGAAATTTCCTTATTACTTTACACGTAACACAAAAGCCCTCTTTAGAAAAGATTCATAGAAACTTAATCATATTAATTCCTCTTGAAAAAAAATATTAAATAAATAAGATCTCTATCTAAGTTAAAATGCATAATCCTATCTTCCTTAGTTTTAACTTTTGAGAGAAAAATTATGAAT
This sequence comes from Allium sativum, assembly GCA_030737875.1. Lineage (NCBI taxonomy): Eukaryota > Viridiplantae > Streptophyta > Magnoliopsida > Asparagales > Amaryllidaceae > Allium > Allium sativum. Next base: position 515,060,327 of record CM060924.1, read on the forward strand.
ATAAAATTTTATTTGAATAAAGATAATTAGATGAGAATGGTCCAAGTAGTATACGTGAACTATTGGTAAAGGTATGAGGAATTATCTTGGGATGTGAGTAAACCTTGAACTTGAGTGGTAAAGTCTAACGGGAGAAACTAAGGGTGAGAAATGGCAAACACTTAAGGGTTATGCAGTGACACATGGAATTGAAGAAAGGAAAATTCAAAAAGAGGTTTTAAGTGGTTACTGTTTAATAGAAAGAAGTTAAAGGAAAACTCATAACTTGCATGGTTTAAGGGAAGAGGATAAATGGATTAGAAAGAGTTAGTTGGAATTTTTATAAGTGGAACCATGACAAGATTTGTAATTAATGGAAATCCTTTTCCAGCACTTTTTGACTAAATAGGAAGGTTTGACATATTCTCTCAATTTATAATGGAATAGGAGCTAGGGATATGCGGCTTGAGTTTGTAGTCTAGATTTAGTGATGAGGATCATTTTATGTCAAAGGGATGTGGACCTAGGCCTCCTAGTCTTTGTAAATAGCCATGTTTAGTCATTGTATCTTTTTCTTAGTAGAGATTGCAGTAGAGCTTGTTTTCTTCTAGTATAGATTTGCACACTTATCTTGTGTTCTATTTTCTTATACATAAATAGAATAGTTTGGTTGACATTTTCTTTCCAAATGTTTGTGATGATCACTAGATAAGAACAAAAACATAGGATATTACAAATAAAATGTAAATGAAAGCAAAAGATAAACACCTAAAAGAAAAGTAACCAAATTTACAGAAAGCAACAAAGACAACAACTGCAATAAATGAGAACAATAAGAGAAAATAAATTCTTTCAAAGTAAGTTTATAAAACTGAAAAGAAATTCTTCTTATGTAAACTGTACTTGGAAAAGAAAATAGGAATTTTTATAAGATCGGTGATTAAGGTTTCTAAGTATAGGGGAAAAGGTGCATAAAAGTGGAATGGTTTCATTTTCTATCTTTATCTAACATAAGAATTCGAATTCAAAATTTTGATTTTTCTGAAATTTCGCAAATTTAAAGTTGGTTGTTAGGGTTTAGATGCAAAAATTAAGTGAACTACATTCTTACTTTGTAAGAGTGTGAGAAAAATTAGATGAAAAACTATTTTTGGTTTTGAAAAGTTTTCATTCATATAAAAATTACTAGTATATTTAGGACATGTGCATCTTGTTTTCAAAAGTTTTTCAAGAAAATTTGCATTTATATAGGAGGTACCGCTTAGGTATTCAATGCATTAATATATTTTATGTTGTGTTACACTTGGCACAAGTGCAAAAATGGTTGTAAAATTGGATGTGCATGTAATGATTGCAAATTATACAAGGAACTATATAATTTTACCCCTACTAAATTTCAAGGATGAAATTTCCTAAGGGTGAAGAATGTAACACCCCACATTTTTATAACAAAAAATCATCAAAATAATTATGGGAGTAATGTGCATTTGAAATTCGAAAACAATGCATGTTATAAAATAAGCAATAGATGAAAAGTTGCCCCAATGCAAACTAAATGTGAAATGGTATATAGAATTAGATAAAAAGAAACTAAAAAAAAGGAAGTTAACAAATGGTATGTTATATGGTAATCAAAAAATTTATAAGTACATTAATTGTATAAACAATGTGCATTTGAATTCGAATTTAACGGAAGAATATTAACGTTAACATATTAAGAAACTTAACCAATTAATAAAATAGGAAAACATATATGTGGAAGAAAGGACATTAAAAGAGGAATAATGGGTATTACGTCAAAATTTGAAAGCGTTAATAAATATTGGAGTGTGAACACACACGTGAATACACACATATAGACTTATTAATATAAATATATTTACACATAAACTACAGAAGTAACGTGCAAAAATAAAAACACATCATTAATCGTATAAAACCAAAAAATTAAAGGAAGTTTAAATGGCTCTAATTAAGCAACGTTTCAATTTAATTTGGATATGCACATATTAATAGTGCGAATTTGAAATGAGAATTAAGCGCATGTTAAAAACGGTTAGGAACTGAATATAAATAGGAATAGAAATAAATGGTAAAAATAACATTCATAGAAATAAAAAAGGAATAAACGCGCAAGAATTTTAAAATAGTAGAATTATTAATGTGGTCATTGATTACACATTTAAAATTTGAACGCACGTTAAAAACATGAAATAATATAAAAAGGGTTTAGAAATATAACATTTATAACAACGCTTAAACACAACAAAAATCACGTGGAAATAGGACCCGTATATACGATTTTAAAATCGTACATTGTATATACGGGTCGACCCATGCCTAAAGTGTGTCGACCCAGGGGTCGACACACTTCTAAGTTGGGTCGACCTAGGGGTCACCCTCTTGAAGCATGGATCGACCCATTTCGGGTCTAGATGATGTGTGTTTTGTTGTGTGGGAAACTCTGATTTGATCCTTTTAAATTGTATAGATGCGATTATTCGAGGCACCTATAAATAAACTAGCAGGGCTTAACTTCCAATTCATATTTTCTAAGAGGTTGCCAGAGCTCAGCCATTTCTTTTCTCCTCCAAACTCTTTAGAAATAAATTATATTTTAGATCTATGAATTCTGATTCAAGATTTTAAGATGAAGGTTGTAGATTTAGGCTGTAGGTACCTAGAATTCTCGTTCGTATAAGTAGTAGATTCAAGTAGGGAGGTAAAGGATTATAGACCTGAATCAGATTTAGGAATTGGAAACCAGTAAAGTGAGTGGATTAAATTATAATTTTTGGAATGGTATATTGTATCATTTGATTTCTTTAAAATTTAAAAGATATTCTCGCATCCCTCTTTCCCCTTTTCTGCGACGGATTTTGTAGTTTTATATTGAATTTTTGTTATGAGCAAAATATACGTAAATCTGTACATTAGCATATGAATACGACTGAATTGTGTGTTTAATCTATACAATTGATTATAATCCCTTTTGTTTACACATATTGGAATATATAGTTTGATCGGAATTATGAACAAAAAGGAAAAATTTGATAAGGGGTAAATGAATATACAATGCCAAAAATTACAATGATAGAAATATTTGGATTAAAAGTAAGCAAACTTGACATAATTATGACTATCACAGTAAATTTTGTGGTTAAATGGAAAATCTGACAATTTCCATATTATTTGAAATCACCTTTCAAATTTAAAATGGAATAAACATAGGAATTGTTGGGACTGAATAAGGGACAAAACCCAATTGTATCCAAATTTACTATAATTATGTTAAAAAGGGGGAAATAAGTTAAAAACCAGAATCCGCATATAACTATTAGTTGCAAGTTTAGGAATATACCATGTTGATTGGTTAAAAAATATATTTGTATATTCTGGTAGATAAAGAAAAAAAGGAAACATGATTGAAAACATGAAGACAAGAAAAGGTAGGAATTAGTTCATAATAGAAAATTAGCCGTATTGCGCAATAATTTAATAAACGAAAAATAAGAAAAAGACGTGTCTTGCAATCATGAGTTCCTATTATAGTAATTGCCCGAAACTATGAAAATAGATTTTTATAATGTTTTTGTAACCAATCAATTGGGAATAGGCCTAACCTCCAAAAAGACTAAATTGTAAAGATAGTGAAAGGAAATGATAACATAACTGAAATAGGATATGAAAAGAAAATGGAATATAAAAGGCTTATTGTAAACTTATAACTGTAATATAATAAGCACAGTTCAGTGGCAATAAAACGCAAAAGTGATAATAACATCAAGATTATAATTGGGAAAAGTGAAAAAAACAAATGAAGCTTATTACAAATAAATAATAAATTGGAATTTAAGTTTATTAAGCTTAAAGATATTTCATCTTAGCCTTGTAATAAGGCGATATTCTATGGTAATTAGTGAAGTTGATTTATAAATGAATAATATTCGAAATAGATTAATGGATATTGTAAATCAACGAAAAAGGAAAAAGTGAGCACATCCAACTAATTCAATGGGACTGAAAGGAAGTGTGAGACTTGTACGGGAAGCGAGGACACTCCGTGATGGTCCTTTGTGGTAGGCCCTGGGTTGTACCCACGGAGGCACGGTCTATACGATACCATTCAGTGAGTATGTCTTAGCTACATTTGTCATTGTGGGCAGCCTAAAGAATGATTGGAATGATTCCTAGGAAGATTTGGCATCTTCCTCAGGGTGAGAGGCTTTGTTGTCAAGACCTAACAAAGGATAGTGGGTCGTCTGACACCTATCATCGTCTGCTGGAGCGTGTGTAGAAAAAACTTGAGCTTAAACCAAGAAGCTAATGATATTTTACTATCGGGTTGTTGGATGAGGGACCACATGTTTGTTTAAATTATTTTTAGGAGTGGTCATTTAGTTCTTTGAATGGTCTTTCATTAGTTAGGGGGTAGGCTGGGTGGGGCCTAGAAGAGCCACCGACAAAGATGGACCAGTTTTTGATATTTGTATTATGAGCAGAATGAAGCCATTATTTTGGGCCTAAAGAAGCCATTTTTGGTAGATATAGAAAGCCCCCTACTGGGTTCCATGGAGAACTCACGCATTTGAACACCCTTGTGGCGCAGTGATAGAAAGCTTATTCGCTTTTGCAGCATAGCCTAGTATGCTTTCGTGGAGTAACGTTAGAGACTTGGTATCCTTTTTAGCATAATCTTGTACGCCTTCGTAGCATAGAGATGGAGGTCCTGCGCGTTCTTATAGTACGACGATGGGGACCACTCGAGGAGGATGTTATGGGAAGCACCATGGTCTATTAGGCATGCAACTACATATATAACTTTTTAGGTTAATCAATTGGGACGTAGATGGGTGCGATTTATGCGGAAGAATCCAAAGTATATTGTGAAATAAGTCTGAATAGCTTAATAAATAAGAACTAGTGATAGAACCGTATATGTAGTGTTACTTGTAGAAATTATAATTTGTCCATTCACTAGAACTTTTGTTTTGACCCCCTCCTATTAACAAACTTGCAGGTTAGGCAAGTTGCAGAGATTATATAGCTTAGAGACACTAGTTAGACAATGTCATTATTATGTCAAGTATTTACTAACTATTATATTTTATTCATTCCACTGTATGATATTTTTATCGTAAGCTTTGATATATTTCATCTTTTACCTTTTGTAGGATACCAGACAAACCAACTCGAGCTTCGGTAGGTTTTGATTTTTTTTATAAAAAAAATTGGACCTGTCAAAATTCGGGTTGCTACGATTCCTTAGCTTCCTGATCTCAAAATCAAGGATTCTATTAGGTGCTTGTCGAATAGATGCCTTTCACTCAAGCTCCACGTCAGCCAATGAACTAGGTTTTGCTACAACTGCCGAGTAATGTAAGCACTTTCGCAAGTATCAAACATGTAAGCATCTCAGGTTGCTGAACCATATAGGCCATCTGCCCAACTTTCTCAATGATCAGAAATGGTCCGACAAACCTTGGTGCTAACTTCCCTGTGGTGCCAAATCTCCCTACATTCCTCAGCAGCGACACCTTAGCGAATACCAAGTCTCCAATGGAAAACACAAGATCGGTCCTTATTTTATCTGCATATGATTTCGATCGGTCTCATTCTACCTTCATCCTCTTCCTAATCAAATCAACCTTCTCGGAAGTCTCTTTGATCATATCCGGACCGAGAAGTTATATCTTTATCCTCCCAAAGCATGAGTGAGATCTACAGGGCCATCCATAAAGAGCCTCGAAGAGTGTCATGCTGATACTAGTTTGGAAGCTATTATTATATGCAAATTCCATAAGGGGTAAATGATCCTCCCATGTCCCTTCGAAATCCAAAATACACTACATTAGTAGATCCTCTAAAATCCAACTTACCCTTTCAGTCTATACATCCATTTGAGGGTGATAAGATGTGCTTAGTCTGAGCTGTGTCCCTAGAGCCTCCTGGAGAATCCTTAAAAACTCATTAATGAAAATCAGGTTTGTATCACTTACAATACTAGTCATAGAGTCGGACTATCTCCCGTACATAAATAAAAGCTGACCACGAAGCCGTCCTTATACTACCAACAGGGTTGAAATAAGATTTCTTCATCAGTCGGTCCATAGTAACCCAAATGTTGTTGTTGCCCTTCCTCAATCTAGGATAAACATCCACAAAATCCATAAATACGCTCTCCCATTTCCAATGAGGTACATCCAAAGGCTAGAGCAATCCATGAGTCTTATTTTGCTCATCTTTAACCCTTTGACATATCATGCACCTCGCTACAAATTTAGACATGTCCTTCTTCATACCGGCCCTGTAAAAAACATGCCTCATATCGCGATACATATTATTACTGCTCAAATGGACAGTCATCCAAGAGTGATGCACCTCAGTCAGCACCTCACTCATCAAATCAAACGTGCAGGGTACACCGTCTACCATCATGTCGTAACCAATCTCTACTATCCATAGTATATCTGAGAAGGTGTCGAAAAAGTCACTCCTCTATCAAGTCTGTTTGAAATATCTACTTACCTGGGATCCTCACGCTGCCTCGACCCAATCTACTCTAAAAAGTAGGTCACACCTCCGAAGTTGCAACCAATCCTAAAGTGTAACCCATAGATAGTATTAAGTCGAATGTAGATATAAACTCTAAGGTATGACACTCTACGAACAAAGGACTCAAGGCTTCTCTATGTCTACTCAACGCATCCGCTACTACATTCCGCTTCCCCAGGGCATAAGAAATCTCAAAGACGTAGGATGCTAAAAACTATATCCACCACTGCTATCACAAACTAAGGTCTCTCGTCGAGAACATGCACTTCAAAGGCTTATGGTACATGAAAAGCTCAAACCTCTCATCTAGTAGATAATGCCTCTAAGACTTAAGCGCAAAAAATACCGTAGCTAACTCTAAATCATATGAAGGGTAATTCCTCTCGTGAACCCTCAGCAACTTGCTACCATAGCACACAACCCTACCATGCTACATCAATACTGCACCTAAGCCAGTCCCACATGCATCAGTATAAACAATGAATAGAACAATCGAGAAGTAGCAATATCAGTGCACTAGTGAGAGCCTTCTTCAACATATGGAAAGAATCCTCACAATCAACATCCCAAGTGAATACCAAATTTTTCTTTGTATGACGAGTAAGCAGCATTGAAATCCATGCGAAGTCCCTAAATAACTTCCTACAATAGCCCGCCAAACAAAGAAAAATCCTCACCTCTATCACGTTCTTAGGAGTTTTCCAATCCTATACCACCACCACCTTTGTGGGATCTGTAGCTAGTCCAGCCACAAAAACCATATGCCTCAAGAAATGCACCTGTCTCTACCAAAAATGACATTTGGAGAATTTCGCCTTTTAGCAGATGCCCACAAAGAGTACGGAGAACCTCTGCCAAATGCAAGGCGTGCTCATCCTTACTCCTAGAGGAGACATGAGTATCATCCACAAAGACAACTAGAACTTATTCAGGACATCCTCGAATACCCTGTTCGTCAAGTCCATGAAATATGCTAGTGCATTGTTCAGCCTAAAAAGCATAACTAACCACTCAAAGAAACCATCAGGAGTCAAAAAAGATGTTTTATCAATATTATCATATGCCACATGCTACTGATGAAAACCGATGGCCAAATCCAATATAGAAAATATAGATGCACCTACCGATTGGTCAAACAAGTCATCTATCTGAGGGAGTAGGTAATGATTCTTTTTCGTGAGCCTGTTGAATTCTCTGTAATCCACACAAAGTCGAGGGGATCTATCCGCCTTGGTAGCAAAGACAACTAATGATCCCCACTCGGATATAATGCATACGAAATGCTCACCCACTTAGTTACCAAGCTCCTACCATTCCACGGATCCATATGACGAACAAGCAATGCAACCAACTTTGCATTCTCACATAAAAAGATCTGGAAATCAATCTCTCGCTTATTGGGTTGTCCCTTAACCTCATCGAACACGTCCGGATACTCACGAACAATAGGTGCAGAATCAATGTCGTTAACAAAAGAATCTAAGAATACAGAAAACTTAACATGGTTGACCCTCATGGGTCACAAGAAATTCTCGAGGGTCCCACCACTACATGTTATCAATCTAATAACTCTCCTCTTATAGTCAAGGATAGCCCAGTACATGGCGAACCAGTCCATCCCTAATATCATTTTGTACCCAGCAAACCACGACATGTAGGCGTTAGAATCAAACTCAACTCCTAAAATAGAAATTTCAAAACCCTACAAATCATAGATAAAATCGTCAAACCACCTATAAGGTTTGAAACTACGTTGGGACGGTAAAGAGAGAGATATCTAAGTGTAAACAGTCAGCCAAGGTACTAGAAATAAATAAATGAGAAGAGCCTGAATTAAAGATAATACATATGAGAAAGTGAAAAATGGAAATCAAACCTTCAACTGCCACTTTCCTACCTCTATCCATACCACTGTTAGTCGAAGCCGCCTCCAACACATAAATGTGAGCTATCGATGACCAGTACCCAGTCCAACCCTCTATGACCATGCCCTACTAAGATGTCTTGATTGCCCACAAGCAAAGCACTTCCCTTTCATCTTTCTGCAATCATTCACAAAATGTCTTGTCATCCACATCAATGACACTTAATCTCAGTCTTGATCTTCCCTTTCTAAGACCCACTAGCTTGCTTCTTCTTATTTTCCCACCATCTCTTTTTAGAATTCACAACCTTTGGTACTTCTCCCTTAGCATCCTTGACCTCTTCATTTTCTTCCTCATGCATCAAAGCCTTCTCTACCAAAGAATCATAATTAGGTCCCTTCGAAATATGAGTCATAACTAGTCCTTAGAGAGGTTGATTCAACCATCTCGCAAATCTGAATTCCTTTTAGTAGTTGTGTTAACCAAATCCATCCCAAATCTTGTAAACTCATTGAATTCGTTAATATACTCCTTGACAAAAAGGCCATCTAGCTTCAGATTAAGGAACCACTCTAATGGTACTCTTTTCTTCTTATGACATAAATTTCCTCTCGTATCTAACTCGGAATCCAAACCAATCCATATGACTACCTTCGGCCTCAATAAACTTCCACCAAAACAATGTCACTCCCTTAAGCTGCTGAGTTGCCAACCGAACTCTATATCGATCCTCCAACTCCAATAACTGAAAGATTCACACCATGTCTCTAAGCCAATCGCGAGCCTCCACAAAAGTCTCAATGCTCATAAAAATCTTACTGCCTAAATTCGTAAAATCCTTACAAAGCTAGGAAAAGTAATGAGCTATTGGTGAATTAGGAGGAACTACCATAGCGTGTGCTAGAGCCTGTGAGGTTTCTGTCCTTTGGTTGGTGTTATAGCCTCTAAGTATCTAAGAAACCAATCAGGAATAGGAATTCCCTCAGGAAGATTAGAAGTACGTGACATACTACGCAAAAGAGAGAAGATCGAGATTTTAGAATTCGTGAGAGTCAGAGGAAGGTTGTAACGGAATTGAGGGGGTAACTTTTTGAAATAACTTTGGTTTTAAATATATACAATACAACAAAATGACCATATAACAACGGTGGAACACCGTTGTAACATACATTTTACAACGGTGGGCTAACCGTCGTGTATTAAGAAGTTGTAATAGACTAAAATCTTTTACAACGTTTTTGCACTGTTGCAACACCGTTGTAATATGTATATTTTACAATTTTTTTCCACCGTTGTAATAAACTTTATTACAACAGTTATACGCCGTTGTAATAATCTACAACAACTGTTATCCACCGTTGCGATTGACAGTTGCATTTTCAGAAAAATAAACATCTTTTGCAACTGAAATGAAGAATACATTGAATATACCAATACTCCATAACCAAATCAAACACTACAGTTATTTGCAAACTAATTTATTAAAATACTCTAATTTTCAGTATTACAAACTACAAGTTTTAGAAAACATTTCGCACATTATTACATACTTGACCATTACAAAGCAACTTAGTACAAGCATAAGTTATTTTACAATTCTGGAAGTAGCAAAATACTGCAATGTAAAACTTCTGATCCCTTTGCCTCTTCGCCAATTGACCAGCAGTTGAAGATGGCAAAAACTACAGCAATGCTCAGGCGTTGATCCAAGCTTTATGTACAACATTTTCTGATGTGCCAACTAATCTCAAGATCATTGATCTCTTTATGATCTCAACATGTTAAAAGCCAGTAACAGAAAAGCAGCTATTGATGGGTTCAGAGACAGAAACTTTTAAGTACAAAATACATAAAATAATTCTAGCAATAAAACCTGGGAGGTACACCCTTGAAGGCATAGCTGATGCATAACAACTTACACCATTTTTCCATCAACTTAAGCAATAGTTCTCAACTCATGCTCTTCGGGCCCTATAAAGTTCATAATAAAAAGAACAGATTTTGTTTATCCAGTAAAAAATAATTCCCAAGTGAATATGAGAATCTGAAATCCGCAAAACTTATAAATCCCTTTGTCAACCATATTCATATAAAGACTAACCTATGTAACATAAAAAAGATAAAATCTTTCGTGTAAATAAACGAACATAAGATGCGTGACATATATTGATATCCGAAAGAACAGCAGATAAACGAATATAAAATAGTCAGTTAAAAGAAATACCCAGTTACCTCTCAGCTCTCATGCTATGTTTCTCCACCTCGGAAAGCTTGTCTTTCATGCGAACGGACGCAAGCCGCTAGCGTTTCTGAATTATACTTCATAATTAAATTTTTTAACAAATATTATACTTCAATTCTGAATTGTACATGGGAATTTTAATCCTTAAATACAAATTCATTATCATTAAACACAAAACTGACGTATCATTCTCCCCGAAAAATTCGATGTTTTATAAACTTCACAAACCGCAAATCCAGTTCACCATGGTTGGGGACAAAAATAACCTAAAAAAATTGGATTTGGCCAAATCTATTTAACATAGCATATAGGAATCAAGATTCAAGACTAATTTGAAAAAGAAAATTCCAATCAAACTACTGGAACAGAAAACTAATCTAAGAGATAAACAATAAATAAATAAAATAAAATAAAATAAAAACGCACCTGTAAATATAAGGATCTCTGAATCACGATTTGGGAACAGGATTCACACTAGCGTTTGAATTTTGGGAACGGGCATTGTTATAATAACGTACCCAAATGGAAACAATAACAGCAGTTTCATACCCAAATGGAAACAATAACAGCAGTTTCATACCCAAGTGAAAATTCACCTGCAGCGTCACGGTTTGGGCTGACGAACGGACGCAAGCCGCTAGCGGAGAACTGGCTTCAATACTCCATCCCGATAGCAAGCAATTTGGTGCCGAGGTAGGGCTCAGGCGGTTGCGGACTTCGAATCTTGGAGGAGTGGATTTAGGGATTTGTGCGGTGGTTGATAGCTAGAGTGGCGGCTGCTCTGAGTGATGGCGTATGGCCTGACTGAAATGGCGGCCGACGATGGGTGAAAGGAGGCACGTGACTGGACGATGGTTGTGGAGGGTGAATTCCTCCGATTTGCAAAGGGAGAGAACGAGTGCCATAAAATGGAAAAGAGGGATTTCTGATTCCAGGAAGCCATTTCACGATTTTTGATTCCAGACAGATCTATAATTAAGACTTCCGGATTATTGTCTTTCTAAGTAATTGGGCTTTAGGACGTGAAACACGGGAAAGTGAAATGTAAAGCGGGAATGGAAAATCAATGGGTGCGCAGGTTTTATTTACTATAAGAAGAGGCAGCGGGAAAGATTAAAGTTATTATTCATTTACAGACAATGGATAAATAGAATTTTCTATTTGTTTAGTTATTATTTATTTTCAAACTTTTTTAATTATTAGTTACTATTGTTAGTTACTTATTTTAAATTAAAAAAAATCTATCAAAAGCACAAACAAGCGGTTGTTAATTGCTGAACAAACAAGTTGTCAAAATTATATTTATTAAAACTACTGAAATAGTTACTACCAAATCAAATATTACTTATTAACTGTTAATTATTTAATAATAATTGACAAATTTATTGATTCCCAAGTTTATAATTAATTATTATTATTAAGTATTATTATTAAATATCAATATAATTAGTTATTAAATATAGATATTATAAACATGAAGTTTGCACTGGGCATCTCTATTACAACCAATAAAATGAAAAGTTGTGATATATATATGTTTATTGCAATAGTGATTATTTCGCAGTTGTAAAAAATATTTATTACAACAGTGCGTTTTGCACAGTTGTAAAAAAGCATTTATTACAACTGTGCTTTATGCACCGTTGTAAAATTAAAGTTGTAATATGGTGTTTTTGTTGTAGTGATATTTTCCTTTAAAAAAAAAATTTAGGGATCTTATAACCTTAGGCATTGCTACCAAATGAAACACCACATACCCCTTAATGTCACCCAAAGTATGGTCCCGCTAAAAAAATATGAAGCGTAATAGGTATAAAGACATAAAACATCACTAAGACTAAGATTCACAAGACTAAATTATTTAAAACATAGCGGAAGAAGAAGACAGTTTACATAAATGACAAAACCATTTATTTTTAATAAGACCAACTGTCACAAAATACCATGTCTCATAAATCTGTTTATCATAAAGAGATTCGTTGTTCCTGACCCTGCTTCACTTTAATTGTTATTTGAACAAAAAGATCATAAAAAACTTTTGGTAAAAGTCATCAGTTCGAGCCTGATTATCCCTAAACCCAATAGGAGTTTTTCTATTTTGACTTGTTCCCCGCAGCGATCGAACGAGAATGGATAAGAGGCTTTGGGATTTATGTGATAGGGTAGGGATGGCTATATTGCTGGGAGCGAACTCCAGGCTAATATGAAGCGCACGGATCCAAGTTATGCTTGGAATGAAAGAAATTCTGAATCAGCTTTGTCTACGAACAAGGAAGCTACAAGTAATGCAACTATGAATCTCATGGAGAGTTCGATCCTGGCTCAAGATGAACGCTAGCGGCATGCTTAACACATGCAAGTCGGACGGGAAGTGGTGTTTCTAGTGGCAGATGGGTGAGTAACATGTAATAACCTGCCCTTAGGAGAGGAACAACAACTGGAAACGGTTGCTAATACCCCATAGGATGAGGAGCAAAAGGAGGAATCCGCCCGAGGAGTGGCTCGCGTCTGATTAGCTTGTTGGCAAGGCAATAGATTACCAAGGCGATGATCATGAGCTGGTCCGAGAGGATGATCAGCCACACAGAGCCGAACACGAAGCGAGAGGTTCGCCTGCATCTGAAAAGCTAAGGACTCGGCCTACGATTCAGTCTTCCCCAACTAATCAACTGATGCTTAAGTTATCTAAGCGTTTTCCGAGCACTTTCCCCAATTCGATCTGAAAGATGTAGAACATTCTCCTAGGAAGTATTATCAATAGGTTACCGTTATATTATATTGCTGAGATGGTAAAAAAACTTATGAAAGAATTTTTTCTATTTTGACTTATCAATTATCTATAGAACCCTAGCTCGATATTTCATATCAGCCAAGAACAATTTTTTTTTTACTCGGAGAGGTTGTGGATTGATCCTATGAATAAAGTAGGAAAACGAAAGAGTCAATATTCGCCCGCGAAACCCTTATTTCTTATTTATTGGATTCCAATATTGTCTTGATTCAATAATTTATTAAAAGAAAATAAAAATTAGAATAAAAAAATAGTTTAATCTACTGTTAATATTCCCTTTTTTATGTAATCGCTCGATTGTAGTCAATCAACTTGGTTGAATTTTTGTTCATACTAAAATGAAATGTAAATCGCTATTCAAAAAACTATTCAGGGCTCCTATAGCCCCCTGTAAGGCTTGTTGAAAAACTTGTTGTCGGACCTGATTAATTGCTCTTTGTTGTTCAAAATGAAGGGTTTCATTTTTGTAATTTTGTAACAACCCGTATTTTTGAATAACATGTTATAACATAAATGGAGGCAGAATTAAACTGTAAAATCTGAATCAAGGGAAACGGGCTATGCCATTGCGTTCGTCTCGGAAAAATACGCGAAATAGAGTCCGAGTTTTCGAAAATCGAAGTCCGTATGACCAAGATATGGCCTCGCGAAGTTTCACGAAAAATTCCCAAATTAAAGTATACTTAATTAAGTGAAATGGGTTACGCAGAGAAATATATATATTGATATATATATATATATATAATTGAAAATTAAATATGCAAAAATGTTCAAAACAGCGAATTGGGAGAGGGGAATAACCGAACCGGCCGATTTTTGAGGTCGACCCAAGCCCGCTGGGTCGACTAGGGGTTAATCCAGGGTGTTTGGCTGTCAACCCGTGGGCCGATTCGCTCAAATGCAGATTTTGCATTTGGATGGTTCTCATGGTTCATCTTTAATCTAAAGGCCCTAGATGGTTCCTACACTTGACTTCTTCCCCAAGACATGTTTTGATGGCTTGGATTGAATCTAGGTTTAATCCTATGGCCTAAAACACTTGCCTAATCTATAAATAAGACCCTAACCTACCCTAAATCATCATTATTCATTCATACAACTAAACTATGGCAAAATCAATCCTCTCATGGCCTCCACTCTCTTCATCAAATTCCTAAATAAATTCCTAAGTGATTTTCCATGCATACAAGTGTTTTCAAAATTGTATGAGCATCATTAGCTTGCATTCAAGTCAAGTTTATATATTTGCATCATAAAGAAAGAGTCTTGATCATTTTGGCTCAAGGGTTTTGCTTGCATTTCGGGTTTAATTGATTTCATAAGGGCTTTGTCATATTTTTGTGACTTCTTAAGCATTGTAAGCCCTATTCTACTTTCATACTTAAACTCTAAAGTTAAATGTATGATATGCAAGTTTATATGCAAGTTTATCATGTTGTGATATGCAGGTTTATATGCAAGTTTGTCATGTTGTGATATGCAAGTTTATATGCAAGTTTATCATGTTGTGATATGCAAGTTTATATGCAAGTATGCCAAGTTATGTTATGCAGGTTTGGGTTGAACATTTTGTTCATGCTATCATGTTATGCAAACTTATTTTGGGTTTATGAACATAAAGCTTTAAGCTTTATGCCAAAGGTTGCATTTTAGCAACATGTAAGTTATCATATCTCTTATGATAACTTGCATGTGAGGCTAAATGCGAACTTATGGCCATCTCTACATGTCATTTAGCACCATGTATCACCAATATGCTAAGTTTGGTTTTATGCATGCTTTTGAGGCCTAAAAATGTAATATGCAAGTGTATGAACATATGAACATTTCATATGCCACCATGTTAAGCTTGTGGCTTCAATACCTTTATGTCATGATTATGCCAAGTTCCCTCTTTCTATCCTTTATGCGCTATTGCGATATGTAAGCGATGGGATTGCGTTTGGGGTTGGGTAAACTTAAAAGACATAAAACATAAGCTTGGGAATTTACCTATTAAGTTAGGTCTACCCATTGGGAATTTACCTATTAAGTTAGGTCTACCCAATTGCTTGAAAACTTGTAACATGTTTTGGAAACATGATGGACATGACACTTAGAAAAGATAAGTGTGGCCAACTCGAGGTTGGGTTGAGTTTGTAGCGTAAACCTACCCGGAACCGACCGGCTTAACTAGTTGCTACAAACAATAGGACCCAATGTGAGAAGTTGGTCATGTTGTACCTTGGACCCGAGGTTAGACCAAGTTGTGGTGTAAAGCTACCCGGACCCGCCCGGCTTAACTAGTAACCGCAACAAAGTCTAATGTGAGAGGTTAAGGCGCATTAAATTAATTAATGCCTCATGATTAGGGTTAAGTCATGGTCCACTTAGTACTTAACCAATTTGGGCTCGGTAGATTAATCGGGGTTAAGTCGTGAACTCATCGTTACACTTAACCAAGTTAATCCATGATTAGCAAGGGGGTTAAACCGTACTTAACCCACTAGAAAAATCCTAGCAATGGGGGCCCACTCCAGCAGTAATCCCAAGTTAGTATCATCATGACCCTAGGGACTAGGCTAGGGAGGGGGCACGATTACTGGACTAGAGGTAAGTGACCAAAAGCGACGGCAGTGGGTACGCCGGTGTAGTTCCGGGCAGACTCTGGTCGTGCACATAGTCCGTAGCCGGAGAAAACATGCACGGGTACCAGTAGATCGGGACTGTGCACTCATGTTCATGGTGTCCAGGGGTTGACACCCTAAGGCTTGATACACCCGAAGGGTGGACCCGGCACAGTTTGACTACAATCATGTTTGGGCCGTATTTACACCAACACGTGACGAGTTAGGCTTAGGGAGCCGATCGACTAGACTGTTTGGTTGGACCTTGTATTAGGGTCATTTCATGTTATTGGGCCAAAGCTTGGGCCAAGGGATCAACACTTGTTTATTCAAGTCATGTTAGTTTGCTAGTACACCTATGGTGCAAAACCTTAATCCTGATTATGCGATGACACCTTTATCTACCTTGTTAGTTAATCATCATGCTAGTATATTGTTATCCTTATGTTCATCCCTGCTGCTCATGCCAGTTAACTTTATCAGTTTACATTGATTGTAGTAGGGCTTACTCAGTCTTTTTGACTGACCTGTTTTCTTTCGCCTCTTTTCTTCCGTTCCCCCCCCCCCCCCCCAGGTTCTCAGGGAGGGAATACTGGAGCTTAGCTTGGATTTCGGATTGCTTGCTTGTGGGATTTCAGCTCATGTATGGTTTCGACATGAAGCTAGCTATGTTTACCACTTAATTGGGGATAGCACTTATTTATTTCGGTTTTTCAGTTGATGTTGTTTTATCTAGACTTGTTTATTTGGAAAGCTATGTTGTACCAGACTTGTTTTGAAATGTTTTGAAATCTTCCGCTGTTTTATCTATGTTATTTACTCTGTTTACATATATACATATGTTCTTGTTCTGCCTTGATATATCATTATGCATGTTTACCTGATTCAAACGCCCCTCCAAAGTCAGAGTGCTTGCAAGAACCACCCTGGTGGAGGTGGGGTGTTACATTTGGTATCGGAGCATATGGTACGAGAAGGAACAAAAAGGCTTTTAGAAAACTTTTGGAAAACTATTTTCAAAACCAAGTATAAAGTATTTTCCAAAGAAAAGTCTAGTTTATTTTAAAGGCTATTCCCCAAAAAGCCATTAGCAAAATTCCTTCGTTTTTCTCCATTCTGAATCTGTCTTTTTCTTCGTTTTCAGTATGGCCGATAACTTTGCTATTCCGGAGGGAGTACACGTACCTATTTAGTATAGGAAACTTTTGGAGGCTAGGGCGACCGAAGCCGGCCCCGCAGATGTTCCTCCTCCTCCTCCGGTAGTTAATGTTCCTCCTCCTCCTCCGGTGGTTAATGTTCCTCCTCCTCCTGTCGCTGAGGTTCCTCTTCCTCCTCCCCCTCCGCATCCTCAAGTGGACTTCGCAAAGACTTGCAAAGATTTCAAAGCAATGGGTGGTAAGAACTTTCAAGGCACTGAGACTTTTGTAGAGGCCAGAAATTGGTTGAAAGAGACCGAGGATTTATTTGCTATCTTTGGGATAGACGATCAGAGGAAGCTCTTGTTGGCGGTTTGGCTTATGAAGGATGAAGCCGCTTATTGGTGGGAAGTCACCAATGGTACTAGGCCTGTTGAGACTTGGGCCGATTTCAGGGCAAGGATCATGCTTAAGTTTCTATCTTCTGCTGAGGAGAATCTGCAAATGGAGAGGTTCATAACTTTGAAACAAGGAGATATGTCTGTCAAAGAATTTGTGAACAAGTTCAATCAGTTAGCTCGTTTTGGCTTGGATATGGTGAATACTCCTCAGAAGAAGGCTCTTCGTTTTGCTAGAGGATTGAATGAGCCGTTGCAGGGATTGGCTATGTCACATATTCCCTATGGGGCCACGTTTGAGAGCTTGGTTGATATGGCATTACTTCAGGGAGATGTCAAGAAGGAGATCAAGGTGAATGATACTCAAGCCAAGAAGACTGATTCCCAGGGGAAAGGAAATCAGAATAATCCAAGTGGTCAGAGCAGTCAAGGCAATCAGAACAAGAACAAGAGTCAAGGCAACAAGGGGAACAACAACAAGGGCAATAACAACAAGGGCATGAACAACAAGGGGAAGTGCCATTATTGCGGTTCAGTTGGGCATCTTATTAAGGATTGTAAGAAGAGGAAAAGGAAGAATGGTGAATGCTTTTTCTGTGGTGAGACTGGACATTTCAGTAAGGATTGCCCGAGGAAGCAAGGGCAAGGCCAGGGTCAGACTCAGCGTGCTGGCCCTTCAGGAGGGCAAGTTCATGCTCTCAATGTCGCTCTAGTTCCCGATCGAGGTAGTATTTCTGTTGAGAGCCTTGTATATATTTCTGATTTTCCAGTTCGTACCTTGTTTGATTCTGGTGCATCGCATAGCTTTATCTCATCTGATCTTGTTGATAGTTTGCACCTTAGTACTAGCTTGGTGGATGATCCCGTCTGTGTCTCAAATCCTATTGGGGGTTCCGCCCATCTGTCTATGATATGTGGAGATTTGAGGATCTCTATACTGAGTATAGAGTTCTTGTGCAGTGCTTATGTTCTTGGTTTTAGGGGATACGGATTGATATTGGGCATGGATTGGCTGTCCAGATATGGAGCCATTCTTGATTGTGAGCATAGGGTTGTGAGGCTCGTGACTCGCCTCGGAAACACCCTAGAGATTTCTTGTGATCCGAGAGGTCCCGTCATGTTGTGCTATCTGGAATCACTCGACTCGTCAATGGAAACTCTTCAGTCTGTGAGAGTGGTTCGAGAGTATCCGGATGTTTTCGATGAAGTTAAGGGGTTGCCCCCTAAGCGAGAGATTGATTTCCGCATTTATCTGGTGGACAATGCAAAGCCGGTTTCTTTGCCCGTTCGGCACATGGCTCCGCGTGAAAGGCGGGAGCTAAGTAAGCAAGTGAAAACGTTGCTTGAGAAGAACTTCATTAGATGAAGTATATCTGAATGGGGAGCGCCTGTGGTATTTGCTACCAAGGCGGATGGTTCTCTCCGACTTTGCGTTGACTATCGAGAGTTGAATAAGCTGACTAAGAAGAACAGACACCCGTTACCGAGGATTGATGATCTCTTTGACCAGCTTGTCGGTGCTTCTGTTTTCTCTCAGCTTGATCTTGCTACGGGGTTCCATCAGCTCAGGGTAGCTGAAGATAGTATAGACAAGACTGCGTTCAGAACTCCAGATGGATTCTTCGAATGGCTTGTCATGTCGTTCGGCTTGACTAATGCACCCGCATATTTCGTGGACTTGATGAGTAGGGTGTTCAGGGAGTTCTTGAACAAGTTTGTCGTGGTCTTCGTAGATGATATTCTGATCTTCTCTAAGGATGAGGAAGAGCACGCAAGGCACCTCGTGGAGGTGATGGATATGCTTAGAGCGCATCAGTTGAAGGCCAAGTTCTCCAAGTGTCACTTTTGGAGAAGGGAAGTTAGATTCCTTGGGCATATAGTATCTAAGCAAGGCTTAGCGGTGGATCCTGCTAAGGTAGTTGCAGTTCAGGATTGGAAGACTCCAAGGAATGCAACCAAAGTGAGAAGTTTTCTAGGTCTTGCGGGTTTCTACCGGAAGTTCATCAAGGACTTCGCAAAGATATCCGCTCCTCTCACTAAATTGACGAAGAAGAATTTAGTTTTTGCTTGGAGCATAGAATGCGAGCTTGCTTTTCAGAAGCTCAAGAGAGCTCTTACATCAGCACCTGTTCTAGCTTTGCCCGATGGAGGGAAGTTATTTACAGTATACACCGATGCATGTGGCACAGGGTTAGGAGCTGTTCTTATGCAAGAAGGAAGAGTGAT
The DNA here is from genome assembly GCA_030737875.1 of Allium sativum. Classification (NCBI taxonomy): domain Eukaryota; kingdom Viridiplantae; phylum Streptophyta; class Magnoliopsida; order Asparagales; family Amaryllidaceae; genus Allium; species Allium sativum. The sequence continues at coordinate 515,080,125 of CM060924.1, forward strand.
ATGCTTTGGCGGTAGACAACTCAAAGTGCATGAGAAGAATTATCCCACTCATGACTTAGAGTTGGCAGCAATAGTATATGCACTCAAGGCTTGGCGCCATTATCTTCTGGGAGAAAGATTTGAGCTTTATACCGATCACAAGTCATTGAAGTATCTCTTTTCTCAGAAGGATCTAAATCTGAGGCAACAAAGATGGATGGAATTCTTGGCGTCCTACGATTTTGAGATAGCTTATACCCCTGGCAAGGGGAATGTGGTAGCAGATGCATTGAGTAGAAGAAGGTTGACCCTAAGTCCTCTATTCGTTGAGATGAAGAATTTAGAGTATGTAGCAACCTTTGATTTCTCTTTGGCGATTGAGTCGATGACCGGTTCTTTAGCATCTCTGGAACTCAGACCTACCCTTCTTGATCAAGTTGGGGCTTCGCAGAGAGAAGACCCTCAAATAGTTGAGATTATGGATAAGCTAATTCGAGGAGAGACGTCTAGTCATCTCGCTCGATATTCTATTGATGACAAGGGTTGGCTGAGGAGAGACGGAAGGTTATGTGTTCCAATGGTAGAAGATCTAATAAGAAGAGTTCTTGAGGAAGCACATCGCTCTAAGTTGACTATACATCCGGGCGGAGATAAGATGTATAAAGATATGAAGCGCATTTTCTTTTGGCCTGGGATGAAGAAGGATGTGGCAGAATTTGTCTCTAGATGTATCATTTGCCAGCAAGTTAAGGCCGAGTCGAAGAAGCCCGGTGGGCTATTGCATCCTCTAGACGTTCCACTATGGAAGTGGGAGAGTATTTCCATGGATTTTATCGATGGGCTACCAAGGTCAAGGAAAGGGAATACGAGCATTTGGGTTATGGTGGATAGACTTACGAAGAGTGCTCATTTCATTCCGGTGAAGAGCAAGAGGACCGAATCTTGGCTAGCGTCTGTATATCTTCGTGAGATTGTGAGACTACATGGAGTCCCTTCTAGTATAGTCAGTGACCGTGACCCAATCTTTACAAGTCAATTCTGGAATAGCTTGCAAGAAGCTGTGGGCACAAGGTTGAATCTAAGTACGGCTTATCACCCACAGACGGACGGTCAAACCGAAAGGGTGAATAGGGTACTCGAGGATCTGTTGAGGCTTGGTATTCTGGATTTTGGTGGTACTTGGGAAGTCCATCTTCCTCTTGTTGAGTTTGCATATAATAACAGTTATCAGGCAAGCATAGGGATGGCACCATTTGAAGCTTTATATGGAAGGTCGTGCAAGTCGCCTACATGTTGGTGGGAGACTACAGATGAGCTTATACTTGGGCCTGATATGATCAAAGATACATCCGAGAAGATCGAGTTGATTCGGAGACGGATGAAAGCGTCCCAAGACCGACAGAAATCCTATGCTGATAAGCGAAGAACGGATTTGGAGTTTGATGTTGGGGATATGGTTTTCGTGAAGGTTTCTCCTTTGCGGAATGTGGTCCGATTTGGAGCTGTTGGGAAGTTGGCACCGAGGTTTGTTGGACCATTCCCTATTATAGAGAGGATCGGGCAGATGGCTTATAGAGTGAAGTTGCCCGAGAAGCTTGCTGGAGTACACGATGTTTTTCATGTCTCGCATCTCCGGAAGTGTTTACATGAATCAGCAGAGGTTGTTGAGCCAAGTGTTCTAAAAGATGTAGAAGTGGAGAAAGAGGCTACCTTGAGGAGAGCTCCGATTCGTATCTTGGGGACGGAGATCAAGAAGCTAAGGAATCGAGAGGTCAAATTGGTGAAGGTTCAATGGGGTGAAGCCGAAGAAGACGCAACTTGGGAAACCGAGGAGAAGATGCGTGGGCTTTATCCATTCCTTTTTGAGGGTACACTCTCAATCTCTTTTCTTTGTTAGCATATCTTTCTCTTTGCTATCCATGTTTATCTAGTTTATCGTGTTAATCTTGTCATGAGAACCTTAGGTAGAAACCCTTTGGATGAAACATGTGTTTGAAACATGTTATGCTTGATGGTTGCAAGTGGTTGCAAGTGTTTGCAAGTGGATACTCGTGGATGCATAATACACGTTAGGCACTAAGATCGGCTCACACACTTTCATACCGCATATGCATGAGTGTTTATGCTTATTCATGGATGAAAACTTGTTATGCTATCACGTGGATGTTGCATGTGGATGAATGTTATGTGCACTCATGTAGAGATTATAAATTATGTTAGGAATTTGCATACATATGGACTCATTTCACTAACATATTTTGCATTAAGGGGGTTTACTGAATCAGTAACCTCCTGATTTTCGCATTAGATAAGTACATATACACACACCTTTGCATATGATCATACAGCATTTAGAACCTTTTAAGGACAATGATTGCTCGTGGATGATGTTTTGAGTAGATGGATGATGGATGGTAGGATACGTTCTTCCAAACTTGGAGATTTCGGGGACGAAATCCTTTAAGGAGGGAAGAATGTAACAACCCGTATTTTTGAATAACATGTTATAACATAAATGGAGGCAGAATTAAACTGTAAAATCTGAATCAAGGGAAACGGGCTATGCCATTGCGTTCGTCTCGGAAAAATACGCGAAATAGAGTCCGAGTTTTCGAAAATCGGAGTCCGTATGACCAAGATATGGCCTCGCGAAGTTTCACGAAAAATTCCCAAATTAAAGTATACTTAATTAAGTGAAATGGGTTGCGCAGAGAAATATATATATATATATATATATATATATTGATATATATATATATAATTGAAAATTAAATAAATAAATATGCAAAAATGTTCAAAACAGCGAATTGGGAGAGGGGAATAACCGAACCGGCCGATTTTTGAGGTCGACCCGAGCTCGCTGGGTCGACTAGGGGTTAATCCAGGGTGTTTGGCTGTCAACCCGTGGGCCGATTCGCTCAAATGCAGATTTTGCATTTGGATGGTTCTCATGGTTCATCTTTAATCTAAAGGCCCTAGATGGTTCCTACACTTGACTTCTTCCCCAAGACATGCTTTGATGGCTTGGATTGAATCTAGGTTTAATCCTATGGCCTAAAACACTTGCCTAATCTATAAATAAGACCCTAACCTACCCTAAATCATCATTATTCATTCATACAACTAAACTATGGCAAAATCAATCCTCTCATGGCCTCCACTGTAACAACCCGTATTTTCAAATAACCTGTTATAACATAAATCGAGGCAGAAATTAATTATAAAATCTGAATCAAGGGAAACGGGCTATGCCATTGCGTTCGTCTCGGAAAAATACGCGAAATAGAGTCCGAGTTTTCGAAAATCGGAGTCCGTATGACCCAGTTAAGGCCCATTGAAGTTTTCAGAAATTTCCATAGTAAAAACAGATTTAAATTTTAAATTAAAAACAAGGATTAGGGCTAATTGGTGTCAGGCGGGAAAATTCCCGCCAGGACCCCCATGTCGACAGGCATGTCGACAGGGGTCTTAGGGTGTCGACTGCCCTGTCGACAGCCCTGTCGACACGGGGTGGCCAGGCAGTTTTGCCTGGCGCACCATTTTGATTTGGGCTTGGTCTTGTGGCTTGGTTCTAGAGAATTCCTAAATCTGACGGACCTAAACTAACCTAGGGTTAATCCTAGGGCTAAAAACACTCTAATCTTCTATAAATAAGCCCTTAATCCTACCCTAAAACCTCATTATTCACTCTAGCAACCAAACTATGTCAAATTGATTTCTCAAATGGCCTCCACCTAAAAACCCTAGCCTCCACTCTCTTCAAAAATCAATTCTATGAAGGTTTTGATGTTCATACAAGCATTTCTAAGTTGCATGAATGATCATTAGCTTGCATACATCATCAAGTTGCAAGCTTTGTTTGCTAAGCTAGAGTTTTTGGGATTTTTGTTAATTGGACCTTTGTTTTGGGTTTTTATATGCTTGCATAAAGGGCTTTTCAATCTTTATTAGTGGATTTGTGTCTTCATAATATTTGTAAGCCCTCTTACCTTCATTTTAGAAACTCTAAAGTTAATATGTGATGAAAGTTGGGATTTATGCATGTTTAATAAGTTATGCATGCTTATGCGAGTTCACTATGCTATGTTATGCATGTTTAATAAGTTATGCATGCTTATGCGAGTTCACTATTCTATGTTATGCATGTTTAATAAGTTATGCATGCTTATGCGAGTTCAATATGCCATGTTACACATGTTTGATGAGTTATGCATGTTTATGCAAGTTCACTATGCCATGATTTGCAAGTTTAACAAGTTATGCATGTTTATGCAAGTTCACTATGCCATGATTTGCAAGTTTAACAAGTTATGCATGTTTATGCAAGTTCACTATGCCATGATTTGCAAGTTTAACAAGTTATGCATGTTTATGCAAGTTCACTATGCTAAGTTATGCAAGTCCAACATGTTATGCATGTTTATTATGATATGTAAGATTTATCATATATGTTGTGCCAAGTTCCCTCTTTCTATCCTTTATGCGTTATGACGAATATGTAAGCGATAGAATGACGTTGGGAAGGGGTTTTTGGGTAAAACTTAAAAATACATGAAAATATAAGATTGGGAATTTACCTATTAAGTTAGGTCTACCCCTTGGGAATTTACCTATTAAGTTAGGTCTACCCAAGTATTTGTTAAAACTTGTAATTATGGTTTGAAAATAAAGTGGACATGACACTTAGAAAACATGTGTGGCCAACTCGAGGTTGGGTTGAGTTTGTAGCGTAAACCTACCTGGAACCGACCGGCTTAACTAGTTGCTACAAACAATAGGACCCAATGTGAGAAGTTGGTCATGTGTACCTGGGACCCGAGGTTAGACCAAGTTGTGGTGTAAAGCTACCCGGACCCGCCCGGCTTAACTAGTAACCCCAACAAAGTCTAATGTGAGAGGTTAAGGTACAATTAAATTAATGCCTCATGATTAGGGTTAAGTCATGGCCCACTAATACTTAACCAATTTTGGGATACGAGGGATTAAATGGGGTTAAGTGGTGAACTGTTGGTTACACTTAGCTAATTTAATCCATGATTAGTGAGGGGTTAAACCACACTTAACCCTCTTAGAAAACCCTAGCAACGTGGTTTGTTCCAGCAGTAATCCCAGTTTGGTATCATTTAGAACTCTAGAGGCTAGGCTAGGGCGGGGCACGATTACTGGACTGATGTAAGCGACCAAAGCGACGGCTGAGTGGTACAGCGGTGCGGGTCCAGGCGGGCTACGGACGTGCTCGTAGTTCGGTGTTGGACAAACTCGAGGCACGGGTACCAGTAGGTTTAGACTGTGCATTATTGCTTAAGTGTCTGGGGTTGACACCCGAGGGCTTGATACACCCGAAGGTGGACCCAGCACAGTCTGACTACAACCATATGTGGGCCGTATGGACACCAACACTTGACGTGTTAGGTTTATAGGGAGCCGATCGACTAGACCGTTGGGTTGGACCTTGCATTAAGGTCACCTCATGTTATTGGGCCAAAGTTTGGGCTGAGGGATCAATACCTGTTATGTTAGTTTGCTAGTACACTGTGGTGCAAAGCTTAACCTTCTCTATGTGATGACACCTTTATCTATTGCCAGTATGTTCATCTCAGTTTCCATCATGATGTTAACTTTATTAGTTTTTAGACTGATCGTAGTAGGGCTTACCAGTCTTTTTGACTGACCTGTTTTCTTTCGCTTCTTTTCTTCCGTTCCCCCCCCCCCCCCTAGGTTTTCAGGGAGGGAACAGTGGTGCTTAGCTTGGATCGCTTGCTTGTTCGCTGGATAGCTCATGTATGTCTGGACATTGAGCTCGCTATGGTTTATCACTTTTATTTTTGGGGATAGCACTATGTATTTCAGTATTTCTGTTTATGTTGTACTAGACATATTTATTTTGGCAAATGACTTTATGATGTACTAGACTTGTTTTGAGATGGTTTGAGATATTCCGCTGTTTTATTCTCACTTACTCTGTTTTACATATATATTTATGTTCCTGTTCTGCCTTGATACATCATTATGCATGCTTACCCAGTTCTAACGCCCCCCAGAAGCTAGTGCCCCGAAAGAGTGACCCTAGCGGAGGTGGGGTGTTACAAATTTGGTATCAGAGCATATGGTTTACAAGAAAGAACAAAAAGTTTTTAAAAAAGACTTTTGAAAAACTATTTTCAAAACAAGTATAAAGTATTTTCCAAAGAAAAGTCTAGTATTTTAAAAGGGCTATTCCCCAAAAAGCCATTAGCGTTATCCTTCGTTCCCTTGACCTAATCTTATCTTATCCTTCGTTTCAGTATGGCTGAGGATCTTGCCATCCCGGATGGAGTAAATGTGCCACTCTGGTATAGGAGACTTCTAGAATCTAGGGCGGCAGCCGGCCCCGCAAACCCTACCCCCACTCCTCCTCCTGTAGTTGAGAATCCTCCCCCTAATGTCCCTCCTCCGGTGGTTCCTGTTCCCCCTCCTCCCGCAGTTAATATTCCACCTCCCGTTGCTAATGTTCCTCCTCCTCCTGTTGCTGAGGCTCCTCTTCCTCCTCCTCCCCCTCAGCATCCTCTGGTTGAGTTTACGAAGGTTTGTAAAGACTTCAAGGCAATGGGAGGCAAGAATTTCCTTGGCACGGAATCTTTTGTTGAAGCTAGGAATTGGCTGAAAGACACTGAGGACTTGTTTGCTATCTTTGGGATTGATGACGAGAGGAAGATCTTATTGACAGTATGGCTTTTGAAGGATGAAGCGGCCTATTGGTGGGAGGTCACCAATGGGACGAGGCCCGTTGAGACTTGGGCCGATTTGAGGGCTAGATTTGTGGCCAAGTTTCTATCTTCTGCTGAGGCGAATTTACAGATGGAGAAGTTCATTGCATTAAAGCAAGGTGATATGTCTGTCAAGGAGTATGTGAACAAGTTTAATCAGCTGGCCCGTTTTGGTTTGGATATGGTAAACACTCCTGAGAAGAAGGCTCTTCGATTTGCTAGAGGGTTGAATGAGCCACTGCAGGGCTTGGCGATGTCACATATTCCGCATGGAGCTACTTTTGAGAGTTTGGTCAATATGGCTCTGCTTCAAGGAGATGGAAAGAAAGAGATCAAGTCGAGTGATACTCAAGCAAAGAAGACTGATTCTCAAGGCAAAGGCAATCAAGGTGGCCAAAGCAGTCAGGGGAATCAGAGCAAGAACAAGAAGGGGAACAACAACAAAGGCAAGGGAAAGTGCAATTACTGTGGTGTGCCTGGACACTTTGTTAAGGATTGTAGGAAGAAGAAAAGGAAGCTTAGTGGGGGATGTTTTTCCTGTGGTGAGACTGGACACTTCAGCAAGGAATGCCCAAAGAAGAAAGGACAGGCTGGACCTTCAGGAGGGCAAGTCCATGCTCTCAATACCGCTCCAGTTCCCGATCGAGGTAGTGTTTCTGTTGAGAACCTTGTTTATGTTTCTGATCTTCCAGTTCGTACCTTGTTTGATTCTGGTGCATCACATAGCTTTATTTCATCTGATCTTGTTGATAGCTTGCACCTTAGTACTAGCTTAGTGGATGATCCCGTTTGTGTTTCGAATCCCATTGGGGGTTCTGCTCATCTATCTATGATATGTGAGGATCTGAGGATCTCTATACTCAGTGTAGAGTTCTCGTGTAGTGCGTATGTTCTTGGTTTCAGGGGATACGGATTGATATTGGGCATGGATTGGCTGTCCCGATATGGAGCCATTCTTGATTGTGAGCATAGGGTTGTGAGGCTTGTGACTCGCCTTGGCAACACCTTAGAGATTTCATGCAATCCGAAGGACCCCGTCATGTTGTGCTATCTCGAATTTCTCGACTCGTCAGAGGAAGCCCTTCAGTCTGTAAGGGTGGTCCGAGATTATCCGGATGTTTTTGAAGAAGTTAAGGGGTTGCCCCCTAAACGAGAGATTGATTTTCGCATTTATCTGGTGGATAATGCTAAGCCTGTTTCTTTGCCCGTTCGGCACATGGCTCCGCGTGAGAGACGGGAGCTTAGCAAGCAAGTAAAGGAATTGCTTGAGAAGAACTTCATCAGACGAAGTATATCCGAATGGGGAGCGCCTGTGGTATTTGCTACTAAGGCAGATGGTTCTCTTCGACTCTGTGTGGACTATAGAGAATTGAATAAGCTGACTAAGAAGAACAGACACCCGTTACCAAGGATCGATGATCTCTTTGACCAGCTTGTTGGTGCTTCTATTTTCTCTCAGCTTGATCTTGCTACTGGATTTCATCAGCTCAGAGTGGCTGAAGATAGTATAGACAAGACTGCATTCAGAACTCCAGATGGATTCTTTGAATGGCTTGTTATGCCGTTCGGTTTGACGAATGCACCCGCGTATTTCGTGGATTTGATGAGTAGGGTGTTTCGGGAGTTCTTGAACAAGTTTTTCGTGGTCTTTGTGGATGATATTCTGGTCTTCTCCAAGGATGAAGAAGAGCACGCGAGGCATCTTGTAGAGGTGATGGATACGCTTAGAGCGCATCAGTTAAAGGCCTAGTTCTCCAAGTGTCACTTTTGGAGAAGGGAAGTTAGATTCCTTGGGCATATCGTATCCAAGCAAGGCTTAGCGGTGGATCCCGCTAAAGTGGTTGCAGTTCAGGATTGGAAGACTCCAAGGAATGCAACCGAGGTGAGAAGTTTTCTGGGTCTTGCGGGTTTTTACCGGAAGTTCATCAAGGACTTCGCGAAGATATCCGCTCCTCTTACTAAGTTGACGAAGAAGAACTTAGTTTTTGCTTGGGATATGGACTGTGAGCTTGCTTTTCAAAGACTCAAGAGAGCCCTTACCTCAGCACCAGTTCTAGCTTTACCCGATGGTGGCAAGATATTTACCGTGTACACTGATGCTTGTGGCACGGGATTGGGCGCCGTTCTGATGCAAGAAGGCAGAGTTATATGTTTTGGTGGGAGGCAACTTAAGGTGCATGAGAAGAATTATCCCACTCATGATCTAGAGCTGGCAGTGATAGTATATGCACTCAAGGCTTGGCGTCATTATCTTCTGGGAGAGAGATTTGAGCTGTATACTGATCATAAGTCTTTGAAGTATCTCTTTTCGCAGAAGGATCTGAACTTGAGGCAGCAGAGATGGATGGAATTCTTGGCGTCCTATGATTTTGATATAGCCTATACCCCTGGCAAGGGGAATGTTGTGGCGGATGCGTTGAGTAGAAAAAGGTTGACGCTAAGTCCTCTATTTGTTGAGATGAAGAATTTAGAGTTCTTGGCAACCTTTGATTTTTCTTTGACAGTTGAGTCGATGACCGGTTCTTTGGCATCTCTAGAGCTCAGGCCTACCCTTCTGGATCAAGTTGGGGCTTCGCAGAAGGAAGACCCTCAGATAATTGAGATCATGGATAAGCTGATTCGAGGGGAGACATCTGGTCACCTTGCTCGATATTCTATAGATGATAAGGGTTGGCTGAGGAGAGACGGAAGGCTTTGTGTTCCGATGGTAGAAGACTTGGTGAGGAAAGTTCTTGATGAAGCACATCGCTCCAAGTTGACTATACATCCGGGTGGAGATAAGATGTATAAGGATATGAAGCGCATTTTCTTCTGGCCTGGAATGAAGAAGGATGTGGCAGAGTTTGTCTCTAGATGTGTTGTTTGTCAGAGAGTAAAAGCCGAGTCGAAGAAGCCCGGTGGGCTATTGCATCCTCTAGAGGTCCTGCTATGGAAGTGGGAGAGTATTTCTATGGACTTTATTGATGAGCTTCCCAGGTCAAGGAAAGGAAATACGAGCATATGGGTCATTGTAGATAGGCTTACGAAGAGTGCTCATTTCATTCCGGAGAAGAGCAAAAGGACCGCATCTGGACTAGCATCAGTATATCTTCGTGAGATAGTACGACTACATGGAGTCCCTTCCAGCATAGTCAGTGACCGAGACACCATCTTTACTAGTCAGTTCTGGAACAGTTTGCAGGAAGCTATGGGCACGAGGTTGAACCTGAGTACGGCCTATCACCCACAAACAGACGGCCAAACAGAAAGGGTGAATAGGGTACTTGAGGACTTGTTGAGGCTTTGCATTCTGGATTTTGGTGGTGCTTGGGAAGACCATCTTCCTCTTGTTGAGTTTGCATATAATAACAGTTATCAGGCGAGCATAGGGATGGCACCATTTGAAGCTTTATATGGGAGGTCGTGCAAGTCACCTACATGTTGGTGGGAGACTACAGATAAGCTTATACTTGGACCCGACATGATTAGAGATACATCCGAGAAGGTCGAGTTGATTAGAAGACGGATGAAGGCGGCCCAAGACCGACAGAAATCCTATGCTGATAAGCGAAGATCCGATTTGGAGTTTGATGTTGGGGACATGGTTTTCGTAAAGGTTTCTCCTTTGCGGAATGTGGTCCGATTTGGAGCTTTTGGGAAATTGGCACCGAGATTTGTTGGACCCTTCCCTATCATAGAGAGAATCGGGAAGATGGCTTATAAAGTGCAAATGCCCGAGAAGCTGTCCGGAGTGCATAATGTCTTTCATGTCTCGCATCTCCGAAAGTGCCTACATGAGTCCGCTGAGGTGGTTGAACCTAGCATTCTTGAAGACGTGGAAGTAGAGAAAGACGCAACTTTGAGGAGAGCTCCGACTCGTATCTTGGGGACAGAGACCAAGAAGCTAAGGAATCGAGAGGTCAAGCTGGTGAAGGTTCAATGGGGTGAAGCCGAAGAAGACGCAACTTGGGAAACCGAGGAGAAGATGCGTGGGCTTTATCCATTCCTTTTTTAGGGTACACTCTCAATCTCTTTCCTTTGTTAGCATTCCTTTCTCTTTGCTATCCATGTTTATCTAGTTATCGTGCTAATCTTGTCATGAGAACCTTAGGTAGAAACCCTTTGGATGAAACATGTGCTTGAGACATGTTATGTTTGATGGTTGCAAATGGCTGCAAGTGTTTGCAAGTGGTTACTCGTGGATGCATGATACACATTAGGCACTAGATCGGCTCACACACTCCTCATATTGCATGTGCATGAGTGTTTATGCTTATTCTTGGATGAAATTTGTATGCAATCACATGGATGTTGCATATGGATGTATGATTGAGCACGCATGTAGATATTATACATTATGTTAGGGATTTGCATACATATGGATACATTTCACTAACATATTTTGCATTGATCTTTGCATTAGATAAGTACATATACACACACTTTTGCATATGTTCATACAGCATTTAGAATCTTTTAAGGACAATGATTGCTCGTGGATGATGCTTTGAGTAGATGGATGATTGGATGGTAGGATACGTTCCTCCTAACTTGAAGATTTCGAGGACGAAATCCTTTAAGGAGGGGAGAATGTAACAACCCGTATTTTCAAATAACCTGTTATAACATAAATCGAGGCAGAAATTAATTATAAAATCTGAATCAAGGGAAACGGGCTATGCCATTGCGTTCGTCTCGGAAAAATACGCGAAATAGAGTCCGAGTTTTCGAAAATCGGAGTCCGTATGACCCAGTTAAGGCCCATTGAAGTTTTCAGAAATTTCCATAGTAAAAACAGATTTAAATTTTAAATTAAAAACAAGGATTAGGGCTAATTGGTGTCAGGCGGGAAAATTCCCGCCAGGACCCCCATGTCGACAGGCATGTCGACAGGGGTCTTAGGGTGTCGACTGCCCTGTCGACAGCCCTGTCGACACGGGGTGGCCAGGCAGTTTTGCCTGGCGCACCATTTTGATTTGGGCTTGGTCTTGTGGCTTGGTTCTAGAGAATTCCTAAATCTGACGGACCTAAACTAACCTAGGGTTAATCCTAGGGCTAAAAACACTCTAATCTTCTATAAATAAGCCCCTAATCCTACCCTAAAACCTCATTATTCACTCTAGCAACCAAACTATGTCAAATTGATTTCTCAAATGGCCTCCACCTAAAAACCCTAGCCTCCACTCTCTTCAAAAATCAATTCTATGAAGGTTTTGATGTTCATACAAGCATTTCTAAGTTGCATGAATGATCATTAGCTTGCATACATCATCAAGTTGCAAGCTTTGTTTGCTAAGCTAGAGTTTTTGGGATTTTTGTTAATTGGAGCTTTGTTTTGGGTTTTTATATGCTTGCATAAAGGGCTTTTCAATCTTTATTAGTGGATTTGTGTCTTCATAATATTTGTAAGCCCTCTTACCTTCATTTTAGAAACTCTAAAGTTAATATGTGATGAAAGTTGGGATTTATGCATGTTTAATAAGTTATGCATGCTTATGCGAGTTCACTATGCTATGTTATGCATGTTTAATAAGTTATGCATGCTTATGCGAGTTCACTATTCTATGTTATGCATGTTTAATAAGTTATGCATGCTTATGCGAGTTCAATATGCCATGTTACACATGTTTGATGAGTTATGCATGTTTATGCAAGTTCACTATGCCATGATTTGCAAGTTTAACAAGTTATGCATGTTTATGCAAGTTCACTATGCCATGATTTGCAAGTTTAACAAGTTATGCATGTTTATGCAAGTTCACTATGCCATGATTTGCAAGTTTAACAAGTTATGCATGTTTATGCAAGTTCACTATGCTAAGTTATGCAAGTCCAACATGTTATGCATGTTTATTATGATATGTAAGATTTATCATATATGTTGTGCCAAGTTCCCTCTTTCTATCCTTTATGCGTTATGACGAATATGTAAGCGATAGAATGACGTTGGGAAGGGGTTTTTGGGTAAAACTTAAAAATACATGAAAATATAAGATTGGGAATTTACCTATTAAGTTAGGTCTACCCCTTGGGAATTTACCTATTAAGTTAGGTCTACCCAAGTATTTGTTAAAACTTGTAATTATGGTTTGAAAATAAAGTGGACATGACACTTAGAAAACATGTGTGGCCAACTCGAGGTTGGGTTGAGTTTGTAGCGTAAACCTACCCGGAACCGACCGGCTTAACTAGTTGCTACAAACAACAGGACCCAATGTGAGAAGTTGGTCATGTGTACCTGGGACCCGAGGTTAGACCAAGTTGTGGTGTAAAGCTACCCGGACCCGCCCGGCTTAACTAGTAACCCCAACAAAGTCTAATGTGAGAGGTTAAGGTACAATTAAATTAATGCCTCATGATTAGGGTTAAGTCATGGCCCACTAATACTTAACCGATTTTGGGATACGAGGGATTAAATGGGGTTAAGTGGTGAACTGTTGGTTACACTTAGCTAATTTAATCCATGATTAGTGAGGGGTTAAACCACACTTAACCCTCTAAGAAAACCCTAGCAACGTGGTCTGTTCCAGCAGTAATCCCAGTTTGGTATCATTTACAACCCTAGAGGCTAGGCTAGGGCGGGGCACGATTACTGGACTGATGTAAGCGACCAAAGCGACGGCTGAGTGGTACAGCGGTGCGGGTCCAGGCGGGCTACGGACGTGCATGTAGTTCGGTGTTGGACAAACTCGAGGCACGGGTACCAGTAGGTTTAGACTGTGCATTATTGCTTAAGTGTCTGGGGTTGACACCCGAGGGCTTGATACACCCGAAGGTGGACCCAGCACAGTCTGACTACAACCATATGTGGGCCGTATGGACACCAACACTTGACGTGTTAGGTTTATAGGGAGCCGATCGACTAGACCGTTGGGCTGGACCTTGCATTAAGGTCACCTCATGTTATTGGGCCAAAGTTTGGGCTGAGGGATCAATACCTGTTATGTTAGTTTGCTAGTACACTGTGGTGCAAAGCTTAACCTTCTCTATGTGATGACACCTTTATCTATTGCCAGTATGTTCATCTCAGTTTCCATCATGATGTTAACTTTATTAGTTTTTAGACTGATCGTAGTAGGGCTTACCAGTCTTTTTGACTGACCTGTTTTCTTTCGCTTCTTTTCTTCCGTTCCCCCCCCCCCCCTCAGGTTCTCAGGGAGGGAACAGTGGTGCTTAGCTTGGATCGCTTGCTTGTTCGCTGGATAGCTCATGTATGTCTGGACATTGAGCTCGCTATGGTTTATCACTTTTATTTTTGGGGATAGCACTATGTATTTTTGTTTATGTTGTACTAGACATATTTATTTTGGCAGATGACTTTATGATGTACTAGACTTGTTTTGAGATGGTTTGAGATATTCCGCTGTTTTATTCTCACTTACTCTGTTTTACATATATATTTATGTTCCTGTTCTGCCTTGATACATCATTATGCATGCTTACCCAGTTCTAACGCCCCCCAGAAGCTAGTGCCCCGAAAGAGTGACCCTAGCGGAGGTGGGGTGTTACATCCACTCTCTTCATCAAATTCCTAAATAAATTCCTAAGTGATTTTCCATGCATACAAGTGTTTTCAAACTTGTATGAGCATCATTAGCTTGCATTCAAGTCAAGTTTATATATTTGCATCATAAAGAAAGAGTCTTGATCATTTTGGCTCAAGGGTTTTGCTTGCATTTCGGGTTTAATTGATTTCATAAGGGCTTTGTCATATTTTTGTGACTTCTTAAGCATTGTAAGCCCTATTCTACTTTCATACTTAAACTCTAAAGTTAAATGTATGATATGCAAGTTTATCATGTTGTGATATGCAGGTTTATATGCAAGTTTGTCATGTTGTGATATGCATGTTTATATGCAAGTTTATCATGTTGTGATATGCAAGTTTATATGCAAGTATGCCAAGTTATGTTATGCAAGTTTGGGTTGAACATTTTGTTCATGCTATCATGTTATGCAAACTTATTTTGGGTTTATGAACATAAAGCTTTAAGCTTTATGCCAAAGGTTGCATTTTAGCAACATGTAAGTTATCATATCTCTTATGATAACTTGCATGTGAGGCTAAATGCGAACTTATGGCCATCTCTACATGTCATTTAGCACCATGTATCACCAATATGCTAAGTTTGGTTTTATGCATGCTTTTGAGGCCTAAAAATGTAATATGCAAGTGTATGAACATATGAACATTTCATATGCCACCATGTTAAGCTTGTGGCTTCAATACCTTTATGTCATGATTATGCCAAGTTCCCTCTTTCTATCCTTTATGCGCTATTGCGATATGTAAGCGATGGGATTGCGTTTGGGGTTGGGTAAACTTAAAAGACATAAAACATAAGCTTGGGAATTTACCTATTAAGTTAGGTCTACCCATTGGGAATTTACCTATTAAGTTAGGTCTACCCAATTGCTTGAAAACTTGTAACATGTTATGGAAACATGATGGACATGACACTTAGAAAAGATAAGTGTGGCCAACTCGAGGTTGGGTTGAGTTTGTAGCATAAACCTACCCGGAACCGACCGGCTTAACTAGTTGCTACAAACAATAGGACCCAATGTGAGAAGTTGGTCATGTTGTACCTTGGACCCGAGGTTAGACCAAGTTGTGGTGTAAAGCTACCCGGACCCGCCCGGCTTAACTAGTAACCGCAACAAAGTCTAATGTGAGAGGTTAAGGCACATTAAATTAATTAATGCCTCATGATTAGGGTTAAGTCATGGTCCACTTAGTACTTAACCAATTTGGGCTCGGTAGATTAATCGGGGTTAAGTCGTGAACTCATCGTTACACTTAACCAAGTTAATCCATGATTAGCAAGGGGGTTAAACCATACTTAACCCACTAGAAAAATCCTAGCAATGGGGGCCCACTCCAGCAGTAATCCCAAGTTAGTATCATCATGACCCTAGGGACTAGGCTAGGGAGGGGGCACGATTACTGGACTGGAGGTAAGTGACCAAAAGCGACGGCAGAGGGTACGTCGGTGTAGTTCCGGGCAGACTCTGGTCGTGCACATAGTCCGTAGCCGAAGAAAACATGCACGGGTACCAGTAGATCGGGACTGTGCACTCATGTTCATGGTGTCCAGGGGTTGACACCCTAGGGCTTGATACACCCGAAGGGTGGACCCGGCACAGTTTGACTACAATCATGTTTGGGCCGTATTGACACCAACACGTGACGAGTTAGGCTTAGGGAGCCGATCGACTAGACCGTTTGGTTGGACCTTGTATTAGGGTCATTTCATGTTATTGGGCCAAAGCTTGGGCCAAGGGATCAATACTTGTTTATTCAAGTCATGTTAGTTTGCTAGTACACCTGTGGTGCAAAACCTTAATCCTGATTATGCGATGACACCTTTATCTACCTTGTTAGGTAATCATCATGCTAGTATATTGTTATCCTTATGTTCATCCCTGCTGCTCATGCCAGTTAACTTTATCAGATTACATTGATTGTAGTAGGGCTTACTCAGTCTTTTTGACTGACCTGTTTTCTTTCGCCTCTTTTCTTCCGTTCCCCCCCCCCCCCCCCAGGTTCTCGGGGAGGGAATACTGGAGCTTAGCTTGGATTTCGGATTGCTTGCTTGTGGGATTTCAGCTCATGTACGGTTTCGACATGAAGCTAGCTATGGTTACCACTTAATTGGGGATAGCACTTATTTATTTCAGTTTTTCAGTTGATGTTGTTTTATCTAGACTTGTTTATTTGGAAAGCTATGTTATACCAGACTTGATTTGAAATGTTTTGAAATCTTCCGATGTTTTATCTATGTTATTTACTCTGTTTACATATATACATATGTTCTTGTTCTGCCTTGATATATCATTATGCATGTTTACCTGATTCAAACGCCCCTCCAAAGTCAGAGTGCTTGCAAGAGCCACCCTGGTGGAGGTGGGGTGTTACAAATTTTCTAATTGTTCCAAACTCTCAGAAGTCGCATTAATCAAATTTACTTTTTCACATTCTATCTCAGAATATCCGTTTATTCGATATTCCTCAGCTTCCATTTCCACTTTCTATAAATGAGCCCGAGCTCGTTCGAGCTGCTCATGAGTTTTTTCAATACTTCAATGTTCAGATTAGTTACTAGTTCGAATTTAATACAAATTTATATTTTTTGGGAACTTGTTGGAATGTGTTCCTATTTATTAATATGTTTTTGGTTCACACGACCAATTGCAGCAAGTGCTTGTCAAAAAGCTTTTGTAACCAATCGTATATGGGATTTTGGTTTATTATTGGGAATTTTAGGATTTTATTGGATAACCGGTAGTTTAGAATTTCGAAATTTGTTCGAAATAGTTACTAAATTAATTCATAATAATAGAGTAAATTCTTTATTTATTACTATTTGTGATTCTTTTTTATTCCTCGGCGCAGTTGCTAAATCTGCACAATTTCCGCTTCACATATTGTTAACCGATGCTATGGAAGGACCCACTCCTATTTCAGCTCTTATACATTCTGCTACTATAGTAGCAGCAGGAATTTTTCTTGTAGCTCGTATGCTTCCTCTTTTCATAGTCATACCTTACATAATGAATCTTATTTCCTTAATAGGTATAATAACAGTATTATTAGGGGCTACTTTGGCTCTTGCTCAAAGAGATATTAAAAGAAGTTTAGCATATTCTACTATGTCTCAATTAGGTTATATTATATTAGCTCTGGGTATAGGTTCTTATAGGGTTGCTTTATTCCATTTGATCACTCATGCATATTCGAAAGCTTTATTATTTTTAGGTCTCACACAATCAACTACCGATCACTTCCAATTACCTTTGATCAAGCCTATTTCCGATTACGGGTATATTATCTTAGTTGAACAAATGCCTAAAATCTCAGTCACAGAATATCATAGTACATAGATAATATTCCCCAAAACGGCAGTCATAGTTACAAACTAACCATGGAAAAGAAATGAACTACAAAGAGAGCAATACATCTGCAGTAAAGAAAATCCACCAAGACAGAATCAACTGAATAGTTCGAACTACGCACTTCTTCCCTGCGAACCTGAGGGGAAGAAAAGAGGAAATAAGAAAAGAATATAGGTCAGACATAAAGTTTGGTGATCTGTTAAGATTATAACATAATTGGTGAGCAAAAGAAAATAGACATAATAGTAGTTTTGGTGTCATATAAGGTAAGTGTCTGTGTACACCTAAAGTGGACATATAGGATAACATGAAATGTTACAAATAGGACTGGTTGTTCTAATTCACCTTCAACTTTTGACTATTTGCACAACTATGGATTAAGAACATAATATAATTAGGAAAATATTCCTAATACCACCCATTAATCAGCTACTTCTACCCAGAGTGAAAACCTAGTCCATTGTATGCCTTGTGCTTATTGGACCCAACCCACCAGCTAAAGACATAACTATTATCACAAGTGTCACAGTGTCTCATTTTCCCCAATCAGGTTAATACACGCATATCGAACGGTCGAAATGCACCTGTATCCACTTCCATTGGACCAACTTACTACCACCTCATAGTATGGTGCTTGCCCTCATTGCCTAATTGAAACTGTATGTGATAAAAGGATATGTTGCATGGTATGGATCCCCACCAAACAATTTATTCTTGGCCTAAATCCGCTTGATTTGGCCCCTCTATAAAATTTTAGTTCTAAGCTCTTAACTTAACCTGTAATAGTCCATATTAAGAAATCTGCTCGTAACTTAACCTTTTTAAGTTAATATGTTCATATTAAAGCTTAGTGCCTAATTTTAATTACAGGCTCATAACATAACCTCCTTAAGTCAATATACACAAATTAAAGCCTAACCCTTTTTAGGATCATAATTTACCTCCTTGTAAATCAGTATGTACATATTAAAGTCTGACTTCTAATTTTAAGATCAACATAGAATTTAATTTTGGGCTCATAACATAACCCCTATAAGTCAATTTGTATATATTAAAGCCTAAAGCCTTTGTAGGCTCATGATTTACCATATTGTAAATCAGTATGTATATATTAAAACCTACCTATCCTTTATAATTGTTTCCTATCATATTTGCAAACAAACTTTATTTGTTTACTTTGATTTCCAAGTTATCATATTTGTGCAAATACAAGTTACAGTTCATATGCATGTCCAAATCCTGCATCATAGTCATTTTGCAAATTTTAATCAAGTTTGTATGTTATTAGTTTGATGTTATGTTAACCGGCTTTTTGGTCCGGTTCCCAAAAGTACACAGGACACGCTCGACTCAACGCATCGCGTGAAGCTAAAGCAAAGGGTGTCGCCAAGGAGTAAAGGAGACAGGTCTAGAAGGGATCGAAGCCAGCGAAAACCTCACTGCTCTCCTAGAATATCGGCAAACCAAGACCTCGAACCCCTAAGAGTCGCAAGTCCAAGTCTCGAACCTCTAGCCCCCACTAACGTAGTCTTC
This sequence comes from Allium sativum, assembly GCA_030737875.1. Taxonomy (NCBI): domain Eukaryota; kingdom Viridiplantae; phylum Streptophyta; class Magnoliopsida; order Asparagales; family Amaryllidaceae; genus Allium; species Allium sativum. The sequence goes on from CM060924.1 coordinate 515,099,258, forward strand.
GTACTCCTCGAGGTATGAATTTTGTACCCTACGGGGTACAAAGTCTATGTCCGCATGTGCTAGGGGGTCGAAATTATGGAGGCCAGCTATAGGGGATTCGAAATTCCTTGGTGTGGTCCCCTACTTCTACTTTCTCCTACCTACTCCCACCTAACCACTCCACTGTAAATAACCCTTGGCCTCACACTTCAAAGGGGTTGAAATTTGGTGACTTGGCATTTCTTGAGAGCTCCAAGTAGTCTCATTAATGGCATCTCCAATTTAAGGAAGAAGGGAAATATTGTATTTTTCCTAATATTTTAATATATGATAATTATGATATCATATAACTTAGAAATGCATGTAAAGGGATGTCATGAGATGTTCTCCACCTTGTAACTCTTTGTTATTAATAATATTCCAATGACTATTCAAAGTGGACGTAGTTCTCTTGCGAGGCTGAACCACTATAAATCTCATGTGTTATTTATTGCTTTCCGCACTTACTTTCACGACCGAAACTATAATTCCTAAATAATTGGAATCTCGGGTGTTTACGACATTTTTTTGCCATCAACATTTTTGTGCTTTCACTGAGAAAACTCAGATTTGTTTATTTGTCGCATATTATCATCTCGACTTCGACAAGCTTTAGGTTCCTTTGCTAAACCCATCGCCGAGTCCACTTACGTTGGTAAAGCGACTGAAAAATACAATGACCGGCTCTTCAGCCGTAGCCGAAGCCGGAACATCCCAACAGGCCCCGTCGGTGGATATCCCGGCCACTACTGAAACCGCTCCTAACGTGGACCCTGAAGCTCCCACAACACAAGTGAAAATCCACGCACTTGGTGAAAAATACGAAAATACAGCTGTCGAACTCAATTAGGCGTTGAGAAATAATATCGACCTTAGGCGACAACTTCAAGAAAGTCAGCACGAGATCGATCGATTCCAGCTAGCTCGGAACAACGCCCGACTTCGACCTACTATCTCGAAAACTTCCTCTTCCGAGTCAAGGGGCCCACATAAAAGGAGGTTTAGTCTCGTCAACAATGTCGCCGTCCGCACCAATGCCCTGAACAACGGCAATGGCAATGGCTACGCCAACGGCAATGGCAATGGCTATGCCAACGGCTATTAAAACGGAAACGTTGACCGAACTACAGTCACTTATAGCGAAGGGGCACAGTACTGAGATCGTTCCAGATTAATCATCGACGATGGACCGGGTCCGAACAACCAACCCCTTCTTGGTAGAACCCAATTATTGCTGCCTAGAATGAGGGACATCTCTACCAGCGGCCCGCGCTCTTCCAGAACAAGATGCGTATCAACCCACTCAGCCTCGTCGTCTATACCTAAACCCGATCATAGATGTTGAGGATATGGAAGAAAATGACTCGGACATTCATCATAGGAGGCGCCCTCGCAACAGAACTCCTGAACCTTGCCAAAATACATGGTTCCGGATGGCGGATCCCCATCCAACTTTTCTCCCGGACATGATCCAAAGGATCAAGGTGACTCATGAGAAGCCCATATCAGACGTAACCCTTTCACGAGAAGAGCAAATGAAGTCGAATGGTCGCAGCGCTTCAACATACCATATATGCCACTCTATGACGGTACAACGATCCCTGTGCCTTCCTAAATCAACACGAATGGCAAATGGACTTGAGTCAGGGAAACGACCTAGTCAAATGCAAGTGCTTCCCGGTCTTTCTGTCAAGAACAGCTTTACTCTGGTTCTCTTGCCTCCCACTGGATTCCATCAACAACTCCGGCCAACTAGCGGCAGAATAGGTCAAGCAATTCAGAGCACACATCCCGACTCCGAAGAATTCCCTCACTCTATCCAGTCTACACCAAGGACCTACCGAGTCGATCAAGAGCTACCTTTCCTGGTTCAACACCGCCCTCGCCGAGGTCAAAGACCAATATCCTCGCACCGTACTTTTTCAATTAGCAAAAGGAGTCCTCCCTACATCGAAGTTCGGGGCATGGATCGATAGGAAGCAACCTAAAAGTCTCGACGCCTTCTATGAAAAGGAAGGGCAGTACTTGTGCCAAGAAGAAGCGAGAAAAAACTGGCTCTTCAAAGCTGTTCGCCCCAACAATCCGCATATGGATGCATGAATAACAACGTCAAGGGAAAACAAGTCGAAGAGCCCTTCGATAAGGACAAGGGGGCAGGTCCCTACAGACAAAGGACGAATAATGGTAGGCAGGGTGGTCGAAGCAATGGCCAGGTCCCGATGGAGCCAAGGAAAACCGGCACTTACCGTGCTTGAGACCTACACCCCATTGAATGAAGACTTAGAAACAATTTACTTGGAGACATGTAACACGATGCCATACAAGAAGCCGCGTACCAGAGAATCCACTGACTTCGAGAAAAACACTGGCAGGTACTGCCGATACCACGACATGTATGGTCATAACACCAACAAATGTCACCAGCTCAAGGACGCAATTGAAAAGCTAATCCACGAGAAGCACCTTGAGTAGTACGTGCAAGAGTCCTTTTCCCCTGAAGCAAACTCAAATCCTCTGGCACCAGCACCACTAGCACCAGCCAAAGCGACTCCTGGTTCATCTAACCCAAGACGGGGGATTATGATCAATACCATTTGTGGTGGTCCTTACCCCACGGACGATAACTTTTGCAAAATGGAGGAATATGTGAGTTCTATAAAGCATGCCACTTATAAGGCCTGCCCCGCTCCAGATGAGTCCGTCCCAACCAAGCTTCAGAAATCTATGTGGAACGACATCGTCTTCCGCGAAAGAGATTCCACTTGAATTGAGATCCCAACCATAGATCCTCTCGTTATCACAGCTCAAATCGGTGTTGCTTCCATTCAAAGAGTATTGATTGATTCGAAAGCTCGATCAACATCATTTTCAAGGCCGCCTATGACCAAAAGAAGTTGGAGAAAAAGGACTTAAAACCGTGTCGTGCCACGATTCAGGGCTTTTATGGAGCTTCCAATCATCCAGTGGGAATGATCGACCTACCCATCGAACTCGGTGATGGGGACCAGAGCCGAGTCTGAGTCCTCACCTTTGTGGTTATTGACATTATCTCCCCTTACAACATTTTCTTTGGACGTCCTATCCTCACCGAATTTCGAATCTTCATATCACCATGGTCCCTCTTGATGAAATTCCCGATGAAAAACGGGATTGGAACGGTTAGAGGCGACCAAGAAAATGCTAGAGAATGTTACGTGATAGAGTGGAAGAATGCGTGCAATAAGGACACGGGCAAGGTTTTGCCCATGCCTTCTTGTGCCAAGATCGTTTTCGCATAGCAATCAGCGGTGTCTGGGCCTTGGCTCAAGCACCACTGCTGTCTTTCCAACGACCTCGATCCAAGGAAGGACGAAGAGCCCGAGTACAAAATGGCTACCCTGATTGAACCTACAGTGGACGTTCCAATTAACCCCAACGATCCATCAAGGGTACTAAAAATCGGATCGCAACTCCATCCTACAATAAAATAAGATCTTGTAAATTTCTTAAAGGCTAACTTAGACGTGTTTGTTTAGAATCACTTTGACATGAGGGGCATCGACCCCGCGATTGCTTGCCACCATCTGAGTCTTGATCTAACAATGCCTTCAGTCAAACATAAACGCCGCTTCTTAGGACCCGAAAGGTTCAAAGCACTCGAGGAGGAGGTAGACATCTACTCAACAACAACTTCATCCGCGAATCCGACTACCCCGAATGGGTCTCCAACCCATTTTTGGTCAAAAAAGACAATGGTAAATGGCGAACTTGTGTCGACTTCTCCAACTTAAACAAGGCATGTCCCAAGGACAGCTTCCCACTTCCGAAGATCGACCGACTTGTTGATTCAACCACTGAATAGAGCTATTATCTTTCATGGACACCTATTCGGGTTACAATCAGATTCCAATGTATCTTCACGACCAAGATCATACCTCTTTCATAACTTATTTCGGACTTTACTGTTATTGCGTCATGCCTTTCGGCCTCAAGAATGCAGGAGCCACTTATCAGCGAATGGTTAATCGCCTCTTCAAAAACCAAATCGGAAATTCTATGGAGGTATACGTGGACGATATACCGGTAAAATCCAAAGTATCAAGCGATCACGTTCGCGACCTTTCCAAAATGTTCGATGTCCTTCGTCAATATGACATGAATCTCAATCCCCTTAAGTGCTCCTTCGGAGTTGCCTAAGGAAAATTCTTGGGTTTCATCGCCAATTCCTGAGGCATCGAACTAACCCCGAAAAAATCAAAGCCATTCAGGATATTCAAGTCCCTCAGAACATCAAAGATGTCCAAAGTTTAAACGTAAAGGTCGCAGCTTTAAGTTGGTTTATCTCTAAGGCCACTGACAAATGCTTTTCTTCCTTGGATTTACTTCAAAAAGGGAAGCGCAACTTCAAATGGACCCTAGAATGTGTTTCCGCATTCGAGGACCTTCTGAATCACTTAGAGTGACCACCTGTCTTATCCAAGTCCATGGATAATGAGGACTTATACGTTTATTTAGTTGTTTCAATGCAGGCAATCGACATGCCACTGGTGCGTATCGAAGACCGTATCTGGCAAACCGTTTACTACATTAACAAAAGATTAACGGGGGCAGAAAAGAACTATCTGAAGCTCAAAAAATTGGCCTACTGACTACTAATCTCTTCCTGGAAGTTATGGTCATACTTCCAGTCTCACCCCATAAAGGTCTTCACCGACCAGCCGCTTCGACCTATCTTACAACGGCCTGAAGCATCACGGCGGCTACTGAAACGGAACATAGAGTTGAGTCAGTTCGAGATAACTTTCGTCCCCCGTCGCGCCATCCTTCGGCAGGCTTTTGCTGATTTCATAGTAGAGTTCACGACTCCGGAGGAATCATCCCCCGAAGATGCCGAAACCCCGAATCTCCAATGAAAATTATTTATTGATGGATCTTCCAACTATAAATCTTCTGGAGCCCCGGAGTAGTGCTCATCACTCCAAAGGGACGCTCGATATGCTATGCTTTGTAGCTCAATTTCCCTGCTACCAAAAATGACGCAAAATATGAAGCCTTAATAGCCGGACTCAAAATCGCAATTAAACTTAATTTGAAAACCATTCAGGTCTTTTCCGACTCATAGCTCATTGTGCGCCAGGTACAGGGAAAATTCCAAGCCTTGGGGGCACAACTTGCACTATATCTGACCCAGGTTCAAAAATTGCTCGCCAACTTCGACCACTTTCATCACGCATATTCCCTGATAACAAAATAAAAAGGCAGATTCATTAACCAAATTGGCATGCTCCGAGGATTCACAGCTTATGGGGTTCGCCCCAGTCAAAGTGCTCAATTCACCAAGCATTAAGCAAATGCAAATCGAGGTGGTCATGAGTGCCGAAACCAAACCTAAATCTTGGATGACCTCGATCAAGAATTATCTGCAATATGGAACCCTCCTGGGCATTACAAAGAAAGACGAGCGCTCACTCATCAATCAGCTCGCTACCTTCTCATGGATGGTGTACTCTACCGCAGAGGCTTCTCTGTCCTATTACTCAGATGTGTAGCCCATCATGATGCCAACCATGTTTTAACGGATGCACATGAAGGAGAGTGCGGCGACCACGCCAGGGGGCATAGCCTAGCAAGAAAGATCACCAGGCATGGCTATTATTGGCCAACCATCGATCAAGTCGCCGAAGATTATGCTCGCAAGTGCGATAAGTGTCAGCGCTTCTCAAAGATTCCAAGGGCCCCACCTAAAGAGTTGACGCAAATGGTCAGCCCTTGGTCGTTCATCATATGGGGAATCGACATCATTGCAACTCTTCCAATGGCAAGAGGTGGGGAACGTTATGCCATTGTCGCAGTTGATTATTTTACTAAATGGGTAGAGGTCGAAGCTCCCACCACAATAACCACCAAAAAATGATCACCTTTGTATTCCGTAATATTATCACCCGCTATGGAGTCCCTCAAGCCATCTTTTCTGACAACGGCACCAAGTTTGAGAGCACTGAATTCAGGGCCTTCTGTCAGCGGCACAAAATCGAAAAGTGATTCTCAGCGGTGGCTCATCCTCAAGCCAATGGGAAAGTCGAGGCTGTCAACAAAGTGATTAAATCCATCATCAAGAAGTGCCTAGAGAAAGCCGTAGGCATGTGGGCAGATGAACTCCCTCTAGCCCTATCGGACTACCAGACCACTCAAAAGTCAACAACCGGACATACTCCCTTCGCCCTTGCTTATGGTTCTAAAGCCATTATTCCGATTGAGCTAAGCTTCAGTCTCATCGAGTTACTTATTATGATCCAAAGACGAACCAAAACATACTTTTGGAGTCGCTTGATTTACTAGAGGAAAAGAGGAACAAAGCCGACCTCAGGGCTGCCGCCCAACGCCAACGAGTTGCCAGATACTTTAACTCTAGAGTCCGCCGCAAGGACCTCAACATCGCCGACCTCATCTTGAAACGAGTATTTCCTTCACCATAGGCCTCGCTCCTCGTTGGGAAGGCTTGTATTCCATACAACGAAAGCTCAGCGATGGAACTTTCAAACTCTCAACCGTGGATGGAGCTGAACTTCCAAAGGCGTGGAACAACAAACATATTCGCCTCTATTTTACATAACTTAGTGTAAGTTGCTTATGCTTTCCAACGGTATTTTATTTTCTTTCAATTCAAGGAATCGTAAAGGATATTGTTGCCAGAGTTATCAGTAGAAATGATGTTCAGTTTCCTATCTCCCTTCCATGTTTACTCTGTGCAAGACATGTTTGATTAATCTTGACAAAGGGCTTGTGTACAAACATTCGATTGTCGCACCGACACCTTGAGCACGGGATCCGGTGCTGCCATCCGAACCTCGAGCCAACATCGAGGGCAGACAACACTGGATACGATTGGCACCCCGAGCACGAGAGCTGGCAACGCTACTCGAGTCCCCGGCCCGCAATGCCACCAAGTATAAATAACTACTAACTCGAATGTTGGACCCGCACCAACACCGAAAATAAATCATTCCACGCCTAAGTTCTAGGACTTGGGACCACTTAACAGCCAACCTAGTGTGATGCAAACTTCTCACCTGTCTACGAGTGCCGGTCGAATCTCGGCGCAGCACCGAGACCGACCTTAAATCGTTTCCTCCCAGAAGCACTCGAGGCTTAGGTGCATCCCATGGCTACAATCGGACACTACGAGTTGATGATCTGGGCTTACTTCGGCGAATAAACGACGCATGCACTCATAACCCAAATGAACGACAGGAGAGCCCCACACCAGATGAATCGACGTTTTAGGCCTTCGCTCTACTTGGGTCTTACTCCGAGCAGCCCAAGACAGAAGGCGACTAGCCTGGTTTCGCAACTACGGTTTTTCCTGAGCTGAGGGAAATTTACTAAAATTAGTGAACTCTCTTGTCCCTCTGGAAACAACCCAGAGCATGACCTTTCATCACATTTATGTTAATTGTAACGATAAGTACGCTTGTGCAAGTATAAAACGCTGGAAAACAAAAGAAGAACATCTGAACACCCAACATAAATAGCGATTTTTACTAATTCACATTTCGTTTTCACACACACACTGAACTGGCTACATGTTTGATGTCTTACTTTTCTAATCACAGGGCGTACATGAAAACCACACTACGTCTTGAAAAACCAAAAGCGAGGGTCGTACTTGTGTAAACTATCGACTTACATAAGCAAAACGACGGTAACATCTAATATAGTTACTAACACTAATCATGCCTTTTCTTCCTGTGCTTATGCTTTTTCTTTGTAGACTCTGCACTCGACGACTCTCTCCCAAGCCAGGGCTCTTCTTTCCTGACCTTTTTCTCCTCGGCCCTTCTGAGGAGTTGCCGACTCGTGAGAAACCGAGAGGCGTCTCTCGTCTGCTCCATCGCCACACGAAATCTCTGTGATGTCGATCGTATGTGGCAATAGCTTGGGTGCGTTCGCCGCGGAAAGGGCCACCACAGTGTCCTCGTTTCCTAGCGCCTCCTTGGCTTCCCGCTTCACCTTCTCCTTCGCCTCCTTGGCGGCCCGTCTGTTAGCCAGCTTCTAGGACTTAAGCTTCGAGGCATAGTCAGCCTTGAGCTTCTTAAAAGTTTCGGTAGCCCTCTGCTGGGATTTGTCGTCCTCCTTCTTTTTCTGAGCCTCGTCGGCAACCTTCCTCCTCTCCGCCTCTTCGTCGGCCTTCCTCTGCTCAATCGTCTCAGTGACTCTATTCTCAGCATCCTGCTTAGCCTTCATTAGGGCTCTTACCTGGCAGCCTCATCTTGCCAATGCTTCTCCTCCACTCTTCACACTTGGCTATAATCCGGCCTTATAAATCATCCACCAAGTCCTGCATCGAGGGCACATCAGCGTCCATTGGACCCATCACATGAGCACTTTGACCATCTACTACTTCCCCTTCCTCTATGAAGCACTCATGAATGCTGGACCCCGGCCTTATGTCTGAAAAAAGTATCCAGCTGACCACCACCCACTCCGACCTGAATTCTTTGCGGTCCTGGTCTGGGTTCCGTTGTCTGTGGAATCATGGGGGAAAAGCCCGGTGTCATGGTAGATACGGGAAGGACTGCATAGTAAAAATACGACCTTTTAGTCCGTAAATTCGGTACTAACCCCATCTTCGAAAATACACGATAACGGGAATTTACCTCCAGTCAGGGATGGTGCAGGTAGGATGGGAAGTGTGCTCGTCATAGAAGAAAGAGCGAGTCCGGTCTATCTTAGCTCTGGATACTCGGGATAGTACTCAGTTGACGCCCGAGCTAAGGCTGCAGGCTCACTTGCCATGGCAGATTCAGGGGCCAATGGTCGATAAGAGCTCCTTTCAGCGAATGCCTCTGCTAGCACCACACTCTCAGTCATGGCGGACTACCCTTTCTCAGTAGTAAGCCTCGCCAGCCGCTCCCTCTCATCATCCGCTAGCAACAACTTCTTCCCCTCCTCTAGCTTTTCGTGCTCCTCAACAGTCAGGAGGTCAATCGTAACCCGGCATTCATCCAAAGTCCCCACATCCACCTGTCGCAAATGAGCTTCAGAAGCCACCAGCCTCTCCCAAGTCCGGGATAACTCTCGGGAACAGTCCTCGAGCCGCGAAAGTCTGCGGAACTTCAAAACTTTGGCAAACATGTCCCATATATGCTCCATCAAGGACTCCTCAACACGAGACTCTGTAGCCTCAAGCTCCCCTCTTAACTGCTCCACCTCTGTTATGTGCTCGGCTTTAAGTCCATCAACCATGCTCAACACATCTCTATTGCTGGCCTCGACATCCTCCTTTGCCTTTATCATCTCCTCTATTTTCCCCCACAGCCTTCAGCTTCTCATTCTCCTCCCTTAAGGCGGCATTATCATTCTAGAGATGCGTCACTCGCTCATGGTCCTTCTCCAACTCTGTACACGCTTTAAACAGCTTGGCGTGGTCCCTTTTTAGGGTCGTATTCTTGGTGTTTAAATTAGCTATAGTCTCCTTGAAAGTTGAGCGGGAATGCTCTTCTTCGTTGTTTTGGACCTCATACTCACACTTCATATCCGCTGCAACAATGAGACTTATAAGTCAGTGTTTAAAGGTACAAGGATGCATGGAAAAATACTAACGACGCAAGAAGGAAACCTACCTATTTCCTTCTCCATGTTACCGACGGTGGTCTTCTTGCCATCGATGGTCAACCTCTAGTTAATGAGTTCCAGATTTTTCTTCTTGACCAGTGCCAAGAGATGATAGGAATACCTAAGAAGCTCATCCACTTGATGATAGGCGGCCCTTACTCGCATCCATGTCTTCCCCGACTCCCGGACATGGGTTGGCAGGAGATCAAGGAGGAATATCAGATCGTCAAAGTAATGATGCGGGAAATTCTGCTTCAGTGACTCCTTCCTTACATAAATGGAAAGCTTTGGCCCTTTGGGCACTACTATATCTTGTGTCCTCATTGTAATCGTTCTTGTCATCCTCACGTGGCTGATCGATGTTTCTTTTCCCTTAGAAGTTTGGGTAGGGGCCGAAGGCGCTGTGTGCGGGGGAACCGTCGATGACAAGTGCCTTGATCCCCCTAAGTTAAGTTGGGAATCTCCCGCAGATACACGGATTGGAGGAGAAGGAGGAGGAGTTCAAGATCGTCTGGATCGATCCCTACCTCAGTGTTCCCTGCTACGATCCAGCGGGGGTGGAGTGTCACTATATAAGCTAGCTCCTCTGCTAAAGCCGTCAAGAAAAGTATTCCAAGATTATCGATGGCTTCCATGTCCATAACCTCGCCCTCCGCGTCCTCTAGGCATGACACCTGTCAAAGAAGCGATTCAAAGTCAGATAATTCGCACACTCAGACGAGCCTTTATGTTATGCAGTGTTTATGAGTGTATTTCCTAAGTGTTCTCTCGACATACCAGAATGTGGTCCGCTCAAAGGTGTCAACCCCTTTGTAGCAAGAGATAGCTCTTTTATGCTTGCCGTACCCGGCCACGGAGACAGTTCTAGATCAAGTTTATTAAGGCCATCAAACTGGCCCTCTTCCTCGAGTGAGGCGGTGGTCCCATAGGAAGTCATTGGAGACAATGGCCTATTCGATTCCCCTACCCCGCCTCTCCTGCCGGAGGCAGGACTGGAACGCTCAACAGACCCTCATCTCCAGCCACGGACTCCTTACCACGAGCTTCATCTCTACCGACATATCCTGGGATCTTGGCGGCCATTTGCGGTTCTAGCCCAACAGGCGGCATCTTTCTCTTCTGACCAGGCACATCTTGATCTTTTTCCACTTTTTCCTTTGACCTGCTGCTCGCAACCGCATGCCTAATTATAGCCTGATCATCGGGGAGCAGCCCTGCGCGGCGAAGGCACTCCTGACTTGTCACGGTGTCGTTTTTGCGAAACTTCGCTGGGATCTCCCGTAGGGAATCAAGGCGTTGCTAATACTTGGTGCCTGTGGAAGCCTCAGGATTTCCTATCATGATTAAGACAGAATTGACTATGAGACAGCGAACCCAAAAACTTTATAGTGGGACGTGAAATTCAAAAAGTACTTACTTCCTTTTATCCATCTCCTTGAATATCCAGGAGGTCAGCGCATGAAGAACCACTCGTGCTTGAATACTGACAGCCTGGGCCACTTCCCGACAAAGAATTTTGTGGCAAACGATGCTTCCAGGAACCACTGGGAGGGCGATATATTAACCCTTCTCTTGAGTTAGAAAAAGTATCGAATATCCTCTTCGGTAGGCTCCGAATGAAAATACTCTAGATAGAGAACATAGGTGCTTAGAAGTGAGAAATATGCCTTCGGATGTAGTTGCGACGGGGAAATACGAAAATAGCATAACATGTCCCGAATAAAGTCATTAATCGGGGGCACGCATCCAGCCATGCATACTTGTCGGTTCCAAGAAGTCAAACCCTCGAGCGGTGCATGAGCCCTACCTCCATCTCCTGGCACATGGGCCTGACCCGCAGGAATCTTGAATCGCAGAGCCATTTTCTTGATTGTCGTAGCATCCATGTGTGATGGCACCAAATCTACCGAGCTCTAAAAAATAACTACATCGGGTAGCATATCAGGGGCCACTAAAGCCGTCGGCGCATCCCCTCCGATAATGTACATATGTTCATTCTCTTCATATACAACCAGAGAATGTTGCTTTTCAGTTTGTTCTCTATGTTCGAACACTTCGACCAAGCTTTCCATTTGGGAAGGAGTGGATGTTTCAGTAGTCTTAAACTCGTTGCCCGTCAAGCTAGCATTGCTAGTAGAATCAGAAGTGTGCAACGATGGCGAGGAAGACTCAGCTTCCGAAGTTTTTTCGGTCATTGATCTTGTCTGCATTTCTAACTATACTTTAACACACTAGTGTTAGATGTCATAGTTGAATAACCTATACCCTTTGTGTCGGTGTAAGCTAACGCGTGTGTGCAGTGTCATATAGAATCAAGATATGCAAAATAAGTTCAAAACAGTCAAACGGTTCAGTCCCAATTTAAATTTATGCTCTATCCTATGTGAAGAGTCAGGTCCTCGACCATAACACTATTAGTCTGTGCAGTAATACAATCATACAAGAAATGTAAAAGAGCGAAGGATCGGAGCGATGGGCCCAAACGCGAAATTGCACCCCGTTCGAGGACCGGAGACTCAAAACAGTGTTTCGAGGTTCGAAGGCTCGAACCCTTCTTAGGAGTTTGAACGCTCGAACCCGAGCGGGGTCTGAACGCTCGAACCCTCCACGGGCTTCGAATGGTCAAACCCTGTCGGGGTTCGAATGCTTAGACCTCGTCAGGGTTCGAACGCTCGAACTCTATCGAGGTTCGAGGACTCGAACTCCACAGGGTTCGAACGATCGAAGCGCCCCATGGTTATAGGCTCTCCTGCGGTGCTCGCCTCCCCCAACGCCTTCCTCTCCTCCGCACGCGCCCCCAGAACCCTCGAGACCTACCTATTTATCATTTGAATTTTTATATAGAAAACTTGGGGCTCGAGTATTAATGGCGGTTGTTCGAAAAGCAAGAAGGAGGAAATAAAATTGGAGGAGGGGCTTATTTATAAGGATAAGGGGATATAACCCTTCATGTTCCCACCTTTTTGTATCCTGGGGGATACGAAATTTCGTACCCCATCAGGGTACGAGATGGGTACGAAATTTCATGCCCGGGCCAGGGGTACGAAAATTCGTACTTATACCAAGATACGACAAAAAAAGGAATGAAGACGACAATGCGCTCTCGTATACGTGTTCTGTACACATGCATACCAATCGCCACAAGCACGCAAAGGCGATACGACGTGCATACTCGACGACATAAACGCACCGTTGCGTCGACACTAACATCTATTTTCTCAAGTTTACAGGAAAAGTCGATGACTCGACTACCACTCCAACTAACACAAAGCACATCATGCCAAGACAAGACGTACTTTGGGGGGGCAAATATTAACCGACTTTTTGGTCTGGTTCTCAAAAGTACACAGGACACACTCGACTCAACGTATCACGTGAAGCTAAAGCCGAGGGTTTCGCCAAGGAGTAAAGGAGACGAACCTAGAAGGGATCGCGCCGGCGAAAACCTCGCCGCTCTCCTAGAATATCGCCAAACCAAGACCTTGAACCCCTAAGAGTCGCGAATCTAAGTCTCGAACCTCTAGCCCCCACTAACATAGTCTTCGTACCCCTCTGGGTACTAATTTCATACAACTAAGGGGTATGAAATTCATACCCAACAGGCTATGAGATTCGTACCCCTCGGGGTACGAATTTCGTAACCCTAAGGGGTACGAGATTCGTACCCAACGGCTATGAAATCATACCACTATGGGATACGAATTTCATACCACAAGGGGTACGAAATTCGTACCCAAGGAGGGGTACAAAGTCTATGTTCGTGTATGCTAGGGGGGTCGAAATTCCGGAGGCCGCTACAGGGGATTTGAAATTCGCTGGTGTGGTCCCCTACTTCTACCTACTCCTACCTACTCCCACCTAACAACTCCACTATAATTACCCCTTGGTCTCACACTTCAAAGGGGTTGGAATTTGGTGACTTGACATCTCTTGAGAGCTCCAAGTAGTCTCATTAATAACATCTCCACTTTGAGGAGGAAGGAGGGAAATATTGTCTTTTTCCTAATATTTGAGTATATGATAATTATGATATCATATAACGTAGAAATGCATGTAAAGGGATGTCATGAGATGTTCTCCACCTTGTAACTCTTTGTTATTAATAATATTCCAACGACTATTCAAAGTGGACGTAGGTCTCTCACGAGGCCGAACCGCTATAAATCTCTCATGTTATTTATTGCTTTCCGCACTTACTTTCACGACCGAAAATATAATTCCTAAGTAATTGGAATCTTCGGTGCTTACGACATTTTTTTCCATCAACATGTTCCCTTTTTATTATAGTTTTACAACATATATCCAAATAGCACCAATTTTATTCAATTATTCCAATTCAATCAACTTTCCCAAATGTGCACATAATAAAGGATAATAATAAGCCATATGTAATTAGGCATATCAATTTATGCCCAAATCAATCGTATATTTAGGCATAATCAGGCATAACCACAAATAAACAGTAAAATTCCGATGAAGAACAGGGGATAGAAGACTGAGAATAATTTACAGTAATCTGAATATTAATTGAATAAAAACTGTAAGAAAAGACAAAAAATTACAGAAACTACTTACAGGAAGAAATTACATAAAACGGGAATACACATAAATAATAAATAACTATAAGCAAAAGAACTATAAATAAAACTACAAGTATTATTATTCCTATTTAAAACAAAACTAAATCAAAAATCTAAATAATCATAAAAACTCACCAAAACTTTCTTAGATGTGAATCCAGTGGAACCTCCCCCAGAAGAAAATAATTTAATTTTATCTTAACCCCTAAAATTTAGATTAAGGTGGCCTATCTTCAAAAAGAAGATTAGCCTAAAAATTTAGAACTAGGGTGGCATGTTTCAGAAGAAGACTAGCCTAGGTAGGGAAGAGATGTGTAGTGAGGAAAAGGGAAAGGGTTGGGGGTTTATTTATAGGTGCAGCTAAAGACCCTTAGTCGTCAGATTTAGGCTTTAAATATGAACCGTTGTGCCCTTGGGTCAATTCGGATTAAACAAATCAGCCTATTAAAACAAGTAACATTAGCATAAAAATCATGAAATAAATCTTCACCATTCGCTGTATTTCGTGCCGACCACGAAAACACGCTGAGCACGATTGGGTCGACCTAGCTACCACATGGGTTGACCTAGGTGAAATCGGGGTTGGCAGATGTTGTATTTTTCTATTAAATTTCTGATTTGAATTCAAACTTTCGAATGGCCATAACTCCTTCGTTTTAAGTCCATTAGTCACAAACCAAAAATGTATCTGAGCCAGAAAATTGTAAAGGAATCAATGGCGCAATCCCTATTGCCAAATTCTCATTATTGTTATTTTACTTTATTCTTTTATTAATCAATTTTTTGATTAGTTACTTTTTGTTAAAATTTTGGTTGTTATAATATGCATTATGTTAATGATATGTTAGTATTTGAGACTGATATGTCGAGTATTAAGGGGACAAAATGGCTGATATTTTCTTGTTTTGACTTGAAAGGTATGGTGGAAGCAAAAGTGATTTTAGGAATAAAATCATAAGAACATCAGAAGAGTTGGACATTTCCTAATCTCAATGCATAAAGAAGATTTGATAAATTTAATTGTAAACCTGTTAGCATTCCATTTGACGAAAATGTGTGGTTATACTTTATTATTGATATGGCAAAGATTAACTTGGATATGCTGAAGTTATCGGTAGTTTAATGTATATCATGACATGTACAAGACCAGATATTGCCTGTATTGTTGACAAAATAAGTGAATGTACCAATAACCCTAGTCATATTCACTCTCTATGCACATAATTTTAAGATATTTAAAGGGAATCATGGACTATGATATATTATACAATGAATTTTCAAATGTAATGAAAGAATACATAGACGACAACAAGAACACTGAAGAAATATTAATAGTATATCAACTAGTGTATGGATATTCACTTTTGGTGGTATAACAATATGTACTGCGGATTCTGCCATGATGGACGAATTTATAACACTAGCTTCTTCCAGTAAAGAAATGGAATGATTAGGAAATTTAGCCACTTTAGTGATTTCAGCGTGGCTAAAATCAGTTCCTCTGATATTTGTGCATTAGGATAATCAAGAAACACTATCACGAGAGTACAACGAGGTTTCTAGCGGAAAATATGGACATATTGCCTTGTAATATAGTGTGGCGAGGCCAGTGTTTTAAATCTCGAAAATATTGCTTGACATCTCGCTTTGGGCTCCTCCCGAAATGAAACAACAAATATTATTATAAATCTTGTTCCGATTATATTGTCCGTGATATTGCAATATCGATCGATATATCAACTGAAACGAGATACTAAAATATTGTCTGAGATCTTGATTTTTTTTTTTTTTTAGGTAAAGTTTAAAACCGTGCCTAAATAATAACAACAATTAAAAAAAAAACTCAAATCTAGTCACGACAATCTCCTTCTATTTTGTATTTTGCAAGTCAAACGATCAGATTATATATTCATATATGTTGTACAATGCTTATGATTTCATATTCATCATTTTTAACTTTATTTATAAAATTATGTATTTTATGTTCTGCTTATGTTGCATCTTTTAATGTTTTGGATATCTTTTATGTTCTTTGTCTAACAATAATTCATGTTCATGAATCTTAAGTTGTAAGCACTATTCTATTTTGTATTGTGTTATTTTTTTATTTTATTTTAAGCATATAATGATTTATGAATATGAATGTTCTTTCGTAAATTAAAAACTATGAAGTCATTTTGCAACCCAAGTCTAAATTATTAATTTTATAATAGCATCCATGAAAACTATACTGCAAAAATATTAGTTTGTAACATAGCATATATCGCGAGATTGTTCCAATATGTGCTTTCAGAGTCGAGATGGAAATCCGAGACAAACCCCCCGATTTAAACTCATCTCATCTGAGATTTCTCCCGATACGAAATCAAGTCTCTAGAATCGTCAAGACGAAACACGATGGATATTCAAGATTTAAATCCTTAGGCGAGGCTAACGCTTATTGACAAGTCAATTACCATATATTTCGTTATATCCAAGCAAAACTTTCCTGATGCATCTGCACAAGAACTTGCAACGGATTTGTGTTAAATATATCAAAAGGAACGAGTTTAAAGCCAACATAGAAATCATTTATGACGTAAACTCAGTCTAATAATATTCGTTATATTAAGTTCAATGATCGACATAGATTGTAATTTGAAGCACTATAATACCAGCACTTGCTACCTCATTTACAAGAGGGTAAAAACAAAAAACAAAAAAAAGCGCTATTTGACAACCAAGCTACGGGCTACGTGTGAAGTGCAGTGCAAAGCTGATTACGTGAATTCTGGAAAAGAATCATGCAACGAAGGGGTGGTACAGTTGTGCTTTTGATGATGAGTTGGCTGTGCTCTACGACCGCCGTAAATGTTAAATCACCAGTGCCAACTGTCGAAACAGTGAGGACAGGTGTCGATATCTTAATGGGTCCCGAAGGCCTGCTTCGAATCTGCAAATCAATGAATCATTTCACGTCAGCCTTTCTGTTTTTATTGGGTAATCGATGTAACGGGACTTGCAGAGTGTGTACGCGCGCGCCTCTCTAACATCTAATCCGTTAGTCTCACTGTTCATGCGTGCGGCCCCATTTCTAGTTTACAAAAATAAAAATGAAATTTTAGATTTTCTAATAATAACATTATTATTATGGATTGAACTATGAATGTAGTTGAATGTTTGTGCAGTGAATAACGTAGAAAAGTTAAATTTTTATCATTATTGGTTGAATAATTTAGTTTATGTTTAAAAATGCCAAAATATAGCAAATTAAAATAAACAAACAAAATTTAAAGAATGAACAATTCACTAATTAGAACTTCTGAGGAGAAGTGAGAAGATAAAGAATACATTTTATGAGTCGTGGTTATTACATTGTTTTGTGTAGCTTGAAAACGAAGCACTGAAAGTAGGTTCATTTTGGATAATTCTATTAGAAGCCAAGGTTTCAGTAAATTAACAAAATAATAGTCCTAATTATATTATATTATGTCGGAGTAAAAAGAATAAAATCATTTTAAAAACATTTATTTACTTAGCTTATGGCGTATCAAGATAAAAAGGTAATTCAAGTCATGTCTCAAACAATACAGTAAAATAAAAGTGTAGTGACTGACATATGACGTGGTCAATACAAGCCCTTAACAACTTATAGAACTAGTTTACAACATGGGAATTTTAATTTAAAATCAATTGTCATTAGCTATTAAACTTTCCCAGTGGTTAGAAGCTCGAATCTCATGATCGTCTCATTTGGTATTTAAACATATATCCAGCTGAAATTATGTAAGTAATGGATAGCCAGTCAGGATTCGTCCAACTATTTAGGTCCATGATCCCTTCACTCGATCTCTAGATGATAGGATTCCTTTCCACCGACACCGGATCCCCTTGGCTTAGACAACCACACGAGCGTCTACATCAAGTTTCACAGTCACTACGCCTGTTGATATTGATCCCGTTTACTTGAATGCATGTTTAGCCAGTTAACTTTCCCAAATCAAACTTATTCTTGTTCGACTTCACCTCCTTTTCATTTCAAATCATTATTTTTGATCCACTCGATCATGACAAAAATTTCGATCCTATCAAACCTCTTTCAAACGTTCATGGTCTACGATTGAAGTTGTCCCCAACCTCACCCGCGGAGCATCTAGTCGTTCATTCCCCTGAAAAGTCCATTTTCTTCCCAAATCCAACTCCGTTGCATTCTTCTATTTAAGAATAACATTCAGATCTGCTACATAGTTGCGCCGTCTACCATTAACACCGCTTTTCTCCTCCTTTGATCCCATTCCAAAAAAATGACCATCGCCAAACTCTGCATGTTCGCCAACGCCTTGCTCGCCATAACCACGAGCGCGACTAAGTCCTCTACGCGCATCCGACGCTTCAGCATTGATCTTGGCAGAACGAAATAAATCTGCCCCAGTTTAATCTTATCGTTCAATCTCACTTCCTTCAGATGTTCGTTGAACTCCATTTCTTCCGCGTCACAGACGAAGTAATCAGATTTGTTATCGAGGAATGTGGAAACCTTGATACTGATGGTCGTATTCACAGATGTCACCGTTGGACGTAATCACTTTCGTCGTCGGTGTGGGTCCAACTGTCGTGGTTTCGCATGATGCGCAAATGCCCATTTTGGGTTTGTGATTTCTGTAAGAAATTTGATTGAGGGTGTATTTTTTTTGTAAATTGCGATGAGAGATGATGATTTGTGATTCTTGGTTTGGTTGATCGGGACAAGAGGAGTTTTTATAGATGAAGCGCCAGAGCGAGAGCCAAAGCAACGTAGATGTTTGATTTGAGAAAGCTAACCGGCTAAACAGGTATTTAGGTAAACGGAATCAATATGGGAAGAGACCCCTCCAATACTTGGGATTAACTAAAAATAATCCAAACTCTACATTAATATGGGAAAATATATGATCTTCGGATTAATGGTGTCAGTTTTTCCTAATATATTGTATACTATCTAAAAATTGCTTATATGACTTATATCCAAGCTTTTGCTCGCTATTTCATTTTTACTTTTGATTTCACAAATAGATGGAAAAAAGGGGGAAAATCAACTATGTTTGGAGTATATCAATTTCCATATTCTCTTACCACGTGAGAATAAAAAAAATTTGCATAAAAAAGTATGACCACTGTGCCCATTTAGGGAATCAACACATAATTATGCTTCATGCTCATCTCCTGCATCTAAATGCTTTTTAGCACATAACAAGCATGTAACGGTCCAAACCCTAACGGGTTCGGATTTTTCGTGAAATGCTAAAATCCAAGTCCACTGAAGCTCGAGCTGGGTATCTTATATACTGCAAATATGAAAAAATAAATATAACAGGGCACAAATAATAATCTCACAGTGGAAGTGATTAAAATGCAAAATTAATTATAATACTTACTAAAATGTTAAGCTTTTTTAAACATGGGTCTCTAAGCCAAATAATCTTTGCATGTTACCTAACATGTGGATTGTTATGAGGAGGGGATCATAACGAAAGTTTTACTAAATCGACAAATTATGAACTTATATGTTTAACATTTCGTATACCGTTTTATTGCCATTTTAATTTTATTAGGTTATTTAGGTATACGACACTCTCACCTCCGTGTGTACTCTGTATTCATCCACTCCTTAGTAGACCAAACCCAATAATACATATATGTGTAACAATATACCCAATCGACCGTCGAGATTCTAGTACTACCCGTAGTACCCTTTGTATCCTCCTTGATAGGATTTGTCATCTTGCTATGAAATAGTACTCCAGCTACATCTGTAAAGGATAACTTCATGAGGCCTGCGATACAGTTGCTCCATCGTCTGATAAGACAATGTGAAAACGCACCCGCATCAGCTCGCGCCAATTCTCGGGAATCTACAATATATTGTGCTTGTATCAGACGTCTGTATACAGACTCTAGAAAATTTTCAAACTCAGCACAGACATCTGACCGTTAAGGACAGACATCTGTCATTGACTTCAGAAAAATATACAGAGTATAGAGAAGACGTTTGTTATAGGACTCAGACGTCTTCCCTAAGTGACAACTTGTTTTCTTGAAAGGGTTTAGACAATAATTTAGGCGTTCGTTCGTCGTCACAATCCTCTTTTCATTCTCCTACAACACCACCTCTTCCTCCAACTACTCATCAATATTTGCTAGGTCCATGTACAACCTTGGAACACTTTGAGGAACATGCACCCGGGAAGGAACCACAGGATCCTGCAAATGCGCAATAAGAAGAAGAGGAATAGGAAGAAGTGAGTTAATGGCCTTCGGAGGACGCACCCCATTACGATCGTTATCAGTCTTTGAAGGTTTGTCAATTAAAACAAATACTAAATATTATGATGAGTCACAATGGATGAACTACGCGTACAATGATTAATCTTTCAACCTATGGAGCACCAGTTCATAACTACCTTCTTTATTTTATAACCTTATTAACACTACTTTAAAACAACTTTAATTTGATTGTCTGTAATACTTAACTTGTAACAACTCTGTGACACTTGTGTGTTGTGTTGTGGCTTGGTTTTCTCTATATTATATATTATGCTTTTTGATAATGCCAAAGGGGGAGATAAAATATAGGGCTCATCAATTTAGGGGGAGTATTTATATAGTTGTGATTGTATAGTTATCATCATCAAAAAGGGGGGAGAATGTTAGATCCTCCGATTCATGATTTTAATGACAACAACTATTGTTGACGTCAAAAGTTGGCCATTAGTGACATTCACCTCCCAATCGAGTGAAGAGCACACGAATAAAAATCACAAAGTGCAATAAAGTAAAGAAAACATGGAACATGCAAGACTTTTTATAGTGGTTCGGCCAGAGAGGGTGCTTATGTCCACTTTATATGTATTGATTTTCTTTTGATTACAAGTACAATACTTTTTCTATTTGAGAAAAGAAGAAGAGTTGGCTATTTTGAGAGTTAGCCGTGAAGAAGTTTTTATCTTGGAGGAAACCAAAAGTTGAAGTAGCGAAAAAGAGCCTCCTTTCCATTTTCAATATGGATGTTTTTATAGGTCAAGAAGTGGGCTGAGCGAGCTGCCATATGGCTTGCCTCTTTTGCGGAGCTCGGACATGTGGAGCTCGATTATTGGAAGTAGTTGTGGTAGTGGGACCCGATCTACTGTTGATAAATAGTATCCTCGATTTTTTTTGCTTACATGGCACTCGAGATGAAGTGTATCAAAAGTAGAGCTTTGTCCGAAAGTGGTTGACCGCCTTTAATGCCTTGAGAATCAGGCCGAGTATTGAATTACTGTGTTGGATATTTCCACGTAGATCCAGAGATATCTGGTCGATCCGAATTTTAAGGAACCGCTTGACTCGGTCAATCTGGGAGAGCGATTGTGCCGGGGCACGAGATGCTGCTGCTCAAAGAAAATCAGCTCGAGCCAAGTTTTTCCTGGACTTTCTGAAGTATAGTTTTTTCTATCGATCGACCGGCCGATACTAAAAAATGAGCTTCTTGACATTGGGCTTCGATCCGTTGAACCGCGATAACTTTTGCTACAAAATTGGTCAACACTTTGACCCTCAGAATACATCTTTCTTGGTAAAGGAGGTGTGTTCTGAACCTCGTATCGAAGTCCAATGCGTGGCTACTGATGGTTGCGTTGAACCATATTAAGGCCAGAAATCCGACGATCCTGGTGGTTGTATTAATACCAGAAAACCGACGATTTAAGCAGATCGTATTAAGGTCAGAAAACCAACAACCATCGAGGACCATATTAAGGCCGAGAAAGTAATTGTTAACTTCAGTCGTGAGATTCAACATCTGCTAAGAATGTACGGGCCATTCTCGATCTAGAGAAGGCTTTGGTCTTGATTGGGCGAGTATTAATCATACTCGGCTTGAAGATATGGGCGAGCAACTATCACACATGTCTTAGAAAGGTGGCAAGTATTATCTATACTCGGCTTACAGAGATGGCGAATCTTATCCATACTCGGCTTACAGAGATGGTGAGTATTATCCATACTTGGCTTATGGAAAGTGTTGATTATGCTCGACTTATGTAAGATCATTTGTGAAGTTCAACAAGTGAAGAGTGCACTCTGTTCAAAGAAGGGGCGAGTATAATCCATACTCAGTTTAAAGAAATCTGACCATACTCGGCTTAAGGAGTAGGTTTAGTTATGGGGGCAGGCTTTGGTCGTGCGTTATGGACGATGGCTTAACACTGACCATATTCGAGTTGGTGAGCGTCAGTTATTCTTTTTCGGGGCTTTTCCTCTTCCTTTATTATGTCCATGGGTGTTGGATGGACCTCCTTTTTGGTGGCAAGGAATCGAGGCTCTCCATCTCAATGCTGGCGTCTTCTTGTCGGAGGAACCGCTCGGCTTCTACATAGAAATCTTCGATATCCTTGGGGGGATCTCTGGTCAAAGAGATTCTGATCGGTTCTAGACACCTGCGTTGGTGGCCGTAAGCACCGTCGATGGCTCGGGTCGATCGACTGATGCTACGGCCGTGTTGAACCTTTTGGGGAAAAATCGAAGTGTCTCTCCCGGTCATTGCTTGATGGAGGTCAGGAACATGACACTCTTCGGTCGGAAGATGTGAACTCTGAACTGCTTGATGAAGCGGGTGACCAGCGTGTTCCAACTACTGATCGACTCTGTTGTTATCTACCGAAACCACCTGCCGGCTATATCTGTGAGAAAAAGCAGGAAGCACTTGGCCATAACATTGGTCGATGTAGAAAGTACTTCCATATGACGCATGTATCGCATGAGGTGGATGGCCAGGTCGGTCCGACCATTGTAGGGTCCAATGGCTGGGAACTTGAAGTTCGTAGGATTGCGAGAGTTTCTAATTTCCCTGGTGAAGGAGCTGCGGTGAATGTTATCTATATCCTGCTGAGAAGAAATACCCCAGTTGAAGCGTTGGATAATGCTTGCAAGCTGGCTTCCATCTCCGAGGAGTCGCTGCCATGAATCTTGCTTTGCATTCGGGAGAGCTCCAGCACTGGGGTCCAACGAAAGCATGCTAGGAAGGGTGGTCGTTGGTTAGGCTCGACCTTCGAGAGTTGAATGAAGGTGAGGGCGAGGGTGAGCCCCGGTTGGTGGTTCTGGACAGAATGACGCCTCTTGAACCTGATGAGAATTGGACTGGGCCATACCCATGACAGAAGGTCCGAGCTAATCCAGCATAGCATGTGATGTTCGGGGCTCAGTGTTGCCCCCGGTCGGGGCGACGTTAGAGGGATCTATGGCAGTGTTTTCCTCCGCCATGTTGAGAACCGGTATGGTAGAGCGGTCCCCTGGTTCGAAGGGAAGGCTCCACCAGCTCTTTGGTGGAGGAGAGGTGGCATAAGACGAGTCTTCTGCAAGATGCTGGGTTGTAATGGGAATGACATTGATTCTGATCGGCCCAGCGGTTGCTCGACTGGTCCGGGGGGGTCAAGTTGGTCCCTGGAGTGAAGGTAATTCGGTCGAACGACCTAGATCTTGATCACGGGCCTCCTGTGAATTTTCAGCTGCGGCTGCGCTAGTTGCTGGAAGTGACGCACCTGGCTGTAGTTGGTTAGGAAGTGAAACAGATTCAGGAGGAAGCAAAGGTGCGACCCGATCTAGGGCTTGGATTTTCACAGACCGAAGATCAGTTATTACCCTAGTCCTGGTCGGTGGAGGAATTGATGTTGAAGCGTTAAATCCCATCTCCATCCGGCTGAGAAGGTGATCCATCAACTGTTGTTGTCGTTCGAGGAGTTTACCCTAAGATGTCATCTGGCCTCTGAACTCGGCCAGAATGTTGTTCATATCGTCCCTGGTAAGATATCAGGACATGTCTTCATGAGAGGAGGCTTCCAGGCTTTCTTCTAAAGCGGTTGCCTCGGCTGAATCAATGTTTGCAGGGAGGGAAAATGTTGCATCTTTCTTCCATTTGTTCTCCATGAATCGAAACTTACTGAAGGTCGCAGGGTATGTCGGTGCATTCCCCCTTTCTGGCGCGCCAAAGTGTTGACATCAAAATTTTGTCACTAGTGATAGTCAATCCACAATCGAGTGAAGAGCACATGAATAACAATCACAGAGTGCAATAAAGTAAAGAAAACAGGGAACACACAAAACTTTTTATAGTGGTTTGGCAGAGAGGGTGCCTATGTCCACTTTATACATATTGGTTTTCTTTTGATTACAAGTACAATGCTTTTTCTATTTGAGAAAAGAAGAAGAGTTCACTATTTTGAGAGTTAGCCGTGAAGATGTTTTTATCTTGGAGGAAACCAAAAGTTGAGGTGGCGAAAAAAAGCCTCCTTTCCATTTTCTGTATGGATGTATTTATAGGTGAAGAAGTAAGCTGAGCGGGCCGTCACATGGCTAGCCTCTTTTGCGGAGCTCGGACACATGGAGCTTGATCATTGGAAGTAGTTATGGCGGTGGGACCCAGTCCACTGTTGATTAATAGTATTCTCGAAAATTGTGGCTTACATGGCACTCGAGATGAGGTGTAGTGGAGTTTTGTCCGGAAGTGGTTGACCGCCTTCAATGCCTTGAGAATCGGGCCGAGTATTGAATGACTCAGCTGGATATTTCCATTTAGATCCAGAGATATCTGGTTAATCCGAATTTTAAGGAAGCACTTGACTGGGTCAGTCTGGGAGAGAGATTGTGTCGAGGCACGAGATGCTGCTGCTCGAAGAAAATCAATTCGAGCCAAATCTTTCCTGGACTTTCTGAAGTACAGTTTGTTCTATCAGTCAATCAACCGACACTAAAAAATGAGCTTCTTAACATTGGGATTCGATCCGTTGAACCATGACAGCTTTTTCCAGAAAGTTGGTCGACAACTATACGATCATAATATACAACATATATACAATATCTCTATTTGAAGGAGATATACATATGCAGAAATATCATTGATGATTTGAAGAGATATACAAGAAGCATGTACAAGAGCTACGTAGTAGGATAGTACTTTGTATAATAGTAGATATAAGACATATAATCTCCTTGAATAAATATATTTTAATAAGTTTATCAGAAAAACAGAATTGTCCATGTATTAGACATCCGTATGATAAGATCAAACGTCTATATATAGACTCTGGAAATTTTGAAGGTTCAGCACGGACGTTTGACCTTAAGGACAGACATCTATCACTAACTTTGGGAAAATATATTGAGTATAGAATAAACGTCTCAGATGTCTATTCTGAGTGATGGCCTGTTTTCCTAAAAGGATTTCTTCCAAAATCAAAAGACACGACTATTTCTTTAAACCCTAGTTCCTATTTATAACCGGTTACAACTTTTCAATTGAAGACTTTTCGGTCTAAAAGCAATATCTTTTCAATAAAACTCTTCAATCTCTCTCTTATATATATATATATATATATATATATATATATATATATATATATATATATATATATATATATATCGAAAATAAAAGAGTTTATTCATCAGATCTCTCTATAACTCTCTACTACTCTTTATACTCTTGCAATCTACCCTTTACTCAAAAGCACACTTATTCTTTTGATAAAAAAGCACTTTAACTCAAATATTTACTCAAGGAGATTATAGAGAATCTTTGAAAGCATTCAGTCAAAATCAATATTGTATAGAACACAAGCTTGTTAAAGGAAACTGCACTTATACACGCCTATTCCTCCGGGTAAAGAGAGGGTTGTTTTTGATAGTTAGAAACCAGAAGCGGAGCTTCAGGACTAGATGTAGGACAGGAGGACCGAACCAGGATAAAATATTGGTATGATCATTCTTTACTTTACTTATGCATTTTTAGCGTTCATAGTAACTATACTTGCTTAATTTGATACACACGACCCATATAAGCACTTTCATGTACCACCCAATGCCTACATTAAGGACTTACATGTAATCACAATGTCTACTATCTGAGTTCCACTAACAAGGTCCGTCTTTGTATGGAACTCGGTCTGGGATTTCTATATTTGTAAAGAACAACTTTGTTAGGCCTATGATATAGATACTTTGTTGAGTTTGTCTCTTTCTCCATGGCTATGGATCCACGCACCCCCTCAACTAATTGAAAGACCCATCAAGTGCTAAGTGACTTTGCCCTATAGCAAAATGTCTAAACATTCAATTAGGGTTGTCCCTCATTTGATGTCTTGATAGTAAAAGATCATTGGTCTTTCGATTTAGCTCCAGTCATTTCATTCTTTCTCTAACTAACAATGACAGATGTCGAAATAGTTACTATCCTTATTGGCTCCTGGACACAAAGCCTGCTCTTTGAACCGAGGAAATTGCTAAATCCTAAAATCACCCATCATTCTTCTAACTGCTAGTAAAGGATAGCTTCATTAGGCCTATAATACTAGTGCAGTCAAGGCAAACTCTTTTGATGAACCCCTAAAACCCGCCACTAGGGGTACATTTTAGTTAGGCCTAACCAAGAGGTTATTTTAGAGTATCCTCACATCCTTCCATTCTGAACAACATGTTGGATGTGCTCCCACTGTACTAAAACGTCTGCGATAATTTGCTTCTTTAAGCCCTTCATCCAGACTTCTTTCGGACTACTCTAAACGCACCTCACTATTTGATTAGACCCTATGTTTAATCTTTCATTATGCATTTGTCATACTTTTCTTTTCTTTTATTATAACATTGATTAGCGTTGCTCGTTAAGTTCTCTTTAATTTGAGCCTTATTTACTTGCTTATTAACTTTATTGGTCACTTCCTTTCCTTAATCAACATTTGCTGCCGAAATGAACCACTACCGTTACATGCTTATTAAACTTAATCACAAATTTAAGTTTTATTTACAATAAACCTATCTTATTTTATTCTTTTCTTATTTTTAATTACAACAATCATGTTATAATTTTTCTTACAAATATTCAGATTAGCTTGATTCTTATTTCTTTCTTTTCTGCCAGATCCTAGATCTGAGCCTAACCTACTGATCCAGTTCTTACCCTGGGCCTACAATATTCTACTTTCATCATAATAGGTTACATTTTTTCTCTTTTTATTTTGATTTCTTAACATGTCAACACAGTTCTTATCAATCATAATAGTCTGCTCATTTTTTAGTTACTTTTTAATGATTACACTTATCATAATTTACTGCAAATCCTTATAAATTTGTCTAATTCAATTTAATTCCTCTTTATTACAGTTTTATAATTTATACAAATATTTACTGTAATTTTAGTTCTCTTTTATTATCCGTGTTTACAAAGTTACACTTTTATTTTATTTTTCATGCACAAAAAGTGGATTAAATCTCCGCCTTTTAATTAGCATTTACATGGCTAGGCATTTTTAAGAACGTATGTAATTAACTGTAGAAAAAAATAACAAAATTGTCACTTCCTTTCTATTACTTTCTTTCATTACTGATTTACTCACTTTACATTAATCGTAAGTTTATTTTTAGGGTGTAATATTATCGCCTCTTGGTCGGTTATAGGAATTGCAATAAAATCTATTTCCTTATTTTAATATTACCCCCATAATTAGTAATACATAACTATAAGATATTTCTTTTATCTTTTTCTTAATTCTCAGAAAGTGCAAAACACAGTAACATCCTTTTTTTGCACTAACTCCGCTTTTCTTGTCCATTTTATTCTTGCAATTACATTTGCCGCTTTTCCTACAATAATAAATTACATAAATATATCCTTTTCTCTCAACCAACCAACAAACCTAATACTAATTTCCAAATCAATTTATTCATTAGAATTTCTTTTTTTTTTAATTTCCAAGTTACAACATTTTACTATAAATTCCTTACTTTTAGGCTTATACCCAATTTTCTATAATTCTCAAACTCAACGTTACTTATATTTGTTTATTTGGATTCCGTTCTATTGTAGTCATAATTTCATATAAGTATTCCTTTAACCATTTACAGTTTAATTGTACCAACTAAAAATTTAATACAAAATGATTAGTTATCAAATTAATAAATTAAAAGATAAGTTGAAAAATAATGGGAATTTAGCCCGGAGCACATATACTCCACCAGTTCCCACAATCACCTGCATCGACGTAGTGGTCCCTGAGGTTGTCACTGAAGAAACCGATTCGTAAACCACTCTCAACCTTGTCTCCCTCATCATACACGGAATGGAGCGGGAAGTATACCCTCTTCTCCAACGAACACCTCCTTATCGACGTCATCTTGGCCTTCAACATGCATCTGAGCTCCGACCACTTCCCAATCAGCTGAGGGCACATCGGAAGAACAACCAAAGGAACATCTGGAAGTGAGCCCGGGGGTACATATCCTCCAATAGTTACCGCGTCCTCATTATTATCTTCTTCTCTACAACCCATGGAGCGACCCTCCGGGAGTGAACCCGCCATACAGGAAAGATTATCCAAAATCGAAGTCTGGGCATCACGAAAGTCACTTCTGACATCCCTCGACGCCGAGGCTCCCTATAAACAAATACTCTGGAACATGGTGACAACCTTTATTTTGCAACTAAAACCATCGTCGTTACCAACCACTGATGCGTAACTTGGGTCGAATCACGATTACATCATGATTGGATTAAGAATCGAATCCTGAATTTAATGATTCAACCATATGTTTACATCTTATATGCACATCCAAATTTTCAGTTCAAACAAGTTCATTTTTCGAGCATTATGCCAATTGGCTGCGATAAGTTCGACTTAAATCCCAATGCAATCATGTGACGTCGCGTGATGATTCAAATTCCCTAACTCGAATTCGGAATCGAAGAAAACAACTCAACTTCAAACACCTGGTCCAAACCGAAAATTTTGGTTAAGTTTTCGAAATACAAAATTAAATTTCGTATCCTTATGTACTTAGAGAATTTTCATGTTCTCGAATTCAACTTCAAATTCCCAAGTTTTCCTGGATACGAATTTAGATTTCATATCCCCCTACAGCTCCAAAACTTCATTCCCAGACCTCTAAAGCCTGAAAACGTTTAAGTATCCTGAGATACGAAATTCAGTTTCATATCCCTACAACTAAGCCTTTTCAAATTCATCTCCAAAGACCTCTAGCACTGATCCCTGACACTTTGTATCCCATACTCCATCTCCCACCTTCCTTCTCCCGGAAACCCAAAAAATAATCAAAGTTTACGGGATACCAAAACTCATTTCGTATCCTCGAAAACCATCAAGTACTCGGGATACGAAAATTAAATTCATATCCCCCCTGCTTAGGTTATTTTCCTTCCTGGGGTTGGCACTTCAGGGATCGGTGTTCATAGAGTCAAAACTCAAAAGATCGATATTCTTGGGATCAGGATTCATGAAGTTCAAACCAAGCTATGATCACATTCACTTGATTTCTCGACCTTAATTTCCAAGTCGAGCTCAAACTAATGGCTACTTGTTTACTCACCAAATGTTTCCCCATTCGAGTATACACATTGGCATACGAGCTCGACCCTGCTTCGAAAACAAACCTATGCAATCGTATGCCAGAACATATCAAATGCAATAGCATGTTTCATATTACAACTCCGATCGTATCGCGAAACCAAGCACAAGCATGTAAGTGCATACGTGATTATATGCCGATAACGACTCATTTATACTACGGTGCAAGCGTAGGTTAGCCATTAACATTTGATTTCTTGAATCAACATAGATTAGGCATTCCAAACAAGATCTATTGTTGGCAACATAGTTCAGGCTACTTAGAACCATCGATAGTATTGGAACTGCATACTTATGCCAATGAGCTTCAATAGAGCATTTTAACTACTCTGAAGCGCTAACATCTCTTGCTATACCTATTAAAGAAAATGTCACGACCGTTCGCTAACCA
Source organism: Allium sativum (assembly GCA_030737875.1). Lineage (NCBI taxonomy): Eukaryota > Viridiplantae > Streptophyta > Magnoliopsida > Asparagales > Amaryllidaceae > Allium > Allium sativum. The sequence goes on from CM060924.1 coordinate 515,129,242, forward strand.
TAACATGAAGATCTTTCTGAGCATTCAACAACTTGTCTTGATTCAAAGCACGTCATGTTTACATAAGACATACTTCAGGGGCAAGTGTCACCCATCCTTTTAGTCCGACAATCAGAAGTAGTCCAGGCCCAAACGACACGCCCTATCGCGTGGTTAAACGACTCACGAACACCAAGGAATCAAGCGCAGATAGAGTATGTCTGTCTCGGCTCATCGAAACTGCTCTCACATGCCTAAGTGTTTCGGGTTTGGTATAAACTACCTTTCGGGATCAGTACGTATCCCTATAACCCAAACAGCTCAACTAATGTGTACCAGGCATCCGAGATCGATACGTATCCCCCAAATTCTCGGGATTGGTACGCATCCCTCAAATTCTCGGGATCGGTATATGTCCCCAAGCTGCATAACAACTCCTGAAATTTTCCAACAGCTTTGGGAACGATATTCACAATTTCATATCTCGGGATCAGCATACTCATTTCGTATCCCAGATTGACATTCATGTTTTGCATTCCAAAGTTTCTTGGATCTCTCGCCTCCAACCATCTTCTTTCAAGTCTTCCGGGATACCTATAAATCCCTACACCTTCGAGGTACCTATAAATCCCTACACTTTCGTGATACCTATAAAGCCCTACACCTTTAGGATACATGTAAATCCCTGCACCTCCTTGATACCTATAAATCATGCCTTCCATATATGGCTAAGTCTTCCGGTATACATACAACGGTTGACTTGAACTACCAAATATACTAAATTTTCTACCTTACCGTCAGAAGTACATTGTTTCGTTCTAATACCACTATTCTACCTAACAATTGCCTGTCTCATATATCTACTGGCTTACTACGAACCTAATGGCTTTGCAGACCTACCAATAACCTACCTCGATTTTGCATTTATATCTATGTGTTAATCAACTATTAGTTTTACCCTTAACAAAGTCGTATGCACTAGAATTTTAAAGCAAATTAGCTCGAGGCTAACAACTGAAGTATAAGGAGCGACCTTACACCAATCCCATGTGGTTTTCTTATCTCTAATCCAATAATGTCCTATCACAATTATATAAAGGTGATAAGAACATTAGTTTCACTTGTAAAATACTAGGCTAAATACCTTTTTCATTTCCTTTAGTAATGACTTATCCCTTGAAATCATATTCCAAAACAAGAAAAATATAGCCCTTTAATTTATCCAAAATATTATGTCAATATATACATATACATATACATATACATATATGTGTGTGTATATATATATATATGCTTTTGTAAAATAGTATTGATGAATTCTGAAATCACGTAAAGGTTGTCTTAGCTCAAAACCATACGCTATAAAGCAAAAGAGTAAATCATTTATGTTGTTAAAATGTGGCATTGATGCATACCAGCTATGAGTATATTGCACCACTCTATATCGTAACCCTATTAAAGCATTTAATTTATAAAATATAAGGCTATAACTACTTGTGTTGCATCTTATATGTATATATATAAATATATAAATATATAAAATAAATGCCATTAACTTTCATTTTCATTGTATACAGTTGCCAACTTTGGAAATATAAAAAGGTCGACGTTGATGACCTTCAGCATTAATACTTTAAAATAATGGTTGTTTCAATAAATAATAACAGGTACTATGTCATCACCTGAAGGAACGACGATAAGTAAAACAAGTCACATCACTATGGCCTATACTAAAACCAACGACATCATTGCCTCTTTATAAATAGGGTTCAAAATGTACATAGGCGACATTAAAGTCATGTTATAAATGATGACGTAGTCCATAACGGCGGTATCAATGTAGTAACAAAACCTATATCGAAAACATACTTATTGAAGCATAATTGCCTTATGTAGATGATGTCGACATGGAATATATGGGGCATCAAGGATGTTGATATAAAACTTGTAGCATAAAACATGCAATATCAAATTATCAAAGAATTGCTATCGAAAAAGAAGGGCATTGCGTGTGTCGAAATCCCGGATGTCAACGTCATACTTCATACATCAACTATAGCTCATCCATTTCATACTAAATGTAATTTGATACCATATGTATTACCATGGGTTGATGTCAAAGAACATAATTGCAGCATAAATAGTGCAGCATTATTGACATCGATACGAGCAATTTCGTGATTGTTATAAGAATGTTAATTTTTTGTGAAAAATGCTTTTTTTCTACCAACTTCAATTCTTTATGAAATTACTATTGGTTGACAAATGTTTTATCAAATACCCTTAAGAGAAAATGCTAGTATAACTGTGACACCTCATGTCTATTATTGTAACTCACAAATGGAATGCATTAACTTCTATGGCGTGTTTTAAGTGTGTATAGAACAGAAACTTAACAACAAGACAGATATAAAACAGTACTTGAAAATTTAAAACTTCATTTCATTGCAGCGGTAAATACATAAGTTTGATTACATAATCAAAAACCAAAGACTAGAGTCAAGTACATAATATCCATCTTGACTAAATTAGAGTACATAAAATGAAAGACATAACCCTAACATAAAATAGCCATAAATAAGATAGGCTGAACTTTTACTTCAGCGCACTAAGCAACTTATAAAAGCATGAGATAAAGATGTCCAAATCAAGCTCCACTAGTGCTAGTTCCACCCTGAGCACCTGGGGGGAAAGGAAGAAAAGAGGTGGAAACAAGGGGGTCAGACATAAAGTCTGGCGAGTGCGATAACTTTAACAATATAATTATCAAAAAAACTAGGCTAAGGCATAAGCTAGAAAATAAGGAAATGACTGTGAACAAATGGGTGTGGCAGAGCAAACAAAGGAAATAAGATGAACAAAGATATCGTTAAAGGCACCCCTAATCACTATAGGATAATTACTATACTGCACCACTACTAGTCACCCTAAAGGTTGATCCCGCCTACAGAACTTAATACCGCTAATGGTAGTTTCGTGTACCCCTAGCTACCTCCATAGGTGTTGTGTAACAACCCGTATTTTAAATAACATGTTATAACATAAATCAAGGTAGAATTAAATGATGAAACCTGAATCAAGGGAAACGGGCTTTGCCATTGCGTTCGTCTCGGAAAAATACGCGAAAAAGAGTCCGAGTTTTCGAAAATCGGAGTCCGTATGACCAAGTTATGGCCCGTCAAAGTTTTCAGATGATTTCAAGTTCAAATTTGAATTCAGAAATTCAAATTCAGCTGGGCAGGACTGGCGGGAAAAGTTCCCGCCACCCCAAGTCGACTGGGGAGTCGACTTGGGAGTCGACACACCCCAGGCTGTGTCGACTGCCCAGTCGACACCCCTGTCGACTTGGGTGGTCGGCCAGTCTGGCCTGGGTGCGCCTGACTTGTTTCTCAAGACATGTTTGGAGGCTTGTGACGGATTTTAATGGCCCAGATCTGAATTAGGGTTAATCCTATGGCCTAAACTAACCTAAACTTCTATAAAAGGACCCTAATACCTAGCCTAAACCATCATAAATCAATCCTACAACTAGATTATGCCAAAATGTTTAATCATGGCATCCACCCTCTTGTCATAGCCTCCACCTTCATTCATATGAGAGTTCCTAAGCTTGTTTGAGAGTTTCTAAGCTTGATTCAAGTCCAAAGTTCAATCTTTCTTCATCAAAGCAAGGATCTTCTTCTTGGGTTTTCATTGGAGCTTATCATTTGGGAGTTTTAGAGTTGCTAGTGGCTTCGTCTCAATCTTATTTATATTTTATAAGTCTTCATAGCATTGTAAGCCCTATACTACTCTTAGATTCTAACTATGAAGTTAAATGTGACATGTTGCAAGTTTGAGTTTGGGCCTAAGTATGATATGTGCTTTGATTTTATCATGTTATGCATAGAATTATTCTATGCATGTTTGGAAAGCTATCACCTTGACTTTGTGCATAGAAAGTTATGGGCTTTGATTGGAAATGTTGCATAAAGCAACATAGAAACTCTCATAAACCTTATGATATCTTGCATATGATGTTATATGAGAATCACTAGCTATCATCCCATATCATTTATGATCATGTTTCACCTATTTGTTAAAGTTTGATAACATGCATGTTTTGAGGATTATAATGTAATATGCAAGTTTATGAACACATTTGCCTCATATGCCACCATGTTTAACTTGTGGCCAAACCTCATTAATTATGTCATGCTTCTAAGTTACCCTCTTTAAGATCTATTTGCAATTATGCGAACTTGTATGCGATGGGGCTACGTTATGGGTAAACTAAAATGACATAAAAACATGACTTGAAAAGATGACATGTGATTATGCTTGAAACATGAACATGAACTTGGACATGACTTCTAGTAAACATGAGAATGGCCAACTCGAGGTTGGGTTGAGTTTGTAGCATAAATCTACCTAGAACCGACCGGCTTAACTAGTGGCTACAAACAATAGGACCCAATGTGAGTAGTTGGTCATGTCGCACTTAAAACCCGAGGTTAGACTAAGTTGTGGTGTAAAGCTACCCGGATCCGCCCGGCTTAACTAGTAACCACAACAAGGTCTAATGTGAGAGGTTGGGTGCATTAAATTAATTAATGCCAGATGATAGGGTTAAGTCATGGACCACTTGAATACTTAACCAATTAAACACGATGGATTGATGGGGTTAAGTCATGAACCTTGGGTACACTTAACCAACTTGATACTTGATTGGATAGGGTTAACCACGTTTAACCCGTTAGGAACCCTAGTTACGTGGTCCTTTTCACCAGTAACCCTCTTGATTGTATCATGGTACCCTTGGGACTAGGCTAGGGTAGGGCACGATTACTGGGTTGACATGTAAGTGACCAAAACGACGGCTGAGTAGGTGCGCCGGTGTAGGTTCAGGCGGACTATGGTCGTGCACGTAGTCCGGAGTTGAAAAAGCAGACACGGACACCAGTAGGTTTAGACTGTGCATGCTTGATTTGTGTCCATGGTTGGCACCCTAGGGCTTGATACACCCTAGGGTGGACCTAGCACAGTTTGACTACACTTCGTGATTGGGCCGTATGACACCGACACTTGACGAGTTAGGCTTTTAGGGAGCCGATCGACTAGACCGTGTTGTTGGACCTTGATTTAGGTCATCTCGTGGTATTGGGCCAAACTTGGGCCAAGGGATCATTTCTTATTTATACTTGACATGGGTTGGAATACTAGTACACTTGGTGCAAAAACTTGACCTTGTATATGCGATGCCACACTTGATCTATCTTGTTAACTTTTCACCATGCCAGTTAACACCCTATATCTCATCTCTATTTTACATGGCCAATTAACTTTATTAGTTTTTATACTAATAGTAGATAGGACTTACCAGTCTTTTGACTGACCCATTTTCTTTCGCCTCTTTTCTTTCGTCCCCCCCCCCCCCGGTTTACAGGGTGGGAACACTAGCACCTAGCTTGGATCTTTAGCTGCTTTTCTGGATAGCTCATGTACGGTTTGGACTTGAGCTTGCTATGGCTTTATTCGACCTTGGGGATAGTTACTTTATGATTTTCTTTTCAGTTTTCAGTTGATGTTTCTAGACTTTATTTTGTGGAAAATAATGACCAAGTACTTTGATGTAACTTGACTATGGTTTTGGAAATGTTAGTTTTATCCGCTGCTTTATTTACTCTGTTTTTACTTATATGTTCTGTCTTGTGATATCTGCATGCATGTTTACCTTGTTTAATGCCCCTCCAAAGCCAGTGTGCTTGCAAGAGTGGCATTGGCGGAGGTGGGGTGTTACATTTGGTATCAGAGCATAAGGTTTACAAGATTTGAGCAAAAAGGGTTTTTAAAACTTACCTTTTTGAAAAACTATTTTCAAAACCAATTAAGTATTTTCCAAGAAAAGTCTAGTTTATTTTAAAAGGCTATTCCCCGAAAGCCATTAGCACTATCCTTCGTTTCCTCGTTCTAAATCTATCTTTTCCTTTTTCAGCATGGCCGATCTTAACCTTCCCGAGGGGGTAACCATTCCCAGATGGTTCCGGAGATACTTGGAAGCCAGGGCCAACGATGTGGGCCCAGCAAACACCCCCACCGTAACTGAGATTCCTCCTCCTCCTCAGCATCCACAAGCAGACTTCGCAAAGGTTTGCAAAGACTTTAAGGCGATGGGGGGTAAGAATTTTATTGGGACGGAGACTTTTGTGGAGGCGAGAAATTGGTTGAAAGAAACTGAAGATCTCTTCGCCATCTTTGATGTGGAAGACCATAGAAAAGTTCTGTTGGCAGCATGGCTATTGAAAGAAGAAGCTGCTTATTGGTGGGAGGTCACCAATGCTACTAGTCCTATAGAGACTTTGGCCGACTTTAGGACAAGGTTTGGGCTTAAGTTTCTATCATCTGCTGAGGCAAATCTGCAATTGGAGAAGTTTATATCTTTGAAGCAAGGGGACATGACAGTGAGGGAGTACGTGAATAAGTTCAACCAGCTTGCTCGATTCGGTTTGGACATGGTTAATACTCCCCAGAAGAAGGCTCTACGCTTTGCACGAAGGTTGAATGAGCCACTACAAGGTTTATCCCTGTCTCATATACCCATGGGGGGCACTTTTGAAGGCCTAGTGGACATGGCATTGCTTCAAGGAGACGATAAGAATGGCAAGAAAGAAGTCAATCCTAATGAGACCCAAACCAAGAAGACGGACTCCAAGTGGGGAGGGAATCAGAGCAATCAGAACAACAAGAACAACAAGAGCAACAAAGGCAATAAGGCCAACAACAACAAGGCAAAGGACCCAAGAAAATGTAACTTCTGTGGGATTGTTGGGCACATAGCCAAAGATTGCAGAAAGAAGAAGAGGAAGTTGGGCGAATGCTTTCACTGTGGAGAACCTGGATACCTTAGCAAGGATTGCCCCAAGAAGCAAGGACAAGGGCAATGGCATACTCAGCATGCAGGACCTTCTGGAGGGCAAGTGCATGCTCTCAACACTGCTCCAGTTCAGGACCGAGATAGTATTTCTGTAGAAAGCCTTGTTTATATTTCTGATTTCCGTGTTCGCACTTTATTTGATTCTGGCGCATCGCACACCTTTATTTCTTCTGACATTGTAGAAATTTTGCACCTAAGTGCTAGTCTAGTTGAAAATCCCGTTAGTGTTTCAAATCCAATTGGGGGTTCCGCCCATCTATCTATGATTTGTGTGGATTTGAAGATTTCTATCTTGATCGTGGAATTCACGTGTAATGCTTATGTTCTTGGGTTCACGGGATATGGGTTGATTTTGGGCATGGATTGGTTGTCCAGTTATGGAGCCATTCTCGATTGCGAGCATAGGGTGGTGAGGCTCATGACTCGCCTCAGTAATACCCTAGAAATTTCTTGTAACCCTAGAGGTCCCGTCATGTTATGTTATCTTGAATCTCTTGACTCGTCCATTGATGATCTGCAATCTGTAAGGGTGGTCCGAGACTATCCTGATGTCTTTGAAGAGGTTAAGGGGTTACCCCCTAAACGAGAGATAGATTTCCGCATTTATCTAGTCGATAATGCCAAGCCAGTATCATTGCCCGTTAGGCACATGGCCCCACGAGAAAGAAGAGAGCTCAGTAAGCAAATCAAGGAGCTTCTTGAGAGGAATTTTATTAGGCGAAGCATTTCAGAATGGGGTGCTCCTGTGGTATTCGCTACTAAGGCGGATGGTTCGCTTCGTCTATGTGTTGATTATCGAGAGTTGAACAAGCTGACGAAGAAGAATAGGCACCCGTTACCGAGGATTGATGACCTCTTTGACCAGCTTGTTGGTGCTTCTGTTTTCTCTCAGCTCGATCTAGCCACCGGATTCCATCAGCTTAGAGTGGCTGAGGATAGTATTGATAAGACTGCGTTTAGGACTCCAGATGGATTCTTTGAATGGCTTGTCATGCCATTCGGTTTGACTAAGGCACCCGCCTACTTCGTAGATTTGATGAGTAGGGTGTTCAGGGAGTTCCTTAACAAGTTTGTTGTTGTCTTCGTGGACGATATTCTGATCTTCTCAAATGATGAGGAAGAACATGCTAGACATCTCAAGGAAGTGATGGATACACTTAGAACTCATCAGTTGAAAGCCAAGTTCTCCAAATGCCATTTTTGGAGAAGGGAAGTTCGGTTTCTTGGACATATAGTTTCTAGGCAAGGCATAGCTGTGGATCCCGCGAAAGTGGTTGTGGTTCAAGACTGGAAGACTCCTAGGAATGCAACCGAAGTAAGAAGCTTTCTCGGTCTGGCGGGCTACTATAGGAAGTTCATCAGGGACTTCGCTAAGATTTCAGCCCCTCTTACTAAGTTGACGAAGAAGAACTTAGTCTTTGCATGAGACTTAGAGTGCGAGCTTGCTTTTCAAAGGCTCAAGAGGGCCCTTACCACAACTCCAGTTTTGGCATTACCCGATGGCGGTAAGATGTTTACCGTGTACACCGATGCATGTGGCACGGGGTTAGGTGCTGTTCTGATGCAGGAAGGAAGAGTGATATGTTATGGGGGTAGGCAACTTAAAGTTCATGAGAAGAACTATCCCACTCATGATTTGGAGTTGGCGGCGATTGTCTTTGCACTCAAATCCTGGCGCCACTATCTTCTAGGCGAAAGGTTTGAGTTGTATACTGAGCACAAGTCGCTCAAGTACCTCTTCTCGCAGAAAGATATGAATCTAAGGCAGCAAAGGTGGATGGAATTCTTGGCATCTTATGACTTCGAGTGAGCTTATACCCCTGGAAAGGGTAACGTTGTGGCAGATGCACTAAGCAGAAGTAGGTTGACTTTGAGTCCCTTGTTTGTTGAGATGAGGAGCCTAGAGTTCTTGGCAACCTTTGATTTCACAACAGCGGTTGAGTCGATGACGGGTTCATTATCATCTCTTGAGCTTAGACCAATACTTCTTGATCAAGTAGGGACTTCGCGGAAGGAAGATCCGCAGATAGTCGAGATCATGGACAAGTTGATTTGTGGTGAGACGTCTAGTCACCTTGCTAGATATACTATGGATGACAAGGGTTGGCTAAGGCGTGATGGAAGGCTATGAGTCCCACAAGTGGGAGACTTGGTGCATAAAGTTCTCGAAGAAGCGCATCACTCGAAGATGACTATACATCCTGGAGGAGATAAAATGTATAGGGATATGAAGCGCATTTTCTTTTGGGATGGAATGAAGAAAGATGTGGCAGAATATGTTTCGAAGTGCATGGTATGCCAACAAGTGAAAGCCGAGTCGAAGAAACCCGGTGGGCTATTACACCCATTGGAGGTCCCGCAATGGAAGTGGGAAAGTATCTCTATGGATTTTGTGGACGGATTGCCTAGGTCAAGGAAAGGGAATACGAGCATATGGGTCATAGTTGATAGACTTACGAAGAGTTCTCATTTCATTCCAGTAAAGAGCAAGAGGACCGCATCAGGGCTAGCATCCGTTTATCTTCGAGAGATAGTGCGATTGCATGGAGTTCCTTCTAACATAGTTAGCGATCGTGACCCAATCTTCACTAGCCAGTTCTGGGATAGTTTGCAAGAAGCAATGGGTACGCGATTGAATCTAAGTACAGCCTATCACCCCCAAATGGATGGCCAAACCGAAAGGGTGAATAGAGTGCTAGAAGATCTTTTGAGGCTTTGTGTTCTTGACTTTGGTGGTACTTGGGAAGACCACCTTCCTCTTGTAGAGTTTGCTTATAATAATAGTTATCAAGCTAGCATAGGGATGGCACCATTTGAAGCTCTGTACGGGAGGCCGTGTAGGTCACCATCTTGTTGGTGGGAGACAACGGATAGGCTTATACTTGGGCCCGATATGATACGGGACACATCCGAGAAAGTTGGATTGGTGAGAAGACGGATGAAAGCGGCCCAAGACAGACAGAAATCCTATGCTGATAAGCGAAGGACAGATTTGGAATTCGAAGTGAGAGATATGGTTTTCGTGAAGGTTTCTCCTTTGCGGAATGTGGTTCGTTTTGGAGCGGTTGGAAAGCTGGCACCAAGGTTCGTAGGACCCTTCGCTATCATAGAGAGAATTGGGAAGATGGCTTATAAGGTGGAATTGCCCGAGAAGCTGGCCGGAGTGCATAATGTCTTTCATGTCTCGCATCTCCGAAAGTGCCTACATGAGTCCGCTGAGGTGGTTGAACCTAGCAACCTTGAAGACGTGGAGGTAGAAAAAGAGGCAACTTTGAGGAGAGCTCTGATTCGTATCTTGGGGACGGAGAGCAAGAAGCTAAGAAATCGAGAAGTCAAATTGGCGAAAGTTCAGTGGAGTGAAGCCGAAGAGGATGCAACTTGGGAAACCGAGGAGAAGATGCGTGGGCTTTATCCATTTCTTTTTGAGGGTACATTCTCGATCTCTTTTCCTTTTTAGTATATCTTCCTTTTTGCTATCCATGTTTATCCTGTAACTTCGTTAACCTTGTCATGAGAACCTTAGGTAGAAACCCTTTGGATGAAACATGTATTTGAAACAGGTTATGCTTGATGTTTGCAAGTGGTTGCAAGTGTTTGCAAGTGGATACTTGAAACGACCCGTGACTTCCCCGTTAAGGAAAGCGGCGGATAGTTCGAGAACAAACCACAACAGAACACATACAGAAGAACATTTCATTGTATATTACAGCAATGCATCAGATTACAAGAATATACAGAGTATAAAAGAATATTACACAGAAATATCAGAGATTTAAATTACATTGCAGCGGAAAATAATACAATACACAACTAGAATGAGATATACGGATACAAAGCTTTCCGGATATCGTTCCAGCTGTAAAGCAGGATCCTGTGAATATAAATCTGCAAAACCAAAACTACTAGCTGCCCGTGACAAAATAGGGGCACCCAGAGTTTAGGTTAAAACAATAAACTCCAGGTCAGTCATGGGACTGGTGTGAGAACTAAAACAGTTAATCTTTATTTTAAATCATTAGGTAAAACAAGGGACCACGCCGTATAACACGGAACGGGTTTCCTCCCAAGAATACCAGTGCATAAAACAAACAGCGCAATGCTAAATAAAGAAAAATGAAGCTGTTATAAGACCCAGGTCCCATCACACAATGCAACGCAGCCGAGGATAGGGTTTTCCCTTATAACAGCCAAAGAATGCTTGATACGTTTAAAAACAGATTATTTGATACTATTGTAAGTGCATAGTGTATAAAACAACTTCAAATCATAAGTATCAATCATAGGCAGCATAAGTGCCCCATCCCACTATGTCGCCATACTAGGCTCTACAAATAAAACCGCAAATGTCACGTATTTGGAAATTGGATTTCCGTCTATGAACCGAGGCAAAAGATAGTCCTCAACCGATTTGAGACTGTCTAGCCCGAGCCTCAGGCAAGTACTCTGTCAAGCCTTTAGATCCTCAGGGCCGGTCCACCGATGTGGATTAAAATGCCTGAACATGCGTTTCCCTGCCCTATGGGGCGTAGGTGAGCCAACTAAATGACTCCATCGGACCCGGATCGTCCGATCAAACCGAGGCGCCTCGCAACAGCAACAACCACATAAGTCAAACTCGTCAGGGCGTGTAAAACCACTGACGCCACTTCTAGCTAGAAAGAAACGCATGCCCTCCCTGACGTCCTCTCCCGTTTTTGGTTCATACCGGGTGTGAAACTCGCGAATCAAACGTTACACAAAGCTACGCCACAAAGGCCGTGCTTCGATCATCAACCACAAGACTTTGCTTTTCAACAGAAGCCTCGATCAATTGCCACTTAGGCATGCCACACAGACAATTCACTCCATGCGTTTGATATCCATCAATATATAACCCCTGAGCTCGTACGTCTCAGAGAAGGGCGTTAAGCAAGAGAATAAATTCTCCGCCGCCAAACAGATATATATTTAATAGAAATCAAACACACAGACTAAAATCCAATGTCAGACACACAGTCCATTTACAAGTTCGTTCTGGGTCAGAACGAAACCGGAGGCACCTAGTACCCCGCATATCCATCGATCTCCAAGTACGTCTGGACGATCACTAACTGTTTCCATCTTCTTGGGTGTATAGCCCAATCAAGATCATCAGTAATTACCCAAACGACGTGAAGACTTCTGGTCTTCGACCACCGTCTTCATCTTCGACACCACGTCGAATCAGTTATTCAGAATGGGATAAACCCGGTCTTTCTGAATAACTCGCGTATATATTATAAAAGTGTTACACAAACACAACATACGCCTCATTCCACTTCAGAATATTCTTTTATTCAAATATTCCCATACTTTGGGAAAAGTTCCCATTAATTTTATCCAAGATAAATTCTTTAAATTTATTCTTTAATCTCCTTTGAATATCAATTCAAACTAGTCGGGATTAGCGAACCACACCGAAGTAATCATTTATTTTATTTCCCAATCCCAACCTATTCATCCCATGAAGTAAAACTGGTAATACTTCATATCTAACACCACAGTGTTATCGGTAAATTCAATTACCATTTCACGTTCAAATCTAATTAAAGATTTAACCATCGCCTGGAGCAAAACTGGTGATACTCCATTTTCGATCATTTCAATCTAATTAAAGATTCATTAAAACTCCACTTAGTTTTAATCTTTAACTGGGTTAAAGAATCAGTGTCATTTAAAACACGGTTCACGATAAACCCAAAATCACATTCCATTAATTATTGGGTTAAAGAACAAGTGTTATTTAAAACACTGTTCACGATAAACCCAAAAATCAATACCAATTCAATTCCAATTAAATATCGTTTAATTGGCACACTTCATTAAATCTAAATAAAAAGATTTAATCTTTTCTCAACTGGGTTCAAGAACAGTGTTATTGAAGACACCATTCACGACAAACCCAAATCACATTTGATATTCAATACAAGGCTCTGAATAGAAAATATATCGGCTTATATTCAATATCAAATTCTACGACTAACAAATGTCGTACTGGAAATAACGATATAAATATATATCTTTCAAATTTCCATAACAACACCTGTATAATCACGAATTCCAACATCGAAATATTCCGAAGACAATTTCGATTCAAATCCACTCCAATGCAATCATTGGAAATTTTGATTATTTTCAAAACCCTTTTCAAATTCAATTTATTTATTTAAAAATAAATAGAATTATAATTCTAGTTCAAAACTAGTTCATTTCGATAAAAATCTATTTTTATCTTTTCAAATATGGAGTTTTTCATCCCAATTCTTCTCAAATCATTTCTTATGATTTTACACAAATTATTACTATTTTTAATAATTTTATCAAGGCCCGTACAGTCGATTTCCAACAACGGCCATCGAACTGCACTTACAGCGACCTTTTTCAAATTTGATTTGGACGTATCTCCAAATCCAACCGTTAGATTTCAAATTTCTAACATTCGTTAGAAAGCTCTTTTCGATACGAACCCAACGGTTCCGGTTTTAGGAGAATCCGACGGTCGGATCTCCCGTAAGGTCCGTTTGAAATAAATGGTCGAAATTCACGAACTGCCGCGGCGCGGCGCGTTCTATTCAGGCCATTATATTATATATATAATATATATAATATATATATCGTCGATTTCCATTTAAAACGAATTATATAAATAGTTTTAAATTCATTTCAAAATTCATTTCTATTCAATTCAAATTTCAATTCAATTTGAATTCATTTCAATTCGCTTTCAATTCAATTTGAATTCGTTTTCAATTCATTTCGAAATCGTTTTCAATTCAATTTATTTCGAAATCGTTCTCAATTCAATTCATTTCGAAATCGTTTTCAATTCAATTCATTTCGAAATCGTTTTCAATTCAATTCATTTCGAAATCGTTTTCAATTCAATTCATTTCGAAATCGTTTTCAATTCAATTCATTTCGAAATCGTTTTCAATTCAATTCATTTCGAAATCGTTTTCAATTCAATTCATTTCGAAATCGTTTTCAATTCAATTCATTTCGAAATCGTCGATTTCCATTTCACTTTTCAATATTCATTTTTAAAATGAATAAAGTCGATAAAAATATCGTTCACGTCAAAATGGCGTCAATCTAATCAACACGGCTTCATAAATTTCTATTTTCAAATTTTCTTTATTTTTCAAATTGGAATGAGGCCCAATCAATTACCATATAAAATTAATTATATGGATTTCCATACAACACATGTATATAATAGCATTGAAAAATAATCAACCATCAACCAATGTGCACTACACTGTATAAGCATCAAATATAGATATTCAACGCTTATAACAGCCTGTCAATCAATCGATCGACATATTTAATCAATCAGGATGAGTGAAATTCATATTTCATCCCAACACCCGTGTGGGGTTTCAAATCAACAAACACACATTTTTGTTTGTGCAGTTGGGCGATGTGTAAAATTTATCAACCCAATCAATATCCGTCCAATCAGTGTAAATAAACAAATCGGCCGATTTGTTTATAAATATTTATTTATTCACTTTCACGTTAAAAATTATATTTTTAACGTCAAAAATATTTATTTCAACACTTGAATTTGTATTCAGTTCACTTACACAATAAAAATGATATTTTTATTTTTCTAACATATTTTAGAAAATTTCGGCGGCATAACGGCACGATACTAGAAACGGGACGAGGCCTAGCCTTATCCCCGGTCTAGTGAAGGCCCACGCCATTCACACATCAATTAATCCATTCATTTCCCCAAACAATTCAATTTCACCAAACGATTCAATTTCACCAAACAATTCAATTTCAAATCAAATCATCTATCCAATCTATGCAAACAAACAAACAAGTCCATGGTCTGTGGACGGGTGTCGGGTGCTACTAAGCACCGTCTGCATCCTAGTATATATATATATAACTAGAAAAGAAAGTGAAAGGTGAGAAATTCTCACATATAGCTATCCTAGCTCCACGGCACTTCATTGTAGAGATCTTCGTCGTTCCCGCCTTTTTGTCACCTTCGTTGTCCGCTTTCACTACATATGTAAAAATCGAATTTTTACTTTGCTATTCCATATATAAAAATCGAATTTTTATTTCAAAGTTCAATATATAAAAATCACATTTTTAATTCGAAGTTCAATATATAAAAATCGAATTTTTAGTTCAAAGTTCAATATATAAAAATCACATTTTTAATTCGAAGTTCAATATATAAAAATCGAATTTTTAGTTCAAAGTTCAATATATAAAAATCACATTTTTAATTCGAAGTTCAATATATAAAAATCGAATTTTTAGTTCAAAGTTCAATATATAAAAATCACATTTTTAATTCGAAGTTCAATATATAAAAATTGAATTTTTAGTTCAAAGTTCAATATATAAAAATCACATTTTTAATTCGAAGTTCAATATATAAAAATCGAATTTTTAGTTCAAAGTTCAATATATAAAAATCACATTTTTAATTTGCTATTCTATATATATAAATCGAATTTTTACTATGTTAAAAATCCGTTCTTTACTTGTTTAAAAATCCAAAATTTATTATAGTCAAAAATCTATAATTTATTGAAGAATAAACCATAAAACTGATTTTATAAATATATAAATAAATCCGAACCTTTAAAATCAATGTAAATAAATAAAAAAAATAAGCTAACTTACAGAAAATCGCTCGGAGGAGGGGGAAACACAGCGCCGGGGTGCTGGAGTGGCGACCAGAGGTTGCTCAGGCGGACGATGGGCCAGTGGTGGCGGAACAAGGGGTGGCGGCTTCCTTTTTCTCGATTTGGGGGTTGGAGGGTTAGCGCGCGTCACGAAGGGGAGGAAGAAGGAATGATGGATCGGAGGAGGAGAGAAGCGTCGGAAGGGGAGGTGGGTCTCGCAGTTGCTGCGTGGGCGGCGGCGCCCCCCCTACGGTGGCGCGGTGGAGGGTCAACGGCGAGACCTCGTCGTTGTTTTTTTTTTCTTCTTTTTATTTTTGATTTCTGGAAAAATAACCGGAGGGGGGGGGGTCTGATAGGAGAAAAGGGGAGATATGAAAAAGAGTTTTATTTATTTTAATTATTTTATTTGGCAAAAAGTTGACTTTTACATACGACCTCGAAACGAGGCCCACCGCCTGTCGTCCATAGCGTATTACCCCCATTCCGAACACAATGGGATATTTATCGTTGGCTGAATCGATCGTTTGAATCAGTTTCCGTTGAATTTACATTTAAATCACTATATTGAATTTTAAATGTACATTTCAAATTACCGGGGTCACATACTAACTAGAAAAATTCCATAAAAATATTTTCTAGCTTCGTATTAACGATACGGTCCTAACAAAACTAGTTTCGTTGAATTCTGAGACCGTTTGAAAAATGGTCAATTTCCAGTCGATTAAAATCAACTAAAACTGGTCAAACGCGTTTTCCTTTGCCACGCTCACATATTGATTCTAAAAATTATGAAATTTGAAACCTAGCAATAATTTAACATCTCGGACCCAACAAAACTGGTTTCGTCGAAATCCGAGGTCGTTTGCAAAATGTCCATTTTTAAGGGCCTGAATTCCATAGCGACTATTCAGAATTTTTAACTGGACATATCTTTTGATTCCCGATATGAAATCTTGATTTGTCGGATTCGTTGGAAAGATATTCACAATTTGATCCTAATGTTTTTGGTTTCACTAAAATCCGGATTGTTTTGCACCCGGTACATTCAATTGAAGTTTGAAATCGAATTATCGAACTACCGCGCCATTTTCAATTCTATTATAATTATTTATATTCTAACGACGACGCGTATAATATATACGTTCGAATTCTATTCAAAATAAATTTCTCGTCTATATTATTTAAAATAATTCATTTTAAATAATCAAAATTCACTAAAATTGCTAAAATAAAAATTTTAAACTGGCCCAGATTTTCGGGTTATTACAATCTCCCCCACTTAAAACTTTTCGTCCCCGAAAAGGAACAAAGTCGAAAGTGGTTTGATTAATCAACTCTATGTTCGATCTGGCTTCCATTCTCCAACTCTTCAGTTTCTGAGAAATTTCAAATTTTCAAAAATTTGGCTAACACCCTAAATTTTTGAAAAATTTCGCCATAACCTCCCCTGCACCGGGAGCATCGAGGAATTTCAAATAGCTTCCCCGGTCCTTCAGATCTCAAAAAGAAAAAGAAAAAGCCAAGCGGCTAGCCAACAGGCTCATAAAATCATCATCACCCACACAAAACAGTAAATTATGTAGTAAACATGTACCTATTTGTCGGGCAAACAAATTTTATTCTCGGGCTCTAGCCTCCTTGCTATGACCTGTTCAATGTAAGTACAAGTATATGCAAGCAAATGCGACCAAATTTTCAATACAGTTCAATATTTGATTCAATTAGGCAAAATGGTTCAAAATTATCAAACAATTTAAACAAACAACACAAACATCAATCAATTAGTGAATTAGAGTTTCAAATTCATAATCTTGATACATATACAAAAATCAAATTTTTTTTGATGCCAAATCACAACAATAAGCCCTATCAAATTTTGGTTCTCACACCAGTCAATAGGAAATATATAGAAAGCCCACTTTCGTCACTCGAACATAAATTCTAATGATGGAGCTCCATCATCAAAATCATCTCCGGGCGATTAGAGTGTAATTCTATATCTATCCAGTATATTAAAATTTCGAATACACGCGGATCAGACGTATACGCAAAATCTATATATACTGGATTGTCCACATCAATATAAATAGATAATCTAATACGAATAATCGATTTAAATTTTCAAAACAAAAATTTGTTTTCACTTTCAAAAATATACTCTTCACACTCGTTCTAGGATACTACTGATCCCATCTCTAACGAGTCATTCCATTGGATATTTCTAATCCAATATCTGATGAATTCTTTCGTATGATTCTAATGTGTCTTGTTCTCTGAGCTTTGTAAACCAAAGCTCTGATACCAACTGAAACGACCCGTGACTTCCCCGTTAAGGAAAGCGGCGGATAGTTCGAGAACAAACCACAACAGAACACATACAGAAGAACATTTCATTGTATATTACAGCAATGCATCAGATTACAAGAATATACAGAGTATAAAAGAATATTACACAGAAATATCAGAGATTTAAATTACATTGCAGCGGAAAATAATACAATACACAACTAGAATGAGATATACGGATACAAAGCTTTCCGGATATCGTTCCAGCTGTAAAGCAGGATCCTGTGAATATAAATCTGCAAAACCAAAACTACTAGCTGCCCGTGACAAAATAGGGGCACCCAGAGTTTAGGTTAAAACAATAAACTCCAGGTCAGTCATGGGACTGGTGTGAGAACTAAAACAGTTAATCTTTATTTTAAATCATTAGGTAAAACAAGGGACCACGCCGTATAACAGGGAACGGGTTTCCTCCCAAGAATACCAGTGCATAAAACAAACAGCGCAATGCTAAATAAAGAAAAATGAAGCTGTTATAAGACCCAGGTCCCATCACACAATGCAACGCAGCCGAGGATAGGGTTTTCCCTTATAACAGCCAAAGAATGCTTGATACGTTTAAAAACAGATTATTTGATACTATTGTAAGTGCATAGTGTATAAAACAACTTCAAATCATAAGTATCAATCATAGGCAGCATAAGTGCCCCATCCCACTATGTCGCCATACTAGGCTCTACAAATAAAACCGCAAATGTCACGTATTTGGAAATTGGATTTCCGTCTATGAACCGAGGCAAAAGATAGTCCTCAACCGATTTGAGACTGTCTAGCCCGAGCCTCAGGCAAGTACTCTGTCAAGCCTTTGGATCCTCAGGGCCGGTCCACCGATGTGGATTAAAATGCCTGAACATGCGTTTCCCCGCCCTATGGGGCGTAGGTGAGCCAACTAAATGACTCCATCGGACCCGGATCGTCCGATCAAACCGAGGCGCCTCGCAACAGCAACAACCACATAAGTCAAACTCGTCAGGGCGTGTAAAACCACTGACGCCACTTCTAGCTAGAAAGAAACGCATGCCCTCCCTGACGTCCTCTCCCGTTTTTGGTTCATACCGGGTGTGAAACTCGCGAATCAAACGTTACACAAAGCTACGCCACAAAGGCCGTGCTTCGATCATCAACCACAAGACTTTGCTTTTCAACAGAAGCCTCGATCAATTGCCACTTAGGCATGCCACACAGGCAATTCACTCCATGCGTTTGATATCCATCAATATATAACCCCTGAGCTCGTACGTCTCAGAGAAGGGCGTTAAGCAAGAGAATAAATTCTCCGCCGCCAAACAGATATATATTTAATAGAAATCAAACACACAGACTAAAATCCAATGTCAGACACACAGTCCATTTACAAGTTCGTTCTGGGTCTGAACGAAACCGGAGGCACCTAGTACCCCACATATCCATCGATCTCCAAGTACGTCTGGACGATCACTAACTGTTTCCATCTTCTTGGGTGTACAGCCCAATCAAGATCATCAGTAATTACCCAAACGACGTGAAGACTTCTGGTCTTCGACCACCGTCTTCATCTTCGACACCACGTCGAATCAGTTATTCAGAATGGGATAAACCCGGTCTTTCTGAATAACTCGCGTATATATTATAAAAGTGTTACACAAACACAACATATGCCTCATTCCACTTCAGAATATTCTTTTATTCAAATATTCCCATACTTTGGGAAAAGTTCCCATTAATTTTATCCAAGATAAATTCTTTAAATTTATTCTTTAATCTCCTTTGAATATCAATTCAAACTAGTCGGGATTAGCGAACCACACCGAAGTAATCATTTATTTTATTTCCCAATCCCAACCTATTCATCCCATGAAGTAAAACTGGTAATACTTCATATCTAACACCACAGTGTTATCGGTAAATTCAATTACCATTTCACGTTCAAATCTAATTAAAGATTTAACCATCGCCTGGAGCAAAACTGGTGATACTCCATTTTCGATCATTTCAATCTAATTAAAGATTCATTAAAACTCCACTTAGTTTTAATCTTTAACCGGGTTAAAGAATCAGTGTCATTTAAAACACGGTTCACGATAAACCCAAAATCACATTCCATTAATTATTGGGTTAAAGAACAAGTGTTATTTAAAACACTGTTCACGATAAACCCAAAAATCAATACCAATTCAATTCCAATTAAATATCGTTTAATTGGCACACTTCATTAAATCTAAATAAAAAGATTTAATCTTTTCTCAATTGGGTTCAAGAACAATGTTAGTGAAGACACCATTCACGACAAACCCAAATCACATTTGATATTCAATACAAGGCTCTGAATAGAAAATATATCGGCTTATATTCAATATCAAATTCTACGACTAACAAATGTCGTACTGGAAATAACGATATAAATATATATCTTTCAAATTTCCATAACAACACCTGTATAATCACGAATTCCAACATCGAAATATTCCGAAGACAATTTCGATTCAAATCCACTCCAATGCAATCATTGGAAATTTTGATTATTTTCAAAACCCTTTTCAAATTCAATTTATTTATTTAAAAATAAATAGAATTATAATTCTAGTTCAAAACTAGTTCATTTCGATAAAAATCTATTTTTATCTTTTCAAATATGGAGTTTTTCATCCCAATTCTTCTCAAATCATTTCTTATGATTTTACACAAATTATTACTATTTTTAATAATTTTATCAAGGCCCGTACAGTCGATTTCCAACAACGGCCATCGAACTGCACTTACAGCGACCTTTTTCAAATTTGATTTGGACGTATCTCCAAATCCAACCGTTAGATTTCAAATTTCTAACATTCGTTAGAAAGCTCTTTTCGATACGAACCCAACGGTTCCGGTTTTAGGAGAATCCGACGGTCGGATCTCCCGTAAGGTCCGTTTGAAATAAATGGTCGAAATTCACGAACTGCCGCGGCGCGGCGCGTTCTATTCAGGCCATTATATTATATATAATATATATATAATATATATCGTCGATTTCCATTTAAAACGAATTATATAAATAGTTTTAAATTCGTTTCAAAAGCAATTTCAACTTCCATTTCAATTCAAATCGAAATTGAATTCTTCTTTATAAATTCGTTTCAAAATTCATTTCTATTCAATTCAAATTTCAATTCAATTTGAATTCATTTCAATTCGCTTTCAATTCAATTTGAATTCGTTTTCAATTCATTTCGAAATCGTTTTCAATTCAATTTATTTCGAAATCGTTTTCAATTCAATTCATTTCGAAATCGTTTTCAATTCAATTCATTTCGAAATCGTTTTCAATTCAATTCATTTCGAAATCGTTTTCAATTCAATTCATTTCGAAATCGTTTTCAATTCAATTCATTTCGAAATCGTTTTCAATTCAATTCATTTCGAAATCGTTTTCAATTCAATTCATTTCGAAATCGTCGATTTCCATTTCACTTTTCAATATTCATTTTTAAAATGAATAAAGTCGATAAAAATATCGTTCACGTCAAAATGGCGTCAATCTAATCAACACGGCTTCATAAATTTCTATTTTCAAATTTTCTTTATTTTTCAAATTGGAATGAGGCCCAATCAATTACCATATAAAATTAATTATATGGATTTCCATACAACACATGTATATAATAGCATTGAAAAATAATCAACCATCAACCAATGTGCACTACACTGTATAAGCATCAAATATAGATATTCAACGCTTATAACAGCCTGTCAATCAATCGATCGACATATTTAATCAATCAGGATGAGTGAAATTCATATTTCATCCCAACACCCGTGTGGGGTTTCAAATCAACAAACACACATTTTTGTTTGTGCAGTTGGGCAATGTGTAAAATTTATCAACCCAATCAATATCCGTCAAATCAATGTAAATAAACAAATCGGCCGATTTGTTTATAAATATTTATTTATTCACTTTCACGTTAAAAATTATATTTTTAACGTCAAAAATATTTATTTCAACACTTGAATTTGTATTCAGTTCACTTACACAATAAAAATGATATTTTTATTTTTCTAACATATTTTAGAAAATTTCGGCGGCATAACGGCACGATACTAGAAACGGGAAGAGGCCTAGCCTTATCCCCGGTCTAGTGAAGGCCCACGCCATTCACACATCAATTAATCCATTCATTTCCCCAAACAATTCAATTTCACCAAACGATTCAATTTCACCAAACAATTCAATTTCAAATCAAATCATCTATCCAATCTATGCAACCAAACAAACAAGTCCATGGTCTGTGGACGGGTGTCGGGTGCTACTAAGCACCGTCTGCATCCTAGTATATATATATATATAACTAGAAAAGAAAGTGAAACGTGAGAAATTCTCACATATAGCTATCCTAGCTCCACGGCACTTCATTGTAGAGATCTTCGTCGTTCCCGCCTTTTTGTCACCTTCGTTGTCCGAACCTTTAAAATCAATGTAAATAAATAAAAAAAATAAGCTAACTTACAGAAAATCGCTCGGAGGAGGGGGAAACACAGCGCCGGGGTGCTGGAGTGGCGACCGGAGGTTGCTCAGGCGGACGATGGGCCAGTGGTGGCGGAACAAGGGGTGGCGGCTTCCTTTTTCTCGATTTGGGGGTTGGAGGGTTAGCGCGCGTCACGAAGGGGAGGAAGAAGGAATGATGGATCGGAGGAGGAGAGAAGCGTCGGAAGGGGAGGTGGGTCTCGCGGTTGCTGCGTGGGCAGCGGCGCCCCCCCCTACGGTGGCGCGGTGGAGGGTCAACGGCGAGACCTCGTCGTTGTTTTTTTTTTCTTCTTTTTATTTTTGATTTCTGGAAAAATAACCGGGGGGGGGGGTCTGATAGGAGAAAAGGGGAGATATGAAAAAGAGTTTTATTTATTTTAATTATTTTATTTGGCAAAAAGTTGACTTTTACATACGACCTCGAAACGAGGCCCACCGCCTGTCGTCCATAGCGTATTACCCCCATTCCGAACACAATGGGATATTTATCGTTGGCTGAATCGATCGTTTGAATCAGTTTCCGTTGAATTTACATTTAAATCACTATATTGAATTTTAAATGTACATTTCAAATTACCGGGGTCACATACTAACTAGAAAAATTCCATAAAAATATTTTCTAGCTTCGTATTGACGATACGGTCCTAACAAAACTTGTTTCGTCGAATTCTGAGACCGTTTGAAAAATGGTCAATTTCCAGTCGATTAAAATCAACTGAAACTGGTCAAACGCGTTTTCCTTTGCCACGCTCACATATTGATTCTAAAAATTATGAAATTTGAAACCTAGCAATAATTTAACATCTCGGACCCAACAAAACTGGTTTCGTCGAAATCCGAGGTCGTTTGCAAAATGTCCATTTTTAAGGGCCTGAATTCCATAGCGACTATTCAGAATTTTCAACTGGACATATCTTTTGATTCCCGATATGAAATCTTGATTTGTCGGATTCGTTGGAAAGATATTCTCAATTTGATCCTAATGTTTTTGGTTTCACTAAAATCCGGATTGTTTTGCACCCAGTACATTCAATTGAAGTTTGAAATCGAATTATCGAACTACCGCGCCATTTTCAATTCTATTATAATTATATATAATTATTTATATTCTAACGACGACGCGTATAATATATACGTTCGAATTCTATTCAAAATAAATTTCTCGTCTATATTATTTAAAATAATTCATTTTAAATAATCAAAATTCACTAAAATTGCTGAAATAAAAATTTTAAACTGGCCCAGATTTTCGGGTTATTACAATACTCGTTGATGCATGATACACATTAGGCACAAAGATCGGCTCACACACTTTCATGTTGCATATGCATGAGTGCTCATACTTATTCATGGCTGAAACTTGTTATGCTATCACGTGGATGTTGCATATGGATGAATGTTATGTGCACTCATGCAGAGATTATAAATTATGTTATGAATTTGCATACATATGGATTCATTTCACCAACATACTTTGCATTAAGGAGGTTTACTGAATCAGTAACCGCCTGATTTTCGCATTAGATAAGTACATATACACACCTTTGCATATAATCATACATCATTTAGAATTTGTTAAGGACATTGACTGCACGTGGATGATGTTTTGAGTAGATGGATGATGGATGGTAGGATACGCTCTTCCTAACTTAGAGATTTCGGGGACGAAATCCTTTAAGGTGGGGAGGATGTAACAACCCGTATTTTAAATAACATGTTATAACATAAATCAAGGCAGAATTAAATGATAAAACCTGAATCAAGGGAAACGTGCTGTTCCATTGCGTTCGTCTCCGAAAAATACGCGAAATAGAGTCCGAGTTTTCGAAAATCGGAGTCCGTATGACCAAGTTATGGCCCATCAAAGTTTTCAGAAGATTTCAAGTTCAAATTTGAATTCAGAAATTCAAATTCAGCTGGGCAGGACTGGCGGGAAAAGTTCTCGCCACCCCAAGTCGACTGGGGAGTCGACTTGGGAGTCGACACACCCCAGGCTGTGTCGACTGCCCAGTCGACACCCCTGTCGACTTGGGTGGTCGGCCAGTCTGGCCTGGGTGCGCCTGACTTGTTTCTCAAGACATGTTTGGAGGCTTATGACGGATTTCAATGGCCCAGATCTGAATTAGGGTTAATCCTATGGCCTAAACTAACCTAAACTTCTATAAAAGGACCCTAATACCTAGCCTAAACCATCATAAATAAATCCTACAACTAGATTATGCCAAAATGTTTAATCATGGCCTCCACCCTCTTGTCATAGCCTCCACCTTCATTCATATGAGAGTTCCTAAGCTTGTTTGAGAGTTTCTAAGCTTGAGTCAAGGCCAAAGTTCAATCTTTCTTCATCAAAGCAAGGATCTTCTTCTTGGGTTTTCATTGGATCTTATCATTTGGGAGTTTTAGAGTTGCTAGTGGCTTCGTCTCAATCTTATTTATATATTTTATAAGTCTTCATAGCATTGTAAGCCCTATACTACTCTTAGATTCTAACTATGAAGTTAAATGTGACATGTTGCAAGTTTGAGTTTGGGCCTAAGTATGATATGTGCTTTGATTTTATCATGTTATGCATAGAATTATTCTATGCATGTTTGGAAAGCTATCACCTTGACTTTGTGCATAGAAAGCTATGGGCTTTGATTGGAAATGTTGCATAAAGCAACATAGAAACTCTCATAAACCTTATGATATCTTGCATATGATGTTATATGCGAATCACTTGCTATCATCCCATATCATTTATGATCATGTTTCACCTATTTGTTAAAGTTTGATAACATGCATGTTTTGAGGCTTATAATGTAATATGCAAGTTTATGAACACATTTGCCTCATATGCCACCATGTTTAACTTGTGGCCAAACCTCATTAATTATGTCATGCTTCTAAGTTACCCTCTTTGATATCTATTTGCGTTTATGCGAACTTGTATGCGATGGGGCTACGTTATGGGTAAACTAAAATGACATAAAAACATGACTTGAAAAGATGACATGTGATTATGCTTGAAACATGAACATGAACTTGGACATGACTTCTAGAAACATGAGAATGGCCAACTCGAGGTTGGGTTGAGTTTGTAGCATAAATCTACCCGGAACCGACCGACTTAACTAGTGACTACAGACAATAGGACCCAATGTGAGTAGTTGGTCATGTCGCACTTAAAACCCGAGGTTAGACTAAGTTGTGGTGTAAAGCTACCCGGACCCGCCCGGCTTAACTAGTAACCACAACAAGGTCTAATGTGAGAGGTTGGGTGCGTTAAATTAATTAATGCCACATGATAGGGTTAAGTCATGGACCACTTGAATACTTAACCAATTAAACACGATGGGTTGATGGGGTTAAGTCATAAACCTTGGGTACACTTAACCAACTTGATACTTGATTGGATAGGGTTAACCACGTTTAACCCATTAGGAACCCTAGTTACGTGGTCCTTTTCACCAGTAACCCTCTTAATTGTATCATGGTACCCTAGGGACTAGGCTAGGGTGGGGCACGATTACTGGGTTGACATGTAAGTGACCAAAACGACGGCTGAGTAGGTGCGCCGGTGTAGGTTCAGGCGGACTATGGTCGTGCACGTAGTCCGGAGTTGAAAAAGCAGATACGGGCACCAGTAGGTTTAGACTGTGCGTGCTTGATTTGTGTTCGTGGTTGGCACCCTAGGGCTTGATACACCCTAGGGTGGACCTAACACAGTTTGACTACACTTCGTGATTGGGCCGTATGACACCAACACTTGACGAGTTAGGCTTTTAGGGAGCCGATCGAGTAGACCGTGTTGTTGGACCTTGATTTAGGTCATCTCGTGGTATTGGGCCAAACTTGGGCCAAGGGATCATTTCTTATTTATACTTGACATGGGTTGGAATACTAGTACACTTGGTGCAAAAACTTGACCTTGTATATGCGATGCCACACTTGATCTATCTTGTTAACTTTTCACCATGCCAGTTAACACCCTATATCTCATCTCTGTTTTACATGGCCAGTTAACTTTATTAGTTTTTATACTGATAGTGGATAGGACTTACCAGTCTTTTGACTGACCCATTTTCTTTCGCCTCTTTTCTTTCGTTCCAACCCCCCCCCCCCAGGTTTACAGGGTGGGAACACTAGCACCTAGCTTGGATCTTTAGCTGCTTTTCTGGATAGCTCTTGTACGGTTTGGACTTGAGCTTGCTATGGCTTTATTCGACCTTGGGGATAGTTACTTTATGATTTTCTTTTCAGTTTTCAGTTGATGTTTCTAGACTTTGTTTTGTGGAAAATAATGACCAAGTACTTTGATGTAACTTGACTATGGTTTTGGAAATGTTAGTTTTATCCGCTGCTTTATTTACTCTGTTTTTACTTATATGTTCTGTCTTGTGATATCTGCATGCATGTTTACCTTGTTTAACGCCCCTCCAATGCCAGTGTGCTTGCAAGAGTGGCATTGGCGGAGGTGGGGTGTTATATGTTGTCTGCCCCTATCTCCACTAGGTGTACCCACTACCCCCATTCGATCGGCTCCCTAACTCGTAGATACCCGTGCTGGCCCCACAGTTGGGTGTATCCTCCCTAAAGTGGCAACCAGATAAAACCAAAAATGCACGGCTTATATCTACACGATGCAACAACGTCTTACCTACCAGTCCGAGCCCACACACGCATATGAACCCGTTGGACTTGCGTTGCCACCGCTGACCCGTTTTGACCTCTTACAACCAAATCCAGTACGCGTGTCCCGTCCTCGACTTGGGTCGAGCCCACAAAGATACTTAATGGGTTACTGGTTTGAAAAGGGCCCCCATGCATGACACAAGCTTTCCACCTATGTTTGGTCCCCTCTAAGGTTTTCCCACTTAACCCCATTCTTATTCATGTCTTGTTACATGTTTCAATCTTAGTTAAGTGCATCTAATCGTATTTCAAATGCCACCCAAGGCACCCACTTAACTTCACATGCCACCCAAGGCACCCACTTAACTTCACATGCCACCCAAGGCACCCACTTAACCCCCTCATGTCCCACCACATGTTTATCTGGTTAAGTGTTTCTTAATTCATTAACACCGTAACCTTGTAAATACCTCCCACATTAGACTGGCATTTGTGGCAGCTGGATTTGCCGGGCGGTCCGGGCAGTTTTACACCACAAACGAGCCTAACCTCGTGTCTTTACAACTGTGACACATTTAATTTATACCTAAGACCTCCCACATTAGACTGGCATTTGTGGCAGCTGGATTTGCCGGGCAGGTCCGGGCAGTCTTACACCACAAACGAGTCTAACCTCGTGTCTTAGGCGGTTTATTATTACACATTTCATTTAACCCCAAATTGGATTAATATCCCAAATTTGAATTGTCAATCAATTCCAAATTTAACTATGTCCATAATTGGTACCTTAATTATGTCCATCTATTTATGGTATATAAAATTATACCAATTAGCATCACAAATTAATTATATGTCATTTAAGGCATTTATGCCAATTCTCAATATTAATTATTTTAATATTATCCCATTGCCCCACGTTGTACGTTCGTACACGAAATTTAAGGAATATATTAGGCTGGCCAAATAGCCTAAATTTATAAAACGTTACAATTTGTGCAATACATGAAAATAGATCTAAATATCACAATTAGCATGTCTCATAAAAATAGATCTAAAAAGATAAATTTGCATGATTGACATAATTTGCATAATCCATAATTAACATATATGTAACAACAAACTAGCATGGACTAAATTATGTACACGGTGTGATTTGCATATATTATTATGCATAAAGGTGAACTTGCATAGTGTATAGACGTATAAATCACAATCTAGCATAAACTATGTATTACAATAGATCTAAACATAGATCTAATCATAGATCTAAACATGAGAGTGAAGTTGTATGTATTGATTTGGATTTTCACCTAACTTACATATAAACCACATACAACTCGCATACGAGTTACTAACATCACATACTTGCATATGTATACTAACATAGGATTCACATATATGATTCACTTGCAGTTTTACATATGATTCACAAATGAACTTGCATATGACTAATATCCCACTTGCATAAAATTTCAATGTTCTAATATAATCAAATTACACATATAGGATCAGACATAAGGAATAGATTTACTAAATTAACTAACTTGTTTATACAACATATGTGATAATAACTAACTATGCCACATGAATCAACAGACAAAATCTCATAATCCAAATATAAACCCATCAATATTAATTTAAGAATTATCTTGTTAATGAAATCATACTCACATATGTCTTAGCATATTCTTTAGGTCCAAACTTACATAGAAAATAGATGTCATAAATCAAATTAAACGTACGAAGTTGCATATGATTCTCATTAAACTTGCATATGATTCATGTATAAATTAACACATCCAAACTTGCATATCAAGTTAAACATACATATGAATCAAGTTGAACTTACATATGATTTAACATATGAATTAATTCCTCAAACATAACCAAACTAGCATATGAAGCATCATTATGCATTGACTGTACATAAGCCAACAATTAACATAGATTTACAGCATAGATAAAAATATAACGGTCAATGATTCACAACCACAATCTCATTATCCAATTTATAACTCAACCTAATTAAATAGTTAATTATCTTATTAAAGAAATCGAACTCACAACTCAAAGAAGGTCTTGAGTTCTGAAATCTGAGTTCTGAAATTGATTTAGCTCTCCTTTGAAGAAGACAAATTCGTTGTTGTTTCGATTTGAGTTGAATAAAATTGAGTTGATTAGCTTCACTCTCCCTATAATTGGTGGCGGCTACTCTACGTTGCAAGGTGACAACATGACGACCATGGTTCTAATTTTTATTTGATTTTAGGGTTTGAGTCTACATGTATTTACATAGAATTTAGGATTAATTTAGGCCATCCTATCACCCTAGAATTAACCACAACCATTCAGTCAAGATAGGGTGACAAGTCAGCCCTAATGACTCAGCTAATGTATTAATAAACTTCTATTTGTACTAAATGTTCATCTTTTACTGATTTACATATTTATGGTTTATATGTAAATCATTCACAATTAAATTATAACATTAATTACGTTTCTAATTAACAATATACCAATTACCCAAATTCACCAAAACTACATTTATATGCTAAATTTCATACTTTGTCGTTCATGCCAATTCTAAGTTTAATATGTCAAATTACATATTCCATAATTCATGTCAAATTACTCCAAAGTATAACTTAACAATCATGCCATAATACATGTTCCCAAATTATGCCTGCTTAATATATATATATATATATATATATATATATATATATACACACACACATATATATATATATCTTTTTAATTAATATCAATGACAAATTAACACTCATTTACAAATTAATTTCAATGTATTCATGTTTACATTAACTACCCATATATATATATATATATATATATATACATATATATATATATATGTACATATATATATATACATGCACATATTCATAAATTCTAATATTGGCAAATAATGCAAATTGATTGCTTACCTAAAAAAAAGGAAATCGAGTATATAATTTAATTTCCCTTTTTTTTTTACGTTCCTTGCAACATGCAAAATCAATGCATAATGAAGTTACCTACATACATACATACATACATATCTATTTATGCATAAATCTTTCCCTCCAAATAAATTGACTGTATTTATCTTCTCAATTATATATATATATATATAATTTTCTTTTTATCTATCTTCCCAATTAACCATTTTCACACTAAACTACTTTTTGAACTGCGTTCACACTAAGCCGTTTTTTAGCCATTCGCCTAAAACAAAAATATGGCTTGAGCGGGAATCGAACTCTGTACCTCTTGTATGCAAGTCACATGTTCCAACCAAATGAACTATTATGTCTTTTGCTTACAATCCTTAGAACAATGCTAAACATTATTCTTTTCTCATTCCTCTTTTTCCATGTTTTGCTGCAATATTTAATTTAAGGATATCTTTTTCATACGGAGTCCAATTTACGCAAAATCGGACTCTATCTCAAGCAGAATTTCGAGACGAACGCAACGGCGCAACCCGTTTCACCTAATTCTTTTTCTAAAAAATAATTATACCTTGATTTGTTATTTTTATGTTACATTCTCCCCTCCTTAAAGGATTTCGTCCCCGAAATCTTCAAGTTAGCAAGAATGTGTCCTACCATCCAATCATCCATCTACTCAACCATCAGGCACAGGCATCCATTGTCCTTAAGAGACTTCTAATGCTTTCATGTTTATATGCATAGCGTGTGTACATGTCCTTATCCAATGCAAAAATCAGGCGGTCTACTGATTCAGTTGACCTACTTGATGCGAACCATGATAGTGTCATGCGTCTATTATGTATGCAAAAGATTCCTAATGATACATATTATTTCTACATGCATGCAAAACCATTCATCCGAATGCAGCATCCATATGATAATACAACCATGATACATCCATTAATTTAAATATGCACACATATTAATATGCAATATGAGAGTGATTGAGCCGATCTAGTGCCTAATGTGTGTGTAAATGCATCCACGAGCAACCACTTGCATCCACTTGTATCCATCAAACATAACATGTCTCAAACACATGTTTACACCCATTAGTTTCTACCTAAAGGTTGAAGACTCGATCGATAGGATACGATCGAGTGATAGAGCGAGTACAATTAAAACAAAAGCTCTGTTCCCATTAGACATCAGTTAAGAGAACAATTCCCTAAGTATCAACCCCGAAGACCGAAATCAACATCAGATTGACACTCAGAGAATTACCACCATTAACAAGTGTCAAAACTGGAAATCTACTTCACGCTTCGAGTAAAAACCCTTATCCTTTTCAGAAATATTCAGATACTTACAGACTACTGGTACATATCAGATTATCAAATGATTCTTAAGAAACTAAGCATGATAAAACCCCACCATATCCCACAAAACCCAGAATGTATGCGTCATCTTGGAGCGATGTGAGTCTTCAAGAATCGTCTTCCTCGAGCTCTCATCTTGCGGTATGCAAAGTCTCTCATTTTTACGCAACCAGCCTCTCTCATCTATAGCATATCTACAAAGATGGCTCGAAGACTCCCATCTGGCAAAACTAAAACTGGAGCTGTCGTCAAAGCCCTCTTCAAATGCTCGGTTGCGTTCTTAGGAATCTTCCAATCTTGGATTGCCACTACCTTCGCGGGATCCACAGCTATGCCTTCCTTAGAGACCACGTGCCCTAAAAATCTCACCTTCTTCCTCAAAAGAAATGGCATCAACATAGGGTCCTAAACAATCCATTACTTCACATCTTTCTCGAGTCCACTCGAGTCATCTCATAACCCTATTGAGTCCAACTCAGGGCAGTGCATACCATCGAATAGCCTTATCATGTCACGGCTGCCCATCACTCTTCGAGTAAACTAAGATATCATGCAATGAAAAATTGCCACAACTATTTATCTCTCACACAAACCATCCTAGTCGAACTCGACATCCCCCAAGTACAAGCCCCAAAGGCCTAAAATAATATCAGACAAGCACCCAAGGAATACCTCCTCCGAATTCGGACAATCTACGTGAGATGATACTAGCAAAACAACCAAACAATTGAGCACCTCACTCCGAAATGCTTCTTCTTATGAACCCCTTCTCAAGCAACTATTTCACTTGCTTACTGAGTTCTCTCCTCTCTCTCGGAGCCATGTGGCGCACTAGTAATGCAACTGGCTTTGCATTATCCACTAGGTATATACGAAAGTCTATCTCGCGCCTCGGGGTAAAACCCAAACTTCATCGAAGAGGTCACCAGACTCACGGACCCCACGAACAAATTCCAAATCATTGTTGGACGTGTCAAGAGATTCTAGGTAGCTAAGCATCACTGGACCTTTAGGGTCACAAGAAATATCAAGGGTCTTTCCACAACGAGTCAACAATCTAACTACCCTTCTTTCACAATCTAGGATGGCACTGTATCTGGCTAGCCAATTCATGCTTAGAATCAAGCCGTAGCCCATGAAACCAAGAACGAAGGCGTTGCATACAAACCCAACGCCCAAGATAGACACTCTCAAATCCCGACGAACCACAGATAAGTGAGCCGAACCACCAATAGGATTTAGGACTACAAAGGGATCCGTAACTAGACTAGTATTTAGGTGCATCGTTTCAACTAACGAAGCAGATACAAACGAGTGTGAAGCGCCAGAGTCAAACAAAGTACGAACAGGATGATCAAACAGAAAAACTAAACTTTCAACAGATATGTTTCTACCTCTCTCCTATTCTGGTGCCATGAGAGCCTGAACCTGCCCTCCAGAAGTAGACCCTGTCCTCTGCCCTTTTCCTCGGGCAGTCTTTAATCTTTGATCAGGTGTCCTGCCTCACCACAGTGGAAACAACCAGTCTTCTTTTGCTTCCTAGAGTCCTTGCTCAGATGGCCTGGTGTTCCACAGTAAAGACATTTCCTCTTGTCACGGGGTTTATTATTCTTTGCACCCTTCTTAGGTTCTACTTTCTTACCCTGTGCCCTATCCATGCCTCCACTATACGTTCTCCATTCGTGACCTCCGACCTACAAGAAACTTAGTCCTTCATCAACCAAGCAGCTAGTCGAACCTTCCTCCCTTCGTCTATCTCAAAGATACCGACAAGTCCTCCACTTTCTTGAGCCAACTTCTAGCCCCGACAAACGTCTAAGTCCCATGAAGCGGTTTTCCGCCCATCGTACAGAAGTCCTCATTTATCTTAGGAAAAAGTATCTATACGCGGAGGAAGAGATTCAAAAAGGGAAAGAGGAAGAGATTCAAAACGGAGAATTGAAGGAAAGATATATGGCTCTTGGGGATTATGTTTTTAAAATAAACCTTTCTCTTGAAAATACTCTCCTTAAAACATATTTTTGAAAGTATTTCTTTATAAAATGCTTTTGAAAAATAGTTTTTTTCAAAAATCTCATATCTGTTCTTGTAACCTTCAGCTCTGATACCAGGTGTGACACCCCATGCCCATTAATGTCACTCACAAAGGGAATGCATTAATTTCTATGGCGTGTATTAAGTGTGTATAGAACAGAAACTTAACAACAAGACAGATATAAAACAGTACTTGAAAATTTAAAACTTCATTTCATTGCAACGGTAAATACATAAGTTTGATTACATCATCAAAAACCAAAGACTAGAGTCAAGTACATAATATCAATATTGACTAAATCAGAGTACATAAAATGAAAGACATAACCCCAACATAAAATAGCTATAAATAAGATAGGCTGAACTTTTACTTCAGCGATTCAAGCAGCTTCTAAAAGCAAGAGATAAAGCTGTCCAAATCAAGCTCCACTAGTGCTAGTCCCACCCTGAGCACCTGGGGGGAAAAGGAAGAAAAGAGGTGGAAACAAGGGGGTCAGCCATAAAGTCTGGCGAGTGCGATAACTTTAACAATATAATTATCAAAATAACTAGGCTAAGGCATAAGCTGGAAAATAAGGAAATGACTGTGAACAAATGGGTGTGGCAGAGCAAACAAAGGAAATAAGACGAACAAAGATAACGTTAAAGGCGCCCCTAATTACTATAGGATAATTACTATACTGCACCACCACTAGTCACCCTAAAAGTTGATCCCGCCTACAGAACTTAATACTGCTAATGGTAGTTTCGTGTAGCCCTAGCTACCTACATAGGTGTCATCTGCCCCTATCTCCACTAAGTGTACCCACTACCCCCATTCGATCGGCTCCCTAACTCGTAGATACCCGTGCTGGCCCCACAGTGGGGTGTATCACTCCCCAAAGTGGCAACCCAATACAATAAAAAATGCACGGCTTATATCTACACGATGCAACAACGTCTTACCTACCAGCCCGGGCCCACACACGCATATGAACCCGTTGGACTTGCGTTGCCACCGCTGACTCGTTTTGACCTCTTACAATCAAATCCAGTACGCGTGTCCCGTCCTCGACTTGGATCGAGCCCACAAAGATACTTAATGGGCTACTGGTTTGAAAAGGGCCCCCATGCATGACACAAGCTTTCCACCTATGCTTGGTCCCCTCTAAGGTTTTCCCACTTAACCTCATTCTTATTCATGTCTTCTTACATGTTTCAATCTTGGTTAAGTGCATCTAATCGTATTTCAAATGCCACCCAAGGCACCCACTTAACTTCACATGCCACCCAAGGCACCCACTCAACTTCACATGCCACTCAAGGCACCCACTTAACCCCCTCACGTCCCACCACATGTTTATGTGGTTAAGTGTTTCTTAATTCATTAACACCGTAACCTTGTAAAGACCTCCCACATTAGACTGGCATTTGTGGCAGCTGGATTTGCCGGGCGGGTCCGGGCAGTCTTACACCACAAACGAGCCTAGCCTCGTGTCTTTACAACTGTTACACATTTAATTTATACCTAGGACCTCCCACATTAGACTGACATTTGTGGCAGCTGGATTTGCCGGGCGGGTCCGGGCAGTCTTACACCACAAACGAGTCTAACCTCGTGTCTTAGGCGGTTTATTATTACACATTTCATTTAACCCCAAATTGGATTAATATCACTAATTTGAATTGTCAATCAATTCCAAATTTAACGATGTCCATAATTGACACCTTAATTATGTCCATCTATTTATGGTATATAAAATTATACCAATTAACATCACAAATTAATTATATGCCATTTAAGGCATTTATGCCAATTCTCAATATTAATTAATTTAATATTATCCCATTGCCCCACGTTGTACGTTCGTACAAGAAATTTAAGGAATATATTAGGCTGGCCAAATAGCCTAAATTTATAAAACGTCACAATTTGTGCAATACATGAAAATAGATATAAATATCACAATTAGCATGTCTCATAAAAATAGATCTAAAAAGATAAACTTACATGATTGGCATAATTTGCATAATCCATAACTAACATATATGTAGCAACAAACTAGCATGGACTAAATTATGTACACGGTGTGATTTGCATAGATTATTATACATAAAGGTGAACTTACATAGTGTATAGACGTATAAATCACAATCTAGCATAAACTATGTATTACAATAGATCTAAACATAGATCTAATCATAGATCTAAACATGAGTGTGAAGTTGTATGTATTGATTTGGATTTTCACCTAACTTACATATAAACCACATACAACTCGCATACGAGTTACTAACATCACATACTTGCATATGTATACTAACATAGGATTCACATATATGATTCACTTGCAATTTTATATATGATTCACAAATGAACTTGCATATGATTAATATCCCACTTGCATAAAATTCCAATGTTCTAATATAATCAAATTACACATATATGATCAGGCATAAGGAATAAATTTACTAAATTAACTAACTCGTTTATACAACATAGGTGATTATAACTAACTATGTCACATGAATCAACAGACAAAATCTCATAATCCAAATATAAACCCATCAATATTAATTTAAGAATTATCTTGTTAATGAAATCATACTCACATATGTCTTAGCATATACTTTAGGTCCAAACTTACATAGAAAATAGATGTCATAAATCAAATTAAACGTACAAAGTTGCATATGATTCTCATTAAACTTGCATATGATTCATGTATAAATTAAAACATCCAAACTTGCATATCAAGTTAAACATACATATGAATCAAGTTGAACTTACATATGATTTAACATATGAATTAATTCCTCAAACATAACCAAACTAGCATATGAAGCATCATTATGCATTGATTGTACATAAGCCAACAATTAACATAGATTTACAGCATAGATAATAATATAACGGTCAATGATCACAACCACAACCTCATTATCCAATTTATAACTCAACCTAATTAAATAGTCAATTATCTTATTAAAGAAATCGAACTCACAACTCAAAGAAGGTCTTGAGTTCTGAAATCTGAGTTCTGAAATTGATTTAGCTCTCCTTTGAAGAAGACAAATTCGTTGTTGTTTCGATTTGAGTTGAATAGAATTGAGTTGATTAGCTTCACTCTCCTTCTAATTGGTGGCGGCTACTCTAGGTTGCAAGGTGACAGCATGACGGCCATGATTCTAATTTTTATTTGATTTTAGGGTTTGAGTCTACATGTGTTTATATAGAATTTAGGATTAATTTAGGCCATCCGATCACCATAAAATTAATCACAACCATTCAGTCAAGATAGGGTGACAAGTCAGCCCTAATAACTCAGCTAATGTATTAATAAACTTCTGTTTGTACTAAATGTTCATCTTTTACTGATTTACATATTTATGGTTTATATGCAAATCATTCACAATTAAATTATAACATTAATTATGTTCCTAATTAACAGTATACCAATTATACCAATTACCCAAATTCACCAAAACTAGATTTATATGCTAAATTTCATACTTTTTCGTTCATGCCAATTCTAAGTTCAATATGTCAAATTACATATTCCATAATTCATGTCAAATTACTCCAAATTATAGCTTAACAATCATGCCATGATACATTTTCCCAAATTATGCCTACTTAATACACACACACACACACACGCACACACACGCACACACGCACCTATTCATAAATTCTAATATTGACCAATAATGCAAATTGATTGCTTACCTAAAGAAAATCGAGTATATAATTTAATTTCCCCATTTTTTTTCTACTTTCCTTGCAACATGCAAAATCAATGTATAATGAAGTTACCTACATACATACATATCTATTTATGCATAAATCATTCTTTCCAAATAAATTGACTGTATTTATCTTCTCAATTTTATATATATATATACATATAATTTTCTTTTTATCTATCTTCCCAATTAACCATTTCCACACTAAACTACTTTTTGAACCGCGTTCACACTAAGCCGATTTTTAGCTATTCCTCTAAAATAAAAGTATGGCGTTGGCAAAAATCGAACTTTGTACCTCTTGTATGCAAGTCACATGTTCCAACCAAATAAGCTATTATGTCTTTTGCTTACAATTCTTAGAACAATGCTAAACATTATTCTTTTCTCATTCCTCTTTTTCCATGTTTTGCTGCAATATTTAATTTAAGGATATCTTTTTCATACGGAGTCCAATTTACGCAAACTCGGACTCTATCTCAAGCAGAATTCCGAGACGAATGCAACGGCGCAACCCGTTTCACCTAATTCTTTTTCTAAAAATTAATTATACCTTGATTTGTTATTTTTATGTTCACAGAAAATACGACGTGTTACAATAACATTTTATCATTTCCCAAACACATTACAAACTAATAAATCAACATCATTATTTTAAAATAATATTAACTTTTCTAGCTCAATAAATTCGAAGTAAATCATACATATTTGGGCGAATCCCCAATCGTTACAAAAAAATATTATTTGACATATAAAAATTTTGGAATCAAAAACATAATTTAAGTATTTTTAGTAAGGATAAATTGACACGATTAATCCCAAATTTCACGTGTCTTCCCATATTAATCCCAAATTTGAGTTATTTTTAGTTAATCCCAAGCATTGGGGGACTATTCCCATATTGATCTCGTCTACCTG
This sequence comes from Allium sativum, assembly GCA_030737875.1. Lineage (NCBI taxonomy): Eukaryota > Viridiplantae > Streptophyta > Magnoliopsida > Asparagales > Amaryllidaceae > Allium > Allium sativum. Next base: position 515,167,239 of record CM060924.1, read on the forward strand.
TTAACTTGTTTAGCCGGTAAACTTTCCTAACATTCCTTGTCGAATCTATAATCTACATCAGCAACGAATAGTAATCACCAATTTCCAATTCTTCTCTATAAAAAAAATCCACGACTTCATGGCTCAGGAACTAAATTAAACAACCTCCTCCTTCCCAACGAGACCTGCACCCTAAACCGATCATTCCTCCACCTTCTCTCCTCCATTACTCCATCTTCGATTCATGAAAACAATAACCGTTGAATTCATAGTACTCCCCTAGCCATTCTCGTGAACATGTCACCCATTACTTCAGACCTACATCACCCTCATGCACCGCGACTTGGAGGTCCTCTGCTGTTCCCCATGACACAAACGCCAATAACAAATCGATTGACATCAAATTTGCCGAGGGAGGAGCTATTCAATACCACAAACACAAATATGAACCTCAATTTCCACATCGAAGCCTAAATCATAAACAAGATCAAATCTTAATTTTATGGCTTGTACTATAAAACATCAAACTACTGCAAAAGGCACCGCACCATACACGAGCACGGGGAATAATTGTTCTTGACTTTTTTTTTTTTTTAAGATTCGAACATGGTTTTGGTTCTGAAAAGAGAAAAGAGGGAGAAGGTAACGAAGCCGAGTTTGGAAAATAATGGGGAAAGATTGAAGAAAAGACGTGTGTAAAAAAATAATAGGACAAATTGAGAAAGAAGAATGAACTGCTGAAGATATCACCGTTTAATGTACGAAAATTTATCCGCTAAACAAGTAGACGGGATCAATATGAGAAGAGACCCTTAATACTTGAGATTAACTAAAAATAACTTAAACTTTGGATTAATATGGCAAATACGTGAAACTTGGAGTTAATCATGTAAATTTGTCCTTTCAATAATTGAAACCCGAAATAAATCGCATATTTTATTTTTAGAAAATTATGAAATAAAAAAACCATTTCTAAAATAATGTTACTAACCATTTCTAAAATAAAAAAGCCATTTCATAAGGGTGGGTTGTTTAGATGCAAAATTTACTTGCATCATAAATGATATAAATGCTCTTGAATTTAGAGATAATGTAATCTTAAATGATTAATTCTTCTTTGTTTCCCTATAGTTTTTGTAATTGGGAGAGATGAATATAGTAGGAAATCTTGACGTGAACGTAGTCAAGATTAGCCAACCCACTTTACATCCAATGTCATTTACTTTACTTGTCCGTCGTCCCATTTTCAATTTTTTAATTTTTTATGCTTAGCATCAAAGAATAACCTTGTCGATACGAATACTTTAGCATAGTTTTAAAATTGACTAAACTTTTGTAGAACATTAACCAACTTTAATATGCTTGTATATTATGAAGCACTATATTATTAACTGTAAATTCATTTACAAATGAAAATGAATAACAAAAAGAACCATGAACCACCATATACCAGATTCTTCACTCCTATAAACATCGAAACATCAAATGGCCTCAGGCTTGCATGTGCACATGGACTAATAACGACGCAAATCAAATGGCCTGGTGATATTTCAAAGCTTGTTGTTCCTTTTTACTAGCATACGCATAGGAGTGAACCATGTGCATGTGCATCTAATAGTAAAACAAATAATTCAAGACTAGCGTAGGGGATTAGTTAATTTTGGCAACGTGTGCATTAGTAAAAACTGAACGATAACTAATTTGAAAGATGAATGATAACCGTAAGACCATTACATCACAAAATTTTCCCTTCTGTTCTTGTTTAAACGATGAATAGTTGAAAGCAAAAATGTAAATCATTCATCAAAAATACAACTAGATAAGCATGTAAGATAAAATCACATGCACATATTCAGAAATTGCAACAAGAAAGAACCGAAATAACACCAACAAAACAATAACAAAATACATGGATGATTCTGGGTTACAAAAAATTAACTTATATCACAGATCATTCCCTCCCCCCCCCCCCCCCCCCCCCCCAACACACACACACAAACCCCCCCAAAAAAAAAAACCTAACAGACATAAAATGGGACAAGTTCCTGACTCCAACTCCTTGCTGTCTAGTGATATGCATCTCAGAAAATACTTCAAAATATACAACAGATAAATGACAGGCACCAATATATGCCTCTTAATCTGCAAGAAATAAAGATAAAATGAAAATATTAAACATTAGCATGATGCAATATCTATACCTGCTAGTGTCCAATAATATAAATAAGGGATTGTTAAAGAGGCAGTTTTTGATAAAGGAAATATAATTTTTGGGGGACTTAACTTAAATTGTTACAGAGGAACATGATACATGAGTATAAATCAAGCGATCTATTGTTATATCCTCGTTTAAAGTAAATTCGACAACATCCTATCAAAAAATTAAAAAAAAACAATAGATGGCCATCGTGAATCACAGAACGGCATAGGTTTACTGGAAAATAACTAATGTACTATGCTATTTTGACAGAGTTGCATCCACGATAGTTCATAGTAGTAGTAGCATAATATAGAAGAAGGTAAACTGCAGACACTATTAAATTTGAATAAAACCTCTTATCAATTTTATCGATTTTGGTTCTTCCTTTTTAATCTTATTCTAATTTTTAGTTTCAATACTAGTCCAAAAAGGGTGAATATTGTTTCAAGCTAGAAACTAGAGGGATTAGCTTGTGATCCATTAAACAATTATTGTATCCCCACAGACGAAATCATACTATAAGTAGTAGATGGTTAAGTTTCCATTTAAGTTGCACTTTTAACTATAAAAATGCTTGTGTTAATAACTTGATTACAATTTTCTTCTGTACAAAAAGTACGAACACACACAAGTGCGCGTGCATGTGGTGTGTATGGGTGGATTTTGATATTTTCTAATTTAAGGAATTTCGCATACATTTCAGTTTCGGAAACATATTTATTTAATTTTATTGAAACATTATCTTTAATTGGAAAATAAGGTATAAATGAAGAATGCTAATTAATCATAAATATTTATAACATCAAAAATATATTTATTCATTACTTCATTTTTACCTGCTGTAATTGTATCATTCATATGTCTTGTCATTTTATATGTTTCCAAAGTTAAAAGTTCAAATCTTGCATATTCGTATATATGAATTTTAACTTACTTTTGTTTTAGTTACTTCTGTAAAACTTGAAGTTTGACTTACCTGTTGAACCACAGCTTCAGCTCCTATTGAACCCTAAATGGAACGACCGGAATCAGACGAAATCTCAAACCTCAATAAATCCTCCTCAAATCGCCCTTCTATGATTTCTAGCAAAAACTACAATGTCAAAGTAGATTTTTATTGATACGTTATGTTCATTAGTAGGATTATCCATGCAAAATATAGTCATTTTAAAATGTTTAACTCCTTCAAAGCTGCAAGGCAATACATCAAAAATATTAACTTTAACCATCATTTTGGAGTGTTATTCCAAGAGTACACTGCGGAACAGTTCTTAATTTTCCATGGATGATCTTGCTTATGAACATAACGAATCCATGAATAATTACATTGATCAGAGCATATTTTGCATGCCCCCGGTTGTGTATAGGGGTGTGAGGTGCACGTTTGCGCGCAGGCATATGTGTATTCCATGGAGAGAAAATTTGTTTCCATATCACTAAAATAATCATCTAGATCTTAGATGTGCCTTCAAAGAAAATGCAGTATAAAGAAAGAGGGATAAATTAACATGCAAGAACATGTAAACTGAGGAACATCACAGTGACGTAGCATAAACAGTTATTGTCAAACTAAAACACTGTAATATTGTCCATGAATACGAGAACATCATTTCTGGATGAATCAACATAATCCAACTGATGTGTGCGTACGAAATTTGTATGACTAAAATAATTTCAGAAGCAAACTACACTTGAAACTACAGAACCATCTTTTATACTTAGTAATTAACAATTGTAATTGCTAGAGATGATATGATGATCTATACACAGATAACGGTCATAACGTATCAATGTACTAACAAAGAGCAAAGTTTAGTGCCAGTCATGGTAGATGACATCACATTCCATCCAGAAGTCAAAATGAAACGTGTAGGCTAGAAGAGTTAAAATTTCACCTGTACAGGTTTAGTTAACCAGCCATTCCGAAAGTAATCCATCTTACTTCAAATTGGGATGTTTAATCGCAAAATTCAAAGGAACTCAAACCAGATGTCAAAAGAGTTCCACGAAAGCCTTCTTCAACATTTTTTGGAGACATTTTTTGATCAGAAAGTTCATCTGCATATGTAAATATTTGTTTAACACTTATTTGAATTGCCCCTGGCAATTGAGTGTGGCTATTGAGACATAAAATAAACACAAAATTAGAGACACAAATTTTGGACTGTTGGATTCGTTTGTCTTTATGTGGAAAGTGAAATTCAGGAGGAGATCTAGTGGTTGAGATACATAATGCTCAATTTTATGTCACTATTTTGTGTTTAAGTAGAGTTTTCCCCTGGCAATTCCTTCTGTATTCATCTGTTAGCTGTATCATTTTATTATGGAAAAAAGTTATAAAACCTGCTATATCTCGATTTTCATGGATCTCCGTATCTTTGACCCAAAGAACATCCCCGGGAAATATATTTTTGTCAGCAAGAGTAGAAGAATCCCCTTCTAACTCCATGGAGCCTTTGTGAAGCTTTTGGTTCTCCTTTACGACCTATACAAATACAATGATAAATGTATGTAGTCAAAAGATCAAAAACTCGAAAGCTATAGATTCTATCCATGATAATAATTAGCCAGATAACTGTGATAGACTCGTATCGGTAATTCTTCAGCGGGCAGACTAATGAAATTGTGACTATACAGAGAAAAGAATAGTAGAACCAAATATTTAGGGGAACCAAATTTCTTTAATAATATTCTGAATGACAATTAAACGGTCAGTGGAAAAGAACAAAGGAAATGCATGAATGGCTTAGCAAAGAATGAATGAATATATATACATATACATACATATATACATATATATATATATATATATTTGTGCTTGTGGGGGGGGGGGGGGGGGGGTGGTGTTACATAACCACACAAGCTTTAGACAATAAAATTGAAAAAACATGCATTCACAGACACACAATATCAAAGGAAATGGCATACCCCAAAAGCTTCCCAGATCATCATTTTCAACTGGTAGATGCTTGTGGTACAAGATACTGTCAAACTAATTGAGTTCCCAAATGAAGTCTTTTTTGAACGTTTTGAAGCTCGACGATCTGATTCAGGATTATTCCCTGAAGCTTCTACTATTGACTTTGGTGCCCCCTTTCCATGCACTAGATACACACATATATCTTCATTGCAATAGTTCAGTTTCTTCATCAGTTCACTGCTCTCCCTTTCTCCAATACAGTCATCACAAACCTAACAATTACTCATACGCATCCGTGAAAAGTAATAATTGCATAAAATAAGGATTAATTCATTGTTGTGTATACAATATTCAAAACTAAACATGACTTGAACCAAAAGCTATCTGCCATAGGCACGAGCCAAACCCAGAGAGCCAACTACCATTACAAACCACACGAAAACTAGATTAAAAAAAGGGGAGACGTATAACGACTGCATGATGCATTTTATAGGAGCAATCTGCTTCCTCGCTAGAAGGAAGAGAATGCACAGGATAACCCTCTCATCCAAACATTGGGGAAAATAAGAGTTCTCTAACGAACATCTGTATAATAAATTTAAAATTGAAGGTAAAGCATCACAAAGCAAAAGCTGTGATCTAGGATTCTAGGTCAAAAGAAATACTTCCGTCCGCATTACTGCATAACTTCATAGTATCCTTCTGAAATTAAAACGATCACACACACAGACATGTGTGTGCACACGTGTATCACGCATGGGGCTTATGTAGTGTGACTGGCAAAAGAAAGAATCTTCTGGTTGATGATTGTACTAATAGAGGCAAACACATTATTTTTTATTGGAAAAGGTAATTCCTTAGGCATTCAACACTAACATAGGTGCGCACTAGGGCTGGATTCGGTTCGGTACCGAAAATTCATATTCAAAACCATTACCATACCAAATATATATAGTAATAGAAAAACCGTACCATTATCAACCAAAGTAATCGGAAAACCGATAATTCGGTTTTTGGTTGGTAATGGTTGGTAGAGGTCGGTAATTACTTTTTACCATTTGCAAATTTGATATTTATCTGTTTACAATTTTTCATGCAAAAAGAGAAAATACTAAGAGTTATTATTTACTATTATTTATCACTTTTAGTTTGTGTAAGCAAGAAGCCAAAATATTGTACAAAATCATATTATCTTTAAAAAATACACAATAAGGATTGCATTCGATTTGATAACATAATAGTAATTTGCTATATTTTCTATTAAATCGTTATACTTTTAAATGCGGTGTTACATAATAGAAATACTATATATACACACAAAGATGTATATAATGTATGTATTTTATGTGTGCGAAGATATATGATACGTATGGTAATTACCATATTTAATAGTTAATTACCATTACCATACCATAAAATTTCATGTGGTTCGGCAAACCGTACCAAACAAATTGATTATCAATTTTTTCAGTATCATTTTAATTAGTAGCGGTTGGTAATGGCGATAAGCGGTAATATGGTAAAAATGTCCAGCCCTAGTGCACACCCACACGTGCATGATATGTGTGTGTGTGTGTGTGTGTGTGTGTGTGTGTGTGTGTGTGTGTATGCGCGCATGCGTGTGTGTAAGGAGCGGTTATTGAAACAAAAATTTTGATCATGTGATTTTTACACAATTAGGAATTAGCGGACATTTCGTAGGTATGTTCTAACATAAATCAAGATCATATTCACTAAATTTTGGTTAATTTGAATAATCCTAACATATATGAAACAGTATTTTAAATCGATTGTTAAAATAAATGCTTTAGCAGTTAATACTTGTTCAACATTTTGGACGTCAAAAGCTTCGAATTGATCTCATTTTTTGCGGACATGATGTTCATAGTTTAGATTGAACATCCCCGAAGTTTCATTTGATTTCGAATATATAGATCTAGAAACCATGAAGTGTAGATTGAGATCATCTGACAGACGGATGTGTGTGTATATGAATTTTTATTTGGACACAAAATGTGACATAATAGTTCTTAACCATCAGATCTTTCCACGATTTCCATCTCTTGTGTAAAAACAAAGAAGCTTCTATGATTTATTTTATCTCAATAGTCGATATAAATGTATAGTTGTATACAATAAGTATCAACGGGACTAGTCAATAGTCCAGGTATCATAAAGCTTAGACCCGAGCCCAATTGCAATAATTGAAACCCGAATCTGACCCGTACATGCAGGATATTCCAGAACCAATACTAGAGTAAGGCCCACAGGGCTTTTTAAGTCCATTGGGAAATACCTGTATGCCCGACTCATGATATTTATGTTAAAACCATACTTCAAAATAACAATTTTTGTAAAATTTACATACAAAAAATGTTAACATATATATTAAATTGTGATGTAGTCAAGTTCGCAACAAAAATATGTAAAAATATCAATATACAGACAAACAAAATGGTAAATAAATAACGCACACGCTTATGCTTTTATACAATGGAAAACTAATAAATGGATCGGGCCCTAACCGGTCCTGGGTTTGATAAAACCGTACTCGACTCTAATAGTAATTGGGTCGGGCTTGGGGCGAGCTTGGATGGTGAAGGCAAAATTCATACCCGTATTAATGGGTGGATCTACGCCAGGCTCAACCTGAAACTTGTGCTGTCGATATCTCTCTCTCTCTCTCTCTCTCTCTCTCTCTCTCTCTCACACACACACACACACACACACACACGTGTATATGCATGAGGCATGCTCTAGCACCCTATTTGGAAGCACCCCAAATGCAGCCCATTTTCAGCCTCTCATTTATATTTAAGTTAGAGAGAAAAGAGTTATTATGAAGAGAGAGAGTGGTTGTAGGAGTGTTGTACTGTTTGGGAATGTTGCCGATTTTATATATATATATATATATATATATATATATATATATAGGGGTTTTGCTATTTGAACACAAAATTAGACACAGAACCTCAACCGTTGGATCTTTTTGTCTTTATATGAAGAGGTGTAATTCATGGGGTAATCCAACGATGCAAATCAATTGTGTCACCTTTTGTGTCAAAATTTTGTGCCTTTATAGACTACCCCACACACACACACACACACACACACACACACACACATACAGAGAGACAGAGAGAGAGAGAGAGAGAGCAGGGACACAAGATTAGACACAAACTGTGAATCATTGGAATTGTTTGTCTTTACATGGAAGGTGGAATTCGGAATGAGATCGAGTGGTTCAGATTTCTTGTGTCGAAATTAGTACCACCATTTGATGTCTAAATAGATTTTCATATATATATATATATATATATATATATATATATATATATGTGTGTGTGTATATATATATATGTATATATCTATGTATGTATGTATATATATATATATGTATATATATAAGACACCTATTATATTGCACGTGAACGCTCCTCCTTAATCTCAGTCACACAATGCTCCACTCATTCTCTCTCTTTCCACTAAGAAATGAGCGTTCTGCTACATCTCTTATATTGCACGTGAACGCTCCCCCTTAATCTCATCCATACAATGCTCCACTCATTCTCTCATATATAGCGACAACCCTTACGCTACACGTCAACGTTTTTTAGTGTTATACAATTCGAGTGAAACTAAAATTTGTATATATATTTTTAGATCGAGATCATCACCATAAAAAATATGACCCATTTGAATAATCCTAGAACAAAATATATTTCTAACCGATGATTGAATTTAATGGTTGATATTAATGTAGCTTGAGAGGTATACGATGTCCCCTCTGCATATTACACACAATGTGTGTGCAGAGTACGTAGCTTGGTTATCACAATAAAACATCTTGACTTATTTGAAGGTATATTAGGAGTAAACATACATCCTTCAGACTTTTCGAAGAAAAATCAAGTTGCAAGATCTTCAAATATATATTTTGATAATTAAACTTAGGGCATTCGGCTACAGCACAAAATATAGCTGAATTTCACTCTGATTTATATCAAAATATCTTTATTCAAATCTGGTTTCAATGGATCAGTGAAGGGTACTTTTGTTCAATTTAATTCATTACACAGATAAGACATGTGCGCGTACAAGCATGCATCTGCATGTGTATGTGCATGCGTCTGTGCATGTGTGTGTGCATGTGTGTGTGTGCATGTGTGTGTGCAGAACATACGGTCAAGGTAAATTGGAAAGGTCACCTCAGGAAAAGTTTGGATGAAAGGCATTCCATTTTCCAGCCCGTTGTTTGCATCTCCATTAGAAATTTTTAATTCATCAGAAACTAAAGCATCTTCAGAAGACCCAGTAGCTTTTCCCAAAGAACTTCTATTGTAAGAAATTTCAGCATGTATGCCTTTATTTTCGGCAGCATTCCACTCTTCACAAAAATGCTTCCAATCACTTTCAGGAATAAGAATTAACCCTTCTTTCTGTAAGAAAAATAATAATATAATGTTAAGTGTTCATTATGAGAAAATAGGCTGTTTTAGCTATTTTTATTTCATTTTTTTCAGAAGGCTAATAATATCAGGTTTTTGAACCAGAGGATTATTTCACAGTATACATTTATGCCTGCACACAATATTTTTCGTACTTTTTAATGGTTGACTTCAATTGATAAACATATTAGACATGCTATAGAAGTTGCACGTTATATAGTCAGTCTTTATACGATTTGGTTTTGCTAATATAGAATCTCACTCATATTATTAGAGCATCTCCAACAGCTCGCAGTTCAGCCTTTATATTAAGCAACGGGAGAAAGTGCTACTCCAACAGCGCAATCCAGCCTTAATATTAAGGCTAACATTCAATGGCCAATTCAGTATCCTGGATTGGCCTGTAGAAGATATAATAAATAGCACGTGACAGTGCAGATTAAATGCATTAATACCAAAAGTAAGTGGCATGTATCACTTTAGCTTAAATCGTGGAAGTATGAAAATAAAATTTAAGTGCCAATTAAATAAGCGGCCATTCGTTGGGATCACCCCTGAATCTAAAGGGCTGAATATTCAGCCCTATAACCACTGGAGATGCTCTAAGGACAAGGCGACATAGGACATAGGATGGCTGTTTTTTTTATTCAAAGGGGGAGGGGGGGGGAGATGGCGTAAAGGGGAGGGAGGTGTGGGAAAGTGAAAGAGAAAGAGGGAGGGAACAAACTTTAAAGGAGCCCATAAGCATTTAAGTTACTTACATCTGATGTTTTCTGGGTAATGGTTCCGTGCTTCAAAACGAGCCCAAGGGGCCTCTCTATCAACCTTGAATGCTGTAACATGTACAACAGAATAAACTTAAAAGGGAGAAAAAAAAACAAATATGAGAAATATATATATGATTAATCGGGAATTTTTACTCAAAGAGCTTTTTTGTCCAGTGTAATAAGTTTTAAGGACAACACTTCTAAAAAATTAGTTTCAAGGACATTTTATACGAAAAAAGATAAATGAGTTTATCATTTTCAGTTATATAGAAAAAATGATAAAGGAATTTATCATCTTCCCGTATAACTTAGAGAGATAAAAGAATTTATCTTTTTTATGTTGATTGACCTTAAAACTAATTATTATCCTTAAAACTTATTACCGTGGAATGAAAAGCCTTTCAACCTAATTTCTGCTAACAAATCTGTATTTGGTATAGATACTTGACCAGACAATAACTGTGGTAAGAATGGAAAATTAAATCATATGATGTCCAAGATATGGATATTTAATATAACTATTTTCATATACGTTGTTCCTATAATATGATGCTGAAGAATGAATAGCAAGCACAACTTTTATTACAATTTATTACTATTTCTGCTACTTTACAATATCAATGGACGCCCGAGAAATCCAAATTCACTTGCATCCGTATCCAAAAACGCGTAAGCATTCAATGTTGGAAAAACGAGTACAAATGCGGATATGGAGTTGTTGCATCCGAAAGTTAACCATCCAATTTACATCAAGATAATAGTTTATAATACAAGTATTTTAGTATCATGAACAAGATATGTTAATTGTTTTACCACGATAATACAATTATACAAGATACAAATGCATATTCACTATTCAAAACTATTTTTTTTTTCATCATATTTTTCTACTTTTTATTTTTTATTTACTTCTGTTACGTTTTAAATTGTCAGAAACAAAATAATTTTATGTCAAACTAAAATTTTACATTTTTGACTTAAGACTAATTAATTGCCAGTAGATATGAAGATATCCAACATCCATCCACTATACACAAATATTAGTATCTGATATTTGTCCACAATTTGATCATATACAGTACCTGATATCCAAAGATGATTTCAGATACAGATCCGATATAACACCCTCCGCATTCATGTTGACAGACCTACTATTACAGTTGTTATTGTTATTTTACCACTGCCATATTTATCGTCGTCGTTCGTGATTATCATTATTAACTACTACAACCATCATCATTATAATAATATTATTTGATAATTTATCATCATGAAAAGGTTTGGATATAGTACATAAGTTTAAAACTAACATTGATGACTCACCTTATCACATATAAGGGAATTGATGGTCACTTGCAAATTTTCAGGTTCATCCGAGAAAGGCTTTTTCTTTCCAGTAGCATTGATATAAGTTCTCCATTTAGCTAACCATGATGCAGGGACTAAGAAATACTTGCAACCTACAGAAAGTGCCAAATTCTTCCCAAGGATTAATTTTTCATGATTTTGTCTCTGATTGAGCTTTGTGGTTCTGCAGCATATTCAGAAACGAAACTAATATAAGTAAAATACAAAGACAACGCCATCACATTTAGCCCTGCTGGGATGAACTCTACTATTACGCTGTGAAGTGAGAATTATACTCCCTTGATAACATTATGATTGTAATCTCAAATTGAGTTCTTCAATTTTTTAAACTCGCCTATGCTTGTATGTTGATCAACGATATGTTTATTGCATCATTGGATAAGTGCTTGACCACAGTTACAGGGTAACCCTAGAATGTGAATTGCAAGTAATGAGTATAATTATGCCATTTACCTAAGAATGTCCTCGAAGCATGCAACTTTAGTCAATTCGGTGGTGCAACTTTCACAAGGCTCAGAAACTGACGGAAAGGCCAATACAGTATCATCAGGTTTCACTTTCATTGCACTTTCATACAAAAATGACCAAAGAGGTTCAGAAACAGATACACGCTTTGCCCCAGTAGCCTGTTCAGGAAGAAGACCACCGTGTGGACACATAAGAGAAGCAGTAGGTCCCGCATCAGCATCACACGGATTATCAGTAGCCTTTCTACGCAACCATTGTACCAACCTACAACATCAACAGAAAAGAAATAAAATAAAATATAACCGATTGCCATAGAATATTATGTAATCGAGTAGGCCAAAAGCAGTACAGAAGATAGGATAGTCCAAGAGGTAAAAGAAACATCACACATAATGTTGTAACTTATTCTTTCTGGGGAACTGAAACAACAAGCTCATATGAATTCAAACAGATTCAGGAACTGCAACCTCCTATCTAGTTCAAAGTCACTAATTGGAACGTTCAGTGGTGGTTAACAGAAGGTCGGGATCAAGAAATAGGACATGAGTAAGCCAGGAAAAGTATGCCAGAGCATTAGTGTGAAGCACGCTATTACCGACATCAATAAAACCATTATCACAGTATGGATTGTGAAAAAAAAAAAAAAATCAAGGCTGATAAACTTATATTTCAGGGGAACAACAATCACACTGTTACATCACTAGCACTCATAATTTGTTTAGTTGCTTAGCATCTTTAATTTCACAATTGATAGGTTATCAGGCACTACTAAGAAATATCAAAATAACCATCTCATCTTCTTAACAATGTTTATCATTACCAGATAAAAAAGTACCAACGTATTATAAGCAACATTTCAATATGAACGTTGTTAACATATATACAGTTATTAAATTGGCAAAATGACAAGGCCAACTGAGAAATGTTGCTGTTATGATATAATAAACTGGAAAATATGAGAATCCAATTGACTGTTAAAAGTAAATGAATTTAAGATATTTACAAAATAGATCGTGCCTTGTCCAGTTGACTGAAAATGAAATAATAGAAAGATACTACAAGAAAATAAGTTTGTGAGATACTGAATTGTAAGTAGTGCAAAGTTTTTTTGAACTATAGTTACGATCATAAAACCCTTGATTCATCCAGATATAAGATAGAAGCGCGCGCGCGCACACACACACACACACAGATATATATATATATATATATATATATATATATATATATATATATCCTTCAGAGTCCACATGCAAAACTTGGTTCTGTGGGCCTTTAAAAAAATGATATTGGTGAACAATAAATTTACAGGTTAGTTACTGTAACAAATGCACGCAATGCAAACTGAACAATGAATTACACATGCATAACATCCTATTACCAGCTTCCTAAATTAGTTATAGTTAAGAACCAATTTATTGATCAATATCAGCCAGCCTATTAGCTTATGAATATACAAACTAATTTGTACATGTATATTCCGGATACAGTTATTAGCTACAATACAGTTATTATAGTCCACAGTTTTGCCATATTATGAGCTTCATAGTTAACATTACTACGTGTAACTCATAATATATATGAACTGATGTTTTATAGGTGTATCACGTGCATCTCTGACACATGCATCCAAAAAAATAAATAGGCAAGACATCTTGACAAGATAAGAAAACAAGGCCAACAAAAAATAATCATACCATGGCTTGGACACTAAATATGTGGCACCATCAGTAGAATTTCCAGCAACAGCTGCTTCAGCTAAATGCCGTAATGAGGCTCTTTGATCACGATAGTCATCTGCGGATATTGTGTTCCTTGCAATATCCATTAGACAGTCAACGCAGTAATCATCATTGGTTAATGCTGGACCGCCTCCATACTAATATCAAGTGAGCAAATGAAGCAGAAAATAAATAACCAACAATGTGAAGATGCAAATCTTTTTACCATTGTTGATGTTATTCAATGTAAAAACTAGCACATAAATGGATGATTTTGAGTGGTACTACATTCATACCCATATTCCACTTCTTCTTTCTTAAGATTTGAATATTTTATCCATTGATAGAATAAATAAAAAGTTCTTTTTTTTCAATACCAGTCTTTAAACCTAAAACAATAGAATTCTACATTACAACAGCAGATATCATCATCTATATACATAATTTAGATTAAGGTTACTTTTTGTACTTTTTGAATACATATACTGATATGCAAACATATTTACCATATCCCTTCACAGATCTCAAGAAAAAGGTTTCAAAACCCACTCTAATTTGTAGGTGCCATAAGGTGAGCTCATGTAAACACTTCTCTTTTAGACTCTTAAACCAAGCATAAAAACTTCCTGTGAAGTACTAACAAATTGTAAGCATCAAAAGTTTGAAATTCCGCTTTCCATTTCCGTTCCGGTCTATAATTTTTTTTGTAATTTCAGTTCCGTTCTGGAAATTCTGAATATTCCATCTAAATTCCGGTGTACTCATTCCGCTAGCTTTTTTGATTTTCCTTTCACAGTAAAATGTTTAATATTGATACAAACCTAGCTCTAGTATACATGTTCATCTATTAATAACACAATAAACAGGTGTAGCAGTTGGTTATTTTATATTAAAAACTATTGTTAACTGTTGATTTGCTTCAATTTAAAATAAGCATTTTTCCAAATTTTATATAATGATGTTTATCAGGCATAGTTGATAGAATATCTGATGAAACTGAAAAAAGAAAGTACATTACTTACATTGCAAAAGAATAATAGGACCTAGATAGCTTAATGCTTGAAAACTGACCCTAACTTGTACGTTTATCCGTAAATGAATATTTGTTAATCAGAATAGTACAAGGATATCTTTGATACAAGAAGTATTGTACAGTAGGACTAGCATTCTCCAAGCTGTCTAAATGTACTTTTTGCTGCTTCCAACACAAAAAATGAACAGAGTACACTCGTTTCTTTTCAACCATTTTCTCTGGCAAACAGCGGATGAGAGTACTTCTTCCTCTTCTTAACTCATTTTACATACAACTTCGGCAACCAAAAAAAAAAAAAAACTTGCTGACCTCAGCTATGGCCGGAACCGGTTTTCCAGCCAGATTCCGTTCAGGTCATGACTGGGACCGGAATGAAACAGCCGTAATCCAGTGTTTCAAGATGGAATTTCAAACCATGGTAAGCATAGAATGAACGAAGAAAATGAAAAAGGATAGGACGCTGCCATTCAAATCTGGGACATCTTGAATCAATTTACTTTGACGTTATTTAGGGATTCTTGACTGGGTCATATCCACAACAGTTGGTGAAGTTATAAACTTGAAACAAAATGATGAAGTTCATAGAAATTAACTACGCCGACTATAATGTAATACTGGATGAAGGTATGCTGGTATTTTTTGAATTTTGTACATACAACTGTATTCATTATAAGTTGCGTTGGTACAAACAGTAATAATAAGCCTCCAACTTTTTGTATATGTTCCATGACAATTAGCTACAGAGGATAATATCGATTTTATTGAAATCTACCTGATCTGCCAGATTTGGTTTACTAGTGGTTGACACTTTCCGGAAATGTAGGTATGGTTTAAATCTGACATATTTAATCACTTCGACTTCTGGAACTGCCACTGGTCCACTTCAACATCTTCAGCATTCCCAGTAGATATTCACTCTTTTTATCTTATCGTTCAATGAAAAAATTTCGCTATCAAACCCTTTCTTTTGGAGCCCAAAATAAACCAGGCCAAGTGCATACTTTATTTTGGCGGAAATATGTTATGAAGTCCTCGCAGTCCAGATAATTAACAAAATGATTTAATATTTATGTAGGAATTAAGCTTTGGATCACTTCATCCTCATCTCGACACTTTCAACAATTGAATCTAGCCCATAGAGACTAAGAAAAATATATCTTAAAACAATATAAAATAATAGTCGTCATACAAAACAAATAGAGATTGGATTCTACACAATATCAGACATCAAGAATAATTAATAAATACTATTTATGTTCCATCGTAAGGCAGAAGCTTTGATTTGTATGAACTAACCTTGGAAAGCAATTTCTGCCAAGCACTATTTGACAACCGCTTCAATGACGTAACCATAGAAAGAGGCACTTTCCCGTGCGAGCACTGAATTGGACTGTTATCAATACAGCTGAATCCGCAAATGTAGAATTAGTAATACAGTTTCTAAAATGTCACATGTTGAACTTACAACTTGAATAGAAATATTATCATCTAACCAATCATTTTCCAATCCAACATGCTTTATGAAGCATCAATCTTAGTGTTCATTGAGCATGTTAGATCAAAAATAATTGCGGAACTAGATGAAACATCCATGATACAATCGTAGGATGCACTCAAGTTATACTAGACCACACAATCAGGGGACTTTAACAAATAAAAATAAAATAAAAATCCTGCAACACAATATATATAATGGTGATGCATGAGTGCTCCTTGCTGTGAGCACAGTAGTTTCATACAATAAAGCACCAGGAATAGATTTGGAGAAACAATCAGAATATATGTCCCCCAACAACAAAAAAGTCATGAAAACTCAGATGTGTTTGATTCCCAGGAATGACAATGGTATAATGAACTCATCTGAATCTAGTTATCATTCCATATAAATTAAAATATTAATCACTCGTCTTTATTCAAATTATAGCTAAAACAGGCTAAAGTAACTAAGAACTTAAAATAGTATAGAAAAAACTCTCAGTAAAGCGAGCACTATACGTGAAAACTCATGCCATGGTTTACTTACCATCCAAACTATACTAGTACACAGGTTTCAATGCATCTCGGAGGATGCATATCAAATAAAGCATAACAGAAATAACTTTCATAGAAGCATACTATAATATAAACAAAATTAATGCACAAGGCTCCAGGTATTTGAGGGTTTAAAAAGGATCACCATCAAAAACTAGTTTTGTTGTTTGAAAAGATGTGCCCAGAATTTCAACCTGGAACGATGGAAATATGTTGGTTTGCATTTACAATGCCACCAAGTCCACGTCTTGTCAAGTATTGTTCCTAAAATTGTTCTCATCAACTTACTAAATGTTTGCAAGTATTTTGATAAAATTGATCTTATTTGTGCACCTAGTGCCATGTGTAAACTGATTTGTATCTACCTTATACGGCTTCACTGTTCAACAGGTATTTTTTGCAAACATAAAATGGCACCTAGTCCCTAAAACTTGTTGAATTACCAGTTCATGCATCATATATCATCTGTGTGACTCAGAAAACAGAGGTGTATTGTAGTTCCAGAAGTTGAAAAATGATTCCTGTAACGAAATCTGGCGTAGAGTTGCTTAAAAACTTCAAGAGTTACCAGGTAATTGCTACAATTTTTTCATGAAACTAGTTGAATTATCGGTTCATGCTAGTCAGAGTTCTAGAACTTGCAGGTAATTTCCTGCAAAAAGTGGTTAAGATTCGGTCTAGTCAATAGCAAATAACGCAAAATAGCACAAGGCTTGCGCTATGCGCTACTAACGAGCTATTTGTTTTATTTAAAAAAAAAAAAAGACCAATCAAATATATTTTACCTAATTGAATTTTAATTCTATTTTCTTGTATATTTCACGCCATATCCAAACCGATCAAGACTCCAAATACAAGCATTACCATACTTCATGAATGTATTAAATATTTTTTGATGTTAAATGTAATTATATTAGAGAAAAATTAATAACTTCGTATTTTACATTCAAAATAACTGGAGGATATGATATATTTATGTCTTACGGAATTGAAATTTATTCTTATATTTGTGAGTTATGATAAAAATGCATTCCTATTTATAGCTTATGGTGATATGAAACTCTACAAAAAAATTACTTGAAAAATGAAATGTAAAACATACATACATACATACATACATACATATACATATACATATACATATATATATATATATATATATATATATATATATATATATATGACAAGAACTAAGAAAAAAACATAAACAAGAAAAGCTATAAAGCGAAAATAAGGTCAAATGAAAATAACATACATCAAGTCAACAATAACAAGATTCAAATAAACAAAGTCAAACATGATTCAAGTGTACAATAACAAAACACAAAAATTATACTATACTTATAAATTTTTAAAGCATAGTCACTAGTTTCATCCAGATCAAAACCGTCACCATAATCTAAACAACCATCAATTTCCTTTTTGTAAGTCATACTCTACGACATTTTCCACTAAGTCCTTATAAATACAATAGCTTGCTATTTTTTCCTTTATTCTATAACAACTTGTATTTTCACCTTTCGAAATATTAATTAAATGCAGAATTAAAAATAAAAATTGCCAGAAAATAAAATCTTATTGACTTAAAATTATATGCTGGATAAATTGAATATGAAATGAATATCAAATTAGCAATATACGACCTTTGTTGAATTCTTAAAATGAAATTAGAATCCATGATAAATTATAAATATTAAATTTAATTGCAATTTATTGGATGTGAAATTTTGAATTTAAAAAGGTAGAGATGTAATTTGTAATTAACAATCAGAAAGCGTGCGTTTTCCATTAGATTAAAATGACTGTATTAATGCAATTAAAATAATAGTTTGAGAAAAATAAAACAATTTTATTTTGAATGTAATTATAATTTAATAAAAAGAGGAAAAAAAAACATATTTTGCGGTTGTTTATTAACGATCGTAAACGTTACATAACTGAATTTAGCATTAAACTTAAAATTTAAGATAAACTAAAATTGTACAATTAAAACGTGTTTATATAAGCTTAACATAAAAAAATGAATTCAGTTTTTGAATTTTGAGAAAATTAATTTTTGTTTTAAATTCAGTTTAAAATCATTAAATTTAAAGTGAAAAATATTCTTTTTCGAAATACGAATATTTTTACATAAACATAACCTAGAGATTTTTCTAAGAAAGAAGTCAGAGTTCATTTCATCAAATTCTGAGTTTTCTAACGCCGTTTAGTCTAAAATGACGCTTACAGCGTTTTGAGGGTTATATGTTTATCATTTTGTCCAGCTCATCTCACCGATCGCAATGGTTTATTTGTTTTGATTGTAGTCACCCTGCTGTGTGTTTAAAGGCTTAACACTGATGACATAGGGGTACGAGTATAGTTTAAATCTAGGCCCATACAGAAATATATGTGTACCTTTGGAATAGTAGGAACTAATATTAGCACGTTTCCTATTTTCTCTGATGAATCCCATACTCGTTCAGTTCATATTGCGTATTTTCCGGATCTGGCATCTTTCAAATTGAGATGTTTTTTCATTTACATACACTGTTTTTTACATTTATCTTCCGTATAATTTGAATCGCCTTCAGCCGCCACCAATTTTCATTTTCACACTTCCTCATCTCGGAAGATCACCGCCTCCTTCTCCATCACCTTTAAGCCATCCACCTCCATGCCACCTGCCAGCCAGAGCTCCACCTCACCACCTTGTACCTCCCTCTCCGCCTGACTGGGAGCTCATCTAGTCTGCCATCTCTTCAGGTCGAAGCTAACAATAAAGTAATACAAAAAAGCCACACCACCACCACTTTGATCCACGCCAGCCACGCCATCTCGTTTCATCGTCAACCTGCCCTATCCCCGATTGCCTCACAACTCGCACACAGCCACCCTCCAGACCGACATTGCATCCTCTCCGTTCTTCTCACTGCTACATAGCAATCTGTAAGAAAAGGAGGAAAGAAAGGAATTGTGTACAAATGTTTTTCAACTTGCATGTGTGAGGGCTGCACGTACAAATAAGTTTTCATCTTGGCATGCACAAGCCTTTTTCGTAGCTTGTGTGAGCGCGGGTTGGAGTGATTCATCTTTATTTGCTTATGTTTAAAGTACATACAAATAATTATTTTAATAAATAATCTTATACTTTGAATTTACTGAACCTTTTATTACTATTTTAGATTTTATTTCACTGTTATTGAACCTTTTTACTTATTCTTAGTATTATTTAAAAAAAACCTTTATCGGGCGATTTTTTATTTGTTTGGTTATTTTAAACCCTTTATATATATATATATATATATATATTATCATCATTATTAATTTTATTTTATTTTAATTTTGAGTTCCATATCTAGCCAACCCCAACTTGTTTGGGATATATGGCTTTGTTGTTGTTGTATCTTATACTTTGAATGTCTCTCACATACGAACTCTGATTACATGCGGTTCTTCCGTTATACTCGTACAGAAATTCCAGACAACATGAAACTAGTTCGGTTAAATTTGAAGAAAGTTTGAAATTTTGTGTTTGTTCGACTTTTTTTTTTTTTGGCAAGGCCGACTGGTTTTACAGTGATCCGTAACATTCTTTTATTTATTACAAAATAAAAATACAAGGTATTCCAGGTGATATGCAGTCCACAATACCAGCTATTGGTTCTTCCACACACGGAAGAAACCGCATCTAACACTACACATTACAACATATGACAGGCAGAATCATTACATAATTAATACATCAGAATAACATGACAAATAGACTGACAAATTAGGTGAAAATGCTCAAAACTTCAGCCCATGTCGTCGTCAAGACCTTTAAGAAGCTCAATTTTCTTGCTTCTCGTAATTGGAGCACTTCCTGACGTTCTACCAGAAGAAGAAACAACTAACGGCGAGTTGATGATTGATTCTGGAGGAGCTTTGTAACCTGGAGGAGGTTTAATATGGTCGTAAGGACCAACTTCCTTCTGGGAATTTCATTTACTTTGTTACCAGAGAGAGGATAGTTGGGCTGGCATTACATGGAGGTTTAGGAGAAATAATTTTTTTTTGATTTTTCTTGAGGCACGGGAACATTACTTTTACTAACATTTAGAAAACCTAGCTTGAAAACCGATGATGACTGCTTGGACGCACTCATTTCATTTTGAATTGGTCCCAACTTCTCATGCTCAGTGGCATATATCTCCATGGAGTTGTAATTATAAATCATAACATCCATGAGTTTAAGCTTCTCAGCACATACAAAGGTTCAAGCAATCCACTTACAATTTCAGCACGCAGTGATTCAATCGGTTCACGCACCCCTTTGTCTTCTACCTTGTTTGCTCGATTTTTTATTTGGACTTGAATCAAAAGTGAATGTTTAAACCCACTCACGAAGTAATACGATTTCCATTGCCAGTTAAATTAAATTTATGATATAATATGATTATTTAGCTGTTATTTGTGAATTTAAATTGATATCGAAATTGAATATAATCGTTAATTAACACTAGATAAGTGATAATTGATATTGATGATGTAACAAATTATTTTGATTGGCTACTTAGAAATTTAAGTGTGTTTAAATTGAAT
Source organism: Allium sativum (assembly GCA_030737875.1). Taxonomy (NCBI): domain Eukaryota; kingdom Viridiplantae; phylum Streptophyta; class Magnoliopsida; order Asparagales; family Amaryllidaceae; genus Allium; species Allium sativum. The sequence continues at coordinate 515,188,737 of CM060924.1, forward strand.
CTAAATAGTTTAAATCTGAAATGACAATAAATTGACATTGATTTGAATCGACATGTATTATCACTAAAACTGAATTGCTAGTTAAAACGTCGACATTTGATAACAAGTGATTGTTGTGATATATTGATCTGTTGGATAATGTTGGATAATGAACGCATGTGCATGCTTATTGGTTGATGTGGTTGATTGAATGAGTGTTATTTTTGATAATACTGACTATGATGTATCCATGTCACTGCCCTGTGTAACATTGAAATTGTACAAGTTGTTATATGCATTTTTGGGGATATTGAAAACATGAACTGAAAAACAAGTTGAAATGATATATGTCTACGACATTTGATATAGGATGAAATTGTATATATACATGACATTTGATATGAACTAAAATGATATAAACTCATGCAACTGAAATTAAAATTAAATGAACACTTGGTCACAGGATAGAAAATTAAATTATGAACACCGAGTTTGATCTAATGAAATATTTTCAAATTTGAATTTGTTAAATAAATTGTAGTGAATTTTACTTGATTGGTTTTCATTTTTTAAAGTTAAAATTAAGATTTAATTTGAATTTATCGAAATTGAATTATTGCAAGTGTTGAATCTAAAAATTTAGAATATAAATCTTGAAAGCAGTTTAATGTAAATATTCTTAAAATTGAATTTAAGTTTAGAAATCAATTTGATGTAATATATCTAAATTGGAAATCAAGATTGAAACCATTTAAAGAGAAGTTGATTTTGAATTGATTTTAATTTAAAGCTTGAAATGATTTGCAAATTGTTTTATACTGAAATATGAGATTTGAAAGGATTTGAGATGAAAATTGAAATTTGGAATTGGGTTCGAACGGTTTAAAAGAAATTAAATTACTTACAAGTAATACTATTGATTTCAACTATTTTCTACTAAAATTATATTATTTCGAACTACTTTCAACTAAACTATTTTTAAAATTTTAACTAATTGACTCCAGCTATTCTATAATAAAGCAATTTTTACCCCCAATATGTTATATATTTAAGAGTATTAAAATTTTAATTATTTATATGTATAAAACTATCTTAACTCGAAAAGTACTTTCAACAAGTTGTTTGAGCTCAAAACTGTTTTGAATGTAAAAGGTTACATTTGAATAATGATATTGGTGACATGAAAGTCTGAAACTGAAATTTGATCTTGATATTGAAATTATTTGTGTTATGAGAATTTGAAACTTGAATCCAATATTGAATTGATTTGGTATATGATAATGTGAAATTGTAATTTTATCTAAATTGATTTTTTTGACATGAAAATATGAAATTAAAACGTGAATTCAATATTGTTACGATTTAAGATATAACAACGTGAAAATGAAATTCGAACCTGGTATTAAAATGATTTGTGATTTGAAAATATGATGGTTTATTTAAATATAAAATGACCATGGTGTAAAAAATGATGATTGGTTGATTGGTTGTTAACGAGACCGAGGCTGGATGTTGGCGTACTCTCTATCAATATTGGAACCACTTTAACAATTATGTACGTGAATGATGTTTCAAAATAAAGTGGTTAGATTGACGAATGTTTAATGGAACAAAGTAAGTGAACGACGACGGATAGCCTTGACACTTATATCAAAAATTAAAATGACTAAAACAAGAGTCTATGTCTAAAGGGCAAATCCAACAAAAGCTTAGATTTCACAAAATATGAAATCTACACTCAAAACAACCCCCAACAACGTATAGAAAGAGCAGGTTGTTCAGATTTCTGAGGGAAAAGTTCTGGAATATGCAGACTACCCAGGTACTTGTTGAACAAACGCCTAACTTCAAGCGCTTGTTCAACAAACGCCTGGTTTATTTCAGGCCCACCAACTTTATTCATTCCCGACAAAGAAGCATGCAGACACTTTTCTTTTTACAATTAATGCTAATTTGGCTTGTGGGATAGGATAGTATAGGTTTGTGGGACATGCTGATCCACTTTCTTTCCATATTCAAGCAGATGTTTACACGTATTCAGTTTTGCTAGAATTCACACTTCCCTTTTGCTGAAATATGCAGCCGCTTTAATTATTTAAGACATGCTGGCCAATTTATTAACTGACACATGGGATAATTTTTTTTTTGAAACATGCGGGCTCCAATCTTATGTGAAAATAAAATATATAGGCCCACTAAATTCTAGACGTTGGTTCAACAAACGCCTGGTTTCAGCGTTTGTTGAACAAACCTGGTTTCAGGCGTTTGTTGAACAAACGCTTATTCCCAAAACTGTTGGGATATTTCATTGTTCCGATTTTTCGGAGTATAGAAATTTGGATTTCTACACCCGATTTGTTGGAGTTGCTCTAACCAATAAGGCTTGCTACCCCCAACGGACACACCTCTACGTATTACTCACTTGACTTGTGATTTGATTTGTTTACCTTGGTTTGATTTGGGGTGTCGTACACGGTCGGTTGGTATGGATTGCGCCTAGCCAGCAAGGGTAAACTGATAGAATCCTACCTTGGACATTGTCTCACGCGCCTTGTCATATTTTATCTTTATACGAGACTACTACGATTTTGATTTGAATTGTACCAATAGGGAGCCCTCTGTCAACAATCAACTTACGGTGATGTTATGGTATCCACATAGACTACATGCAAATAAAAAGAAAAGAGGGAATATGGGTAACGCCTTTGTACTATTTTCAATATTACATTTTACTGATAGACATTACACGCATATATATAGTTTAACGAATTCTTAGAAAATGCAAAATTCGGTAACATCATCTAAGTTACTTGTACCCTTATTTCATGCTTCTGATTTCACCTACATGACAAGTTTTAGTCCTGACTCGATTATGTTATTTTTCATTATGCTCAGGTCGGTCCGAGTTGTTTCAGTTTTATCCAAAGGCATTGTTTTGAAGATGAAGCTGGAAATTGGCAATCGTATTTATTAGTATTATCTCGCCGGAGTATTTGGAATGTCCGTTAATTATTCAACTCTGATATTGTAAAATATATACTGTAAACAACTATATGATTATTATATTTTGTTCTTCCGCAGTGAGAATCTATGTTCTGTTTATTTCTCTTCTTTTTTTAGTCTTTTCCGCATTAACAATTCATTTTATGGTATGGTTTGGATCAGGTTGGTTTATTGTCGACCAGAATCGTTCAAAATGTTGGTGTTGACCAACTTTTTGGCAAAAGCCGTTCCAACCAATAGATGAAGCTGTAACCTGATATCGGCCCGTTCCAGACTTTGTGGGATGTTTGTTATCATGGGTTGACCAACCATAAGCCAACCCCAAACCATAACAACATTAAACTAATCGATTGAACCGTCGGCAGATCGACCAAACAAGCCATCTGCTAGTAGATCAGGTCGATCCCATAATACCATATCAAACCTAAAGTCTCGGATCCCACCTGAAGTATCTCGAGAATTATGCGCTACCGGACGAAATCCTACTCCCAAGGTTGCTGATTCAGATGAGCTTTTGACCAGCTGTCCTTTTGATACTCCAAAAATATCAAGCTTCATGTCGACAGCGATTTCCGAGAATTATTCACCAGCAGTAGACCGGGTCCCACCAGATTGAGCTCCATGTGTCTAAGCTCCGAAAAAGAGAAAAATCATGTGGTACACAGCTCGGCTCACTTTCTTCACCTATAAATACACCATTGTTGAAAATGGAAAGACATGTTGAATTCTCCACCAACAACTTATGCTCGGTATACTGGAAACATCCAATCGTGCACTTCAAACAACACAAGGATTTTGTGTAATCTCTACTTTCTTCCACTGAAAAACTATTGTAACTTGTAATCGACAGTATAAACAAAGATTATAAGTGGACGCAGGCACCAATATAAGTCAAACCAATATAAAATATTGGGTCTCCCTTGTTCTTTTACTTTTTCTTGCATCTCTATGATTGTTTTTTTCGTGTGTATTCAAAACATATTGGAGGTTGATCGTCATTAGGCCAACTTTTGACGTCAACACTTTGGCGCGCCAGGAAGGGGGGACACGCAGACATACCCTACGCCCTTCGACCGCCTTCAGCAATTTCTAAGCCAACAGTGGCAATCAAGCGGAAGAAGGATGTTTCATCTTCCCATCTTTTACTTGTTGATGCAGTAGGAACAGCAGTAACAAATGTGAACCATGAGGCTTCCTCCCACGAAGACGCGTCCCAATATCTTACCAGGGGCAACATGGATAAAATTTTGGCTGAGTTCAGAAATCAGACGGCATCTCAGGGTGAACTTCTCAAACATCGGCAGGAAGTAATGAATAACCTCCTCGCTCAGATGGAAAAGGGACTTCACATTCCAGTATCATTTCCTACCTCGGGCGAGGCTGGGAAAAAACTGATCTTCGGTCTGCGGAGAACCAAGCCTTGGATCGGTCAACACCTTTGCTTCCTCCTGGCTCAACTTCATTTCTCGATTGGCCACTGCCAGGATCACCACTTCCAGCGTTAAACGGATCTTTGGTAGCTGCAGACTCGCAGGTCGACCCTGGCCAAGTCCAGAACCAATCGACCTGTTTGCCTCCAGTCCAGGGATCGACACGATTTCCTGGCCAAACAGCTCTTGATCCAGTGCAACATATGGTTCGGTCAGAACCAAGAACGTTGTTACAAACGGTTCGACCCAACGCCTTACTGCAAACCCGTCTTATGCAGCCTCCCTTTCAACGAAGAACTGGGGACAACAACCCTTCATGTCACCAAGACCACTCTACCATACCGGTCCACAACGTGACGGAGGGAAACACTACCGTAAACCCTTCCAACATCGCTCCGGATGGGGGCAATACCGAGCCCCGAACGGAAACCACTCACCTGGACCAATCACTTCCAATCGAAGCAAATATGGTTCAGTCCAATAATAACCAAGCGACTCTAGCTACAAGACCTGCGGCTGGGGTTACCTTCACTTAACTCTCGAAGGACGAGCCGAACCGACTCCAAGTGATCGGGGAATGCTTCCGCCCCATGCTAGTACTGAGATTCTCTCTGATGTCCCCAATTCAGAATTGGATTCAGGGAAACGACTCCTCGGAGATGGAAGCCGGCTTGCAAGCATCATCAACCGCTTTACCAGAGGCACTTCTTCTTAATAGGATGTAGACGACATCCATCGCAGTCCACTCACAAGGGAAATCAGAAACTCCCAAAACCCACCGAACTTCAAGCTTCTGGTCCTAGACCCCTACAATGGCCGGACCGACCCGACCATTCATCTTATGCGATACATGCGTCACGTGGAAGTACTCTCTGCATCGACCAACGTCATGGCCAAGTGTTTCCCTCTCTTCCTCACCGACATAGTTGACATGTGATTCCAACAGTTAACAACAAAATCGATCAGCAGCTGGAACATGTTGGTCACCCGTTTCATCGAACAATTCAGAGTTCGTATCTCTCAGCCAAAGAGTGTCATGTTCCTTGCCTCCATCAAGCAGCAGTCGTCGAGACCCTTCGCTCCTTCTTAGAAAGATTCAACGCGGTCGTAGCATCAGTCGATCGACTCGAGTCATCGATGGTGCTTACGGTCGCTATAGCAAGTGTCCAGAACCGATCAGAATTCAGAATCTCTTTAATTAGAGATCCACCCAAGGACATCAAAGACTTCTACGCCGAAGCCGATAGATTCCTCCGACAAGGAAGACGCTAACATTGAGATGGAAAGCCTCGAGGTGTTTGCTACCAAGGACGGAGGCCCATCCAACACCAATGGCCAGAACAAAGGAAAAGGGAAAGTCCCGAAAAAGAATAATCGCAACGTACGACTCCGGAGAGAGAACAAGTATGATCAGTACACCGAGTTCAACTCATCTCTGCTCGACATCTACCTTGACGTACGAGGATCTCTACCTTTCCCTAAACCTCCTCGAAGGGAGTCGACCCAAAAAAGAACTCGACTCTGCAAAGCACTACATGTACCACAACATGGCAGGCCACAACACCAGCGAATGCAGACATTTGCGCGGTCTCATCGAGGATAGGGTCAGGCGTGAAGAACTGCTCGAGTACGTCAAGAAACCTACACAGGCCATGCCGCCACAACCTTCTGCCCAAGCTCCTCACGTCGGTCCCCGAGCTCCTTGAAATGGAAAGGACCCTGAGCCCAGCAATCGCGGCTACATCATTAATTAATAAAGTTTCGATCATCATGGATTTTACTCATTTCTTAGGATATAAGGAATGTACTTTTATTATTTTCAATGAAGAGGTTTTGTTGAAGTACACACATACAGAGCTAAGATTTAGTTCCTAGGCGTGCTCTAGATTCAACTATCACTCCCTTAGAATTTGTTTTCATTTTTCTGTAATAACTCCTTAGCAGCAATAAACTTTCTTTTTCGAACATGGATTATGTTTGAATGATTCAAGACGAACATGATGGACGCTTGCTGACTCAAGTATGGTCAGTGTTAGCCACCATTTCTTAATCGAACATGGTCGACGCCCGCCACCATATCTAACCAATTCCAAAAGCCGAGTATGGTTAATACTCGCCAACCCTATAAGCCGAGCATGATTAATACTCGCCAACTCCAAAAGCCGAGTATAACTAATACTCGCCAACCCCATAGGCCGAGTACGAATGATACTCGCCAACTTCACAAAACCTTGTCAGGATTTGACAAGTAAAAACTATCAACTCAAAAGTATGGATCATACTCGAACCTTCTGATCACTCTCTAAACATGGTCAAAGTCCGACCTTAAAAACCCTGGAATAACCGACTACACCGTCCCACTAGGCAAAACCGAGTATGGTTTATACTCGTCCATTGGGTATAGTCTATGCCTAAAAAACTTTCTAAGCCGAGTATGGTTTATACTCGCCAACTAATCAAGCCGAGTATGGTTGATACTCGTCATTTCTCTAAGCCGAGTATTGTTTATACTCGCCAGCTCCCTAAGCCAAGTATGGCTGATACTAGCCAACTTTGCAAAACTGAGCATGACTCATGCTCGTCCCTCAGACTATACCGTCTTACTAAAAGAAACCGATCATGTTCAATGCTCATACCCCCGTCCTTTACAGTATAATTTAATTGGCGGGATCTTGGTTCTTCTGTTTCTATCGAAGACCAACTCGGAATGATCGACTTATTCACAAGTTTTCAGCCTTAATACGGTCGTCAATGATTGTCGATTTCCCGGCCTTAATATGATACTCAGCGGTCGTCGGACTTCTACTTTTGGCTTTATTACAACCATTGTCGATCGTCGATTTTCCGGCCTCTCTCATCGTGGCTTCACAGAAAGGACTTCAGATCAATGCTTTCTGGAAGATCCAGAACACATCTCCTTTCTTTCAAGAAGATGTATTCTAGAGGGCAGAGTGTTGATGAACTTTTTGGCAAAAGTCATTCCAACCAATAGATGAAGCCGTAACCTGATATCGGCCCGTTCCAAACTTTGTGGGATGTTTGTTATCATGGGTCGACCAACCATAAGCCGACCCCAAGCCATAACAGCATTAAACTAATCGACCGAACCGTCAGCAGATCGACCGACCGACCAAGCCATATACCAGTAGATCGGGTCGATCCCATAATACCAGATCAAGCCTAAAGTTCGGATCTCACCTTAAGTATCTCGAGAATTATGCGCTACCGGACGAAGTCCTTCTCCAAAGGTTGCTGATTCATATGAGCTTTTGACCAGCTCTCCTTTTGATACTCCAAATATCAAGCTCAACGCAGTGTAGTATAGCACAAAATAGCGTAAGGCTTGCGCTATGAGCTATTTTGCGCTATAGCGCGCGCTACTGCTTCATTTAGGGGAAAAAAGCAATCAAATATATATTGCCTAACTGAAATTTTTTTCTTCATATTTTGTGTTATATCCAAACCGTTCGAGACTCTAAATACAAGCACTACCATACTTTATGTTAGTATTAAATATATTTTTTATGTAATTACATTACAAAAAAATTAATAAGTTTATATTGTACATTCAAAATAATTGATGGATATAATATATATATTTGTGTCTTGTAAATTTGAAATTTATTCTTATAATTATGAGTTCTAATGAAATTAATTTCTATTTATCGATTATGGTGATATAAAACTCTAAGAAAAATGCAAGAAAATATACTTTTGTACAAAATATTTAAAAAAAAATCTACTAACAAGTAGTAAGAAAAGAATTATAAATAAGAAAAGTTATAAAGTGAAAATAAGATCAAACAAAAATAATATATTAAGTCTACAATAATAAGATTCAAATAAACAAAAATTAAACGTGATTAAAATGTATAGTAACAATAGAAATTATATTATGCTTCTTAAATTTTAAAACAAATGTATAGTAACAATAGAAATTATATTATGCTTCTTAAATTTTAAAACATAGTCATTAGTTTCATCTAAATCATAACCATTAATCATTATTTAAACCAACAATCAATTTCTTCTTCTTTCGAGTCATATTCCATGGCATTTTTCCTTCGAGTCATTATAAGTACAATAGCGTGTTATTTTGAGCTTAATTCACTGTCCAAACATTTTTATAAAAAAAAAAGACAAAAACAAAATAGCGCGCTACTTAGAGTTATGCGCAATTTTACGCCATGATAAAATAGCGCGCTATTTTTGCGCAATAGGGAATCCTTAAGCTATTATAAGTACAATAGCACAAACACTGCGCTATGCGCTATTTGTCGTTATAGCGCACTATAGCGTGCGCTTTGATAACACAGGCTCCACGTCGATAGCGATTTCCGAGGAAAACTATTCACCAGTGGTAGACCGGGTCCTCCTGTCGTAACTACTCTACCGGATCGAGCTCCACGTGTCTAAGCTCCGAAAAAGAGAAAAACCACGTGGCACACAGCTCAGCCCACTTTCTTCACCTATAAATACACCATTCCTGAAAATGGAAAGGCATGTTAAATTCTCCACCAACAATTTATGCTCGGTATACTGGAAACATCCAACCGTGCACTTCAAACAACACAAATATTTTGTGTAATCTCTACTTTCTTCCACTGAAACACTATTGTAACTTGTAATCGACAGTATAAAAAGAAATTATAAATGGACGTAGGCACTGATATAAGCCGAACCACTATAAAATATTGTATCTCCTTTGTTCATTTATTTTTTCTTGCATCTCTGTGATTGTTTTTTTGTGGGTATTCAACACACGTTGGAGGGTTGATCGTCATTAGATCAACTTTTGACGTCAACAGTTGGATCGTTACAGTTGCTATCAGAGCTTTGATTAAGAGAATGCCAGTCTGTTGGAGTTAACTCATTAGAATATAGAATAATGGAATGCTCTATTATGGGTTTGAGAGTGTGTGTGTGTGTCTATATATACACGAGAACGTGTAGTTGTTAGTGTAATTAAAATGTTTCACATTGCGTTACTTTGTTTTGTTGAGTATTTGTGACTTCTGACCGGTACACGAGATGTCATGTAAGCGACAGAGTAAATTTTTGAACAAGACAAACTGAAACAGTATTGTTTTAGAAAGGGTAAATGAAATAATTTTACCAAAGACTATATTTTGTATGTGCAAATAATATATAACCGGTATAGCATATGAGATAATGATCATTTATTAGGAAATATTTATCATTTACTGTTGACTAGTTGTGCTCGACTGGTTTATAATAGTTATTGTGTGTGATTATAAAATGTTGTCTAACTAAATATATAGGTGCTTTACCTCATATAATGAGTTTTGTTGAAATAAGAGGTTTTAATTTTCTTATAATATAGCTTTAAGTGAATAAGCTTAACTATTCATAACATGTCTATGTTTAAATAAAAATATTTTTTAAAAAATATAAATATAAATTATATTTGAAAATTAACGAAGAAGAAGTTCATAAATTTAGAAAAATGAATGCATTAATAACAATATTAATTATCACTTTGTTTTATTAACTACTGATTCTAAATGAAGGTATAATTATGGAATGATTTTCATAAATGATATCTTATCATGTTTAATAAACCATTTTATAAAGGATTTGCAAGATACATATTTTTTTGAAATTTGAAGATGTTATACTAAGAGATTTATACAAATGACAGTTTGTCTAAAGGCCCTATTAAGTTTCAAAATAGGCAAAACATTCTTGCTTAAAAAAATATGTAAATTAGGTTAAAAAAATATGTAAATTAGGTCCCTAGAATTAAGTTAACTAATAATTGTCTAAATTTATGCAATTATTCAGTGAATAGTTGTAGACATTTATGCAATTATATCAAGAAATTGTGGAAATTTCCCCAATTATTCAACGAAAATCTACGGAAAATTTTGTGATTATTCACCAAAAAAGTTGCGTAATTTCTTCATAGAAAAATTACATACATTTATGCAATTTTTTGATATAACTGCATAAATGTCTGCAATTATTCATTGCATAATTGCATAACATTGTGCAATTATGCAACAATTAAATTCTAGGGACTTAATTTACAATCTTTTTTTGAAAAGAAGATTGTGTATTAAGTTTGACTTTAAGAACCTAAGTCTAATATTCACTTTATATAAATATGATTTATAAAATGATTGTGTAAGTAAAAGAATTTTACATTAATAAGAAAAAATATTTAAACAAAAGGTTAGCAGTTTTGTTTGTGTGAAATTCACATAATAAAGATTATAAATAAAGGATGTTGTTAATGCTTTAAGGAAATATATTTGTCTTGAAATAAAATATTTTAAGGACTACATTTTATGGTTTCTTAAATTAATTGGTTCTCAATAAATTGGAATATGAAATTATGTATGAGAATAATAATGATAATTTCATTGTATATGTATAATATTAACATCTTTCATGCTTTTTTTTTTTTTTTTTTGAAATTGCCAGGTTCAAAGTAGTTAATATGAAAACACCAATATGATTCTAGGTATAATAAAAATGAAAATACAAATTTTATTTTATAAGAGATAGCAAGTTTGCTGTAAATGATGGTGGTCTAAAGAAATGCATGTAGGAATTGCAAACTGTGAAAGTTAAATAATTTTAAAATTTTGATCCACATAAGAATGGATTTTTAAAACATGATCTATATAAATAAATTAGACTATTACCTAACTGAACTTAATTTGGGTAATTTTGAGATCAACTTTGAATGGTTCTTTTATAAATGGTGGTAAATAGAAGAACCGATGATACTAATTTAAACAGTGGTAATATTAATTATAATTGGTAGTGATATTGATTTGAATATAAATTAATACAGTTGAGCGGAATACGGATTAAATTTAGATGTTTACTGATTTGTTAAATTATAATGACAACTTAAAGAATGTATTCGGTATAGATGTAAGATTTGAATGTTAAAACTAAAAGGAAAATCTAAAGTGCAAACTTTAAAATTAATTAAAGAAGTGAATTTGAAAAATGAAATAAAAAGTGAAACTTGAGTAAAACTCAAATATATGTTAAGAAAACACTGCAAAACCTATCTTGAACACATTACCGGTATGATTTTCTATTATTAGATTATAAGTTGATTCTATCTTGAAATAAATGTCAGGAATAAAATAAGTTAGTACTTATAGTAGAAATGTTTATCTTAAAAAAATGATTTCATATAAAGTTGTTATATTTTCCCCTCTTAAAAAGAATTCGTTTGAATTTCAAATAATGGATTTGATAATTTAAATAGTCATCTTTCTAAATATAAGTAACGACGTTAATGAATTTTAAATATTTTACACAATTTTATAAAGATGTCTATAATGAATTTTAGAATTAAATTTATTTTATGATTAAGTAAGAAATTCGTAAATAGACTTCTCTTAAGAATTTAAACTTTGAAATTTATTGATTCTGACATAAATTAAATTTACGTATGTTTTCCAAGTACAAAATTTAGTGATATTAAAGAAAAGAGAGCTATATATATAATTTTCCCTGCTTGACATTTTATAGTCAAAAAATGATTTGAAACGGTATTATTTATAGCATATACATTTGATTTATTTTTTTAATATTATTTAATTTAAATGTAAAAGTTCCCAAGTATTTTCCTCAATGTTAGAAATTGGTTAATCGATTTAGAGATTTTAGGCATGCGCTTGGCCAGCATATGTACTAAATTCTATAAGGTAGATAATAATGGATCCCACTCTAGTCACTCGAAAATGATTATGGCGATGATTATAGCATCATCGGTGTTTGTTTCAGGTTTCAAAAGTGATAAATGTATAGTATACCAGTTAAAACATTAAGTTTATAGTTATAAAGAAATTTGGAAATATTAGAACTTCCAATAATCTCTCAAGCTATGGTGAAATTAAACTAGAAGTTAAATGTTTATAAGTTGATTATTTAAAAAAAAGGTATTACCATAATGATATATTCTTGCTCCATTCCTTTTCGAAGATGAAAATTTTTGAGTGACTAACTTTTAAATCTCAACAATCTCGGTTGAGATCTCATTTTCAAGGTCAAGCGAAAAAAAAATGTCTATATCATCTGAATCTCGGGTGAGATATTCAAATTTAGAGGGAAATCTCGACCGAGACCAACTTCCGAGACCTATGCCAAAATGATGTATATTTTGAGTTTTACTTTTTTTAAGTGGACTGCCAATTCATTTTCAACCATTTATTTATTTCTACTCTCAAGTCACGAATACATGTTTCGAATTTTTAATTCTCATTTGAAACATCGAATTTTTTTTGAAATATAAAACTTTATCCTCAAATTTGGTATGTTTAAATTTAAGTTCTTTTTTCCTTGCAAAAACTTTCTGTATCCAAATTTGTGGAAATATTATTGTTTAAAAGAATGATATTAGTGATGTTAGTCTGGTTAAAATGGTTTACTCATATGCTACATTAAAAGAAACTGAGCAATGAATTTAACATTTTAGCTTTTTATATAAAGACTGTGTTTGCTTGCTTAAATGTAAACTGATGAAAATATCAATTATTATTAAATAGTCCGAGATTGAAAATCAAATAAGCCAAATTATTTTTGCAATTGATATTTTTAAATTCTAGTTGCATACTTGAATGTAAACCAATATTGAAAATATCATAATGTGAGATTGATCTGAGATGTACTTAAGAGTCCGAGATGTAATTTCGAGATGAAGACCCGATATACATTTATCTCGTCCGAGATCTTGTTCGATACAAGATCAAGTCCTTAAAAATTTCAAAACAAAATGTGATCGAAATCCGAGATTTAAAATCTTAGGGAAATTGTAACAAGTTGTACTTTGACCCAGTGCCAAAGGCTCCCGCACTCAAGTGTGGGGACTTCCCAGATCAGTCTCCCGTTCCGGTACTATTCTCACGGCTTTCCAGACTCTGAGGATGGTCAGTTAGAGTGCACAGCATTTCTCTCACATTATGTGAAAAGATCGGGACTCGAACCTGAGCGCTCCAGATTACCAGCCTGGTAACCTTACCGTTGCGCCAGGCACCACCTTAACAAGTCGTACTTTGACCGTTTGAAATATTTAATTAAATGTAGAATTTTAAATAAAGTTTGCTAGAAATTAAAACCTTACTGACTTAAAACTGTATCTTGGATAAATTGAATATGGAATGATTATCAAATTAGCAATATACGATCATTGTTGAACTATTAGAATGAAATTAGGATCCATGATATTTTTTAAATATTAAATTTAATTGCCATTTTGGATGAGTAATTTTGAACTTAAAAAGGTAGAGATGTAATTTGTACTTAACAATCAGAAAACGTGTGCTTTGCTTCAGATTAAAATGAATGTTTTAATGCAATTAAAATAATAGTTTAAGAAAAATAAAATGAATGCTTTTATTTCGAATGTAATTATAATTTAATAAAAAGAGAAAATTGAATTCATGAACAAAATTTTACGATCGTTAATTAACGGTCGTAAACGTTACGTAACTGAATTTAGCGTTAAACATAAAATTTAAGATAATTTAAAGTTGTATGATTAAAACGTGTTTTAATAAGATTAATACAAAAGAATGAATCCAGTTTTCGAATTTCGGAAAAATCTATTCTATTTTAAATAAATTCAAAGCCGGTTAAATTTAAAGTGAAATATATTTTTCTTCGAAATGTAAATATTTTTACATAAACATAATCTAGAGATTTTCTACGCAAGACATCAAAATTCATTTTGTCAAATTTTGAGCTTTCTAGGGTCATTAATTTTAAGTAGCGTTTTGAGAGTTAAATGTAAAAAAAGTTGATATGTTCGTCGTAGCACAAATATATTTATTATTTTGTCTGGCTCGTCTGACTAGTCGCGACAATTTCTTGTTTGTGATTCTGGGCTCCCAACTGAGTGTTTAAAGGCATAACACTGACGACATAGGAGTATAAGTATAATTTAAATTTAGACACATACAAAGATATGTATGTACCGTTGGAACGAAGGAACTAGTATTAGCATGTTTCTATTTTCTTTGATGAATCTCGTGCTCGTTACGCTCATATTGCATATTTTCTAGATCTAGCATCATTCGAATAGAGGTATTTTTTTCATTGGCGTACACATTTTTATATTTATTTTCTATACAATCTGAATCACTTTCAGCAGCCACCCTACTTTTTCACACTTCCTCTCGTAAAATCACCACCGCCTTCTCCACCAACTTTAAGCCATCCACCCCCACGCCACCTACCGGCCAGAGCACCACCTCACCATTGCTTACCTCCATATTTGCCCAATTGGACGCGCATATATTCCTCCATCTCTTCAGATCGAAGCTGATAATAAAATAATAATTATAAGTTCGCACACCATTCTGACCCACGCCAACCACGCCATCTCGTTCCATCGTCAACTACGCCCTATCCCTGATTGCCTCGCAAGTCGCACACAGCCACCCTTCAAACTGACACTTGATCCTCTCCTTTCTTCTCACTGCTACATAGCAGTTTGTAAAAAAAAGGAAAGAAAGGAAGTGTGTACAAATGTTTTTCAACTTCCATGCGTGAGGGCCACACATACAAATATGTTTTCATCTTGGCATGCGTGAGACTTCTTTTTAGCTTGCGTGAGAGCAGGTTGATGTGTTCCATCTTTATTTGTTTACATTAAAAATTTACAAATGGTTATTTTAATAAATTATCTTATACCTTGAATATCTCTCTTATACAAACTCCGATTCACATGTGATTTCCTCCATTGGACTCGTATCAAAATTCCGGACAACATGAAATAAGTTTTGTTGAATTCGAAGAAAGCTGAAATTTTCGCGTTTGTTGAGTTTTTCAGTTGGGTTTAAAATCAAAGTTGAGTATTTAAACTCACTCACGAAGTACTACGATTTTCATTACAAGTTAAACTAAATTTATGATATGAATTATCTAGCTATTATTTAAGAATTTAAATTGACATCGAAATTGAATACAACTGTTAATTGACACTCAATATGTAACGATTGATATTGATGTATCAAATTATTTTGATTGACTGTTTGAAAATTAAAAAATGTGTTTAAATTGAAGTTGAATAGTTTAAATTTGAATTGGTAGTAAATTGACATTTATTCGAATTGACATTTAGCTATCATTGAAATTGAATTGCTGGTTAAAATGTCGACATTTGATGACTATTTGTTGTTGTTGTGATATATTGATCGTTTGGATTATGATCGCATGTGCATGCTTACTGGTTAATGTGATGATTGATTAGGAGTTATTTCTGATAATATTGACTATGATGTATCCCTGTAATTGTCCCGCATAACACTGAAATTGTATAAGTTGTATCTTTAGGACATTGAAAACTTGAACTGGGAAAAAGGTTGATATGATATATATCTATGACATTTGATACGAATTGAAATGGTACATGCTTATGACATTTGATGAGTTGAAATGATATATATTTGTGTAATTGAAATTTAAATTATATGATCACTTTGTCATAGGGTAGAAAATTAAATTATGAACACCGAAATTGTTCAAATGAAATATTTTCAAATTTTCATATTTGAATTTGTTAAATAAAATTATAATGGTTTTTACTTTTAATGATTGGTTTTCAATCTTAAAAGTTGAAATTAAGATTTAATTTGAATTTATCGAAATTGAATTATTGCAAGTGTTGAATCTAAAAGTTTGGAATTTAAATATTGAGACCGATTTAATGTAAAAATAGTTAAACTGAAATTTAAGTTTTAAAACCAATTTAATGCAATATGCTTAAATTGCAAATCAAGATTGAAACCATTTAAAGTGAAGTTGATTTTGAATTGGAAATTTGATTTGATTTTATAAAGCTTGAAATGATTTGCGATCTGTTTTAAATTGGAGTACGAGATTTGAAAGGATTTAAAATGAAAATCGAAATTTGGAATTGGGTTCAAACAGTTTAAAAGAAATTAAATTATTTACAAGTAATACTACTGATTTCAACTATTTCCTATTAAAACAATATTACTTCAAACTATTTTCAGTTATACTATTTTTTTATTTTTTAACTATTTAACTCCAACTATTCTATAATAAAACTAGTTTACCACAATATGTGATATATTTAAAACTATTTTGAAATTTTAATTATTTATATGTACAAGAACTATTTTAACTCAAAAAATATTTTCAATCCAAGTTGTTTCAGCCCAAAATTGTTTTGAATGTAAAAAGATCACATTTGAATAATGATATTTTTGGCATGGAAATCGAAAATTGAAATTTGATCTTGATATTAATCTAATTTGTAATATGAAATGTAAAACTTGAATCCAATATTGAATTGATTTGGTATATGAACGTGAAATTAAAATTTGAATTAAATTGATTTTTGATATGAAAATATGAAATTAGAACGCGATTTCAATATTATTACGATTTAAAATATGATAATGTGGAACTAAAATTTGAATCTGATAATAAACTGATTTTTGATTTGAAAATATAATGGTTTATTTAAATATAAAATGATCACTGTGTGCAAAATGATGATTGGTTGTTAAATAGATCGGGACCGGATATCAGCATATTCTCTGCCAACAATGGAACTACTTTAATAACCACGTACATGGAGGATATTGCAGAACGAAGTAACTGAATTGACGAACGTTTGCTAAAATGAAGTAAACGATGACGACTAGCTTTGGCACTTGTGTCAAAAGTCAAAATGACTAAAACATGAGTCTATGTCTAGCCATTGAGGCTAGATACCTCTAATGGACACATCTCTTCGTACCACTCACTTGACTCGTGATTTGATTAGTGCACCCTGATTTGATTTAGGGGTGTTGTACACGGTTGGTCGGTATGGATTACGACCAACCAGAAAGGGTAAACTGGTATAGTTCTACCTTCGTCATTGTCTCACGTGCCTTGTCATATTTTATCTTTATACGAGACCACTACGATTTTGGTTTGTATTTTTACCTATAGGGGGCCCTCTGATGGCTATTAGTTTACGGTGATGTTACAATACTTGCATAGACTGCATGCATATAAAATGCGTTAAGGGGGAATGCGGATAACGCCTCAACATTATTTTTAATATTATATATTGTTGATAGACATTACATATATAGCATATCCTACTGTATATATTGTTTAACAGATCCTTAGAATATGGAAAATCACATAACATCTCATAAGTCACTTGTACTCTTATTTCATAATTCTGATTTGACTTACATAAGAAATTTTAGTCCTGACTCGAGTATATTGTTTTTCGTTATGCTCAGGTCAGCCTGAGTTGCTTCGGTTTATCAGAAGATATTGTTTTGAAGATGAATATGAAGATGGAGATTGATAGTCGTATTATAAGTATTATCCTGCTACATTATTTGGTATATTTGTTAATTGTTCAACTTTGATATTGAAAAATGTATACTTTAAACAACTTTACGATTTATTTATGTGATCATTGTATTTTATCCTTCCGCTGTGAGATTTTGTGTTCTATTTCTTTCTCATCTCTTTTACTCTTTTCCCCATTGTTATTACGGCGCTCGACTAGTCGTCGACTAGTCGGCTAGTCGAGATTGAATCCTTGACATGAAACGTCGACTTGCCAAACGTCGATTAAACTGAAACCCTACAATCGAACGCAAATCAAAACCCTATATCGAAGTCTCGATGTCGATTTGGAGCCCTAAATCGAAGTCTCGATCAAGGTTCGAACTTCCGTCTCGGGATCTAGGGCACAAAAAAATGAAGAAGAAAACGAAGGAGAAGAAGAAGAAAGAAGAAAAGAGAGAGAGAGAGAGAGAGAGATAGAAAGCTCTGGAGCAGCTATCTGAGTGAAGGATCTCGATTTTGTTGAAGCGAATATTAAAGTCCATTTTCTAGGAGGGAAGATGAGCGTGATTTCTTCTTTACTCTGGTTTGCTGAAGTCAGAGAAAGGATAGGGATATCATAGCAATTTATGCTAATTGGCTTAAAGTTATATAATTCAAAAATAGGCTTAATGTTCTGTAAGTTAATAATAATGGACTACAAAGTTTTGTAACTGTAATTAAGTAATTATGGACCACATAAATTTGAAATTGTTGGCCATATAAATTTTGTTTACATTTACCAACTCTTAAAAAATACAAAATTTGACTATATAAATGTATATATTTATTTATCGACTAGTCCACTAGTCGACTAATTGAACCTCTATCGACTCGACTCGACTTATCGCCGTGATAACCATGCTTTTCCCCATCAACAATTTGCTTTTTTGTACGGTTTAGATCAAATATGCGTGGACTATTGTCAATCTAAATTGTTCAAAATGACAAATCATTACATATTCATTGTCCAAATATCTAAAAAAAAGAAACAAAACAAAATAGCATGTTATTTAGGTTATGCACTATTTTGCGCTATGGAAAAATAACACATTATTTTTGCACTATAAAGAACCCAGTGTTATTTTAACTACAATAGTGCAAGCTTTACCTATGCGCTATTTGTCGCTATAGCGTGCGCTTTGATAACACCTGTAAGTCTTGCTATCAGGAGCGCTTAGCTTGTATAATTAAAACATCCTTGTGTAAAAGATTTCAGAAACTGAAGAAACAGTGTGTGTGTGTGTATACATATATATACATAATATATATATATATATATATATATAATATATATATATACATAATATATATATATATGGACAAACTCCACAACATCCATGTTTTGCAGCACCCCAAAAGCATCATGGAACATTATGAGATGCAACACTATTTGGGAAGCGGCTATTTAAATACAAAATTGAAAACAATTGTTGACATAAGAGATCTGAGCCACTAGATCTTTTTATCTTTATACGAAAGGGTGAAATTCAGGAGACGATCTAATGGTGGAGATCGATTGTGTCAAAATTTTACATCTAAATAACTTATATATATATATACATATATATATATATGCACACACTTTTCAGTGAGACCCAAACAGTGCAACAACCCCACAACCCATTGGTTTCCACAACAAAATTCAATTAAATAATATTATTTTCTCTCTTCCTACCGCCCACATTATTTAATTCAAGTTATGTGGTGAAAATTAGAGGGCTACAAGGATGTTGCACAATTTGGAGTCATTAAACGCTAGGAAAACCTATTTAGACCATTGTTTAAAAAAAAAACCTCTCAATACTCGCCTTGAGAAGCGCCTTAAGAGATAAAACGCCTTGAGACTTGTTTAAAAAGTTTTTACTTTTAAAGCTTACACTTCAACAACTTGAGGCATACAAAGCGCATAAAACATACGTCTCACACGCCTCAAACCGTTGAGGTATGTGACACAAAAACCTTTTTACCTTTAGTTACAGATATTGACGCCGATAAAAATGATTAAACTTCAATTATTTAATGAAAATAAAAAGAAACATAATTAAAAAAACATTTATTTTACTTTTCAAGCTTAAAACCGACATGGTCAAATAAGATTGTTTATAGAAACATGATCAAGAGAAATATAGTGGATTTTCTCATTGTTATTTAAAGAATGTTTTTAATAAACTTCGTTAAATCTCAAAACAAATTTTGCGGATCGATTTGAATTAATAGAATGAATCAAAGTTGGAGTTTGATGGAATCTTCAAATAGTTTTGAGAGTCGAAATTTGAATCATACGAGTTACAATTATTTATTTCTAATCTATAATAAAAATATATACTTGTTCAAAGTCGGATCTTAAATTATTTATTTTTCATTTTTTGTATCGGTTCATTTAAAATGTCAGAATTTCTTTGTATGTTTTGCGCTTTATTTTTACCCGAAAATCTTACAACTCAACTTTTCGAGGCTTACGCCTCGCCTGGTTGATTTGAAAACCGCCTCATGCACGATTTTCGCGTTTTAAGACTTCGATTTAGGCACGAAATGATGATACAAATTTGAACACAAGAAATCTCTCCCTGAATTCCACCTTCAATATAAAGACAAATAACTTCAATGATTAGCAATTTGTGTGTCTAATTTTATGTCCCAATAGCCGCTCGTGTGTGTATACATATATGTGTGTGCGTGCGCGCGTGCGTATAAGCTTTATCTCTAAGGCTATAGTTCAGAAGACTATATAGGAATGTGCGCTTTTAGCTCGAATGGCAGTTGGGTGCAAGATAAAAACATCAGAACTCAAAGACTCTTCGTTATACGAGAATTATATATGGGTGTCAAATGGGTCACACTGAGAACTAGTTGATGAACAGGCATTCAATCTTGGGATAGATGGAAATAAATTGGTTTTGATGTACAGGCAATTTAATCCTGGGATAAATGGAAATAAATTGGTTGATTTATTATCAGACCAAGCTCAACCTTACCGGCTGCAAATATACCTTCAAAGGTATAGCAATAAATTATTTGGAATATAGTCATGGTCAAATGGTTTGTACTTACGGAGGAGTAACGCTATCCGCCCACTGGCGAATCCAGTCTGTTGCAACCCAAAAGTACAAGTCATCACTTGAGTTAACTTGAGCTTCAGATATAATTGACCTGACCTCCTTTCTGCGCTCAGTTATATAAGACAATTGCTTATCCTTTCTTTGCTGATAGTCTTCACAGTTTCTGTCATAAGAAGCATTCAACTCTTCTATCTCTTTTTTAAGATGAAACGGGAGATTACTATCATTAATATATGTGTGTGCATTGACATCCACACTGGTATACATCAGCATGTAGGCATCCGTTGATGAAAACACATCCTCTGGATCAGAAGTGCACTTGTTACCATTAGTCTGGTTGAGAGTATCATCAGGTTCACTTTTAGTAGATACAGATTCACCAAATGGGTGAAGACCAAGCTTAGAGACATGTTCATCGTCGAATTCCCACCACTGCCCACTAACTGTGTCTTTTATGTGAGCAACATAATGTCCACTATTGACAGCTGTACCCTTGTGAATAAGTATGGCTGATAATTCGTATACTGTGTTAGACTCAGAAGGGCTGGAAAGTCGCTTTCCCATATTTAGTCGTCTAGGAAAGCTAAATGAAGAGGTTATTTTCTTCTTTGTCGTTGTCTGGAAATAAACTTCGAAGGTTTAGAAAAGCAATTAGATATTCAAAATGGCAGACCTTTTTAAATGGCATGAAACGGTAGTACCTTAGAGAGGAAAATATAACGCTTAAGCTGAAAATTTAGCACTGAAGGTAATGATATTAGTTTAATTCTGCGTGTAGCATCAACACGTTTATTACATGATTCACAAAAATACTGATTGTCTCCATCCAACTTCTCAATGCTGAGATAATTATTTAAACTCCTATCAAGATTGTCCAGGCCCTTGATATTTAGTTCAAGCTCATAAAAGTCTTCCAACTTCGAAGATGCATCAGAATCTTTCCCACATAGTGAACACCTATGGATACAGAACGTCAGATACTTCATAATGTCTCCGAAATTATAACAACCAACACCGTCTTGGTTAGGAGAATAAACTAAAAGCAATTAAAAAAAGGTAACAGCAGCTATTAGCCAATGATAATTCGATGTTCGTCACTGGCAACATTAATTGAGAGAAATCAAATACTCATCTGAGATGTTATTTTACAAGAAGTATTGCAAATATTCACTTGATACAAATTAGCAAGATTCCATTTGTGCACTCAGCGATGGGAAAGACAAGTATAATATAATATTAGATATCAACAACAATGAACAGAAAGCCGCAGATTCTTAAAATAATCCATTTAAAAAGTACCAAGTATGCATATGTATCCACATAAAATAGGCATCAACAACAAAAATAAGTGACAGATTCTGGAATTAACCCTTCAAGGGTTAGTAAGACTGCATCTTTGCACCATGAGGAGTGTTAATAAAGGCATAAAATATTATTAAATTTACACTACAGCAATGTTTTAAAATGCAAAAGGCATTTTTTGGGTCCATGAGGCGAGGTGTAAGCCTCGAAGCGTTGAGGCGTAGGCCTTTCAGGTTTTAAAAAAAAAAAAAAGCGCAACACATAATTTTTAATATGGAATAACATTAAGCGTCAAATACTAAGTAAAACCCATAAAGCATTCAAAGCAATTCAAACAAAATACAATCATTCTTGCACATTAAATATAAAATGCGAAAGATCAAATGATATCTTCCTCCTCATGCAAAAGATTCAAAGTTTGATTTCTTAAAACTATTTGAAGATTACATCAAACTACAATTTTGATATGTTCCGTCAATTCAAATCGATTTGCAAAATTTATTTCGAGATTTAACAAAGTTCATTGAAAAACATTCTTTAAATAACAATAAGAAAATTCATTATATTGCTCATGATCATTATTTCATAAACAATTTTACTTGATTGTGCCAATATTGAAATTGAGAAGTAAAATATGCTAATTTTTATTTTCTTAAATTGTCTTTTTATTTCTATTAAATAATTAAAGTTCAATGACATTTATTTGTGTCAATATCTGCAACCAAAGATTAAAAGGTTTTTAAGTCATATGCCTCAGCTTTTTGAGGCATGTGAGGCGTAAACTTTACGCGTTTTGTATGCCTCAAGTTATTGAGGCGTAAGCTTTAGAGGTAAAAAGCCTTTTGGAATAACCTCAAGGCATTTTATCTCTTATTTCCTCGAGGCGAGCCTTGAGGCGAGGCTCGAGGCGGGATTTTTAAAACAATGCACTACAGGCATCATACAATTTGAACTCTATTCCAAAAATATATTTTTAATGTTTCAACATATCTAGTCTACCAGTATGGTCAAGTCAAGGAATCAAATGACAAAATGTGTGCCATGTAGATATTTGTGTATCAGCCACCGTGATGGAGTTGCAGATATTAGTGTATTAATGCATTGATAACGAATTATTAGATAGATACATCTTAGTTTTTACTGGCAAGAAATATTAATGTATTGATAGCAGAAAATAGTACACCTACGATCATGATACTCTTTGTTAAACAAAACCTCTAGCTTTTTTATTTATCATGGATTTAAAATAACTCATACGCACATTCTCGCATTACTATTTAACTAGGATAGTTACAAGATGAAGAGAAAAGGTATTCATAATTACAATAGCACAAACAATGAAAGATGTTTATCAAAACATTAGCCCGTTACCCAATGAAAGATAGTTATTATGGTATGTATGGCAATAAAATTTATCCTGTAACCACTCCCCACACGTTGCGTCCGATGCATGGAGAACGACAATGGGGTAAGTGCCCTGCTTAGATGAAAGGTACTTTTTGGTGCATTGGTGAGTATTTGTGTTTAATTTAATTTTTTCTAAATTAATAAATTGTGCAAATTAAATTCATGTAAGTCGTGATTTTTTGCATTGCGGTCGTATTAAAGTATTCTACATTACCAACCGGTTTTTCATCATTTGGGTTCGGCTCCCAACTCTAGCCAACCACAACTTGTTTGGGATTTAAGGTTTAGCTATTGTTGTATCTATCATCGCAAATTATTGACAAATACCATTCCTTAGAAAATGAACAATTAATTAACTAAATATAAATTAATTCTACATATTCTAAATACTTCGTTCAGATTCTCCCTAGCAGCACACAAATGCATTCTTTGTTCACTCAACTTTCCCGCTCAAACTTCTCGTTCTTGTTCGCCGAGAACGCACCCTTGATAAAAGTATAAAATGCATCCATTTACTTGTAGGTTTGGGAAAAACTTTAATAATTTAGTGAAAATATATTGCTAAGTAATTTGATCTTGTTCTTAAAAATTACATGTTTCAAATCTTGAAACATATGAATTGTGAATGAATGTTTAAAAAGGAATTGAAATAGTGCACAGACTCCGGATATGCAAGGGTTTGGGAGAGATTGATTTGGAAACTAGCAAATAATTATAGGAGACCATGCTCATAGCTTGAACCCAATTCGTGGAACCACATTGGTTTTCTTTAACTTGACGCAAATCCAGCCCCCACGCAGAATATAGCAACTGATAACAATAGCAACATATCATACGCATTGGTGTTTTGTAGGAGAGTTACCTACATCATATGGAAAGGGCAACAAATGCACTAACGAAACTATACATAAGATAAAATAATTTGACACCGCCTTCTTTTTTCCACGACTACCTGAAAGGAGAGTGAAGATCTAGAGTTTTCACATATTTGAGATTAAAGAATAGATTAAATTTACCAAATGATAAATAGCATCTATCAAGAAAAGTAATGATTGACACAGATATTGAGAGGACTGAATTATGAACAGTGCAGAACTTTAGTAACAGAAGCATTGAATTTAGCTCCTTACCGGGTCACATGAGATACATTTCCACGAAATAAGTCTTGCACAATAGTTTTAGCCATAGGATTCTTTGAATAACTTAAAGCCCTCTCTAGTAAGGAAAGAAACAAAGTAAGAAATTCATGACTATCTTGCTGTACTCCATTATCCAGCTCCAGTGTTTTGATAAAAGGGGCAGAGTCTATGAATGCCATTTTGCTTGAATGCAACTGCATGAATAGCCGTGCAAGCTGGCCCAAAACTGGATGTTGCCTTAAAAGTTCGGGCTCAACCGAACATATGCCTGCTCTAAATGGAATATTCATGTAAAGGCACTGAAGAATGCTATTGGCATAGCATGTGGCACCAAGGTTAGTCAAGCCAGCTGGTGTGTCTGTAGAAGATCGAAGATCTCTGCATGGGTTTTCACCCAAAGACCTAATTATATCTGGCATTTTTTGCCACAAACCAACTTTTCTATTTCCATTAGGAGGCGGAATTAACCCGCAGAAGCAATTAGGAGAGTCCTTTGAATTCACTCGACATCCCTGACAAGCAGGTTTGTTGATCAAGTACAATTGAGATATATCTGATGAAGAAATGATGCCGGTTAAATGGATTTTTCTGTAAATATGAGGTAATGGTAGGTCAAATGAACAGAGGAAAAATGATGAAAACAATTGATATGCAAATAGCAACATACATACCTAAGGATCTCGATAGAAGAGTCCTCAATATCATCTCCCCTTTGCCTTTTATTTTTATGGCGGGTATTTGGTCTACTCATTGTTATTTACTATAACAGTGTTCTTCAAAAGTGGAGGCCCCCTAACAAGGGATAATGAGGATGATTAAAAGCTGCGAAAAATACTTTATGCATAAGATATTGAATTCGGAGAGATATTGTTCAGTCTAATCAATGTTATAACTTGTTAAGTATAATAAATAAAAACAATGTACTGTTACTTCACAGCAAAATACGAAAATAAAATGCCAGCTTTCAGCTGTAATATTAAATAGCTTGCATATTTTAATTTTCAACCTGTATGCAGGATGTTTGTGATCATCTTCCTAGTAGCTTAAGATTCGCGGTAAGGCTGCATTGTAAAAGTCGTATATGGATGTGTGTGTGTGTGTGTCCGTGTGTGTGTATATTTATGTGTGTGTGTGTGTGTATGTATGTATGTATGTATGTATGTATGTATGTATGTATGTATGTATGTATGTATGTATGTATGTATGTATGTATGTATGTATATGTATGTATGTATGTGCATATGCATATGTATATGTGTATATGCATATATACATCTATACTTCAAACAAAAACTGGTTAGATACATGATGTGTGTGTGTGTGTATGTATGTATGTATGTATGTATGTATGTATGTATATGTATGTATGTATGTATGTATGTATGTATATGTATGTATGTATGTATGTATGTGCATATGCATATGTATATGTGTATATGCATATATACATCTATACTTCAAACAAAAACTGGTTAGATACATGTAAGTAGTAAAATGTAGGTATAAACTGGGAAACTGCAGTCATAGAACAAAAACTGTTTTGACCTCAGAATCTTTCAATTTTAATTATGTATTATTGCAACTTCTTTTCTTTTACTTTTTCTTTTTTTCTTTTTTCTTTTGTTAAAATTCATTTTCAATGTGGTTATATTAGTTAAATTTCTAATATATTTTTCCTATAAATAGTGGAAAAAAATAAAAAAGTGCAAATGATCCAATTTCAGTATAGATAAGCAATGATGAGTTCAAAGCACACAAATACGTACGTATATAATCAACATTGTGTGTATGTTATTGTAAAAGTCCTATGGTTTTGAATTTTGAACCTCGTATGTTATCATAAATATAGCTAATGACATAAGAGGAAAAGGGTAAAAGTAGAAAAAATGAAAAGGAAAAAAGTTGTCAAAGAAGAAACATGATGGCTGGAGAGAAGTACAGTTAGCTATACACCTGGATGAAAATTTAAAACATCCAAATAGTAAACCACAAAAAAAATTACAAAATCCAAAAATGAAGCATAAAAAAAAATGTTAATATATTATATAGCTAAACAAAATGTTTGTAAAATACAAAAACTAGGTATAAAAGGAGAACTTATTTACAAATTAAATTATCTCAAGGTTTGACTGCCCCAGTGCTTGAATTGTAATCAGCATTGATTAGCTGGATGTCTAACTTTGTAAATAAATTCGTAGAGGAGCAATGTTTTAAATGTGTAGCTCTATTCTGAGATTTATTCATGCATCATCGGATTATATTTCTATGGATGCTTGATTCAGCAAACAAGTTTTCGAAAATAGTTTCGCCAGCGATACACATAACAACACTGTGTCAGTGAGTAGTACACTTAGTAGAGAATGAATTA
Organism: Allium sativum; assembly: GCA_030737875.1. Classification (NCBI taxonomy): domain Eukaryota; kingdom Viridiplantae; phylum Streptophyta; class Magnoliopsida; order Asparagales; family Amaryllidaceae; genus Allium; species Allium sativum. The sequence continues at coordinate 515,215,777 of CM060924.1, forward strand.
GTGAAATTAACTTAACATTTGAAATATATAAATTGCACTAAATAAGTAAATAAAAATATAGTAGTAAAAAAATGTAGATATATGAAAAAGATAAAAATTCATTTTAAATAAATGCTTATTCAAGAAAATCCTAAAAGAACATAGAACATATAGATAAAAATATATGGATGATCAAACAAACAAAAGGTAAAGAAATTGAATAATCAACAAAAGAAGAGGGAAAAAATAGAGATAGATAATATATCTATCGCAGTCTAGAAATCATTAGGAAGCAAATCAATTGAATTGTCCATGCACCACAGACTATTAAATGAACATTAACAGAGGAGAAACGCCTAATGAAGTGAGGAAGGGCATGATAGTTTCATTCTTTAAGAATAGAGTAGAATTCCATGATCGTTGGAATTACAGAAGAATTAAGCTAATAAATCATACAACAAACTATGTAAAAAAATGACAGAACAAAGAACAAAAATGAGCTATCGGATTGGATAACCAGTTTGATTTTATATTAAGAATGTAAACAATGGAAGCTATGATTTACACCAGAATTTAAGAGTGAACAAAATGATCTACATATGATGTTTATAGATTCAGAAAACCATGTGATGGAATATAAAGAGATAATTTGGTAGATTACCAAAAAAAAAGGAATCACGACTCAAATCATAAGACGGGATATATGCACATTGACAAGTGAGTTCTCATTAGAGTTATATTTAACATTGATTTTAAATCCATACATATTTATGTTGGTCGTGGAAGAAATTCAAGATGACGCATTGATGTGCATGAGGTTTGAAGAAAAACTTGAGTTAATGGATTCCATGGGGAAAAAAACAAAGATAGGGAAAATGGAGAAATGCAATAGAACTAAAATGGTTGAAATCTAGTGGGCATTAAAATTGAATAATGCGATTCCAATAATAAAAAATGTTAGAGATAATAATACAATAAATCTACAAGCTTGATGAATAAACAAAATAAAAACAGAAAGAAAGGGGGGGAGGGGGGGGGGGGGGAGTGTGTGTGTGTGTTCAATTATTTGAAATAAATATACAACAACAAAAAATGAAGAACCAAAAGACATAATTAGTTGAATTAACACATTACAGATAAATTGAAGATACATCAGCTATGGCCAAAAAGAAAAGAAAAAACAACAAAAGAAAAAAATAATACAAGGGGTGGGCATGATAAGGCCTAGTTATCCATGCTATAATGATCACTCTCAACATAGGATATGTTTGGCAGAATAACATCAGAACTAGGACACGAGGATCATAGGCGGGATAGGACTTGGAGAAGATTCCGTGTTTCCACTAATGTATGGTTGTTGTGGCCCTCCCCCACATTAGATTCCTCTGAATTCACCTCCGTATCTCATGAGACAGCCGGCATCCCACGTTGTTGGAACGGGACTTCAACCAGCTTTAGTTGGTTAAAGGTTTCCCACTTGGGCTTCGACACAACATCACTAAGCTTATCGTAATCACATTGTTGTCACTCTCTAAAACCTGACCATTGTGTTGTCATGGCCCATGTTCTCATCTATAACAAGGTCGTCCTTGAGGTTGAACTGATCATTGGGTAATCATGCTACTTCTTGGTTGGTATTGTGGTTGAGGCGCCCCTCTCATCCACCATTGCTTGATGCTACCTCATTAGCCCGACATTATCATTCATATGGGTTAGTGTAGGCTTCAGGTTCTTGATGGTGTCAGCTAGGGCTGGCAATTAGAACCGAAAGCTTGAACCCAACCAATCCGAAAAGACCGGAACCCGAACCAAACCCGATGGGTTTCAAGTCGGGTCTAGGTGATAAAAAATACAATTAAGACCCGAATTGACACGACCCAAAAAAACTAACCAAAAAGCATTGAATCACATGCATTTTTAGTGTTATAATCAAACCGAACCCGAATCGACCCGACCTAAACCGAAGCTCCAATCGGGTCGGGTCCAGATTTTTGAAATATGTAGTTCAGACCCGACAAAACCCGACCCGGCTAGAATCGAGACTTGCCAAGTCGGTTCCGGGTCCATCAGATTAGGTCTAATTGTCACACCTAAAAGACCAAAACCCGAACCAAACCTGATGGATTTCGAGTTGGATCTAGATGATGAAAACAATTAAGACCCGTTCAAACCCGACCCGAATTGAACCGACCCAAAAGAACTAACCAAAAAGCATTGAAATACATGTATTTTTAGTGTTATAATCAAACCGAACCTAAACCGATCCAACCTAAACCGAAGCTCCGGTCAGGTTGGGTCTAGATTTTTGAAATGTGTAGTACAGACCCGACGAAACCTGACCCGGCCAGGTCCGGGTCCATAAGATTGCGTCTAATTGTCACACTTAGTGTCAGCGGCCTTAAGGAATATTCCTACTGGTTATTATGGCCTTCAAGCTCTTGATGGTGTCAACGGCCATTCTTATTCATTCCAAGTATTAATTAAGCATCACAAGTTTGATGTTACTGGAATCGATGAAGTCTCTGTCATAGGAAATGTAGCAAAGGAATGGAAGAGACGAAATAAAAAGAGCAGCAAAGAGAACTTACTAGGGATCCAGAATTTAGTGTTCGTTAGATTGGCATTGACCCCATGGGGAAAGAAAAAGATAATTCCCCATCCTGCCTGCTAAAGCTTTACTAACGACAATGATGATGATAGAAGGTTTGGTGTTGGCTTGCAAGTGGTAATAAATGTCAATTAGATAACTGAGTTCTCTCCTATGTAGTTAAAGACCCGCTATAGCTCACAGCGCTCTTTAACCTCTACACTATTTCAATTTAGTACCGATGAACAGTGGATTCACTTTTAGTTCCGCTATTTTCCGCTACGTCAGTTAAATCAAGGTTTTTTAGCTTCCACATTAGCAGTATTAATCTATAGAACTTGATTTGACTAGTTCTTTTTATAAAAAAATCAGTAAATTTAGCGTAGAGGGAAAAATTTAAAGCGTAAGTGTCTAGTATATGATGACAATCAATTACACTCATCAAATTTGGTATGCATAACTATGATATTCCTTGATTTTGTTATATAAGATTAATTACAATTAGTTTCTTAATACATATATAATGTGAGAAAGTTGATTAATTAATTTTCAAATATTTGGTTTTATATTTAATGAACTTTTTTGCGTTTCCGCTATATCCCTGTTATTTCTCTGCTACATTTTTTTGCACCTCCACCGCTATAGACCCGCTAAGCGCTTTAACTACACAGTTTGGATATAAAAGAAGCATGAAGTAAGATTCGAAGAAATGTGAAGTTTTGGGAATACAAAACTTTACACCGATCCCCATGCCTGGGGATCTGATCTGAACTTCTTCGGAATGCGTCAACTTGAGATCCACAATTTACTCCTATATTTGTGGAAGATCACATTTCTTCTGCAGCTATAAATAGGTCATCTCTAGGTCATTTTAGGGGGATCTTCTGGATTTTGGAACTCCATTACGCAAAGACATCGCCGATGACTAATTACAACTATCTTTCTATACATTCTTACGAATAAATTACATTGTGCTTGTAATCAAAAGTTTAATCAATTGATTGCTACAAGTAGACATAGGCACGATTTGTCGAACCACTATAAAAACTTTGTCTCTTTACTTTTATACACTCTATGACTGCTCATGACTACTCTGTAATTGCTCTGTAACTGATTACTTTCACATACGAATTAGGTGTTGATGTGCGATCGATCAATTTCGTGCACCAACAATTTTCTAGATTCAAAATTCATTTCCAGCATAGATAATATAAATGCTCTTGAGTATAGAAACAATGTACTCTTAGGTGCTTAATTTTATTATTCTCCTGTAATTTTCTGTAATCGTGAGAGATCAATATAGTAAGAAATCTTGATGGTGAATGTAGTCACACTGAGACAAACCACTTTGCATCCAATGTCAGTTACTTGCTCATCTTCTCCTCATTTTCAACTTTTGAGCTTAGTATCAACTAATAACCTTTGTTAATATGAACGCTTTAGCATAATTTCAAAATTGACTAAATGTTTAATCGACATTAGCCAACTTGTATATTCTCGTATATTATGTACTATATTGGATATAATGCAAGTAAACTTAGTATGTATACAACCAATCCTAGTAAAAACTAATGCAACATTAATTATAGTACTAGAATATTTCAGCTACATAGAATTATTGATTGCATTATACAAACCATCCACCGTTAGCATAAGTTTATTAAGTTGCAAATTGGATAACTGAATCAATCACATAAAACCCACAAACACAAGGAAGAACCAATTTCATTAAAACCTACATTTCTTGAGTTCATTGTTCTACTGTAAATGTGAACTCTACTTTACACTGAAAAAGATAATAAAACAATTGCTCAATTAACTTTCAGAACCCATCGGTTTAAATGAAACAGTACGCACGAACTGGAACATTTATTTCATCCTCAGAATTCCCAATGGGTTTTCTCTTCGCTTTTATTCGAACTATATTATTAACTGTAAATTCGTTTCATAAATGAAAATGAATAACAAAAGAACCATATACCAGATTTTGCCTCCTATAAACATCAAAACATCAAACGGCCTCATGCCTCTACGTGCACATACACTAATAATAACACAAATCAAATGGCATAGTGATATTCCAAGCTTGCTACTACTTTTACTAGCATACCCGTGAACCATGTGCATCTAATAGTAAAATAAATCAAATAATTTAAGACTATGCATAGGAGTGAACCATGTGTATCTAATTTTGGCAACCTGTGCATCAGTAAGAGTTGAATGATAAATTGTTTAAAAGATGAATAAAAACCATAAGACTATACATCACAAAATTTTCCCTTTTGTTTTAGTATAAAAGACGAATGATAAATAATTAAGTGAGAAGATGTAAATCATTCATCAAAAATATATCTAGATATGTATGCAAGATAAATCCATATGCACTTATTCAGAAATTAAAACAAGAAAGAATCAAATATCATCAATGATACAATGACAAAATCCACATATGATTCTGGGTTACAAAAAGTTACAATTAAAACACTGCTCAATTTTGTCTCCTTCTCTTCCCCACCCCACCAAAAAAAAAAAAAAAAACAATCTTCCCCACCCCCAAAATAAATAAATAAAACAACAAAAATTAGAAATGAAATACAAGATGGCTGAAGAAAAGAATGAGCTATACACTTAGATGAAAGTTTTAAAATATCCAAATAATAAACCACAAAAGAATTCACAAAATTTTAAGAATGAAACATAAAAAAATGTTGATGTATTATATACATAAACAAAATGTTTGTAAAGTAAGAAAAACCAAGTACAAAAGGAGAATATTTACAAATTAGTACTAAAAAAGGATAAATTATCTCAAGGTTTTACTGCCCTGGTGCTTGGATTGTAATCTACACAGATTAGCTTGATATCTAACTTTGTAAATAAATTCTTAGAACGGCAATGTTTTAAATGTGTAGGCCTATTCTAAGATTTATTCATGCATCGTCCGATTATATTTCAGTGGATGCTTGATTTAGCGAACAAGTTTTGAAAATAGTTTTACCCGTGATACACATAATAGTGTGTATAGATTGCTCATCCCAGACTTGACTTCAGTGAGTCTTGTACAATTGGTAGAGAACGAATTAGTGAAATTAACTCGACATTTGAAATAAATAAATTGTGTCAAATAAGTGAATACAAATGTTAAAAATGAAGAAATGTGAAACAGATTAAAAAAAATATTTTAAACTAATGCTTATTCAAGAAAACCTTAAGAGAACGTAGAACATATAGATAAAAGTATATGGATGATCAACTAAAACAAAAGGCAAAGAAATGGAATAATCAACAGAAGAAGAGAAAATATAGTATTAGATAATATATCCATCGAGGCTTAGAAATCATCAGGAAGCAAATCAATTGAATTGTTCACATTCTACAGACTATTATATATATATATATATATATATATATATATATATATATATATAGACGAGCATTCAATGGCACCCCAAATAGTGCAGCACCCCTAAATGCCCTCTGATTTCCACCACACATTTCGTTTCTCTCCCTCCACTATTTCTCTCTCCTTCCACTAACATAATTTATAATAAATGAGAGGTGGAGAGAGGGGGGCAAGTGGCGTGCTCACTATTTGGGGTGTCATTGAACGCTCCTCATATATATATATATATATACACACACACACATAAGAGAAATGCAATGCCTAATGAGGTGAGGACGGGCATAGTAGTTTCATTCTTTAAGAATAAAGTAAATTTCATGATCGTGGGAATTATAGAAGGATTAAGCTAATAAATCACATAACAAGTTTGATTTTATAACAAAGAATAAAAATGAATCAACAGATTGTATAACAAGTTTGATTTTATATTAAGCATGCAAACCATGGAAGCTATGATTTAATAAAGCAATTAACACAAGAACTTAAGGGTGAACAAAAAGATCTACATATGATATTAATAGATTTAGAAAAGCACGTGATGGAATATATTATGAGATATAATTCGGAGGATTTAAGAAAAATATATAACACAAATTATAAGACAAGATTTATGCACATTGACAAGAGAGTTCTCGTTAAAGATTGGGTTATATTAAATATTGATTTTAAATCCATACATATTTATGTTGGCCATGAATGAAACAACAGATGATATTAAAGATGATGCATCAATGTGCATGAGGTTGCAGAAAATCTTGTGCTAATAGATTCAATGGAAAAAAAAAGGTAAGGAAAAATAGAGAAATGCATTAGAACTAAAATGGTTGAAATCTAGCGACAATAAAATTGAATAATGCAACTTCAATAATAAAACAATAGATCTACAAGCCTGATGAATAAATAAATAACAGAACAAAAAATAAGAGAAAGAGAGAGAACTGAGAACATATTCAACTATCTAGAATCAATCAATCAAAAAAAAAAAAAAAAAAAAAAAAAAAAAAAAAAAAAAAGAAAGAAGAAGAACCAAAGGAAAAAACGATTAAAAAATATTAGTCGGTTTTTAGACCAGCTATATTGTGGGGAGCTAAATGTACTTTTATTTAGAAAAAACAAACAATGAAATATGGTAAATAAAAATACATATGAATGCTAAGGTGAAAGATTGAAACTAATGAAAAACATGCAATTAAGCTTAAACAAAAGGAAAAAGACCCAAAAAAAAAAGGGACCAGATTAACATATATAAAGTACTAAAAAGTTTAACTAAATAAAAAATTTCATAAAAATGAGAATTAATGTGATTGACCATTATCATTTAGTAAAAAACAAGAAAGACAATGGTGGCATAGACTGAAACTACATGTTAAGCATTAGCTCACAATTTTATTACTGTTTTATCGCATGATGTTAATGAGCCTGATAACTATACGTTGATAAAGTTATATGAAGAAAACTACTAATCTTAATCCCCAAACGATAGGTTAGGTTTAACGGATATTGTATATCTAGTTTTTAGGAGCTCTACAAAAAAGAATAGTTGAATATTGTGTTCATACATAGGTATGAACTGGCTGCTATTCTACCACCCCATATCCATTCAAATACTCCACATATGTTATTGTTCAAATTTAAATGCTTTAATGGTTCTGAACTTTATATGCCGACAGACATATATACTTCAAAATTGTTATTCGATAATTTTATAATGAAGCCATTTTGCTATCTTTACACTATATTTGGAACGAATGAATGCTGATTTTATGGTGATCATGATAACTTGCACAATTTGGCAATGATGAGAAGTGTGACTATTATTGTGATGATTGGAAGACAAAAACTAAATGATTATTTAGAAGAACCTAATAATATTACGATGTCAAGTTCAAAGTAAAGAAAAAATATTTCACTACAATGTAAAACTAAGGAATGCACATTTTAACGGAGTAAATTCAGTATGAAATACCTGATAGGGGACAATCAAGAAAGGATAAATATACAAAGAGTAGCACATCATCTTATACACACACACACACATTAATATATATATATATATGTATATGTATATGTATGTATGTATGTATGTATGTATGTATATGTATGTATGTATATATATGTATGTATGTATATCCTAAGAGATGTTGATGTTAATGATTCAATACCCAAAAAAAAGGAAATAACCTTGGTGAAAGTGTGTAACTAGTATCCACTATTCTATAAGCTAAATACTACATTACATATGCAGCCGAGCTCATGAATTTGAGGAATTAACGACTACTGGTAATTCATTTAGACAGATATTGGTATTGGTCCCCAAGAGATTAAAATTCAGAAAGAAAAAAAGGGTATAGAGCACTGATGTCAAACACTATACTTTTAACCATCTATATTTTAAATGCCCTGTTTCTTAGAAAAATGAAAGCATGCGTTAACGGTTGAAAGCAATATTCAACTGAAAATGGAATTCTATGTAGAAAAGTTCGTATTTAATTACAGATGACAGCCATGCACATTAAGGTACCGTATGAGCCTTCAATCACTAAGCAATCAAGCACATGCGTAGAAAGGGAGGGGAAAAAATTGTACAGATTAAAACATAAGCTTGTCATTGTAACCAATAATATACTTTATAGTTTAACCAAGTATTGAATTTGGATAGAAATAAATCAAACTTAGCCATGCATTATGAATTATCACAAACGGTTGTCTCCGGTGTTCATAAAAAAATTAAGGTAGGATGTCAGACTCTACAGTTTCAAACTCTGGAAGGTAGCATTCTATTTCTATCTCTAACCAGAAAACCACTAGATCACCAAGTTATAATCGCTCCAGTTTCCATTTGACTACCAATTTTCAATTTTTAAATGCTAAGTGAATTGTTACAATTGTAAATATTAAAAGTAATATTTGGCTAATGATTGTCCATGTACAGAAATCCTTATATTGTTGTCACTATTATAACATTAGCATGGATAGTGTGGATACTGTTAAGGCATGTTGTGTGGTTGTATAAGTATCTAAAGATCGTCAACAAAGATCTTGCTAGGCGATGAGGACTTATTTTTTGTTTACCAAACACGTGTGCGACTTGCCTAAGGCAAACCTCAGGTATAAAGAACTACGTTCTCTCTCTCTCTCTCTCTCTTTTCTTTCCAACATAGCGCTTAGTACCATGTTAACCAATCAATAGAATATCGTATTGTTAACACTTAGAAAACATTAAATGGATTGATTTAAAATAAATAAATAAGTAAGAAGAAAAAGAAAGCTTATAGGCTACTCCCTTCTATGTCAAATCAAAATGTAGTTTAGTAGATAGACGTCTAAGACTAACTTTACGATACCGTTTGCAGCCTTTTGTTGCACCGTTCGCGTTGGCGATGTATCCATTGTTTCAGATCTCAAAAATATCGTACGAGATCTCCTTTTGGGTTTCCCCCGAAACGAAACAACAAATCTGACTATAAATCTCGTTTCGAGTATATCATCCGAGCTATTGTCGTATGGAACGATATATCGCCTGAGACAAATATTGAAATATCGGACGAGATCTTGGTTTTTCGGGATAAAATTTAAACTCGTGTCTGAACCAAAAAACTCATTTACCCACAATAATCTCCAGTTAGTATATATTTTACATGTTAAATAACCATATCGTATATTCATATATGTACTGCAATACTTACGGTTTTCATATTCATCATATTTTTACATGCATGTTACATATGAATTATGTATTTTATGCTCTATTTATACAAAATTGTTTAGTTTTTGGATCTTTTTTACATTCTATGTCTATGTCTGACAACAATCCATGTTCATTGATCATAAGTTGTAAGCACTAATCTATTTGTATTTTATTAAAAAAATATTTTAAGCATATTGTGATTTATTAATATGAAAATAAAGAACAATGAAGTGATCTTGCAATTCACGTTTAAGTTATTATTTTTATAATATTGTTCAAAAAAAACAGTGTAAAAATATCAGTTTTTAACATATCATATACCCAGAGATCGTTCCAAGTTCCAACATAGACGTTCAGACTCGAGATAGAAATCTGAGACAAACCCCCTGAGTTTGACTCATCTCATCCAAGATCAAGTCCCTAAAATTTCCAAGACAAAACGCGATCGATATCCCAAAATTTAAAACCTTGGACGCATCCGACGCCTGAATGGTGCAAATGACCAACCAGCCATGCTCGGGTGGTTAGAAGAAAACAAGTCATTGAAGTCTGACGCATTTGTTTTCTTCCAACATCTCTTCCGCCACACCTCCATCTTCTTCATCCTTTACTGCTAATTCTCCATCTTTTCTTCCTCGTCTCCTCTTCTCTCCACTTTTCCCTCTACCCCACTCCATTTTTTCCTCTACCTCACTCCATTTTCTTCCCCCCCTACGTATGATTCAAATTCCAATTACGAAGACACAAAATTTCATTGTTATAGCAACATATCCACGCACAAAATTCCAATTACGAAGACCAACCAGCCAAGCTTGACTAGTTGGAAGAAAACAAGTCGTTGAAGTCTGACGCGACTGTTTTCTTCCAACATATCTTCCATCACACCTATCTTATTTATCCTTCACTATTAACTCCCCATTTTTCCATCTCATCCCCCCACTTCTTCCCCTTACCCCACTTCTTTTTCTTCCTCCACACCATTTTTTCCCCCGCAATGTCTAATTCACAATCAAATTTTGATTACAAAGGCGCACAAAATTTGATTGTTATTGCAGCGCATTAACATAGGAGAAAAAGCCATAAGACCGGGATTCATACATCAGAATATACCGGTTTAATATGGGTAGAAGACGTATTAAATGGCTATCAAGAGCTTTGTTAAAAAAATCTGAATGAAAATATTTTATTTTCTCTCATGATGCGAAATGCTAAGCAATTGCGATCAGATTACAATGGAAGACATTTGTATTCACGAAATTATTGCCATATTCGTATAAAATATAGATGCAGCGCTGTCGAATCGACAACTGAGCGAAAGATTTTGAAGGTTGGATAGTACAATTTCAATTTATTTTCATGTTGTTTTAGATGTACAATTTCTCGCGACAGATATAATCAAGTCAGATGACCCTTGGTTTAACAATTTCATACACAAGTACAACAATGGTGATCAAGATTTTATGCCTTATGATGATGATCACAATCTTGTTCTAAAGGAATATCATGAGGAATATTATATCACGAGAAATGTAACACAGAGCAGCTAAGCATGTTCAACGACATATGAACAATGCAATGACAATAGTTTGAGATAACATAAGAGATGAAATTGTTGCAACAGGATTGTGTTGACTGATTGTATCGTTTTATCCATATTTACTACTATTGTAATATAATTTGCATGTATTTCAATTTCTGCACTGTTATTTCATTTCAATTAATCACAAATTACACAACAAAAATAATAACTAATTAACTATAAAACAATTAAATTAACATAAACACAATCAAACACATTGTTCAATATACCGTTCATAGCCACGAACGCGTACCTCATTCACCAACGTATTATGCTCAATATCCCGCTTAATACAGTGTTTGTGTTTGCCGCAAAGGCACCCAAACTGACAAGGGATATATTAGCTATATCACGGCATCATGTGGTATCATGCTCAACCTTACTACTTGTATACAAATTGTTTCATCTCTAGTTCTTACTTACATGATAAATTATTCTCCAATTGATATTAGCGATCATAATACATGATCAATATTTTTTTTTTGCCAAAACCTTAAAAATTTGTATTTAAAGTAAGGCATACTTAATCTATTTAGAAATTTCCATAAATAAAAATACAATACTTTTTGTTTATCTAGAAAAACATGTATTGCAAAGAGCTAAGTGTATATTTTAAATACACGGATACAGTTTTTTTTTTTTTTTTTTTTTTTTTTTTTTTTTTTTTTTGCCTTCCGTAGCTTTACTAATGCAGTATCCTTTCATAGGAAGTCTTTTACGCAATTGAAACATAAACATACAATTTTCCAGTGAAATCTGCCTTTCAATGTGACAAAAATGGAAGTAGTATCCATATCTAACAGTTAGATATGGCGGTATTTTGTATCCATTGTTCCCCTAATACCTTTAGCATTTCTTGTACAACTGAAGAAAAAAAAGGCAGTTGCTTGCATTAATAACAGTGTTCCAGATAAGCCAAATACCAAACACAGGAAAGAATGTTCAAGATAATTCAAGAAAGAAAGAAAATATACATATTGAAAACCAATGCTGAACCCTCGTACATATCTAAATTTTCCTAAGAGCTGAAAAATCAAACTAAAAAAATAACAAATTGCAAACATATTCAGCATGGTAATGTTAATGATCAAAGACAGTAAATAAAAAGGAATTCGGTAAAATTAGATCCTATATTTAAATCTATAATTGAGGAACAGACATTGTTCAAAATCACGATATAAAAGTCTACAATAAAATATATTCAAATGGTTACCTCTAACATAAAATTAGTACAGTAAAGGGAGGAAAAAAAACAAGGGTTCTCTTATGTACCGAAAGAGGAAACGAGCGAATTCACCAGGGACTCGATACTGAGCTGGAGGATACGGGGGTGGAGGAGGCGGCCACTTTTATATTTTACCCCCTTTTTTGGAAGAGCAGATGTTGTAATCTGAAGAGGGGAAAACTTTGGAAGGACATATATTGTATTAAAATTTTAGCATCAAGCTCGCGTGCATATTTATTTTGTCCAGTGACAAAGCTCATTTTCTCATTAGAAACTCTACTCATTTTTACATTAATTCATTTGTTTCACTCCTTTTGTCCAGGGACCAACTGAAGAAAAAGCACAACGAAATGAAGAAGAAAAAACATGACGAAGAAATTAACCAAAAAAGTAGATGAAATCCAAACAAAAATAGCAAAAAACATACGAGAAAAGGTAATTGATGTTGTAAAATGAAGTATAACAAAGTTACTATAGTTGTATTATAGTAGTAAAATGAAGTATAAATTTTATTTAGTAGTATAAAATCAACTAAATCAACTACCGAGAAGACAACTAATAAACAAATACAAAAGAGAAAGAATATTGAAGGGGGAAAAAAATGAAAAAAATGCAGCATGTTACATAGTACAAAAATAAGATCTATAATTTGACAAAGGTTTTATAGTTTTCAAAATAGTTATAATTTGTAAAAAAAAAAAAAAAACTGATTATACTATATTGCAAAAAACGATGTCCATGAAGTTTATCAATAGATACTTGAAAAATATGAAGTCTGTCTGCATTTACATTTGAAAACGGATAAAACGATATTTAGAAAAATGGATGCGGATACAAGAACTTCCACATCTGAAATTATCTATCCTTTTTTTTTTCAAAATTATAGTTTAAATCATGTATATTTTAGCACATTTACAAATATTTATTTATTATTTTGTTAACTTGGATTTTATAATATGCACAGTTATTGCATATTATACTCAAAACTATTTATTATTATTGTATTTGCTTATTTTTAGCATTTGAGATTAAAAAAAAAAAAAACTTTATGTTAAAGTAAAAAAAAAAAAAAAAAAAATTGTTTCTTGATTCATCGGTTGTTAACAAATAAGATAATCATATGATATTCATCTGTATCCGCGGACGCAAATATATAATATCTAAAATTAGTTTCGGATGTGAATGCGGATGTGGCACTGTCCGCATCTGAAAGTATCCACTGACATGCCTATTGCCTACTATCTATTTGAAGGTTGCAGCTTTGTATTTGAAGAAGTTATTTTCATTGACATATATAAGAAAATCGATATCAACATTCTGCAAAATCGATATCCACTATTTGTATGCAAGATTGAGGCCTTGTAATTTAACATTATTTTTTCTTCTTATTTGAGCCAAAAAAGATACCAATACCTTATAAAATGATACCTGCATTGTCTTTCTTTAAAGTTGATGACTTTAATTAAATAAACAAAATTCACTGTAATTTGTTATAAAACTGATACAAACATAAACTAAAATGTATACATGAATTTAGTTTATGCAAATTATCTTTTTAGAATTTTGATTTGTCGGGTTGGGTCGGGTTGGGTCAGTTCAGGTTCGGTTGTGTAGTAACACTTAAAATACGTAGATTTCAATGCTTTCGGATCAAGTTAGTTACGATCAAGTTTGACCGGATCTTTATTGTATTTTTTTCATCATTTAGGCTCGACCTGAGGCCCAGTAGGATCAGTTCGAGTCTAGGGCTTTTTGAGTTTGGGTCTGTTCAGTTTTTCGGATTTCTGTTCCAATTGTCAGCCCTAATTTTTCGAGAAGATAAAATGAAAGTAACTGCTAAAGATATAAGCTTACCTTTTGGTTTGCAGTTAGAAGAAAAAAAATATTGAACTAGCGCCGAAGATGATGAGCAAAATTATTTCTTTACGATGAAAAGAATTTGAAAGAAGCAAGTTTGGCAGTTCAGTATTCATTACAAAAAATGAGGTTATAACAAGTGTTAAACAAGAAACATTAAAAAAAGAAAAATGAAGACATTTTTCTTTCCCGACAACAAACACTAAGATAAGAAATTCTACTATTTTTGATTGGTTTTAAAACATTCATTACTATTTCTTAATCACAAACCATAAAGAACATTTCTATCACATTTGTAAAATAATTTATCCAGAAGGCAAGAAATACCTCTGGATGCTCCATGCTTTCATTAGTAGGAATGACAATGGGGCGGGTTTCTATTAATGTTATATTAGTTGGTGGTGAAAAATTTATTCTTTTGCTTAACACCCTCCTCTGAGACTTCGCTATTCAGAGGGTTATATTAACAGATACCGTATGTTGTGAATTGACAATGTGGTGTGCTAAGTGTGGCAAGCAAATAGATCAAAGCTTCATTGAAAAGCAGAGCTTTGTGGATGTTGACTTTAGGGCCTCACACCCCGGAATGAGCAAAAAATAAGATGGTGGACGGTTGAGAGATGGGCTAATGTTCCCTTCTAACTGAAAGAGATGCCATGGTATGGAGTGCAGACGGGTTTACTTATGTGGACGATGGAGAGGCGCTTCGAATGACGGTCAAATACGACCGAGGAATTTTATTTTATTTTGTTTGGCAAGGCCGACGGGGTTGGGTGGACCCCTACCACTTTATTAATGTACCGAAGAAAAACAAAAAGAAATACAACACACACAAGACGACGTAGTAACACGGTACATTAACACGGGAAGACAACACTAAAAACACATATTTACTTTTGGCAGGACAGCTCAGGCCAACGTCGGCAAAATGCCTGGATCGAAAGTGAAGTTCAGAAGCTTTAAACCATTCCGAACGTTGGCCTTGACGCATGCTTTCAGATTTTCATTGCTTTTGGCTTCAGCTTGGTTGAATGTCCTAGTATTCCTCTCACGCCAAAATGAGCTGACAACTTTCTTTAGGGTATAACAAAGTATTCTGCCTCTGCTTAACTTCTTACTTGTCATCCTCTCAAGATTACTCCATTCTGCGTTATAATCCTGAGAAGCTCCACTGAAAATTGTTGAATCTTTCACTTCGTTCCATATGTTGTAGGTAGTATTGCATTCAAAAAACAGGTGATGTATGCTTTCTTTTGCATATCACACATCACACAAATTTGCTCTACTTGCATTCCACGTTGGAGTAGTTTATCTTTAGTTAGCAAGGCTTTGTTCAAGACTTTTCAAAGCATCATGTTTTCCTTGGCGCTATTATCCCGACACCAAATCTTCTTGTTCCATTTACATTTCCGCAAATTGTTATAACCTGATAACTCGCGGTACACATTACTAATTTGAAACGGTTTTTTATCTTTACTCCACTGTGTGATACATTGTCCGCTGTCACCAACTTTGAGTTGCCGAGCATCACTCCAGCACTGGTTAATCCGTGCAACAGAACATGCAGGAAAGTTAATAAGGTTGTTGGTGATATACTGACCGACGTCGGCATTCCTACACACTCCTGAAACTTCAATTTCAATGTCATTCAGTACATTACATAAAATATATCCATTTTTTAGCCAAGGGTCATACCAGAGCTTCACTTTAGCATCATTGGTCACTTTGTATGAGAAAATAGGGAGTACAAGACTTCTCAGCCTAAAGATGCTCCTCCAAATCCAACTTATATTTTGAGGCTGTTGCATTATCCAAAAGTTCCGGTTTTTGACTACATGAATTATCGACCATCGGACCCATAAGCTATCACATTCATTAAGGAAATTATCCATGTGTTTTACAAAAGCAATTTTATTCCACAGAACCAAGTTGACGATGCCGAGTCCTCCATTACATACAAGCTTTTCAATTGCTCTAAAAGAGACAGGGGCGTGATATCTTCCCTCGATTTTTCCTTTCCATAAGTACCTCATAAACGCAGAGCAGATCATTTTAGTTAGCTTTGTAGGTAAAACAAACGTCCGAGCCCAATAAACTTGCATGGAGAAAGCCACTGATTTAATTAAAGTTAATCGTCTGGCTTGGCTCAACAATCTATTCGTCCAGTAGGACATACGTGCTGTAATTCTAGTATATAGGGGCAAACACTGAGAAGAAGTTATTCTAGCCGAAGAGAGCGGAAGGCCTAGATAGGTAATAGCATATGTACCACATCTCAAGCCAGTACAAACGACCGAGGAAATGTTATGTTCAAGTAAGATTCTAATCAGTCGTTTAGTGTTGACCAGCTCAGTCGCTCTGAATGACTCAATGTTTGACTCCTAGGACATCTTTCTAGAGGTGTTCCGAATGCGGTTAAGAAGATCCTTTGCCTTGGTTCATTGACCGAATCTAATTTCCAACACGAGACTTCGTGTTTTAGTTGTATACTATATTGCTAACATAATGGGATATGGCATTATGCGAGCTAAGATTCATACATTTATTTTCGAAAGTGATTTCCACACCTAGACATTATTAACAATAATAATATCAAAATATATGCTTTAAAGAATATCAAGCATGTTTGGCTATTATAAGGTAAAACTTTATCCTTCGATTTGTGTTGCATTGTGTGATGGGACTTGAGTCTTATAATGGCTTCATTTTATCAAAAGCATGAAGTTTGAAGTTTTGAATCTTGGTTGATGATTTTGTGCATTGGTATTCATGTGGAGGAAACATGTTCCGTGTTACGTGGCATGGTTCGGTGATATGCCTCACTTTTAGATAAGTTAATAATAACTAATTAGAGTTTCTCATACCAGTCTGATGACTGACTCGTAGTTTGTTTTCCCTAGCAAACTCGGGTCCTTTATTTTCACACGGACATGCCAGTAAACAGGTTTAGTTAGACCACTTTTGGAAGCTATGACTTCATATATATATGGAAGCTATCTAGGAAAGGTGGTTTTTAATTTGGAGCTGAAGCAGGAATAGGAATTTCTATTGGACTCTCCATAGGACTCCGTCATAATATATCTTTAATTCCACTATGTATTTGTTTTCTTATCATCATTGTAATATGTGAAATTTGGATTCGACGGGATGTAGTGTCTTTGAAATATCATTTGATGTAGTACGATGAATATTCTGATGTTTAATGCAAGTTTTACTTTCTGTTGTTATATATGATGTGTTATATCCTAAAAGTCCATATGTTCTTCCAGGGATCGAGAGTTCTGGTCGTCTCACTTGGTATCAGAGCTGAGGTTTAACCTTAGATATGGGATATAATGCATTATAGGACTCATCAGAGATAAGATCAGCAGTTTCCTAGGATGAGTGACTCATTAGAGATAGGGTTGGCAATACCCTAGAATGAGTACAACATAATAACACACGCTTGATAAGCACATTTCTATGCATTTATGTCTCTCTGGTTTTACATATTCCTTAAGATATCTTTTATGCTTGCTTATCTTTTCTTACTATTTGCAGATATAGTAGAAAATAATCGGAAGAGGAAGAGGAAGGGGTAATGCTGAAATTGAATAACCAGATCCCCATAGAAGCAGTTAATGAGGCAGAAAAAGGAGGGGGTAACGCTGAAGTTCAACATCAAAACCTCATAGGAGCAGCTAATGAGGCAGTTGTTCCACCGCAACCAAAACCCGATTTGCAAGTCCTGGCTAAGAAATAAAAGAATCTAGGAGGCCAACCGTTCTTTGGGAAGGAATCTGTGATTGAAGCACAAGCCTGACTACATTCTTTCAAGAGGATTTTTACTGGTTTGAGACTGATTGGAAAGTAGAAAAGGTTCTTGGCCTCTTGGTTATTGAAGGATGAAGCTTTAATCTAGTGGAAAACGGTTACTATGGGAAATTATGAGGAGAATTTCACTTGGGATCGCATTAAGGAAATTTTTGAAGAAAGGTTCATACCGTCTTAAGCAATAGCCTGTTTGTACTATGAGTTCTCCAATCTGAAGCAAGGGGACATGTCTATTCAAGAATATTTGAGTAAGTTCAACGACCTTTCCCGCTTTGGCCTAGAATTGATTCAGGTTCCGATAAAGAAGAATGTCTGGTTTATTGATGGTCTGCAGAGGAGGTACAAGAATAGGGTAACCGCTTATATTAAACTCCCGTTTTCCGAGATGGTGGAAATGGCAAGTTGCTACAAAGCTATAGACTAGCAGAATTCTTTGGAAGAAAAAGAGGAAGGAAATTCCGGTAAGAAAAGGAAATTTGAAAATAAGAAGACAGAGGCGAGTAGTAAGGGGAAACTACCCAGAGAAGAGTGGCTGAAGAACATCCAATGCTACAACTGTAATCAGAAGGTACACCTATCAACAGACTGTAAACTTCAATAAAGATAGAGGAATCCTCAGGATCCCAGCGAGTGCTTTAATTGCCACAAGACTGACCACCTTTCAAGGAATTGTCCATTGTTGAAAAAGGCTGAAGTTGCCATGTCTATGCCATGGAAATTGTTCCAACACCCCCAGCTGGTAGAACATGTACGGAAGTTCTTGAAGGTACACTTTCCGTTAATAATATTTCGGTTAAAGTATTATTTAATACTGGTGCATTGAGTAGTTTTTTATCACTCAAGTTGGCTAAGAAATTAAATCTATACCTCAAGCATGTTAAAGAACCCATTTGTGTTAGAAATCCAATAGGAGGCTCAATCAACCTTTGTCTATTCTGTAAATTGCCCATCTCTTATTCTCATTATCGGTTTCTGTTTGGTTTGATCATCTTGGATTTTTTTTCTGAATTTGATATTATACTTGGTATCGATTGGTTGACGCAGTATGAAGCTAGTGTTCAATGTTTGGAAAGGGTTGTTAGAGTGAAAATCAAGTCTGGAAATTTTATAGAAATACCATGTGAAGGACTAACTCAAATTAGGGATGAATTTTGTTATGCTTTAGATATTTCCCTCACTCCTCTAGAAACCATCCAGGTTGTTAAAGAGTTTGCAGATGTGTTTGAGGAAGTAGAGAATCTTCCTCCACCCAGGGAGATAGATTTCAGGATTGATTTGGTTCTGAATGCAAAGCCAATCATGCATGCAATTCGGAGAATCGATGAAGGAGAAGAATGGCGATGAAGGAGAAGGAAGAGTTGAACGACTAAACCCGACAGCTTTTGTGGAAATGTCTGATCAGACCAAGTTTCTTGAGGTGGGGAGCAGCAGTGGTATTCGTTCCAAAGTCTGACGGCACCCTCAGACTATGCGTGGATTATGGAGATCTCAAAAGGCAGACTCTTAAGAATAAGTACCCTCTTCCTCATATGGACGACTTGTTGGATCGCTTAAATGGAGCTCGAGTATTATCCAAGATGTACCTAGCTACAAGATTTCACCAACTGAGAATTGCATAAGGTTTCATTCCTCTAACAGCTTTCAAAGGACCCAACTTATTTTATGAATTGTTAGTAATGCCTTTCAGATTATGCAATTCCCCTGTTTATTTCGTAGTCTTGATGAACCAGGTCTTTCAAGACGTATTGAACAAATTTGTGCTTGTCTTTATTGATGACATTCTTATCTTCTCTAAGACAGAGGAAGATCACGTGAAGCATTTGGAGATTGTCCTGGAAAGTCTGAGAAAGAATATATTGAAGGCGAAATTTTTCAAGTTCCATTTTTGGAAGACAAAGGTAAAATTTCTTGGACATGTGGTGTCGGAGTAAGGAATCTCGGTAGACCCGAGTAAGATAGTTTTCATCCAAAGTTGGAAGCAACCGAAGACCCCCACGGAAGTCAGAAGCTTTCCTGGATTAGCTAGTTATTATCGGAAGTTCGTAAAGGATTTCTCAAAGTTGTCTTGCTCTTTGACAAAGCTGACCAAGAAGCATGCTAAGTTTATTTGGACTCCAAAGTGTGAAGAAGATTTCCAAGAATTAAAGGAAAGGATGACCATTTCCTTGTATTATATAGTTGGTAACCAAGATCTAAATGTCTATGAAGATGTTTCTGGAGAAGGATTTGGTGCAGTATCGATGCAAAGGGAAAAGGTAGTTGCTTATGCAAGCCGGCAGTTAAAACTACATGTGAAGAACTATGCCACTCATGACTTGGAATTACTTGCAGTCGTACTTGCTTTGAAGATTTGAAGGCATTATTTGCTGAGTAAGAAGTCTGAACTCTATACTGATTGTAAGTCGCTGAAGTATTTTTTTTTACTCAGAAGGATTTGAATATGAGGCAGCAATGTTGCTTGGAGTTTCTGGCAGCAATGTTGCTTGGAGTTTCTGGCAGCATACGACCTAGATATTCTTTACACTCCATGATAAGCCAATGTTGTGGTAGATGCGCTTGGTAGAAAGAATGTTATTATTGCTCATCAGGTAGTTATGCCTACATTGATAGAGAAGGTTTTTATCCATCAGAAGAATCATGAATTTATTCAGAAAATTAGTATGAGAATTCAAGAGGGAGAAGTCTCGAACTTCAAGATTGATAATAAAGGAGTTATGAAACTAAAAGGTATAATTTGCGTTCCGGATATCTCGGAGCTCAAAAGAGAAGTATTGGATGAGTCCCACAAGTCCAAGCAGTACATAAAATGTATCGAGATTTGAAGCGTACATTTTGGTGGAAGTCAATGAAGAGAGATATCTCGATATATGTTAGCAAATGCCTAACTTGCCAGCGGATTAAAAGTGATCAACAGAAGGTCGTTGGATTGCTACCACTGCTGGAAATCCCCGAGTGGAACTGGGACCAAATATCTATGGATTTTATTGATGATTTGCCTCGAACCAAGAAAGGTAATGAAGGTATCTGGGTTATAGTTGATCGCCTAATGAAAAGCACTCATTTTCTCTCAGTGAAATCAACAAGAACAGGTGATAGTCTAGCTCAGTTGTATGCGAAGGGGATTGTTCGACTGCATATAATACCCAGCAGTATTGTTAGCGATAGAAACTCGAACTTTACCAGCATATTCTGAGAAGCATTTCAATTAGTATTGGGGACAAGCTGAGCCTTAGCACTACTTATCATCCTCAAACGGACGGACAGACTGAAAGATTGAATAGAATTTTGGAAGACTTGTTGAGGCTTGTATCCTTAATTTCGGAGGATCATGGGTAGATCACTTGCATCTAGTGGAGTTCTCTTATAACAATAGGTTCCAAGCAAGTATTAAGATGTTGCCTTTCAAAGCATTATGGTCGACTGTGCAGATCTCTGGTATGTTGGATTGAGTATGGGGATCGACTTGTATTGGGTCCAGACATGATCCGAGAAGCAACAGATAAAGTTGACTTCATTAACAAGAAGTTGAAAGCTATGCAAAGTAGGAAGAAAAGTTACGATGATTCTAAAAGAAGGGATTTAGAATTTGAAGTTGGAGATTAAGTATATTTGAAGGTTTCTGTACTTAGAGGAGTTACCTGGTTCGAGAAGACTGGGAAGTTATCGCCCAAGTATATCGGTCCATTTTTGATATTGGAAAAGACTGGAACCCTAGCTTGTAGGATTCAGTTACCAGAATGGTTATCCGAAGTGCATAATGTTTTTTACGTTTCTCATCTTCGGGGATATGTAGATGATCATGATTTAATTGTTGAGGAAGCAACACAAGAGGATTTAGAAATCACCCTAAGTTTAGTAGTTCAAAGAGAGTTGTTGAAAATTAGTGGCAAAGAAATAAAGGAACTGAGAAAGAAGAAGATAAAGTTAGTTAAAATTTAGTGGACCGGAGATCCAAGAGACTGTATATGGGAACAAAAAAAAATATTAGAAAGTCTTATCCCAGATGCCGAGTGGATATCTCGGAGTAGCTCATTTGAGAGGTAAAACTCATTTCTTAGACATTATTTCTATTTCAGCTTTACTTTCATCAAATTTAGGAGG
Organism: Allium sativum; assembly: GCA_030737875.1. Taxonomy (NCBI): domain Eukaryota; kingdom Viridiplantae; phylum Streptophyta; class Magnoliopsida; order Asparagales; family Amaryllidaceae; genus Allium; species Allium sativum. The sequence continues at coordinate 515,238,009 of CM060924.1, forward strand.
GCGGAATTCTTTTAAATGGGTTGAATGTAACGACTTGAAATTTTGATACCAGATTTAAAAAAAAATAAGTTTAAATAGTTTATATAAGGGTTTAGTCAGTTTAAAATCAATGTTTTAATAATATTTTACATAGCCTACAAAATAATTTTTTTTGCTAATTATCTCGGAATCCGACGAAACCACTTTTATCGAATCTGAAACGTCGAAAAATGGTAGGGTTCCAAATTTCACATCAAACGGAGTTAGTATGAAAATGAGCGAATTTTAAATTTAAACCAATCGATAATTTGAACTCGAACGAGCAAATTTTGAGCAAATGGACTCGGAATTTGACGAAATTGGTTTCGTTGGACTCGTAATGGAAAAATATGTCGGGATTCCAAATTTCGTTGAAAACGGAATCAGTATGTGATCACACGAGTAAATAGCTTGAAGAGAGATTACACGTGGCTTTATTTGTGTTCACACCTTAACTAGATTATTACTATTTGTGCTTGTTTGTGGTTGTCATGCATCCAATGGCACTAAGTGTGCTTTCTCCCCTAAGTTAGATGAGTAACAACTCACTAATCCATGTGCTCCATTTTGCTTATAAATACAAGCCTCTTTTCACCGTTTTCTCACTTTACACTCATTTCTTTTCTTACTCTCTCTTCCTCCTACCTCCATTCCACCGACCCCCTCCCCAACATAGCAGCCCCCTCACTGCCTCGTGCCCCTCCACGTCAGCCTCCCCCTTTCCGTGGAGCCCCCTTCATCATAAATACCCCCAAACACCTTAAATCACCACTAAAATATCATTTCCTCCCTTGAAACCACCAAAACAACCCGTCCTCTGCCCCAAAACAACCTATACCTAAACAACCCACCTAGGCCCCACCCATGCGCACACAGCCACCCTAGGCCCCACCATCCAAACTGTAATCCGTTCGCACTGAAACTCTACTCCTTTTGCTCCAAAAACAAAAAATAACAACCCTTTGTTCGCCCTATTTTTTGAAACTCAAATAGCGTCGAACCATTGCCAAAATTTTCTTAGAAAATATTCGGTGACGTTGGAAGGCTGCAAAATTTTTCCGGGATAGCTAGGACGTCTTACGATCAAAGTTAGGTGGAGTGGAAACAAAGGTGAGAAACGATGAACATAATAGAACTAATTATATATTGGTTATTGTAAATGGGTATGAACCACATTGATGTTGAATTTATGTGTTGATTGATTGCGGTTAATCTATTGATTAACAAAAACATATAGAAGTTAATTGTTTAAGGCCTATACGTTGTAAACTATCTCACGATAGTTGTGAATGGATGTTGTCATGGTTGTTGATAATATGGTATGTGATTACCAAAGTTGATTGTGGATAATAATCATAATTATTAGCCCATTGGTTAAGTTTCCATTATAAAAATTCTATTTTAATGAATATTTTATTAATATATTATAATAGTGAAAAATTAAAGTCAAAATTTAATATCCGATTTTGGATGGACGTAAAGTATAATTCATTACGATAAACTTTTGCAAAAGGTAGAAATGATTTTGAAGAAATTATTGACAGGTTATGGCCTGTCGAAGTTTTTATTCTAAAATGAATAGTAACTAGAAAAAGTGAAGTTTGGTTAGGGCATCTAGGAAGGGTTTTAAAAGAAATTACTTTTCAAAACTTTCCTATTTATTTTTACAATGGATATTAAGAAAAATTAGGTTTAAAATATTGAAGTTTGAAAAATAAAATTATTTTAATAGTAAAATAATATTATAATTGTCGTTTAATTGAGATATTGGATTTTGAAGTGAAAAATAAAAAATATTGTTTTCGAAATTTTTTATATATTTTTTAAACTATTTGAAGTAGTTTGTAATAGAAACCGAGTTATGGTCAAAATAGAGCTCATCGCGCAGCGGTAGTTCACGAATTTCAATATGTAATTTCAAACTGATATAATGGGAGATCCGACCGTCGGATTTTCCCAAAACCAAAAACGTTGGATTAGAAATGAAAAGAGCTTTCAAATGATATGTAGAGTTTTAAAATCCAAAGGTTAGATTGTTAAATATGTTCAAAACAAATTTGAATAAAAACAACCCCTGTGCAACTGAATGACCCGAAACGTCGTCGGACTGAAATGACCTATTTTAAAATAAATAAAAATAGGGAAAAATTATTATAAATTATAATAAGTTATTTGAAAGAAGGTTGAACCAAATATATATGGTTATGGAGGATAAAAACTAGTTAATTAGAAATCAACTGTATTTTGCAACACTTCTATATAATGGGTTTTAAGAAATGATTTGAGATAAAAGTTTATAAATTCTTAAAATGAACGTAACCTTTGGTAAACAATTTTACAAGGTAAAAGAAATGATTTCAAATTTACGGAGACTTGATTGGTGGGTTGATATTCCAATAAGGATTGTGTTAGAAGTTAATTATTTTGAAAAGACCAGGTTTAACCCATTTAGAATAATTATATGACGATTAAAAGTCGAAGATGGTGAAAGACCGGAAATCTTCACATCGAATGGATTGCTTGCTGATGCCTTGAAATGGTTTTCTCCAAATGAAGGGTTATAATGGTAGTAGTCCGAACGTACTTGTTGATTGTCCGGATATGCAAGGGCCTCTCTCCTAATTGGACGAGGAATAAGGTGCCTTTGGTTTCGTTCAAACCCAGAACGGACTTGTAAATGGATGTGTGTGTGACTTTGTATTTCATGATGTGACCAATCGGTTTCTATTAATGTTATATCAGTTGGTGGCGGAGAATTTATTCTTTTGCTTGACACCTTCCTCTGAGACTTCGGTATTCAAAGGGTTATATATTAATAGACACTGATTATATGTTGTGAATTGACAATATGGCGTGCTAAGTGCTGCGGGCAGATAGTTCAAAGCTTATATTGAAAAGAAGAGCTTTGTGGACGTTGACATTAGGGCCTCACAGCCCGAAATGAGTCAAAAATAGGATGATGGACAGCTGAGAGATGGGCTAGCGTTCCCTTCTAGCTGAAGTGATGTCATGGTATGAAGCCCAGGCAGGTTTACTTATGTGGATAATGGAGAGGCACCTCGAATGATGAAACACCCCACCTCCGTTAGGGTCACTCTCAAAGGGAATGCCCTAATTTTGGTGGAGGTTTATAAGTATAAATCACAGATATACAAGACAGATATAATAACACATATTTTTGAACAGCGGAAAAACAACAACTTTTATTTCATTAAAATACGTGCTACACTAACCATACCATAATTGTCTTGCAATACTTCCAAAAACATAACATCTTCATAACTGTCTTGATTACATTATTTAAAGAAGCATAAAGAAAACATAAATAAACTGCAAAAGTCCCATAGTTGTTGTCCAAAGCCATAGTCCAAAACGAAAAGATCCAAGCAATACATTCTTTCTCTTCAAGCTGGATATGAAGGCTGGTCAAGCTGTGGTATTCCCTCCCTGTGGACCTGGGGGGGGAGAACGGAAGAAAAGAAGACGAAAGAAAAGTAGAGTCAGATATAAAGCCTGAGTAAGTCTAGGACTATTCAGTCTATGAATAAAGAACTGGGTATGATAAGTATAAACTAGAAATGGGAAAGCACCATGAACCAAGTTAAGTTGTCTAGGGTTGAATATATTATCGTACCCCATATTAATCTCTGTACCCATATAAACTAGTTCCCAACAGGCACCCCATAATCAGGGTGAAGTGATCCATTTTATGATGATCGGCTCCTACTCGCATAGTTACATGTGTCTTACGGCCCCCGATGTTGTAGTTACCTATGTTGGTCCCACCATGGGGTGTATCAAGTCCCATGGTGGCAGCCCGACACAACCCTAGAATGCACAGGTATGCTACTGGTGCCCAGTGCCTTATTTTTCTGCGCCGGAGTGTATGCATGCCCGCACCCCGTTAGAACCTACACTGCTGCACCACCGTCGTCGATTTGACCTCTTACAGTCAGCCCAGTAATCGTGCCCCACCCTGCCTAGTTTCAGGGTATCATGATACGCCTTGTAGGGTTACTGCTGAAAAGGGTCCCCCGCTACTAGGTTTTCTATTTCTAGCCAACATGCTAAGCTGGTTAAGTGTTTTGTAAACCTAACCCCCAATCAGTCTGTTTAGTTTAGCATGTTCCATTTTGATTAAGTCTTAATTCACTTAATCCTATCAATCCTGACTCAGCCTTAATTGTCTTATTAAAGCCTTGACCTCTCACATTAGACAGGTATTGTTGTGGCTGCCTGTTGCCGGTTGGGTCCGGGCAGTCTTACGCCACAACTCAGTCTAACCTCGGGTCCTTATTGGGCTCCGTGTTTAACCACCCACATTGGATAGGTATTGTTGTGACTACTGGACAGCCGGGCGGTTCCGGGCAGGTTTACATCACAACTCAATCCAACCTCGGGTTAAACACATCGTATTTTCTACATTTACATATTTTGTCTCTTTTCTTTTTATATGTAAATATTTGTTGCCCATTATTCAAATTCATCTTTATTGATTAAGATTTATTTATGCCACTTAATTGTTTTTCAAGGTTGTTGGCATGCGTCAAACATGCCAACACATATGTTCTATATTTTAGCCCAAACGTCAATACCCCCGTTTTACACGTTCGTTCAAATGTAAGGTGTGTTGGGTTTAATACTTAAACCCAATTTAGCCATATAAAAAGGGGAGGCTTATAACATGGTGTTTATAAGGTAACATAAAAGGGGAGTGTGAACGCATGAACTTGCAACATAACGATTCAATTAACATAAGGTAGGCGCATGCGAACTTGCAATTGTAACAGCATATAATATAAGCAATACTTAAACATGAATCATTCTATTCACATAATCATGGTATAAACAAAGCATGAATTATTCTATTCGTGTAGTCATGGCATAAATGATACTTAAACATGAACCGTTCTAATCATATAATTATGGCATAATCATAATTGAACATGAGTCCTTCTATTCATATAATCATGGTTTTTATCCTATCTATGTAACTTGTAAGTGGGATGTAATCCTAGTGTAATTTTTTTAATGTAACTTATGTGCCAAATATAACAACATAAGCCTAGAAACATGTTTTCAACTAGGCATAATAACAAACATAGTTTAGTCATGTTCATAAAATTAATACAAGCTTACAAAGACGTTTGCTTTTGTCACTATTACAAAATCATGATTTTTTATACTTGAACTATGATGCCAATTCCAACATAACCTTAATATGAATCATAATACTTAAGTGGATCAAATTACACTAAAGATGACCATAGAATTATACACCATGTTGGCATAACAATAATTCATATACTTGCATGAATTTCAAATAAACTATTACAACATATAGTTGTTATTTTCAACATGAATCATATACTTGCAATTATCAAATGGGTGTTGTAAATAACTACCACAAACATGTAGTTTTCAATATGAATCATATGCTTGCATGAATCCCAATTAAAATTCCACAACATGTGGTTGTCAACATAAACCATATACTTGTACGAATCAAATCGTACACCATAGCATTGCCAAATCAAAATAACATACAAACATAAGTTATTATCGCCACAATTCCATTTCGTTGTTAACTTCCAACGCAAATCGCGTACTTGCAAAAATCCAATCGTATACCATAATATTCCCAAATCGTTTAGCATCAAAGCAACATACAAATATAGATTATTATCGCCACAATTCCATTTCTTACTTTACACAAATCAACACAATTATTTAATTCATATCGGAATAGCACTCTACTTACAACGTGTGACGAATCTTCAATTCAGGAATCTGAATTCTGAATTTGGAGATGCTATCCTTTGTTGTAGGCGTTGTTTTGATTGATTTGACGTTGCTTTAAGCTTTTGATTTATTTCCTAATTGTCTCTTTATTTTCTGACGGCTATCCTCAGTCTCTCCTCAGCAGCATGACGGTCTCATCTCCATTTTAGTTTATGTGAATTAGGGTTAGTCTTAGGTCCTTTTTATAGAGTTTTTGAGTTAATTTAGACCGTCGATGAAGCTTGGTTTAACAATAGCCGTTCGTTCAAAGAAGAGACCAACCAGGAGCTGACACCTAGCCCTAGTGACAAGGCAAGGCTCAGAAAATCGACCAAACATAGACCAGGCCAGCCAGGGTGGGCTGGGTTCGACCTGGCTCAGGGGCCAGGTCGACTCCCCAGTCGACCCCCAGGTCGACTCTAGAGTCGACCTGCCTGGGCAGGTCGACACCTAGGTCGACTCCCAGGTCGACCTAGCCTGGCAGGTCGACCCTAGGGTCGACCCCCAGGTCGACCTGGTGGGTTTGGGCGGGAATTTCCCCGCCTACTCTGATTGGGCTGAATTTTAAATCTGTTTTCGAAATTTGAATTTTCTGAAACTTCGTCGGGCCATAACTTGGTCATACGGACTCCGTTTTTCGAAAACTCGGACTCTATTTCGCGCATTTTTCCGAGACGAACGCAATGCCGTATCCCGTTTCCCTTAATACTTTGTTTTGAAATTAGTTATACTTTAATTTGTGAATTTCACTGTTATAGAATACACGGGGTGTTACATTCTCCCCCACTTAAAAGGATTTCGTCCCGAAATCTTCAAGTTCAGGAAGAATGTACATCCTAGCATCCAAACATCCATCTACTCATCCATCAAACACGAGCATCCATTGTCCTTAAAAGACTTCTAATGCTTCATGATAATATGCGAAGTGTGTGTGTACATGTACTTATCTAATGCAAAATCAGGCGGTCTACTGATTCAGTTGACCTCCTTAATGCGAATTATGTAAGTGCCATGAATCCATTGTGTATGCAAATCCTCCTATTCATGATTCTACATGAGTGCACAATCATTCATACAAATGCAACATCCATATGACAACACATTAAAGTTCAACCATATACGAATGCAAACATATATGCATATGCAATATGAAGTGATTGAGCCGATTTAAAACCTAGATTGTGTGTGTATATGCAACCACGAGCAACCACTAGCAATCACTTGCGACCACTTGCAACCATCATCCATAACATGTTTCAATTACATGTTTCCATCCAAAGGGTTTCTTCCTAAAAGATAAGGTCGAGGAGATGTACCTAAAAAGATAGATAAAAGCGCAACTTAAGGAAAAAGGAAAGATCAAAGATGTACCCTCAAAAAGAAAAGGGTAGGCTGCGCGTATTTTAGCTTCAGTTTCCCAAGTTGCATTTCCTTCGGCGTCGCTCCACTGAACTTTGACGAGCTTGACTTCGCGGTTGCGTAGCTTCTTCACTTCCGTTCCTAATATGCGGGTTGGAACTTTCCTTACGGTTGCTTCGCGTTCCACTTCAGCTTCTTCTAGGATATTTGGCTCTACCACTTCAGCAGACTCATGTAGACATTTTCGGAGATGTGAAACGTGAAAGACGTTGTGAACTCCGGCCAATTTTTCGGGTAGCTCTAATCTATAGGCCATTTTCCCAATTTTGTCGATGATAGGGAATGGCCCTACGAACCTTGGTGCTAGCTTTCCTGTGGTTCCAAAACGAACAACGTTCCTTAGCGGAGATACCTTAAGAAAAACTCTGTCCCCAACCTCAAATTCAAGGTCGGTCCTCCTCTTGTCGGCGTAGGACTTTTGTCTGTCTTGGGCTGTCTTTATCCTTCTTCGTATTAAGTCTACTTTTTCTGAAGTCTCTCGGATCATATCTGGTCCAAGTATGAGCTTATCAGTAGACTCCCACCAGCAAGTGGGCGATCGGCACGGTCTTCCATATAAAGCTTCGAAAGGCGCCATTCCGATGGTTGCTTGGTAGCTGTTGTTGTAGGCAAATTCCACCAAAGGAAGATGGTCTTCCCATGTCCCTCCGAAGTCAAGGATGCACAGTCTTAAAAGGTCCTCCAAAACTCTGTTTACTCTTTCTGTTTGGCCGTCGGTTTGGGGATGATAGGCTGTGCTCAAGCATAGCTGTGTGCCTACCGCTTCTTGCAGACTCCGCCAAAACTCACTTGTGAAGATAGGGTCTTGGTCGCTAACAATGTTGGATGGTATTCCATGGAGTCGAACGATTTCCTTGAGGTAAAGAGATGCTAGGGATGAGGCAGTTCTTTTACTTTTGATGGGTAAGAAGTGGGCGCTTTTAGTAAGCCTATCCACTATTACCCAAATGCTAGTGTTGCCTCTCCTAGACCTAGGCAGCCCATCGATGAAGTCCATTGAGATGCTATCCCACTTCCACTGTGGGACCTCTAGAGGATGTAGCAGACCGCTAGGATTTTTCTGTTCCGCCTTAACCTGTTGGCACACCATACACTTAGAGACGAATTCTGCCATGTCCTTCTTCATGCCGTTCCAAAAGAAAGTTCTTTTTATGTCCCTGTACATTTTATCGCCGCCTGAGTGTATCGTCATCTTGGAGTGATGTGCTTCTTCGAGAACCTTCTTTACTAAATCCCTTGTCTGTGGGACGCATAGTCTTCCGTCTCGCCTTAACCAACCCTTATCGTCGATGGAGTATCTGTTGAGGTGACTTGAAGTCTCACCCCTAATTAGCCTATCAATCGTCTCCACAAGCCGAGGGTCCTCGCGTTGTGTTGTCCCTATCGAGTCCACTAAAGTCGGGCGTACTTCGAGAGATGCTAGCAAGCCTGGTACAAAATCGGAGGAAGGCCTAAAGTCGAAGCTGGCTATAAACTCTAGGCTTTGTCTTTCAACAAACAGCGGGCTTAGGGTTAGTTTCTTTCGGCTCAACGCGTCTGCCACTACGTTGCCTTTGCCCGGAGTGTAGGAGATCTCGAAATCATACGAGGCAAGAAACTCCATCCATCTCTGTTGCCTCAAGTTAAGATCTTTCTGCGAGAAAAGATATTTCAACGATTTATGGTCAGTGTAAAGTTCAAACTTCTCACCTAGGAGATAGTGTCACCAAGACTTGAGTGCAAAAACGATGGCGGCTAATTCAAGATCGTGGGTCGGGTAGTTCTTTTCATGCACTTTCAACTGCCTCCCGCCATAAGCTACTACCCTTCCTTCTTGCATTAAGATGGCGCCTAGCCCTGTCCCATATGCATCTGTATAAACAGTGAACATCTTGCTTCCATCTGGCAACGTCAAAACTGGGGCTGTTGTAAGAGCCCTTTTCAGTCGCTGGAAAGCAAACTCGCAATCCAAGTCCCATTTGAACACTAGATTCTTCTTGGTCAACTTCGTGAGCGGAGCTGAGATTTTCACAAAATCCCTTATGAACTTTCGATAGAAACCTGCTAGTCCTAGAAAACTTCGGACCTCAGTTGCATTCCTTGGTGTCTTCCAATCCTGTACCGCCACTACCTTAGCAGGGTCCACTGCTAACCCTTGTTTAAATACTATGTGCCCAAGGAACCTCACTTCTTCTCTCCAAAAGTGGCATTTGGAGAATTTGGCTTTTAGCTGATGGACTCGCAGAGTTTCCATGATTGCCCTCAAGTGCTGAGCATGTTCCTCTTCATTCTTTGAGAAGATAAGGATATCGTCTACGAAGACCACTACGAACTTATTGAGGAAATCTCTGAATACCCTACTCATCAGGTCCACGAAGTAAGCAGGAGCATTTGTCAAGCCGAAAGGCATGACAAGCCATTCAAAGAAGCCGTCTGGGGTTCTGAATGCCGTTTTATCGATACTATCCTCAGCCACCCTTAGCTGATGAAAACCGGTCGCTAAATCGAGTAGGGAGAAAACAGACGCTCCTACAAGCTGATCAAACAGATCGTCAATTCTGGGGAGAGGGTGCCTATTCTTTTTCGTTAGCTTGTTGAGCTCCCTATAGTGAACACATAAACGGAGTGAACCATCCGCCTTTGTAGCGAACACCACTGGAGCGCCCCATTCTGAAATACTCCTCCTAATGAACCCCTTTTCTAGCAGTTCTTTAATCTGTTTACTGAGCTCTTTCCTTTCCCGTGGAGCCATGTGTCTAACGGGCAACGCAACGGGCTTTGCATTATCTACAAGGTATATGCGGAAGTCTATCTCCCACTTCGGAGGCAAGCCCTTCACCTCTTCGAAGACATCCGGATATTCCCGGACCACTCTAACCGATTGCAAATTTTCAACGGAGGCATCTAGCGATTCAAGGTAACTAAGCATAACCGCATACGAGCGATTACAAGAAATTTCCAAAGTATTACCGAGCTGGGTTAGGAGCCTAACAACCCTTTTCTCACAATCGAGGATGGCCCCATTACTGGATAGCCAATCCATGCCCAAAATCAAACCATATCCCGAAAAGCCCCAAACAAAGGCACTACATTTAAATTCTATGCTTAGAATAGAAATTTTCAATCCCAAACAGATCATAGACAAATGAGCTGGGCCCCCAATTGGGTTTGAAACAATTAAGGGGTCCTCTACCATACTAGTTTTTAGGTGCAGAGATTCTACTAAAGCAGACGAGATAAAGGAGTGTGATGCGCCAGAATCAAATAAAGTGCGAACGGGGTAATCATAAAGATAAACTACACTTTCTACAGAAGTATTTATACCTCGCTGTTGCAGAGGTGGCGCCTCTAGCACATGAACTTGTGCCCCTGAGGTGGATCCAGCCCTCTGCCCTGTCCTCGTTTCTTTGGGCAGTCCTTAGCCATGTAGCCTGTCTCACCGCAAGAAAAGCACCCACCATTCATCTTGGCCTTCTTTTTCCGGCAATCTTTTACTAAGTGCCCCACTTTGCCACAGAAATTACACTTCCTCTTCTCTTTGTTACCTTTCCCGCCCTTCTTAAAGTCTGTCTTCTTAGGCTGCAAACCCTCTTTCTTCCCTTGAGAGTTTTCTGCCTTTGTCTCCTTGTTGCCCTTATCCTCTTCGTTCAGCAACGCCATCTGTACCAACCTTTCATACGTAGCTCCCATGGGTATATGGGTCATGGCCAAACTTTGTAATGGCTCATTCAACCCTTTGACAAAACGGAGAGCCTTCTTGTGCGGGGTGTTGACTAAGTCCAGTCCGAACCTAGCCAACTCATCGAACTGATTAACATACTCTTTAACTGTCTTGTTCCCTTGCTTAAGAAATAAGAATTTTTCCAACTGCAAACTCCTTTCCACGTCTGAGAGAAATTTAGCCTCAAACCTTGCCCTAAAGTCCTCCCATGTTTCCACTGGTCTTTCTGCATTAGTGACTTCCCACCAGTAGGAAGCCACGCCTTAAAGTAGCCATACTGCCAGTTGTACTTTCTGTCTATCCTCTACCCTCAAAGATGATGAATAAGTCCTCGGTTTCTTTCAGCCAATTTCTAGCTGCCACGAAGGACTCAGTTCCATGAAAATCCTTTCCTCCCGTAGCTTTAAAATCTTTACATATCTTAGCAAAAGTGTTTCCCCGCGGAGGAGGTGGAGGAAGAGGTGCTGCTGCAGCTGGATGATTTCCTGCAGCTGGGGGAGGAGGAACGGTAGGACCTGGCTGAGTGGCCCTCGCTTCTAAGAACCGTCTAAACCAACCAGGTATCGGTACACCCTCGGGCAAGTTAAGTTCTTCGAACATGCTGAAACAAAAAGGATAGATTCAAAACGAAGGATAAGAGATAGTTCCTATGGCTTTGGGGGGGGGGACTTTGCCTTTTAAAATAAAATAATATTTTATCTTTTAAAAATGCTTCTTTAAATTTCCTTTTTGAAAAATAAATTTTCAAAACTTTTTATCTTATCTGGTAAACCTATGCTCTGATACCAAGTGAAACACCCTACCTCCGTTAGGGTCACTCTCAAAGGGAATGCCCTAATTTTGGTGGAGGTTTATAAGTATAAATCACAGATATACAAGACAGATATAATAACACATATTTTTGAACAATGGAAAAACAACAACTTTTATTTCATTAAAATACGTGTTACACTAACCATACCATAATTGTCTTGCAATACTTCCAAAAACATAACATCTTCATAACTGTCTTGATTACATTATTTAAAGAAGCATAAAGAAAACATAAATAAACTGCAAAAGTCCCATAGTTGCTGTCCAAAGCCATAGTCCAAAACGAAAAGATCCAAGCAATACATTCTTTCTCTTCAAGCTGGATATGAAGGCTGGTCAAGCTGTGGTATTCCCTCCCTGTGGACCTGGGGGGGGGGGGGAACGGAAGAAAAGAAGACGAAAGAAAAGTAGAGTCAGACATAAAGCCTGAGTAAGTCTAGGACTATTCAGTCTATGAATAAAGAACTGGGTATGATAAGTATAAACTAGAAATGGGAAAGCACCATAAACCAAGTTAAGTTGTCTAGGGTCGAATATACTATCGTACCCCATATTAATCTCTATACCCATATAAACTAGTTCCCAACAGGCACCCCATAATCAGGGTGAAGTGATCCATTTTATGATGATCGGCTCCTACTCGCATAGTTACATGTGTCTTACGGCCCCCGATGTTGTAGTTACCTATGCTGGTCCCACCATGGGGTGTATCAAGTCCCATGGTGGCAGCCCGACACAACCCTAGAATGCACAGGTATGCTACTGGTGCCCAGTGCCTTATTTTTCTGCGCCGGAGTGTGTGCACGCCCGCACCCCGTTAGAACCTACACTGCTGCACCACCGCCGTCGATTTGACCTCTTACAGTCAGCCTAGTAATCGTGCCCCACCCTGCCTAGTTTCAGGGTATCATGATACGCCTTGTAGGGTTACTGCTGAAAAGGGTCCCCCGCTACTAGGTTTTCTATTTCTAGCCAACATGCTAAGTTGGTTAAGTGTTTTGTAAACCTAACCCCCAATCAGTCTGTTTAGTTTAGCATGTTCCATTTTGATTAAGTCTTAATTCACTTAATCCTATCAATCCTGACTCAGCCTTAATTGTCTTATTAAAGCCTTGACCTCTCACATTAGACAGGTATTGTTGTGGCTGCCTGTTGCCGGTTGGGTCCGGGCAGTCTTACGCCACAACTCAGTCTAACCTCGGGTTCTTATTGGGCTCCGTGTTTAACCACCCACATTGGATAGGTATTGTTGTGACTACTGGACAGCCGGGCGGTTCCGGGCAGGTTTACATCACAACTCAATCCAACCTCGGGTTAAACACATCGTATTTTCTACATTTACATATTTTGTCTCTTTTCTTTTTATATGTAAATATTTGCTGCCCATTATTCAAATTCATCTTTATTGATTAAGATTTATTTATGCCACTTAATTGTTTTTCAAGGTTGTTGGCATGCGTCAAACATGCCAACACATATGTTCTATATTTTAGCCCAAACGTCAATACCCCCGTTTTACACGTTCGTTCAAATGTAAGGTGTGTTGGGTTTAATACTTAAACCCAATTCAGCCATAAAAAAGGGGAGGCTTATAACATGGTGTTTATAAGGTAACATAAAAGGGGAGTGTGAACGCATGAACTTGCAACATAACGATTCAATTAACATAAGGTAGGCGCATGCGAACTTGCAATTGTAACAGCATATAATATAAGCAATACTTAAACATGAATCATTCTATTCACATAATCATGGTATAAACAAAGCATGAATTATTCTATTCGTGTAGTCATGGCATAAATGATACTTAAACATGAACCATTCTAATCATATAATTATGGCATAATCATAATTGAACATGAGTCCTTCTATTCATATAATCATGGTTTTTATCCTATCTATGTAACTTGTAAGTGGGATGTAATCCTAGTGTAATTTTTTTAATGTAACTTATGTGCCAAATATAACAACATAAGCCTAGAAACATGTTTTCAACTAGGCATAATAACAAACATAGTTTAGTCATGTTCATAAAATTAATACAAGCTTACAAAGATGTTTGCTTTTGTCACTATTACAAAATCATGATTTTTATACTTGAACTATGATGCCAATTCCAACATAACCTTCATATGAATCATAATACTTAAGTGGATCAAATTACACTAAAGATGACCATAGAATTATACATCATGTTGGCATAACAATAATTTATATACTTGCATGAATTTCAAATAAACTATTACAACATATAGTTGTTATTTTCAACATGAATCATATACTTGCAATTATCAAATGGGTGTTGTAAATAACTACCACAAACATGTAGTTTTCAATATGAATCATATGCTTGCATGAATCCCAATTAAAATTCCACAACATGTGGTTGTCAACATAAACCATATACTTGTACGAATCAAATCGTACACCATAGCATTGCCAAATCAAAATAACATACAAACATAAGTTATTATCGCCACAATTCCATTTCGTTGTTAACTTCCAACGCAAATCGCGTACTTGCAAAAATCCAATCGTATACCATAATATTCCCAAATCGTTTAGCATCAAAGCAACATACAAATATAGATTATTATCGCCACAATTCCATTTCTTACTTTACACAAATCAACACAATTATTTAATTCATATCGGAATAGCACTCTACTTACAACGTGTGACGAATCTTCAATTCAGGAATCTGAATTCTGAATTTGGAGATGCTATCCTTTGTTGTAGGCGTTGTTTTGATTGATTTGACGTTGCTTTAAGCTTTTGATTTATTTCCTAATTGTCTCTTTATTTTCTGACGGCTATCCTCAGTCTCTCCTCAGCAGCATGACGGTCTCATCTCCATTTTAGTTTATGTGAATTAGGGTTAGTCTTAGGTCCTTTTTATAGAGTTTTTGAGTTAATTTAGACCGTCGATGAAGCTTGGTTTAACAATAGCCGTTCGTTCAAAGAAGAGACCAACCAGGAGCTGACACCTAGCCCTAGTGACAAGGAAAGGCTCAGAAAATCGACCAAACATAGACCAGGCCAGCCAGGGTGGGCTGGGTTCGACCTGGCTCAGGGGCCAGGTCGACTCCCCAGTCGACCCCCAGGTCGACTCTAGAGTCGACCTGCCTGGGTAGGTCGACACCTAGGTCGACTCCCAGGTCGACCTGGCCTGGCAGGTCGACCCTAGGGTCAACCCCCAGGTCGATCTGGTGGGTTTGGGCGGGAATTTCCCCGCCTACTCTGATTGGGCTGAATTTTAAATCTGTTTTCGAAATTCGAATTTTCTGAAACTTCGTCGGGCCATAACTTGGTCATACGGACTCCGTTTTTTGAAAACTCGGACTCTATTTCGCGTATTTTTCCGAGACGAACGCAATGGCATATCCCGTTTCCCTTAATACTTTGTTTTGAAATTAGTTATACTTTAATTTGTGAATTTCACAGTTATAGAATACACGGGGTGTTACAAATGATGCTCAAATATGACTGGGGGAATGCTATGTTTAGGTAAGATCCTAATTAGCCATTTAGTGTTGACCGGATCAGTCGCTTCGAAGGACTCAATGTTTGACTCCTGGGACATCTTGCTAGAGGTGTTCCGAATGCGGTTAAGAAAGATCCTTGGCCTTGGTTCATTGACGGAATTCAATTTCCAATACGAAACTTTATGTTTTAGTTGTATACTATATTGCCAAGATAATGGGATGGGGCTTTATGCGAGCTAAGATTTATACATTTATTTTTGAAAGTGATTTCCACGCCTAAACATTAAAAATAATATCAAAATATTTATTTTAAAGAATATAAAGCATGTTTGCCTATTATAAGGTAAAACTCTATCCTCCGGTTTGTGTTGCATTGTGTGATGGGACTTGAGTCTTATAATGGCTTCATTTTATCAAAAGCATGAATTTCGAAGTTTTGAATCTTGGTTGATGATTTTGTGCATTGGTATTCATGTGAAGGAAACATGTTCCGTGTTATACGACGTTGTCCCGTGATATGCCTCACTTTTAGGTAAGTTAATAACTAATTAGAGTTTCATATACTAGTCTCATGACTAACTCATAGTTTGTTTTTCCCTTGCAAACTCGGGTTTCCTTATTTTCACACGGGAAGGCCAATAAATAGGTATAGTTAGACCACTTTTAGAAGCTAGGACTTCATATATATGGAAACTGTCTGGGTAAGCTAGTTTTGAATTTGGAGCTAGAGCAGGAACAGGAATTTCTATTGGACTGTACACAGGACTCCGTCATAATATATCTTTAATTTTTCTGTGTATTTGTTTTCTTATAAGGTGGTGCCTGGCGCAACGGTAAGGTTACTAGCTGGTAATCTGGAGCGCGCAGGTTCGAGTCCCGGCCTCTTCACATATGTGAGGGAAAGGCTGTGCGTACTAATCTACCACCCCCAGAGCCCGAAAAGCCGTGAGAATATTAATAGGATGGGAGACTGCCTGGGAAGTCCTCTCGCGCTTGAGTACGGGAGCCATTGGCACTGGGTATCCACCTTATTTGTTTTCTTATCATCATTGTAATATGTGACATTTGGATTCGATGGGATGTAGTGACTCTGAAATATCATTTGATGTAATATGATAAGTATTCTGATGTTTAATGTAAGTTTTACTTTCTGCTATTATATATGATGTGTTATACCCTAAAAGTCCATCTGTTCTTCCAGGAATCGGGAGTTTGGGTCGTTTCATATTCAAGTTATAACCATGTATACCTAAGAAGATTAACAACTAATCATTATAGTTATAATGTGTTTCAATAATGTGAGTCGGGTTGGGAAGGGTTAGTCGTGCCGCAGATCCGACCCTAGACCTCCAAAAGTTGGTCGCGGATTTACCTTCCTCGAAGACCCAATGGGGAAGGTCTAAATGGGTCAAAACAGGGGTGGGTCAACCAGTTTTAGACCCTAGACCCAACCCCATTGCCATCCCTATCCATTAATAAGAAATATTACTTAGTATATTATAATTTGCAATAAATATTATTATGAATAATCACATATAATCGATTCTTTATATGTATACAATATTGCATCATGAGAAAATGATGCTCATAAAACTAAGAATAAATAGAGCTAAAGGTTCGACAAGAGTTGTAATATGGTATTTCTGAAAGTTCAAAAACATAGTAGTCAAAAAAAATTATATCACATAAACGAGGGGAGGGTAAGTTAAACAAAATCTTAATATAGTTTGTGTCTCTAACTTTCAAATTTGCTTCCATATGGTATCAGTTTAACTTCTGCCTAATATCTATTTGAACAATTAGCGTCATTTTGCTCTTTGAATAATATCAAAATTTCCTTTATATGGTATATGTTTTCCTTTTTATAGTATTAGTTATAATACACAATAATTTGATGTATCACTTTAAACACCATACAATATCAGTTTCTAATTATGTTTCTTCAAAGTATCAATTATAAAACAATATAATCTTTTGTAACACTTTTCACACTACATAGTATCAATTCAAAAAATTTCATATTCATAGTATTAGTTATAATATAGTATAATCCTTGATGTCACTTTTAACATTGCATCAGTGGAGGAACCGGAACGTAGACAATGAAGGGGCCAATTTTTTTTTTATATGCATGAATTGTATTGTTTGTTGCCCATTAATAAATAATGAAGGGGATAATCTATTAATAAATAAAGGTTGCCACGCACATGCTTTAATCTGCATCCTCATGCGCGGCAAGTGGAAGGGGATAATGAGTGGAGAGTATGCATGAATTCGTTTTTGAGAAGCTAATTCTTTTTTTCTGGTTGGGGGGATGTGGCCCCCACTGGCCCTATACTAGTCCCGCCACTGCACTGCATATTATCAATTTATAACTATGCATGATATTGGTTTCATAACTATTACCTTTACTTCTATTAAAAAATCATTTATTATTCTCAACAATAGTATATTAATTATTACATAATTTTTATCTAAAAATTAATGCATAATCTCCCTACGAATTATATAGGTTAAAAAAAATTATTCCTCATGAAGAAAGGCTTCATCAAACAACATCTAGAAAATGGCAGTTAAGCATTAAAGGAAAAGAAACCAAAAACTAAAGAAAATAGAAAAAACCAGTAGAAAATTTAAAGAAGGTGTAAGCATCAGAATCTTGCAAATCACATAAAAGACGACGAAAATGAACAAAAGCTAGAAAAAAAATATATATACTGAAATTGGAATAGTAATAAGAGAAATAAAATTAAAATTGCAAGAGAACGAGGGCAAAAATTCACAACTTGAAGGAAAAAATCTGCATGCAATGGACAAAACTAAAATGAGTACAATGAATAAAGACGATGAAGAAAAATCTGAAGAAAATGGAGCAAGCCTTTTGAAGTTGGAAAGAACAGAGAAAAGACAGATGGAAAGAATAAAGAGGAAAATGCAAATTTTTAAGTTAAAAAAAGTGCAAAATAAAGAAAGTGGAGCATAAAATGAGGGAAAAAAAATTCAGATCCCGTTGTAATAAACGTTTTTTACAACTATTGTTTTTAGAAAGTTGTAATAAATTTATTTTCAATAACTCTTTTATTTTGCCAGTTGTAATAGATGTCTATTACAATTGTTCTTTTTTGCTAGTTGTAATAGATACATATTTTAACAACTTGTTTTATGCTAGTTGTGATAAATGTCTTTTACAACCTTGTTAAATTTTGGCGATTAAAATATATTAATGAGAAGGCATTATTTGTTTTCATAATCAAGTCAATTATGGGAAACAAATTAATATGGAGAAGGCAATTGATTTAAAGAATCAATCAAGAATTGGTGGGGTGAGAGAGGCATTAATTGTTCCCATAATCAAGCCAAATATGGGAAACAATTAATTGATTTGGAGAATCAATCAAAAATTTATATAGGTGGAAACCAAATTAATGCACAAGATTTGTGGTGAATCAAATCAAGGAAATTCCTAAACATCTTCATCCTTATCTTCTAGAATTCTCCATTCTTCCTATATATATGAAGCCATTTGCTCACTTTTGTATCATCACAAGAAAAAATATCTCTCCATATTATTCCTCAATAGATCCCTATTTTCTGTATCTATTATAGGGTGAGAATTAGTATTGAGTTTTTTGTTGTAATTCTTCTCATTTTTGTAACCTCCTCTTGAAGTAAAGAAATAAAGAAGTTGTTGGGTCTCCGTGGACGTAGGATATTCATATCCGAACCACGTTAAATATTTTGTGTCTTCTCCTCCTCTTCTATTTTTGTTCTTTTTGTTTGGTGATTATTTTTATTGAGTTAGTGGTTGATAACTAATCGACAAGCTAGATCCATTTTTTGCACCGCTTCCGCATTTGTGCAACTTTTGCATAACAAACCTTACTTTTTTAATCAGTTGTAATAGATGTCTATTTTTAACGGCTCTTTTCTTTAATCAGTTGTAATAAAAGCCTATTTTAACTTTTTCATTTGCGCATTTCAATAACTAATTTGTAATTACAACTAAATAATAATACTTGATAATTAAATATTTAACAATAATTTACTTTAATGATTAATGCATATAATTAATGACTAATATAATAAATATTATTAAGTACTATGTAAAAGCTAATTTTTAATAATTAAGGAGTAATATTTGATATTTAACAGTTAATTTTTATAATTAATAATTAAGAGTTATAAAGTTTTCATTAGAAAGTTAAATAAAATGATTTTCAACAAATCTTTTTTAACTAGTTTTAATAGAGGCCTATTATATATTAATATTTACTAAAATTCTGTAATTAATATTAATAGTTAATTAAAAATATTTAAGAACAATTAATAATAAATTTACAATTTAATAATAATAAGTAATTAATAAATAGTGATTAGCTTCTAATAATTACTATTAAATATTTAATAATTAATAATTCATAATATATACATGATAATTAATTTTTAATAATCAATATTCAATTATAACTTAGAAATAGTGATAATAATTAAGAAATAATATTCGGTACTTTAGTGAAATTAGTTTTAAAAAATTAATGTCACATTTATTATAAATATTCGCTTATTATTTATAACTTATAACATCCCTGTTGTATATGACAATATGATTTTTGTTTAGTGATAACATATATATATATTATAAAATAAATGTGTTTGTATCTTTACTATTCTATTTCGTCACATACATAAATGAATATTTAATTTTGAATAGAATACTATTGCACAAAAATTTAAATATTCAAATAGAGTTTTATTCAAATATAGTATTTTATTTCAACGTTTGAATAATACAAACTTCTAACTCCACTATTGTACATCTCAGCGATATAATTCATTCAATTTCTTATACATAACTCCTCACTACATTTCACTTAGTTCATTCATATACATTCATACACTGATTGACTCAAACATTGTCTTCAGTCTGCTCCAGATTCAGTCTAGTCACCTGTATACCTGTCACAGAAAGGCATACGATAAACTGGAACAAAAATTGATTTACATTCAAGTAAATATAAATTTTATTTCCTTTGGAATTTTGGTGTGTTTCTCATCATTATTCTTGACTTGGTCTGATATGTATATATATCTATTTGTGTTTAGACTGCTTGTGATATTCACAGTGACTCGCTGTAAATACCACAAGGTAGACAATATATCTTATGCATGCAGATCAGCCATAACACAACTATAGTGGTCTGCTGATCAAGACCAGCCTCAACTTACAATTATGGTATGATGATCTTTACCAGCCACGACACATCATATAAATCCCTACTGATGTAAATATAAAATATAATTGCACACGCACGATACATGTATACACATACACGTGTATGTATATACATATATGTATAATGTGCAGGGGCAATATGGTCAAACGACAGTAAGTGCATAGTTCAAGCCAAACAGGTTGAGAGAAATGGCAAAAGCAACAAGCATACTCAACATGGTACAAGCACAAGGCACCAGACAAGTGAACATGGATAAATGGAGACACATATGTATGTATGTATGTATGTATGTATGTATATGTATATATGTATATATATATGTGTGTGTGTGTGTGTGTGTGTGTGTATGAAACTCGACATGATTGTATGTATATGGGTGACACAAAATAGAGCAAAATGAAGTGCACAAATGTATGTGCAAGCATCAACACACATGGGTAGCAGCAGCTACAAACTAGTCAAGGCAGCATGCACATTCCAAGAGTCGACCAGCCATGTACATGGAAAAAATGCACAAGCACATAAATGAGGTTAGAGACATAAACAACTCCAGGTTCAAGTATAAAGCAACTTCAAGGAGATCTAACAAATGAAGTGCCAAGCTAATATGAATGACAATTATAAAAAGCCATAGGATACTAATCAAGAAGCAGAAATTGCAATTCAACTTTCAAGCAGGTTGAAAATAACAAATATGAATGGAGCAGCAAGCGATCACAAACCAACATGCACATGTGTACACAAAGGTGCATATATATATATATATATATATATATATATATATATATATATATATATATGCAAATGAACAATACTTGAATGGAACAACCAGATTCAAACTCAAGCACCAAGGCTCAATGACAATTTTCAAGTGAATTGATGTAACTGTAAAAGAGCTAATGGCTCAGCAAATATGAAGCAATACAAGTGTACATGACAAGTTCAGTATGGCAGCATTATCAAGTAGCAAACAAGTGGCTAGAGCTTTCAACATGAATAGGGAAGGTTCATATGCATGAATATATATATATATATATATATATATATATATATATATGGTAGTGAAGCAGTACATTCACACATAAATGACCATAAACAAGTCACACACATATCATCGTAGAGAAGTAATTCAACAAACATGTTTCAGCATGCATAAATACATGTAGTCTTCAAGTCATGTCAACAAAGAAGCAAATATACTTATGCACACAGTTCAGTGTTAGTATATACGGTCACACAGCCTATCAGCTCAAGCACAAGAATGAACAATGACCATGACACAAATGTGCAAGGGAAACACTGCACTTGAAGCTATAATGTGCACAACAATAATTCAATGCAACAGCAGTCACAAGTCCAGGAACAAGTACAACAACATAGTACATAAACACAAAAACATCAACATCAAGGATCAGGTGTTAGGAACAAGAACCAAGAAGCGGCAGTGGCTTATACACAAGCAACACATACATATATATATACACACACACACATAATTGTGTATATATACATACATACATACATACATACATATATATATATATATATATGTGTGTGTGTGTGTGTGTGTACTTGTGTATATGTATATATATATATATATATATATGTATTCATTGGTATACTGTCATGAAGCATTGTAACACCCCGCATTTTTAATGAAATTAAAAATATGGAAATATGTATATATATTGTATGCATAGATATATTTGAGAGAGAAATTAAATAATGACAATAAAATTGCATGTAATAAGTTAATGCAGTGAAATGAAGAAAAAGATAAATAAAAGAAATTACATGCAATACATGAAATGCGAAGAAATGCATGCGAACATTTAAAAAAAGAAATAAAAAGGAGAATTTGAAGAGCCTCCAGAATTTGGTCATGAAATTAGCGTCATTGCTTTCGTGGCGATTCTCTAGTCAATTTAGACCTATAGTTTGTAGAAAACTGATTTAAAATGAAGAAGATATCTTTAAATTAAATATTGCAGCAAAACATGAAAAAGAGGAATGAGAGAATAATGTGTAGCTTTGTCCTAAGTCTTGTTAGCAAAAGACTTAGTAGATCATTTGGTTATTACATGTGACTTGTATGCAAGAGGCTCTGAGTTCAATACCCGCCAGTGCCGTATTTTTGTTTTAGGGGAATGGCTAAAAAGTGGCCTAGTGTGAACGCAATTCAATAAAAAAAAACGGTTTAGTGTGAAAAAGGGTTAATTGGAAAGATAGTTAAAAATTGTATATATATATATATATATATATATATATATATATGACATGTGGGTGTCTACACCTCTGCTGCTGCGCATCATGTTGCACACATGGCGCATTTTTATTGGCTAATAACAATTTTTGAGTTTTACGGCTGACGTGGCCTCTTCGGGTTGGCTGAGTGATGTGTCTTTTTAATCTGAATGGTTTAGATGAATCCTAGTCAGATCTAAAGACCCTAATTCACTCACTACAACTATATAAACATACCTAGACCTAAACCTAATTCACAATACACTAATTCATATGCCTCCATGTTACCGCAACCTAAGCTAGTCTTTCTTCTACACTAAAGCAAGTCTAAATAGGAGTAATTCATATTGGAAGATAAGAATAGAATTCTACAACAACGGTTTAGCTAATCAAATTTAGAATACAGAATTCAGATCTACTTTCTCTTCTTCCACTGTGAGCCCATGTTGCTTTCACAAATAATTAATTAAAAGTAATTGTGATAAGTTTGTGCATTGGATTTTATGAACATGACTGTGAGATGAATCATATGTTTAATTAGATCTATTTTATGATGCCAGTTCATATGTTTAATTAGATCTATTTTATGATGCAAGTTCATATGTTTAATTAGATCTATTTTATGGTGCCAGTTCATATGTTTAATTAGATCTGTTTTATTATGCAAGTTTGTATGCTTAATTAGATCTATTTTATGACGCCAGTTCATATGTTTAATTAGATCTATTTTATGATGCAAGTTCATATGTTTAATTAGATCTATTTTATTATGCAAGTTCGTATGTTTAATTAGATCTATTTTATGATGCCAGTTCATATGTTTAATTAGATCTATTTTATGATGCTAGTTCATATGCTTAATTAGATCTATTTTATTATGCCAGTTCATACGCTTATTAGATCTATTTTATTATGTCAGTTCACATGCTTATTAGATCTATGCTAGTTCATATGCTTATTCGATCTATTTTATGAGATCTATTTTATTATGTCAGTTCACATGCTTTTTAGATCTATGCCAGTTCATACGCTTATTAGATCTATTTTATTATGTCAGTTCATATATGCTTATTGGATCTATTGTTCTATGCTAGTTCATATATGCTTATTAGATCTATGTTATTATGCTATGCCAGTTCATGATCCATATGCTTATTAGATCTATGTCATTGTTCTATGCTAGTTTATGTTCCATACGCTTATTGGATCTATGTTATTGTTCTATGCCAGTTTATGTTCCATATACTTATTGGATCTATTTTATTATTCATACCCAAAGTCTATATTTCATATGTTATTGGATTTATTTTATGTGTTATGCCAGTTTTGGTGCTTTATTTCTCTTCCCTTCTTTTCTTTTCCTTTTTATGTGATTAGGCTAACTGCGAGCCTAACATATTACTTTGAATTATATGTACGAATAACGTGGGAACGTTGTGGGAAAAGATTGGGGAAATTATTGAATAATATGTAATTGACATAAATTGGTTTGTAATCATGTAATTGATTTGTGGCATGAATTGGTACAATTTGTATACATGGGGTTTGGCATGGATTGTTAATAACAATGAACGCAAAGTAATTTGGGCATAATTTGGCATGACATGTATACGTAAGATTATAGGCCTAATTTGGATTAAAATTATAATCATAATTTTAATGAGGGATTTTGGGTAATTGACATAATTAGCTTGAAATTGGCATAAACTGCAAAAAAATAAATTGGCTAAGGCAAGCATGCTGAGACACGAGGTTAGACTGCGTTTGCGGTAGAAGCCTGCCCGGAACCAACCGGCCTAACCAAGAACCGCAAATGGTCGGTCTAATATGAGAGGTCGTAGGCATAACTAAAAGATGCTTAGACACGAGGTTAAGTTTGACTTGTGGCAGAAATCTGCCCGGAACCGCCCGGCACATCCAGCAGCCACAAGCAATCGACTTGATTTGAGAGGTCTGTGCATTAATAACTAATTAATGCTGATCAAAGATGAATATTATACCTAAAACATGTTAGGTGGGTAGGGTTAAGTTAACCTGTGTGAAATGACAACTTAACCAATATTACATGAACAAAGTGGATAGGGTTAAGGCAAGCGTAACCAATAATACATATTGATTTGATAAGTGGATAGGGTTAAGTGGGTGACATGGATAACATGTGAAACACAGTTAAAAACATTTAACCAAGATAAGACATGGGGGAAGACATGGGAACATAAAAAGGGTTAAGTGGGTGACATGGGTAGCATGTATAACATAAATAATGAACATTTAACCCAGACGAAACATGTAAGAAGGCATGGGAATAAGAAAGGGTTAAGTGGGTGACATGTGAAATATAATTAGAAGCACTTAACCAAGGTGAAACATGTAAGAAGACATGGAATAAGAAGGGATAAAGTAAGAAATCCTAGTGGGGACCAAGCGTAGGTGGGAAGCTTGTGTCAAGTGTGGGGACCCTTTTCAACCAGTAACCCATTTTGTATCTATGTGAGCTCGAACTAGGTCGAGGACGGGACACACTTACTGGGTTTGATTGTAAGAGGTCAAAAGAGTAAAGAGCGGTGGCAACGCAAGTCCAACGGAGTCATGTGCGTGTGTGGGTCCGAGCTGGTAGGTAAGACGTTGTTGCATCGTGTAGGTATAAAACGTGCATTCTTTGGGTTGCCACTTTAGGGAGTGATACACCCTACTATGGGACCAGCACACGTATCTACAAGTTAGGGAGCCGATCGAATGGGGAGGGTAGTGGGTACAACTAGTGGAGATAGGAGCAGGCGACACCTATGATAGCAGCTAGGAGTACAAGAAACTACCATATTACGAATGAATGTTGTAATTAGAATGGGGAGGGTAGTGGGTACAACTAGTGGAGGTAGGAGCAGGCGGCACCTACGATAGCAGCTAGAAGTACACGAAACTACCATTATCATTATCATTATCATTATCATTATTATTATTAGTAAGAGGGATCAACTTTCAATATGTAACTAGCATTGGTGCTGTGTAACTAGCATTGGTGCGGTGTAGGAATTATCTTATAGTGATTAGAAGCTCAATCAACGTTATATCTTGCTTATCTTGTCCATCTTGTTA
Organism: Allium sativum; assembly: GCA_030737875.1. Lineage (NCBI taxonomy): Eukaryota > Viridiplantae > Streptophyta > Magnoliopsida > Asparagales > Amaryllidaceae > Allium > Allium sativum. The sequence continues at coordinate 515,263,799 of CM060924.1, forward strand.
CCTTGTCATATCTATTCATGTTACAGTCATTTCTTATATCCAGTTTATGTTCTTATCTTGTTACTTTACTGATTATATGTTAAAGCCACTAGACTCGCCAGACTTTATGTCTGACCCGTTTTGTTTCGCCTCTTTTCTTTTCTTTTTCCCCCCAGGTGCTCAAGGTGGGATTAGTGGAACTTGACTCAGCATTCTTTCTTCTTGAAGTGCTTGGAAGCGTTGAAGTAATGTTCAGTTTTATCTCTTTCCATTATGGCTAGTTGGAGTGTGATTATGCTTTTGTTTTTATGTACTTTGAAAATAAATTTTCCAAGATGGATATTCGTGTACTTGGCTTTATTATTTGGTTTTGATGTTGTAACCAAACTGTACTTAGTTTTCGCTGCAATGAAGTTATTTTGAAATTTGAAGTACCATTTTATATATCTATCTTGTAGTATTCTTTCTGTACACTTATAATGCTCCATGAAAGTTAATGCATTCCCTTTGTGAGTGACATAAATGGACGTGGGGTGTTATAAGCATGTTAAGGCAAATGTTGGAATTTAAGTGCCAATGCAAGCAAGTGATATTCGAATGGTCTCAAAATATAGGCAAATTCATTCTCAAAATTGACTGGTTTCAAAGATAGAAATAAATCAATTGCATTCGTGGCAGTAATAAATTGGCAAGTTATTTTTTGCAAATTTATTCCTCTAAATAAACAGTACGCAAATACATAGCAAGAAATTCAATTTCAACATTGGATGTTCTCGCAAGAAAATATCTTGATATTTTATTTGTGGCAAGAATGTCTTTCTCGATTTCAAGACATTCTAGAAATTCATGCAAGCACTATTTTAGCTAAGAAAATCATACAAAGTTTTCATAAATCTGTAGCGACCCGGGAATTTCGACACTAGAATCCAGACATTTATACATTCCTTCTCCAACCCAAGTATCAAAAACCCAGAAAGCTAGGAGAAAGAAGTTAGAGGGTGAGATATGAAAGAAAGAAATATTAGAATATAATAATAAGAAGAAGAACTAATATATCACAGAGTCTCACATTGCAGCGGAACAAAATATAATATATAAATAAACTTTATTGAGAACTTGAAATAATACTTACAACATCAGAGTACTTCAATACATCTTGACAGTTATAATAGTCTGTCCTCATATATATCGCACAGCGGAATAATAACGGTATAACATCATATGTCTGAACTCCTTCAGCTCGTCTTTGGACTTCAAGGTATCCGATAACCTGACCCTGTACAACCCGGTCTAACCCGAGCGTTTACAAAAGCACCAGGTCAGTCTGGTGAACCAGAGTGAGAAAACTCGCTGAGTTTATAATATCATCCATATTGATTTTATAGTCAAAAATCATTTTTGAAAGAAAAGAATAATAGTAAGACCAGCCCATACATAAACACGGACAGTTTTTACCTTACTATAACCCAAAACATTTTGAAATCAATATCTTATTCTGATATTATAATAGTGTCTAAATACAAATACATAGAATCTAGCAGAATGCTTGCATCTCACGCTCCACATATATAGTATACAAACAAAACCGTGGGCGCTTATTGGAGATTAGATTCTGACTATGACAAGGTATGGAACCACCTGCCGATAGTGGATCTCTAGAGGGGAATACACTGGGCTCAACAAGAACGTCTTGCAACCCGGCCCACACATGACCGACCACTCATTTCGCTTGAGTGTATCGAATGTATATCACCAACGGTTGGGCTCAAACCACCGTTTCCCGAAAGGGACAACAACGAATAGAATAAAGAAGGAAATGAATTTTCTCTAGATAAGTGATTATACACCTTAATGGGAGCGACCCACATAGCCATGCCGCCTGCCCGATTTTTGTCATTTCCCGGTTGGTGAGGCTTGAGGTTACAATCGACTTTGGAACATTTGGTCACCATTCACTTTGAATGTCACATCGTTAGATCCTCCAGATATCACTATTTAAAGTCCACAAAAATACTAGTCGTTAAGCTAAGAGAAGGTGCCTTCTCCGCCACCAGCAGAGATACGTTTGAGGAAATCAATGTACGGGATTCCTTTGGAAATACTCTATCAAACACTTGTCCATACAAGTTGTCCTGGGACTAGAAAAACCGAAGGCACCATCCTACTGCAACCTTGAATTACCCTATGGATCAATAGCGAGTAGTCCTTGCAATCCGTAGATTACAATCATGACATAATCACTGTCGAATACCTCTAGGGACCAGCTAGAGAAATCCAACAACAGTTCTTTCATTCATGAAGATATACGGCCTTCAGTTGCTCCATCTCGATCAGCTTCAGATATCTTCTTCGTTTACGTATTCACTGGTTCGGAATGGTTTTCGAATATAAATTCGATCCCGGTCTTTCCGTACCAACAACGTTGGGTCAGATTTTGATAGTAGGTTATTTAACTATCAAAATAAACAATCAATAAAATAAGATAAATCCTTTGGTCTTTACACAGCGTCACTTGGCCATTAAAATAAAATATTAGTTTTAATATGTTGATATTCTCAAACCATTTATTTATATACTTAGAAAATACCTTAAATCATATTCAATTCTCGTTAACTTCCATTTGCTATAACATTCCTTATTATTTAATAATTGGGAATCGATTTAACTTATTATACGTCAAACAATCGTTACGATCTCTCCTTTTTTTCGTTATTTGAATACAATAATTGTCACTTACCTTTATAGAATAAACTCATTCCAAATTCCATCTTCTTACTTTTTGAAAATATCGTTATATTTTTTACAAATCTCCTTTCATTCCACTTACTATGGAAATATCGCTTCGTATTCTCAAGCCTCCTATATTTCCTTTTATTTTCAAATCCCATTATATATATATATTTCCAAATTCTTCCAATAACATTACCCTATCATTTCGTATAATAAATCACTTTTAACACCTTCACCAATACAACTAATATCATCCTCCGACAATCCTGTAGTTGTTCAAGTTGGGGTATTTTAATTACCTCTCAGACCTTGATCAACAACATTCTTATCTTAAGATAGATGTCAGTTGCAATACTCAAAACCGATATTTATTCCCAAAATCAAACAAATCCCATTTTAATTCTATCTTGATGAAACATCATCTTTTATTTAAAATCACAGATCTATATTTCGTCTTTATAACTCCACTCGTTTAACTATTCTAATTCAACTCGGGTTTTCGTTTGATTTCCATTTCAAAAACCCATTTCTAATAACTCTTTACAAAAATATTCACTAAACTCAGGTTTGTAACTTCGTCAAAATCTTAGATTTCATAAATCCGATTAAATAGAATCTCAAATAAGAATTTGCTTTAAATCGCAATTTAAACTTAACTTATATTACCATTAATATGATTTTCTTTAAAATATAATTTTATTATAAATAAGCCTTCTCGTTTCATATACCTAAAATAATACCTTCTTGAATCCCATGATTTACCACTTCGATTATTATTAAATAAATATCAACATTTATAAAAATGTTTTTCCTAACTATTAAATAAATAATATTAACAAATCCATTTCAGTTACTACAGTTGACTTAGTCAACTATAAGCATGATTAACTCGTTAATCAAATCTTAGGTCATCTTTCCATTTAAATTAATTACAAATTAAATTAATTTAAATAATCCCATTATCTCATTTAATTATTACTTAAAAACAATTAATCCTAGTTATAAATCGTTACATTAATTCTTGGCACTTGCTTATCCATCTTGGCTTTATAAATCATTTAATAATGATGAGGCACGTGTTTCGCGCACGGTAGATTTTGATACAAAAATAGTGATTTGTGGTTATAACAATCAATGCAAATATGGTTGGTTTATTTTATTTTTAAAAACCCAATTAAAGCAATATATTAAAAAAAATCTATATTCAGTTATAAAAATTAATTTTCATAACTTCATTTCTATCGATTTACCTGACGGTAAATCAATTTTTATAAACCAGTTTGTATTTTGGCCATCTGCTATAAATTCCTCAACCAGTATCACCTATTGGTTAACAACCAAACAAATGTGGAATTTGGGTTTAACAATCAATAACCAATTCAATAATCCAATCATATGGGTTCAACAGGTCATATAATGATCATATGAAAATAAATAAAAATTAATTCAACTGATAATGGTCAATCAATAGTAATTCAAGCATCCAATTTAATTTAAATACGTTTAAATTATTATAAACGTAACCAATGAGGTAAATTACCTCTAATGTTAACGATGTCATTGCATTTAAATTAAACAACGTTTAATTTAAATTATCGATATAGCAATATTCAACAATATCCAAACAATCATCAAATCAACCAATAATTAGCAACCATAGCATTTAAATAATAAACCCAACTTATATAAATATAAGTGAGAGAACTGAGTGAGTTTAACTCACCTTTGTTTCCGTTTGTCGCTAAGCGATTTGTTTTAATTAAATTAAATCAGAGTTTAATTTAATTAAAATCTCCAACAGTCTCTAGTTCTGTCCAAGTCAATTCCCAAAATGTCATGCTTATCAATACAGTTCCCTGGCAATTTGTCTGGTCTGATTCTGTCCACATATGCATAGGTTATACTATTTAGAACTTATACGATTAACTTAAAATAATTATTCTGCTTTAAGTAAATATTATAAAGTTAGTTACTTTGTTTTAAACCCTTGGCCGATTTTCTCTGCTTCCTTTTTCCTCCATTTGCACATACCCAGCTTTGTAAATTCCGGTTGCTAATTGTAGCCCAAACCTTAACCTGGTTTTTTTAAGAAAAAATTAATGATCACCATTTAATAATTAATAACGTAAGCAAATAATTACTTAAATATAAATCTATTTTTTGTTTACTTTGGTTAGACATGAATTAGTCGGCCAAATCCTTCATCTGCTTCTTTTCTAGTTCGTTCATGTTTACGCGACTCTGCTTCCTGCAACGTCCCAAAGAACGATTCATTAACTAAACTATCCCTTAACTTAATTATAATTAAAGTAATTAATTATGTTACCATTATGGTCACCCAAGCCAAATTATTTTTCATCCGTCCCCGTGTTCTCCTTTCAGTACCGCTACTTCACCTTTGCTCATGCGTCCTCCAATTGTTTAACAGGCTGACCTCTCCATATATGTAATATATTTTCTTAGTTTAAGCCACCAAAAGCCCAAGGCCCAAGGCCCAACGCCCTTAAATTCTTCTCTCCTATCAAATCCTTTTCCATGTTAAATTCCAACTTGAAGCCTCCTTTTCTTCCCATATTTTCCAATGCAAACTACAGCTCGCACTCAATTCAAAATAGCTTCCCACCCATCTCTTCTTTTTTATAATACAAACCCCACTCCATTCTTTAAAACCCACCAATGTGACCCCCCTTTTCGCATGGACGGTTCCTCCCTGATTTTTTTCACGTTCCCTCCATGCTGCATTTCGATTGAGCCCATTCCATTTTTTTCTTTTTCTTATTTTTTTTAATATCAGGAACCAAAGCCCAATGCGTCACCAGCTCCCCATACTCGAACAGACCAATACCATCCTTCACTTCTTCTTCTACCCCATATTAAAAGCCACGATGTCTGAAGCTTTTTGAGACGACCTGATTTCCCGTTCTCACGGAAACAAGGTTATCTTTGGAATATAACACAGAAACATATAATAGCAGAACAGAATTAAATAAATACACCAGATAATGAACAACAAAATATACTGGATAAAAGTAATCATCAGAGTTACACAGTATACAGGATCTTACTTAGTACAAATACAGTTCAGCTATACATAAATGTCTACAGCGGAAATAAACAAAATATGTACAATAGGAGCTGAACAGCATAAAAGGAAATAAATGATAGAATCCATCTTCAGCTCCAGCTATCCAGAAAGAACCAGCTAAACCTGAATACAAGGCTGCCCGTATGGAAAAAGGGGCACCCGAGTTTGAAAGTGAAACAAACTACGAGTCAGTCATGGGACTGGTATGAGAAATCCACTCAACACATATATAATTGGCTAATCACAGGACCATGCCACTTTCGTGGAACGGGTTTACTCCATGGGATTGCCAGTGCTTTACCACAAATCTTTCTTTTAAAACATCGCTATGTTTTTTATAAAAATGAAGCCGTTATAAGACTCAGTTCCCATCACACAATGCAACGCAAACCGGAGGATAGAGTTTTTACCTTATAACAGCCAAAATATGATTGATACGAATAAAACAAAGGCATTTGATATTATTGCTAGTGTTTATATGTTTTGAAAACAATTTCAAATCATAACTATCAATCATAGACGGCATTAATGCCCCATACCACTATGTCGCCATATATATAGGTATACAATCAAAACCGCACAGTCACGTATTTGGAAATTGGATTTCCGTCATGAACCAAGGCAAAAGATAGTCCTTACCGAATTCGAGACGCTCTAGCCCGTGTCTCAGGTACAGCCGCGACCATACCCTGGATCGTCAGGGCCGGTCCACACGAAGTGGATTATAATGCCTGAACAATGCGTTTCTCCACCCTTTGGGGTGTAAATGAGCCAACGAATGACTCCATCGGACCCGGATCGTCCGATCAAACCGAGGCGCCTCGCAATAGCAATAACCACATAGGTGAAAAGTATATAAATGTCAGGGCTGGTAGGTCACTGACACTACCCTAGCTAGAAAGAAAACGCACGTCCCCCCTGAGGTCCTGCTCCCGTTTCTGGTTCATACCGGGGTGTGAGGCTCGCGAATTCACGTTATACACAAAGCTACGCCACACAGGCGGTGCTTTGATCATCACCACAAGACTTTGCTTTTCAACAGAAGCCCTGATCACTGCATCTTAGCATGCCACACAGGCAATTCACACCGTGCAACTGATGGCTATCAATCACACAGAACAAATTCCAATGTCGGACACACAGTCCATTTACAAGTCCGTTCTGGGTCTGAACGAAACCGGAGGCACTAAATACCTCGCAAACCCTTCGATCACCACGTACGTCTGGACGATCACCACTCATTATCCATATTTCAGGATGCCTCCCAATCAGGACCTCGGTTACCATCCAAACGAGGTGAAGATCTCCGGTCTTCGACCATCGTCTTCATCTTCGACTTTCAATCGTCGATCAATTATTTGAAATGAGAATTAACTCGGCTTTTTCAAATAATTCACGTATATTTAGAATTTCAAATCAATTTATTTCAATGGTTAAATTATTCGACAACACCAATATTGTTCTTTAATGTAATTTTCACACCAAACACATTCAACCATCAAAAGCCACACAAATCAAGCAAATTTCAGTTTATTTCCACTCCATATCGCCTATGATATTTTATACCTATTTATCGCTATTTTTATTTATTTTAAAATAGCTAATATATTCAAAACGACGTTTCGGGCCATAACGTGGCCGTGGCGCTGTTTTTCTTCAGATTTGATTTACACATATCTGAAAATCTAACCGTTGGATCTTCACAAAATTTACATCATTAGAAAGGTCTTTTCAAAACGAATCCAACGGTTCCAGTTTCGGGAAAATCCGACGGTCGGATCTCCCGGTACAATCGTTTGAAATTTCGATTTCAAAATACGAACTGCAGCGTCGTTATTCGATTTAATATATAATTATATTTATATATATATAAATATAATCGCTTTTGGTGCTGTTTTTCATCAAATTTGATTTAAACATTCCAGACAATCCAACCGTTGGATTTTTACAAAGTTGGTGCCGTTGGAAAGATCATTCCAAGGCGAACCCGACGGTTGAGGTTTCGGGAAAATCCAATGGTCGGATTTCCCGCACTAGTCGTTTGAAATCACGGTTTCAAAATACGAACTGCACGGCCTCGTTTCGTTTTAATTTTATTTATATTTATATATTTATATAAATATAGTTCATTCAATGATTTCCATATCGTTTTAACTTCAAATATTTTTCTAACGCCTTAAATTTTGGAAAAATTTCGCCATAACCTCCCCTGCACCGGGAGCATCGGGAAATCGCAAATAGCGTTCCCGGTCCTTCTAATCTCAAAAAGAAAAAGAAAAAGCCAAGCGGCTAGCCAACAGGCTCAAAATCATCACCCAAACAAATCAGTAAATGTGTACCTATTTGTCGGGCACAAAATTTTATTCCTCTTCTCTAGCCCCTTTGCTATAACCTGTTCAATGAATATTGCATGTACATATATATACAGTTCTTATCATTTATCAATTTCTATTCGACTTCATATCTGATTTCTATTTGGTTTAAAAACTCCATTCATTCTAATGTTACATAAATAGGTGCAAATCATTTCATTAGCTAATTAATGAATATTTCAACTCATATATGTTTATTTTGAACAAGTGGCTATTTTTAACACTTCACATTTCAACGATTTATGCATACAATAAAAATGTGATTTTTATTGTAAAACAATTCATTTCAAAACACTATTTTTCTATATAGTTCATATAGTCGATAAAAGGTGATTTTTATTATCAAACAATTTATTTCAAAATATGAATACCATTCAACACATGAATTTCTAAACAACGAATGAATATCAATTCAACACATGAATGTTTTCTATAGTTTCTATATATAGATAAAAATGTGATTTTTATTATCGAACAATTTATTTCAAAATATGAATACCATTCAACACATGAATTTCTAAACAACGAATGAATATCAATTCAACACATGAATGTTTTCTATAGTTTCTATATATAGATAAAAATGTGATTTTTATTATCGAACAATTTATTTCAAAATATGAATACCATTCAACACATGAATTTCTAAACAACGAATGAATATCAATTCAACATATGAATGTTTTCTATAGTTTCTATATATAGATAAAAATGTGATTTTTATTATCGAACAATTTATTTCAAAATATGAATACCATTCAACACATGAATTTCTAAACAACGAATGAATATCAATTCAACACATGAATGTTTTCTATAGTTTCTATATATAGATAAAAATGTGATTTTTATTATCGAACAATTTATTTCAAAATATGAATACCATCCAACACATGAATTTCTAAACAACGAATGAATATCAATTCAACACATGAATGTTTTCTATTCAATGAATAAATATAGTTTAAGCAAATGAAAATAATTCAAACACACGAATATTATTCAAAATTTCGGCAGCATAACGGCAGGGTAGTTAAACCGGCACCGTCCCTAGTACGGCTCCTCGCTCTACCTTAAAACCTCGCGGTTTTTGACAATGGGGATCATGCATCTAGTTCGCACGCAGGCGGCATGTATATATTTATTTCATTTCCACAAACTAATCCTATGTGGTTTCAACCAAATATTTTCCAATCACAAACGGGTATTTTTCAACCACAATCAACCAATATCAATCACAAACAATCCCAAACAATCAATTGCCATCAATCAATTTTCACAACGATTTCAACCAATAAATATCGTCCATGGTTTGTGGACGAGGGGCGTATATATATATATATATATATACATATATATATATATATATATATAGACATTTATATATAGCAATTCACTTTCATTTCATACATATCTAATATTTTTAAATCAGAAATCTCACCAATAGCTATCCAACTTCACGACTCTTCCTTTATAGAAATCTTCGCCTTTTGTCGCTTTCGCCCGTATTCTCTACATATGTAAAAATCGAATTTTTACTACGCTATTCAATATATAAAAATTTGATTTTTACTTTTACTATCAATATATAAAAATCTGATTTTTCCTTTAAAACAAAATCAGTTTTTATTTTTATAAAAAAATCAGTTTTTACTATTACATAATTCAGTTTTTACTTTTCTAAAAAAAACAGTTTTTAAATCTTTTAAATAATCAGTTTTTCTTTTAAAAACAAAATCAGTTTTTACTTTAAAAACAAATCAGTTTTTACTTTAAAAACAAAACAGTTTTTATTATTAAACATAATCAGTTTTACAGAATAAATAAAATAAAATAAAATAAAAAAAGTGCTCACCGAATTAGCTGCAAAAAGGGGAGGGGGGAGAAGATGTCGTCGGCGGCTTCAGCGTCGCGAGCGAGGGGGGGAGGGGCTTCGTCGGAGATTGCGATCTGGGGGGGGCTTCGGGTCTTCGATCGAGGGAGGGAGGACAGGCAGAGCGGACGGAGGGGCGGCGATGCTTCAGGGCGTCGATCGCCTTCTTAGGGTTTTTTTTATTTCCGTTTATATGAATCGGTAATGAGCTACGGGGGGGGGGGGGGGGGGGTGGGGGGGCAGAACGAAGATAAAGGGGGGAGGGAAATTATATTTTTTTTTATTATTTAATTATTAAATTTTTGCAAAAAGGTTGACTTTTACATACGACCTCGAAACGAGGCCCACCGCCTGTCGCCCATAATGTTTCACCCCCATTCCGAACACAATGGGATATGTATCGTAAGCTGATTTGATCGTTACAATCAGTTTCCGTTGAATTTACCTTTAAATCACTATATTGAATTTTAAACGTACATTTCAAATTACCGGGGTCACATACTAACTAGAAAAATTCTCGAAAAATATTTTCTAGCTTTGTATTGACGACACGGTCCTAACAAAACTAGTTTCGTCGAATTCTGAGACCGTTTGAAAAATGGTCAATTTCCAGTCGATTAAAATCAACTGAAACTGGTCAAACGCGTTTTCCATTGCCACGCTCACATATTGATTCGAAAAATTATGAAATTTGAAACCTAGCAATAACTTGACACTGCGGATCTAACAAAAGTGGTTTCATCGAAATCCGAGGTCGTTTGCAAAATGTCCATTTTTAAGGGCCTGAATTCCACAGCGACTATTCAGAATTTTCAACTGGACATATCTTTTGATTCCCGCTATCAAATTTCGATTGGTCGGATTCGTTAGAAAGATATTCACTAACATATTTAAATATTTTTGGTTTCACTAAAATCCGGATTGTTTTGCACCCGGTATATTCAATTGAAGTTTGAAATCGAATTATCGAACTACCGCGCCATTTTCAATTCTATATATAATTATAATTAATTATATTCGTTTTCAATTGTCGATTTCAACTCAGTTTTCATCTCCATTATTTAAAATATTTATTTTAAATATTTAAAATCCATTATTTTAGCCAATTTAAAAATTTTAAATTGGTTCAGATTTTCTGGGTCGTTACAATCTCCCCCACTTAAAACTTTTCGTCCCCGAAAAGGAATAAAGTCGAAAGTGGTTTGATAAATCTACGATCACACAACACAACTACCAATCCAATTGTTTTTAAGCTTTCAAAGTCATACAAATTAATTCCTATTTTTCTTCTAAAATCATTCAAACAATTATAATAGAATAGAGAATTAAATGGTGAGGTAAAGTATGGTAAATATACCTTGCACCGGAGTCAATCAGAGATATCTACTCGGCATCTGGGATAAGCTTTCTGAATGCTCTCCTCGGTTTCCCAAGTACAATCTCTCGGATCTCCACTCCATTGCACTTTGACTAAGTGAACCTTCTTGTTCCTCAGCTCTTTGGTTTCTTTGCCGATGATCTTCAGCGGCTCACGCCTCACAGCTAATTCTGGAGTAATTTCAATATCCTGCTGAGCTGCTTCTTCCACGATCAAGTCTGGATCATGAACGTGCTTTCGAAGTTGAGATATATGAAATACATCATGAACTCCAGGCAGCCAGTCTGGCAATTTAACTTTATATGCGAGAGTCCCAATCCGTTCCAGAATAGGAAACGGACCAATAAATTTGGGCGCTAACTTTCCAGTTTTACCGAACCGGATAACTCCTCTCATCGGCGATACTTTCAAATATACATAGTCGCCAACTTCAAAGGATATATCTCTTCTTCTTCTATCGGCATAGCTCTTTTGTCGGCTTTGAGCGGCGAGTAATCGCTTCTTAATAAAATCGACTTTGTCGGCAGCTTCTCGAATCATATCAGAACCCAACACAAGTCTATTCCCAGGCTCGACCCAACAAGCAGGAGATCGGCACGGTCTACCATACAATGCTTCGAATGGCGACATTGTCAGACTCGCCTGGTAGCTGTTGTTATAAGAGAACTCAGCCAAATGTAGATTGTCTTCCCATGATCCACCGAAATCTATAACACAAGCCCGCAATAGATCTTCTAGAATGCGATTCACCCTCTCAGTCTGACCGTCTGTCTGAGGATGATAAGCGGTGCTTAGGTTTAACTTCGTTCCCAGCTCGACTTGAAATGCTTCCCAGAATTTGCTAGTGAATATTGTATCCCTATCACTGACTATACTGAGTGGCACTCCATGTAGTCTAACTATTTCCCTGAAGTATATCTGCGCCAGACTCTGAGCGGTTCTATTTGATTTGACAGGTATAAAATGGGCGGTCTTCGTGAAACGATCTACGATCACCCAAATACTGTCATTTCCTTTTCTGGTCCTGGGCAGACCATCAATGAAATCCATAGAAATATGTTCCCACTTCCAGCCAGGAACTTCTAGTTGTTGCAATAGTCCAGCCAATTTCTGTTGGTCGCTTTTAACTAGCTGGCAAGTAGGGCATCGACTAACATATATCGAAACGTCTCTTTTCATAGCCTTCCACCAGAAAGTTCTTTTGAGATCATTATACATTTTGGCCACACCAGGATGGATACTCAGCTTGGACTTGTGACACTCGTCTAACACTTCCCTTTTTAGCTCAGGAACGTCAGGAACACAAATCCTTCCTTTTAACCTCAAGGTCTCGTCGTTATCTATTTGAAAACACGAGGGTTCGCCTTTCTGAATCATTTTGATCATATCTTTAATAAAGTTATCCTCCTTCTGAAGAATAGATATTTTGTCAATCAAGGAAGTTGTGATAATAAAGCTGGCGATCATTACATTCTTTCGACTCAGCGCATCGGCCACGACATTGGCTTTCCCTAGAGTATATATAATTTCGAAGTCATATGCTGCAAGAAACTCTAGCCAACGTTGCTGCCTCAAATTTAAGTCCTTCTGAGTGAACATATACTTTAATGACTGATGATCTGTAAACAGTTCAAATCTCTCTCCTAGAAGATAGTGTCTCCAGATTTTTAAAGAGAATATGATAGACAATAACTCAAGATCATGAGTTACATAGTTTTTCTCGTGCGGTTTCAGCTGACGGCTAGCATAAGCAATCACTTGACCCCTTTGCATTAACACTGCGCCAAGGCCTTCTCTAGAAGCATCAGTCCAGACTTTCAAATCTTGGTTGCCATCGATGATGGTTAACACTGGAGCTGTAGTTAATCTCAACTTTAGCTCTTCGAAAGCCTCCTCACTCTCTTGAGTCCATTTGAATTTAGAATGCTTCTTTGTAAGCTTCGTTAAGTGGCCAGATATCTTAGAAAAGTCTTTAACGAACTTCCGGTAATAGCTAGCCAATCCGAGAAAACTGCGGACTTCAGTGGGGGTACTGGGCTGTTTCCAATTCTGAATAGCTGTGATTTTGCTTGGATCCACAGCGATTCCATCTTTCGATACGACATGGCCCAGAAATTTCACTTCATCTTGCCAGAAGATACATTTGGAAAACTTGGCTTTTAATACATTCCGCCTCAGAATTTCTAGAACCTGTTCCAGATGCTTTTCATGTTCGGCCTTTGATTTAGAGAAGATTAGAATATCGTCAATAAAAACCAGAACAAATTTATTCAAAACCCCTCTGAATACTCTGTTCATCAGATCGACGAAGTAAGCTGGAGCGTTACATAAGCCGAACGACATTACTAACCACTCGTAGAATAGGTCGGGACCTCTGAACGCTGTCATTGGAACACACTCTTCGGCAATTCGAAGTTGATGGAAACCTGTAGCTAGGTCCATTCGTGAAAATACTTGTGCTCCATTTAATCGATCCAACAAATCATCAATCCGCGACAATGGATATTTGTTCTTTATAGTCTGCTTGTTTAAATCACGATAATCCACACATAGCCGTAGAGTACCATCAGATTTTGGGACAAATACCACTGCTGCACCCCAATCAGAGAAACTAGGCCTTAACAGACCTTTCCATACTAGCTGTCGTGTTTGATTGTCTAATTCCTCCTTCTCTTTCAAGGACATTCTTCAAATAGCGTGAACTACCGGCCTTGCATTGGGAACTAAAGCAATCTTGAAATCTATTTCTCTCTGTGGAGGTAAGCGAACAACTTCCTCGAACACATCCGCATAGTTCTTGACGACAGGGATATCTTTGATGAGGTCAGGAATATTCTCTATGATTTCAGGGACATTTTCAATTTGGGCTGGAGAAACATTCAAAGCTGCCCAGAAGTCTTTTCTATTAGCATTCTGACCTTCACAGGGAATGGTTATATAATCACCTGATTTAATCTTGGCTCTAACAACTCTCTCGGCGCACCTAACCTCTGCTTCATATTTGGTTAGCCAATCCAATCCCAAGATAAGATCAAACTCTTTAAAATTCATGACGACTGTGATGGTAGGAAACCGATAACGAGAGAAAGAAACTGGCACTCCACATATCCAACTGAGATCAATGGAACCCCCAACTGGATTCTGGACAGTCATTGGTTCTTTGAGCTTCTTCAAATTCAAATCCAGTTTCTTAGCTGCATCTTTGGAAATGAAGCTTCGTGACGCGCCTGTGTCAAATAGTACTTTAACTGGGATATCTTTGATAGTTAGCGTGCCTTCTAAAACATCTGGCCTTTCTTGACTAGTTGAGGGCCTAGAAGTTTCTGCTACTTCATTTACCTGAGCTTCTTTGGTTGTTTTTAACAGCCGGCATTCTTGTTTTACATGACCAAACCGATGACATTGATTACACCTTTTCTTCCCTTGAAAATTTCTCTTGGATTGAAGCCCACCTTTTAATCGCTTCTTCAAGGGTCCGCAGTTTATTGACAAATGTCCTTTCTTATTGCAGTTAGAGCAAATAGCAGTTGTTACTGGTTCTTTCCCAGATTCAGCCCTTTTTCTCTTGGCACTGGGCTTCTTACTGGCTTCAAGAATATCAGTTTCCGACTCTTCTTTGTCACTACCACAGACTTCTTCTTCGTCGCGCAACATTCCTTTCTTATGGAGATCTTCATACTGATAGGCCATATATATCATTTCAGAAAAAGGAAGCTTCACATGCCCCAATACTTTATTCTGGTATTTCCTTTGAAGGCCATGAATAAATCTCAGATTTTTCCTCTTCGGATTTTGAATTAGATGAGGAGCGAAGTGAGAAAGTTCATTAAATTTCTTATGATATTCGGGAATGGTCATATCACCTTGTATTAGATAAGAAAATTCGTCGCATAATCTCTCAGTTGCTTCGGGAGGAGTAAATCTTTCCAGGAAAATCACTTTGAATCTGTCCCAGGTGATATCACCTTCTGGATTATCTTTAATAATTGAATCCCACCAAAACAAAGCTTCTTCTTTGAGTGCCCAAGACGCCAGTAATCTTTTCTGATCGTCTCTCAGCTTTAAACCCTCAAATATTTTCTCTGCAGAACGAATCCAAGCTTGTGTTTCCATAAGGGACTCCTTGCCTAAGAACGGCGATCCACCAAGATTTCGAAATCTCTTGAATAGAACTTCTATATCGGATTCTGGCTGTGGGAGCACAACTGGCTCATTAGCTGGTCGAACCATACGATTATTTCTTCTGTTCCTGGCACTCCTTTTCTAGTTCTTCTGCAAATGGCAGATCAAGTGTCAGGTCACAGAAAAGGTATTTTGAAATATAGAAACACATACTTCAAATGTAAATGTGTCTATCAAGGTGTAATTTCATTCTGCTTTACTCATACTAGGATATTACTGATCCTATCTGTATAGAGTTACCCGTCCTAGAACACTACTGGTTCTATTTCTGACGAGTTCGTTCAAATGTTATATTCCAGAACTAAGCTTAACCAAAGCTCTGATACCACAATGAGACGACCCGATTTCCCGTTCTCACGGAAACAAGGTTATCTTTGGAATATAACACAGAAACATATAATAGCAGAACAGAATTAAATAAATACACCAGATAATGAACAACAAAATATACTGGATAAAAGTAATCATCAGAGTTACACAGTATACAGGATCTTACTTAGTACAAATACAGTTCAGCTATACATAAATGTCTACAGCGGAAATAAACAAAATATGTACAATAGGAGCTGAACAGCATAAAAGGAAATAAATGATAGAATCCATCTTCAGCTCCAGCTATCCAGAAAGAACCAGCTAAACCTGAATACAAGGCTGCCCGTGTGGAAAAAGGGGCACCCGAGTTTGAAAGTGAAACAAACTACGAGTCAGTCATGGGACTGGTAAGAGAAATCCACTCAACACATATATAATTGGCTAATCACAGGACCACGCCACTTTCGTGGAACGGGTTTACTCCATTGGATTGCCAGTGCTTTACCACAAATCTTTCTTTTAAAACATCGCTATGCTTTTTATAAAAATGAAGCCGTTATAAGACTCAATTCCCATCACACAATGCAACGCAAACCGGAGGATAGAGTTTTTACCTTATAACAGCCAAAATATGATTGATACGAATAAAACAAAGGCATTTGATATTATTGCTAGTGTTTATATGTTTTGAAAACAATTTCAAATCATAACTATCAATCATAGACGGCATTAATGCCCCATACCACTATGTCGCCATATATATAGGTATACAATCAAAACCGCACAGTCACGTATTTGGAAATTGGATTTCCGTCATGAACCAAGGCAAAAGATAGTCCTTACCGAATTCGAGACGCTCTAGCCCGTGTCTCAGGTACAGCCGCGACCATACCCTGGATCGTCAGGGCCGGTCCACACGAAGTGGATTATAATGCCTGAACAATGCGTTTCTCCACCCTTTGGGGTGTAAATGAGCCAACGAATGACTCCATCGGACCCAGATCGTCCGATCAAACCGAGGCGCCTCGCAACAGCAACAACCACATAGGTGAAAAGTATATAAATGTCAGGGCTGGTAGGTCACTGACACCACCCTAGCTAGAAAGAAAACGCACGTCCCCCCTGAGGTCCTGCTCCCGTTTCTGGTTCATACCGGGGTGTGAGGCTCGCGAATTCACGTTATACACAAAGCTACGCCACACAGGCGGTGCTTTGATCATCACCACAAGACTTTGCTTTTCAACAGAAGCCCTGATCACTGCATCTTAGCATGCCACACAGGCAATTCACACCGTGCAACTGATGGCTATCAATCACACAGAACAAATTCCAATGTCGGACACACAGTCCATTTACAAGTCCGTTCTGGGTCTGAACGAAACCGGAGGCACTAAATACCTCGCAAACCCTTCGATCACCACGTACGTCTGGACGATCACCACTCATTATCCATATTTCGGGATGCCTCCCAATCAGGACCTCGGTTACCATCCAAACGAGGTGAAGATCTCCGGTCTTCGACCATCGTCTTCATCTTCGACTTTCAATCGTCGATCAATTATTTGAAATGAGAATTAACTCGGCTTTTTCAAATAATTCACGTATATTTAGAATTTCAAATCAATTTATTTCAATGGTTAAATTATTCGACAACACCAATATTGTTCTTTAATGTAATTTTCACACCAAACACATTCAACCATCAAAAGCCACACAAATCAAGCAAATTTCAGTTTATTTCCACTCCATATCGCCTATGATATTTTATACCTATTTATCGCTATTTTTATTTATTTTAAAATAGCTAATATATTCAAAACGACGTTTCGGGCCATAACGTGGTCGTGGCGCTGTTTTTCTTCAGATTTGATTTACACATATCTGAAAATCTAACCGTTGGATCTTCACAAAATTTACATCATTAGAAAGGTCTTTTCAAAACGAATCCAACGGTTCTAGTTTCGGGAAAATCCGACGGTCGGATCTCCCGGTACAATCGTTTGAAATTTCGATTTCAAAATACGAACTACAGCGTCGTTATTCGATTTAATATATAATTATATTTATATATATATATATATATAAATATAATCGCTTCTGGCGCTGTTTTTCATCAAATTTGATTTAAACATTCCAGACAATCCAACCGTTGGATTTTTACAAAGTTGGTGCCGTTGGAAAGATCATTCCAAGGCGAACCCGACGGTTGAGGTTTCGGGAAAATCCAATGGTCGGATTTCCCGCACTAGTCGTTTGAAATCACGGTTTCAAAATACGAACTGCACGGCCTCGTTTTGTTTTAATTTTATTTATATTTATATATTTATATAAATATAGTTCATTCAATGATTTCCATATCGTTTTAACTTCAAATATTTTTCTAACGCCTTAAATTTTGGAAAAATTTCGCCATAACCTCCCCTGCACCGGGAGCATCGGGAAATCACAAATAGCGTTCCCGGTCCTTCTAATCTCAAAAAGAAAAAGAAAAAGCCAAGCGGCTAGCCAACAGGCTCAAAATCATCACCCAAACAAATCAGTAAATGTGTACCTATTTGTCGGGCACAAAATTTTATTCCTCTTCTCTAGCCCCTTTGCTATAACCTGTTCAATGAATATTGCATGTACATATATATACAGTTCTTATCATTTATCAATTTCTATTCGACTTCATATCTGATTTCTATTTGGTTTAAAAACTCCATTCATTCTAATGTTACATAAATAGGTGCAAATCATTTCATTAGCTAATTAATGAATATTTCAACTCATATATGTTTATTTTGAACAAGTGGCTATTTTTAACACTTCACATTTCAACGATTTATGCATACAATAAAAATGTGATTTTTATTGTAAAACAATTCATTTCAAAACACTATTTTTCTATATAGTTCATATAGTCGATAAAAGGTGATTTTTATTATCAAACAATTTATTTCAAAATATGAATACCATTCAACACATGAATTTCTAAACAACGAATGAATATCAATTCAACACATGAATGTTTTCTATAGTTTCTATATATAGATAAAAATGTGATTTTTATTATCGAACAATTTATTTCAAAATATGAATACCATTCAACACATGAATTTCTAAACAACGAATGAATATCAATTCAACACATGAATGTTTTCTATAGTTTCTATATATAGATAAAAATGTGATTTTTATTATCGAACAATTTATTTCAAAATATGAATACCATTCAACACATGAATTTCTAAACAACGAATGAATATCAATTCAACATATGAATGTTTTCTATAGTTTCTATATATAGATAAAAATGTGATTTTTATTATCGAACAATTTATTTCAAAATATGAATACCATTCAACACATGAATTTCTAAACAACGAATGAATATCAATTCAACACATGAATGTTTTCTATAGTTTCTATATATAGATAAAAATGTGATTTTTATTATCGAACAATTTATTTCAAAATATGAATACCATTCAACACATGAATTTCTAAACAACGAATGAATATCAATTCAACACATGAATGTTTTCTATTCAATGAATAAATATAGTTTAAGAAAATGAAAATAATTCAAACACACGAATATTATTCAAAATTTCGGCAGCATAACGGCAGGGTAGTTAAACCGGCACCGTCCCTAGTACGGCTCCTCGCTCTACCTTAAAACCTCGCGGTTTTTGACAATGGGGATCATGCATCTAGTTCGCACGCAGGCGGCATGTATATATTTATTTCATTTCCACAAACTAATCCTATGTGGTTTCAACCAAATATTTTCCAATCACAAACGGGTATTTTTCAACCACAATCAACCAATATCAATCACAAACAATCCCAAACAATCAATTGCCATCAATCAATTTTCACAACGATTTCAACCAATAAATATCGTCCATGGTTTGTGGACGAGGGGCGTATATATATATATATATATAGATATTTATATATAGCAATTCACTTTCATTTCACACATATCTAATATTTTTAAATCAGAAATCTCACCAATAGCTATCCAACTTCACGACTCTTCCTTTATAGAAATCTTCGCCTTTTGTCGCTTTCGCCCGTATTCTCTACATATGTAAAAATCGAATTTTTACTACGCTATTCAATATATAAAAATATGATTTTTACTTTTACTATCAATATATAAAAATCTGATTTTTCCTTTAAAACAAAATCAGTTTTTATTTTTATAAAAAAATCAGTTTTTACTATTACATAATTCAGTTTTTACTTTTCTAAAAAAAACAGTTTTTAAATCTTTTAAATAATCAGTTTTTCTTTTAAAAACAAAATCAGTTTTTACTTTAAAAACAAATCAGTTTTTACTTTAAAAACAAAACAGTTTTTATTATTAAACATAATCAGTTTTACAGAATAAATAAAATAAAATAAAAAAAGTGCTCACCGAATTAGCTGCAAAAAAGGGGGGGAGAAGATGTCGTCGGCGGCTTCAGCGTCGCGAGCGAGGGGGGGAGGGGCTTCGTCGGAGATTGCGATCTGGGGGGGGCTTCGGGTCTTCGATCGAGGGAGGGAGGACAGGCAGCGCGGACGGAGGGGCGGCGATGCTTCAGGGCGTTGATCGCCTTCTTAGGGTTTTTTTTTTATTTCCGTTTATATGAATCGGTAATGAGCTACGGGGGGGGGGGGGGGGGGGGGGGCAGAACGAAGATAAAGGGGGGAGGGAAATTATATATATATATTTTTATTATTTAATTATTATATTTTTGCAAAAAGGTTGACTTTTACATACGACCTCGAAACGAGGCCCACCACCTGTCGCCCATAGCGTTTCACCCACATTCCGAACACAATGGGATATGTATCGTAAGCTGATTTGATCGTTACAATCAGTTTCCGTTGAATTTACCTTTAAATCACTATATTGAATTTTAAACGTACATTTCAAATTACCGGGGTCACATACTAACTAGAAAAATTCTCGAAAAATATTTTCTAGCTTTGTATTGACGATACGGTCCTAACAAAACTAGTTTCGTCGAATTCTGAGACCGTTTGAAAAATGGTCAATTTCCAGTCGATTAAAATCAACTGAAACTGGTCAAACGCGTTTTCCTTTGCCACGCTCACATATTGATTCGAAAAATTATGAAATTTGAAACCTAGCAATAACTTGACACTGCGGATCTAACAAAAGTGGTTTCATCGAAATCCGAGGTCGTTTGCAAAATGTCCATTTTTAAGGGCCTGAATTCCACAGCGACTATTCAGAATTTTCAACTGGACATATCTTTTGATTCCCGCTATCAAATTTCGATTGGTCGGATTCGTTAGAAAGATATTCACTAACATATTTAAATATTTTTGGTTTCACTAAAATCAGGATTGTTTTGCACCCGGTATATTCAATTGAAGTTTGAAATCGAATTATCGAACTACCGCGCCATTTTCAATTCTATATATAATTATAATTAATTATATTCGTTTTCAATTGTCGATTTCAACTCAATTTTCATCGCCATTATTTAAAATATTTATTTTAAATATTTAAAATCCATTATTTTAGCCAATTTAAAAATTTTAAATTGGTTCAGATTTTCTGGGTCGTTACACTTTTCCAAACCACGGCCGTGGTTCCCTCCTCGCCAAATTCTCATGACTCGCCACAGTTTTTAAAACCGTTAACACTGTCGAACGCCTCATCCCAAGTTCTACATACCCGCCTCCACCGTGTCGCACTCGAACGCGTCATTCCCATCGCGGTTTACCGCGTTTCCACTCTGCTATAGGGTAGACAACGGCCCATATCTTCACCAAACTCCTCAGAAATTAGAATGCGATCTCGTTTTCCCTTCTTCAATTCCAAAACAATCTTCGTTTATCACATGGAGGCTTCATTCATACCATATACGAATCCTAGGCGCACAGGAGCTAAAACCCGTGAGTGACATTGGATTCGAACCCCATAAGATTCGCCCAGAAGTGAAGAGCAACTGCATACAAACTCATACTCATGTATTTTATTATTTATACATTATTAATCTGGTGGGTTGGAAATTTTAAAGTGATCAAAAACTTTTCTTTTTGCTGCATATTTGATTTCTGAGAACGAAAATGAAATACTGGGTTCATATTTCTACTTAGAAGGTCCTTGGCCATCAAGGAATTTATGCCTTGGCTGTCACGGTTAGATGCTTTGGAGCGCAAGTAATAGGATTATAGGGTGATGTAAAATAGCTGTGTTTGATGGAGATGGCCATGTGCCTTTTCTTCTTTTAGTTTCGCATGGGTTCAGAGTCTTCAGACAGCTACAAAAGAAAGAAACTAGCGTGTACAGTTTTGAGGATAAGCATGTGCAGAAATATGTTTTACGGATAGAGAAGAGCTATTTCCTTTTTAATACGGTTGATTCACAACTTCATTAAGTAGATTGCTATGTCCGTCTACTGCTGCAAATTTTAATACTGTCACACATTGTGTAGTTGCTACTCCTCATTACTGCTGGAGTGCATTCTGATGTCTTCGTTTCATAGGATTAAATAACTTCAGAAAATAGTGTATTTTAATATCTGTTTGTTTTCTGAATAACGTTTTTGATAGAATAGGCTTAATTATATCCTTGGTAATATGTAATTATAGTATAATTACATGTTAATATGTAATTGCTCATATTTTATACTTATATAGGCATATTATATTCTGTTAATATAGTAATAGTCAGTAGCGTACGGTTGCTTTATATGCATATTCATAGTGTATATAATGTATAGTTAAACATAATATGATCCAATAGGATGTCTTCACTAATTTACACATTAACCTGAAAAGCTAAAATGGGAAGATCCGTACATATTATGTTTTTTTCACTGGAGTGTTAGGGTAGACGGGTCATTTGGTAGCTTCCTTAGAAATGAAGAAATAAGTGTGTTATTTCACTGTACACCTCTTTTACTTTTTAACCGAAGGCAAGTGTAAACTCTGCTAGCATCGCCAGTAGATTGATGGAGACAAATTAATGTATGTAGCATGAGTAGGTGAGGTTTGCAGTGTTTCTAATAGCTGAGTGACGGAATATTTGCATGCGCAGTGATGGGATTACTTTTTTTTTAAAAAAGGTTAGCCTGTGCTTTCTTCTCCAATTGCTTAACCGCTAAGATGCAATACGTTTCTATTTCTGAAGTTGGGCACATGGTGCGTACGAAAGGAACCGACACGATGAAAATAATTGATGCAGCGAAAGATCAAAGATATTTATAGAGAAAAGATGGTACGATATTTTGGTGGGTTGACTGAACGATATATTTTTAACGTACGACGCTCGATGTTTTAAAATTCGCATTGTCGAATACGAGCTTCAAATCTAACCAAAATGGAATTATAACTCAATATTGACATTTCCGAGTTAAACGATATTCAAATTATATCAAAAATTCATATTTAAATAATTAAAAAACGATATAATCTATAAACAATTTCCATAGCGACTGTTTTAAAATTTAATTTGGACATAACTAACAACATATAAGCCGAAATCCCAATATTTTTCTTTCATTAGAAAATTATAAACAAATGGGTTCAAACGTTTCTTCTTTTACCGAATTCCGACTTAAAACAAATTCTGTATATTCATTTGATGTTCAAAACCCAATATTACGAACTACCGTGCCATTTCGAGCTTGTTATAATTGTATATAAACTATACGTTCAATCGTTGTTTTATTAATGAATTAAATATTAAATTCATTAATATTCTAAATATAATATTTAAACCCAATTTTAATATTCGAATTCAAATGGTCGAAAAATCCGGGTCGTTACATTCTTCCCCCCTTAAAGAATTTCGTCCCCGAAATTACTAAGTAAAAAAAAGTGCTCTGAATCCAATTTATTTTCAAAATAATTATAAGAAAATATTTCAAAAATACCCAGTTTCAAAAGTTTACGAAAAATTTGACAGCACTTCCTCTGTACTGTTCGATCCAAACAACTACAACTCACCACTCTAGGTCTCAAATTGATCGAAAGAAAATCAAAGCCAAGAGGCTACCCAACTCAGGAGTATAAAATCAATTCCCAAATCAATATAATTAAGGTTTACCTATTTGTTAGGCAACCAATACTCTAATCACAAAGCAATTCAACTAACAGTTCTTCCTCCTTCCAACCCTGCACTTAATCTTGATATATAATGCAAATAACAGATATAGGATTAAATTATTTCAATTTCGTATTGATTCTATTCAAATTCATTATATTGAAATTTATTTCATTACTTTCCAATTCATTAAATTGTTGGTGAATTTTATTAAATCAATCTAGCTACCAATAAACAAACAATTCACAATACACAGTCAATTTAACTAAATCATTTCATTTTCCTTTCTAATTATATTTAACTTCTCTTCAGTTAAATTCTGGTTTATCTAATTCCATATTCAAATTCTTATCCACTAATCTTATAATTTAAATTTCCTTCTGGTTTTATTAAACCATTTAAATTTATAATTTAATTTGAATTCATTCGAATCAATCGAACACACTAATATATCCATAATATGGTAAAATTATTTCTTTTCTATATAAAAATATAATTTGGGCAAAATTATTTCATTTATCCGCTTTACAAAACAATATTGTATAAATTTGCCAGTTCAACTTGAACCGATCAAACAATACAATACAAAACATTTTATATAAAATTTACACATACGCTCTCGTATATATACACCCAACTCGATCTAGGGTATTACTAACCCAATCTCTATCGAGTTATGCTATAGAGCCAAGGTTATTCCTAAACCATTGCTCTGATACCAACTGTAGCGACCCGGGAATTTCGACACTAGAATCCAGACATTTATACATTCCTTGTCCAACCCAAGTATCAAAAACCCAGAAAGCTAGGGGAAAGAAGTTAGAGGGTGAGATATGAAAGAAAGAAATATTCGAATAGAAGAAGAACTAATACATCACAGAGTCTCACATCGCAGCGGAACAAAATATAATATATAAATAAACTTTATTGAGAACTTGAAATAATACTTACAACATCAGAGTACTTCAACACATCTAGACAGTTATAATAGTCTTTCCTCATATATATCGCACATCGGAATAATAACGGTATAACATCATACGTCTGAACTCCTTCAGCTCATCTTTGGACTTCACGGTATTCGATAACCTGAACCTGTACAACCCGGTCTAACCCGAGCGTTTACAAAAAACACCGGGTCAGTCTGGTGAATCAGAGTGAGAAAACTCGCTAAGTTTATAATATCATTGTTAATCCCTCAAAAAATCCATACGAACATTGAGAAAAAGTGGTGAAACGAACACCCTCAGGGTCGGTCGTGCATGAAGTTATCCAAGGCACTTAAACGACTCACAACGGACATAATGCAACCGCGCAAAGCGAGACCCCAAATATCAAACCTAAGGCAAGCCAAGTCGACCAGTACGACCAAAGATGATTGCACGATACGCTATGAGAAGTGCAGACTGATAAGAATAAAGGTTGTATATCCAGTAGACTGCTAAAACACTGAAACAAAGCAAATCGCCCATTCCACATAAGCTGGAGCAACCTTGTAGCACAGCCGAAAGAACGAACAGCGCCATACAAAGGCAGTAACAGGACGAGCACCCTTGAACCCAGAAAGTCAGTCGCATAAGGAACAAAGGAGAGTTGATTCCAGTCCCGCGTTCCGCTCTTATAAAGGCTTTCAAGTTACCCAAAGCATGCATTCTTACGGGGACGTCCGCTCCTAAAGACCCGCTCAGCTACACAAGACGCTTGCTCCATAGAATCATTCGTGCATGCTAACGGAATGCAGCCACTGACAGCTGGCTACAGCTAGCCGATGGCATGGTCGTAATTGATAAAGTAAGAGACCCATAGCTGGCATAAACGGACTTGAGGTCATTTCCCAAGGTGAGCTTACCTATAAATACACCATGGCTGCCAACATAAAGGGGATCCAGTCTTTGAAACCACGAAGTGCTGCTAAATTCTATCCTCAACTACTAGTTCAACCATGGCGTCAAGCATAATTTGGCGATGAAGAGAAACGGAGGCATCCTTCTTCTCAATTATTCATCCATCCTTCTTCTCCTCAAATATCACCATTCTCTTGTATAATTCCAAGATCGAAATATATAAACGAGGGTATATTGAGTGAATGCAAAGATGTATGAAGAGAGAATTGATGTACTTTGTAATTCCCATTATGAATACGAAAATCACCTTCACAGTGGACGTAGGCCTAATTAATGGCTGAACCACTATAAATCTCGTCTCTATTTTACTTTTTCCTGCATTTTTCATTTTTAATTGCTGATTAAACACGGTTCCACTTATTTCCTACCAAATTGGTGAAGTACATTTTAGTACCTTGGGTGTTTAGACCGTTTTTGGTGTAAACATTTTAGCGCCCACCATGGGGCCGTGTTCATAATTCCCTTTCGTAATTCAGCAATCTAAAAGATATCCAAAAGCGCTTTCTCCTTTGAAACCATAGTCGGATCGAAGAAAAGCGGCAAATCTACCAAAGTTACTACGGTCAGTGAGGATGTTAATGCTGAAGAAGCTACACCTCAAATCTTGAATCAAGGCGCAGGAGACACCCCTAGGCCATCTATAACGCGAGAAGAATTGAATGTGGCTGTAACCGGCCTGAACGAAAAAATGGATAATACAATGAAGATGATAATGGAAAGGTTTGATGTCCTGGCCAACGTTCAAGCCAATTTGTTACCGCCAAACACTGTTGTTAATACTGGTGAAAAAGAGGACTCATCAGTCTCAGACCCTGGACGACCTCACAGCTCAGTGGGAGACAGGGGAGAGGCTGGCGTTGAGGACCCTAAGGCCAGATCTCCACAGCACAAAGAAGAACGTGCGGATCAGACCGCCGCAAGTCCTACCAACGCGACATCCCTCAAGAAGGATGCAAGGCGCCGGAGCTCAAACCGTGGTCGCACTGATAAAAACATCAGTGCCAATCCTCATGGACAGGTAGGTGACGAGAGGCGCATCACAGACATGATCCAGCGAATAATGAAGGAGAAGGCGAACCGAGAAGATGAGGAGAAAGAATGGGAGTTTTCCCCCAGCAAAAATCCATTCATAGAGGAAATCTGTCAAGCGAAATTCCCGAAGAAGTTTATACCCCCAACAATAGCACCTTATAGCGGAGTTGGAGATCCAACCATTTTTCTGTTCAAATACGATCAGCACATGAATGGAACTAGGGCTACTGATGAAATCAAGTGCTTGTACTTTCCCGTGGGTCTGGAAGGTGTGGCCTCACTATGGTTCACCAGACTTCCACCTAAATGTATTGACCAGTTTGCTGATCTGGCAAGGAGATTTCAAGATCAATTCCGACTGCAAACCACCAAGCTGAGGGATGCAATGTCATTATGCGAAATGGAACAGAAGCATGGGGAAACCATCAGAGCTTTCCTTACATGCTTCCATGCTGCAACGGCGGAGGTCATAGAACCAGAGCCTTGGTACTTATTGGCAGCCTTGAAAGGAGCTATCGATAAGAAATCAGAATTTGGAAAGTGGCTCAAGATGAAGAAACCAAAAACTCTGAAGAAATTCTACAAGAAAGCTGAGGAGTACATGAGTGTGGAAGATGAAGCTCTAAATGTCCAGAAGGCTATAGAAAGTAATGCCGCCAGAGAAGGAAAGAGCAACGAGTCCAAGGTTGAGCAGAAGAGTGATGTAGGGAAAAAGAAGGGAACCGATGAGAGGAATAGCAAAGCTTATAAGAAGACGCGGCTGTACAAGCCATCCGAGCTAACCCTCCTAAACGAAACCCCAGAAAGAATTTACCAATCCACAAAGGACTCAGGCATTTTTCCTCAAAGGAAGCCATAGAAGGTAACTAAGCAGCAGGCAAATTCCGGGAAATTCTATCGGTTTCATGGCCAACCAGGACACAGCACCAAAGAATGCCGACACCTGAAGAGTTTAATTGAAGAACTCATCAGGAAGAACCGACTCTAGCAGTATGTGAAAAATCCTAAAAGCACTCCAGTTGTGCATGGACATAACAATGCAGCTAGTCAGCCCAACTCGAGTATGGAAGCCCAAATGTTAATCGACTCGAGGCCCGTAATCAATATGATCTTTGGAGGTCCCCACCCGACCGGGAGTTGTTGGGCAGATATGGAAAGATACGCTAACGAATTGAAGGATGTCACGAAAGATGTAGGATGCATGATCTTGAACAATGAGCTTCCGATGAAAATGCTCAAAACCTCGACTGAGGATGTGATATTCAAGGATAAAGATGCTGAAGGCATAGTTACACCAATGGTCGATGCCATGGTGATCACAATTGGCCTCGGACCTGCGGTGGTAAAAAGGGTCCTAGTCGACACGGGGGCATCAATCAATGTGATTTTTATAAACACCTTCCAAAAGATGTATCTCCCTGTGGCAAAAGTGCGCACATACCCAAATAAGATCCACGGTTTTATCGGCTAACCTACGCAACCCATTGGAATGATAGATCTACCTGTGGAATTGGCAGATGGGGAACGAAAGGTTTCTATGATACAAACCTTTGTCCTAATAGATGAGTTCTCATCTTACAACGCATTCCTTAGGAGGCCGACTCTTTTGGGTTTCAAGGTTGCGTTAGCTCCATGGTGCTTGACATGAAGTTCCCAATTGAAAAAGGAATTGGTGTAATTAAGGGCGATCAAATCACTGCAAGGGAGTGTTATGTGACAGAACTGAGAGAAGCTAAGAAAAAAGACTCAGGAAAGGATGCAGAGGCTCTTCCCCGCATCCAAAAACCCCCTTTATAGCAACTAAAGATGGGTCTGTGCACTGGCGAGCATAGCGGGGTGCAAAAAGAGATCGATCCTAGAGAAGCCAGTGTAGAGGACGAAAGGGCGACCTCGGCAGAAGTCACAATTCCTATAGCTGTAAATCCAAAGGACCTAAACCGTATATTGAATACAGGATCTCGGTTAAGCCCCGAATTGAAAAATCAATTGATTGCCTTTCTGAGAGCTAACTTAGACGTGTTCGAATGGAACCATTCTGACATGTGGGCATATCTCCGGACATTGCGGTTCATAAGCTAAACATTGACCCGTGCATCCCGGCTGTCAAACAGAAAAGGAGAACCCAGGGACCGAAGAGGTTGCGCACCTTAAAAGAAGAAGTCAACGGATTAACGGAGAATGGTTTCATTAGAGAATCTAGCTATCTGAAATGGGTGTCCAACCCAGTTCTCGTGAAGAAGTCAAATGGTAAATGGCGGGTTTGCATAGATTATTCAGACCTAAATAAAGCTTGTCCGAAAGATAGTTTCCCTCTTCCCAAAATCGACCAATTGGTGGACTCTACTGTTGGACATGAACTGCTATCTTTCATGGATGCATATTCCGGCTATAATCAAATCGTGATGTACGGTCCAGACCAGGAAGACACAAGATTCATTACCGATTTTGGTCTATACTGCTATAAGGTGATGACATTTGGTCTAAAAAACGCAGGGGCAACTTGTTAGCGACTGGTAAATGCTATGTTTAAAACGAAAATCGAAAAGACGATGGAAGTCTATGTCGACGACATGTTGGTTAAGTCAAAGAGAGAGATTGACCATTTGGAAGACTTAGCCTGAATGTTAGATATCTTACGCCAATATGGCATGAAGTTGAATCCCTTGAAATGTCCTTTTGGAGTCAACTCGGGCAAGTTCCTAGGGTACATGGTCAACACTAGAGGTATCGAAGCTAATCCAGCTAAAATATCGGCTTTAAGGGAAATGCATGCCCCAAGAACCAAGAAAGAACTTCAGTGTTTGAATGGGAAGATCGCAGCCTTAAATCGCTTTATATCTAGGGCGACGGATGGTTGTCTTCCATTCTTCGATGCCCTTAGGAAAGGAAAGAAAGAGATACAGTGGACCCCTGAATGTCAAAAGGCCTTTGAGGAATTGATCCAACACCTAGCAACACCGCCTATGCCGTCGAATCCTAGTGACAGAGAAGACTTGTTTCTGTACCTGGCAGTTTCTGCCCATGCCCTAAGCGCAGCACTGATCAGAGAAGATTTAAAGGTACAAAAATCGGTCTATTACATCAGCAAGAGGCTATCCGTAGCAGAGCTTAATTATCCAAAACTTGAAAAACTTGCTTATTGTTTGCTCATTGCATCAAAGAAACTTCGGCCATACTTTCAGGCTCATCCCATCCAGGTTCTCGCAGACCAACCTCTGAGGCAAGTTCTGTCCTGACCAGAAACCTCCGGAAGGTTATTAAAATGGAATATAGAGCTCAGTCAATACGACATTACGTATCATCCTCGGAAAGCAATCAACGGACAAGCGCTTGCTGATTTTATCGCAGAATTCACCGTCCGGGAGGAGGTGAAGGAGGAAGATGATATTAAAGCTAGCATCCAGTGGAAATTATTTGTAGATGGGGCGTCGAACGACCACTGTTCCGTGGCAGGAGTAGGTCTCAAAACCTCTGAGGGAAGATCCTTATGCTATGCATTAAGGCTAGAGTTTCCGTCAACCAATAACGAAGCTGATTATGAAGCCCTTATCGCAGGAATAAAGCTAGCAAAAGAGTTGCAAATAAAAACTATACAGATCTTCAGCGACTCTCAGCTCGTAGTATGCTAGATTCTAGGAGAATTCCAGACCAAAATGGTTAACGTGCCAGATTATCTTACCAAAGCTTTGGAATTGTTGGAATCTTTCGAGCATTACACCGTATCTCGCATTCCCAGAGAGGAAAATGCCAAAGCTGATTCATTAGCCAAATACACGAGCATAGGATATGCCCAGCTAATGGGGTTATTTACAGTGGAGGTCCTCTCCAGCCCAAGCACGAAGCAGACTGAAATGGATTGGATCATGGAAACAACTGATGAGTCAAATTCATGAATGACACCAATTAAAGAATACCTCACAACTGGGGCACTTCCGGCTGAAGCCAAACTCCGAAGAAAGATTTTGTGAAAAGCTCCCTTTTACCTTATCCAGGACGGAAGACTGTACAGATGAAGATTTTCTACACCTTTACTTTGTTGTGTTGCAGAGAAGGAGTCCAAGGAATCATGGCGGAATTACACGAAGGGGAACGTAGAGAACATACCGACGGACAAACTTTGGCCAAGAAAATCTTACGGTATGGCTACCTCTGGCCAGATATCAATAAAGATTCCATGGCCTACACTAAAAAATGTGACAGGTGCCAAAGGTTTGCCAAGATCCCAAGGATGCCATCCACAACCGTAACTCACATGGTCATCCCATGGCCGTTTGACATCTGGGGCATCGATCTCATAGGAGCTCTCCCCACGGCAAAATCCGGTTTTAAATACGCAATTATCGCTGTTGATTACTTTACAAAATGGGCTGAAGCAGAACCATTGGCCACTATAACTTCGAAGAAAGTTATTAACTTTGTCTTGGAAAATATCATATGCGGGTTTGGGATACCACAAAAGATAATCACAGACAACGGGACTCAATTCGAAAGCGAAGAATTCCAAAACTTTTGGGCCAAATATAAAATCCAGAAAAGCTTTTCAGTGGTCGCTCATCCAGAAGTGAACGGGCGGGTGGAAGCAATAAATAAAATTATTAAGACTACCATTAAGAAGCGACTACATAAGGCTAAAGGCGGATGGGTAGATGAACTCCCACTGGCATTATGGGCATATCGCACCACGCACAAAACTGCAACAGGGCATACTCCCTTTTCTTCATCCTTTGGCTCTGAAGCCATGATACCAGTTGAGTTGGAAGTCCCCACCCATAGAAGGATACACTTCAATCCCAAAGAAAACGAGAAGCTACAGCTCGAATCCCTCGACCAACTTGAGGAAAGAAGAAAAGAGGCGGAACTCAGAGTAGTCGCACACCAAAGAAGGGTGGCCAGGCACTTCAACTCAAAAGTCAGGCATAGAACTTTTGAAATTGGAGACCTTGTTCTGATAAAGATAATGACCGGTACTGGAATCTTCGGACCCAATTGGGAAGGACCTTATGTCATAAGTTAGAAACTCCAGAATGGTACTTTCAAGTTGGCCACCACAGATGGAAATCAGATTCCACGAGCATGGAACAACGAGCATATTCGTCGTTATTTCTTATAGCATGTTATTCAAATACATAGAAAACACTGTAATGATTTATGAAATTTTCGCATCTTTAATGATGTACATGAAGTGACTGAATATCGAATTCTAATTACATGTACAGGCTCCTGCTAAAAGTTGACTTCCTTGTGTAGGCAAACGAGCGACCAAGGAGCACCAACTCGAGGAGTTCCAACTTTCATCAGGAAACACTGGATCTCTCAATATAGGGCCAACAAAAGCTTGGTACCAGATTAAAAGAGTCAATGTTGAAGCAAAAGCAACTCAAAAAGTCCCATGGTTAAAAGTCCCACGGATAAAATCGCTGAGCCCACCAAAGAAACACCTTCTCAGGTGCTGGATGCGGGTTCTCCAACTTGAAAAAGGAATTTTTTTTCCAATGCGGCGAGCCATTGTCTGTTTCCTAGGGCGAAGCACAAAGTCGGAAAACCCGACATGTCCCGAAATAAAAAAAAATTGAATCCATTCTTGTTCTTTGTTGTTAATAACCAAGTCAAACAAAGCCAAGATTGGATAAAAAAAGCAGAAATCCTAGCCGGAAGGGGGTATCCGTTCTTGTTCTTTGTTGTTAACCAAGTCAAACAAAGCCAAGATTGGATTTTACATTGGAGCCAAAGTCCTCCCATGGGGGCACGCATAAAAATGCATCACGAAAATACCCCAAACAAATAAACAGCAGATTAAATAAAAAATCTAAATGGATAAATTGCCACAGTTAAAATAACGAGAAACTTACCAAGTCAAATCAAATACTAAAGCTGGATGATCCCAGCCTAATATGAACGTTATAAAACTAACCATAATACGGTATTAACGTGCGAACGTCCCGTAATACGATATTAACGTGCGAACGCCCCGTAATACGACGCTAACGCACGATCGCCACGAAAAATCTTGTAAAAAATGTATGGGCGTTGTTAAGCAGGGCAAAGAGACATGGCATAACTAAGACACGAAGAGCACTTATAAGTCACAGCCAGCATAATGTCATGAGCGAGGACCGACACCCGCTTATACAACTGGTCTTAAAGTTCAAAAAAAGAAAAATAACAAAAGAGAAGGAGATTACAGATCTCTAACCTTCCTTGGCCTACCCACTTTCCTTTTAGCTGGAGCAGAACAAGATGGAGGTCCATCAGTGTGTGCAGAAACCACTGACTCAACATCTCCTGGGGGAAAGCAGCAATCAAGCTGTCTCTGGACCTAAGAGCCTGGATTAACTTCGCCTTATCACTTTCCAGAATAGAGATGCGCTCAAGATTGTCCTTGTGAAGTCTTTAAAGGTCGCAGGCCAATGTATGCCAGTCGTTCATCCGCTTTGCAGAATGCCTTTTCAGCAAATCCATCTGTTTCTCAAATTGACGTACAACAGTCTCGAGGCGGGCCAACATTTGACCTTTCGCCGCAGTCATGTCGTAAGAGAAAGTCTGAGAATCAGATGGAGATATATCCACATTCGAAGGTACTCCCTGTAAACTCCACCCCCGAAACCGCTTAGCTAGCCTAGGGTTGCAAGGCCCAGGAGCATGGTGCGGCCTGTTAATAATAGCTTGAAGCTCTGCATAAGAGGGGCTGGAGGGAGAATTCACAGACGGTTGATAAAATTGACAGAATCTCGTCTTTTGGGATGTCCAAATCAAAGAAGGTTTCCCATCGACGCCGTTCTGGAGATGGAACCATCCTACAAACAGATCAGGAAATAACCATGAGGTCCAGAAGAAGAAGGAAGAACATAAATTGAAATTATCAAACTTGGATAAGAGATAGAAAAGAATACAGAGTTTTCTTCCTGGTGAGAAACCCTATTGGAAAGAAATGGGAGCAAATCGAATGAGAAATAAGAGAATAAAGGGGAGATTAAAAGGCACTCATCAAAGGCACTCCTCGCCACGTCAGCCTAATACTCGAGTACTGAAATAGGTGTCGCATCAGAAGGGCAGTTGGCATGTTCACTTCCCCATAATTTAGCTTTTTGCAATAATGACAAAAGCAACCCAAACATCTAGCCCAAAGGTAAAGATGCCAATCAGCTACAATAGAGCAATCTTAATCCCTGCATGAACAACCCCTCAACAAGTCAGCATAAGCCTGCCAACAATGTGCGATCAAATATGTCGAAGCCAATAATTCCTTACAAAAGAAATCACGGACTTCGAGGGGCAAGTGTTAATCCCTCAAAAAATCCATACGCACATTAAGCAAAAGAGGTGAAACGAACACCCTCAGGGTCGGTCGTGCATGAAGTTATCCAAGGCACTTAAACGACTCACAACGGACATAATGCAATCGCGCAAAGCGAGACCCCAAATATCAAACCTAAGGCAAGCTAAGTCGACCAGTACGTCTAAAGATGATTGCACGATATGCTATGAGAAGTGCGGCCTGATAAGAATAAAGGTCGTATATCCAGTAGACCAATCAAACACTGAAACAAAGCAAATCACCCATTCCACATAAGCGGGAGCAACCTTGTAGCACAGCCGAAAGACCGAACAGCGCCATACAAAGGCAGTAACAGGACGAGCGCCCTTGAACCAAGAAAGTCGGTCGCACAAGGAACAAAGGAGAGTTGATTCCAGTCCCGCGTTCCGCTCTTATAAAGGCTTTCAAGTTACCCAAAGCATGCATCCTTGTGGGGACGTCCGCTCCTAAAGACCCGCTCAACTACACAAGACGCTCGCTCCACAGAATCACTCGCGCAGGCTAAAGGAATGCAGCCACTGACAGCTGGCTACAGCTAGCCGATGACACGGTCGTAATTGATAAAGTAAGAGACACGTAGCTGGCATAAACGGACTTAAGGTCATTTCCCAAGGGGAGCTTACCTATAAATACACCATGGCTGCCAACATAAAGGGGATCCAGTCTTTGAAACCACGAAGTGCTGCTAAATTCTATCCTCAACTACTAATTCAACCATGGCGTCAAGCATAATTTGGCGATGAAGAGAAACGGAGGCATCCTTCTTCTCCTCAAATATCACCATTCTCTTGTATAATTCCAAGATCGAAATATATAAACGAGGGTATATTGAGTGAATGCAAAGATATATGAAGAGAGAATTGATGTACTTTGTAATTCCCATTATGAATACAAAAATCACCTTCATGTGGACGTAGGCCTAATTAACGGCTGAACCACTATAAATCTCGTCTCTATTTTACTTTTTCCTGCATTTTTCATTTTTATTTGCTGATTAAACACGGTTCCACTTATTTCCTACCAAATTAGTGAAGTACATTTTAGTACCTTGAGTGTTTAGACCGTTTTTGGTGTAAAAAATCATCCATATTGATTTTAAAGTCAAACTTCCTTTTTGAAAGAAAAGAATAATAGTAAGACCAGCCCACACATAAACACGGACGGTTTTTACCTTACTATAACCCAAAACATTTTGAAATCAATATCTTATTCTGATATTATAATAGTGTCTAAAAACAAATACATAGAATCTAGCAGAACGCTTGCATCTCACGCTCCATATATATAGCATACAAACAAAACCGCGGGCGCTTATTGGAGATTGGATTCCGACTATGACAAGGTATAGAACCACTTGCTGATAGTGTATCTCTAGAAAGGAATACACTGGGCTCAACAAGAACATTTTGCAACCCGGCCACACATGACCGACCACTCATTTCGCTTGAGTGTATCGAATGTATATCACCAACGGTTGGGCTCAAACCACCGTTTCCTGAAAGGGACAGCAACAAATAGAATAAAGATGGAAATGAATTTTCTCTAGATAGGTGATTATACACCCTAATGAGAGCGACCCACATAGCCATGTTGCCTGCCCGATTATTGTCATTTCCCGGTTGATGAGGCTTGAGGTTATTATCGACTTTTGGAACATCTGGCCACCATTCACTTTGAATGTCACATCGTTAGATCCTCCAGATATCACCAATTGAAGTCCACAAAAATACTAGTCGTTAAGCTAAGAGAAGGTGTCTTCTCCGCCACCAACAGAGATACGTTTGAGGAAATCAATGTACTCGATTCCTTTGGAAATACTCTATCAAACACTCGTCCATACAAGTTGTCCTGGGACTGGACAAACCGAAGGCACCATCCTACTGCATCCTTGAATTACCCTATGGATCAGTAGCGAGTAGTCCTTGCAATCCGTAGATTTCAATCACGACAGAATTAGTGTCGAATACCTCTAGGGATCAGCTAGAGAAATCCAACAACAGTTCTTTCATTCATGAAGATATACGGCCTTCAATTGCTCCATCTCGATCAGCTTCAGATATCTTCTTCGTTTACGTATTCATTGGTTCGGAATGGTTTTCGAATATAAATTCCATCCCGGTCTTTCCATACCAACAACGTTGGGTCAGATTTTGATAGTCGGTTATTTAACTATCAAAATAAACAATCAATAAAATAAGATAAATCCTTTGGTCTTTACACAGCGTCACTTGGCCATTAAAATAATAAATTAGTTTTAATATGTTGATATTCTCAAACCATTTATTTATATACTTAGAAAATACCTTAAATCATATTCAATTCTCGTTAACTTCCATTTGCTGTAACATTCCTTATTATTTAATAACTGGGAATCGATTTAACTTATTATTCGTCAAACAATCATTACGATATCTCCTTTGTTTCGTTATTTGAATACAATAATTGTCACTTACCTTTATAGAATAAACTCATTCCAAATTCCATCTTCTTACTTTTTGAAAATATCGTTATATTTTTACAAATCTCCTTTTGTTTCACTTACTATGGAAATATCACTTCATATTCTCAAGCCTCCTATATTTCCTTTTATTTTCAAATCCCATTATGTATATATATTTCCAAATTCTTCCAATAACATTACCCAATCATTTCGCATAATAAATCACTTTTAACACCTTCACCACTACAACTATCATCCTCCGACAATCCTGTAGTTGTTCAAGTTGGGGTATTTTAATTACCTCTCAGACCTTGATCAACAACATTCTTATCTTTAGATAGTTGTCAGGTGCAATACCCAAAACCGATATTTATTCCCAATATCAAACAAATACCGTTTTAATTCTATCATGATGAAACATCATCTTTTATTGAAAATCACGGATCTATATTTCGTCTTTATAACTCCACTCATTTAACTATTCTAATTCAACTCGGGTTTTCGTTTGATTTCCATTTCAAAAACCCATTTCTAATAACTCTTTACAATAATGTTCACTAAACTCAGGTTTGTAACTTTGTCAAAATCTTAGATTTCATAAACCCAATTAAATAGAATCTCAAATAAGAATTTGCTTTAAATCGCAACTTAAACGTAACTTATATTACCATTAATATGATTTTCTTTAAAATATAACTTTATTATAAATAAGCCCTCTCGTTTCATATACCCTAAATTAATACCTTCTTGAATCCCATGATTTACCACTTCGATTATTATTAAATAAATATCAACATTTATAAAAATGTTTTACCTAACTATTAAATAAATAAATAAATTTAATAAATCCATTTTAGTTACTACAGTTGACTTAGTCAACTCTAAGCATGATTAACTCGTTAATCAGATCTTAGTTCATCATTCCATTTGAATTAATTATAAATTAATTTAATTTAAATAATCCCATTATCTCATTTAATTGTTACTTAAAAACAAGTAATCCCAGTTATAAATCATTACATTAATTCTTGTCACTTGCTTATCCATCTTGGCTTTATTAATCATTTAATAATGTTGAGGCACGTGCTTCGTGCACGGTAGATTTTGGTACAAAAATAGTGATTTGTGGTTAAAACAATCAATGCAAATATGGTTGGTTTATTTTCTTTTTAAAAACCCAATTAAAATAATATATTAAGAAAAAAATCTATATTCGGTTATAAAAATTAATTTTCATAACTTCATTTCTATAAATTTACGTGATGGTAAATCAATTTTTATAAACCAGTTTGTATTTTGGCCATCTGCTATAAATTCCTCAGCCAGTATCACTTATTGGTTAACAACCAAACAAATGTGGAATTTGGGTTTAACAATCAATAACCAATTCAATAATCCAATCATATGGGTTTAACAGTTCATAAAATGATCATATGAAAATAAACAATAATCAATTCCACTGATAGTGGTCAATTAATAGTAATTCAAGCATCCAATTTAATTTAAATACGTTTAAATTATTATAAACGTAACCAATGAGGTAAATTGCCTCTATTGTTAACGATGTCGTTGCATTTAAATTAAACAACGTTTAATTTACATTATCGATATAGCAATATTCAACAATATCCAAACAATCATCAAATCAACCAATAATTAGCAACCATAGCATTTAAATAATAAACCCAACTTATATAAATATAAGTGGGAGAACTAAGTGAGTTTAACTCACCTTTGTTTCCGTTTGTCGCTAAGTGATTTGTTTTAATTAAATTAAACCAGAGTTTAATTTAATTAAAATCACCAATAGTCTCTAGTTCTGTCCGAGTCAATTCCCAAAATGTCATGCTTATCAATACAATTCCCTGGCAATTTGTCTGGTCTGATTCTGTCCACATATGCAAAGGTTATACTATTTAGAACTTATAAGATTAAATTAAAATAATTATTCTGCCTTAAGTAAATATTATAAAGTTAATTACTTTTTTTTAAACCCTCGGCCGATTTTCTCTGCTTCCTTTTTCCTCCGTTCACACATACCCAGCTTTGTAAATTCCGATTGCTAATTGTAGCCCAAACCTTAACCTAGCTTTTTTATAAAAAAAATAATGATCACCATTTAATAATTAATAACGTAAGCAAGTAATTACTTAAATATAATTCTATTTTTATATTTACTTTGGTTAGGCATGAATTGGTCGGCCAAATCCTTCGTCTACTTCTTTTCCAGTTCGTTCATATTTACGCGACTCTACTTCCTGCAACGTCCCAAAGAACGATTTCATTAACTAAACTATCCCTTAACTTAATTATAATTAAAGTAATTAATTACGTTACCATTATGGTTACCCAAGCCAAACTGTTTTTCATCCGTCCCCGTGTTCTCCTTTCGGTACCGCTACTTCACCTTTGCTCATGCGTCCTCCAGTTGTTTAACAGGCTGACCTCTCCATATATGTAATGTATTTTCTTTGTTTAAGCCACCAAAAGCCCAAGGCACAACACCCCTAAATTCTTCTCTCCTATCAAATCCTTTTCCACGTTAAATTCCAACTTGAAGCCACCTTTTCTTCCCATATTTTCCAATGCAAACTACAGCTCCGACTTGATCCATTTCTAGTTTCGCACTCAATTCAAAATACCTTCCCACCCATTTCTTCTTTTGTATAATACAAATCCCACTCCATTCTTTGAAACCCACCAACGTGTGCCTCCTTTTCGCATGGACAGTTCCTCCCTATTTTTTTCACGTTCCCTCCATGCTGCATTTCGATTGAGCCCATTCCATTTTTTTCTTTTTCTTATTTTTTTTATATCAGGGCCTAAAGCCCAATGCATCACCAGCTCCCCCATACTCGAACAGCCCAATACCATCCTTCACTTCTTCTTCTACCCCATCTTAAAAGCCACGATGTCTGAAGCTTTTCCAAACCACGGCTGTGGTTCCCTCCTCGCCAAATTCTCATGACTCGCCACGGTTTTTAAAACCGTTAACACCGTCGAACGCCTCATCCCAAGTTCTACACACCCGCCTCCACCGTGTTGCACTCAAACGCGTCATTCCCATCGCGGTTTACCGCGTCCCCACTCTGCTACAGGGTAGACAACGACCCATATCTTCGCCAAACTCCTCATAAATTAGACCGCGATCTCGTTTTCCCTTCCTCAATTCCAAAACAACCTTCGTTTATCACATGGAGGCTTCACTAAGATCATATGCGAATCCTAGGCGCATAGGAGCTAAAACGCACGAGCGACGCTGGATTCGAACCCCACAAGATTCACCCAGAAGTGAAGAGCAACTTCATACAAACTTATCCTCATGTATTTTATTATTTATTCATTATTAATCTGGTGGGTTGGAAATTTTAAAGTGATCAAAAACTTTTCTTTTTTGCTTCTTATTTGATTTATGAGAACGAAAATGAAATACTGGGTCCGTATTTATACTCAGAAGGTCCTTGGCCATCAAGGAATTCATGCCTTGGTTGTCACGGTTCGATGCTTTGGAGCGAAAGTAATAGGGTTATAGGATGATGTAGAATAGCTGTGGTTGATGGAGATGGCCATGTGCCTTTTCTTCTTTTGGTTTCGCATGGGTTCAGAGTCTTCAGGCAGCTACAAAAGAAAGAAACTAGGGTGTACAGTTTTGAGGATAGGCATGTGCAGAAATATGTTTTGCAGATAGATAAGAGCTATTTCCTTTTTCATACAGTTGATTCACAACTTCATTAAGTAGATTGCTATGTCCGTTTACTACTGCAAATTTTACTACTGTCACACATTGTGTAGTTGCTACTCCTTGTTGTTGCTGAAGTGCATTCTGATGTCTTCGTTTCATGCGATTAAATGACTTCAGAAAATAGTGTATTTTAATATCTGTTTGTTTACTGAATAACGTTTTTGATAGAATAGGCTTTATTATATCCTTGGTAATATGTAATTATAGTATAATTACATGTTAATATGTAATTGCTCATATTTTATACTTATATAGGCATATTTTATTCTGTTAATACAGTAATAGTCAGTAGCGTACAGTTGCTTTCATATGCATATTCATAGTGTATATAATGTATAGTTAAACATAATATGATCCAATAGGATGTCTTCACTAATTTACACATTAACCTGAAAAGCTAAAATGGGAAGATCCGTACATACTATGTTTTATCCACTAGAGTGTTAGGGTAGACGGGTCATTTGGTAGCTTCCTTAGAAATGAAGAGATAAGTGTGTTATTTCACTGTACACCTCTTTTACTTTTTAACCGAAGGCAAGTGTAAACTCTGCTAGCATCACCAGCAGATTGGTGGAGACAAATTAATGCATGTAGCACGAGTAGGAGAGGTTCGCAGTGTTTCTAATAGCTGAGTAACAGAATATTTGCATGCGCAGTGATGGGATTACTTTTTTTTAAAAGAAAGGTTAGCTTGTGCTTTCTTGTCCAATTGCTTAACCGCTAAGACACAATACGTTTCTATTTCTGAAGTTGGGCACATGGTGCGTACAAAAGGAACCGACACGATGAAAATAATTGATGCAGCGAAAGATCAGAGATATTTATAGAGAAAAGTTGGTACGATATTTTGGTGAGTTGACTGAACGATATATTTTTAATGTACAACGCTCGATGTTTTAAAATTCGCATTGTCAAATATGAGCTTCAAATATAACCAAAATGGAATTATAACTCAATATTGACATTTTCGAGTTAAACGATATTCAAATTATATCAAAAATTCATATTTAAATAATTAAAAAATGATATAATTTATAAACGATTTCCATAGCGACTGTTTTAAAGTTTGATTTGGACATAACTAACAACATATAAGCCGAAATCCCAATTTTTTTCTTTCATTAGAAAATTATAAACAAATGGGTTCAAACGTTTCTTGTTACCGAATTCCGACTTAAAACGGATTCTGTATATTCAGTTGATGTTCAAAACCCAATATTACGAACTACCGTGCCATTTCGAGCTTGTTTTAATTATATATAAACTGTACGTTCAATCGTTGTTTTATTAACGAATTAAATATTAAATTCATTAATATTCTAAATACAATATTTAAACCCAATTTAAATATTTGAATTCAAATGGTCGAAAAATCCGAGTCGTTACAAAATTATTCGAGCGATCACGCATGTCAAAGCTGAAAAAATCAAAGGGGGAAACTCACGCAAATCACAGACCAAATCAAGCAATTGGAAATCAGAGATGGTTAAGGGCTTAAACCCTATATATTAACCAATTCATCACAGGCAGAAAACTATCTAAAAAT
The DNA here is from genome assembly GCA_030737875.1 of Allium sativum. Lineage (NCBI taxonomy): Eukaryota > Viridiplantae > Streptophyta > Magnoliopsida > Asparagales > Amaryllidaceae > Allium > Allium sativum. The sequence goes on from CM060924.1 coordinate 515,305,745, forward strand.
CAAGCAACAAATTTGGGTGTAAAGAAAAATAAAATCAGATTTACTCAAAAAGTTTTCCGATTGCAACCCCCTAAGTCTCTCGACAAAGATCATCACGCAATCGATCAACCATGTGCATATGCTAAGATCAGCCACCTATGTGGTGCTCGCGGACCAGGCTAACAACTCCGGTCGGTTTCCCTTCTGAACAAATTCAAAAAAAAGGAGAATGGTTAAAATTTTGATCGCTGAGTGAATATTTCATGAATATTTTAATATTGGAAATTCAATTATTATTTTTTCTTCACTCGTATGCACATATATAAGGGGAGTTCTGTTGTAGGGGGAGCATACATATAGGGGGAGTTCTACACTTCACTATCAAACACATTTATTGTATTCAAAATCTTAATATATGTTTGTCGTCATCAAAAGAGGGAGATTGTTATATATAACAATATGATTTTTGTTTGATGATAACAAACATATATATTATAATATAAATGTGTTTGTATCTTTACTATTCTATTTCATCACATACAGAAATGAATATTTACTTTTGAATAGAATATTATTGCATAAGAATTTAAATATTCGAACAGTGTTTTATTCAAATATAATATTTTTTTTCAATATTCGAATATTATAAACTTCTAACTCCATATTGTACATCTCAGTGATATAATTCGTTCAATTTCTTATACATAGCTCCTCACTGCATTTCAATTAGTTTACTCATATACATTTATACACTCACTGACTCACACATTATCTTCAGTCTGCTCCAGATTCAGTCCTGTCACCTTCATACCTGTCACAGAAACATACACTGTAAACTAAAAAAAAAATTGATTTACATTCTAGCAGATGTAAATTTATTTTAAATTTTATTTGCCTCATAATTTTAGTGTGCTTGTCATCATTTTTCTTGACTTGGTCTGATATGTGTGTGTGTGTGTATATATATATATATATTTGTGTCCAGACCGCTTGTGATATTCACAGTGACTCAAAGTAAATACCACAAGGTAGATAATATATCTTGTGCCTGTAGATCAGCCACAACATAGCTATTATGGTCTGCTGATCAAGACCAGTCTCAACTCATAATTGTGGTCTGCTGATCTTGACTAGCCACGACACATCGTATAGTGTCTGCTAATGTAAATAGAAAATATAATTGCACATGCACGATACATGTATACACATACATGTGTATGCATATACACATATATAATGTGCAGGGGCAATATGGTCAAATATCAGTAAGTGCATAGTTCAGGCTAAACAGGTTGAGAGAAATCGCAAATGGAAAAAGCAACAAGCAAACTCAACATAGTACAAGCACAAGGCACCATACAATTGAATATGGACAAATCGAGACACATACAAATACACACATGTATATATATATGTATATATATATATATGTGTATATATATATATATATATATATATATATATATATATATATATATATGGGAAAGTCTATAGGAACACAAAATTACACACACAACTAGATTTCCCCATGATTTGCACCTCTCATGTAAAGACAAAAAATCCAACGGTCAGGATTCTGTGTTTAAAGTTGTGTGTTTTATTTTGTGTCCCAATAGCCGCTCCCTATATATATATATATATATATATATATATATATATATATATATATATATATAGACACACACACACACACACACACACACACACACATATATATATATATATATATATATATATGAAACTCAACATGACTGCATGTATATGGGTGACATAAAACAGAGCAAAATGAAGTGCACAAATATATGTTTAAGCATCAACACACATGGGTAGCAGTAGCTACAAACTGTTCAAGGCAGCAGGCACATTCCAAGACTCGACCAACCATGTACATGGCAAAGTGCACAAGCACATGAATCAGGTCAGAGACATAAACAACTCCAGGTTCAAGTATAAAGCATCTTCAAGGAGATCCAACAAATGAAGTGCTAAGCTCATATGAAATGGCAATTATACAAGTCCATAGGATACTAATAAAGATGCAAAAATTGCAATTCAACTTTCAAGCAGATTGAAAATAGCAAATATAATGGAACAACAAGTGATCACAAACCAGCATGCACATGTGTACACAGAGGTGCATATATATATATATATATATATATATATATATATGCAAATAAACAACACTTGAGTAAAACAGCTAGGTTCAAACTCAAGCATCAAGGCTCAATGACAGTTTTCAAGTGAATTGATGCAACTGAACAAGAACCAATGGCTCAACAAATATGAAGCAATACAAGTGTAGAGGACAAGTTCGGTATGGCAGCAGTATCAAGCAGCAAACAAGTGGCCAGAGCTTTCAACATGAACAGGGGAGGTTCATATGCGTGAATATATATATATATATATATATATATATATATATACACACACACACGGCAGTGAAGCAGTACAAGTTCAGGCACAAATGATCATAAACAAGTCACATACATATCACCATAGAGAAGCAACTCAACAAACATGTTCCAGCATGCACAAATACAGTTAGTCGTTAAGTCTGCTAAACAAAGAAGTAAATATACTCATGCACACAGTTCAGTGTTAGTAAATATGGTTGCATTGCCTATCAGCTCAAGCACAAGAATGGACAATGATCATGACACAAAGGTACAAGGGAAACAATGCACCTGTAGCTACAATGTGCATAACAATAATTCAATGCAGTAGCAGTCACAAGCCCAGGAACAAGTGCAACAGCATAGTACATAAACACAGAAACATCAACATGCAAGGATCAGGTGTTAGGAACTAGAAACAAGCAAGACATACATATACATACATATATATATATATATATATATATATATATATACACATAATTTTTTTTGGCAGAGCCATCCGGTTTTTAAGGTGACCGCAATCACCTTTTTATTATAACTAATAATAAAAAATACAATATGGTACAGGTTATTATAGTTAACAATCAGCTATATCGGTTTTTAAGGTGGACCGTCCACCGCTTATGGAATTTTTAGTGTTCCATCCACTCTACCTAACTGGCTTATATTAATGGAGATAGTCTAATTTAACTAGTCTACAATATTATTACATCTTTTCTCCACATTGGGAGGAAAATGCTTGACAAAATAAAATAATATAGCCGTAAAAACAACTGCATCATATATAGTGGCAACGCCATGAACAGGGCTAACATATCCAAGTGTCAGAAGACACTTACCATCACACCCATACTGAAGCACAAAATTTCTTCCAGCAGCAGAAAGGACTACTGCAATCTATCACATCATGTACCATTGCATAACATCATAAACAAGCATGCTTATGTTTGATGTCAGCAAATCAGGGAGATTCTCCTCCGTCCATAAACTACAGTCAGAGCATAAGCTTCCCCTGTGTAGCAATTTACAGATAGAGCATAAAATTTCAACAAGCTAACACCGAACACGATACTATAAAAGAACCAGTACCATGGCTGTAAACAAGGCACTGCCAAGCCTCCATACACCCAGATAAAATGAACTAACTCACCAAAACAACAAACCACCCATACTTAACTGCAATCTACTGGCTGTACATACAAGACGACTTTCAAACAGTAAATACAATACAAATATCCCAAAAAAACTTCCCGAAACACGAGTTTCCAGATAACAAATAATTAATCAACAAGTTAAATACTACACTAATTTCCTTTTCATACTTGATAATTGTAAAAAGCTAACTAGTTCATGAAGGTAAGTCGCGAAAATACCCAAGTTGCAAGACCAGACTGAGAACTCCACATATGTACAAACCAACTTCCTCTGTTGCAAGTCGAAATTGAGTCAAAACTGTTGAATCCTACCATCGAATCATACTCAGGAGCACCAACAATACCCATAAGTAGTCGACACAAGAACTGAGATGGGAACAACAGTGTGATTTCCAGTAATGATAAAGTACACCGGACAACGAAAAGGAGGTGTAGACTGGTGCAAGAAGGAGGTTTATTGAAGAAGGAGCTCAGGAAGGAAGAAAAGGGGATATATAGGAAAAGAACGGGCCAGGTTTGAAAATTAAAAACGAGCTTGGTTTTTCTTCACGTAGACGAAAGCAGGGGCAAGACTGAGAGGATATTGTATCGAAGGTAGAATGGGAAATCAAAATAAAATGGTGGAATAAACGAAGGAAAAAGAGGAAAAATCCACCTAACGCCATTAACAAAGGAAAACCAAAGCTGACCTGTCCATTATATACACACATAATTGTGTGTGTGTGTATACATATATATGTGTGTGTGTACTTCTATATATGTATATGTATGTGTGTGTGTGTGTATATATATATATTATTGGGTATACTGTCATGAAGCAAGTCATGGAAAATGAAGGAATTTAAGTGCTAATGCAAGCAAGTTCTATTCGAATCGTCTCAAAATAAAAGCAAATTCATTCTCAAAATTGATTGGTTTCAAAGATATGAAGAAATCAATTGCATTCGTGGCAATAATAAATTGGCAAATTATTTTTGCAAATTTATTCCTCCAGATAGACAATTCGCAAATACATAGCAAGAAATTCAATTTCAACACTAGATGATCTCACAAAAAAATATCTGGATATATTATTTATGGCAAGAATTTTTTTCTCAATTTCAGGACATTCCAGGAATTCACGCAAGCACTATTTTAGCTAAGAAAATCATACGAAGTTTCCAGAAGTCATTCGAGCAATCACCCATGTCAAAGCCGAGAAAATCAAATGCGGAAACTCATGCATATCACAGACCAAATTAGGCAAATGGAAATCTGAGATTATTAAGGGTTTAAACCCTATATATTAATTAATTAATCACAGGCAAAAAACTAAAGAAAAACCAAGCAACAAATTCGAGTGTAAAGGAAATTAAAATAATATTTACTCACAAAGTTTTTTGATTGCAACCCCCCAAGTCTCTCGACAAAGATCATCATGCAATCGATTAACCAAGTGCAATAAAGAATCTGAAGCAATCAGAGATTCGAAGTCGCGATTTAGAGAAATATAGAAAATCCTAATCTTACTATTCGGTGCCTATTGAAGTGAAGAGGGACTACTTTTTAAAGTGACGAGGGGACCAACCAATTTTAATATTAAGGGGATTTTACTTTTGTTTTTATTTATGTGTTTTTATTATTTAAAAACATTGCATAGGTTCTCTAGTTTACTTTGAACTAGGGTTTATGAGTTACAAGTTTGTAAGTCGGGGCAACTTTTTGGATTTAGGATTAAGAGAAGGATTAATGTTATATGGAATGACATTTATCCGTCTGATGCCAAGGTTGAGTTAGTAGATCTAGACGAGCCTTTCACTGAACGGGATATTTGGAAGGCTATTTGTGGTATGCCTAGTGACAAAGCTCCTGGGCCTGATGGCTTTTCTATTCTTTTTTATAAGCAGTTTTGGGAGGTCTTGAAATTTGATATTATTAACTTATTTAATGATTTTTATAGTGACGATTTGCGTTTAGGTAGTTTTAACTTTGCTAATGTTATCCTTATTCATAAGAGAGAGGGTGCTAATTGTTTGAAGGATCTTATGCCTATTTCCTTAATCAATTGTTCCGTCAAGATTATTACCAAAGTCCTAGCGTATAGGCTTAGTATCAAGATGAACGATCTTATTGATTGTTCCTAAACTGCCTTTATTAAAGGCAGAAACATAGTGGACGGAATGGCCGTTGTGTAGGAGTATATTAATGTCTGTTGTAAAAATAATTTTTCTTGTGTTATTTTAAAGAATGATTTTGAGAAGGCATTCGATTCAGTTGATTTGGATTTTATTTGCGAGTTATGTCTTGCTAGGTGTTTTAGTGTTAGATGGATCAATTGGATCATGCTTTTGCTTAGGTCTGGTTGCTCTAATATTGTTGTTAATGGGGTTATGGGCAAGAAGATTCAATCTAAAAGAGGTCATAGACAAGATGATCCCCTGTCACCTCTTCTGTTTAATTTAGCAGTTGATGTTTTCTCTAAAATTATTAAGAGAGCTGTGAGATTAGGTGTTTTAGGTTGTATTGGTAATTAGGAATTTAATAATGAATTATCTATTCTTCAATTTGCAGATGATACATTATTATTTTCCTTTCACTTGCCCAAGCATATTATTGCTCTGAAGTTATTCTTTATTGTTTTGAGATGTTATCTGATTTCAGAATCAGTTTTGATAAGAGTGCTATTATGGTTCTTAATGACTTTGGCAATGTCGAGTCTCTGGTTGCTGGCACTTGAATTGTTTTGTCATGAAATTTCCTTTTGATTATTTGGGTTTTAAGATTAGTCCTTCGAAAATTAAGAATGACGATTGGTCAGTTATTATTGATAAGATCAATAATAGATTATCGAGTTGGAATAATAGATATCTGTCTAGAGCATGTAGATATTTCTTGTTAATTTGGTGTTGTCTGCTATTCCTACTCATTCGATGCCCATTCATCGATTTCCTCAATGGGTAATTGAGAAAATTGACAGAATTAGGCGTAATTATCTTTGGAGTGGAGTTTCAATTTGTTGAGGTATAAATGTTTAGTTAACTGGGAGGTGTGCTGTAAACCCAAGAAGGATAGGGGTCTGGGGATCATTAATTTATATAATTTTAACTCTTCCTTATTAGCTAAATGGTTATGGAGATTTAGGTGCCCAGTTGTGTCGGCTACTTGGAAGATTATTTTTTCCAAATTTTATTATTCTAAGGGCGAGTTTATTGTTGGTTCTAGTTTTAGTTGGATTAATAGATTATCTTATTTTTGGAAGTCTATTTTGAATTGTTTTGATTTTTTTAATTAAGCTTGTAAGTTGACTGTTCATTCGGGGAATCTTACTTTCTTTTGGCATGATGCCTGGATTTCTCGTATTCCCCTTAAAATTGAATTTAAAGAGCTTTTTGAAAATTGTTGTTTTAAGAATGCTTTGATTATAGATGTTTATAGAGGGAATTTAGATCCCCCGTAGGAGTTTACCTTTGATAATATTTTAGAAGGGGTAGTGTTAAGGCAATTAGCCTTACTAAAAGCTAAGTTAGCTTTGTATCATTTGGATGACAATGGGGATTGTATTAGTTAGGGTCTTGATAAGAGTCTAGTGTACTCTGTTAATTCTATGTATAGTTTTCTTAATTTTTCTGGTGTTTCATTGTTCCTTTTTAAGTTTCTTTAGAAGTCTAATTCTCCTCCTAAAGTTAAGTTTCTTATGTGGTTGATTATTCATAAGAAGCTTAATACGGTTGAGCTTGTAAAGAAGAAAAATATTATTTTTGATGTTAAGTGTTGTTTTTGTAGTCTTTTGGATGAAGATGTTGATCGTTTATTTTTCTCTTGCGATATTACCAATTATATTTTTAAATATGGTTTTAAGGATTTTGTTTTTGGTTGTTTAAATTCTTTTAGTAACTGTGTTGATTATTGGGATTGTTGTATATTTGTTTATAATTTCAGGCGAAGATATGTGTTGGATTCTTTAGTCACTATCATTAGTTGGTTCATATGGTTGGAGAGGAATCAGAGATTATTTCATTCAATTTCTGTTTCTGCTGACAATTTAATCATCAGCATTGTTACCTACTGTCTGGATTGGATGTCTAACTCTCACTATAAGTTTTTTGGTGAATCGCATTTTCAATTTTTTTTGATTAAGGTTAGATTTAATTTGAGTTTATTTATTAGAATCAATAGATATTTTAGATGTAATAGATTTCGCATTTGTTTTTAATTTCTGGTTTTTTGGTGTTGCTTGATTCTCTTTTTCTTTTTTATTCTTCTTCACATATATGTATGAATATATATATATATATATATATATATATGTTCAGATATAAATACACACACATATACTCATATATATAGGTGATGGTTACATATGGTTTGGCTAGTTTCTTTCAGGTTTCACGTAGTTGATTATAGCTGAGGAGCTTAGTGGGAAGCTGTCTGGATTGGTGGATGATTTTTGCTTTGGAGCTATTTTTGTGTGCAGTTTTGGAGAGTTTTTATGATGTTCTGTTTTCTTTTTTTTGTTGTATTTAGTTTGGTGTGACTAGATTTTGTATTGGAGTAGATATACTTTACTATCGGGTGGTGGCTTTGTCGGAATTCAATATTGAAGTATGATGGGCAATGGTTTATCCGGAGCTCATCTATATACTTTCCTTTACATTCATATAGTCATGTTTTGTGTTGCTTTTGGCTTCCTTTTTGTTCTGTAGTTGGATTTTGCAGCCTTTTTTATTTTCATTATATATGTGTGCTCTCTTCTTTTTAGAAGATCACACATTTTTGCTTTCAAAAAATGATCTTGGGGATAACGATCAGTGTAGGGTTTTGAGTGTAGGATTAGAACAATTGGGAGCGAGTGTCGCGAGTTTACGGGGAATTTGTAAGCATAGAGATTATTTTAATTCTAGTAGAAACCTTGGAGAATGCAGCAGTAGGCAAATTTTGCGAAAGCTGGGTAAAATCTATGTTATTTACTTTCTGCATCTATTTTCTCTGTTGCAATCTGTGATTGATAATTCTAATATCTTGTAAAACTTCAATAAACCCTATTCACCCCCTCTAGGGTTAACCTAGATACTACAATCCAGTTTTATAAATTTTGTTCTACGATGCAAGAAAAATAGATGGGATGTCGTAGGAAATTTAGGCGGGAATAGGGAAAAATTAGCTACAAAGTTACTCACATGATATATTTCCACTCCCTCGCGTAGCCTCCTCGTATCTACTTCCCTTAACGAAGTTTCACTTAAACAGAACTTCGCCTCAAAATCAATCCACAACCATAAATCAAAATCGATTATCTTCCTTCCCTCAATGAAGTTTTTCCTCAACAAACTAGAGCCGTCGTTTCCAAAACATTGATATGCTAATATTCACTTATAGCCGAGATCTGGAATTCATGATGCTACTTCCATCGACAAATAAATGCATGCGCCATTTCTCTGAGCAGATGTAGGTTGCTAACGATTCACATGTTAGACTAAAAGCTCGTCGCATAGTTGATATACGTGTTGTATATCACCTGGTTGTATTGTACTTAATATTTTGATATAAATAAATTGTTACGAAGCACTATAAAAACCGTTCGGCCTTGCCCAAAAAAAAAGCTCATCACTGCTACTTGAATTGAAGCAAAGATATGGTCTTGTGGATGCCGAGGTGAGATTATAGTTGTCTAGTGGAATAATATCGGTTACATTGTGTAGTCCAAGAACTGGTTAGTGGTATTGTTTGAATTTGATTTAAATGCTACACTTGCATTTGATTTGTGATGTTCCTTGAATTCGGATCTGACTGAGTACGATATTCGTTACTAAAAATATGTACAAATTGACGCTTTGATTGTTTCGCTACTAATTGAGATGAACCACTGTTAAATGTTCAATAGTTTGGTTTTGGATTTACATACCTATTACTTTTCAAATTTTTTGGGGTTAAAAAAAGAATATGGAATCAAAATGCTGGTGCATACAAAAATGAAACTAAAAAGAGGAAAAAAAGGTTTTAGAAATGAAAACAGATACCCAAATTAATTACGAACTACCTAATTTTGAACCCATGAAGAGCATTTAGGAAAAATATTAACTTTCTATATAAATTTGTTTAATCCCTAGACAAACTGCAAGTAAAAACGTAAGCCAAATAAGGTAATATCTATCATTGTAATGTTTGCAATAAGAAACAAAGGGATAATTTGCCTTCATTTTAACTAATTAGCATATAATATCACATTTTTCTTCTCTTTTAAGTTAGTAAATTAACCTAAGGAGAAGGTTATTTCATGGTTTAGCTAAATTATGTTCTTTTACTACTCATTTTTCAAACTCCGAACATGATTCAGAATATATTCATTTCGTGGTATTATGTTAATTTCGAATAATGATATTTTTATGATTGTTTAGTTTCAATAGCTTCTCATACCATATGTGTTATTGAATGATAGTAGCAAAAAGCTTAATATAAAATTAACATTGTTGAGTTACAGTTCTTTGTATAATTGCAAATATTTTTTGATATTAAACTAAGCATAGCCGATTAGGGCTTACTTTCAAAACATTTTATTGATGAAAGCCAATGGCACTTTAACATATTTGTAACAACCCGCAAAATCAGGACCAATTTAAAATTTTATTTTAGAAAATTTTAATGAATTTTGACAATATAAAATAATTTTTTAAATAATAATGATCACAAATTTGATTTAAATCGAAGTTAGAATGAATGATTTAATTTTAATTAACAAAAGAGTTAGAAATAACGCGGTAGTTTGAAAAGTCAAACTTGAACTTTGACTGACCGTACAGGATGCAAAATTTAACGAATTTTAGTGAAACCAAAAATATTAGAATCGATTTAAAAATATCTTTCTAACGAATCTGAAAAATCGAAATTTCATAACGGAAATCAAAAGTTATGGCCAATTCAATTTTAGAAAGGTCGCTGTAGAATATATAGGGCCCGAAAGGCTACTTTTCACATATATAGGAATTTGAACTCGAAACCACTTCCATTGAGTTCGGAATGACGTTTCTGCATTGAAAAACAGTAAACACTTATATATTTTGAGTTTCGGGATTTATTTGTTTAAAAATGTATTTTTAATATTAAATATATTGGCCTTAAAAATAGTCATTTTTCAAACGACTTCTGTTTTCGACGAAACCACTTTTGTTGGAACCGGAATGTCAAATTATTGCTAGGTTTCAATTTTCAGAATTTTTCGAATTAATATGTGAGCGTAGCGAAATAAAATGTGTTTTGACTATTTATAGTTAAATTTGAACGCCTTAAAAATAGCCATTTTTCAAACAGTCTCAGAATTCGACGAAAATAATTTTGTTGGATTCGTATCGTCATAAGAAAGCTAAAATTATTTTTTTTTAGAATTTTCTGAGGTCATATGTAGCCCCGGTGAATTTAATTGTAAGACTGAATTAATTAAATAAATGATTCATATATTAAATTAAATAAAAGTGGGCTGAGACGACCGATTGGGCCGACGACACCTAGCCTATTGGATCCGGAACGGGGGCTATTGGGTAGGGTAGACTTCAGTTGGACTGAAAATGGTTTAGTTTGAAAGATATGGATTTATTTGCAATAATTACATTAAAATAATATAAAAAGAATGGAAAAACCTAAATTACAAAACACTATTCATCATCTCTTTCTCCAGCCGCCGTCCCCATTCTCCAATGGCCGAAACTTCTCCACCCAATATCTCCCTCTCCTCTTCGTATTAAAATCCAACTCCAATCCCAAATCAAAGAGCTTCTCCTCCTCTCCAATTCCATACGGTTGGATCGTACCTGGAGCCACCATCACCCCGTAAGCCGAACCCAAACCGCCGCCGTATAAACCCATCGGCCTCCCCTTTTGCTCAGCCGAGTTGCACCATTCCGGGTCCCACGCGTGCTCCTTTCCGTCCTCTTCGCAGCAGCATATCCCGATCGAACTCAGGTTGCTTGAATTGGAAACTAGATGCAACCCTAGTTTTGAACGTATGGAAAAAGCTTCGGCCTGTAACTGGAACGAAGAAGACAGAGATGGCGGCCTTGTTTTTGTTAACCAATGTAATTAGTTTAATTACATAATTTAATTATTAATTAATATAATCGAATCTTTGAATAACCGTATCTCTCTCAAACAGCGCCAGAATTTCGCGAAATCAGTCGCGTTGGATTCGTTTCAGAAAACTCTACCTCATGGAGCAGACTAGAACAGATTTTGAACCTGTTAGAATTTTAGGTCCGCTTCAAATCTTGGTGAGAATTCTATTATTATTTTTATATAATTAAAATTTATAATCATGATTGTTGCCGTTGCTGAATTCTATGTGTTGTTATTCATGATTTGTTTTGTGTTGATGAATCTTGTTGAACTGATCTGTTGATGGAATAAATTATTTTGGTTCGAACAAAAAAAATTTACTTATTTTGTTAAATGAAACAAATTAACATATTTATCGTATTTTGTTAAATGAAAAGAGATTAACATTTTTTTTTTGTAAGTTTGATTATTAAGGACAGAATTCACAAATTGTTAATATTAAAAGGATAATAACCAAATTTCACATTTTGTTAACATCTTGTGTAAAGGAAATTTAAAGGATATTTCTGTCACTTCGAAATAAAGGAAACAAAATGGACATTTTTGTATATTGAGAAGGTATTAGAAAAATGATCATATGAAATAGAACCGTATGAAATATGAAATAGAACCGTATTAGAATGGATATTTCTTTCTCTGTAACTTATACATATGAAATAGAACCGTATGATAGAAATTACATTTTTATATGTAATTAAAATGTGAATCTACACTGTAGGCTTAGAACAAAATGAATATTTTGATTACATAAAAGGATTAGAATGAAATCATTATTTTGATTTCATAAAAAGAATGAGATGAAAAGAAGACAAATTTTGTTATTTAATAAGGATTGCACAAGGTTAACAATTTTTGTGTTATCTTGTTGAACTAGTTTTTCAGCAAAATTTTGAATAAACATTTTTATGTTGTTTGTTGAACTAGATTTTCAGCAAAATAGAATACACATTTTTATGCAGTACTGTCTACATAAAAAAAAAAAAAAAAAAGAACAGATTTTAAAGATGTATTTTTATTTGTCAAATTAGGGACAAATAAAAAGAATTGATTCCAAAGTTGCATTTTTATGTAATTTGTTTCCGAATAAAAAAAAAAAAAAAACTACATTTTTAATGTAGTTATATTTTCATTTAAAGGATTGGATTTCCAACATTACATTTTTGTGTAATAATGTTTACATATAAAAGATTTGATTTTCAATAACACTTCTTTATAAAATGTTATCTTTGTAATAAAAGAACATTTTTATTTTATAAATTTAACATTAGTATAAAAGATTGTTTTGTTAGCAAATATGATATTAGAATAAAAATATGTCATTTTTAGTCAAAAAATAAAAATGTCATTTTGGTTACATTTTGGAATGTCATATTTCACCGTCATTTTAGAATCATTAAAATGATAGATTTGCTGTGTTGAATATTTTATCGTCATTTTGAATGCGGTAAAAATAGAATTGTTAATGTTGAATATTTTATCGTCATTTTGAATGCGGTAAAAATAGAATTGTTAATGTTGAATATTTTATCGTCATTTTGAATGCGGTGAAAATAGAATGGTTAATGTTGTCATTTTTATTGACATTTTTGGTGCGATAAAAATAGACAATGTTAGTGATTCATTTTATCGACATTTTTGGTGCGATAAAAATAGACAATGTTAGTGGTTCATTTTTATCGGCATTTTTGATGCGATAAAAATAACAATGTTAATGTTACATTTTTATCATCATTTTAGATGCGATAAAAAGAATATATTTTTGTGTTACATTTTATTGTCTTTCTAGAGACAATAAAAAGCGTAAAATTAAAGAATTACAATTTTATGTAAAATTGCTTTCATTGAAAAGAATAAATATAGAAGACGAGATTTTTGTTGTTAATAATAAACAATGAAAAAGGGAACATTTACATTTTGATGTAAATAAACAATAAAAAGAAAAATTACATTCAAAATGTAAGTTAGAATAAAAAGGACATTTTGTTTTTAAAAATGTAAATTACAATAAAAGTATAGAAATAAAGATCACATTTTTATTGACCGTTTATAGGCAATAAAAGGAATATAAATAAAAGAGACAGTTTTATCGTCGTGTTATATATTGTGTAATACACTTCCATAGACGAGTTACCCGACTTGTGTATGTGATTGGGACGATAATTTTCACACATCGCCCAAGTGCACAAATTAGTTTATCATTTGCTTGATTGGTTGAAAACCCCACACGGGTGTTGGGATGAAAATTTACATACACTAATCCCAATATTTAGTTGTATGTTGATCGTTAGATCGACAGGCTGTGATGAGCATTATTATTTAATTTTAACGCTTACACAGTGGAAATTACACTTTGGATGTAATGGATGACTTGATGATTATACTGTTATTGTCATATATATGATGTGTGTGAAATCCATATAATCCAAATTATATGGTAAATGTTTGAGTCGCATTTCGATTCAAGTGTTCTTTTAAATAAGACTATTTTTACATTAGAAATCCTTTTTATATAAAGTATATATATTTTAAAAAAATATAGATTTTTAATTAAGTATATGTTAAAACAAGGAATATTTGTAAAAGATAAAGATTTGTAAAATAAAGAATACTTCTCATTTAGAATCTTTTATATAAAGAATATTTTTATGATTATTTTAAAATGTGTTTTTAAAGGGGTTACTAGCGTTTGCAATTATATTTTGTGATATGAAATAAATTGAGATGTGAAGTGGGTTTACCGTGGACGATGTTTTAAACGACATTTATCCTTTAATCCAATTTGCATTGAAATTATTATTTGGAACTTATGAATCTATTTTATAGAATTAAAAGGACATTTTCTATAAATCAAGTTTTTCAACTAATATATTAAATAGGAATTAAGTGGAAATTCTATTGGTAATAATTGAGATGGGCTTCTGTAAAAGAAGACCGATATTATATATGGAATTTAAGAGGCTTTGCCGTTATTCCATTTATACTATTAGTCTGATACAGAAATCTATATCGATTATGTATTGATTGGATTTCTGTGGAATTCCATATTTTTAGAAATTGATTTATAGATTTTATTTTCAATATTTATCTTTGATAAAATTAATGAGAATCTTCTAAAACGAATATCTTATTAAAAGAATATTCTGAGTTGAGATGTGACGAAATGTGTGATTTTCCAATATTTGTTTTTAATCCCAAATTACGCAAGTTATTCAGAAAGACCGGGTTTAACCCATTCTGATTAATCATCACGACGATCAAGAGTCGAAGACGGAGACGGTGATTGAAGACCGAAGGTTTTCACATCGTTGGGATGATGATGACTGGTATCTTGAATTGGGATTGGCCTTCCAAGGCAAGGTATTTGGTAATGATCGTCCAAACGCATTTGGAGATCGACGGACACAATGTTTCACTCAGACCCAGAGCGGACTTGTAAATGGATTGCGTGTCTGACATTGTATTCTTTTCTACTGTATTTGTTGAACGCTACTAATTATATATTTTTGTTTGGTGTTTAACACCCTTCTCTAAGACGTATGAGCTTGGAGGTTATATATATATTGGTAGATGATCAATGATATGGTAGAGTCTGACAATGTGGCATGCTAAGATGCAATTGATCAAGGCTTTGTTGAAAAGCAGGCCTTGTGGTTGATGATCAAAGCACAGTCTATTTAGGCATAGCTTTGTGTATATCGTGACTTCGCGAGCCTCACAGCCCGGTAGAGTCTAAAACGGGAGAAGGGAACGCAGGGAGTGCACACGTTTCTCTCTAGCTAGAGTGGTGTCAGGGACCTACCAGCGCTGGCATTTATTCATTGTGGTTGTTGGATTTTTCGAGGCCTCGGTTTATGCGGTCGCCACTGGCCGTATTATAGGTCCAAAAGGACCGGGGAGCGTGTGTTCAGGAATTGCCAATCCATTAAGCGTTAACGTATGGACCGGCCCTGCAGGATCCAAGGGTTGGACAGAGTACCAATCCTGGGGCATTTGCTAGAGTGTCTCGAATCGGTAAGGATCTCCTCCCTAGCCTTGACTCAGATGGAAACCCAAATTTCCAATACGACATCACGCGGTTTTGATTGTATACCTATATATGGCGACATAGTGGGATGGGGCACTCATGCCGTCTAGGATTGATATATTTACTTTGATGTATTTCAAATTGGTTGCACACTATTATTATGTAATACCGTGTTTCTCGTATCAAGCATCTTTTGATCATTATAAGGTAAAACCCTATCCTCCGGTTTGCGTTGCATTGTGTGATGGGACTTGGGTCTTATAATGGTTTCATTTTTCTAAAAAGCATTGCGTTATTTTGACGTTTTACCTTAGTCATGCACTGGCAATCCATAGGAGAAAACCCGTTCCGCGAAAGTGGCGTGGTCCTGTGATTAGCCTTATTATATTATATAGGTTAAGTAGAATTCTCACACCAGTCCCACGACTGACCTGTAGTTTGTTTCACTTTGCAAACTCGGGTGCCCTCTTTCCACACGGGCAGTCGAGTAGCTTATTTGACAGATAGATAAAACAAGATCCTGGATTGAAGATTGAAGCTGTGGCCATAGTGTTGATAGCCTTCCACCGAGATTAGTTCCGCTGCAATGTATTCATTTATTGTAATTTATTCTTCCGCTGTAATTATATTCCAATGTACTCTGATATGTATATTCTGTACTCTGATGTAACATTTATCATAGTGTTATAAAAGTCTTCTGTGTTTTTTGTTCTGATGTGTTGTATGCCCAAAGTTAAAGTATTCGTAGATTTTCACCTTTTGGGTCAGACCTGTGTGGTTTATGGTCGATTCAAAGGGCGGGAATTTGCGGGTCTTTACAGTTGGTATCAGAGCTTAGGTTAGCTCAAATCTTTGGGGTACAACTCGTTAGAACTGAACAAAAGACTCATCAGAGATTGGATTAGTAATGTCCAATAAGAATACTCATTAGAGATAGGATCAGCAGTATCCTAGAATGAGTAAACTCGTTAGAGATGGGGTTAGTAATGCCCTAGAACGAGTTAAGAGTTACGAATTCGTAATTGACGTATTTTTGATATTTATAATCTATTCTTTGAAATATGATTTTTATATATATTTTGAAAAGATAATCAACCATTAAAAATTAAAATTGAGATAGTTAATTTTACAATTTTTAGCTACGTTCCTTTTCGAGGACGAAAAGTTTTTAAGTGGGGGCGATTGTAACAACCCGCAAAATCAGGACCAATTTAAAATTTTATTTTAGAAAATTTTAATGAATTTTGACAATATAAAATAATTTATTTAAATAATAATGATCACAAATTTGATTTAAATCGAAGTTAGAATGAATGATTTAATTTTAATTAACAAAAGAGTTAGAAATAACGCAGTAGTTTGAAAAGTCAAACTTGAACTTTGACTGACCGTACAGGATGCAAAATTTAACGAATTTTAGTGAAACCAAAAATATTAGAATCTATTTAAAAATATCTTTCTAACGAATCTGAAAAATCGAAATTTCATAACGGAAATCAAAAGTTATGGCCAATTCAATTTTAGAAAGGTCGCTGTAGAATATATAGGGCCCGAAAGGCTACTTTTCACATATATAGGAATTTGAACTCGAAACCACTTCCATTGAGTTCTGAATGACGTTTCTGCATTGAAAAACAGTAAACACTTATATATTTTGAGTTTCGGGATTTATTTGTTTAAAAATGTATTTTTAATATTAAATATATTGGCCTTAAAAATAGTCATTTTTCAAACGACTTCTGTTTTCGACGAAACCACTTTTGTTGGAACAGGAATGTCAAATTATTGCTAGGTTTCAATTTTCAGAATTTTTCGAATTAGTATGTGAGCGTAGCGAAATAAAATGTGTTTTGACTATTTATAGTTAAATTTGAACGCCTTAAAAATAGCCATTTTTCAAACAGTCTCAGAATTCGACGAAAATAATTTTTTTGGATTCGTATCGTCATAAGAAAGCTAAAAATATTTTTTTTTAGAATTTTCTGAGGTCATATGTAGCCCCGGTGAATTTAATTGTAAGACTGAATTAATTAAATAAATGATTCATATATTAAATTAAATAAAAGTGGGCTGAGACGACCGATTGGGCCGACGACACCTAGCCTATTGGATCCGGAACGGGGGCTATTGGGTAGGGTAGACTTCAGTTGGACTGAAAATGGTTTAGTTTGAAAGATATGGATTTATTTGCAATAATTACATTAAAATAATATAAAAAGAATGGAAAAACCTAAATTACAAAACACTATTCATCATCTCTTTCTCCAGCCGCCGTCCCCATTCTCCAATGGCCGAAACTTCTCCACCCAATATCTCCCTCTCCTCTTCGTATTAAAATCCAACTCCAATCCCAAATCAAAGAGCTTCTCCTCCTCTCCAATTCCATACGGTTGGATCGTACCTGGAGCCACCATCACCCCGTAAGCCGAACCCAAACCGCCGCCGTATAAACCCATCGGCCTCCCCTTTTGCTCAGCCGAGTTGCACCATTCCGGGTCCCACGCGTGCTCCTTTCCGTCCTCTTCGCAGCAGCATATCCCGATCGAACTCAGGTTGCTTGAATTGGAAACTAGATGCAACCCTAGTTTTGAACGTATGGAAAAAGCTTCGGCCTGTAACTGGAACGAAGAAGACAGAGATGGCGGCCTTGTTTTTGTTAACCAATATAATTAGTTTAATTACATAATTTAATTATTAATTAATATAATCGAATCTTTGAATAACCGTATCTCTCTCAAACAGCGCCAGAATTTCGCGAAATCAGTCGCGTTGGATTCGTTTCAGAAAACTCTACCTCATGGAGCAGACTAGAACAGATTTTGAACCTGTTAGAATTTTAGGTCCGCTTCAAATCTTGGTGAGAATTCTATTATTATTTTTATATAATTAAAATTTATAATCATGATTGTTGCCGTTGCTGAATTCTATGTGTTGTTATTCATGATTTGTTTTGTGTTGATGAATCTTGTTGAACTGATCTGTTGATGGAATAAATTATTTTGGTTCGAACAAAAAAAATTTACGTATTTTGTTAAATGAAACAAATTAACATATTTATCGTATTTTGTTAAATGAAAAGAGATTAACATTTTTTTTTTGTAAGTTTGATTATTAAGGACAGAATTCACAAATTGTTAATATTAAAAGGATAATAACCAAATTTCACATTTTGTTAACATCTTGTGTAAAGGAAATTTAAAGGATATTTCTGTCACTTCGAAATAAAGGAAACAAAATGGACATTTTTGTATATTGAGAAGGTATTAGAAAAATGATCATATGAAATAGAACCGTATGAAATATGAAATAGAACCGTATTAGAATGGATATTTCTTTCTCTGTAACTTATACATATGAAATAGAACCGTATGATAGAAATTACATTTTTATATGTAATTAAAATGTGAATCTACACTGTAGGCTTAGAACAAAATGAATATTTTGATTACATAAAAGGATTAGAATGAAATCATTATTTTGATTTCATAAAAAGAATGAGATGAAAAGAAGACAAATTTTGTTATTTAATAAGGATTGCACAAGGTTAACAATTTTTGTGTTATCTTGTTGAACTAGTTTTTCAGCAAAATTTTGAATAAACATTTTTATGTTGTTTGTTGAACTAGATTTTCAGCAAAATAGAATACACATTTTTATGCAGTACTGTCTACATAAAAAAAAAAAAAAAGAACAGATTTTAAAGATGTATTTTTATTTGTCAAATTAGGGACAAATAAAAAGAATTGATTCCAAAGTTGCATTTTTATGTAATTTGTTTCCGAATAAAAAAAAAAAAAACTACATTTTTAATGTAGTTATATTTTCATTTAAAGGATTGGATTTCCAACATTACATTTTTGTGTAATAATGTTTACATATAAAAGATTTGATTTTCAATAACACTTCTTTATAAAATGTTATCTTTGTAATAAAAGAACATTTTTATTTTATAAATTTAACATTAGTATAAAAGATTGTTTTGTTAGCAAATATGATATTAGAATAAAAATATGTCATTTTTAGTCAAAAAATAAAAATGTCATTTTGGTTACATTTTGGAATGTCATATTTCACCGTCATTTTAGAATCATTAAAATGATAGATTTGCTGTGTTGAATATTTTATCGTCATTTTGAATGCGGTAAAAATAGAATTGTTAATGTTGAATATTTTATCGTCATTTTGAATGCGGTAAAAATAGAATTGTTAATGTTGAATATTTTATCGTCATTTTGAATGCGGTGAAAATAGAATGGTTAATGTTGTCATTTTTATTGACATTTTTGGTGCGATAAAAATAGACAATGTTAGTGATTCATTTTATCGACATTTTTGGTGCGATAAAAATAGACAATGTTAGTGGTTCATTTTTATCGGCATTTTTGATGCGATAAAAATAGCAATGTTAATGTTACATTTTTATCATCATTTTAGATGCGATAAAAAGAATATATTTTTGTGTTACATTTTATTGTCTTTCTAGAGACAATAAAAAGCGTAAAATTAAAGAATTACAATTTTATGTAAAATTGCTTTCATTGAAAAGAATAAATATAGAAGACGAGATTTTTGTTGTTAATAATAAACAATGAAAAAGGGAACATTTACATTTTGATGTAAATAAACAATAAAAAGAAAAATTACATTCAAAATGTAAGTTAGAATAAAAAGGACATTTTGTTTTAAAAAATGTAAATTACAATAAAAGTATAGAAATAAAGATCACATTTTTATTGACCGTTTATAGGCAATAAAAGGAATATAAATAAAAGAGACAGTTTTATCGTCGTGTTATATATTGTGTAATACACTTCCATAGACGAGTTACCCGACTTGTGTATGTGATTGGGACGATAATTTTCACACATCGCCCAAGTGCACAAATTAGTTTATCATTTGCTTGATTGGTTGAAAACCCCACACGGGTGTTGGGATGAAAATTTACATACACTAATCCCAATATTTAGTTGTATGTTGATCGTTAGATCGACAGGCTGTGATGAGCATTATTATTTAATTTTAACGCTTACACAGTGGAAATTACACTTTGGATGTAATGGATGACTTGATGATTATACTGTTATTGTCATATATATGATGTGTGTGAAATCCATATAATCCAAATTATATGGTAAATGTTTGAGTCGCATTTCGATTCAAGTGTTCTTTTAAATAAGACTATTTTTACATTAGAAATCCTTTTTATATAAAGTATATATATTTTAAAAAAATATAGATTTTTAATTAAGTATATGTTAAAACAAGGAATATTTGTGTAAAAGATAAAGATTTGTAAACTAAAGAATACTTCTCATTTAGAATCTTTTATATAAAGAATATTTTTATGATTATTTTAAAATGTGTTTTTAAAGGGGTTACTAGCGTTTGCAATTATATTTTGTGATATGAAATAAATTGAGATGTGAAGTGGGTTTACCGTGGACGATGTTTTAAACGACATCTATCCTTTAATCCAATTTGCATTGAAATTATTATTTGGAACTTATGAATCTATTTTATAGAATTAAAAGGACATTTTCTATAAATCAAGTTTTTCAACTAATATATTAAATAGGAATTAAGTGGAAATTCTATTGGTAATAATTGAGATGGGCTTCTGTAAAAGAAGACCGATATTATATATGGAATTTAAGAGGCTTTGCCGTTATTCCATTTATACTATTAGTCTGATACAGAAATCTATATCGATTATGTATTGATTGGATTTCTGTGGAATTCCATATTTTTAGAAATTGATTTATAGATTTTATTTTCAATATTTATCTTTGATAAAATAAATGAGAATCTTCTAAAACGAATATCTTATTAAAAGAATATTCTGAGTTGAGATGTGACAAAATGTGTGATTTTCCAATATTTGTTTTTAATCCCAAATTACGCAAGTTATTCAGAAAGACCGGGTTTAACCCATTCTGATTAATCATCACGACGATCAAGAGTCGAAGACGGAGACGGTGATTGAAGACCGAAGGTTTTCACATCGTTGGGATGATGATGACTGGTATCTTGAATTGGGATTGGCCTTCCAAGGCAAGGTATTTGGTAATGATCGTCCAAACGCATTTGGAGATCGACGGACACAATGTTTCACTCAGACCCAGAGCGGACTTGTAAATGGATTGCGTGTCTGACATTGTATTCTTTTCTACTGTATTTGTTGAACACTACTAATTATATATTTTTGTTTGGTGTTTAACACCCTTCTCTAAGACGTATGAGCTTGGAGGTTATATATATATTGGTAGATGATCAATGATATGGTAGAGTCTGACAATGTGGCAAGCTAAGATGCAATTGATCAAGGCTTTGTTGAAAAGCAGGCCTTGTGGTTGATGATCAAAGCACAGTCTATTTAGGCATAGCTTTGTGTATATCGTGACTTCGCGAGCCTCACAGCTCGGTAGAGTCTAAAACGGGAGAAGGGAACGCAGGGAGTGCACACGTTTCTCTCTAGCTAGAGTGGTGTCAGGGACCTACCAGCGCTGGCATTTATTCATTGTGGTTGTTGGATTTTTCGAGGCCTCGGTTTATGCGGTCGCCACTGGCCGTATTATAGGTCCAAAAGGACCGGGGAGCGTGTGTTCAGGAATTGCCAATCCATTAAGCGTTAACGTATGGACCGGCCCTGCAGGATCCAAGGGTTGGACAGAGTACCAATCCTGGGGCATTTGCTAGAGTGTCTCGAATCGGTAAGGATCTCCTCCCTAGCCTTGACTCAGATGGAAACCCAAATTTCCAATACGACATCACGCGGTTTTGATTGTATACCTATATATGGCGACATAGTGGGATGGGGCACTCATGCCGTCTAGGATTGATATATTTACTTTGATGTATTTCAAATTGGTTGCACACTATTATTATGTAATACCGTGTTTCTCGTATCAAGCATCTTTTGATCATTATAAGGTAAAACCCTATCCTCCGGTTTGCGTTGCATTGTGTGATGGGACTTGGGTCTTATAATGGTTTCATTTTTCTAAAAAGCATTGCGTTATTTTGACGTTTTACCTTAGTCATGCACTGGCAATCCATAGGAGAAAACCCGTTCCGCGAAAGTGGCGTGGTCCTGTGATTAGCCTTATTATATTATATAGGTTAAGTAGAATTCTCACACCAGTCCCACGACTGACCTGTAGTTTGTTTCACTTTGCAAACTCGGGTGCCCTCTTTCCACACGGGCAGTCGAGTAGCTTATTTGACAGATAGATAAAACAAGATCCTGGATTGAAGATTGAAGCTGTGGCCATAGTGTTGATAGCCTTCCACCGAGATTAGTTCCGCTGCAATGTATTCATTTATTGTAATTTATTCTTCCGCTGTAATTATATTCCAATGTACTCTGATATGTATATTCTGTACTCTGATGTAACATTTATCATAGTGTTATAAAAGTCTTCTGTGTTTTTGTTCTGATGTGTTGTATGCCCAAAGTTAAAGTATTCGTAGATTTTCACGTTTTGGGTCAGACCTGTGTGGTTTATGGTCGATTCAAAGGGCGGGAATTTGCGGGTCTTTACAGTTGGTTGGTGATGACTGTCTTAAATTTAATAAGAGCAGATGATCTTGGTAGTCAACCTAGGGGCGTGGTTCAGTTACTTGCCAAGCATCTGTTCTTACGTTAAATTACATATTCAACACTTGTTCACTTACTTTTTTCCTGTAAGCTTAAAAGTTCCAAATGCATAAAAATATACAATACCTATTCAAATTTAGAATGCTTAGCATGGTTAAGAAATATGAAGTGTTATGTATTCTTTCAATACTACATGCCTAGCTAATTCTATGCCCATTAGTTTGGTTTGCCTTTGATATTATATCTAGAGTTTAGATGGTTTTCTTCAATGATGCCTTGATTTATGTGACGAAACTAATGTTTGGTTACGGCCTAAACAATGGGTATATTAAGGGGTACATCCAACATTTATTTTTTTAGTGGAGAGGTATTTCTTTTTAAGCTTTATTTGGTTATTTGGTAACGTGGTATGCCTTGTTTAGTTCATTTATATACAAATAATATTGCAACCTTCATAAATATGTAAGAACGTTTTTCAATTGCAAAACCAGAAAATATAGAGTTGAATTTTCATAGGTGATGGAATATTTTAATTTTTCAGTTAAACTAATTTGATATGGTACCTGAATTACTAGCATACATTATTGTGTACACTACCGAAACCAGGTTTTCTTATGTACCATCATGCTTTATATACTTGAAATGCAAATATGATTAAAGTTGGTTAAAATAGAGAATTTGTTATGTGCTTTTTTAATTGTAGGACCTGGATGTTATTGTTACACCCTGCATTCCTTAACATCAACCATATGACGATTTCGTTAAGGAAATATAGAGCGTTGTAGGTATAAAGACATAAAACATCGCAGAGACTGAGATTTCACAAGACACAAACAAATAAGTTACAACGAAAGAATAGAACAATTTATTTTGAAAAGACAAAAAGTATATTTATTACAAGTTAACCAAACTGTTATAGAACATCATGTCTCAAAACCTCAGTCAAAACAACATCAGAGAACAAAATAATATTGTGTCTCGCAAATAGTCAATAAAGATACAACCTAACCTTCGAAAAGGACAGGAAATAATTCGTCTTCTATAGCAATCCTTCGTGATGAAATCAACAAATAAATCTGAACTATAAACTCTCTCTGTAAGCCTGGGGGGAAGAGAAGTGGAAAGAATAAAGGATAACGGGTCAGACGTAAAGTCTGGCGAGCCGTAATAATTACTAGCACAACTAATAAGCTAAGGAAAATAGATCAAATAGTAGCTCTAATGTCATAAAAGGGCAAGTGTATCTGCGCACCTAATAGTGAAAAAATACTGATAGAAATGACATAAAGGATTGGCTATTCTCATTTGATGACAATGATGATAAATATGATCATACTAATGATGATAAATGGCTATGATAGTTTTGCACTTCTATAACTCAAACGTAAATAAATAATTAGGAAGGAATTTCCTAATAATACCCATCGATCGACTTACATACCCCAACGTGATAACATATGCCGACTATGACCCTAGGTTATCAGACCCGACCCATCAGCTCCAAAGGACATAGCGTTAATCATAGGTGTCACAGCGTCTCATTTTCTCTAATCGGCGCGATGCACACTCATCAACCCATCAGAATTCGCCTGTACCCACTTTGGTTGAACCTCTTACTATCCAGTTCAGTATGAGCGTGCCTTCGCCTCCTCGTGAGACCTCGGTGTAGGAATAAAAAGGAATATTGACTGATACAGATCCCCAACAAAAATATATGCAATTTGATATAAGTCACCCCTAGACTTAGTACCCCATTTTAATCATTTTAACTGGTCTCTTATTTTCCCTAATAAGTCTACTCTCACTGCCAGAACGGACCAATGCTATGTTCCCATTGTCGCTGCCGAAACGGACTCGCACTACACACGTTTATTAATTTATTCATTTTAAACTTAACACCAATCTTAAGTTTATCAATAAGCCTACTTTCCTTTATGTAACTTTTCTGTCATTTCATAGGTTGCATGTAAACTTAATTTGCAGGTTGTCTATAAACATATCTTATGTTTAATTTCATTTTTACGACCCAACCCCCATCATTTGCGTCTATCAAATGTCATTTATTCAGTTATCAAAGTTACAATTCAATTATGTTTTATTGCACAATTTCAGTTAATCCAAATTCATCCTTTTTATACATATTTCTTATTTTTTTTCCCAATTGCGCTACAATTGTCAATTTCAATCTTCTGACTCAAATTTGCACATAAATAAGAAAAAATAAAAAAGGTTTAGGCTCAAGGAGGCTTAAATTCAACGTCAAAATAAAAAGGAGCATTTCCTAGGCTCTCGCATGCCCTAAGCTCAGATAAATAAGAACAGATCTAGAATAAAATAGGACTGATACTGAATTGTAATAAAATTATATACAAAGAACAAGTGGTATAAAAGAACTGAATAAAAGTACAATAACAGATTTATTGAAATAAATAGAAAAAAGGATAGAAATGGTAATCAGATCTACCTAGATTATTGATAGAAAAGGGAATAAGAATAATAGGAAATCTACAACTTATTATTTTGTTAAGAAAAACCCCAATTTGTACCGAATCTTGTAATTACTGAAATAAATAGAAGAAATGATAGAAGAAAAATTCATATTTACAAGAATTATTTACAGAAAGATAATTAGGGGTAGTCGAATATGTCAATAAACCACAAATAAACTAGATATGTGTACAACTAAAAAAAAGTTCAGATCTAAAACCACCGCAACTATTATTGAATCAATTTAACCTAGACTTGGTAGAAATCTTGTAATCATACAAAATACTCACCTAAAATTTAAGAAAATCCAAGTAAAATATGGTAGGTAATCTCTATATATGAATATCCTCCAAAATATGTGCAAACCAAAGCCTCAGTACTCCATTAGAATTATTTGAGAAGAAGATTATTTGAGATGGAGGCAGAGAAATGGCGTAGTAAGAATTAAGTTAGGTTTTGGAGCATATTTATAATGGAGCTAGAGTGTTTAGATTCGTTGGATTTTAGGTTAATATTTTAGGCCATCAGATTAGAAGAAGGATACAGAAGCACCCAACAAAACCACAAAAACACAGCCCGATTGGTCGAATTCGTGCTTGGCAAACAACAATGCCAGGCCAGGACCTCGGTAGACCCACTTTGGCCTTGGGTCGACCCGCGGGTAGACCCATCTTCACTATTATATTTTTTTTCTTTTGATTTTTGTTTAACCTTCAAATGGCTATAACTTCATCATTTTAAATCTGTTTTCAGCAAACCAAATGTCTATCTTAACCAGAATTTCATATCGGATCCAATGGTGCAACATCATTGTCCAGTTCTCAATATTTTTCTGGTTAATTAATTCCTATTTGTTAAAAATTCGGGTTGTTACATTCTCCCTTCCTTAAAGGATTTTGTCCTCGAAATTTCCAAGGTGGAAGAATAATGTTAGTGTTTTCTACATCCATCTACTCATCTATCATCCACTAGCAAACATTGTCCTTAATATGTATAATGCAATTTATGTACTTATGCAATAGTGTAGCATATATGATCTAACTAATGTAAAAGATTAGGCGGATTACTGATTCAGTGGACCTCCTCTTTATGCAATTATGTTTGTATCATGCATCCAAATGTATGCAAAAATCCTAATGATACAGATAATTCTATATGTGTGCATCAAAAGCCATCCACATGCAATAATCACATGATAGCATCCATATATTTCATCCATGGAAATAATAATAAAATAAAATAAAATGCGCACACATCCATATGCATATGCAACTGGCCTATTCAACTGATCTTGGTCCCTGGTGTGTGTATATGCATCCACTTGCTACAATTGCATCCATTCACAAACATCTAACATAACATGTCTAAAACACATGTTTCAACCATATTCTATTATCTATAAGTTTAAAACCTAAGATCTTCCTAAGGACATCTTAGAAGAAAGTCCCTAATCAAAAAAAGATGCTATTGATAGAATATCAAAGATGAAGTACTTGTCAGAAAAACGTGGGTAAGAAACTTGAATTCCCCCTATGAGGTAAAATATGTTATGACTGAATCTGTTAGTGTTTCACCGCCTAATGACTCACAATTAACTCTTACTCTTTCCTAAATTTTCAGACTGAATATTTCCTCCTAAGACTGTTGAGTCCTTCTAACCAAGTCCTCGGAAGAATTCGTTCATCTCATCCATCCTAGTTACTTTAGGAAGAAATAATTCAAGTGAACTAATCCATCAAAATATTCTGAATGAACTAATCCCAAATTTTATTCTTCCTTACAAGAAGAGTCACCCTTTCCTCTTTCCACCATCCGCTTCTCAATCTATACTCTACTGTCTTGTGTTCCGTAACTGTTCCACTTATGTTGTCGAACCCCATAAGGATTTACTTATATCGTACCACTTCATATATGTATTTTTCAAAACCTAATTTGAAGAAAAAATCTTAAAGAGGCAAACTTTTAGTTACAAAAAACTTCTTTTGTATTATATACATTTGCTTTCATGAAATTTCCAAATATATGAACTTCACATCAAAACACATCATTTCCTCAAAATTTTCTTTCTAAAATTTTATACATGTGGGGTTTTGACTCAAAGTGCTTCCATAATTTGTCTTATTTTCCTCAGTGTACTCCTTCTTTCAATTCTTTCATTGGAACACAATTATTTGTTTGAAACCTCTATATTCTCTTAATTCACTTGTCCATTGACCAAACTTGTTACTTGCCTCAACTCTGTAGTCATATAAAGATTTAGTCGGAACTCCTAGAATCCACCTCTTTTGTCCAATTGACAAAAATTCTGATAAACATCAAATCTCAATAATGTAACTAAAATGGTGAATCCCTGTCCAATCTTAAGATACAATCTCGGGTTAAATCTTTTGTGTCTATAAAATATTTCCAAAGATATTACATGAACCCTTAAACTTTAAAAAGCTAAGAATTGTTAACTACATCCTTACTTTTTTTTACAAGGGAATCTCCAAAAACCATCAAACACTCAAATTCAACAAATTTTCTTTGTCTTACAGCCCCTAATCCCTAGTAAGGAACAACTAACCAACAACCCGTGACTAATGAAAATTCAAACTTTTCGTATAATAGGTAATGATCCCTCTCTCATAATAAACTAATAGTAGTTAATCCAAGATAACTACCTTTACAGGTTTTCTTACCAACGTTACTTTGATAAAATTGATACTAAAGCATTATTCGAAGAAGCTTTCCCACTACTAAAAACTGTCGGAAACTATAAGCAAAGAAATCTGACCATGGGGAAAATCTGGCTCCCAAACATTCCCAAAAGGCCGTTAGAAGAGAAATATTTCCTTCTAAAACAATTCACTTATGATTACTACTAAGCCAAAGGAACTATCCGTCTTTGTAACAAAGATGAATGACACCTCTAATCCAAAAAAGCCTATCTCCATTAACCCTTTTCAAAAAGTTCCTTACTTGGCTTTTTCCCTAAAATCTCTTCACTACAACTGAAGTCCAACGACTTCGTCAAAATATATACTGAAGGTACCAACGTAAGTACCACACTAATCAACCAAAAGATAGGTTTAGGCAGTAAAATAATCCATTCCAACTAATCTTTCACAAACAAACTTTAGGGTGTGCTTACAATACGTACTCCTAAGGAAAACCACTTTCCTTTTCATGTTTGAGATGGCTTATCATACATATAACCTCTATAAAATCCAAGCCGATCCATCGACAACACAGCTCTATAGCTTGGAAAGATTTCGGACATAACCATGAAACTCATTTCCAGTTTACACTCTCAAAACTATGTGCTTTGTCCATAATGCTACAAGTTTAGCAACGTCACGAATATAAACCCGAAAATCAATCTCTCTCCTAGGAGATAATCTTTCAACTGCTTATCATATTTGGAATATATAGCACAAAGAGAATTGAATCAATGCTGCTTAGAGATGCACTAACGAAAATAGGAATATCAATATGACTGATCCTTCGGGTCGCAAGAAGTCTCAAAAATCAGTCCACTATATATCCTAGCCCGACCACCTCTTCTTGCAGTCAAACTAGACCCCAGTTGGCTAACTAATCCATCCTCCAAATTTTCCCATCTCAAAACCTTATAATATATGCATCCTGGACAAACTCTACCACCAATGCGCAAAATCTGAGATAACCAAATATATGGATGATCTAACTAGACCCAAACCAACCCATACATGGAAATGCCCCAAACATCTCTTAAATTAAGATTTCCGGTTTCAACCCCGAGCCACTATAGATAATCAAGTCGATCTCCTTGCAGGGTTAAGAAACTACTGCGGGCCTAGTAAAGAATTTAAGTGCAAAACAGTCAACTAGTTTATCATCACACACTCGGGGATATACCATCTCCATAAAGGATTGCTTCGTTAGGCCTGCAATATAGATACTCTACGCGACTAATCTCATCTTAATGTGGCTATGGCCCCGCACAACCACCTCAAATAACTTATCAAATGCAAGGAGACGAAATACTCCTAAACCAATTAAAATAAGAGAACTAGAAAGAAATAAAGATACATAACGTTTTTTCTTCCATTAACCTTAATTACTCCCATTCCTCGACCCCTTTGATTAATACTTTTCCTATAATCCCCTTGACGTTAGCACACTTATGTTGCTTTTTCACTTGCCATCCTTAAGTTTACCCTTTTAGGAAGTTTTGCTCATTCCTAATTGATTGGTTACTGAAATGTACAAAAATTTGTTTCCATAGCATAAGACAATCTAATTTATGAAAATCCATATACCAGATATTTCTTTTTCTTTTTTATTATCTTTAAGTGGACGAGTAGTGCGCAATACAGCTAAATCCATTTTTGCACTAATCCATTCATTCTTGCAATGGTATTTCCTATGTTAATTAAAAACCAAAGTATGGAAATACGTCCCTTTTTCTTAACCAATAAATCTAGGTTATTCTTAAATTCCCAACTTCCCCTTTTGCCTGTAAAGTAATAAGGTTGTCACATCCATAATTAGCCTATTTTTGTTAAGCAACAAGTTTCTCTCTAACTCCGACCTTTCCTAACTACTGAGGAAAACGGGTTTGTCCATTATCATAACTTCAACCTATAAAGATTTGAGTTTTCTATACATAGAAAAGCCTATATAAGCTGTTCTATAGATAACTTAACGAAGAGATTCAGATTTCCAAAGAGTTAAATGAAGGTTGTAACTGACTAGAGAAGATAACTTTATTTTCAATAACAACTTTTTGGTTACCGAAAAATACGTTTTCTTTCAAAAATAATTTCTTTTAAAATAAAAATTTTAGTGATCTTGTAACCTTAGTATATGATAATAAATGTAACACCCCATATTTCTCAACGTCACCCATATGAATATTTCGTTAAGGAAATATAGAGCATTGTAGGTATAAAGACATAAAGCATCATAAAGACCGAGATTTCACAAGACATAGACAAATAAGTTACAGCTGATCAAGAAGAAAACAATTTATTTTAAAATGACAAAAGGTATATTTATTACAAGTTAACCAAATTGTTACGAAACATCATGTATCATAACCCCTGTCAAAACAACATTAGAGAACAAAATAATATTACCCCTCAAATAGCCAATAAAGATAAAACCTAACCTTGGAAAAGAGACCAGAAATAATCCTTCTTTTGTAGCAATCCTTCATGATGAAATCAACAAACAAATAAGAACTTTACACTTTCTCCCTGTAAGCCTGGGGGAAGAAAAGAGGAAAGAAGAAAGGAAAATGGGTCAGACGTAAAGTCTGGTGAGCTACTATGATTACTAGCACGACTGATAAGTTAAGGAAAATAGATAAAATAATAGTTCTAGTGTCATAAAAAAGTAAGTTTCCGTGCACACCATAAAATGAAAAAATACTGATAGGAATGACATAAAGGATTGGCTATTCTCATTTAATGACAATGATGATAAATATGATCATACTATGATGATAAATAGCTATGATAGTTTTGCACTTATACAACTCAAACCGAAATTAATAATTAGGAAGGAATTTCCTAATACTACCCATCGATCGGCTTGCATACCCCAACGTGATAACTTATGCCGACTATGGCCTCGGGTTTATCAGACCTAACCCATCAGCTCCAAAGGACTAGCGTTAATCACAGGTGTCAAAACATCTTATTTTCCCTAATTGGCGCGATGCACGCTCATCGACCTACCAGAATGCGCCCGTACCCACCTCATTTGGACCTCTTACTATCCAGTTTAGCGTAACTGTGCATTTGCCTCCTCGTAAGACCTCAGTGTAGTGATAATAAGGATTATTGACTGATACAGATCCCCAACCAAAAATATGCAATTCGACATAAGTCACCCCTAGACTTAGTCCCTAATTTTAGTCATTTTAATTGGTCGCTTATTTTCCCTAATCAGTCTACTCTCACTATCGGAACGGGCCCATACTACGCGCTTCTTATTTTCTCTAATCATCCATCACTGCTGGAACAGACTACCACTACACATGCTTAATAATTTATTTATTTTAAACTTGACGCCAGTCTTAAGTTTATTAATAAGCCTGCTTTCCTTCATGTAACTTTTCTATCATTTCATAATTTGCATGTAAATTTAATTTACAGGTTGTCTATAAACATCTCTTATGTTCAATTTCATTTTTACAACCCAACCCTCGTCATTTGCGTCTATCCAAATGTCATTTATTAAGTTATCAAAGTTACAGTTCAATTATCTTTTATTGTACAATTTCAGTTAAGCCCAATTCATCATTTTTATACATATTTCTTTTTTTCTTAATTGTGCTGCTATTGTCAATTTCATCCGTTTAACCCAAATTTTGTGCATAAATAAGAGGAAATAAAAAAGGTTCAGGCTCAAGGAGACCTAAACTCCACGTCAAAATAAAAAGGACCATGGCCTAGGCTTAGATAAATAAGAACAAATCCAGAATAAAATAGGGCTGATACCGAACTGTAATAAAATTACATACGAAGAACAAAAGGTATGTATGAACTAAATAAATCGATAGTAACGGATTTACTGAAATAAACAGAAGAAAGGATAGAAACGCTAACCAGATCTGCCCAGATTATTGACAGAAAAGGGAATAAAATCAGAGGAAATCTACAATTTATTATTCTGTCAAGAAAAACCAAATTTGTACTAAATCTTGTAATTAATGAAATAAACATAAGAATGATAGAAGCAATAATCAAATTTACAGTAATTATTTACAGAAAAAGAATCAAGGATAGTTGGATCTGTGTACAACTATTAAAAAGTTCAAATCTGAAACCACTGCAACTACTATTGAATCGGTTTAACCTCAACTTGGTAGAAATGTTGTAATCATAGAAAACACTAACTTAAAATTTAAGAAAATTCAATTAAACCCGGTAGGTAACCTCTACCTATGAATGTCCTCTGAAATATGTGCAAATCAAAGCCTCAGTACCCCAGCAGAATTATTTGAGAAGAAGGTTATTTGATATGTAGGCAGAGAAATGGAGTAGTAAGAATTAGGTTAGGTTTTGGAGCATATAATAGAGCTAGGATGTTTAGATTTGTTGGATTTTAAGTTATGATTTTAGGCCATCAGATTAGAAGAAGGATCCGGAAGCACCAAGAAAAATCACAAAAACTTAGCCCAGTTGGTGGAAATCGTCCCTGGCAAACCACATTTCCAGGCCATGACCTGGGTCGACTCGCCCCATAGGTGGGTCGGCACAGGGGTCAACCCACTTGGGCCCTTGGTTGACCCGGGGGTGGACCCAACTTCACTATTATATTTTCTTCTTCCGATTTTAGTTTAATCTTCAAATGGCTATAACTTTATCTTTTTAAATCCGTTTTCAGCAAATCAAATGTCTATCTTAACCATAATTTCATAACGAACCCAATGGTGCAACACTGTTGCCTAATTCTTAATATTTTTCTGATTATTACTTTTTTCTCAACTTGTTGCTTAATTAATTTGTTAATTAATTATTGTTTATTAAAAAATCGGGTTGTTGCAGTTATGTACCAATAATGTTGAAAAGTTTTATGTTAAAAAGCGAATGCTAAAAAGTTTTATGCTAAAATAGAGAATTTGTTGGGTGTGTATCAACAATCACGGGTAAATAAAGATTGATGCTACGCAACCTTAGATTGAACCTTAATGCTGAAAAGTTTTTGATTATTAATCCTCAACAATTTTTGTTGTTATACTTAAAAAAACTGTTAGATTGAAAGACGAACTTGCTTCCATAGAAAGAAGATTATTGAAAATATTAAAAAAATCCATTGCTCTTCCATATCAAAATTTAAGCATGTTTTTTTGCTATGATAAAGTGTCCATGGGAGTTGAACTTATAAATATGGTTGTGATCTACCTCTTTTGCAAATCCATGTGGTTTGTTAGAAGAAGCGCACTCTTGACTTTCACATCAAGGAGCAATTCACTGTGAAAGATTGTTAACTTACATTGCATCTCGCACTGGCTAATGCAGAAGAGCTAATAGGTTAGTTTTCATCTATTCACGATTTTTTTGTTTAATGTATTTGTGGAAATATATTAATATGGTTCTTAAATTTACCAAGACTCAAATGCTATTTATTTGGAAAAAAAATCAATGGTTTCATTTATATCATGAAATTTCGGGGACCTCCAAAAAGGGGTTTTAGATTGTACACGACCATATTTGCTTTTAAGCCATAACTTTTTTACTCGTCATTACATGATTATTATAGAGTTCAAAACATTTTTTAAGCAAAGCTAATTTAAACAAAAAAATGTGGTAATTTTTTATTGATCAAGCTACCAGATTGAGTCAAATTTATCTTATACTTATTGTAAGAATATTCCCCAGTTCGATATTCTTTTTCATGTAACATATTTTAATATTTTATTTTCTTATGTCGTGATCCCTTAGTGTATTTTTCCATATGTTTCATATATTTATTTCTTGTTATGTTTGTACTTTATAATGCACTTATTATATATTTATGTTATCATCCCTTGAAGTAACTTAAGCAATTGAAAAAATGCACACAAAAATAGAAAAAACATGCTAGAAAAAGTGCAAGATGAAGAAAAAGAAACAAAAAATGAAAATAGAGTTGCAAAGCATGATACTGGAAAAGCAATTCAAATAGCTACCAAATGGAAACCAAAATGTAAGAAAAAGAGCAAACGGAAACTGTCATCAAAGCCATCACCATCAAAATATCAATTTTTGATCTCACACATTCAAATTTCAATCTGTATGACTCAAAAGAGTTTGAAATGGAAAATAAGCATAAAATTAAAGAATCCAAACCCATTCGCCGAAGAAAAACGACTACAACAACAAAAAAGTATTATCTTCCTATAAGAAGATAATAATAAAAGAAACAAAAAACGAAAACAAAGTGATTCCTTTGAATATCAGCAAAAAATAAAAAATAGAAAAAAAATACAAAATAGACAATAAATTTGAAAATGATGAAGAAATACAACAAGAATCAACAAAATAGGCAAGAGAACAATAAAAAAAATAAGCAAGAGAAGAAGCAATAGAAGAACAAATTCCACAGCCTCTTGCCATGATAAAACCAATTTGTAGACCTAAAATCGCTTCACTGCAAATATTTACAGTTATTGGTCAAAAAACAACAAAGCATAATTAAAAAAAATTCTCTCTGATAAAACCATCACAAAGGTAAGTTTATAGTTTTTTTTTTACTAATAGTACATGTTAAAAAGTTTATCCAAATTCTTTTTTGGTCAAAACAGCAAAGTCACTTGGGATGCCAAAGAAACAACTAGAAGAGGTATACAATAAAAGGTATGCTAAAAATAATTTTGAAATGCAATTTCGCTAGTGGACATATACCTTTTTTAAAAGATTTTGATAGTTATTTGATTAAAACAAATGGCTTCACTCTACTGTAGATTAAATTAAATTAAATTATTTAATTGAAAATAATATATGACAATACTAATATCAATCTGATGAATACTGATATCTAATAACTACGAGTTTTTTAATAATATTTGTTTTATTGATAAATTAAAGTCTTGTCTAAAATGAAACCAATACCTATATAAATATGAAAATAATATCGATTTTCTATTTAGAAATATTGATACCTACAAAAATATAAAAGTGATACCATCTTTCCTCAAGCCATTGTTTAGGAAAAAGAAGAAGATACCTATATGTAATCAAAAAATAATACTTATATGTTTATTATGTGTTCATAATATGCTAAATTAATTAACACTATTATATACTAAAAGTTAGTTCATCTTTAAATATATTTTTACGAATTTCTATTGTTAATACAAAAAATAGAATGGTATAAAGCAAAATGTGATCTTGTCAAACATAACCATGCAATAACAACAACAACGATGATAAATAATTTTTTTACTACATAAGTACAAAAGAGTTCTTACAGACACTGAATTAAACCTATTTTTCATTCTCACGAGAAACAAATACTTAATAAAAGAGAAGGTATTGTTAAAATTTTATTTGTCTCGCTCCTGGAAAAAGTGATGCAAGATGATTACATTGATGCAATGCTTTTCCCATTGCATTATGAAGACCACTGCACTCTAATAATTATGAAATAACCAACAATGCATTGGTCACAACTCGATTCTCTATGCCACGAAGGCCAAATGAGAATAGCGACCTAAATCTGAAAGCTACAACAAAATTGGCATTACACAATTCTCAAAATAATTAACTAATATACTCAAAACAAATTTTGTAGAAACAAAATCGGTGTTGATCTACCTTTTATTTTTTGCAAAGAACTGGAGTGCAAGATGTCATCCAATAACTGTGGAGAAAACATTACGTTAAAGGCATACAGATGAAAACTGGTGAAACACATCAAATAGAATGCGCACACAAGCATCTAGCTCTTTTTTGCTCTTTTCTCTTTCAAATACACTAATATAATTATTTATCAGTATTAGATTGTAGTATGCATATACATAGATACCCAAAAAAAATACTACCTACAGACATAAATGCTAATACCTACACATATAAAAACTGATACTAACATAATAAATAACACACAAAAATGATACTGAATGCATCAAAATAGTTCCTCTGACTTTAAGATATTATCCATGCCTGAAATCACATATACACACAACCATTTTTGTACTTACTTGTGTATTATATGATTATGTTATAAAAAACCTCTAATACTAGTATGTTATCCTTCGTTACACAATATACATCTTGAGTTTTCGTAAAATTCTTAAATTCTCGAATTTTAGCTAGTATTTTTTATCAATCTAATTTGTCTTCACTCATTATGACATGAAGTATTGAAATTGAACCAAATAAAAGGGAATTTGATTTAAATGTGAAATCTAGACAGGAAAAGAATTATGAAATATGGATTTAGATTGGTTTGGATTAATATTATTTGAATAGAACTATAATTTTTATAAAAGCAGTTTTTCCGCATTACTTAATTTTGTAAATATTCTATTATAAAATTATTTGATTACATTAACTATAGGAATTTTATAGTAGTTTTCCATATATATATATATATATATATATATATATATATATGTTTAAACACTATTTTAAATTTAATATACATATACTATTTTCAAACTTAACTTTCTCAATGTATTTTATAAATGCGAACAAAATCTATGTCCAATCCAATCTTGTGAATCCAAAGGGTGAAATAAAGGATTTCAAGCAATAACGATATTTCATGGAAGTTGAAATTTAAATCCAACGGTTGATAAAGAAATGGAGAATATTGGTTTTATAATCTCAATCAAACTAAATGATGAATTTATTTGGATAATTGATTTTTGGGGCTATGTTTGAAATAAATCGATTTGCGATACTTGAAATATAATTTCAAATCTAATGACCACAGTGTGAAAAATGTAAACGTTGGTTGTTAAAGAGACCGGAGTCGGTAAGTGGCATACACTCTGTCAGTGCCAATACCACTTTAACAACTGTATACACGATGGAGTTCTAGAAAAGAAGTAGGATGGTATGGAGGCAATTACTGGATTTGAAGAAAGAGAACGTTGATGGATTGGCCTTGACCTTCGGCTCATAATTAAAATGACTAAAACAGGAGCCATGCCTGGATTAAGTGAGGTAGCACCTCTGATCGAACACACTTCTTCGATACCATCTCTATTACTACGTGACTGATTTGGGGCCCCTTTTTTTATTACGGGAATGTTGTTCGAGGTGGGCGGTACGGTAGTGGCTGTTATGCGTTACCACCGGCCCGGGAGCCGCAATCCGGTAGAATCCCACCGTGGGTATTCCTCGTGTGCATTATCCTTATTGAGCCCCCTATGATTTTGATTTGTACCATACCTATGGAGTTCCCTCTGATGCCATCAGTTTACGGTGGGTTTACGGTACTTTATAGACTACCGTATTATAAACGGCGTAAGGGTAATATGGTAATCCCGCTTACGCTATTTTCATTATATTTACTTTACTGAATAGACATTACAATAATAGCGTATTATTATATAGATACTAGTTTCGCGGATCCTTAAAGGATGGAAATCCCGAACATCCTTTAGGTTAATGTACATTTCAGTGGACACTTCATTTGAGTTAATTCACTTACATGAGACTGTTAGTCCTGACTCGTGTATTTTGTTTGTTTTATTCCTTGCAAAATGCTCGAGTCAGATCGAGTATTTCATCTTGGAAATATGCCTGTTAGAGCTTGTGATTCGTTGGAGATCCCACCATCCATCTACTATGTCTTATGCAGTTATGCCCATCTCTGCTTACTACCAATATTAGTATGGTTCTATATTTATCCTTCTGCTGTTACTATTTTTATTCTGTACTCTGATATTAAGTAAATTTAAAGATTTTGTAATATTGTATAAATTTTTACTTCCGCTGTGAGATATTCTGTGTTTTTTGTCTGTGATTCTGTGATGATTTGTATTTCAACTTCATAAGCAATAACAATCTGTCCTTTTGAATGGTTTGAGTTGGTTTAATTGCCGACTTGAGGCGTTCAAAAGGCCAAGTCGTGACAACATTTGTGTTAGAAGCCTGCCTGGAGCCAACCGGAAAATCATGCAACCACAAATAGGCCTAACTAATATGAGATGTCTAGGTGCCATGGGCCATTCATGAACTTAGTACACTAGACACGAGGTTATACCATGTAGCAGAAGCCTGCCCGGAACCGATCGGCATATCCAGCATCTACAGGTATTCGGTTTAATGTGAGAAGTCTAGTATATATAACTATATATATAAGTCCGATGTGTGAAAACAGATAGGTTTACTACGCCTTAAGAAGGTCTTAAGTGGCTGACTCACCTTTTTATCTAATTTGGGCCTTGAGTGGTTAGTTCCAGGGTCCCTCCGAAGATTTATTCCTTGGAGAGGAACCAAAGTCATGGGACCCACCCTTATTAGTATTAAGGTGGGTTTTTGAGTCCTCCTACTTTAAATGTGGTTAGGCATAAAACGGTAACGGAGAAGGGTAGTTCATGGGGATGTCCAGTTCCTCTAGAAGCTTGTAAGTGCTTAAATAGGGACAGGCTGGTAATCGAAAAGATATGCGGCCATTGCATGCTCACCAACCATCTAAGGGAAGTCTTAAGCGACATAGGCGTCCTACTGGGTAATATCAATTAAGTAGTAACGTTCGCAATACTACTTCTCATATTACAAATAAGAGAATATATTTGAGAACATTGATGTACTAGGCTGAGGTCTGAATGAGCTAGGGGTTCCACCTTAGGGTTATAAGAGATAGTAAGAATCCACCGTCAATAGGGCCATAAGTGACCGAGAATGCCACCTCGTTGGGACTTTACCCTAAAGACACTAATGAGCGATTGACTTGGATACCCACCCCATTGGTTATAAACTTGATATTTGTTGTGTGTTGCGTAGACATATCTTAACATATGTAACCTGCTAAAAATATAGGGTATGGACATTAAGTAACACTATATTCCAGTCATACCGAACTTTATGTTCTGACCCCTCTCCTTAACATCCAATAGGTATGTAGATGGGTAAAGCAATATATGAAGTCATGCTTGAAGTTGATGGAGAAGACGAAGTTATTATGATATTATTAGCAGTTATAGCTTTGCTTCTTTTGGAATCTTGTGAAAATGAACTATTTGATGTACCTATTGAATAAATGTAACTCTGGCTATGTATTTCTATGGTTTTGAAATAAATGGTACATCTTATTTTTGGTATTATATATTGTCCTTCCGCTGTGTGAGAATTACATTCGAAGTATATTATTATTATCATATGTGCAAATGTAATCCTTACAAGAACCAACGACCCGTTTAGAGTGGCTCTAAGTTTCGACGGGCCTTTTCTAGGTCGAAATTTAGGCTCATTTTGGGCGGGTTGTTACATTTGGTATCAGAGCATAGGTTACCCAATTAAAAGGGAAATATAATTATGAGAGGCGTATTTGTGATTTGAAAAAAAAAATCGAACTATATATAAATAATATATTTACCCCAATAAGCATACGCATTTATACTAGGCACATTTATCGTTTCTTCCTTTTTCATCTTAAATGCTATCTTAGGAGTATCCACTAAGGGATTCTTCCCTTTCTTTTTAGATAGTAGAATGGCTGAAAATTAGAATGAGCAGGGTAACCAGGTAAGTCCCAGATACTTTCCCGAATGGTTCCAGTAGTACCTCAGTACTGTGGAACAGGTTCCTGTAGTTGATCCTACCCCTGCGTCTCCTACAGCTCCTACCGCTGATGTGGCCATTGATTTTTATCGATTGTGTAAGGCCTTTACGAATTTAGGAGGGAAACTGTTTTCTAAATGGGAAGGCTTTGCTACTGCCGAATCTTGGATTATGAATTGTGAAAGAATCTTTGAGGCTACAACCTGGCCCGACGAAGTAAAAAGAAGGATAGAGGCCTGGCATTAGAAGGATGACGCCCTTGAATGGTGGAACTTAATATCAGTGGAGAACGAGAGCCGGATCTTCACATCGGCCGAATTCAAGACCCGTTTTGACCCAAAAATTATGCCAAGAGCAGAAATGACTATTCTGCTAGAGAAATTCATCCACCTCAAGCAAGGAAGCTTGAGTGTGCAAGAATATCCAAATTCATTGAGTTATGTAAGTTTGGGAGAGGGTCAGTAGACACTCCCATGAACAAAGCCCTTAGGTTTGTCAAAGGACTGAACTCCCTGTTGAAGGAGACCTTATTAGATGAAGTAACATTTGGGGCAACTTTTGTGACTCTAGTTGAGACAACTACCCTTTGCACGGTAGAAAGCTATAAGGAGGATAAGGAGGGTGAGAAAGGAGAAAGCTCCAACAGAAACAAAAAGAAGGAATGATGGAAAAACAAGAAGAAGAACTTCAAAAAGGATGCAAAAACTTGACCAAGGTGCAACCACAAGGTCCATGAGGCCAAGGATTGTAGGACCTCGTTGGCGAAAAAGGAGTTTAAGGGAAAATGTTACAACTGCCACGAAGAAGGACACATGTCCAAAAACTACCAAAAGCCCAAAGTAGTCAAGAGTGGCCAGAACTAAACAATAGAGGCCACACCAATTCAAAGCCGAACCCCAAGAGACCAAGGGCAGCCCACACTCGAAGGTATAATCTCTATTTTAGAAAATTCAATATACACCTTGTTTGATTCCAGAGCGACCCATTCTTTTATCTCCATGCGACTAGTAAATCTGTTGAACCTTTCCGTATTTATCTCGAATAGTCCGAAAGAGGTGGCCAACCCTATCGGAGGACCTAAGTATCTTGAGTTGTTGTGTAAAGACCTAGTATTGGAGGTTGACAATGTTGAGTTCCATTGCGAAGTGTATGTGTTGGAATTTAAGGGGTATAGCCCAATCTTAGGCATGGACTGGTTATCGTTTTATGGGGCCATCCTAGATTGTGATAAGAGACTCGTTCATCTTAGGAGCCGAGGAGGACGCAACCTAAATATTCCTTGTGATGTTAGAAATAAGGATAAAGCCCTATTGTATTCCTTGTCTCCTAGTTCTGAAGGACCATCTTTGGTCCCGATAGTTTGTGTGTTTTTGGACATTTTTGAGGAGGTCATGGGACTTCCGCCCCGCAAAGAAATCTCCTTTTGTATTGACCTAGAGAAGGACACTAGACCTATAGCACTGCCCTTGAGGCGTATAACGCCTAAGGAAAGAAGGGAGTTAGATAAACAGATTTCATAATTATTACAAAAAGGTTTTATTCGTCGAAGTACCTCGGAATGGGTGCACCTGTTGTATTTTCCACCAAAGCAGATGGATCTTTGAGACTTTATGTGGACTATAGGGAACTTAATAAATTGACTAAAAAGAACAGGTACCCTTTACCAAGAACCGATGACCTTTTGGACCACTTGGGAGGAGCCCGAGTATTTTCCCAACAAACCTTGCTACTGGTTTCACCAGTTAAGAATTACGGAGGACAACAAGGACAAAACTGTGTTTAGGATGCCAGACGGATTATTCCAATGTGAAGTTATGCCCTTTAGATTAACGAATGCACCCGCTTTCTTCGTTGACCTCATGAGTAGAGTATTTAAGTGCATTCTAAATAAAATCGTGGTAGTCTTCGTAGATGATATCCTTATATTTTCAAAAGATCGTAAAGAGCATGAAAAACACTTAAGACAAGTGTTAAGCATATTAAGAAAGAACCAACTGAAAGCAAAATTCTCAAAGTGTCATTTCTGGAGGGAAGAAGTAAGTTTTTTAGGACATATTGTGTCGATTAATGGCTTGGCCGTTAACCCGTCAAAGATCGAGGCAAGCAAGGAATGGAGGATACCTCGAAATGCTACAGAGGTAAGAAGTTTCCTTAGATTGGCTGGGTATTATAGGAAATTCATTAAAGATTGCTACTCCATTGACCCAATTGAGAAGGAAAAATTGGGTGTTCACTTGAAGTAATAAAAGTGATACAACCTTTAAGAAATTAAAGGAAGCTTAACTAGCGCACCAGTCCAAATTATACCCGATGGTTCAAAATCATTTACCGTTTACACCGATGCATGTGGGACCGGTTTAGGAGCAGTCCTTATGCAAGAAGGAAGAGTAATGGCCTATGCTAGTAGACAACTCAAGGATCCAGAGAAAAGGTATCTGGTACATGACCTTGATTTAGGCGCAGTTGCGTTCGCCCTTAAGAAGTGGAGGCATTACCTTTTAGGAGAGAAATTTGAACTCTTTGCTGACCATAAATCCCTTAAGTATTTATTTTCTCAACGTGGCTTGAACTTGAGACAACAAAGGTGGATGAAGTATATTGCCTGATTTGACTTTAGGATTCAGTATACCCCAGGAAAAGGGAATGTTGTGGCATATGCTTCAAGTAGGAAACATGCGACTTAGAATGCGATCTCAGAATGGAAAGAGTTAGAGTTCCTCGCAAACTTTAACTTGCAACCCTCACTAACCACTTCATTTGGTTTTCTTTGGGCTATGATAATTAGACCTACCCTAAGTGAAAGAATCCAAAGTGCACACGACCTTGATGAAGAGTTAAAAGGCATAAGGGAGAAAGTGGTAAAAAAAGAGACCTTTCCTCATTCGGTTAGGTATTCGATCCAAGATGATGGGAGTTTACTTTGGGACATATAACTTTGCGTCCCTAAGGATGAAGGGTTGAGAAGAGAAATTTTAGGAGAGTGCCATAGGTCAAAATTGACCATACACCCCGATGGGGATAAGATGTACAAGGATATGAAGAGGAATCTACATTGGGAAGGAATGAAGAAAGACGTAGCCAGGTCCATGGCCAAGTGCTTGACATGCCAAAAAGTTTAGGCAGAGAAAGAGAAGCCCAGAGGACTGTTGTTACCTTTAGAGATCCCCACATGGAAGTGGGAGCATATTTCCATGGACTTTATAGATGGACTTCCTAGAAGCCAAAAGGGTAATGAGGCCATTTGGGTTGTGGTAGACCATTTAACCAAAATCGCCCATTTCATGCCAACCAAGAAGGCAAGGACTGCAACCTCGTTAGCCCAATTATATCAAAGAGATAGTCAGACTCCATGGTATTTCATCAATTATTGTGAGTGATAGAGAGCCCTTATTCATAAATGAATTTTGGAGAAGCCTACAAGCAGCTTTGGGGACAACCCTTAACTTAAATATAACTTATCATATGTAGACCGACGGGCAGACAGAGAGAGTAAACAAAATCTTAATAGAATTGCTCAGAGCTTGTATCATCGACTTTAGAGGAGTTCGGGAGCAACACCTACCTCTTGCGGAGTTCACGTATAATAATAGTTTTCAAGCGACGATCGGTATGGCCCCTTCCGAAGCGCTATACGGGAGGCCATGCAAATCGGCAACTTGTTGGTGGGAAACTACCGACAAGGTTATACTCGGACCAGATTTCGTATGCCAATAAGCGTAGTAGGGAACTAGAATTTAATGTTGGAGACTTAGTGTTCGTAAAAGTATCCCCTCTCAAGAAAACTGTTTGGTTCGGAAAGACAGGGATGTTGGCTCCTATGTTTATTAGGCCTTTTAGTGTCATCGAGAAGATAGGATCTTTGGTCTATCGAGTGGATCTCCCAGATCGTCTATCGAGAATCCATAATGTTTTTCATTTATCTCATCCGAGGAAATGCCTTCATGATTTTGCTATCAGACTCGAGCTTGATGAAATTAGGGACATAAAGAAACTCGAGTTGGAGTCTAGGGTGCCTCGTGCAACTGCAAGTATTGTAGAGCACGAAATCAAGAGAATCCGCAACAAAACCATTTGCCTCATCCGAGTACAATAGGGGAATGACCCTGCGGAAACCACATAGGAAACTGAGGATAAGATGAGACAGACTCACCCAGAGCTTTTCACAGGTATTTTTTCCCTCAAATCTCCATTTGGATGCATCGTGATTGCTAGATTGGATGCTAGGGAATTGATGCAACACCATCGCACTGAGCACTCATATAGAAACATATGCATATTTAGGTTGTTTGCATACATGCTGCATCACTTATTACACCTACATGCTAGGGTAGAGCTCACTTTTGTAAGTCTGCAGTTCATAATCACTGTGACTCATTGATGCTTATGGATGAATTATAAACAACGTGGATGTTTCGAGCGAGTTGTGTTTTTCGCCCCTTAAACAGATTTCAGGACGAAATCTATTTTTAAGGGGAGGGAGAATGTAACACCCCATAAAATTCATATGTACTAATAAATAATTAAATAACTAAAAATAAGTGATTAAATGATATGGCTAGAAATTGAAATTTTTGCAGCTTTAGGAATTTGGCTACGAAATTCTTTTATTTGGATTCATGGCGAAATTCTACATCGTTTTCATATATATGCTGAAAACGGTTAATGTATGAAGAAGTTATGAACAAATGAATTTGGACAGTGCACGCAAAAAATATATATATAATTATGTGAATATTATATATATTGTCCAAATAATAATTTAAAATAAAAGAGGGAAATTCAAAACTTGAATTTTGAGATAAGATATATGGGGCAGCGTATATTGGATATATAGAAAAGAATGAAGCAAATTAAGAACGTAATTAATAAAATTAACAGCTCAGCAACGCAGTAAAATTGGGCGTTCCAGCCCGAAGGGGTCGACCGCTTCCCCTTAAGAAGGGTCGA
The DNA here is from genome assembly GCA_030737875.1 of Allium sativum. Classification (NCBI taxonomy): domain Eukaryota; kingdom Viridiplantae; phylum Streptophyta; class Magnoliopsida; order Asparagales; family Amaryllidaceae; genus Allium; species Allium sativum. Next base: position 515,350,606 of record CM060924.1, read on the forward strand.
CCGCTGGTCGATCGCTAGGCGGCTGGGAAGCCCAATTCTGCCTAAATGGATAGGGGTTTTCTAAGAGGTTATATTTATATGTAAGGCTCAGATTAAATTTTATTAATCCGACGGCTCATGCTCACATGAGCAAGTATAAATAACCCCTCAAAACCCATACTAGAAACCTTAATCTTCTACATCTCTACCTCCATGCTGCTAAATTCCATAGAAAAACAAAGAGAATAGGGTGAAGGTTTCTTCTACTTATCTAACTCCATTCTATATCTCTTTATTTCAATCTATCTAAGTTTAGGGTTTTGGAATTTCGCGTAGACATATATGTATAAGACACTAATTGTATGTTTCTTATATGTATATTGTTAGGAGATCAATCAGAGCTCGCTTGAACGTTAAGAACTGTCGCAGATCTTGAAATTCTACCACAGCTCCGCCTAATTAGTGAGTGGAATCTAGTTTTTATTAAAGGCATATTCATGTTTTTAATAGTTTTCCATATGAATTGTTATGCCTATAAAGATTTGGATATGCGACAATATAAACATGAAAATCCCCAAATCTTCTATTTTGTAATTACGTAGGAAATTGTCATGTTGAATTGGTTTCGTGGAATTGTGGTTTTTCTATTGGGTTAAAGGTAAATATGAGTGTTGTATTATTATTTATATTTTCTGCAATTCACCGTTATTATCATTTGATTTGGCCTAAAAAGGTTCGGATTTGAATTTTTCATAGTTGAATTGGGTTTACATCCTACTTTGGGTGTAAACGCATTCATAAATTGAAATAAGTCAAATGTAAACATTTTTGGGTGTATAACACCACAAAAAGGGTGAATTGGGTAAAATATGGATCGTAAACATACATGTGTGAATGTATGAAATACTTTACTTTTAATTTAATATTGAAATCATTTCCACATGCCTAGGATGCAAATTTAAATTTTTATGTATATATGTTTTTTTCCATCCACTACTACTTGTTATGTTATCATATCATTATTATGCCTATGTTGTAGTGGTAAAAGTATGGAAAACCCAAATTACATGCCTTAATTTGGATAAAATGACAATTGTCACCTCATTAGAACATTTTCTGTTTATACAAATATTTACGTTAATTAGACGCTATTATTATATTACTTATATAAAAATAATCAACGTAATTAACGTTGTATTAGCGTAATAAATGCTATTAGTTAGAGTTTGAATTTGAAATGTCACCTTAACAAATATACATATATATATTTGTTTGCTTGTATATGCGTATATATAGAATGGCTTAAATATATATAAATAAATGACACATAGACACGAGTTAGTTGCCATTTGTGGTAGAAGCCTACCCGGAGCCGACCGGCAAATCCAGCAACCACAAAGTAGGCCCAACTAATGTGAGATGTCTACGTGCCATGCGCCATTCATGAACTTAGTACACTAGACACGAGGTTAAAACAACTTGTAGTAAAAGCCTGCCCTGAACCGACCGACATCTACAGGTATACGGTTTAATGTGAGAGGTTTAGTTTGTGTATATATAACTATATATATAAGTCTGATGTGTGAAAACATATAGATTTACTACGCCTTAAAGGGTCTTAAGTGGCTGACTAACCTTTTTATCTAATTTGGGTCTTAAGTGGTTATGACTAGGATCCCTCCGAAGGTTTATTCCTTGGAGAGGAACCAAAGTCATGGGACCCACCCTTATTAGTATTAAGGTGGGTTTTTGGGTCCTCCTTCTTTAAAAGTGGTTAGGCATAAAAAATTAACAAAGTAGGGTAGTTCACGGGGATGTCCAGTTCCTCTACAAGTTTATAAGGGCTTAACTGGGGACAGGTTCGTAATTGAAAAGTTATGCGGCCATTGCATGCTCACCAACCATCTAAGGGAAGTCTTAAGCGACATAGGTGTCTTACCGGTAATATCAGTTAAGTAGTTACATTCACAATACTACTTCTCATATTACAAATGAGAGAATAGACTTAAGAACGTTGACGTACTGGGATGGGGTCTGAAAGAGCTAGGGGTCTGCCTCAGGGTTATAAGAGATAGTAAGAATCCACCCTTAATAAGGCCATAAGTGACCGAAAATGACACCTTGTTGGGTCTTTACCCTAAAGACACTAATGGGAGATTGACTTGGATATCCACCCCATTGGTTAGAAACTTGATATTTGTTGTTTGCTGCATAGACATACCTTGACATGTGTAACATGCTAGACATATAGGGTATGGATATTAAGTAACACTATATTCCAGTCACACAGAACTTTATGCTCTGACTCCTCTCCTTAACATCCAATAAATCAGTAGGTGAGTTAAACCTACGGATGAAGTCATGCCTGAAGCCGATGGAGAAGACGAAGTTATTATGATATTATTAGCAGTTACAGCTTTGCTTCTTTTGGAATCTTGTGAAAATGAACTATTTGATGTACCTATTGGATAAATGTAACTGTGACTGTGTATTTTTGTGGTTTTGAAATAAATGGTACATCTTTTTTTTGGTGTTAAATCTTCTCCTTCCTCTATGTGAGAATTCGATTCGAAGTATATTATTATTATCATATGTGCAAATGTAATCCTTACAGGAACCAACGACCCATTTAGAATGGCTCTAAGTTTCGATGGGCCTTTTCTAGGTCGAAATTTAGGCCCATTCCGGGTGGGTTGTTACACCATTAAAGGTAAAGTTTTTCCAATGTCACTTCTAGAAGAGACAAGTTAAATTCTTGGGTCATGTTGTTTCAGAACAAGGAATCACGGTAGATCCTTGAAGAACACGGCGGTCCAAGATTAGACTACACCCAAAAATGCTACGGATGTGAAGAGTCTTTTAGGATTAGAAGAATATTATCAAAAAATCATCTAGGACTTCTCTAAAATAGCAGCACCTTTCACCAACTTGACTAAGAAGAATTAGGCTTTTACTTGGGATGCTAGATGTGAGCATGCGTTTGTGAGCCTGAAGGAGAAGTTAACAAGTGCACCAGTATTGGTTATGTCAGGTAGGAACAAATAGAAGATGGTACACACAGATGCTTCTGGTACCGGATTCAGAGCATTACTGATGCAGAAAGGTAAGGTGGTAAGCTTGCTGACTGTTAAAACCATATGAGAAGAATTATCCTACCCATAACTTGGAATTAGCAGCGATTATGTTTGTGCTTAAGATATGGAGGCACTATCTTCATAAGAGAGAGGTTTGAATTGTTTTCCAATCACAAGTCATTAAAGTACCTCTTTTCACAAAAGGATCTTAATTTTCACCAGTAGAGGTTGTTAGAGTCATTAGCTTTGTAACAACCCCGAATTTCTGAACCAATTTAAATTTTCAATTTAAGCAATTTTAATGGATTTTAAAGATTTAAAATGATTTATTTCGAATAATAACGATTAAAAATTCATTTAAATCGAAGTTAGAACGTATAAATTTACTTTAATTATAAATAGAGTTTGAAATGGCACAGTAGTTTTGAAACTCGATTTTAAATTTCAGATGAATGTACAGAATTCAAAATAAATCGGATTTTAGTAAAACCAGAAATGTTGGAATCTGTTTAATTATATCTTTCTAATGAATGTGAAAAATTCAGATTTCATAATGTAAATTGAAAGTTATGTCCAGTTTAAAATTTAAAATAGTCGCTATGGAATTTAATTATATTTTAAATAATATATGCCCTTAAAAATAGCCATTTTGCAAACGACCTCTGTTTTCGATGAAACCACTTTTGTTGGATCCGGAATGTTAAATTATTGTTAGTTTTCAAAATTTAGAATTTTTAGAATTAATATGTGAGCGTGGTGAATTTAAATGCATGTTCATTTTTAATTGTATATTTAAGCAACTTGAAAAGGGCCAATTTTCAAACGGTCTCCAAACGTTAAAACATAGCTAGATTAATTTTTCTGTAATTTTGGAGTCAGTATGTGGCTTCGGTAAATTAAAAAAGTACGTTGAAATTCAATATATATTGATTTATATTTTAATTTTGATAAAAACTGATAGAAACAGTCGAACTGGCTTACGAAACATATCCCACTGTGTCCGAAATGAGGGTAATTAGCTAGGAACGAGAGTCATTGGGTTTGATTTGGAGTTCGAAATCATATCGAGATAATTTTTGAATTAAATATTATTAAATAATATATATATATATATATTTCCATTAAACCCTAAATTTCTGATCATTCCTCAAGCCTGCCGTCGGCCCAAAATCAATGGCCACAATTTCTCAAATTTTATTTATCGATTATTTCTAATCCATCACGAATTAAAACTCCGATCCAAAATAAAAATTGTAGATCTACAAGTGAGCTTCAAATCTATAAGGGTTCGATGTTTTTTAATGGAGAGATTGGCTCGAATTTGAGGCTCAAATAGCCAGAACTCACGCACATTTTCTGGCGTAACGGTGGACTCGAGCTCGATGAGGCTCCAGGGGTGGTGGCGCACTCGAAGCTCGTCGATGGGGTGGTCTTTGATCATGGCCACGATGATCGTGGAGGCGGCAGTCGTTAAATCTAAGTGATGAGCTTTTTTGTTGATCCCGGTTGAAGAAATCTTAAGCGGCTTATAGAGGAACGATGGAAAAAGCTTAAATGTTGGTTAAGGAAATTTATAACCTAATTATAGAATTAATTGCTTTATTGTAAGTTCAATATTTAAAATCTTATATCTTTGCCAAACAATATCAGAATTGGACAAACTTGAGTGCATTGGAATCATGAAGATGAGCACTACGCACTAGAACTGCCCAGAACGGAAACGGAGGCAGTTGGAATTTTTGACTAAATTAAACGTTTGTTTAATTTTGTTAAATACAATCTTCAATTAAAGAATGACGGAGTGGAACCCAAAGTGAGAACTCTCTCACTAATTTTTTTTTGTCTAGTTATCTATTTTATAACTGCATATATCGATTGCTAGTATTGATTTTTATCAGTTTTAATCATTATAAATTGTATACGGTGCCTGTTAGCTCACCTCATTGTCGTCCACAAACCATGGATGATTAAATCGACTGTATTGTGTTGTGATTGCGATGTGAAATGGAAAATAAAATATATATGCGATGTGTAGTATAAATATATACTACAAAAAAAATTAAATTATAATAGCTTGAATGTATAGCGTTGCCGCATTTCATCGTTGGTGCGCTATACAAGGACACAGTTTCGAACGCTATTTGATTAGTAAACTCAGCTTACAACGCTATTCAATAAAAAAGAGGGGAAAATGAAAATTTATGCGAGAATTGAAAACAACACGTTTTCTTTCTCATTTCTCCTCTAGAAAATATTGTTCTTATCGCTTTACCACCTTCTCCATCAAATATTAATCGCCATCATCGTCAACTCCTAAAATCCTATCGTGTAACCCTAACCACCTTTAATAGTCAATCGATGTCATAATATCTCTATGCATTCTCCGAGACAGACGATCCCAATCCCTAAACCTATAAAAGCATCTCCAATTTGAACTTCCGTGAGAGGTATTATTATTTATTTTTCTAATAATTTTAATTATCATTATTGTGTGAACAACAGTATTTCTTGAAATTCCTAATAATAACCGAGTTTTGATTGTAGATTATTTTGGGCTTAAGCTTTTAATTTAGAAAACACATAACACATGATGTTCCATTTGTTTGACATGCTAACTACCTAAATGTAAAGAATAATGGTAGGAAAATCGTCTGTTTTCAGCAGTAGCAGTATACTTCAACCACCATGTAGTTCTTGGTTATCAATAAGGTTGTACATGAGTATGCCATTAGTTTTAATCAACCAACATTTGAGTTCTCAAGGACGTAAACTATGCTCTTAAGTACTTTTCCTTTTTTTTAGAAATAGGTATATAAAATTTGAAATAGAAAAGAGAAGGGAAGAAAAAGGACATGTGCTAATTAAAAACAAATCCCTACAATTTCAAACTAAACACATGCATCTTGATGAGATGTCCATCGACTAAATAAGTCACCGCTACTTATATATTATCCGTCGATTAAAATTATAATTAAACTTATTATGTAATAGTTAAGGTTAAATGCCAAGCAATGGATTTTATGGACTCAGTGGCTTATCCTAAGTCAACGTTGTAATTGACATAGGAAATAACTTTTTTTTAACAAGATGCGTTTTTGAAGATGGAAATGGCTGTTGCATTAAGAGTGGCAGTTGAGGAGATATGTCTATGCATTTGAAATGGTTTATAATTTAATCTGTGGATATTAGACAATGGAACCAAATGAACTTAGGAGACACACACACTTAGCTTTTTCCTCCGTTATAAGTTGAGCACTTGAACATAGCATGCTCAGTTCTGAACTGAGCAGTTAATCCATGTGCAAACAATACACTGAGATCTATACCGAGCACTTAGTTCTTGGAAAATTTATTATATATGTCGGCATCAGAAGTAGTTTTAATGACTAATTCAAATTCTTATTTGTATTAGCGCTGCTACAACAATTAAATGCAGTTGATTTTCTATTTTCTAGTATGGTTTCCTAAGGTTTATGTTAAAAGCAATCTTATGCGTATTCTTCTATCTATGAGTGTGTTTTTCATGAGAATGATTCTTATGTAACCTTTGACATAGATCCTTATTCAAATGAAAAGGTGATGCTATTCTTTTTTCATAAGAGCAATCAAGTGTTTACTCAATGATTCAAACTGCAGCTAAATTATAGGTAAAACACGGCTGTGGTAATTTGTCCACACAAAGTGTTAATTTTATTGACATAAAATGGGATTCATGTAAGAACGGTGTTTATTTCTTTCAGTTTTGCGGTATTGATGTAAAATCATGTGTATTGGTTATATCCAGCTTACTGATTTTTGTTGTTGTTAATTATTGCTATAATATTTTTAGTCTATTAAGACAGCCATAAGTCCATTTCATACCATGTGTTGCATGGATGGAAAGTAGGCAATAGATCTGTGATGATGGAATGACGTCCAACTAACCAAAATGTTTTCAAGCAAATCTCAAAAAATCTCATTGTATGCTGTCAATCATCCTCTTGCACCTGACATCATTGAGTGCAAGTACCATGAACTAGGAATTCACTAACATAAATACAAATAAAATACTTGAAACCAAAATGCTAAAATGGCATGCTGAAAGATATAAGAAAGAAAGGAAAAGGTTACTTCTATTTAATATGATATGAAACAATTAGGGTAAACTGAGTTACAAACAAGATATAAGGTCATATAGCTACTGAAAGATGCAAGAAATCAAAATAATCATAACATGCACAAGCATAACTCTAAAAGAGATCAAAACTTGGTGTTTAAGCGATCTAGAAAATGAAAGAAGAGGAAAGGGAAAGCTACACAAGTGTTGTTTCAAAATTCAAATGGGATCGATTTGGAAACTGAGCAATATGTTGGAGATGAATAATGAGAACAATTGTGCAAGCATTGTCCTTGATTGAGTTTTTTCAAGGGTTTATTTTTTTTAAGGAATATGGAAAAGGACATTTGAAGTGTGAAAAATAGAATTGCTGAAATAATATTGAAAAACTTAGTCTTGGGAATAAATTGGAAGTCAGCCATAAGAATTTGTTAATATAGCGTTTATATTTTTAGTGTTGGTTATCATGAGACTAAAGTAACATTGTGCTTATTAATTGTAGAATACGTTTTAACTTTTCACCATTTCCCGGTTGTGTGCACACCCCCTACATAACAACAAATGTCAATATAGCATCTCATAATGTTTATAATGACTTGAGGCATAAGCTTAGTTCTTTGACTGCCTGGTTGAGTTTGGATAATCCCGTATGCTCTTATATATTAGTTCAAATGTAGCTTTGACAAACTTAATATAAGTTTTTTTTAACCGAATTAAAATCATATGTTGCTTCCCCACAATTGCGTAAGTGGAGCTTTCCATGGCCTATTCGCAATGGGTTTCTGGTGTCAATAAGTTCATGTTGGCAGCTGTAGGTTCCACTTTATTGATGTAAATTTAACTGTGATTGATTCACTAGTGCATATGTTAGAGATTATTATACGGGGGTCTATATGTTATATGTTTTATGTACTTAACATTGGCTGTATTTTTCTTCTTGTCGTCTGACTCACTATTCAAAGTGATTTTTGTACAATTATCGTTGTTCCATGTCACGTACTCAAGCTTTGGGTTGTTGCTGTATGTTTGATATTATATTTGGATTTGCTATGCTTCATAACTGTATACGTTTATTGCACATATTCTTGCATTGCAGCCACTCATACTTTCATGGGCTTTAGTTTATGTCAGTACAACATCTCCTAGTATTCAAGTCTAGTTTTTGTAAGCACATATAGACTTCAGTTTCAGCTTGCGCTTTATTTGCTAGCAGGCACGATGAATCACTCTTGTTGCATTCCTGTTGTCCTAGCATTTTTGCCTGCTATTCTTTCATCTACAGTTTTTGTCCACTATTTGTATGCCAACAGTTCTAGCCTTTTACCCACTGTCCTTTCCATACTCGCTGCATACTCCACCTGCTGTTTATTTGGGTATGGTTCACATATATCGCACTGGTAATGATGTTTCAATTGCCTTTGGATTTTATTCTTGCATTAAGTTCAATTCTGCGTCCCTGCCTACGAATACTTCGGCTAGTTTGGCATTCAATGATCAATTTACAATATACCAATTACCACATACAGTGCATTTACATCATGTGCCTTACCACTAGCAACGTTAGATTTAGTTTATTTAGAAACTTCTTTACGTGATATAGCGATATGCATGCTAAATAAATTATTGTTTTTGATACTAACCTGATTTGCACAAATTTTATAGGAATGTGTATTAGGTACGATATTTTTATTTTGCGTTAAATCAGATTACTGGACAATGTATCTCATTACTGCAAGCATGTATATACTTGTATTAGTTATATTTTAAAAGAAAGAATATTATTGTTGGCTCCGATTAGACTTTTTTTGCATCAACGATGATAATAAATATTCCTATCGAGTTAAAATAAATTAAATCTAATTCAAATATTTGATATGCATAAATCAATTAAAAAATGCAAGTGTGTCTACAACCATAGGTTTTGACAAAATTATTGGGCTTAAATGCGGACTGCTATTGTTGATAAACTTAAAGTAGGGTATTTGTGTATTTTAAATTGGATAGTCGGGATGGGAAAGCTAAAACTCACACTAATAGGCTATAATGTGACGTAAGAGGCCGCAATACTGATAACCAAAAAATGCAGTAGCAAGACTGATGACCAAAACAAATATTTTCAAGGGTTTTCTACAAAATAGAATGTCACATTTTGTTATAAAGTGCTTCTTTGGTTCCATTTGATCATCTCACTGCACGGCCATCATTTGTAACTATGGAGTATCCTGTCACTTCTAAGCAAAAACTAACAACCAAATTTGCAGGTTCAGCCACTATCGGTAAAAACCGTCCATTCAATCAGGGTGAGGAACAAGAACGTCCCCATCCGGCGTCAAATACATAATCACAAACCACCGTTCCCGCTCTACATCCTTAACCGACTTTGGAGGCGTGGGTGATGGTGGAACGTCCAACACTAAGGCATTCAATGATGCAGTTACTAGTCTGTCACAATATGCAGGTGATGGAGGTGGTATTCTATATGTCCCAACTGGTAAGTGCCTGACAAGGCCTTTCAATCTAATGAGCTGTTTCACTCTCTTCCCTGATGCTGATGCTACAATCCTTGTTTCCCAGGTTTGCATCTTTCTAAAATTTATAGTAACTAGGTTGGAACCCGTGCTTCGCACACGGGTGGAGCGTGGGTCTTGTGGTGGGAAGGAGTTGGAATGGAGGTAAAAGCTCGAGTGTAGGAGGGGTGTGTTTGACAGCCGCAATGAAAATAATGTTAGTATTGGCCTGATTTAAATTGTTGTAGAAAGAGAGGTTGCAAATTTCATGTTAGATAGGGGAAAAATATCAAGTTGTATAATAATGTCGTGTAGAAGGGAAAAATTAAATGGAATTGAAAAGTCATATTTGGCCGTATGTATTTATTTTGGCAGCGTTGGTAGTAGATGGAAAATACATTGTTATACAACTATTGTCATTGTTGGTATATACGGTGTCCTTCTATTTTTTAGGGGTGGACGCGGTTCAGTTTGGTGCGGTTCGCATCTTGAACTGGTTTTGCACAGCATCAAATGGTCGGAAAAAAAGTCGACCATTATACTAACAATTCATATAGTCGTTAAGGCTTAGTTATATTGTAATACGCACTGGTCTTGGTTTGGTTTGAACCTGGATTAAATAATAAATAAGGGAATTATTTACTTGAAAAGTCAATTTATAAATGTGTAACATTGTTAATTAAAGATTAAAACACATAGTTTTATGTTGGTAGGAAAATTTATTTTTTATCTGCATGAATCATTTAAATTTATGTTGTTTGAAGACATTAACCAAGTATAGACGTTAATAATTGCATAAGCAATAAATAAGAGAACTATTAAAAAAATATAACTAATGTTACATTAAATTTTGATGTGGAAAATAGTGTATTGAAACAATATTTTTTTAATTTGTGATAACGTTTATTAATAATGTAAATTAAAAAACGTATGCTGAAAATAGAATATATGTAGTTAAAATTGAAAAATAGATAGGATTGTGATATATTTTTATCATAAGAAAAATTGTGATGGGATTCGATTTAGTTAGATTTAAAAGGGGTTGCTCAAATGTTCAAACTGAAACCGAACTACATTATTGCTTGTCGGGTAGGTTTAGGTCATTTACTATACAGAGGATTTGTTGCGGTTTTTTACACTATTTTTAACGGTTATTTCTAAGCGGTTCTATATTGCGGTTTTGTTTAAGTTCACTCATAGTTATCAGCTAACACATTTATTCCCAAGTGGAAGTTTAATTTGTATAATCACATAAGCAGATTGTGTTGACTCTAATGTTATGGATATGGGTTTTGATATTGAATGCATTATGGATCATCAGTCTACTGATGGTGGACCACATTTTTTAAATGCAGTCAATTTGTTATGTAATGCAGTTGATTTGTAAACCAAAGTTTCATGTAGAATAATATACAAAGGTTTTAGTTAAGATTTTAGTTATGGTGGATATATGTTAAGAATGAGAATCTTTTGTTTACCATGATTAATTGAATCTTAAGGCCTATCGAAATCATGTACCGCACAATGGAAAGCAATCAAAAAATGTGACAGGTAAGTAAAAAATGTAAATAGATAGCGAAAGTTGACTTTATTGCAAATTCACATGACATTGAAGAACAAACGTACAGAAATTTTGTACAACAATTAAAAAATGTGAAGGTAAAAACTGTACAATGTCACAGGGCAGAAAAGGTGAGAAAAAGAAAAAAAAGGAGAGACAAACGACGGACACTGGGAACACATATGTACAAACACTTATGTACAAACATAATTTCCATGCTGCAGCAGTTAGAATTAGCATCAGTTGGAAGGTAGATTCTTCCTTTTTCGTCCGTCTTTGAATCCAGCGGATTTCGATGCACATGTTAAGTTATCCCATGGCTCGTTGATAACTACTCCATTTCCTTTTTTGTTAGGATGTCTTCCTCTTGCCTTGCTGCAAATTTTCTTAACCTTCAATTGCTGGTCAGTTTCATCAGACAACAAAACATTTTTTCCTTTAGAAATTGCAGAAATGGTGTGACCATCAGTGTCTGAAGTAACTTCTGAAGCAGTATTGTAACAAACTGCTCATTCGACGATTTTAGATTTAAATATTTTATTTAAATGTATCGTCGTATCTCATGTGTCACTCAAAAAGCCATTTTTCACAAATGATAAAATTAAGATTCGGGACCACTTCCATTGAGTCTGGATCGTCTTTTACGATCTTTTTGACTATAAGCTTCGATATGTTTCGAGTTTGTGAAAATTGGGACTTTGGTTGGGCTTGAATGGCTAAACCTAGCCACTTAATTAAAGCCTCTCCATCAGCCCACTCTCCTTCATTTTCTTCCTCACTTAAAAGAAATTAGAAATGGGAGAAAGATAGGGGAATTAGAATTCCCTAAACCTAGTTTGATTCTAGGAGCTCCATTATTGTAAGAATCAAGTGCAAAATCAAGGGAGAAGCTTATGTAAGTTCATCTTCATCTTCTCCATCTTATTATCTCTTCAATTTCTGAAACTTCCTATGACCTAACTCTTAGTAATTCCATTTATATGCTCTTAGATTGATGATTCAAGAGCTTTGATTGAAGAGAGATTGATCTTGCTTGGTTTTAGGGTTTCTTTGGGCTTCTAGCAAACAAAGGTGAGTTCTTCTTGAACTTGTTGTATATAACGGTGTTGTATACACAATTATATGATTTTTGTTTGATGATAACAACCAAATAAATATTACTTTAATGTGTTTGATATTGTACTGTTATTGTAAATCACAGACTGGAATATAATATTTATATTTAAATAAAATACAACTGTACAGAAATTTAAATATTCACAGTATTTTATTTGAATAGAATATTTTATTTCAGTATCATACAGTACATCTATATTAACTCCACTATTTAATCACTTCATATTTTTGTACTTATAAATAAACAGAATAGAATAGACAAGTCTGTTTGACAACAATGAAATAATATTTTATTTCAAACAGATTTTGTTTATTACAAATAATCAGTACAATCACTTTTTCATATAAATTAGCTCCTCACTATATCACTCAACACTCAATATTTTTTCACTTATACATTCACAGACCCAATATACAGACACTTTCATTGTTACACACACTGTTCTTGTTTTTTCTGCCTTCTGTCTTCTAGTCTTCAGTCTTCACAACACTTCACTATCAGTCCAGTCATCACCTGCTTACCTGTCACATGAAACACACACACAGAGTATACTGCAATAGAAATAAAACTGAACACATGCAAATATAAATTTTATTTTTAAAATTCTATTTGCCTCAGTTTTCTGGTGTGTTTCTCATCCTTTTTCATGACTTGATCTGATATATTTTTTAGTACCCAATGATCAACCTCGACATAACCATACTGGTTTGCTGATCAGAACCAGGATCAAACTCAGCTGATTCTGACCAGCCCCAACACAGTACAGTCAGTCTGCTGATTTTTTTTAGTATACAAGATATGTCAAAAATCAAAAGAGAAATGGAAGTGCAAAATTTCAGATCAGCAAACGCGAGACTCATGTACTATTTGCATACTCAACAACAACATTACATGCTGCATGGGAAAATTACACACAGCAATCAATATACAAGAAAACAGTTCAGTTCTGTGTGATGATGCTCAACAGGTTCAAGTGCACAAGTCAACAAGTAAAAGCAAGGGCAGTTTTCATGCAAAAGTGAAAATAGTCAAGCATGGCACTACAATGTGTAGTTGCAAGTGAACACGAGGGTACTGCAGTTTTTCAGGCAGTTTCAAATGGATGTACAAGATGATGTACAGGCTCGACAAACACAAAACTACAATTCAGTGGAAAGTGATTAAACTCAACACCATGTGTGACGTATATTCAATTCAAGGTCATGCACAATATGCTACTGGACAAAGCAAAGAGGGTGCAACACATTTCAAAAGGGACTGGACAAATAAGCATACAACAAGCCAGAGAGAATATGCACAACAAATGCAGGAGGCAACATGATATACCATGGTTCAAGTTTCAGGTACAATGCAAAACTACAGGTAAATAATTCTGGTCTGGCAAAATATGAATGGTGCTTAAAGTCCACATACAAAGCAAGACAAAACTGTGCAAATTAAGATGTGAACAAGAGGAAATCTTTTTGGACAGAAAGTTTTAAAATCATGCATGAGACACAAGACTTTTTGGTGCATTAACAAAATGGCACAATTATGTTTTTGGCAAGAAATCATTTTTGCTAAATCAAAGGAACAAATCATTTTTTTTAACTCTTTGATATTTTCTGAAACCATATTTTTTATATGCCAAGAAAACATTCTAAAAACATTTCCAGGAAATCCCAATATCATTTTTCTTTGGCAAGTGTTATTTTGTTTTCAATGTTGTTTCCAAAATTGGCATGCTCATTTAAATGTCATCAGAAATGATTTGTTTCAGAAAATCAATCAAGGAAAAGGGAAAATTTATATTTCCTGAAAAATCTGCATGAGTTTTGTTTTTTTAGGCAAGATATCTTTTTCAAATTTATTCAGCAATTCAATACCGAGTATGTTTTGCAAATAAAGAGAAAATCAGCTTCAAAATTTTGGCAAAGAAATTTAGCAAGAACAATTCAGCAGGTTTATATATGGCAAAGTATTCTACAAATCATAATGTTTATTTCCTGAAATAAATGAGTCAAGTTGTTGGACAAAACCATTCAAATCAATTTCGAGGTTTGTTTCCAGAATTGCAAAAAGTCAAAGACCAGAAAATCACAGTTGTTTTTCAAGACCGAGCCATAATCAGTACAACGCATTCATCAATTCAAAGACATGGATGTCGAAAAGAGAAAACCATTTAAATCAACGCACAAATCAGGGAGCAAATCAATCGAGCCAATAAGTGAAATCAGGAAATGTTTTTTAGGGTTTGTATTACCCTATATTCACTACCAATTCATTCCAGGTTCATCAATGAACACACACAAGAAGCTCATCAAAATCAAGGCGAGCAAAAGAGGAAAGCACCGCAACAAATTAGGCCAAGTCATCTAAACGAAATCAGAGAATTTAAAGGATTCAAAAATCCTATTTATATACAGCCATTCTTCATCATCGGCAATGGTCAAGAGATTGATTGAAACCCAAGCATCAAAAACCACAACAATTCGAAAGCAACAAAAAGAAATATAATCCAGATAACTCACAATTTTCACAAGAGTTTCGATCACCTGAAAGGCTTAAAAGTTGAGTACCCCAGATCAGTGAGCAAGAAAGCATCATAAAGCCACAACAAATCGAAGGGACAGAGATTCATTTCCACGAAGCAAGCGATTTGATTTGGGGAAGAAACCCTAGCCGCCATTTTTAGAGACAAAAGGATCAGGCTTATCAAATGAAAAAGGGCCGGTCTAATTCTTTGAAGTGTGGAAAGGTGATGACCCCTTTTATTTAATCTCCTAGGGTTTTTCTTTGTTTATTTAATTTGTTTTGTTTTGGTTTAAATTTTGTTGTATTTTAATTTGTTCTGTAAACCGTCCGAACAGCTCTAGAGTCTGTAAAATCTAGGGAATCAGTCAGGGTGTTGACTGACAGTTGACAGAGTCTGTAAAATATGGGTTACGTGTTACAGGTTTGTAATACGGGAAATCTGATCGAGGGGATATCGTTCAGTCTAGGATTTTGAGCGTAGGGTTAGGACAGGAGCAGGCGCTGCGAGTGTACATGGTCTTGTATGCGGGATCTGTTTTTAACACCTAGTAGAAACCTTAGGAATGCAGCAGTAGGCAGGGTTTTGCCGAAGCTGGGTATATTTGTGTGTGATTTATTTTCTGCACTTTTATTTCTGCTGCATTCTGTGATCTGTTTATTATTTTAATATCCTGTCAGTTTTTTTCAATTCAGTTTAAAAACTGTGATAAACCCTATTCACCCCCCCTCTAGGGTTAATCTAGATCCAACATTTGGTATCGGAGCCAGGTATTCGGTTAACTCTAGAGCAATGGTGATTCCTAGTTATCAGTCCATAGAGAGTCAGTCCAGTCACATTCCAAATATTTTTGATGGTACAGATTTTTTAAACTGGAAATCCAAAATGGAATTTTATTTAAAATCTGTTAATATTAAATGTTGGAATGTTGTTATCCATGGATTTGATAGTGTAGATATTACTTTCAATACCCGTGCTATGAAAATTATATTTGATTATCTTAGTACTGAACAGTTTAATCTTATCTGCCATTGTTTATCTGCACAGGAAATCTGGGATACTCTCAATACAAAGTATGGAAAATCTGACAACGGCAGCTCAAAACTCGAGAAAGTCAACTCAGATTCAGAACTCTGTTTAACAGGATTTACAAATGAAAATTCAGAAGGATCAGATGATGGAGAATCAACAGATGCTGAAGTTGAAAATTTCTCATACGAAGATTTGGTTTATATGTGTGTTGATTTAACTAAATCTGTTGATAAACTCAAATCTAAAAACAAATCTCTGAAATCTAGGAATACTGAGTTGACCAGCAAAATTGATGATTTGGAATCACAGCTTGAATATTTTAAAAATTCTTCAAATTCAGATTGCAAAAATTGTTTAAAATTGAAAACCAATCTTGTTCATCTCAATAAAAATATTCAAAAGTTTGGAAAGGAAATTCTTATCTTAAAAGAAAACAAGATTGAGTTATCAAATTTGAACAATCTTCTACAAAAGGAATTTGAAGTTTTTAAGACTGATATAAGTTCCAAATTTGAGATTGCTGAAAATGAAAATTTGGTGAGAAGTGATTTGATTTTGAAAGAACTTGAAAATGAGATTGAAAAATCCAAGATTTTTGAGTCTGAAAAACAAAAACGATTTGAACTTGAAATCTCGGAATCTGAAGCCAAAATTAGATTGCTTGAAAATGAGAATTTGGTTTTAAAACAGACCAATGCTGAACAGATGATCGCTATAAATAATTTCTCAAATTTATTAAAAGAAAATGGCGATCTAAAATCCAAAATTCAAAAATTGGAATCAACATTGGATAAATTTTCTAATGGGGAAAAATCGTTGAATATGCTGTTACAAAACCAAGTTTCTAGTGGAAATAAATCTGGTCTTGGCTTCGGGAAAAATGATGTTTCTAGAAAACAAAATTCAAATGATCTGAACAATCCCACAAACTGCTTTGGAAATAATTGTTTTGATAATTTTAGCTTTGATAATTTCAAAGGTTATTTGAATCAAAATTGTGATGAGAAATCGTTTTATAATAAACCATTTAAACATTCTTGGATCCCAAAAAATAAAACGGGCTTCGTCAAGTTCAAACAAGTTTGGGTTCCTAAGGGTACGAAAGTTAATTCTAATGGTTTGTTATATAAACAGATTTGGGTACCAAAAGATGTGAACCCAACTGTAAGTGGTTTTATAAACTTTGTTAGACCACTCGATCCTATAAACTGTTAGGTACCGAAGGAGGCTGAGGAACTGTTGTGCAGAAAGAGAAACTGGCTTCAAACTGCTTCATATCATTGAATCACTTTCAGTTCCTTTAGACAAACTAGTTGAGTTAGAGATTCTGGTTTACACTGATCTTAGGTATGATCTTTGAACTCATCTTCGTAAGTATCTTTTAATTTTCTTGTTTATTTCTTCTTCTATCTCCTTCTGTCTCTTCTGTTTATTTTTTTTCTTTTAACTTGTCACTGCCATATATCCTTTCTCTTGAGCTTTCTTAACTTCCAATTGCAGTTCTCATAATCTTGTGGAAATTTGCTTTATTTAAATCGAACTCTGATGTGTTAATTATTTCTAGATCTTGATGTTAATCTTGTAAATATCTGCAATTGTTTTGAAGCTTATTTTCTGATTTATGAATTCATAACAGTGTTGATGTATTCTTGTCAAATCTTGAACACTGTTAATTAGAATTCTAAACTTTTGAAGATCTGAAAGTTTAATGGAAATTCACACATCGTTGTTGTTTTGAGATTCTTCTAATTCATTTTAGAAAAACTTGAAATATTACACTCATTACAGCACTCCATTATTTATCAGTAGTGATATTTCCATTATTTTTTAGATTGGCTTGGAAATTTTAAATTGTCTAGAATCTCAGTGATACATCTTGAAAATCATTGTTATTCATGATCATCATGGTTAGTATTGTTTGTTTGAAATCATCTGAATTTATTAATATTTTGAATAATCACACACCTCCTAAATTTGAAATTATCAACCTTGTGTGACTGATTCATTATATTTCAAAACATGACATTGATTCAAGTGATTTCAAATAAATTATTTTGGATCATAAATATCTATCAAACCTGATGTAAATGATTTTTTTCCCCTATGGGTTTGTCAGAAATCCCTGTGAAAATTTCTTTGAAAATATGGTCTTAAAATTCTCTATTATTTCATGGTTATTTGATTTTAATATATGTTTGTTTAAAATCATTTGAAATTATTGATTTATTGAATCGCACACATATCTTGAATCTGAAATATAATATTGTATGATTGATTCATTAAATCCTGATATATTCACATTTCTTCAAATGATTTCAAATAAACTAAATTTTATAATCATGGATCATGGAATTTTTTTTTTGTGACCTTCAGAAACATCGTCTGACAAGTCTGTTGTGATATTGATTTTTTTTTGTGTTGCTCTGATACTGCTTTAAAAAAGTTTGTTCTGGAATCACATGTTTGCTGCTCCGATACATGTGCATAATCTATTACCTCGTCTATTTGGGCTTGGTACTCAATAATTCTTTTGTCTAGGACATTCTTGTTTAGTATCATGTTAAAATTCCTCGTAAATAGAGACACCAAGTGGTATCAGAAGTGCTTATTTTTTGTTTCACCTATCTGTACTGAGATTCAAATTTTCACCTTGTATAGATCCACACATTTTTTTTCCTTATACAAATAAATGTGCTAAATTTGTCTGGCTGGGTTTGTGTTTAAAGTTCTTTGGTGTGAGATGTCCATGATAGTCCATCAGGGTGTAATTAAATTCCTCGATAAGCGAGAACATTTGGTATCAGCCTTTTTCACTCATCTGTTTTTTGAATTATCACCCTGTATAGATTCAATTTTTTTTTAAATCTGTTTAATTTCTTCTTGTAATTGTTTTTCAATTTTAAAATTATCTATTTTTTATTCATTCAGAAATTGAAATCAATATCCAATTTGTGCTGTGTTTATAATTCATCAAAATTATTATTAGTTTTTGAAATTGTGATGAATTGTGACTGCAGTGTATTTCACAACAAGAGGAGATTTTATTTGGATTTTCATGATGGTTGAATATTAATTATAATATCTTTGAACTGGCAAATATTTCACAACCATCTCCTTTATCTATCACCCATCTGCCATCCATCATGATTTTATATTAATATGGAGAGTTTATTTTTAAAAAGAAAAATCATCTTGTTTTAAAACAATGAAAATTATTTGTGATAAAAATGGGACTATATTATTTTTTAGAATTAGTGATAATTGAAATTTTCAATAATCCCGGTACAGTCGAGCTTTTTCATAATATAATTAATTTAGAAATTTATTTTCACAGTCCATCTCTGTACCTACCCCATTTTCTATCATTCATATATTGGTTTTACATACTGAGGAGTTTTTCCTTTAAATGCTGAAAATAATAAATATAATTAATATATAAGTGTGTCTCTAACCTCATTTAAAAATCCAAGCTCTGGTCATGCATGGTTAAGAGACAACTTATAATTTAAGCTGCGACTGACCTCATTTAAAAATCTAAGCTCTGGTTATGCGTGGTCAGTGTGCTCTTAAATAAAAATAAAAGAAAAAGGAATAATGTGCTATAAATTGAAATAAACTTGAAATTCTCCTTTGTGTATAAAAGCCAGCCTACCAATCCATTTTCTAATCTGTGAAATGTGTTAATATTTTATGACGTATTATGATTTGCTGATTGATGGGTATTGGGATTTGAGGTTATTCGATCTTGTCACTTAAATTGAATTATTAATTATAGTCCAAATTCCATCTCTGTTTTTGAACCTCATTTTTTTGGAAAATAATTGGAATACATTTTTTTTACTCTCCCCATTTTATATAAAATTCATCGTAAATCCGTCATTCTCTACAATGTGAGATATGCCACCAGTTCTTAGTTTATTATGATTTTTGTTTGACTGATTGAGATTTATGATGACTGTTCTTCCTCTTAAGCTGATATAGTATTTGTTATTCATTTTTCATCTATATTTTAAATTCTGTATCCTTTTGATGATAACAAAAGGGGGAGAATGGATAGAGATTTTGATTTATGAGTGAATATTTTATAAATATTTTTAATTTTGAAAATTTATTATTATTCATACATTTCACTCATGCAGAGTTATAGGGGGATTTGTCTATTGTAGGGGGAGCTAATAAATAGGGGGAGTTCAATATTCACTGTCAAACACATCTATTGTATACAAAATCTTTTATTTGTTTGTCATCATCAAAAGGGGGAGATTGTTGTATATAACGGTGTTGTATACACAATTATATGATCTTTGTTTGATGATAACAACCAAATAAATATTACTTTAATGTGTTTGATATTGTACTGTTATTGTAAATCACAGACTGGAATATAATATTTATATTTAAATAAAATACAACTGTACAGAAATTTGAATATTCACAGTATTTTATTTGAATAGAATATTTTATTTCAGTATCATACAGTACATCTATATTAACTCCACTATTTAATCACTTCATATTTTTGTACTTATAAATAAACAGAATAGAATAGACAAGTCTGTTTGACAACAATGAAATAATATTTTATTTCAAACAGATTTTGTTTATTACAAATAATCAGTACAATCACTTTTTCATATAAATTAGCTCCTCACTATATCACTCAACACTCAATATTTTTTCACTTATACATTCACAGACCCAATATACAGACACTTTCATTGTTACACACACTGTTCTTGTTTTTTCTGCCTTCTGTCTTCTAGTCTTCAGTCTTCACAACACTTCACTATCAGTCCAGTCATCACCTGCTTACCTGTCACATGAAACACACACACAGAGTATACTGCAATAGAAATAAAACTGAACACATGCAAATATAAATTTTATTTTTAAAATTCTATTTGCCTCAGTTTTCTGGTGTGTTTCTCATCCTTTTTCATGACTTGATCTGATATATTTTTTAGTACCCACTGATCAACCTCGACATAACCATACTGGTTTGCTGATCAGAACCAGGATTAAACTCAGCTGATTCTGACCAGCCCCAACACAGTACAGTCAGTCTGCTGATTTTTTTTAGTATACAAGATATGTCAAAAATCAAAAGAGAAATGGAAGTGCAAAATTTCAGATCAGCAAACGCGAGACTCATGTACTATTTGCATACTCAACAACAACATTACATGCTGCATGGGAAAATTACACACAGCAATCAATATACAAGAAAACAGTTCAGTTCTGTGTGATGATGCTCAACAGGTTCAAGTGCACAAGTCAACAAGTAAAAGCAAGGGCAGTTTTCATGCAAAAGTGAAAATAGTCAAGCATGGCACTACAATGTGTAGTTGCAAGTGAACACGAGGGTACTGCAGTTTTTCAGGCAGTTTCAAATGGATGTACAAGATGATGTACAGGCTCGACAAACACAAAACTACAATTCAGTGGAAAGTGATTAAACTCAACACCATGTGTGACGTATATTCAATTCAAGGTCATGCACAATATGCTACTGGACAAAGCAAAGAGGGTGCAACACATTTCAAAAGGGACTGGACAAATAAGCATACAACAAGCCAGAGAGAATATGCACAACAAATGCAGGAGGCAACATGATATACCATGGTTCAAGTTTCAGGTACAATGCAAAACTACAGGTAAATAATTCTGGTCTAGCAAAATATGAATGGTGCTTAAAGTCCACATACAAAGCAAGACAAAACTGTGCAAATTAAGATGTGAACAAGAGGAAATCTTTTTGGACAGAAAGTTTTAAAATCATGCATGAGACACAAGACTTTTTGGTGCATTAACAAAATGGCACAATTATGTTTTTGGCAAGAAATCATTTTTGCTAAATCAAAGGAACAAATCATTTTTTTTAACTCTTTGATATTTTCTGAAACCATATTTTTTATATGCCAAGAAAACATTCTAAAAACATTTCCAGGAAATCCCAATATCATTTTTCTTTGGCAAGTGTTATTTTGTTTTCAATGTTGTTTCCAAAATTGGCATGCTCATTTAAATGTCATCAGAAATGATTTGTTTCAGAAAATCAATCAAGGAAAAGGGAAAATTTATATTTCTTGAAAAATCTGCATGAGTTTTGTTTTTTTAGGCAAGATATCTTTTTCAAATTTATTCAGCAATTCAATACCGAGTATGTTTTGCAAATAAAGAGGAAATCAGCTTCAAAATTTTGGCAAAGAAATTTAGCAAGAACAATTCAGCAGGTTTATATATGGCAAAGTATTCTACAAATCATAATGTTTATTTCCTGAAATAAATGAGTCAAGTTGTTGGACAAAACCATTCAAATCAATTTCGAGGTTTGTTTCCAGAATTGCAAAATGTCAAAGACCAGAAAATCACAGTTGTTTTTCAAGACCAAGCCATAATCAGTACCACGCATTCATCAATTCAAAGACATGGATGTCAAAAAGAGAAAACCATTTAAATCAACGCACAAATCAGGGAGCAAATCAATCGAGCCAATAAGTGAAATCAGGAAATGTTTTTTAGGGTTTGTATTACCCTATATTCACTACCAATTCATTCCAGGTTCATCAATGAACACACACAAGAAGCTCATCAAAATCAAGGCGAGCAAAAGAGGAAAGCACCGCAACAAATTAGGCCAAGTCATCTAAACGAAATCAGAGAATTTAAAGGATTCAGAAATCCTATTTATATACAACCATTCTTCATCATCGGCAATGGTCAAGAGATTGATTGAAACCCAAGCATCAAAAACCACAACAATTCGAAAGCAACAAAAAGAAATATAATCCAGATAACTCACAATTTTCACAAGAGTTTCGATCACCTGAAAGGCTTAAAAGTTGAGTACCCCAGATCAGTGAGCAAGAAAGCATCATAAAACCACAACAAATCGAAGGGACAGAGATTCATTTCCACGAAGCAAGCGATTTGATTTGGTGAAGAAACCCTAGCCGCAATTTTTAGAGACAAAAGGATCGGGCTTATCAAATGAAAAAGGGCCGGTCTAATTCTTTGAAGTGTGGAAAGGGGATGACCCCTTTTATTTAATCTCCTAGGGTTTTTCTTTGTTTATTTAATTTGTTTTGTTTTGGTTTAAATTTTGTTGTATTTTAATTTGTTCTGTAAACCGTCCGAACAGTTCTAGAGTCTGTAAAATCTAGGGAATCAGTCAGGGTGTTGACTGACAGTTGACAGAGTCTGTAAAATCTGGGTTACGTGTTACGGGTTTGTAATACGGGAAATCTGATCGAGGGGATATCGTTCAGTCTAGGATTTTGAGCGTAGGGTTAGGAAAGGAGCAGGCGCTGCGAGTGTACATGGTCTTGTATGCGGGATCTGTTTTTGACACCTAGTAGAAACCTTAGGAATGCAGCAGTAGGCAGGGTTTTGCCGAAGCTGGGTATATTTGTGTGTGATTTATTTTCTGCACTTTTAATTCTGCTGCATTCTGTGATCTGTTTATTATTTTAATATCCTGTCAGTTTTTTCCAATTCAGTTTAAAAACTGTGATAAACCCTATTCACCCCCCCTCTAGGGTTAATCTAGATCTAACAGAACTCACATCTATGCCACAAGCCATTGGCTTATACAAGTGTAATTTAGTGTTCATACGAGTTTGCTTGTGCTTGTGCTAGTGAATTGGTTAGGTTAGCGTAACTTACCTGATTTCTTGTGTTTATGTTTCATTGAGTTGAAAATTATGATTAGAATTGTCTATACAATCTAATTCATAAGCTACTAGTCGATTTAGTGATATTGTGAAGCTCCGTTGTCGCACCGGCAAGTTCTAAGACTTCACAATTCACTTATATCGCATTTGATTGCTTTGGTTAGGTAATTTGGTCGTTTTGGAGTATATAACCAAGAATCATTGCAAATATCTTGTGTGAAAGTTTGTGCATGTTATAGGTGAAGTTCTTATGTGCACACATGTCCTTATAGTATCCCTTTAGCGTTGCCAAACCACCGTGTTCTAGCTTGAATCACATTTGATTTGCTTTGGTTAGAGAATTAGTTCATTTTCGAATATATAATCGAAATCATAGCAATCTCATGTTCGTGTTGTGTGTGCATGTTTGTTGGTGTTATATGATGTTTCGGTAAGCCTTAGATGCTTCGTTTTCACTTAGAAATCATCATATACCATCACCATTTGTCTGGGGCTCGTCCGAGGCCGATTGCACATTCATTGACAATTAAAGTTCTTAATTGCTTCAGCTTAGACGTCTGACCAAAACGGGTCAGACGTCTGTCCCGGCTCTCGGGAAAAATAGAAAAACTGCCAACTGTCAGCTCAGACGTCTGTCACTACAGTGACAGACGTCTGTCTGCCTGAAACTGCTATTGACCAATGAACCACGGTCAATAGTTTAGTATCGTTTGAGCTCATTCCCGGCCAAGTTTCGGCCCATTCGGACTTCGTTTGTGGACTTCAGCTTTACGAATTCACAGATTCCAGCAGCTCGATTTACCGACATTGATTCACATGTGATTCTTCCAATGTTGATCCTTATTGGCCGATTCACATTTGTTTATGATGTGAATTGAATAAGTGATCATTCTAAACCCCGTGCGCTCTATTTTGTATATCGAAATTATTCGATACACTTGTTAAGATGATTCACGCCTCTAAAACGTGAGTTATCGACTCTATATCCTTCGATTCTATTCCGATGTAGTTTAAAACCTTCGGGTGCTAGTTTGGGATTTCGATTCGTTCGTTGATCGAAATTACAACCGTTATCCATTGATTTCATGTATGTTGTTGTGATGTGAGTTTATGATCTATGATTTGAGATCACGTCATTATGACGTGAACCCCCTTGATCGATTTGCCTCAGCAATCGTACTATTGTTTATTGCCACTTTGAAGATTATATAAAGAGATTTTATATTATTAGTAGATATCAAATTCTAGTATTAAAATGGTTTCCAACCTTACTTCATTATACGAAGCTAACTTACAAAATCGTTTTATGAACCTTCTTCAAATCTACTAGTATATATTTTATAAACGTTTTTCTCGTTTGTATGAGAAATCTAATTAAGCGTCTTAGTAAAATCAAGGACTATGAACCCTTGCTTTTGCTTCGATGGTTAATTCTTAGACTCGTCCGATCGAAAACCGTGGCAATGCTCCTTCTATGATTTTCTCTGTTTTGAATAGAAACCAACTACGGGTTCATAAATATTCGAGAATAGCATGTGGTTATGGGACATGTTGCTATTTCCTTATATCACCTAGCTCGGAGTAATATCTATTCACCTGGGTCGATGTGATCTTTTATGACTTGTGTTTTGTGGTCCTCGATCGCCCGAGTGGGATTTACGATTCTTGGATTTCACCTATGGGACTTCGGTCCAACTCTCTATGATTTATGATGTTTTCTATGGATTTCACAATTTATGTGTTTTCTCTCTTCCGGGGTCACGACCCAGCTTCGTGGGGAGCTTCGGCTAAAACATATAGGTTTGCTACCTAGAGATCGTATCTCATTTGGGGGTATCCACTTTTTGATGGCATTTCTGGATCGTTCCTTTTTTTGGGAGTTACCGCTGGATCGATCCTTATCTGGGAAGTTTCCACTTTTATGATTACTTGGTGATTTATGATGACTTGATGATTTATGATGTCTTGATGATTTATGATGTCTTGAATGATTTATGATTACTTGGTGATTTATGATTATTTTGACGCGAAGCGCATCAATTTGAGAAATGATTAATGATTCATGATTTACTTTGATGCGATGGTCATCAATTTGATGTGTACTTGGCATTCCGCTGTCATTTCCTGTTGTGTGCTATTATTTGAATGTTGCATTCTATATTAACTAGGAGATTATTTAGAGATATTTGTGTGTTGACATTCCATTGTCATTTCTTGATTTTGTCGACATGCCATGTTCATGTCGTCCTGTGTTATATCTCTTGTTATCTCAGTTTATTTGATAAGTACAGCTAGACTGATCCGTTTATTGTTTATTTCCTTATAAATAATACTCGGGTTAGGCCGAGTCATTTTAGGTACTCCTCTGGGGCTCCTCGCTGGATTGATCTTCCGCTTTCAGCTTGCTACTCTGTCTCCGCAGCTTTATGTACTTTTGTACCTATGACTTTATCTATCGTTGTGTACATATTCTTTTATTTAGATCATGGTGCATACATCTACTCTTTTGGGATTAGTGGATCTTCGTTGACCACTATTTTGTTGTACACATTCTTGGTTTATTCACATCTATTCCGCCTTTGTGATATGATTATTCTGTGTCTGGCTTTGAGATATACCATATTTATATTATTGTTGTTGTCTATTTTATACTGTTTTCCGGATTGCATATAGCCGTTGTGTAGTTGCCCTATGTGCCGAATGGTCATGTCGAAATTTTAATCGGTATCAGAATTCGATGTGCATTCCTCACATGGAGCAATTATACAATCGGTCGCCCTTCACAAACCTCATTCTCCGTTATGGTCTACGACATTTCTCTGAAATGAACTAGACGATAATGAGTATAGAGGCGGGGCGCTACAATTTGGTATCAGAGCCAACTTTACGGAACAGTGTAAGATAGTATGGCGATGGTATTGTCTTAAGCCTCTCTCGGGAATCGTGCTTTAGGGTTTTAGTTAGAGTCTTAAGACCCGTCATAGCTTATCTTCCTATATGATTCCATTTTGATTGAATTCGAGTCATTTGAATTTAGCTTGAGACTAACTTTTCCTCCTCCTTTTTCCTTAAAGAAGCGAAATAGTTGGTCGTAGCCGTGCAAGTGCAGGTTCACCCAGTGTACCTCCTACGGGAGGGGTGATTATGTCTCAAGTGTCCTATTTTTAGTCCTTTAAAATAGTTATCAACTCATTCTCCTTCGGGTCGATTTCTATAGTCCATCTAGGGCCCGTGTGCTCTAGTAGTGCTTCTGTTTCATTCTTTGACTCGAGCTGCAAATCAATGTATGCTTTTGTATAAGTTATGTTATTAAAACGTAAATTTCAAGTTGTCGATTGCTTCGGTGATAGTATTCTGACATTGTCATGACTACTTCAATTGTACGAGAAATTTAATTAAACACCTTAGCGAACATTAGGACTATGGACCCTTGTGTTTGCTTTGACGGATAATTACTGGACTTGTGCATTTGAAAACCAATATGTGTCACACCTATCTTGTTGATCATTTATGATCCTTGTAGTTGATTGATCATTGGATATCTCGCCCGTGCATCGTTATGCACGTGGTAAGCGCCTTTGATCCTGGTATTTCTTGATTTCTATCTGAGATTGTTTCGTACATCATTACGTACCTAGCATGTTCTATTGATCATTTGTCGGTTGGTATGGAGATACCATGTCTTTGTGACTAAATCTACTCCCTTGTTGTCAGCTATGTAGTCATAGTTCGGTGTGAGATCACCAAGCTTTCGGGCTAAAACAACTCATTTTTTACCTCGTTGCTTTCGAAACTCAAGATCAAGAATGAGGGAAAGCATCCCGCTTCTTGTGATCCCTCTTCTTGAGTCAGGGTGCGTGTCATTAATTCCTTAATGTCATTTACCTTGTTCAGAGGTTATTTTATTTATGTTCTTTTGATATACGTCGATCATGTTCTTTGTTATCAAAAGATATCATTTGTGTTTTATTCGTAAGTTGATAAAGGGATTTTATTTCCTTTATGCCATCCTAAATGATTTATTGAATTTTTATTTTTTCGCGAGATCTGCGTAAAAGTTATAAATTGTGAGGACTTTCTTGTGTTAACTTGTCCATCGAGTGCGTTAAGGATCTCGAACGAGACGTGGGACGCCATGTTGTAATTCGGAATTCCTAAACACCATTATGTGACAATCCGACATTTGAAATGATCCCTAAAATTAAATTAACCATTAATAAGTTAATCAAAATAATGATATTTTGGACTTTTACGATTTATCATAATCGTTTGTTTTTTTCTAGATAATTTATTTCTAGACTTCCTTGAAGTAATTCCAAGAATTCGTGTGGTTCAAGATTTTTTAATTAGAAATTATCTTGAATCTTTTCTTTGAGTAAATTAAATAACTCCAGGAACAACCCAGAAAGTTATTTATTTATGTCTCCTGTTTCTGGGTTTCAGATCTTTGATTTTCGAGAATTCTTAGTGATTGAGAATCTCGCCTAATTCTTAATCCTTGTTTCGATTTACTAAAGAGAATTTAGTATTCTTGCGATTTCATGGGTCTTCTTATTTTCTCTAGGATCACTCGAGAGAATGGGAGTTCCTGTTGAGGAGGGAAGATTTGGGTTTTGCGATCCACGGCAAACTCAGTAATTCCTTTCTTCAAATCTATGATCTAGTCGACCATCCGGAAGTGCTATAGTCAATTCACTTATGGACTTAGCCTTGCATTGTTCTTAGAAATGAATATCAAAGCTCTTTTGATATTCCTCCTTTGTTTGCTTGAATCATTTGGATTGACAATTGTCTCCGCAAGTTTGTTAACACTTGTCAATCAAATCTTTGGGGATTATGACCCCCTTGGTTTAATCTCATCTTGTTAGAGAAATTGTCTATTGTTTCTTTGATTAGTTTCTTATGTTTTTGCAATTTGAGATTTTTCGCGGAAAATTATCTTAAATCATGTTGTTCCGAAGTGGTAAGTTGTGCACAACTTACCCATCATCTTCTCAATGTTTTTGATTTTCTAGAACTGATACTCGAGTTTCTGAATATTGGGAATTTCATATAATTCCTAATGATTCGTCTTTATGGTTACTAAATGAGATTTAGTACCTAGTTAGAAATCGATTTCCCCGAGTAGTTCATTGGTATTCCGTTACCAATATTTGTTATCGATTTCTAGTTCATTGGTATTCTGTTACCAATATTCGATTATCGACTTGAAGTTCATTGGTATTCCGTTACCAATATTTGTTATTGATTTCTAGTTCATTGGTATTCCGTTACCAATATTTGATTATCGACTTGTAGTTCATTGGTATTCCGTTACCAATATTTGTTATCGATTTCTAGTTCATTGGTATTCCGTTACCAATATTTGATTATCGACTTGTAGTTCTTGGTATTCTGTTACCAACATTGGTTTATCGGTTTCTAGCTGGTTGGTATTCCATTACCAACCTTGAATCATTAATATTAAAATTGATTATTCCTTCGAAAATTGCTTTCTTTAGCTAAATTCTTTGGAATCTCTGTGTTGTGCTTTTGTTGGTGTCATCCACCTTGTCGCAAGACAAAAGTGCTCAGGTTTGATGTTCACTACATCGTTGTGATTGAGTTTGGGAATGGATTAGTCAACCACCGAAATTTCCCATTTCATATCCTAAGAGAAATATCTATTATTGATATCTCGCGTCTGTAAGACACAGTCTTGTTGCTCCTTGAATTCCAAATTAGATTCGCTTGGTTTTTCTGCATTCTATTGATTCTCATTCCTTTGAGAATCATACGAAGAAAGGCGAGTCTATTTGAATTCATAGCGCTTATGAATTTTTCTGGAATTATTTTACCCGTTTGGTATGACCACCTTCATGGGTAATGGAATTCGAGATTGAACTCTAGTTTTTATGATTTTGTGACACGAAATTGGGATCTTACCTAGCCGTTGGTGTGATCTTTTCATTTCGTGTCGGTTCTTATGGTACCACTATGTGGTATTGTTTTTGTTTGTTACTTATTACTTCATTCTTAAGGAATTGCGGGGACACAATTCTTTTAAGGGGGGAAGTCTGTAACAACCCGCTCATTCGATGATTTTAGATTTAAATATTTTATTTAAATGTATCGTCGTATCTCATGTGTCACTCAAAAAGTCTTTTTTCACAAACGATAAAATTAGGATTCGGGAACACTTGCATTGAGTCTGGATCGTCGTTTACGACCTTTTTGACTATAAGCTTCGATATGTTTTGAGTTTGTGAAAATTGGGACTTTGGTTGGGCTTGAATGGCTAAACCTAGCCACTTAATTAAAGCCTCTCCATCAGCCCACTCTCGTTCATTCTCTTCCTCAATTCAAAGAAATTAGAAAATGGGGGAAAGAAAGGGGAATTAGAATTCCCTAAACCTAGTTTGATCCTAGGAGCTCTATTCTTGTAGGAATCAAGTGCAAAATCAAGGGTGAAGCTTATGTAAGTTCATCTTCATCTTCTATATCTTATTATCTCTTCAATTTCTGAAACTTCCTATGACCTAACTCTTAGGAATTCCATTTATATGCTCTTAGATTGATGATTAAAGAGCTTTGATTGAAGAGAGATTGATCTTGCTTGGTTTTAGGGTTTCTTTGGGCTTCTAGCAAACAAAGGCGAGTTCTTCTTGAACTCACATCTATGCCACAAGCCATTGGCTTGTACATGTGTAATTTAG
Source organism: Allium sativum (assembly GCA_030737875.1). NCBI lineage: Eukaryota > Viridiplantae > Streptophyta > Magnoliopsida > Asparagales > Amaryllidaceae > Allium > Allium sativum. The sequence continues at coordinate 515,380,852 of CM060924.1, forward strand.
TGTTCATACGAGTTTGCTTGTGTTTGTGAATTGGTTAGGTTAGTGTAACTTAGCCGATTTATTGTGTTTATGTTTCATTGAGTTGAAAATTATGATTAGAATTGTCTACACAATTTAATTCATAAGCTACTAGTCGATTTGGTAATATTGTGAAGCTCCGTTGTCGCACCGGCAAGTTCTAAGACTTCACAATTCACTTATATCGCATTTGATTGCTTTGGTTAGGTAATTTGGTCGTTTTGGAGTATATAACCAAGAATCATTGCAAATATCTTATGTGAAAGTTTGTGCATGTTATAGGTGAAGTTCTTATGTGCACACATGTCCTTATAGTTTCCCTTTAGCGTTGCCAAACCACCGTGTTCTAGCTTGAATCACATTTGATTTGCTTTGGTTAGAGAATTAGTTCATTTTCGAATATATAATAGAAATCATAGCAATCTCATGTTCATGTTGTGTGTGCATGTTTGTTGGTGTTATATGATGTTTCGGTAAGCCTTAGATGCTTCGTTTTCACTTAGAAATCATCATATACCATCACCATTGGTCCGGGGCTCGTCCGAGGCCGATTGCACATTCATTGGAAATTAAAATTCTTAATTGCTTCAGCTCAGACGACTGACCAAAACGGGTCAGACGTCTGTCCCGGCTCTCGGGAAAAATAGAAAAACTGCTAACTGTCAGCTCAGACGTCTGTAACTACAGTGACAGACGTCTGTCTGCCTGAAACTGCTATTGACCGGTGAACCACAGTCAATAGTTTAGTATCGTTTGAGCTCATTCCCGGCCAAGTTTCGGCCCGTTCAGACTTCGTTTGTGAACTTCAACTTTACGAATTCACAAATTCCAACAGTTCGATTTACCGACTTTGATTCTCATGTGATTCTTCCAATGTTGATCCTTATTGGTCGATTCACATTTGTTTATAATGTGAATTGAATAAGTGATCATTCTAAAGCCCGTGCGCTCTATTTTGTATATCGAAATTATTCGATACTCTTGTTAAGATGATTCACGCCTCTAAAACGTGAGTTATCGACTCGATATCCTTCGAGTCTATTCCGATATAGTTTAAAACCTTCGGGTGCTAGTTTGGGATTTCGATTCTTTCGTTGATCGAAATTACAACTGTTATCCATTGTTTCATGTATGTTGTTGTGATGTGAGTTTATGATCTATGATTTGAGATCACGTCATTGTGACATGAACCCCCTTGATCGATTTGCCTCGGCAATCGTACTATTGTTTATTGCCACTTTGAAGATTATATAAAGAGATTTTATATTATTAGTAGATATCAAATTCTTGTATAAAAATGGTTTCCAATCTTACTTCATTATACGAAGCTAATTTACGAAATTGTTTTATGAACCTTCTTCAAATCTACTAGTATAATTTTATAAAAGTTTTTCTCGTTCGTATGAGAAATCTAATTAAACGTCTTAGTAAAATCAAGGACTATGAACCCTTGCATTTGCTTCGAAGGTTAATTCTTGGACTCATCCGATCGAAAACCGTGGCAATGCTCCTTCTATGATTTTCTCTGTTTTGAATAGAAACTAACTACAGGTTCGTAAATATTCGAGAATAGCATGTGGTTATGGGACATGTTGCTATTTCCTTATATCAACTAGCTCGGAGTAATATCTATTCACCCGGGTCGATGTGATCCTTTATGACTTGTGTTTTGTGGTCCTCGATCGCCCAAGCGGGATTTACGATTCTTGGATTTCACCTATGCGACTTCGGTCCAACTCTATGATATATGATGTTTTCTAGGGATTTCACAATTTATGTGTTTTCTCTCTTCCGGGGTCACGACCCGGCTTCGTGAGGAGCTTCGGTTCAAACATATAGGTTCGCTACCTAGAGATCATATCTCATCTGGAGGTATCCACTTTTTGATGACATTTCTGGGTTGTTCCTTTTTTTGGGAGTTACCACTGGATCGATCCTTATCTGGAAAGTTTCCACTTTTATGATTACTTGGTGATTTATGATGACTTGATGATCTATGATGTCTTGATGATTTATGATATCTTGATGATTTATGATTACTTGGTGATTTATGGTTACTTTGACGCGAAGAACGTCAATTTGAGAAATGATTTATGATTCATGATTTACTTTGATGCGATGGTCATCAATTTGATGTGTATTTGGCATTCCGCTGTCATTTCCTGTTGTGTGCTATTATTTGAATGTTGCATTCTACATTAGCTAGGAGATTATTTAGAGATATTTGTGTGTTGACATTCCATTGTCATTCCTGATTTTGTCGACATGCCATGTTCATGTCGTCCTGTGTTATATCTCTTGTTATCTCAGTTTATTTGATAAGTACAGCTAGACTGATCCGTTTATTGTTTATTTCCTTATAAATAATACTCGGGTCAGGCCGAGTCATTTTAGGTACTCCTCTGGGGCTCCTCGCTGGATTGATCTTCCGCTTTCAGCTTGCTACTCTGTCTCCGCAGCTTTATGTACTTTTGTACCTATGACTTTATCCATCGTTGTGTACATATTCTTTTATTTAGATCATGGTGCATGCATCTACTCTTTTCGGATTAGTGGATCTTTTGTAACAACCCGAATTTTAATAACATGTTGAAACTAGAATTCAGGGTATAATTAAATTTTAAAATGAGAATCATGGGAAACAGGTTGCGCCATTGCGTTCGTCTCGGAATTCTACATGAAATAGAGTCCGAGTTTTCGAAAATCGGAGTCCGGATGAAGAAGTTATGGCGTATAGAAGATTCAGCAAATTTTAGGCAGCACAGGACCAGGCAGGTCGACCTGGGGAACAGGCCGACCATGTGGTCGACCTTAGGGTCGACCTACCCCCAGGTCGACCATATGATCGACCTACCCCCCTTACAGGTCGACCTGGTCGGCCTGTTTTGACCCAGAACGCATTTTTGAAGCCTGAGACGTGTTTTGATGGTCCGGTTTGATTCTAGGGTTAATCTAAGGGCCTAAACTAGTTGCTACAGCTATAAAAACACCCTAAGACCTAACCTAATTCATAAAAAATCATTCTTACACCAAAATGTTGCTGAGGTCCCTCTTGATCATGGCCGCCGTCTCTAATCAATTTCTTAAGCTTTCATACAAAATCCAATTCAAAGATTAAAGCTTCTACAATGATTCAAGACAATAAATCAACAAAGTCACTGCAACATTCTACTACAAATTCAGTTCTTAATTCATTAGTCATGCTCTGTAAGTTCTAGTTACTTTTTAGATTTAAACTTGTTAATTATAATATGGCCATGGAATGAAGTGGAATTGGATTTAAGTATGTTTATTGATTCAGATCTATTTCTGTTGCTTCTTGAATCTTGAGTTTTGGGACTTTTCTATGTTCATTCTCATGTCAAACTTTTGATATATTCAGCCTGTTGTAAATCAGTTTTTCTTGATTCATATTGATATTATTACCAAGATCAATCTTTTATGCCAGTTTTCTCTCTATGCTGATTGTTATACAAATTCTACCTTCCCCTATTTTTTTCTTTCAATGAACCTAGGTCAATTTCAGACCTAGGCCTAAACCGCGATTTGCGTATGATTAAATACGGGGAAATATGAGAATGTTGTCTATATTGGACATATATATGTTTGGTAAAATTGATGTCATAACATGAAATTGGAAATTTGGGGTATTGTCAATATAAATGAAATTGCAAGTTTGGCCATTGGCATAATTAAATTGGCATGAAGTGGGCATAATGAATTAGCATGTAAATCAAATCACGAGTTCGGGCCTATGTAAATTAAATCAAAAGATTAGGTTTATGATTGTGCATAAGTAGAATTGGGACTTTGAACCTAAAAGAAATTGTAAACTTGATAATTGGCATAAATATGAATTTGGGTAACTAGCGTGCATTGAAATAAAAAGGATTATAGTTTGGGATAACTACATCATGAATCTTGATTTGGGTTTATTTGGACATGAACTTAATACATGTAATCTTGGCTAGAACTTGATATGGGTAAAATGGCATAAACCTGGCATACTTGTAAATAGGTAAGAATTGGACATATGCAAACTGACTAGAATTGGGTGTATATATATATATATATATATATATATATATAATTTGGCATGTAATTTTGGAACTTGGGCATATGTTTATTAATATGTAAGTTGGGAATTTGAAACATGAAAATGACTGTGTATTGGATAATTGACTTGAACACGAACATGAACATTTCTATATGTTAAACACATGAACTGACATTAGGGTTTTGGGTGAAATACGACCATTAATGAACCTTTGACACGAGTTTAGACTCGGTTTGAGGTGTAAATCTGCCCGGAACCGCCCGACAAATCCAGTAGCCACAAAGTGTCAGTCTAATGTGAGAGGTCGAAGGTCGAATTGTAGGCGTAACGATTTATGACACGAGGTTAGACTCAATTTGTGGTGTAAATCTGCCCGGAACCGCCCGACAAATCCAGTGGCCACAAAATGCACGGTCTAATGTGAGAGGTCGTGATTCGTTCGTCATAATGAATGAATTAAGGAATACTAACCATAATAAGACGTGGGTATGGTTAGAAGGTTAGGAGGGATGACATGGAAATTTGACATGTAAATGTGGACCTAACCGGTATGAGTTAAGAACATGTAAATCTTATAAATGTAGGCTTAACCAACATAACTGTTAATCAGACCAATGGGTGGGTTAAGTAATATGACTAGACTAATGACACTTAACCGATACGACATGAATGGGTGGGTTAAGTAATATGACTAGACTAATGACACTTAACCAATATAACATGACACGTGGCAGGGTTAAGTCAACTTGAACATATAGATAATACTTAACCAACTTAGCATGACACGTGGGCGGGTTAAGTCATGAACTACTTGAAAATACTTAACCAATTTGATATGCTAAGATAGCGAGGTTAAGTTATCAGACATCACTTAACCAACTTGACATGATACGTGGGCGGGTTAAGCCATGAATTATTTGAAATATTTAACCAATGCAATCTGACGAATGGGAGGGTTAAGTTAAATGGGTTGGTTTAACTTGAATGGGTTGATAACACCCAACCGATATAACCTGATGTGTGGTAGGGTTAAGTAAAACACTTAACCATTATAAATTGGCTAGTGGATGAGGTTGAGTTAACATACACTTAACCAATCTAACGTGAGGTGTGGTAAGGGTTAAGTTAACACAGAGGAGAACGCTTAACCGATATAACAAGACATGCGGTAGGGTTAAGTAACACAAGAGAGAACACTTAACCACAGTATCATGATGGGGGGTGGGGTTAAGTTAAATAGATAACACTTAACCAACCTGTGGGGTATACGAATAGACCCAAGGAAAACCCTAGTAGCGGGACCCGTTTCAGCAGTAACCCACATTAGGTATCAACGGTACCCTGAGCTAGGCAGGTTGGGGCACGATTACTGGGCTGATTGTAAGTGGTCAAAACGGCTGCAGGGGATGCAGCAGTGCAGGTTCCGACGGATTACGGACGTGCACGTATTCCGGAGTGGAAAATTTAGCCACTGGGCATCAGTAGATATAAAGCTGTGCATCAAAAAGGGTGTCGAGGTTGCCATCCTAGAGATTGATACACCATAGGGTGGGACTAGCACAGGTATCTACAAGTAGGGGGCCGCAAGAACTAGGTCGAGTAGGAGCCGATCGATTAGGGTAGTAAGGGGACATCTAACACATTCATGGAATTGGGCTAGTTGAGGTAAAACCCTCATATTAGATGTAGTCCTGAAGGCTACCACAACTATGGGGTTGGGATAACCTTAGTATATAACACATGTGAAACATTGTAAGTAAGAGCCGATCAATTAAGATAGGTACGATGGGGTCATGAAACTGTCAATATGAGGTAGAACCCTCATCGTGGGATACGTACCTATAAAACTATCATGGGGGTTATGGGGGATCACTTATCCTGTAATTATAACTAAGTAAACTAGTTGGAACGCTGGTTAGGTGGTGCAGAGCAAATATATATCATAGGAATATTTTAATGATGAAGTAGAGAAATCTTGCGATGTTTGATAGAAATCTTATGAAATTATACTTAGTTCATCTTGAATGGGGACCTAGCAATGTTATACATGACTAAAATCATATGATGTTATTCTTAGTTATCGTGTCTGCAGCTTATCTTGTCATCATGCTTATGTTTACTTTCAGTTTATTCATGACATGTTATCTTACCTGTTTTTATGCTGAAAGCCACTAGGACTTACTCAGTCTTTATGAATGATCCGGTTTGTTTCGCGTCTTTTTCTTTCGTCCCCCCCCCCCTCCCAGTTCACAGGGTGGGAATACAGCTTAGTTCAGATCTTACCAAGCTCCAAGGCTCTTTCATGTACGGCTTGGATTTCTCTTGGCTATGGCTTGCTTTGCTTTATTGGGGAATACTACAGTTTGTTTTTATGCTTCTTTGTTTTTGAGCAAGACAGATATTTTATCTATGAAATTGTGTATTGGAAGTTGATGGGCTTTTATTGTAAACAATTATGTTTAATAAGATTTGAAGTACTTCTACTTTACTTTTTGTTGTTTTATATATGTCTGTCTTGTAATATTTCTGTTCCAGTACCCATAATGCTCCATTGAAGTTAAGGTATTCCCTTTGTGAGTGACCTTAACGGATGTGGGGTGTTACATCTTTGTTGACCACTATTTTGTTGTACACATTCTTGGTTTATTCATATCTATTTCGCCTTTGTGATATGATTATTCTGTGTCTGGCTTTGAGATATACCATATTTATATTATTGTTGTCTATTTTATACTGTTTTCCGGATTGCATATAGCCGTTATGTAGTTGCCCTATGTGCCGAATGGTCATGTCGAAATTTTAATCGGTATCAGAATTCGATGTGCATTCCTCACATGGAGCAATTATACAATCGGTCGCCCTTCACAAACCTCATTCTCCGTTATGGTCTACGACATTTCTCTGAAATGAACTGGACGATAGTGGGTATAGAGGCGGGGCGCTACAAGTATGCCCCTGTTTTATGCATATTGTCTTTGTAGAGGAAGAATCATCTATCAAAGTAATCTTAGAGGCTGTGAAGTTTCCCTTTCGGTTTGAGATATCATAATTAGTTCTTTTGATATCAATCACAGTTTGGACGCCAGATAGTCGTTCAAATATAGCTTCAATCTCAAGTTGACCATCACTGGTCTTAGGTAGTCCAACCATGTGGTCAGCAGACAGCTGCAGCAAATTTTCAGCGTCTTTGTCAAAAACTACAACAGTTGTAGAAGCGGTGTTGTCGAAAACATCCAACGGCAATCGAAATCTGTTTGTAGGAGTGCTAACATTCTTGCAACATTTTGGATAGAAGTAATGGGCATCTTCATCTTTAACCTTTTTTTGCAGTCAGGACATGATATGTAGAACCATCTACCTGATGCGTTAACATTCATAATAGTTGCAGTGAACGAATACCGTGCACCCTGGTAATAAAATAGCAGATGATTAGTACTCGTAGATGCTGCGGTGGATATATGATAACAGTAAAAGAGGTACCGAGGAAGTAGAGTTTTTTATAGCACTCAAGACTTCAGTTAACGTTTTACGAACAAGAGGAGATGCAAATGTGGCAGATCCATTTAGGTGCTGCACAGAATTTGTTTGTAAACCTGAATCTAAATTCCTGACAAATCAAAGTGGTTTATAAAGATTAATACTGTAAAAACAGTATGGACAACATAATAGGTGAACCCAAAAATACCATGTGAGTAGATCTTTGCTTTGAGGCTCATCAACATTTACGTATACCTTAGTGGCATTTGTTGAGTTAAAAGAGAATTCCCCTTAAAAAAAGGCAATAGTCAGCAAAATATAGGACAATGAAATACTAATGGGAAAGGGTAGAAAAATACCTTTGTACAGTTTGATAACAGTTGATGTTACAACTACAATAACCGGTTGATCAGCTACGTCTGCCACTGATTCATCAATTAGTTTAGTTTTATCAGACCAAAGGGTTGCAATTATCATTTTCCCTGCCCAGCAAAGCTGTATGATGTCAACTCAATTAAATGGAGTTATACAATGTGATGTGAATAAAATTAAATTACAAACCTTCCGCTTAGAATTGGTAAATCTCTCTTAACGGTATGCAAACCCCTAGATGTAATAAGAGGCGTGACATTGGAGATACCTCTAAGAATGCCAAAAATATCTATGGTATGTTGTAATGATAAGTGTGCGAGTAGCATTTAAAAAACATAATAATATTTATTGGTAACATATGATGTGGTAAGTGATGGGAAAGGGCATACCAGTTAGCAGCTCTGTTTTTCCAACCATCGATGCAAGGAATAGAATTTTGTTCACACTTTTTTTTGAAGTGTGAACAAAACACTTTGTTCCTATTGGAGGAACTGGGTGGATCACACATGGACCCTCTGAATTCCTCCAATAGGAACCGAGAGTTTTGTTCACACTTTGAAAAAAGTGTGAACAAAATCGGACTCTCGATGCAAGTATATCTTCGTTGACAATAGAAAATTCATAGCGTGGAATAGTAGCATCTACATGGTTCACTTTTGTCACAATCGTATCAGACCTTATGAAGATTGTTAAGTCGTCGTCTAGTGCACGGTAATTACCAGCCGATCTAATTACGTTGAAGGTTTCAATTTCATATAACTCATGTTCAGTGAACGTGGGTTCATATCTTTGCAGCAGTGGCTTTGGAACCAGTGCCAACTTCTGATCTCCCTATGCACCAAGAATAATAGATATAAAAGAAATCAGGATTGTAGGGGATTTAAAATGAAAAATGTGGAAGAGGAGTTAAAAAACATACCATAGCATCCAAGAGCTGTAAGTTTAGACAGTAGGCCTCTCTGCTTTCCTGTTAGACAAAATGCCAAATACGACCAACACGAACTTTTATCCTGACCCACTTTGTACCTATCGTAAGTTGTGATAGGGGGTGAAAATTGTCATCCATATCTACGTGTAAGAATATGATGAAAGCAGTGTAAAGAGTGAAGGAAAGTGGTGATGTGGATGAATGAAAAATGAGATGCGTCCGTATATGTAAATATGTAAGTTGATAAGAACAGTTACCATAACTGTTGCATGGTAAGGAGTTGGAATAACTGAATATTATAAATTTGAAAAAAGGCATGACAAGTAAATAGGAGGTAACAGTTGGGAAACTGAGGAATGGGAATAGGGATGGGTGTAGTTATGTAACTGACATTGCATAAGTGGTATAGGAAAAGAGCAGTACGAGTTTGTTCACACCCAAAAAAGTGGTGTGAACATAACTTCCTCCCTTGATTGGTGGAAATCAAGAGGACCCATATTGGCCCCCCTGATTTCCACCAATCATGGGCCGGAGTTTTGTTCACACCACTTTTTTGGTGTGAACAAACTCGCTCTCGGAAAAGAGAGCAACTGTTAATTGTTTTAAATACGCGGTTACACATGGAATTTGGTGGGAACAGTTATCAATATATGCAGAAAAAATAAAATGACGACTTATGATTTGAAATTGAAAACATCATGCTATTATCTGTCACACCATACTATACCAGAAGATCTGGACACAGATCGACTGTGATTATCTTGCGTAGGCACTCATGGTATAAACGTAACATGTGCGTAATATTATATAATATAAGTATCGACTGTGATTATCTTGTGTAGGCACTCTTGGTATAAACGTAACATGTGCATAATATAATATAAAAGTGCAATCAATCATATTATTATGGATAGTAATCTAGTTCTGTAGTACTGCTGATGGTTAAAGTATATGATTTTAGTAGTAATATAAAGTAAATATATGTATATGATATAGTAGTGATGGTGGAAGAAAAGGTGGTATTAAAAATAATCAATGATGTAGACATACCTAATTCTTCTGTACCCATCCCCAGTATTCCCATATGCCAAATCAATCACCACCACATATCAACCACCGATTTTATTAATAATCAAATTGGTAGGTCCCGCAATCCACTCAAAACCATTTGATTTTGTACAAATCAATGGTTGTGATGGGGTTGGCACTAGGGCCGGCCCTGGCCTAGTGCGAGCCGTGCGACCGCACATGGCCCATTAGGTCAAGGGGCCAAAAAAAAAAACTGTATTACCTTTACTAGAGCTGCTTGTATGCTTGATAGTAATTTATCTATGCAAAAGTAGATATGGTTGTATGCTTTGTTGACATCAATTAATATATTAAAATGGAGATGTGGCTTGTGTGGACCTCTAGTTGACAAATTGAAAATGTATATATACATACACACACATATATATATACATATACATATATATATACATACACACACATATATATATACATATATATATATATATATATATATATATATATATATATTAATAGATTACTTTGACTTAAGCCGTTATGTCTTTTTTTATGAACAGCAAGCGCGCGGTGTGCACGACGACATCCCCTAGCTAAGTAAAAGATATAAAAGTGAACATTAACAGTGTGCACATAGACGAAAAAAAATGTTGCAATCATATACCTTCGTCAACTACAGTGGGCGGGAGATTTGCATCTTCATTTGCAACATTGTTATCGTTAAATGTACGTGACGAAGGAGACGCCACTTTTCTCCGCTTAACAGCGGTTTCCCTACCGCGTTTATCTAATCCACCACGACAATGCATGAGATGAAGCTTTCTTTTCGGGCGTGCATATCTTTTTGTATTGCCAGTCTCTATTACTGAAACAACATTGTCAATGAGTATGATTGTAATGTTGACAATCTGAATTTCTACTTCCACTGTACTCACAGTTTAATATTAAGATTGCAAAATTATAAAGAAAAGTGGTTCTTATAAGTACGATTTAAACATATGCATCACATTAACTATATGCCAGTTTAACATCCTGAATCTTTTAAAACGAAGAGATCGTAACAACCCGGAAATCTGAGCCAATTTAAAATTTTTATTTTGGCAATTTTAGTGAATATTGAATATTTAAAATGAATTATTTTAAATAATGACGATGAGAAATTTATTTTGTATAGATTTGAACGTACATATTTATTTGAATCGACGTTAGAATATAAATAATTATTTTTAATTATAAAAGGAATTGAAAATGGCGCGGTAGTTCAAAAATTCGATTTCAAATTTCAAATGAATGTGCAGAATTCAAAATAAACCGGATTTTAGCGAAACCAAAAATATTAGAATCTATTTGAGAATATCTTTCCAACGAATCCGAAAAATTGAAATTTCATAGCGGAAATAAAAAGATGCGTCCAATTGAAAATTCAGAAAAGTCGCTATGGAATTCTGGCCCTTAAAAATGGAAATTTTGCAAACGACCTCGGATTTCGACGAAACCACTTTTGTTGGATCCGTGATGTCAAGTTAGTGCTAGGTTTCAAAATTCGTAATTTTCTAAAGCAATATGTGAGCGTGGAAAAGGAAAAAACGTGTTTTACCGGTTTCTGTCAATTTTAATCGACCAGAAAATGGCAATTTTTCAAACGGTCTCAGAATTTGACGAAATTAGTTTTTTTAGGACCGTATCGTCAATACGAAGTTAGAAACTATTTTTCGGGATTTTTTAGAGTCTGTATATGGTCCGGTAAATTGAAATGTACGTTTAAAATTGAATATATAGAGTTATATTTTAATTTCAACGAAAACTAATCGTAATAATCGAACTGGCTCATGATACCTATCCATCGTGTTTGGAATGGGGGTAATTAGCTAGGGGCGACATTCGTTGGGTTCGATTCAGAGTTCGAATGTGAAATGCACTTTATAGAATTTAAATGGATTAAATAATAAAATAATTATATATAACCCCCTCCCTTATCTCCTTCTCAGTCAACCCTCAAACGAAATTAAAAAAAAAAGGGAACCCGCAGTTCGATCCCGCCGCACCCCCCCAGCCAAAGTCGTCGTCGCCCTCCCTCCCGTTCGCCGGACCGCCGCCGTGAGCCTCCCACCACCGACCGCTCCGCCCCAGACCCTCCGTTCTCTCTCTCCTCTTCTCTCTCACCTCGCTCGCTTCACCCAAGTCGAACACCCCCAGCCAATCCGCCGCCTTCACCGCCCCATAGGCCCTTTCCACCCAGATCCGACCACCTTCGAAGCTCCCCATCCCCGACGCCTTCCACCACACGGCCTCCAACAAAGCATGGATTTTTACAGTGAGCTTTATCATACTTTTTTTTCTTTTTTCTCTTCTTTCCTTTCTTTTCAGATTTATTTATATTAAAATACATTGGTTTCTTTTTCAAATCCGATTTTATTTATATTAAAAACATATTTTAAAATCAGTTTTTTTATTTTATTTTATATAAAACCTAGTTTAAAAAAATCAATGTATATATATAGTAGCGTTATATAAAGAAGTGGTTTTTACTTATGAAAAGATAAGATTTTTAGACTTGCAAAGTTAGGATTTTTAGAATGATAAAAATATAATTTTTCCTATACATGTAGCGTCTTAAAAATAGATTTTTTTTTTTTAAATATAGAATTATAATAAAAACGAGATTTTTATAGATATAGTAGCGTGGTTAAAAATGTGAAATTTACTTTATATGTAGAGTTAAAAATTCGGTTTATATATATATGAAGTAAAGTTAAAAATTCGATTTTTATATATATGAAGTGAAGTTAAAAATTCGATTTTTATATATATGAAGTAAAGTTAAAAATTCGATTTTTATATATATGAAGTGAAGATAAAGATATGACTTTTATATATGTAGCGAAGTAAAAATATGATTTTTATAATGAAAACACCGATATAAGAATGTGATTTTTATATGAGAAGTGCTATTAGAAATATGATTTTTAATATAAATTTCGTGAAACAGATTGCGTTAGAATCAGGACAGCGGATCTGGGTGACAATAAGGAATGGCGGAGTGGAACCCTCGGTGAGAAGTCCTCACTTTTATTTTAATTTCTAGTTGAAATATATACTAGGATACAGACGGTGCTTAGTAGCACCCGACACCCGTTGTCCACAGACCATGGACGACTTGTGTGATTATTTGAAGTGTTGTGAAATTTGACTGTTGATTGTGATGTGAAAAGTATATATTCATGTGTTAAAATAAAATATATATTCATGTGTTGAAATAAAATATATATTCATTTACAAGTCGAACGATTTGTTTATGTACACCGATTTTACTGATATTAGTTGGGACGATAAATTTTACACATCGTCCAACTGCACAAATAAAAATCTGTGTTTGATTGTTAGAAACCCCACACAGGTGTTGGGATGAGATTGGACATACGTTAATCCCAAAAAAATTAGCTGTATGTCAATCGATTGATTGACATGCTGTTATAAGCATTGAATATTTATATTTGATGCTTATACAGTGTAGAATGCACTCTGGATGACGGTTGATTATTTATCGTTGATATTATATACATGTGTTGTATAAAATCCACATAAATAACATTATATGGTAATTGAGTGGGTCTCATTCCAATTTAGAAAATAAATTATATTCATGTGTTGAATAAACAAAATAGTCATGTGTTGACAATGCTCATGTGTTGAGAATATTCATGTGTTGAAAACATTCATGTGTTGAAAGAAATATAGATTCACGTGTTGAAGTAAATATTCATGTGTTGAATAGAATAATGAAGTAATTGAAATATATAAAGCCGTGTTGGTCAGATATGCGCCATTTTGACACGAACGATATTTATATCGATTATATTTGTTTTTAAAATGAATATAGTAAAGGAAGTGATTTCAAAATATATCGTTTTGAAAATATTATCATTTATATATATATATATATATATATCGATGATATAGAATATTTAATTTTGATTAGAAATTGAATAGGAAGTTGAAATCGTTTTGAAAACGAATTTAAAACGATTTATAAAATATGTTTTAAAAGGTGATCGACGAAATATATATAATATATATATAATGGCCTGAATAGAACGCGCCGCGCTGCGGCAGTTTGCGAATTTCGACCATTGACTTCGAATTGACGTTGCAGGACATCCGACCGTCGGATTCTCCTAAAACCGGAACCGTTGGGTTCGTATCGAGAAGAGCTTTCTAACAAATATTAGAAATTAGAAATCTAACAGTTGGATTTGGAATTATGTCCAAATCAAATTTGGAAAAGGTCGCTGTAAGTGCAGTTCGATGGCCGTTGAAGGAAATCGACTGTACGGACCTTGATTAAATTATTAAAAATAGTAATAATTTGTGTAAAATCATAAGAAATGATTTGGAAAGAATTAAGATGAAAAATTCCATATTTGAAAAGATAAAAATATATTTTTATCGAAATGAACTAGTTTTGAACTAGAATTAAAATCAATTTATTTTTGAAATAAATAAATTGAATTTGAAAGGGGTTTTAAAGGTAACCAGAATTTCCAATAATTGAATTGAAATGGATTTGAATCGAAATTGTCTTTGGAATATTTCGATGTTGGATTTCGTGATTATATAGATATTGTTATGGAAATTTGAAAGATATATTTATATCGTTATTTCCAATACGATATTTGTTGGTCGTAGAATTTGGTATTGAATATAACCCGATATATTTTCTATTCAGAGCCTTGTATTTAATATCAAATGTGATTTGGGTTTGTCGTGAATGGTGTCTTCATTAACACTGTTCTTAAACCCATTTGAGAAAAAGATTAAATCTTTTTATTTAGATTTAACGAAGTGTATCAATTAAATGGTATTTAATTGGAATTGAATTGGAATTGATTTTTGGGTTTATCGTGGATGGTGTTTTAAATAACACTTGTCCTTTAACCCGATAATTAATGGAATGCGATTATGGGTTTATCGTGAACCGTGTTTTAGAAGACATTGGTTATTTAACCCAGTTAAAGACAGGATATGGATTTTTAGGAAGATTAAAACTAAGTGGAGTTTTAATGAATCTTTAATTAGATTGAAGTAGTCGAGAATGGGGTATCACCAGTTTTGCTCCAGGCGATGGTTAAATCTTTAATTAGATTTGAAAGTGAAATGGTAATTAAATTTACCGATAACACCACGGTGTTAGATATGAAGTATGACCAGTTTTACTTCGTAGGATGAATAGGTTGGGATTGGGAAATAAAATAAAGGACAAATTCTCAGAATAGCCTTGTTTTTAAAACTAATGGCGGATTTAGGCTAGTTTTGAAACTATTTGCAGAAATAGGCCTGTTTTGTCCACCTCAGCGCTGAGATGACCAGTTGTTTAAAAAAAATACACGTGAGCGCACTTGTGAAGAGCGCCCCTTATAAAAATATAAGGGACAAATTTTCAAAATAGGCTTGTTTTTAAAACTAATAGCAGATTTAGGCTGGTTTTGAAACAATTTGCAGAAATAGGCTGGTTTTGAAACAATTTGCAGAAATAGGCTTGTTTTTGAACAAATATTGCCAAAAAAAAGCCTATTTCTGCAAATAGTTTCAAAACTATCCTAGTTTTAAAAACAAGCTTATTTTGAAAATTCGTCCTAAAATAAATGATTACTTCGGTGTGGTTCACTAATCCCGACTAGTTTGAATTGATATTCAAAGAAGATTAAAGAATAAATTTAAAGAATTTATCTTTGATAAAAATAATGGGAACCCTTCCCAAACTATAAGAATATTTAAATAAAAGAATATTTTGAATTGGAATGAGGCGTATGTTGTGTTTGTGTAACACTTGTTTATTATATACGCAAGTTATTCAGAAAGACCGAGTTTATCCCATTCTGAATAACTGATTCGACGTGGTGTCGAGGATGAAGACGGTGGTCGAAGACCAGAGGACTTCACATCGTTTGGATAATTATTGATGATCTTGATTGGGCTGTACACCCAAGAGGAGGGAATCAGTTGGTGATCGTCCAGACGTATTTGGAGATCGATGGATGTGCGAGGTACAAGGTGCCTCCGGTTTCGTTCAGACCCAGAACGGACTTGTATGGACTGTGTGTCTGACATTGGATTTTGCTCTGTGTAGATTTATCTCTATTAAATATACATCTGCCTGGTGAAGGGGAATTTATTCCCTTACTTCACCCTTCTCTGAGACGTACGGGATTAGAGGGTGTATATCGATAGACATCAGTTGCATGGTGTGAATTGCCTGTGTGGCATGCCTAAGTGGCAAATGATCAAGGCTTTTGTTGAAAAGCAAAGTCTTGTGGTTGATGATCAAAGCACCGCCTGTGTAGCATAGCTTTGTGTAACGTGAATTCGCGAGCCTCACACCCCGGTTGTGAACCAGAAACGGGAGAGGACCTCAGCGAGGGCATGCGTTTCCTTCTAGCTAGGGTGGTGTCAGTGACCTACCAGCCCTGACATTTATATTATTTTCACCTGTGTGGTTGTTGCTGTTGCGAGGCGCCTCGGATATGTCAGTGACTGTGTGGAGTTGTGAACCAGAAACGGGAGAGGACCTCAGGGAGGGCATGCGTTTCCTTCTAGCTAGGGTGGTGTCAGTGACCTACCAGCCCTGACATTTATATTATTTTCACCTGTGTGGTTGTTGCTGTTGCGAGGCGCCTCGGATATATCAGTGACTGTGTGGAGCCGATGGAGTCATTTGGCTCATTTACGCTCCAAAGGGCGGGAAAACGCAGTGTTCAAGATTTAATTTTAATCTACATCGATGGACCAGCCATGTCGCTCCAAGGCTTGTCTGCGCGCTTGCCTGAGACACGGGCTAGAGCGTCTCGAATCGGTTGAGGACGATCCCTTGCCTCGGTTCACAGATGGAAAACCAACTTCCAAATACGTGATTTTGCGATTTTAATTGTAGAACTAGTATGGCGACATGATATATGGTACCCATGCCGCCTATGATTGATACATTTATATTTGAAGTTGTTTTCTTCACTTATAGTAATAATTAAAGATGAAATTTAGCGTATCAAGCATTCTTTGGCTATTATAAGGAAAAATCCTATCCTCCGGCTTGTGTTGCATTGTGTGATGGGACCTGAGTCTTATAATAGCTTCATTGTTCTTTATTTAGCATTGCACTGTTGTTTTATGCACTGGTATTCTTGGGAGGAAACCCGTTCCGTGTTATGCGGCGTGGTCTCTTGATTTACCTAACTTTAAAATAAAGATTAATAACTATTTTAGTTCTCACACCAGTCACATGACTGACCTGGAGTTTATTGTTTTAACCTAAACTCTGGGTGCCCCTATTTTCCACGGGCAGCTAGTAGTTTCGGTTTTGCAGATTTATATTCACAGGAACCTGGTTTACAGCTGGAACGATACTCGGAAAGCTCTGTATCTGTATATCTCTTTCAGTTGTGTAATGTATTATTTTCAGCTGCTATGTAATGTATTGTAATCTCTGATAGTTTATAATGTGTAATATTGATTCATACTCTGTATATTCTTGTATTCTGATGGAATTGTTGTAATTAACATTGAAATATTCTTCTGTTTGCGTTCTAATTTGTCGTGTTCTCAAAACAATCAGGGGTTTCGAACGGTCTTGGTTGGTTTAGCGACTGATTCGGATCGAGCGAAATTCCTTGTTGTCATAGTTGGTATCAGAGCTTTGGTTTACAGAGCTCGGAGAACAAGACACGTTAGAGCCAAATGAAAGAATTCATCAGAGATTGGATTAGTAATATCCAATGAGAATGACTCGTTAGAGATGAGATCGGTAGTATCCTAGAACGAGTGTGAAGAGTATATTTTTAAAATGAAAACGAATTTTGTTTTGAAAATTCAAACTTTATTCAACGTATTTGAATATTTATTTGTATGGAATTTGGACAATCCAGTATATAAAGATTTTGCATATACGTCTGATCCACGGGTATTCGAAGTTTTAATATATTGGATATATATAGAATCACACTCTAGTTGCCCGGGGGTGATTCTGATGATTGATATATCATCATCAGAATTTATATTCGAGTGCCGAAAATGGGATATCTATATATTTCCATTACACTGGTGTGAGAACCAAAACTTACATAGGATTATTTATTGTGATTTGGCATCAAAAATCTGATTTTTGGACTATATATCAAAGTTATGAATTTGAAAAGCTAATCAACTAATTGATTACTGATTGTGTTGTTTGATTACTGTTTTGATTAATTGAATGTTGAACTTTTAGCCAAATTGAACCAAATAGTGAGTTATATTGAAAATTAGTCGCATTTGTATGCATATACATGTACTTACATTGAACAGGTCATAGCAAGGAGGCTAGAGAAGAGGAATAAAATTGTTTGCCCGACAAATAGGTACATGTTTATTGTATTTCTTGGGTTTTTGATAATTTAATGAGCCGATTGGCTAGCCGCTTGGCTTTTTCTTTTTGGATTGGTGAGGGCCATGGGAGGCTATTTGAAATATCCTGAAGCTCCCGGTGCAGGGAAGGTTATGGCGAAATTTTTCGAAAATTTAGGGTGTTAGCCAAGTTTTTGAAAAATTTGAGAAGTTCTTAGAAACTGAAAAGTTGAAGAACTTAAGCCGTAATGAAAATAATGAAAGTTGAGTTGATTTGTAAAACAACTTTCAGCTTCGTTCCTTTTCGGGGACAAAAAGTTTTAAGTGGGGGAGATTGTAACAATCCGGAAATCTGGGCCAATTTAAATTTTTTATTTTGGCAATTTTAGTGAATTTTGAATATTTAAAATGAACTATTTTAAATAATGACAATGAGAAATTTATTTTGAATAGAATTTGAACATATATATTTATTTGAATCGACGTTAGAATATAAATAATTATTTTTAATTATAAAAGGAATTGAAAATGGCGTGGTAGTTCGAAAATTCGATTTCAAATTTCAAATGAATGTGCAGGATTCAAAATAAACCGGATTTTAGCGAAACCAAAAATATTAGAATCTATTTGAGAATATCTTTCCAACGAATCCGAAAATTTGAAATTTCATAGCGGGAATAAAAAGATGCGTCCAGTTGAAAATTCAGAATAGTCGATATGGAATTCTGGCCCTTAAAAATGGAAATTTTGCAAATGACCTCAGATTTTGACGAAACCACTTTTGTTGGATCCGTGATGTCAAGTTATTGCTAGGTTCCAAAATTCGTAATTTTCTGAAGCAATATATGAGCGTGGCAAAGGAAAACGTGTTTTACCTGCTTTTGTCAATTTTGATCGACCAGAAAATGGCCATTTTTCAAATGGTCTTAGAATTTGACGAAATTAGTTTTGTTAGGACCGTATTGTCAATACGAAGCTAGAAAATATTTTTTGGGAATTTTTAGAGTCCGTATGTGGCCCCGGTAAATTGAAATGTACGTTTAAAATTGAATATATAGAGTTATATTTTAATTTCAACGAAAACTGATCGTAACAACTGAACTGGCTCACGATACCTATCCCATTGTGTTCGAAATGAGGGTAATTAGCTAGGGGCGATAGCCATTGGATTCGATTCAGAGTTCGAATGTGAAATGCACTTTATAGAATTTAAATGGATTAAATAATAAAATAATTATATATAACCCCCTCCCTTATCTCCTTCTCAGTCAACCCTCAAACGAAATTAAAAAAAAGGGAACCCGCAGTTCGATCCCGCCGCACCCCACCCCCCCAGCCAAAGTCGTCGTTGCCCTCCCTCCCGTTCGCTGGACCGCCGCCGTGAGCCTCCCACCTCCGACCGCTCCGCCCCAGCCCCTCCGTGCTCTCTCTCTCTCCTCTTCTCTCTCACCTCGCTCGGCTCACCCAAGTCGAACACCCCCAGCCAATCCGCCGCCTTCACCGCCCCAGGCCCTTTCCACCCAGATCCGACCACCTTCGAAGCTCCCCATCCCCGACGCCTTCCATCACCCAGCCTCCAACAAAGCATGGATTTTTACAGTGAGCTTTATTATACTTTTTTTTTTATTTTTCTCTTCTTTCCTTTCTTTTCTGATTTATTTAAATTAAAATACATTGGTTTCTTTTTCAAATCCGATTTTATTTATATTAAAAACATATTTTAAAATCAGTTTTTTATTTTATTTTATATAAAACCTAGTTTTAAAAAATCAATGTATATATATAGTAGCGTTATATAAAGAAGTGGTTTTTACTTATGAAAAGATAAGATTTTTAGACTTGCAAAGTTAGGATTTTTAGAATGATAAAAATATAATTTTTCCTATACATGTAGCGTCTTAAAAATAGAATTTTTTTACATATATAAAACTACAATAAAAACGATATTTTTATAGATATAGTAGCGTGGTTAAAAATGTGAACTTTACTTTATATGTAGAGTTAAAAATTCGATTTTTATATATATGAAGTGAAGTTAAAAATTCGATTTTTATATATATGAAGTGAAGTTAAAAATTCGATTTTTATATATATGAAGTGAAGATAAAGATATGACTTTTATATATGTAGCGAAGTAAAAATATGATTTTTATAATGAAAACACCGATATAAGAATGTGATTTTTATATGAGAAGTGCTATTAGAAATATGATTTTTAATATAAATTTCGTGAAACAGATTGCGTTAGAATCAGGACAGTGGATCTGGGTGACAATAAGGAATGGCGGAGTGGAACCCTCGGTGAGAACTCCTCACTTTTATTTTAATTTCTAGTTGAAATATATACTACGATGCAGACGGTGCTTAGTAGCACCCGACACTCGTTGTCCACAATGGACGACTTGCGTGATTGTTTGAAGTGTTGTGAAATTTGATTGTGATGTGAAAAGTATATATTCATGTGTTAAAATAAAATATATATTCATGTGTTGAAATAAAATATATATTCATTTACAAGTCGAACGATTTGTTTATATACACCGATTTGACTGATATTGATTGGGACGATAAATTTTACACATCGCCCAACTGCACAAATAAAATCTGTGTTTGATTGTTTGAAACCCCACACGGGTGTTGGGATGAGATTGGACATACACTAATCCCAAAAAAATTAGCTGTATTTTGATCGATTGATTGACAGGCTGTTATAAGCGTTGAATATTTATATTTGATGCTTATACAGTGTAGAATGCACTCTGGATGATGGTTGATTATTTATCGTTGCTATTATATACATGTGTTGTATGAAATCCATATAAATAACATTATATGGTAATTGAGTGGGTCTTACTCCAATTTAGAAAATAAATTATATTCATGTGTTGAATAAACAAAATAGTCATGTGTTGAAAATGCTCATGTGTTGAGAATATTCATGTGTTGAAAACATTCATGTGTTGAAAGAAATATAGATTCATGTGTTGAAGTAAATATTCATGTGTTGAATAGAATAATGAAGTAATTGAAATATATAAAGCCGTGTTGGTTAGATATGCGCCATTTTGACGCGAACGATATTTATATCGATTATATTTGTTTTTATAATGAATATAGTAAAGGAAGTGATTTCAAAATATAACGTTTTGAAAATATTATCATTTTTATATATATCGATGATATGGAATATTCAATTTTGATTAGAAATTGAATAGGAAGTTGAAATCGTTTTGAAAACGAATTTAAAATGATTTATAAAATACGTTTTAAAAGGTGATCGACGAAATATATATATAATATATATTATATATATATAATGGCCTGAATAGAACGCGTCGCGCTGCGGTAGTTCGCGAATTTTGACCATTGACTTCAAATTGACGTTGCGGGAGATCCGACCGTCAGATTCTCCTAAAACTGGAACCGTTGGGTTTGTATCGAAAAGAGCTTTCTAACGAATATAAGAAATTAGAAATCTAACGGTTGGATTTGGAATTATGTCCAAATCAAATTTGGAAAAGGTCGTTGTAAGTGCAGTTCGATGGCCGTTGATGGAAATCGACTGTACGGGCATTGATAAAATTATTAAAAATATCAATAATTAATGTAAAATCATAAGAAATGATTTGAAAAGAACTAGGATGAAAAACTCCATATTTGAAAAGATAAAAATCGATTTTTATCGAAATGAACTAGTTTTGAACTAGAATTAAAATCAATTTATTTTTGAAATAAATAAATTGAATTTGAAAGGGGTTTTAAAGGTAACCAGAATTTCCAATAATTGAATTGAAATGGATTTGAATCGAAATTGTCTTTGGAACATTTCGATGTTGGATTTCGTGATTATACAGATATTGTTATGGAAATTTGAAAGATATATTTATATCGTTATTTCCAATACGATATTTGTTGGTCGTAGAATTTGTTATTGAATATAAGCCGATATATTTTCTATTCAGAGCATTGTATTTAATATCAAATGTGATTTGGGCTTGTCGTGAATGATGTCTTCATTAACACCGTTCTTAAACCCAGTTGAGAAAAAGATTAAATCTTTTTATTTAGATTTAACGAAGTGTACCAATTAAATGGTATTTAATTAGAATTGAATTGGAATTGATTTTTGGGTTTATCGTGGACGGTGTTTTAAATAACACTTATCCTTTAACCCGATAATTAATGGAATGTGATTATGGGTTTATCGTGGACCGTGTTTTAGAAGACATTGGTTCTTTAACCCAGTTAAAGATAGAATATGGATTTTTGAGAAGATTAAAACTAAGTGGAGTTTTAATGAATCTTTAATTAGATTGAAGTAGTCGAGAATGGGGTATCACCAGTTTTGCTCCAGGCGATAGTTAAATCTTTAATTAGATTTGAACGTGAAATGGTAATTAAATTTACCGATAACACCATCGTGTTAGATATGAAGTATGACCAGTTTTACTTCATGGGATGAATAGGTTGGGATTGGGAAATAAAATAAATGATTACTTCGGTGTGGTTCGCTAATCCCGACTAGTTTGAATTGATATTCAAAGAAGATTAAAGAATAAATTAAAAGAATTTATCTTTGATAAAGTTAATAGGAACCCTTCCCAAAGTATAAGTATATTTGAATAAAAGAATATTTTGAATTAGAATGAGGAGTATGTTATGTTTGTGTAACACTTGTTTATTATATACGCGAGTTATTCAGAAAGACCGGGTTTATCTCATTCTGAATAACTGATTCGACGTGGTGTTGAGGATGAAGACGGTGGTCAAAGACCGGAGGTCTTCACATCGTTTGGATAATTACTGATGATCTTGATTGGGTTGTACATCCAAGAGGAGGGAATCAGTTGGTAATCGTCCAGACGTATTTGGAAATCGATGGATGTGCGAGGTACAAGGTGCCTCCGGTTTCGTTCAGACCCAGAACGGACTTGTATGGACTGTGTGTCTGACATTGGATTTTGCTCTGGGTTGATTGATCTCTACTAAATATACCATGGTTCAAAATTTCGTTCGAAACCGCGAGATCTCGGACATCTCGTCTCGGTTTCGATCGATGGCGGTACGAGATCAGGAGAAAATCTCGTTTCGGTTGAACAATAGAAAAATAAAAGGAAGCGGAAAGATTGGAGGAATTAACATACCTGAATCAAACAAAAAACCCTAATCCGACTTCAATAGAAACCGTCGAGTTCGATTTTGTGCTCGATCTGAGAAAATTTGAGCAGAGTGTAATTCGAGAGGCTTCCGTTTTATGTTCGAGTCGAATAGTTCAAAGCGGCGAAGGTATTTTTGCCCCTTTTCCTGCTTCGTGTTTTCGTTCTTTATTTTTTGTTCCTGTTCTCTATTTTTATTGCATGAATATTAGGGTTGAACATGGGTCTGGGCTTAAGTTTGCATGGGCTTTGGGTCTTTGGGTCTGTTTTATAGTTCTGTTTTCAGAAAATAAAAGATTAGAACAATAGGCTTTTGTCATATAAAGAAGCCGCACTTTGATGACATATCATACTTACATATGTATATCTAAAAAATGATGAAACTTTTGTAGGCTATATTTTTACATGGATCTGCAATATTTATCATTAGCTTTTTCATAAAAAATATGAAAGTTTGATTTTTTTACCGAAACCGAAACAAAAACCGAAACCACCGAAACCGTCGAAACCGTCCGAAAATAGTAAATTTTCAAATGACCGAAACCGAGTTTTCGAACCTTGAAATATACATCTGCCCGATGAAGGGGAATTTATTCCCTTACTTCACCCTTCTCTGAGACATACGGGATTAGATGGTGTATATCGATAGACATCAGTTGCATGGTGTGAATTGCCTGTGTGACATGCCTAAGTGGCAAATGATCAAGACTTTTGTTGAAAAGCAAAGTCTTGTGGTTGATGATCAAAGCACCGCCTGTGTGGCATAGCTTTGCGTAACGTGAATTCGCGAGCCTCACACCCCGGTTGTGAACCAGAAACGGGAGAGGACCTCAGGGAGGGCATGCGTTTCCTTCTAGCTGGGTTGTGTCAGTGACCTACCAGCCCTGACATTTATATTATTTTCACCTATGTGGTTGTTGTTGCGAGGCGCCTCAGATATATCGGTGACTGTGTGGAGCCGATGGAGTCATTTGGCTCATTTACGCCCAAAGGGCGGGAAAACGCAGTGTTCATGATTTAAGTTTAATCCACATCGATGGACCGGCCATGTCGCTCCAAGGCTTGTCTGCGTGCTTGCCTGAGACACGAGCTAGAGCGTCTCGAATTGGTTGAGGACGATCCCTTGCCTCGGTTCACAGATGGAAATCCAACTTCCAAATATGTGATTTTGTGATTTTAATTGTAGAACTAGTATGACGACATGATATATGGTACTCATGCCGCCTATGATTGATACATTTATATTTGAAGTTGTTTTCTTCACTTATAATAATAATAAAAGATGAAATTTAGCATATCAAGCATTCTTTGGCTATTATAAGGAAAAACTATATCCTCCGGCTTGTGTTGCATTGTGTGATGGGACCTGGATCTTATAATAGCTTCATTGTTCTTTATTTAGCATTGCGCTGTTGTTTTATGCACTAGTATTCTTGGGAGGAAACTCGTTCCGTGTTATGCGGCGTGGTCCCTTGATTTACCTAACTTTAAAATAAAGATTAATAACTGTTTTAGTTCTCACACCGGTCACATGACTGAC
This sequence comes from Allium sativum, assembly GCA_030737875.1. Taxonomy (NCBI): domain Eukaryota; kingdom Viridiplantae; phylum Streptophyta; class Magnoliopsida; order Asparagales; family Amaryllidaceae; genus Allium; species Allium sativum. Next base: position 515,405,799 of record CM060924.1, read on the forward strand.
CTGGAGTTTATTGTTTTAACCTAAACTCTGGGTGCCCCTATTTTCCACGGGCAGCTAGTAGTTTCGGTTTTGCAGATTTATATTCACAGAAACCTGGTTTACAGCTGGAACGATACTCGGAAAGCTCTGTATCTGTATATCTCTTTTAGTTGTGTAATGTATTATTTTCCGCTGCTATGTAATGTATTGTAATCTCTGATAGTTTATAATGTGTAATATTGATTCATACTCTGTATATTCTTGTATTCTGATGGAATTGTTGTAATTAACAATGAAATGTTCTTCTGTTTGCGTTCGAATTTGTCGTGTTCTCAAAACAATCAGGGGTTTCGAACGGTCTTGGTTGGGTTAGCGACTGATTCGGATCGAGCGAAATTCCTTGTTGTCACAGTACGTGTTGTAACTTTGTTCATTTATCAGAAAATAAGAACAATCGTAGTTCAACAAATAATGGCGGGTATCATGGATACAATGAAAAAAAAAATCCAAGAGCTGACCTTGTGTACCGTTGTCCTCCCTTCCAGTCTGAATGGCATGTGCAAATTGTGATCGCTCCCATCGTTTAACTGGAGAAAATAAGCATCAACAGAATATTAGTTCCAACTACAAACCTATACCTGCTATCTTTCATAGTGTGTACCTTTGTGGGATTTGGTTGATGGAAGATTTAGCTTATGTTTTACATGGTCCATCTGCACATCAGAAGTTGACGCAGCAGCGCAGCTATTACTTTTCACACTCCTTCGTACGATGCCACATTTTTTAGAAGAGTGGTGACGATACATGACGTCACGATTTCTATCGGACAACAATTAAATAACACATGCTCACACAGTTGCATCAGATTTTTGGTCTAGTACTTATTTAATAATCATACAAATTAAAATATAAATTAAAATTAAAATTGTAGCAGACTGCCAGATTCTACCAGAAAATTACAATGAATCACTAAATTATAGGAGATACTGTCAGCAAATTACAACAAATTCTGTGATATATGAACCCAAAAATGCAAATTCAGCGCTATCATATAATAAGTCCTAATTTGCAGAAACTGAAACCATTTTTGGCAGTGGTAAATTAAACTCAAATTTCGTTTTTATGAAGTAACATTTAATCTAAAGCATATAAAATCAAGTGGCAGAGACAAAAATTTCAGAGAATGAAAATTATTGAGAAGAGAATGGATGTGTACCGGCCAATAAAACCATTAAACCTTGTGTGGTTCACAAATACATTCCAGTAAATGTATTAAGAGGCAAGTGTGGTAACAAAGAGTGCTCCTAAAGCTAGCTATTTCAAGAGTCAAGCCACAGCCACGACAGTCAAATTATTAATTTAAATTCCAAAAATACATTTTATTGTATTAATAATTTATTTAGCTCTCTAACCAGGTGTTACAAAGATAGATTTATCATATATAAGATGTATGTAAAACCATGTACGAAAAAAATTAAAACTAAGCAGTACTTTAATCGAGATGATAGATGATAGTATGGAGGCGCTAGTACTGGAAAATAAAATTATCAACAAACAGTAAGGTAATCCAAAGATAAGAAATACTTCAAACAATATTGCATTTGTAAACACCATTTCTCTACTTCAGTAAAAACATGTTCATAAGCCAAGTAAAACATAAGAATGGAAACATAAATTTCCATCATAATATTCTGTTCTTATCATAATAAATTTGGAAAACAGAGTCAATCAAAATTCATGTACGGCTTATCTGAATCCTGACAGTATCATCCATAATAAACTTATATTCCAATAATACACCTTCATGATATTGCTTTAACCGACAACCTTCTTCTAAGTAATACGTAACAGATGACAAAAATATCCTTATCATACAAATCAATGACAATTAAAATAGTTCATATCCTAAGTTAGTTTAAATAAGCAATAACGTGTTATTCATTTAATTTAGTAGTTTACTACACAAATATATTAACTATACATTGAATTTTATAATAAAAGTACAAATATTTAATGTTGGTTCACATTTATTTTGCAACAAAAAAATTTGGTTGACCATTAATATAATATTATTTAACTTTATACGAACATATCTCGTACTGTATTATAAAATATCTAAATCTTGCAATGAAATCATGGTGGACAGTCCATACGTTTAAACATGTTCCACTTCTTAGTTTCAAATTGATATATTATTAAAACAACACGAATTTTTTTAATCAAACATGAAATGGCTATTACTAAAAAACTACCCAAGTCTCCATAATATCAAAAATATGTATTAAATATGTTTGTTGATTTTATATACCTGGTCACTATTTACATATGGTTTTTTATATTGGTTACCATTTTTATTTTTATTTTCATTTTACAACAACTATCTACAGTTATAAAGGAGACTTAAGTTTTATCTTTTACCAGGTCAGAGAGCATGTTTTACCAGAACATATAGAAAAGAGATGTCAGATTTGTTTAATTAATTTGAGTCAATTTAAGAGTTCATGCAACCAATGCATTAATATCCAGTTTTTTATTATGTCAAGTACAAAGGATGGAACAAAGTCACATACCTTGCTTATTTTCCAGTATTTGTATAGGTGTGATAACCATTATACTTCTCTATGCTATATAGATGCTTGACATGGAAAAATAGCGTAAATCAAGAAAGAAACATGAATTTATAAATTAATTTCATAACATATCTCAAATTGTCTAGAACATGAAATGAGAATTTGAAACAATTGATACGTAGTAGGTACTGAATTGATTACAGTTGGAAGGGAGTAGCTCTAGCCTTGGATTGGTTGACTACGACTTTGAATTGACAAACAACACACCGTTTCTAGAGCGACAACCTTGCAGTGGGCGTTTGCGAGGAACAAAGGAAAAGCTATACAATTGTTTTCATCTGACTATTTATCAAAACACGCTGAAAATTCGTATAAACTATGGTTGTTGACACAACCCATGTACACTCTAAGTAAACAGAAATGTGTACCCTCTAAATTGTTAAAACAAAGATAAAGCATATGATTATCTTGATTAACAAATGTTAGAATTAAAACGCTCATCTAATACATATTCAGAAAACATAGGTTCAAAGGACATACGGCTAAAATTAACGTACATAATTTTATTTCTTCAACAACTTTTACATCCCCTGTTCGCTCAAATTTTCAAAATACAAATCAATATGCAATTACTACAAATTGATATAAATTTATATGTATTTGAACTTTCATTGCCACATTCCATGGTATCTGCGTATGTAAAATATAAACTTACACTCATGTACAGTGTACATCATCAGACATGCCAATGGTGTGGTTTTGGAACATTACGTCATGAAAAAGGGTTAATATTAAAAGGCTTATGGTATGGTAAGGAAAAGAGCGACTCGTACTGAATTTTTACGTACAGCACAAAAATCAGTTCCGCATATTCTGAGTACATAATTTAGAACTCTAAATCGTATGTACAATGGAGACAGTATGCCAGTATAAAAAGAAGGTGCAATGCGGTGTCATATACAATGTTTAAATACTGTTTAAAGTACAAAAACCTGAAATTATACAATATCAAACAGTAAATATTAGTTAAATTCAAACGGCATAAATTTATACTGAAATCACTGCCAAAAGGATTTGAACCCCATATCGATAATCATGCAAAACAAAGCACACGATGGAGGCCAATTTTGCAGGTGACGAACAAAGCCAAATAACTTGGTCATACATTTTCCCGTTTACTGTATATCCTACGTTGGAAACCATACTTCCAAATTTTAATTAAACCTATCCGGTTCTAATCCAGACGGATAAACGGAAGAATTTAAAAATTAAAGCAGTTTCACATGATCTGTAACAACCCTACAGTAATAGTGTCACCAAAATTGGAGTTGTAATTACTCCTTAAACCTAATCCTTTAGTACATATTGAAGAAAATTGGAATCCATACGTCAACGATAAAAGTGCTACCTTTAGATCTCGATGCAGTCACCAAATCGGGATCTCTTGAGATAGTGATGTCGGTTATTGAATCGTCGGTTGGGCGTGCGTTCTGCGCAGAATATCGAACTCGGGGAAGATAGTGACAATAGAAAGGACGTAAGAGTGAGTGTGGCGACAAAAGAAAGTCGAAAGAGGCGGTGTGTATTGAGTATCGGAGTTGTGGCCCAATTTTTTTGAAACAAAAATAGGCATACCACCTATGCTTTTTGTTTATTCTACAGATAGTATAAAATTAATTATATGGTCTATCAGTAAAATAAAACGCTTGAACATAGTTTTAGGAAATCAGGAAGACATTTCAGGTTATCAGCCAGTAACCAGAGAGTAAATCGATTCCAAAAGACATGGCTGCATCTTATGAAAAGTAAGTGGGATAAATTATGGTGACTGTTTTCACAGATTTTCTGCATAAACATTATGTAAATTCTCAAAAGGCTATCCTATATAATTTACAAAAAAGGAAACAAGATATTCTTTCTGTCATTATCTCAGCGTTGTTTACATTCTGATTTCTGATGTAACGTTTAAAGCAACTGAATATCAAGACTCTTAGGAGAAGAGGACCAACATTATAGGCTTTATGCATGATAGAATAGGAACTTTTTCAAGCTTGGTACACGAACGACAGCAGCGAAGACCAAAGATCGTGCTTCCTCATCATTGTGAACCTAAAGAACTTGTTTCTTTAGATAAACAAAACTCCATTATATACCAAATTTATTGTCTGCATACAAAAGTTTTAAAAAGTGATATTTTAAGCTTAACCTCAAGTAGATTTTTGAAGACGATAATTACTTCAAACCCTATTAAATACCAAATTTTCGATCTTGTAAGTATCGATCTCAGGTTCAAGAAGTAGCATAATAAAATGCGCTGACCATTATCAATAGATAATTTTGTTCAGTTCTCAATAAAATAAAAATAAGACCTCATTTGCTTTCTGGTGATACGAAAATATGGTTTTCTATTTAGTAATTTTGTTTAAACAGAGGCCTAACTTTTAGAATATTGTTTGGCCAATGTCTACTATGTATTCATCATTCATGCTAATTAAGATGTACACAATTGTTTTTTTTTTTCTTTTCTTGAAAAGACACAATAAAAACCAATCGTGGGGTTTTGAAGTGGGGGTTTTGGGTTCATGTTCTGATGAGGTCCGGATTTGGGTGTTTGGGAGTTTGCAAAGTCGTTGGAGAAAGGAGATCAGGACTTGGACGATGTTCCCGGATATGGTTTATGAGTTTTTAAACTTGCAGTAGGAGTTGGAATTTGCTCTAGATTTGACAGACCAGTGAGTTAGATGCATGGTAGAGATGATGGTCGGTTAGCGCGTGAATCATGGAGTTGTGGACCGAGATTGAAGGGCGGCTTATTGGTCAGGTATGATGATGCTCTCTAGGTATGGGGTTTTGTGATGAAGTTTCGTGAATGGTTGTGGACTGAGTTTGTTTCATGATGGAGTTCAACGTTCGTGATGGGAATAGCGGAAGAGTTTGGGTGCATAGTGAAGTAGTGATGTGAGATGGTGGTTGAGGTAGATGATGAAGGAAGATATGAGATAGGTGCTTTATTGAATGGTATGGTGAACAAAGAACTCTGGTTTGTAGGTATTGGAGAATATATGTTACCGACTTGACTGTAGTTGAAACTTATCCTTAAATTATATGACAAAGTTGGTTGCTTTTCTTACTCTCGTATAATGCACTATATAAACATTGTTTCTAACTGATAAAGGCAGAGATAAGCACTTCATACTTTAGTTCAAATTTTTGTCCACTTCAATTTCGAGCCAAATGATAAACAAATGCATTCGATATTGTCCAACATCTCGTGGTTCACGGCCCAACCCATTATCGTTCACATCATTTTATAAGCCATCTCATCTCCACATATAATTAGGGATCTGTTCAATATCGAGGCGACTGACACAACTCCACTTACTTTCTTTGTCTAATTCAGAAAATCAAACCAAACTACTTCATATCAATGTTGAATTGTTCTTTGGTGTTTCTGTTAAATAAATATAAACCTTGGAATCAAAGACCATTGTTAGAACCATAGTTTTGTATATTTTCTATGTGGGTGGTTGCAGGTGGTTGCACTATTCACTTATTTAACGTGCAAACTTTGTTTGCAAACTCGAAGTTTGCACTTGCAGTTGAGTTCAAAATTTGAGCTATAGCCGAGTTTGATCACAGTTTCACAAGCGCTGTTTGCATATTCATGAAAATAAAAGCAGACTGAGTTTTCATATTCATGAAGTTTACTATGTGCGCTACCCTGTTTTTGATTGTTTCAAACATGATGAGCTTTGCACAAATTTTTTTTTCTTCTGGTCTATTTCTTAACAAATCAGATGTTCATGTATAATATCGTTTATTATTGAAAACGTAAGGTGCATTTTACAGGGAAAATAAAGGTTACCATGCCAAGCGTGCTCCTATCCAGTGCCTAAGACGTTAGATGCCAATGGGTGTTCCCCCCTGATGTTCTTGCATTTTTGTAAGTTCCCCTCTTTTACTTCTCTCCGTTTCCATCTTTAAAATTGATTTTTCAGTCAAATTTTCAACAAATTCGAATTTTACTAAGCATGTTTTTGTATTTATTTCCACGTTCCACATCATATGTAATTTCTAGGATTTTTTGTAAATATCTGCAAAAGAAAAGTTTTTTCAGAATTTTAAAGCATAAATGGAAAATTGAAGCATTCGTGCTCTGCTTGGAATACATTATCTCATTGAGGGTGGCCCTTAGAACATTGAAAGAGATTGTATTCAAGGACATGCAGTTTAATGTTTGCGATTGCAACTGCATAGAGACGAATGCAAATTAATGTATTCCAGGTAAATTTGTGTAGTACTGTCAAAAATGTGTGCAAGGGTGTGAATATATGATTTCTAGTGAGTATAAGCCAACCTGCGTTTGGGTAATCCCGCAGTGTATGTCCTGGTTTTACATGCATGAGTTGAGCATGTTAATATATTTTGTCCTGTGCTTTCTTCTTTTGATGAAGGGAATGAAGCCTCCTCGTTTGTAAGAATTTCATTAGTTCGTCTATCTTTGTTGCACTGTAGATTTTTTTATTAATATGGCTCAATTAAATTAGAGAAATAATATATTTTTCCTTTTGATTTTATATGATGTATGCAAACCTTTTTGGTATGATATAAGTTAAAACTACTAGGTTAGCTTTTATTTAGAAAGTTACTGCATGTTTGAATGCCTAATAGCAGTAATCCCTTTACATAAGTGCGTTATATTTTTTGTTTAGTTGCATTTTTATTTTTAACTTTGTCTATATGTGATATAACAATTACTAACATGTTAACTTTTTATTTGACATTAATAGGGCCATTGTTGTTCATGTTAAGCAGAAAATATCAGAATCAAAGCAAGACTAGTTCTATCGTTTGTCTGTTTTGTAAAAGTGTATGACATATTATGTATGGATATGGAAAATGAGACGACCCGAACTTCCCCGGTAAGGAAAGGCCGGATAGAATTGAGAACAAATCACATCAAAACACAGACGGAAGAACATTTCATTGCTTATTACAACAATTCATCAGAATACAAGAATATACAGAGTATAGACAAATAAATATTACACATTATAAAATATCAGAGATTACAATAAATTACATAGCAGCGGAAAATAATACAAAATACAACTGAATGAGATATACGGATACAAAGCTTTCCGGATATCGTTCCAGATGTAAACCAGGATCTTGTGAATACAATCTGCAAAACCAAAACTACTAGCTGCCCGTGTCGAAAATAAGGGCACCCAGAGTTTAGGTTAAAACAATAAACTCCAGGTCAGTCATGTGACTGGTGTGAGAACTAAAACAGTTATTCATCTTTATTTTAAAGTTAGGTAAATTAAGGGACCACGCCGTATAACACGGAACGGGTTTCCTCCCAAGAATACCAGTGCTTAAAACAACAGCGCAATGCTAAATAAAGAACAATGAAGCTATTATAAGACCCAGGTCCCATCACACAATGCAACACAAACCAGAGGATAGGGTTTTACCTTATAATAGCCAAAGAATGCTTGATACGTTTTAAAACAGATTATTTTGATAGTACTATAAGTGTATAGTGTCAAAACAATTTCAATCATAAGTATCAATCATAGGCGGCATGAATGCCCCATACCACTATGTCGCCGTACTAGTTCTACAATTAAAACCGCAATATCACGTATTTGGAAATTGGATTTCCATCTGCAAACCGAGGCAAGGGATCGTCCTCTACCGATTCGAGACTGTCTAGCCCGAGTCTCAGGGCAAGTACTCTGTCAAGCCACTTGGATCGTCAGAAATTATCCAAACGATGTGAAGACTTCCGGTCTTCGACACCGTCTTCATCTTCGACTTATCGTCGTATCAGTTATTCAGAATGGGATAAACCCGGTCTTTCTGAATAACTCGCGTATATAATAAACAAGTGTTACACAAACACAACATACGCCTCATTCCAATTCAGAATATTCTTTTATTCAAATATTCCTATTCTTTGGGAAAGGTTCCCGTTAATTTTATCAAAGATAAATTCTTTAAATTTATTCTTTAATCTTCTTTTGAATATCAATTCAAACTAGTCGGGATTAGCGAACCACACCGAAGTAATCATTTATTTTTATTTCCCAATCCCAACCTATTCATCCCATGAAGTAAAACTGGTCATACTCCATATCTAACACCACGGTGTTATCGGTAAATTCAATTACCATTTCATGTTTAAATCTAATTAAAGATTTAACTATCGTCTGGAGTAAAACTGGTGATACTCCATTCTCGATCATTCCTTGAATTTGATAATTTTAATTATCAAATTCCCTTTTCAATCTATTTAAAGATTCATTAAAACTCCACTTAGTTTTAATCTTTAACTGGGTTAAAGAACCAATGTCATTTAAAACACGGTTCACGATAAACCCATAATCACATTCTATTAATTATCGGGTTAAAGAACAAGTGTTATTTAAAGCACCGTTCACGATAAACCCAAATCACATTTGATATTAAATACAAGGCTCTGAATAGAAAGTATATCGGCTTATATTCAATATCAAATTGTACGACCAACAAATATCGTATTGGAAATAACGATATAAATATATCTTTCAAATTTCCACAACAATATCTGTATAATCACAAAATCCCACATCGAAATATTCCGAAGACAATTTCGATTCAAATCCATTTCCAATCTATATATTGAAAATTCTGATTATTTTCAAAGCCATTTCCAATCCAATTTATTTATTTAAAAATAAATGGATTTTAACTCTAGTTCAAAACTAGTTCATTTCGATAAAAATCTATTTTTATCTTTTCAAATATGGAGTTTTTCATCCCAATTCTTTCCAAATCATTTCTTATGATTTTACATTAATTATTAATATTTTTAATAATTTTATCAAGGCTCGTACAGTCGATTTCCACCAATGGCCATCGAACTGCACTTACAGCGACCTTTTCTGAAATTGATTTGGACGTATCTCCAAATCCAACCGTTAGATTTCACATTTCTAATATTCATTGGAAATCTCTTTTCGATACGAACCCAACGGTTCCGGTTTGAGGAGAATCCGACGGTCGGATCTCCCGCAATGTCCATACGAAGCTAATGGTCGAAATTCGCGAACTGCCGCAGCGCAGCGCGTTCTATTCAGGGCATTATATTATATATATAATATATATTTCGTCGATTTCTATTCAAAACGAATTTTATAAATCGTTTTAAATTTCGTTTTCAAAATAGTTTCAACTTCATATTCAATTTCCAATCAAAGGTGAATTTTCCATTATAAATTCGTTTTACATTCATTTTCATTCAATTCGAATTCATTTCGATTTGAATCCATTTTAATTCAATTTCAATTCGAATTCATTTTAAATTGATTTCAATATTCATTATAAAACGAATAAAATCGATAAAAATATCGTTCGCATCCAAATAACGCATCTCTAATCAACACGGCTTTATATTTTTCAAAGACTTCTTTATTCTATTCAACAAATGAATATTTATTCTATTCAACACATGAATCTATATTCCTTTCAACTCTTGACTAATCCCAACGAATGCGTACGGTCAACACATGAACTTTTATTTTATAATATTCTTTATTTTCCCAATTGGAATGAGGCCCAATCAATTACCATATAATGTTAATTATATGGATTCCATACAACACATGTATATAACAGCAACGATAAATATTCAACCCTCATCCAAAGTGCACAACACCACTTGTTTGTCAACCTATCGATCAACAAACAACTATCCAATTGGGACTAGTGTACGTAAAATATCATCCCAATACCCGTGTGGGGTTTCACATCAACAAACACTTAATATTATTTGTGCAGTTGGGCGATGTGTAAAATTTATCGTCCCAATCAATATAAGTCAAATCAGTGTATATAAACAAATCGTCCGATTTGTTTATAAATATTTATTTCATTTTAAATACACGTTAAAAATTCTACTTTTAACTATAAAATATTTTCAACTATATAAATATTTTATTTCACATCACACAATCAACTACACATCAAAATCAATCAAACAAACAAGCATACAAGCCGTCCATGGTCTGTGGACGACGGGTGTCGGGTGCTACTAAACACTGTCTGCATCCTAGTATATATTTATATAACTAGAAAATAAAATTTAAAGGTGAGGAGTTCTCACAGAGGGTTCCACTCCGCCGTGCTTTGCTGTTGAACTGCTGAACCGTCTGAATTGGTTTGAAATTCCAATTATGTCCTTGTCCCGCTGTTCATAATAAAATTATATTTTTATCACTTCATTCAAAATAAAAATCATATTTTTATTTCTACTTCATATATTTTCTACAATGTTTCTTTCTATATAAAAATTATATTTTTATATTTCTATTTCTTATCTAATGGTCGAATTTTTATATCATCACTATAAAAATCACATTTTTTTTATTTCAACGCATATATAATAAAAATCATATCACTATACTTCCTATAATATAAAAATCATATTTTTATTATCTACATTATATAAAAATCAAATTTTTATTATTTCTTTCATATAAAGAAAATTCACATTTTTATACTCCTACAATATAAAAGATTATATTTTTATACGTCTACAATATAAAAGATTATATTTTTATACTTCTACAATATAAAAGATTATATTTTTATACTTCTACAATATAAAAAATTATATTTTTTGATTCCCGTTATGAAATTTCGATTTTTCGGATTCGTTAGAAAGATATTCTCAAATAGATTCTATTATTTTTGGTTTCACTAAATTCCGGTTTATTTTGCACCCGGTACATTCATTTGAAGTTTGAAATCGAATTATCGAACTACCGTGCCATTTTCAATTCCTTTTATAATTTAAAATAAATATTTATTTTCTAACGACGATCTATATATATATATATATATATATATATATATATATATATATATATATACGTTCGAATTATATTCAAAATAATTTTTTCATCGATATTATTTAAAATAATTCATTTTAAATATTCAAAATTCATTAAAATTGCCAAAATAAAAATTTTAAACTGGTTCAGAATTTCCGGGTTATTACAGAAAAGCTCGTAAAACAGTATGTACGAAATACTATATTGTTTGAATGATATGCATGAATGTTATGTCATAATTTATATATTTGTTTGTGAAAATTTGTTTTATTTATATGTAGATAAGAAATGTTTAAAGTGTGTATACATAAAAAAACTGAATCGACGATAAAAGAAATTCATAAATTAATAATATAATCTACAGTGTTTTAGAAACGCTATTGAAAAAAAACGCTATAAAAAGAGACACTGAAAATGTTATAGTATAACTAAATAAACGCTAACAATTATGAGAATAAACGCTATAGAAATATCACAATAAACGATATAACATGCAAATAAAACGCTATAGTAACATACACACAAATGCTATAATAAGTCAGTGTAGGATATTATATTTTATAGCATTTTCGTTTGATAGCAAGTAAAAACGCTATATAAAACTGATCTTTTATAGCGTTTTCTTTCCGCTATTCAAAGTAGAATGTCTAAGATAGCATGTCGTTACATGGCGTTCCCTGAAACGCTATGTTAGGTTGTGATAGCGTTTTTCAAACACTATGAAAGCCTTATTTTGTTGTAGTGATATATATATATATATATATATATATATATATATATATGTGATGTAAAAAATATATGTGTGTATGCAATGTAATATATATATATATATATATATATATATATATGCGATGTGAAAAATAAATATATATGCGATGTGTAAAATGTATATATATGCGATGTGAAAAATAAATATATATGCGATGTAATATATATACACACACACACACACGATGTGAGAAATAAATATATATGCCATGTGAGAAATATATATATATATGCGATGTGAAAAATATTTGTTCACTAAAAATATTATTTTTAGCTTATATATGCTATATACAAAATGATCATGTAATGAAATAAATATTTGTTCGCTAAAAATATTATTTTTAGCTTATATTTGCAATATATAAAATGGTCATGTAATGAAACAAATATTTGTTCGCTAAAAATATTATTTTTAGCTTATACATGTGATATATAAAATGGAATAAATACTTTTAGTTAAAAATATAATTTTTAACGTATATATGGAATATATAAAATGGCCATGTAATGGAATAATTATTGGATTGTTAAAAGTATAACTTTTAACGTATATATGGAATATATAAAATTGTCATGTAACAGAATATTCAATTTTGATTTAAAATTGAAATGGAAGTTGGAATCGTTTTTAAAACAAATTTATAAATGATTTATAAAATACGTTTTAAATGGAAATCGATGATATATATTATATATATATATATATATATAATGGTTTGAATAGATCGCGCCGCGCAGCGTCCGTTCACGAATTTCAACCATTAACTTCAAATTGATGTAACGGGAGATCCGACCGTCGGATTCTCCTAAAACCAGAACCGTTGGGTTCGTATCGAAAAGAGCTTTCCAATGAATATAAGAGATTTGAAATCTAATGATTGGATTTGGAAATATGTCCAAATCAATTTCAGAAAAGGTCGTTATGGATGCAGTTCGGTGGTCGATATTGGAAACCGACTGTAAAGGCCTTAATAAAATTATTAAAAATATGGAAAAATTGTATAAAATCATAATAAATTATTTGGAAAAATTTTGGATGAAAAATTCCAAGTTTGGAAAGATAAAAATATATTTTTATCGAAATAAACTGTTATTAACTAGAATAATAATTCAATGATTTTTTTTAAATAAATAAATTGGATATGAAATGGTTTTAATATAACTAGAATTTTCCAATGAATAAATTGGAATGGATTTGAGTGGAAATAATCTTCGAAATATTTAGATATTGGATTTCGTGATTATACGGATATTGTTGAGGAATTTGGAAGATATAGATATTGTTATTCCCAATACGATATCTGTTAGTTTCATAATTTAGTGTTGAATATAAGTCGATATTATTTCTATTCAGAGCCTTATATTTAATATCAAATTGGATTTGTGGTTTGTAGTGAATAATGTTTTAAATAACAATCGTTCTTCAACCCAATTAACAGTGAAGATATGATTTGGAATTCGTAAATCTTTTAATTAAGATTAATGGAATTTTCTAAAGTAAAATTTTCTAATTTTAAATTTTAAATTGGAATTGAATGGAATTCGATTTGATAATCGAGATGAACTTCTTTAAAGGAAGACCGTTACTATTTATGGAATTTAAAAGGTCTTGCCGCTATTCCACTTATAGTATTATTTTGATACGGAAATTTATATCAATTATATACAGTTATGATTTCTGTGAAGATTCCATTTTGATGGATGATGATTTTGGGTTTATCGTGAACATTGTTTTAAATAACATTGATTCTTTAACCCAGTTAAAAGCAGATTAATTTCCAGAAAATTGAATAATTATTAAGTAATGATTTTTGAGATTAAAACTAAATGGATTTTTAATAAATCTTTAATTATATTTGAATGAATAAATGGTAATTAAATGTACCAAAACATGAAATGTGATATAAACCAAATACACTTGGTTTTTGATATTGATGGATTAATTTCCAGAATGAATAAATGGTAATTAAATGTACCAAAACATGAAACGTGATATAAACCAAATACACTTGGTTATTGATATTGATTGGGATTGATTGATTGTTTGGATTGTGCTCGACCAGTTTATGAGCAAAATATGCTTTTACATTTAACATTGGGTTGGGTAGAAATATTTGTATGCTAACATCTTGTGAAACACTTCACGATTTGACTATGAGATGTGTAGCGATGTTGTTGAGTTCATTTCAAATTTAATGAATGATTTTGAAATGATATTTTCTTAAGTGAAAAGAAATGTTTTCCTGATTTTGGATAGGGAATGTTTTATAAAACAGAAAGGATTTCGAGGGCTAACCCGATGTTGGGAATCAACTAATAATAGTCAATCAACATAAAGGAAGTATTCAAGTGATAATAGCAGATGGTGGTTTGTTCTGCAATATAGATGTTCAAGTTAACAATATAGCAGAATGGATTTTGGTTCTGCTTAAAAGATGTCAACATAACCAATAATTAGGTTATTGCAGAACGAGGATGTATTCTACTTGTAGACGTCCACAAATATCATTCAACACATAACATGTTAATACATATAAACATGTATAACAATAACAGAGTACCAGAAGGGTGATTTGTTCTATTAAATAAATATCTAGGTCCAATTCATTTTTAGTAACAGAACATGATTTTATTATGTTAACTAGTGCCCATACAATTCAATCAATCATACTAATAACAGAATGGTGTGTATATATATGTATAAAGGAAGTTTATAAAGGATTATGTGATACTTGTAAAGAGTTATAATAGTTGGATATTGATTGGAAGAGCTTTACAACTAATCTTGGAGACTGTTTTTAAATAAAAAGGTTTTATATATTAGTTTTAATAAGAAATTTTATAAAAAGATTTATCGAAGAGTTTTATAATAGGAATTGAGATTTGATTTACTCAAGTGTGATCTTCTCAAAAATGGTGGTATGGACATATGTTCCACACTTAACACCAGAGGAATTATGTTTGGGTTAATTTTTATATTCATTTTCTTTTTAAATAATTTTGTATGATCCTTTTATATGATTCAGAAAATAAGAAATCTTTTCTAAATTCTTTTTGAATATACTTTTACTAATAATATAAGTTATGAATTTATTTTCTAAGTATTGAAAATATAATGGTTTTTAAATAAACTTAGGTAGGTAAGATAAGTATAAGAATAATTTAGTTAATATTCTTAAAATGTTATTTGATAAATGAAAGATTCATTTTAGTGAGACTTAGTAATTACCATGGGTAAATAAATATTTTTATTGATTTTTTGTTTGTTTATTTGATAGTTAAATAATCGACTATCAAATCTGACCCTTTTAACTCTGGAAGTTTATCTGACAAATGATAAGGAAACCTGTTATCATAAACAGTTAGGAGATGAACTTTGCACTTATGTATTGTTGGTTTATTCCAAAAGAACCGGAGTTGAATTTTCCGAAAAACTATCAATTGTTGTTTCGAAGAGACCAGGATCGAGCCTGCTAGCTTGAAGACCATTTTGATCCGGCTGATGCATTTCGAATTGGAAATAATTTGAAGATGACTAAAGATGGAGCTATTCGGTTTCCAGAATGAACTCGTATGAATGAATGATGGCATTGTATATCTCTTTGGAAGGCAATGTTAGCATTCCAAGATATTCTGCTATTTGTAAGGTAAACGTAACCTGTAGCCTCATCACCCGGTAAATGAATAAAGCAAGGGAAAGTGGTAGGGCTTTATGGGTTTCTCCATTAGGATATGATCATTCCATATCTATAATCGATTTTCCTTTGTATGCTTTGGGGCCGATCATGGTTGTTTATCAACCGAGTTGATCATATTGGTGCTGCCCAATTTTGATGCTGCTCATTTTAGGGGTTGGGCCGATCCTGAGTAATTGAGGTGCAAATTAATGCAGCCTCATGTATGTTTTATCTAGAGATGTACGGATTCGGTGGGTAGACCCTTAACCTTTCAAAGTTGGAATCCATTCTCCAGTACGAACTTTCGGTCTTAATTGTATACCTATTATGTTGGAATCTGAGATGCAAGCATTCCGACTATTTTAATATACATATTTTTCTATTGTAGACATTATTATAATATCACAGGATTTTTGTTATAAATGTGTTTTAGGTATTGTAAGGTAAAATACCGTCTGTGTTTATGTATGGCATGGTCTTACGAGACAGCCTTGATTTCAAATGATTTCCAAAGAAATAATGAAGCAATTTCTTTATGATTAGAGTTTACTCACGCTAGTTTTCTTGCCTGACCTGAGAGTTATTTTGTCATAATGCTCGGGTCAGACCGAGCATTTTTGCCGGGTTAGCTCATGTTCTTTGGAGTTTAGGAAAGGAGATAGTGGCTAGGACACCCTTCCGTATTTTTGATTTATTTTCCACTGTATTTATTTGTGTTCAACTTTCAGTATATGTAAGGGCAGGTTGTTATAACTGTCCAAAGTTGTTATAGTTTAGTGTTGTACTCTGATATATCAATTAAAGTTATTTCTTTTTGCAAATAATTTGTTATATTATAAATTTTCTGTTGTATTGTAAGATAATGTCTCTTTCTTTCACCCTAACTCGTTAACAGTTTAATTCAATTATAATAGAGTTATATCATATTTTTAATCATGATTCATATACCTTGTGAAATATTGGTCTTAGATATATGGAGTTAAACCAACATAAAGAAACACACTACATAGAGGAAAACCTGGTAATTAAGCAACACATATTAGATGCATAGCTTAAAAACGTTTATTGATGTTCATCAACTAACATTGATTCTGCTAGGTCCTTATCACATTACCTGTGACGGCCAGGAATTTCGCTCGATCTGAATCAGTCGTTAAACCGATCTAGACCGTTCGAAACCCCTGAACGTTGAGAACAGGACAAACCAGAACACAAACAGAATAACATTTCATTGTATTTACAACAATATGCATCAGATTACAAGAATATGCAGAGTATAAATGAATAAATATTACACAGAAATATCAGAGATTTAGATTACATAGCAGCGGAAAAATAATATAAAGCACAACTGAAGGTGATATACGGATACAGAGCTTTCCGGATATCATTCCAGCTGTAAACCAGGATCCTGTGAATATAAATCTGCAAAACCAAAACTACTAGCTGCCCGTGCGGAAAATAGGGGCACCCAGAGTTTAGGTTAAAACAATAAACTCCAGGTCAGTCATGTGACTGGTGTGAGAACTAAAACAGTTATTTAAAACTTTATTTTAAAAGAAAGTAATTCAAGGGACCACGCCGTAAAACACGGAACGGGTTTCCTCCCAAGAATACCAGTGCATAGAATAAACAACGCAATGCTTTTTCGAAAAATGAAGCTATTATAAGACCCAGGTCCTATCATACAATGCAACGCAAGCCGGGGGATAGGGTTTTCCCTTATAATAGCCAAACATGCTTGGTACGCTTAAAACAAATCATTTGATACTATAATAAGTGTATAGTGTCAAAACAATTTCAATCATAAATATAAATCATAGACGGCATAGTATCCCATGCTACTATGTCGCCATACTAGGCTCTACAAATAAAGTCGAAATACACGTATTGGAAATTGGATTTCCGTCATGAGTCGAGGCAAGGGGCAAGCTCCTCTCCGCGTTCGAGACACTCTAGCAAATGTCCCCGGGATTACGCACACTGGGTAACCCCTGGATGCTTCAGGGCCGGTCCTCACTTACGTTAGAGGATTAGTATTCCTGAACACACGTTTCCCGGTCCTTACAGACCTATAATCGAGGCGCCTCATCCAACAACCACAAAGGTGAAAAGTATATATATGTCAGGGCTGGTAAGTCACTGACACCACCAAAGCTAGAAAGAAACGTGCGCTCTCCCTGCAGTCCGTATCCCGTTTTTAACTCATACCGAGGTGTGAGGCTCGCGAATACACGCTATACACAAAGCTGCCACGTAGGCTGTGCTTTGATCATCAACCACAAGACTTTGCTTTTCAACAGAAGCCTTGATCCATGCAAC
Organism: Allium sativum; assembly: GCA_030737875.1. Lineage (NCBI taxonomy): Eukaryota > Viridiplantae > Streptophyta > Magnoliopsida > Asparagales > Amaryllidaceae > Allium > Allium sativum. The sequence continues at coordinate 515,423,997 of CM060924.1, forward strand.
TCAGCATGCCACACAGACAATTCATGCCGTGCGATTGATATCTATCGATATATAACCTCTAAGCTCGTACGTCTCAGAGAAGGGCGTTAAGCAAGAGAATAAATTCTCCGCCGCCAAGCAGATATATATTTAATAGAAATCAATCAACACAGAATAAAATCCAATGTCAGACACACAATCCATTTACAAGTCCGTTCTGGGTCTGAACGAAACCGGAGGCACTTTCCTCGCATATCCATCCATCTCCAGGTACGTCTGGACGACCACCAACTATTTCCATCCTCTTGGGTGTACAGCCCAATCAGGATCGTCAGTAATTATCCCTACGATGTGAAGACTTCCGGTCTTCAACCACCGTCTTCATCTTCGACATATCGTCGAATCGGTTATTCAGAATGGGTGTAAACCCGGACTTTCCGAACAACCCGCGTATATTAAAACAAATGTTACACAAACACAACATACGCCTCATTCCAATTCATTAGTCACTAATCGCAAATCAGCAAGAGAACAATTTCCCAAACATTAACCCCGAAGGCCGAAACCAACATCAGATCAATACCCAGGAAACCATTCTTCTTAGCCAACCTACAGCTAGTTCCTAAATTCCACATTCTCAGGGAAAGGTTCCCATTAATTTTATCCAAGATAAATTCTTTAAAATTTATCCTGAAATCTTCCTTTGGATGTTATTTAAAACCAAATTATGGTTTTTCCAACTAGTCGAGATTAGCGAACCACAACGAAGTAATTATTTATTTTATTTCCCAATCCCAACCTATTCATCCCCTGAAGCAAAACTGGTAATACTCCATATCTAACACCCCTGTGTTATCGGTAAAACTAATTACCATTTCACGTTCAAATCTAATTAAAGATTTAACTATCGTTTTGGAGCAAAACTGGTAATACTCCATTCCCGCTCATTTTCTAAATTTGGAAATTTAGATTACGAATTCACATTTCAATCTAATTGCAGATTCGTTAAAACTCCTTTTACTGGGTTAAAGAACTAGGTGTTATTTAAAACACAGTTCACGATAAACCCATTTCAAACTCAATCAAATATATTAGAAATTCGATTATTTAAAACCCCTTTTTAAATCTTGTTCATTTATTTAAAAATAAATTGGTTTTAAATTTAGTTCAAAACTAGTTCATTTTGATAAAAATCTATTTTTATCTTTTCAAATATGGAGTTTTTCACCCCAATTTTTCCCAAATCATTTCTTATGATTTTACACAAATTATTGATATTTTTAATAATTTTATCAAGGCCCGTACAGTCGATTTCCAACAATGGCCATCGAACTGCACTTACAGCGACCTTTTTCGAATTTGATTTGGACGTATCTCCAAATCCAACCGTTAGATTTCAAATTTCTAATATTCGTTAGAAAGCTCTTTTCGATACGAACCCAACGGTTCCGGTTTTAGGAGAATCCGACGGTCGGATCTCCCGTAATATCCGTTTGAAATAAATGGTCGAAATTCGCGAACTGCCGCGGCGCGGCGCGTTCTATTCAGGCCATTATATTATATATATAATATATATAATATATATTTCGTCGATTACTATTTAAAACGAATTATATAAATAGTTTTAAAATCGTTTCAAAACCTATTTCAACTTCTATTTCAATTCAAAGCCAAAATTGAATTCTTCCTTATAAATTCGTTTTAAAATTCATTTCTATTCGATTCGAATTTCAATTCAATTTGAATTCATTTCAATTCGCTTTCAATTCCATTTGAATTCGTTTTCAATTCAATTCATTTCGAAATCGTTTTCAATCCATTTTGAATTCGTTTTCAATTCAATTCATTTCGAAATCGTTTTCAATTCATTTTGAATTCGTTTTCAATTCAATTCATTTCGAAATCGTTTTCAATTCATTTTGAATTCGTTTTCAATTCAATTCATTTCGAAATCGTTTTCAATTCATTTTGAATTCGTTTTCAATTCAATTCATTTCGAAATCGTTTTCAATTCAATTCATTTCGAAATCGTTTTCAATTCATTTTGAATTCGTTTTCAATTCAATTCATTTCGAAATCGTTATATATTCAATTCATTTCGAAGTCGTTATATATATCGTTCGCGTCAAAATGGCGCATCACTATTCAACACGGCTTTATATATTCTATTTCAAATATTTCTTTTTGTCAACATACGACTAATCTCAACGAATGAGTACCGCCCATGTGTGACTATTTTTGTTAAATTATTTCGTTCAACACATGACTAATCTCAACGAATGAGTACCGTCAACACATGAACCTTTATTTTATATTGATAAAGATGTAAATTTTATTATAAAAATAATTCGTTCAACACATGGCTATTCCCAACGGATGAGTATAGTCAACACATGAACCTTTATATTATATTGATAAAGATGTAAATTTTATTATAAAAATAATTCGTTCAACACATGACTATTCCCAACGGATGAGTATAGTCAACACATGAACCTTTATATTATATATTCTTTATTTTTCAAATTGGAATGAGGCCCAATCAATCACCATATAAAATTAATTATATGGATTTTCATACATCACATGTATATAATAGCATTGAAAAATAATCAACCATCATTCAAAGTGCACTACACTGTATAAGCATCAAATAAAGATATCTAACGCTTATAACAGCCTGTCAATCAATCGATCGACATATTTAATCAATCAGGATGAGTGAACTTCATATTTCATCCCAACACCCGTGTGGGGTTTCAAACAATCAAACACAGAATTTATTTGTGCAGTTGGGCGATGTGTAAAATTTATCGACCCAATCAATATCAGTCAAATAGGTGTACATAAACAAACCGTCCGGTTTGTAAATGAATATTTATTTATTCACATTCACGTTAAAAATTATATTTTTAACGATAAAACATCTTATTTTAACATATGAATATCTATTCAGTTCATTCTTTAAATAAAATGATATTTTTATTTTCTAACCTATTTTAGAAAATTTCGGCGGCATAACGGCACGATACCAGAAACGGGACAAGGCCTAGCCTTATCCCCGGTCTAGTGAAGGCCCACGCCATTCACACATCAATCAAATTCACTTTCGTTATGCAAACCACAAAATTTGGAGTAAGGGTCTAACCTAGCCTTACTCCTTCGCCTTATAACGGCGCACGTCTAATCCTAACCAATTTATCGATTCGATTTTTCACACCACAAACCACATTCAAACCAATATCTCAATCAATCACCAAACATCCAAACAAACAAGTCCATGGTATGTGGACGGGTGTCGGGTGCTACTAAACACCGTCTGCATCCTAGTATATATATATAAATATAACTAGAAATAAAATTGAAGAGTGAGAAGTTCTCACTTATAGCTATCCTAGCTCCACGGCTCTTCATTTGCAGAAGTCTTCCTCGTTATCGCCTCTTCGTCATCTTCGTTGCCCGTAGTCACTATATATATAAAAATCGAATTTTTATTTCAAAGTTCAATATATAAAAATCGAATTTTTAGTTCAAAGTTCAATATATAAAAATCGAATTTTTTTATTTCAAAGTTCAATATATAAAAATCGAATTTTTATTTCAAAGTTTAATATATAAAAATCGAATTTTTTTCTATGCTGTTCTATTGATAAAAATTATATTTTATCATGTTATTCTTCATATAAAGATTTCCCTCTTCTAAAATAAAGATTTTACCTTTATAAAAATATAGTTTTCTCCTTATAAAAATCACCACTTTATCTCAACGTATATAAAATAAAAATCAGATTTTTATTACATACACAAAGATGATATCTTTATATTCTCTATCCTATAAAAATTATATTTTTAATACTTTAAAAATATAAAAATCATATTTTTAATATTTCTATATAGTAAAGACTATATTTTTAATACTTTAAAAATATAAAAACTATATTTTTATCACTTTAAAAATATAAAGATCTTACTTTTTACCACATAAAAATCCTATCTTCACCTTTTAAAGTTTAAAGATTTCGATTTCACCTTTTTAAATTTAAAATTCAAACCTTTTCTATTTTAAATCTTAAAATAAAATCAGTTTTTCAAACTTTTAAAAATCTCAGTTTTGAATCTTAAAAATAAAAACAGTTTTCTATATTTAAAAATTCAGTTTTAAAAATAAATTAAAAATCAGTTTTTAAAATACTTTTAAAAATCTCAGTTTTGATTTCTAAAAAAAACAGTTTTAAAAATTCTTTTTAAAACAGTTTTTTTTTTTATAAAATCAATATAAAAGTAAAAATAAATAAAATAAAATAAAAAAACTACCTGGGGCGCTGTCGGCTTTGTCGGGGGGGGGGGCTTCGCTTCATCTTCGTCGGCGGCAGGAGGGTACTGGACTTCGCGAGTGGGGCGCGACCATCGACAGGGGAGGGGAAGCGGTCATCGACAGGGGGGGGGACTGCGGTGGCGTGGATCGCTATTGGCGATGGCGTACGATGGGGCGACGGGTTTGGGGTTCGGGGATCATCGAAGAAGAAGGGGAAAGGGCGGCGATGCATCTGGGGAGGGGCGGTGGTCGGAGCTGGCGAAGAGGCGGCGTTGGGTGGCTCTGGCGACGGATCCTGGGGGGGCGATCGCGATTGGGGGTTTTTTTTTTTTTTTTTTTTTTTTTATTTATTTGATTTCTGTTTTTAGAATGAAAACGAGAGGGGGGGGGGTTTATATGAAAAATATATATATATATTTAATTATTTAATTACTTTCAAAAAGCAACTTTTATTTTCGACCTCAAAACGAGACCCACCGCCTGTCGTCCATAGCGTTTCACCCCCATTCCGAACACAATGGGATATATATCGCAAGCTGATATGATCGTTTGAATCAGTTTCCGTTCAATTTACATTTAAATCACTATATTGAATTTTAAACGTACATTTCAAATTACCGGGGTCACATACTAGCTAGAAAAATTCCAGAAAAATATTTTCTAGCTTCGTATTGGCGATACGGTCCTAACAAAACTAGTTTCGTCGAATTCTGAGACCGTTAGAAAAATGGCCAATTTCCAGTCGATTAAAATCAACTGAAATGGTCAAAACGCGTTTTCCTATGCCACGCTCACATATTGATTCGAAAAATTACGAAATTTGGAACCTAGCAATAAATTGACATCACGGACCCAACAAAACTGGTTTCGTCGAAATCCGAGGTCGTTTGCAAAATGGCTATTTTTAAGGGCTATATATTATATTAAAATATATATAAATTCCACAGCGACTATTTCTATTTTTCAACTGGACATATCTCATCATTTATAAAGTGAAATCTCAGTTTCTCAACTTCGTTGGAAAGATATTATCAATTAGATCCTAATGTTTTTGGTTTCACTAAAATCCGGATTGTTCTGCACCCGGTATATTCAATTGAAGTTTGAAATCGAATTATCGAACTACCGCGCCATTTTCAATTCTATTTATAATTATATATAATTATTTATATTCTAACGACGACGCGTAAAATATATACGTCGAATTATATTGAAAATAAATTTTCCGTCGATATTATTTAAAATACTCTATTTTAAATATTCAAAATTCGCCAAAATTGCCAAAATAAAAATTTTAAACTGGCCCAGATTTTCCGGGTTATTACAATCTCCCCCACTTAAAACTTTTCGTCCCCGAAAAGGAACAAAGTCGAAAGTGGTTTGATTAATCAGCTCTACGCTCAATTTGGCTTCCATTCTCTAACTTTTTAGTTTCTGAGAATTTTCAAAATTTCAAAAATTTGGCTAACACCCTAAATTTTCGAAAAATTTCGCCATAACCTCCCCTGCACCGGGAGCATCGGGGAATTTCAAATAGCTTCCCCGGTCCTTCAGATCTCAAAAAGAAAAAGAAAAAGCCAAGCGGCTAGCCAATAGGCTCACAAAATCATCATCACCCAAACAAAACAGTAAATTATGTAATAAACATGTACCTATTTGTCGGGCAAACAAATTTTATTCCCTGCTCTAGCCTCCTTGCTAGCCTGTTCAATGATATATATGTATATGCAAGCAAATGCGACCAATTTTCAATACAATTCAATATTTGATTATATTAGGCATAAATGGTTAAAAATCAGCAAACAATTAAACAAACAACACAAACATCAATCAATTAGTGGATTAGAGTTTCAAATTCATAAATTTTGATACATATACAGAAAATCATGTTTTTGATGCCAATTCACAACAATGTGTTCTATCTATATTAGTTTTGGTTCTCACACCAGTCTAATGGAAATATATCGATATCACACCTTCGTAACACGAACATAAATACTGGTGATGGTATACTTCATCATCAGGACCATGTCCGGGTGACTAGAGTGTGACTCTATATCTATCTAATATATTAAAACTTCGAATATACGTTCATGACGCGTATATGCAAAACCTTTATATACTAGATTGTCCACATTCAAAATAAATAAATGTTCAAATACGTATAAAATGGTTTAAATTTTTAAAACAAAAATTGTTTTCAATTGGAAAATATACTCTTCACACTCGTTCTAGGATACTACTGATCCTATCTCTAACGAGTCATTCTAATTGGATATTACTAATCCAATATCTGATGAATTCTTTCGTATGGTTCTAATGTGCCTTGTTCTCGAGCTCTGTAAACCAAAGCTCTGATACCAAATGTGACGGCCAGGAATTTCGCTCGATCTGAATCAGTCGTTAAACCGATCTAGACCGTTCGAAACCCCTGAACGTTGAGAACAGGACAAACCAGAACACAAACAGAATAACATTTCATTGTATTTACAACAATATGCATCAGATTACAAGAATATGCAGAGTATAAATGAATAAATATTACACAGAAATATCAGAGATTTAGATTACATAGCAGCGGAAAAATAATATAAAGCACAACTGAAGGTGATATACGGATACAGAGCTTTCCGGATATCATTCCAGCTGTAAACCAGGATCCTGTGAATATAAATCTGCAAAACCAAAACTACTAGCTGCCCGTGCGGAAAATAGGGGCACCCAGAGTTTAGGTTAAAACAATAAACTCCAGGTCAGTCATGTGACTGGTGTGAGAACTAAAACAGTTATTTAAAACTTTATTTTAAAAGAAAGTAATTCAAGGGACCACGCCGTAAAACACGGAACGGGTTTCCTCCCAAGAATACCAGTGCATAGAATAAACAACGCAATGCTTTTTCGAAAAATGAAGCTATTATAAGACCCAGGTCCTATCATACAATGCAACGCAAGCCGGGGGATAGGGTTTTCCCTTATAATAGCCAAACATGCTTGGTACGCTTAAAACAAATCATTTGATACTATAATAAGTGTATAGTGTCAAAACAATTTCAATCATAAATATAAATCATAGACGGCATAGTATCCCATGCTACTATGTCGCCATACTAGGCTCTACAAATAAAGTCGAAATACACGTATTGGAAATTGGATTTCCGTCATGAGTCGAGGCAAGGGGCAAGCTCCTCTCCGCGTTCGAGACACTCTAGCAAATGTCCCCGGGATTACGCACACTGGGTAACCCCTGGATGCTTCAGGGCCGGTCCTCACTTACGTTAGAGGATTAGTATTCCTGAACACACGTTTCCCGGTCCTTACAGACCTATAATCGAGGCGCCTCATCCAACAACCACAAAGGTGAAAAGTATATATATGTCAGGGCTGGTAAGTCACTGACACCACCAAAGCTAGAAAGAAACGTGCGCTCTCCCTGCAGTCCGTATCCCGTTTTTAACTCATACCGAGGTGTGAGGCTCGCGAATACACGCTATACACAAAGCTGCCACGTAGGTTGTGCTTTGATCATCAACCACAAGACTTTGCTTTTCAACAGAAGCCTTGATCCATGCAACTCAGCATGCCACACAGACAATTCATGCCGTGCGATTGATATCTATCGATATATAACCTCTAAGCTCGTACGTCTCAGAGAAGGGCGTTAAGCAAGAGAATAAATTCTCCGCCGCCAAGCAGATATATATTTAATAGAAATCAATCAACACAGAATAAAATCCAATGTCAGACACACAATCCATTTACAAGTCCGTTCTGGGTCTGAACGAAACCGGAGGCACTTTCCTCGCATATCCATCCATCTCCAGGTACGTCTGGACGACCACCAACTATTTCCATCCTCTTGGGTGTACAGCCCAATCAGGATCGTCAGTAATTATCCCTACGATGTGAAGACTTCCGGTCTTCAACCACCGTCTTCATCTTCGACATATCGTCGAATCGGTTATTCAGAATGGGTGTAAACCCGGACTTTCCGAACAACCCGCGTATATTAAAACAAATGTTACACAAACACAACATACGCCTCATTCCAATTCATTAGTCACTAATCGCAAATCAGCAAGAGAACAATTTCCCAAACATTAACCCCGAAGGCCGAAACCAACATCAGATCAATACCCAGGAAACCATTCTTCTTAGCCAACCTACAGCTAGTTCCTAAATTCCACATTCTCAGGGAAAGGTTCCCATTAATTTTATCCAAGATAAATTCTTTAAAATTTATCCTGAAATCTTCCTTTGGATGTTATTTAAAACCAAATTATGGTTTTTCCAACTAGTCGAGATTAGCGAACCACAACGAAGTAATTATTTATTTTATTTCCCAATCCCAACCTATTCATCCCCTGAAGCAAAACTGGTAATACTCCATATCTAACACCCCTGTGTTATCGGTAAAACTAATTACCATTTCACGTTCAAATCTAATTAAAGATTTAACTATCGTTTTGGAGCAAAACTGGTAATACTCCATTCCCGCTCATTTTCTAAATTTGGAAATTTAGATTACGAATTCACATTTCAATCTAATTGCAGATTCGTTAAAACTCCTTTTACTGGGTTAAAGAACTAGGTGTTATTTAAAACACAGTTCACGATAAACCCATTTCAAACTCAATCAAATATATTAGAAATTCGATTATTTAAAACCCCTTTTTAAATCTTGTTCATTTATTTAAAAATAAATTGGTTTTAAATTTAGTTCAAAACTAGTTCATTTTGATAAAAATCTATTTTTATCTTTTCAAATATGGAGTTTTTCACCCCAATTTTTCCCAAATCATTTCTTATGATTTTACACAAATTATTGATATTTTTAATAATTTTATCAAGGCCCGTACAGTCGATTTCCAACAATGGCCATCGAACTGCACTTACAGCGACCTTTTTCGAATTTGATTTGGACGTATCTCCAAATCCAACCGTTAGATTTCAAATTTCTAATATTCGTTAGAAAGCTCTTTTCGATACGAACCCAACGGTTCCGGTTTTAGGAGAATCCGACGGTCGGATCTCCCGTAATATCCGTTTGAAATAAATGGTCGAAATTCGCGAACTGCCGCGGCGCGGCGCGTTCTATTCAGGCCATTATATTATATATATAATATATATAATATATATTTCGTCGATTACTATTTAAAACGAATTATATAAATAGTTTTAAAATCGTTTCAAAACCTATTTCAACTTCTATTTCAATTCAAAGCCAAAATTGAATTCTTCCTTATAAATTCGTTTTAAAATTCATTTCTATTCGATTCGAATTTCAATTCAATTTGAATTCATTTCAATTCGCTTTCAATTCCATTTGAATTCGTTTTCAATTCAATTCATTTCGAAATCGTTTTCAATCCATTTTGAATTCGTTTTCAATTCAATTCATTTCGAAATCGTTTTCAATTCATTTTGAATTCGTTTTCAATTCAATTCATTTCGAAATCGTTTTCAATTCATTTTGAATTCGTTTTCAATTCAATTCATTTCGAAATCGTTTTCAATTCATTTTGAATTCGTTTTCAATTCAATTCATTTCGAAATCGTTTTCAATTCAATTCATTTCGAAATCGTTTTCAATTCATTTTGAATTCGTTTTCAATTCAATTCATTTCGAAATCGTTATATATTCAATTCATTTCGAAGTCGTTATATATATCGTTCGCGTCAAAATGGCGCATCACTATTCAACACGGCTTTATATATTCTATTTCAAATATTTCTTTTTGTCAACATACGACTAATCTCAACGAATGAGTACCGCCCATGTGTGACTATTTTTGTTAAATTATTTCGTTCAACACATGACTAATCTCAACGAATGAGTACCGTCAACACATGAACCTTTATTTTATATTGATAAAGATGTAAATTTTATTATAAAAATAATTCGTTCAACACATGGCTATTCCCAACGGATGAGTATAGTCAACACATGAACCTTTATATTATATTGATAAAGATGTAAATTTTATTATAAAAATAATTCGTTCAACACATGACTATTCCCAACGGATGAGTATAGTCAACACATGAACCTTTATATTATATATTCTTTATTTTTCAAATTGGAATGAGGCCCAATCAATCACCATATAAAATTAATTATATGGATTTTCATACATCACATGTATATAATAGCATTGAAAAATAATCAACCATCATTCAAAGTGCACTACACTGTATAAGCATCAAATAAAGATATCTAACGCTTATAACAGCCTGTCAATCAATCGATCGACATATTTAATCAATCAGGATGAGTGAACTTCATATTTCATCCCAACACCCGTGTGGGGTTTCAAACAATCAAACACAGAATTTATTTGTGCAGTTGGGCGATGTGTAAAATTTATCGACCCAATCAATATCAGTCAAATAGGTGTACATAAACAAACCGTCCGGTTTGTAAATGAATATTTATTTATTCACATTCACGTTAAAAATTATATTTTTAACGATAAAACATCTTATTTTAACATATGAATATCTATTCAGTTCATTCTTTAAATAAAATGATATTTTTATTTTCTAACCTATTTTAGAAAATTTCGGCGGCATAACGGCACGATACCAGAAACGGGACAAGGCCTAGCCTTATCCCCGGTCTAGTGAAGGCCCACGCCATTCACACATCAATCAAATTCACTTTCGTTATGCAAACCACAAAATTTGGAGTAAGGGTCTAACCTAGCCTTACTCCTTCGCCTTATAACGGCGCACGTCTAATCCTAACCAATTTATCGATTCGATTTTTCACACCACAAACCACATTCAAACCAATATCTCAATCAATCACCAAACATCCAAACAAACAAGTCCATGGTATGTGGACGGGTGTCGGGTGCTACTAAACACCGTCTGCATCCTAGTATATATATATAAATATAACTAGAAATAAAATTGAAGAGTGAGAAGTTCTCACTTATAGCTATCCTAGCTCCACGGCTCTTCATTTGCAGAAGTCTTCCTCGTTATCGCCTCTTCGTCATCTTCGTTGCCCGTAGTCACTATATATATAAAAATCGAATTTTTATTTCAAAGTTCAATATATAAAAATCGAATTTTTAGTTCAAAGTTCAATATATAAAAATCGAATTTTTTTATTTCAAAGTTCAATATATAAAAATCGAATTTTTATTTCAAAGTTTAATATATAAAAATCGAATTTTTTTCTATGCTGTTCTATTGATAAAAATTATATTTTATCATGTTATTCTTCATATAAAGATTTCCCTCTTCTAAAATAAAGATTTTACCTTTATAAAAATATAGTTTTCTCCTTATAAAAATCACCACTTTATCTCAACGTATATAAAATAAAAATCAGATTTTTATTACATACACAAAGATGATATCTTTATATTCTCTATCCTATAAAAATTATATTTTTAATACTTTAAAAATATAAAAATCATATTTTTAATATTTCTATATAGTAAAGACTATATTTTTAATACTTTAAAAATATAAAAACTATATTTTTATCACTTTAAAAATATAAAGATCTTACTTTTTACCACATAAAAATCCTATCTTCACCTTTTAAAGTTTAAAGATTTCGATTTCACCTTTTTAAATTTAAAATTCAAACCTTTTCTATTTTAAATCTTAAAATAAAATCAGTTTTTCAAACTTTTAAAAATCTCAGTTTTGAATCTTAAAAATAAAAACAGTTTTCTATATTTAAAAATTCAGTTTTAAAAATAAATTAAAAATCAGTTTTTAAAATACTTTTAAAAATCTCAGTTTTGATTTCTAAAAAAAACAGTTTTAAAAATTCTTTTTAAAACAGTTTTTTTTTTTATAAAATCAATATAAAAGTAAAAATAAATAAAATAAAATAAAAAAACTACCTGGGGCGCTGTCGGCTTTGTCGGGGGGGGGGGCTTCGCTTCATCTTCGTCGGCGGCAGGAGGGTACTGGACTTCGCGAGTGGGGCGCGACCATCGACAGGGGAGGGGAAGCGGTCATCGACAGGGGGGGGGACTGCGGTGGCGTGGATCGCTATTGGCGATGGCGTACGATGGGGCGACGGGTTTGGGGTTCGGGGATCATCGAAGAAGAAGGGGAAAGGGCGGCGATGCATCTGGGGAGGGGCGGTGGTCGGAGCTGGCGAAGAGGCGGCGTTGGGTGGCTCTGGCGACGGATCCTGGGGGGGCGATCGCGATTGGGGGTTTTTCTTTTTTTTTTTTTTTTTTTATTTATTTGATTTCTGTTTTTAGAATGAAAACGAGAGGGGGGGGGGGTTTATATGAAAAATATATATATATATTTAATTATTTAATTACTTTCAAAAAGCAACTTTTATTTTCGACCTCAAAACGAGACCCACCGCCTGTCGTCCATAGCGTTTCACCCCCATTCCGAACACAATGGGATATATATCGCAAGCTGATATGATCGTTTGAATCAGTTTCCGTTCAATTTACATTTAAATCACTATATTGAATTTTAAACGTACATTTCAAATTACCGGGGTCACATACTAGCTAGAAAAATTCCAGAAAAATATTTTCTAGCTTCGTATTGGCGATACGGTCCTAACAAAACTAGTTTCGTCGAATTCTGAGACCGTTAGAAAAATGGCCAATTTCCAGTCGATTAAAATCAACTGAAATGGTCAAAACGCGTTTTCCTATGCCACGCTCACATATTGATTCGAAAAATTACGAAATTTGGAACCTAGCAATAAATTGACATCACGGACCCAACAAAACTGGTTTCGTCGAAATCCGAGGTCGTTTGCAAAATGGCTATTTTTAAGGGCTATATATTATATTAAAATATATATAAATTCCACAGCGACTATTTCTATTTTTCAACTGGACATATCTCATCATTTATAAAGTGAAATCTCAGTTTCTCAACTTCGTTGGAAAGATATTATCAATTAGATCCTAATGTTTTTGGTTTCACTAAAATCCGGATTGTTCTGCACCCGGTATATTCAATTGAAGTTTGAAATCGAATTATCGAACTACCGCGCCATTTTCAATTCTATTTATAATTATATATAATTATTTATATTCTAACGACGACGCGTAAAATATATACGTCGAATTATATTGAAAATAAATTTTCCGTCGATATTATTTAAAATACTCTATTTTAAATATTCAAAATTCGCCAAAATTGCCAAAATAAAAATTTTAAACTGGCCCAGATTTTCCGGGTTATTACATTACCGGTAATGGTGTGGGATTTAACCCTGATATCCTGGATATGGATGTAATGGAAAAAGCGCTGGAGGTATTATTACTTATTTAAAATTCCACTTTGATATGCTGAAATAGTACCTTTATATGTCATAACTCAGGTAAGTTGTGTGTCATGCTCTGTGAGAGTATCATGACTTTAATTCTTAATCAAAGTTAGGTGATATCAGTCTAGTAATATAAACCATATCCACTGTTGTTTTTGCTTGCTCATACAACTATGCATCATAGCAAGTGTTCTTTATATAATGAACTATGAGTTTCCGATGATGATGCAGTGAAGAAGGCAAGCGAGCCAGCGCTAAATGAAGGAATTTTTGTAAGTAATCATATAAACATCGAGTTAATAATGATAATAATGAATTTTATAAATTACAAAGTTATTTACACCAATTGTGCTTTCAGGTGGGAATATCTTCGGGAGCTAACAAAGTGGCGGCTTTGGCATGCAAAATTGCTGGAGAAAAAAAAGCAAACTCATTGTGGTATGCACTACCCATTCTATGATATTGCCTTTGGTAAATATGCTCAGTAATTATTTCTAATGTCGTGTAGTACTTCACAGACTATTCACCTAAGCTTGGCTGAGTGATACTTGTCGTCAATTGCTGTTTGAAGAGCTCAGAAAGTAAGCCGAGCAGATGCAACCAGTTTCTATTGAATAATTTCAAGTGCTTATAGTAAATGGTGTGGCTAGTGTTGCACTAGCTATTAAGTTCCAATATAATTTTATCTTATATGCTTGAATCGAGTGGATATTTCAATACACTTCTTCACTGATATAGTCATCATGCATATCACCTAAAGTTTACACCTGATAGAGTTTAAAGTTCACTGATATTACATTTCTTATAGCAAAAGTTTTTACCATAATGGGCACTATATTATGCCTTGAATCAAACCTAACATTTTAGAGGTCATCCAATGTGTTGAAGATCCTCATGTTACAACTTGCTGAAATATTGGATAGGTATGGATTTTTTTGAATCCATTAATTAGCATGTACATGATTTGTATATATATATTATATATTCATGAGCATTATAGACTGTATACTTGTGACATTGATGGAATAAATGGCTTCTTTTCTAAATGTAGAAAATATTGGTTGAAAATGTGGGATAGGTCGGCAAATTGGTGCTTGTACGAAAACTGATTTGCTTTACCTAAGGACTACCTGTAGAAAAAACTAACTAGGAAAAAACGAAGTAATATGGAAAATGAAGGGTTGAAATGGAAGCAAGATTGGGATAGTTGGGCTTTAGACTAAATGTGTTGTACATGAATTGTCAGATGCATATTCACATTATGATTGTTTTGTAGGGTATGTATTGTATTTTGATCAATTTATGATTATTAATATATTTGAATGAATTCAATTTAGTTGTATTTGTTGCATTGATATATGAATTATATTATTATTAATGTATGAATAAATTCTATTATTATTAATATTTGAATAATTGTGCATGTATTACTTTTTAGAATTTAAAACGCAACTGTCAATTATAGTTGTAATAAAGCGTATTCAACTGTCCGAAATAGCTGTAAAAAATACAAAGTCACAACGTGTAACACCCTGTATTTTCTGTGAACATTAAAGTAACAAATCAAAGTGTACTTAATTTTTAAGAGAAGAATTAAGGGAAACGGGTTATGCCATTGCGTTCGTCTCGGAATTCTGCTTGAGATAGAGTCCGAGTTTGCGTAAATCGGACTCCGTATGAAGAAGTTATGACCATCAGAAGTTTCAGAGATTTAAATAAAACAGCTCAGGTTTGAAATTCGAAATTCAAATCACACACCCGGGCTGGGCGGAAATTTCCCGCCCAGGACCCAGGTCGACCAAGGGGTCGACCTGGGTCAGACAGGTCGACCAGTGGGTCGACCTCCCCCCTATTTCCAGATCCGAGGACAGATTCATTTTTCTGCATTCGAACACCCGTTCTGACCAGATTCGTTGATCCCTATGCTATATAAACACCCCTAAGGCTACAGTTTTCTCTACACAACTTCATAAAGCCCATACTCTACCCTAATTCATATCAAAATAAATCAAAGACGGGGTTATGCTGCTTAAGCTCTTCGTAGAAATCAAGTTTAGAATTCAAGTAGAGGTTCAAAGGCTAATTCAACGACTTCAACAACTATTTTCTAAGAATCAAAACAAATCTAAATTAGAAGAACAAATAGTCTACTTCAAGGGAGAGCTATTCAGTTTCAGAATACAAATCCCAGAATTCAAGATCGTTTGGTAGTTTGTAAGTTCACATTACTTTCAGAAATAAAAGTTAATTGTGATTCTGACATTGTAATAAATCTGGATCTGAGATTATGCCTATTTCTATCTGTCTCTCTATATCCTTTGGATCTATCTCATTGATAATATTATGTCCATTCTTTGTCTCTTCTTTCCTTCTTCCCTTTTTGTTTTATAGCCAGGCTACTGCGAGCCTGAGCCAAATCTCATAAGAGATGAACGTACGTTGGAAATAAAATTAGGCATAATATATGATTTGGACATGACTAGCGCCAAAAATTGGGAAAAGTGTTAAATTGTGTATAATTGGGCATAATTGAGTTGTAACTGATTTGAGGACATAACACATGTTGTATTCAAAACATAAAGTGTATCGAACGTATGACTTGAGATTTGAGGCATAAAGTATTGAACATATGACTTGAGATTTGAGGCATAAAGTATTGGACATATGACTTGAGATTTGAGGCATAAAGTATTGGACATATGACTTGAGATTTGAGGCATAAAATATATTGGACATATAACTTGGGATTTGGGCCGTAAATTGAACTGTAAACATGTAAGTTCAAGTTATTTTCAGATTTAAACACCTAATAGTGATTTTGGCATAAAATGAAATGGATCTAAGTCCATGCTTGATGATAAGACAAATCTTTTAGATTAATTCCTATCTTTCTATTGAATCAATGATTTCCATGCCTAGGAAGTTATTATTCAATCATGCCTGTCTTTGTTGGACATCTGATATATAATCCTTCTAGGTTCATGATGTTATTTATATCAGATCTATATTTCTATAAGGTTATTTCTGTCAGTTTGTTTCAGATCTATCTTTGTTATACCCCAACTCTAACAGATCTGTAATCCTCTTAGGTCAAAAATATTTGACAGATCTATCATTTTAATGCCTGTTTTATACCTACTCTCGTTTATGTTCCTCTTTCGTCCCCTTTTATTTTATGAATCTAGATTAACCTCGAATCTAGACTGAAACTTATTATACGTGCGATTGGAATGCGGAGGTAATGGGGAATAGTCTATTTGGAAATGGTGGAACATAATTTTGTAACTTATGATTTAGGGCATAATTTGTCTTTGTTGCGAACTTGGGGTAAATTGGAATATTAATCTAGATTTGGCGCAAACTATAAATTGGAATATTAATCTGGATTGGGCATAACCATTGGTTGAGACGCCAAAGAATAATGTATATTGGGGTATTGGGGCGTGACTATTAGTACAAACTTGGGAAGATTAGGTGTAGCCTATTTTGAGTAATAACTCGAAATTGAATTTGGGAGCCATAACTTGCAATTAGCTTTGTTGGGCATAACTTGAGAATTGGAATATGTCTGGTTGGGATAATTAGCATATAAATCTAGAGTTGGACATTTATGGAAAATGTGGCATAATCTAAAATTGACAAAAATTGTGAATAATTTACATATAAACTGTAAATATATAAATTAGCGAAAAGATGAATGTGCCTAACCCGAGGTTAGATTTAGTTGTGGTGTAAAACTGCCCGGAACCGCCCGGCACATCCAGTAACCACAACAACACCTATCTAATGTGAGAGGTTAGTGCATCATGCCCAAGAAAAACCCGAGGTTAGATTGAGTTGTGTAAAACTATCCGGAACCGCCCGGCACATCCAGTAACCGCAACAACACATATCTAATGTGAGAGGTTGGTGCATTAATAAATCAATTAATGCTAATGAACAAGATGAATGACTAGGGTTAAGTTAATGCGAAACACTTAACCAATATAACAAGATGAATGGGTAGGGTTAAGTATTAAGAAACACTTAACCAATATAACTTGATTTGTGGTAAGGTTAAGTTAACACAAGAAGGCAACACTTAACCAAAGTAACATGACAAGTAGGTGGGTTAAGTTAACTTGAATTGATTAAAGATGCTTAACCAATACAACATGATGAACATGTGGGGTTAAGTTAACAAGAAACACTTGACCAATATAACTTGATGGACGAACATGGTTAAGTTAATAGGAGACACTTAACCAATCCAACATGATAAGTGAGGAGGGTTAAGTTAATAAGAAACACTTAACCAACATGACACGATGAATGGGTGGGTTAAGTTAACATGGATGGACAACACTTAACCAATACGACATAATGTGCGGGAAGGTTAAGTGCATACCGGGTTGGTGGGTAATATTAGTAAATATAGGCTCACAAACTTAACCGTTAAATAAACATGCTTGAATCGATGGGAGGGTTAAGTACATCTTGTGTCGGTGGGTAATATTAGTACATATAGGCCCACAAACTTAACCGTTAAGTAAACATGCTAGAATTAGTGGGAGGGTTAAGTACATCTCGTGTAGGTGGGTAATATTTGTATATATAGGCCCACAAACTTAACCAAAAGGAAACCCTAGTAACGGGGACCCATTTCAGCAGTAACCCACATAGATGTATCATGGTACCCTGAAACTAGGCAGGGTGGGGCACGATTACTGGGCTGATTATAAGCGGTCAAAACAGCAGCAGAGGGTACGTCAGTATAGATTCCGACGGTTTACGGGCGTGCACGTACTCCGGAGTGGGAAAAAGCAGGCACTGGGTACCAGTAGTTATACATTGTGCATCTTGAATCGTGTCGGGTCGCTATCATAAGGATTGATACACCTTATGGTGGGACCAGCACATGGTATCTACACGCTAGAGAGGGCCGATTGACACAGATGCATGGAACATTAATGCAAGTAAAGAGCCGATCGATAGGGTAGTAAGGGTACATCTAACATGTTCATGGCAATTAGACAGATTGAGGTGGAATCCTCACGATAGATGTACACCTGAAGGCTACCACAATTGCGGGGACTGGGATCACATTATCATATTATCATTTTATACAGATTACTAGTTGGGACACTAGTTAGGTGGTGCAAAGATAAAAAAATCAGAATAACAAGGTAGTAGCGAAGCAGAGAAAAAGTAGAAGCGCATTCAGTTTATCTTGCCTTATCATACCTTATGCTTATCCTATGTTATCTTGTTATCCCTTTTATCATGGTATTGTCTTGTATTCAGTTTATTCATGTCATGATGCTTTTTCCTGTTTATATTCTGAAAGTCACTGGACTTACCAGACTTATGTCTGACCTAGTTTTGTTTCGCCTCTTTTCTTCCGTTCCCCCCATCCCAGGTTCACAGGGAGGAAATGTTTCCACTTAGCTCAGTTTTCTTTTCAAGCTCGAAGATAGTCAATGTATTGCTTTGGACTCTCTCTTCCACTGTTGTGGTTGGTTCATGCTTTATTGGGGAATATCATTGTTGTTTTTTATGCTTCTTTTGTATTTGGAAGTTTTTAGATCAAGACAGAAGTTCTATGTATTACTTTTAAGTATGATTGAGACAACTATTGTAAAAGCTTGACTGAACCATATTGTTTATAAAATGACTTTATTTTCCTCTACTTTATTTGTCTGTCCTGTAATTTATCTGCATCTTTTACCTAAAATGCTCCACCAAAGTTAAGGCATTCCCTTTGTGAGTGACCTTAACGGAGGTGGGGTGTTTCACTTGGTAACAGAGCTGAAGGTTACCGGATCAGATAAAGATTTGAAAAATTATTTTCAAAACGGTTTTAAAAGTAGCATTTTCAAAAGAAAAGTTTTGTTTTAAAGGCATATTCCCCAAAGTCATATGCATTATCTTTTGATCCTCTGTTTCCTTCTTTCCTGAGTCTTTGGGGCTCCTATCTTTCTGGGAGGTAACCTCATCGCGGCATGGTTCCGTAGGCTCGACGAGACTACGACACTTGTCAAAAGGGCAAATAAGTGCCCAACTTCCATCTATAGCCGCAGTAGTTTCACCTGCGGCTAATTTTCTTTTGAGCTTTGTAGGATTCTCCGTGCGATGGAGGCAGCTTTCGAGAGACTTGTAAACATGTTACACAAGGATAGTAAAGATGAGACTGAGGGAGTTTTGCTAAGGAGCACAACCCAAGGATGAGGAACTCATGGATATGGACTTGGTTCACAAAGGAGGTAAAAAGGAAGAGGTGTAAGTGGAAGAATCACAGGACAAGAGAGGAGGAAAGAATAGTAAAACCTAAGACAAGAGAAAGTATCTTTATTATGGTATAACGAGTCGTATAATTAAGGAAAAGGGCAAGAACAAATGACAAGATTTTCAGGAGGGCAAATGCATGCTCTCACCGCCAGCATACCCGAGAGCGGTAGTAAAGTTTCTTTTGTAAAAGTCTAGTTTTTTCTTTTGATCATCCTGTTAGTACTCTTTTGATTTTAGCGCTTCACATTCGTTTATATCTACTTCCATAGTTGAGTCTCTGCACCTTAGTACTTGTATAGTAGAAGATCCCATTATTGTCTCAAATCCAATTTATGGTTCGGCTCATTTATTTTTGGTTTGTAAGGATTTGAGGTACTTATGTTTTTGGTTTCATGGGCTATGGGTTGATTCTAGGCATGGATTGGTTAGCTAGTAATTGTGAAAGGAGGGTAGTTAGACTTTCGACTTGCCTAGGGAATACCCTCGAAATTTCGTGCGATCCTAAGGGATCAGTTTGTCTTAGCTACCTAGAATCACTTTATGTATTTATCTACGATTTTCGATCCGTTGGAGTAGTCCATGAGTACGCAGATATTTTTGATTAAGGTTAGGGGTTTGTCCCCTAAAACGTGAGGTAGACTCCCACATATATCTAGATGATAATCAAAGCCAGTTATGCGATCAATGATAGTTTGGAGCAAGATTGGCGAGGATAGCCAGAGTCGGTTAAGTGCTCAATTGTTTGGTTGTTTTGCTAGTATCATCTCACATAAATCGTCCAAATTCGGAGGAGGTATTCCTTGGGTGCTTATCTGATATTGGTTTAGGCCTTTGGGACTTGTACTTGAGGGATGTCAAGTTCGACTAGGATGGTTTGCGTGAGAGATATCGACTCTTAGATTTGTGACATGATTGATAAGCTAAGTAGAAGAGAGACCTCTAATCATCTTAGTATATACACTTGGTATCATGGTTAACATCTGTTTATCTTGGAAAGATAGTTCGACTACATTAGATACCCTCTAGCATAGTAAATGATCGAGGTCCTATCTTTACTAGTGGGTTTTGAAAATGGAGGTCAAGAAGCTTCGCAATCGTGAAGTTAAATTAGTTAAGGTACGGTGGAGTGAAGCTCAAGAAGATGCAACTTAGAAGACTGAAGACTAGATACGCGCATCATACCCTTTTTCAGGGTATATCCTTGATTCCACTTTTTCTGTAATATTTATTTGCATGCTAGTCTTTATCTTTTAGGTATATCCTCTCGGTCCTATCCACGATCCTTAGGTAGAAGCCAATGGATGTAAACATGTATTTGAAACATGTTATGATTGATGGTTGCAAGTGGTTGCAAGTGTTTGCTAGTGGTTGCTCGTGGATGCATATACACACATTAGGCACTAGATCGGCTCAGTCACTTTCATATTGCATATGCATGAGTGAACTTATATATATAGATTGAAACTTGATGTGTTATCATATGGATGTTGCATTTGTATGAATGACTGTACACTCATGTAGAAGTTATAAAGTACGATTAGGAATAATTGCATACATGATGGACTCATGGCACTAACATGATTCGCATTAAGGAGGTCAACTGGATCAGTAGACCACCAGATTTTGCATTAGATAAGAAGATATATACACACACTCTGCATATGTTCATATGGCATTAGAAACCTTTTAAGGACAATGGATGCCTGTAATTGAATGGTTGAGTAGATGGATGTTGGATGTTAGGATATACGTTCTGCCTAACTTGAAGATTTCGGGGACGAAATCCTTTAAGGAGGGGAGAATGTAACACCCTGTATTTTCTGTGAACATTAAAGTATACTTAATTTTTAAGAGAAGAATTAAGGGAAATGGGTTACACCATTGCGTTCGTCTCAGAATTCGGCTTGAGATAGAGTCCGAGTTTGCGTAAATCGGCCTCCATATGAAGAAGTTATGACCTTCAGAAGTTTCAGAGATTTAAATAAAACAGCTCAGGTTTGAAATTCGAAATTCAAATCACACACCTGGGCGGGGGGGGGGGGGGGTGATTTCCCGCCAAGGACCCAGGTTGACCAGGGGGTCGACCTGGGGACAGACAGGTCGACCAGGGGGTCGACCTCCCCCCTATTTCCAGATCTGAGGACAGATTCATTTTTCTGCATTCGGACGCCCGTTCTGACCAGATTCGTTGATCCCTATGCTATATAAACACCCCTAAGGCTACAGTTTTCTCTACACAACTTCATTACGCCTATACTCTACCCTAATTCATATCAAAATAAATCAAAGACGGGGTTATGCTGCTCAAGCTCTTCGTAGAAATCAAGTTTAGAATTCAAGTAGAGATTCAAAGGCTAATTCAACGACTTCAACAACTATTTTCTAAGAATCAAAACAAATCTAAATTAGAAGAACAAATAGTCTACTTCAAGGAAGAGCTATTCAGTTTCAGAATACAGATCCCAGAATTCAAGACCGTTCTGTAATTTGTAAGTTCACGTTACTTTCAGAAATAAAAGTTAATTGTGATTCTGACATTGTAATAAATTTGGATCTGAGATTATGCCTATTTCTATCTGTCTCTCTATATCCTTTGGATCTATCTCATTGATAATATTATGTCCATTCTTTGTTTCTTCTTTCCTTCTTCCCTTTTTGTTTTATAGCCAGACTACTGCGAGCCTGAGCCAAATCTCATAAGAGATGAACGTACGTTGGAAATAAAATTGGGCATAATATATGATTTGGACATGACTAGCGCCAAAAATTGGGAAAAGTATTAAATTGTGTATAATTGGGCATAGTTGAGTTGTAACTGATTTGAGGACATAACACATGTTGTATTCAAAACATAAAGTGTATCGAACATATGACTTGAGATTTGAGGCATAAAGTATTAAACATATAACTTGAGATTTGAGGCATAAAGTATTGGACATATGACTTGAGATTTGAGGCATAAAGTATTGGACATATGACTTGGGATTTGGGCCGTAAATTGAACTGTAAACATGTAAGTTCAAGTTATTTTCAGATTTAAACACCTAATAGTGATTTTGGCATAAAATGAAATGGATCTAAGTCCATGCTTGATGATTAGACAAATCTTTTAGATTAATTCCTATCTTTCTATTGAATCAATGATTTACATGCCTAGGAAGTTATTATTCAATCATGCCTGTCTTTGTTGGACATATGATATATAATCCTTCTAGGTTCATGATGTTATTTATATCAGATCTATATGTCTATGAGGTTATTTCTGACAGTTTGTTTCAGATCTATCTTTGTTATACCCCAACTCTAACAGATTTGTAATCCTCTTAGGTCAAAAATATTTGACAAATCTATCATTTTAATGCCTGTATTATACCTACTCTCATTTATGTTCCTCTTTCGTCCACTTTAATTTTATGAATCTAGATTAACCTCAAATCTAGACTGAAACTTATTATACGTGCGATTGGAATGCGGGGATAATGGGGAATAGTCTATTTGGAAATGGTGGAACATAATTTTGTAACTTATGATTTGGGGCATAATTTGTCTTTGTTGCGAACTTGGGGTAAATTGGAATATTAATCTAGATTTGGCGCAAACTGTAAATTGGAATATTAATCTAGATTGGGCATAACCATTGGTTGAGACGCCAAAGAATAATGTATATTGGGGTATTGGGGCGTGACTATTAGTACAAACTTGGAAAGATTAGGTGTAGCCTATTTTGAGTAATAACTCGAAATTGAATTTGGGAGCCATAACTTGCAATTAGCTTTGTTGGGCATAACTTGAGAGTTGGAATATGACTGGTTGGGATAATTAGCATATAAATCTAGACTTGGACATTTATGGAAAATGTGGCATAATCTAAAATTGACAACAATTGTGAATAATTTACATATAAACTATAAATATGTAAATTAGTGAAAAGACGAATGTGCCTAACCCGAGGTTAGATTGAGTTGTGGTGTAAAACTGCCTGGAACCACCCAACACATCCAGTAACCACAACAACACCTATCTAATGTGAGAGGTTAGTGCATCATGCCCAAGAAAAACCCGAGGTTAGATTGAGCTGTGGTGTAAAACCGCCCGGAACCGCCCGGCACATCCAGTAACCGCAACAACACATATCTAATGTGAGAAGTTGGTGCATTAATAAATCAATTAATGCTAATGAACAAGATGAATGACTAGGGTTAAGTTAATGCGAAACACTTAACCAATATAACAAGATGAATGGGTAGGGTTAACTAATAAGAAACACTTAACCAATATAACTTGATTTGTGGTAAGGTTAAGTTAACACAAGAAGTCAACACTTAACCAAAGTAACATGACAAGTAGGTGGGTTAAGTTAACTTGAATTGATTAAAGATGCTTAACCAATACTACATGATGAACACGTGGGGTTAAGTTAACAAGAAACACTTGACCAATATAACTTGATGGACGAACGGTGTTAAGTTAATAGGAAACACTTAACCAATCCAACATGATAAGTGAGGAGGGTTAAGTTAATAAGAAACACTTAACCAACATGACACGATGAATGGGTGGGTCAAGTTAACATGGATGGACAACACTTAACCAATACGACATAATGTGCGGGAAGGTTAAGTACATATCGGGTTGGTGGGTAATATTAGTAAATATAGGCTCACAAACTTAACCGTTAAATAAACATGCTTGAATCGATGGGAGGGTTAAGTACATCTCGTGTAGGTGGGTAATATTAGTACATATAGGCCCACAAACTTAACCGTTAAGTAAACATGCTAGAATTAGTGAGAGGGTTAAGTACATCTCGTGTAGGTGGGTAATATTTGTATATATAGGCCCACAAACTTAACCAAAAGGAAATCCTAGTAACGGGGACCCAATTCAGCAGTAACCCACATAGATGTATCATGGTACCCTGAAACTAGGCAGGGTGGGGCACGATTACTGGACCGATTATAAGCGGTCAAAAGAGCCGCAGGGGGTACGTCAGTGTAGGTTCCGACGGTTTACGGGCGTGCACGTACTCCAGCGTGGGAAAAAGCAGGCACTGGGTACCAGTAGTTATACACTGTGCATCTTGAATCGTGTCGGGTTGCTATCATAAGGATTAATACACCTTATGGTCGGACCAGCATAGGGTATCTACACGCAAGAGGGGACCGATTGACACAGACACATGGAACATTAATGCAAGTAAACAGCCGATCGATAGGGTAGTAAGGGTACATCTAACATGTTCATGGAAATTACACAAATTGATGTGGAATCCTCACGATAGATGTACACCTGAAGGCTACCACAATTGAGGGGATTGGAATCACATTATCATATTATCATTTTATACAGATTACTAGTTGGGACACTAGTTAGGTGGTGCAGAGATATAAAAATCAGAATAACAAGGTAGTAGCGAAGCAGAGAAAGAGTAGAAGCGCATTCAGTTTATCTTGCCTTATCATACCTTATGATTATCCTATGTTATCTTGTTATCCCTGTTATCACGGTATTGTCTTATATTCAGTTTATTCGTGTCATGATGCTTTTGCCTATTTATATGTTGAAAGTCACTGGACTTACTAGACTTATGTCTGACCTAGTTTTGTTTCGCCTCTTTTCTTCCGCCCCCCCCCCCCCCCCCAAGGTTCATAGGGAGGAAATGTTTCCACTTAGCTCGTTTTTCTTTCCAAGCTCGAAGATAATCAATGTATTGCTTTGGACTCTCTCTTCCATTGCTGTGGCTGGTTCATGCTTTATTGGGGAATATCATTTTTTTTATGCTTCTTTTATATTTGAAGTTTTTAGATCAAGACAGAAGTTCTATGTATTACTTTTAAGTATGATTGAGACAACTGTTGTAAAAGCTTGATTGAACCATATTGTTTATAAAATGACTTTATTTTCCGCTGCTTTATTTGTCTGTCTTGTAATTTATCTGCATCTTTTACCTAAAATGCTTCACCAAAGTTAAGGCATTCCCTTTGTGAGTGACCTTAACGGAGGTGGGGTGTTTCACAATGGTGCATAGCAGTTGCAGTAGGTATTACTACAACGGTGCATAACAGTCGTAAAAGATTTTAGTCTATTACAACTTCTTAATATAAGACAATGTGATCACCATTATAAAAAGTCATTTACAACTATTTTGCACCGTTGTAATATGGCGATTATGTTGTAGAAAGTTGGTTGGGATCACCGGTAAAGTCTCTCTCTCTCTCTCTCTATATATATATATATATATATATAGTTTGTGCTAAGTTAGAGGATATAAAGAAGTACAAATTTGATCGAAGTGTTTGGCTTTGTAAAAAGGAAGGACAGTCGTCCTAGAGGTGGATGATTTGAGAGATGAAGTGCTTCGAGATTATCATCATTCAAGATTGACTATACATCCCGATGGTAATAAGATGTACCGAGATATGAAGAAGGCATATTATTGGGAAGGGATGAAGAAGGATGTTGGAATATTCATCTCTAAATGCATGAATTAACAGTTGGTTAAAGCAAAGCAGAAGAAACCTAATGGTTTAATGCGACTACTAGAAGTTCTTGAATGGAAACGGGAACAAGTATCGATGGACTATCGAGAATACGACAAGGGTACGATAGCATTTGTGTTATAGTTGATAGGTTAACCAAGAGCGCTAGATTTACACCTATTAAGTCAAGTAGAATGGAGGTCAAAACTAGCTGATTTGTATGTGAAATGGATAGTACGATTGCATGGTATACTGAAATGTATTGTGAATGACCGATACTCGTTATTCACTGTGGGTTTTGGAGAAAGCTTACAAGAGGCACCAGGTACTAAGTTGCAACTTTATACAGCTTATCACCCTTAGCCGATGTTTACACCAAGAGAGTGAATCGTATCCTAGAAGATCTTCTACGTGCTTGCGCAATTGACTTTAGGAGCTTGTGAGACGATCATTCGCATCTCGTGGAATTCACATACAACAACATTTATCATTCGAGAATTGGTATGGCACCGTTTGAGGCATTGTATGGACGACGGTGTAACACTCCCTTATGTTGGTTAGAGGTAGGTGAGAAACTGAGACTTAGGCAGAGATGGTAAAGGAAACTTCTTAGAAAACTGAGCTTATTCAGCAGCAGATAAAGGCTGCCCAAGACAGATAGGAAAGCTATGCGAATAAGAGGTGTAGGGATTTGGATTTATTTGTCGGTGATGCAGAGTCTGTCAGGATTTCTCTTTTGAAAAGTGTTATTTGATTCGGTAGGAGAGAAAAGTTAGAATAAATATTTGTTCCTCCTTTTCAGATCCTAGAGAGGATTGTGAATCTCACTTACAGAATAGACTTACCTCAGAAAATGCTAGGAGTGCACAATGTATTCCATTTTTACCATTGCACTGAATCAAATGAATGACATCGAAAGTGAGCCAGAAGCTTCTAGACCTCGTAGAATAATTCATATTGTTGTACACGATATGAAACAGTTA
Source organism: Allium sativum (assembly GCA_030737875.1). Classification (NCBI taxonomy): domain Eukaryota; kingdom Viridiplantae; phylum Streptophyta; class Magnoliopsida; order Asparagales; family Amaryllidaceae; genus Allium; species Allium sativum. Next base: position 515,451,294 of record CM060924.1, read on the forward strand.
AGAAGGAAAGTAGTGAAGTTAGTGAAGGTTCAGTGGAGCGAATGTGAGAACGGTTGCACTTGGAAGACTGGGAAGGGAATGAGGAAGTTGTATACAGGGCTCTTTGCTTAGTAAGATTTTATGTTATCGTTTTTAATTTCATAAGAGATGCCATTAATGTGCCTTATTATATAATCCTGCATACTAGGATTGGACTAGTCTTTTTCTCCTTTTTGGCTGTTATGGATACATATTTGACTTTTGATTATTGCATTCTGGTTAGGCATGTGGGACGACCTTTGTTGACTTGTTTGTAGAATTTCGAAGGCGAAATTCTTAAGGGGAAGAATGTTAAGACCTGTAGCTTTATGCGTTCTCAAACCATAAATATTATTTTCATACCAAGTTGTATCATTCTGTAATTTTAAAAGATAACTATTAAAGACATTTACCGTTTTTAGGATTTTTCTTGGATTTTTCAATGACCATTTTACCCTTGAGGAAATCTTATTTCGTTCATGACTTTTGACTAGAATGGAATTTTTATTAAAAACCACTTATATTGGACCGGAATGATGGTTCCCTTTCCATAGAGTGGTTATAAGTCGAAAATGGATAAACCGTTTAGGATATATGGCTATTTGAATGATTTTCAAAACACGCAAAGCACATTTCTAGACATCTGGGCACATTTTTAGGTAGGCCTATTGTGGATTTTGAATTAGGGAGATAAAGGGTTGGATTGAGTTATTGTAACTCATTCCTATCATTCTTTTTCCTTTTCCTTCTCCCTAGAGCTCTTACCTCTATTACAACAATTTTTCTTCATCTAAAACCTAAAATCTCCATAAAAACTTAAATCTATATATAGAGGTTGATAGATCTAAACTGGAGAAACATATTTGTGATTGGTAGGATGGGAGATCTTTTCAGATTATGTAGTTTTTTTATTTTAGATTTCATAGACACATGTGAGTGATTTAATCTTATTTACAGAATTCTAAATTTCCTAATTACTTATCACAAAGTAATTATGGAAAGGTTAAACATGTTAGGAATTTACATCTTTGGATAACTATGTATTTAAAAGGATAGGAATACGTGACAAAATTTCCTATGAAAACACTTGCAAATCTATGCAAATCCATTATTTTTACTTCAAATCTAGGCCATATAGAGTAGTTAAATTAATTGGTCATTATTGTATGTTATCGTATGTCATTTTAAGTGATTTTATGTTTAGTTTTTTGTGGCTTGAATGTTTTAAAAATGCATATGAATGGCGACCTAGGACTAGGATTTTCCGAAAAAGTCCATTAATCAAAGTTTCTCAGAATCACACCAAATTTGGAGGAACGAGATGGACGGTCTCCAGAGGTTGAGTGAGAAATTTGGGTTCATTTAGAGTTTGTACAATAGAGTTATAGTCAAATATATTTGGATCGGCCAAATTTCAAAAGTGCCCGGAATTGGATGTATTTTTTATGGGAGCTAGAGGACATTTAGAAGATCCCACATTTCAAATTTCAATTCAGCCGGATAAAAAATGTAGGAGACATGGAGGAAAGAAATCCGATTCAACATAGTCCAGATCGGCATTCCTTAAATTCGGCTCGGCCTTCATTAAAATTCAAAAACTCAAAAGTAACAAAATTAGATGAAATTTTTGTGGAAGCTAGAATATTTCTTGGGGATCCTACATTTCAAATTTCAAGTTGACTGGATCAACAAGGAGATATGGTAAAAACAAGTTCAGTTTGGTATTCGGTAAATTCAGGTCGGTCTTCGTAAAATTCCGGTTCATCCTTCCTTAAATTTCGTTTCATCCATCCTTAAATTCCGGATTGGCCTTCCTAAAAATTTGGATTAGCCTTCTTAAAAATCTGGATCGACCTTTGTTAAATCCGGGTCGGTACACCATCTTCGAGTCAACTTCAAAAGGACATAACTTTTACACACGAAGTCCGTTTTCAACGCATTTTTATCATTGGAATCATGGTGATGAGCTCTAAAATTTGGAAGAGATTAACTTCTAATAGGAGAAATTTCATATTTGAGCATTTGGCATACGTGGAATGGTTCAGATCGACAATCTCATATGGTCTAACAACGACCAGTCGAACTCCTAGAGCAGAGTAATAGACCATGAGTCAAAGTGGGAAAGTTGTTAATAGAAGGTTATGAAACATGGTTGGATGACAAATGTAGTTTTCAAGGTAGTTGCTGATCAACGAACTTCAGATAAAGTAGGAAGACAGTTCCAAAGTTTCTCCACAATGGAGATATGTATGCAAAGGGATCGTTACTACGTAGGCTCAAACGAGTACTTAAAGAGCTGAGGCTTGAGCGTCTATTGAGTCTTCAACCTGATATAGGTTGTAAGAATGTCCAAAGGCTGCCTAATAGATATAGGTGGCTAATCCAGGGAGACTCGTGAATACCACTTATGCTCATTCTCAACCAGGCGAAGGTTGTTAGTCCAACGTAGAACGTTTCATCTCAGATAGGGTAAAACTACCACAAAACTAAACATACCATGTATTTAATCCATTGAGTGAGTGAATGTGTGAATAAATTTTGTTTTCTATGCTTATTTAGATCATTTATCACCTTAGGTCACTAAATGTAGGAGGCGCTAAAACAAATATAGGTAGTGCTGATGTAGACGTTTGGACATGCTAGTGCTCAGACATAGAGTGCACCCATATTGCTTATTTTATTAGAGTAACATATACTTCTACGTGTTAACTCTTTGGATGCAGGAATAGGTTAGGTATGGCTTACCATATTGTGTGTTCCATTTATTTTCTGTATTTCAGATTTTATCGTTCACACCGGAATTTGTCTAACCTGGAGTTTTATGTTTTTCTTCTTATTACTCTATGTGCTCTCACATGAGCAGACTAGAGGCATGTTAGGATTGAGCACGAGTAACTGCTCGGGAGATGAGCAGGAGGCTATCAATGTATTATTATATGTACTCTATCTCATTTCGTTGTTCATTACTTTGTGGCTCAGTAGTATCTTTATCATTCTGCTTAGAGACAGTTTCTGTTGGAATCAATTCTTTTGTTTAACTCTGTGACATTATGGTTTACTGTTTTGAATTTGTTACTCTAATTTCTGGGATATATTTTATTTATTTACTATCTCATCTGTTTTATATCAGTATGTTTTATTATTATATTTATTCCATGCACTATGAGATATATGGCAGGTTCTATGTAGTCTTAGTTCTCTTCTTCCTAAATGGTCAACTTACATTGCCCGAAGTATCAGAAGTTTAGGGTGGTCGTTCAGAGACCCGCCCTTTTCTTCATGGATATAACCTAAGGAGTACAAAACTGATCATAGGGTCTACTCTTATTAGGTACTAATTGAGAGGTAGACCAACCTTCTTCTCTTAAGAAGTATTAAATGACCAAATTGGTATGACTAATGATATCCTGATAAGGTTCGCTTCTTATTAAGTATTATGTGGTTGGATTATACTCTAACTAAGAATGGTCTTAAATGGACGTGTGGTTTACCCATCCCAAGTAAAGTGTTAAGGGGATAAGGGATTACCATAATAATGCTAGCTAGATAGTAGTAGTGAGACTACCTAGGGAAGGTCTTAAATGGTCGTTTGGTCTACCTACACTGTAGATATAAAGTGGTTGTTATTATCTCTTACATTATACATTTATGGAATGCAGTATTAATGCTACAAGCCTTAAACTACAGTCAGATGATTTGATATTTAGTGCCCTCTGATTAACAATTATGTTTATTAAGTAACAACCTTGACATGTTGATATACACGTAAATGTGTATATTTTATCCGCTTATTTATCTTATTTTCTCTTTAAAATAATTGATATTGTGTATTTATAGTTGTGTTTTCATATTATTTAAGATGAATGAATTGATGCACTCAATTGTTGAAAAGTTTGATGAATTGGTGCAAGAAGAGTATTGATTTTTAGAGCTGGATTAAAGCATGAAGACCTGAATAAATGTTGTTGTTCAATCACCTTCTGCCGCATATTTTAAAGTCAAGATTCAATGCCTTTTCATAAAGATCGCTTGTCACAGATATTAGGAGTTATTATTCATTGAAGTTGATTCCGTTTGATCCCCGCAAGCTATTTTTCCATGACATTTGCATCGCATTCACTTGCATTCACATTGGGTTTTATTCCGTAACTCTTCTCTTGGAATAAAACTATTCTTCTCCCTGTTCTCTTTAGTTTCTATTGTATTTTATTTATGTTGTTTATTTTCGTTTTCCTTTCTCATCATTTAGCTATGTCTAGCTAATCCCCTTTAATTAGGGGATGATGACGCTTATAGATTGGATTCAATATGAAACACATAGCCAAAAGACGAGGACTTTATACATATAGATCTGGATCTGAACCAAGAGTTAGATTTGAACCTTCATATTTTGTGTTGTTTGAAAGCTATGCTCCTTTACAAGGTATATTCGTGTTCGATCTAACACCTATCAGAGTTAGATCTAATTTTTAGGGTTTTAGAAATAAAGTAGTGAATCTGTCCTGATAGCTTATGGTTATTTAAGAGCTTAGCTCCTGCATAGGCTATGCTTGTAGTTATTCACATGTTTGTTTCTAAATACCTAATTATTTTTTGTCATTTTCAAACAATCAAACTTTCGGAATAACTTTATTGGATTTATTACTTAAAATAATTTGGATCCCAAAGTTCGGCACCCTTTACAACAACCCTTGTTGTTTAGGATAGCCGAACGAATTAAATAGTTGTTTAAAATTGTTTAATTTGTTCGCAAACACATGTATTAAATAACCAATGGGTTTGCTAATCTTAGATGGATAATGAAAATAATCATAATGGTTATAGTCCACCTTGGTATGTATTAAATGGCTGATAGATCTACCTATTTTACAAAGGTATTAAGTGACTAATGAATAGCGGAAAGAGATTTCTTCTTCATATTAGTTATTAAATGGATGGGTTATAGTACGCTAAGGGCGTATTAAATACCTTCTGATCTGCCTACCCCATGGGAAGTTGTAAGTGGTATATGGAATGGGATTATTGGGTAGTTAATGGGCTTCATTGGAATACCATCTTTGATAGCAGGAGTAGTTAACCGTTTCTGCTAAATACTAGGTTATATAACCAGAAAATAGACATATCAATTATATGAAAACCAGTTAGTCTAAATTTGCATTTAAATAATATATTGATGTTCCATTCACTAGAACTGTTGTTCTTTTATTAATATGAATTAACCAAGCTATATTGCAGATAATGCTTATTTGAATTAAATAAGAGTATAAAAATTATATTTATTACATATATAAACATAATATTTGGGTTTAAGCCATGAAAATAAAGTAAGTACATTTTTTCTTTTATTTACAAAATTCAATTCAATTTAATTTAAATAAATACTTATTCCTATTCCTAAACCCTTATTTTCTGAACCAATATTATATTTCAGCTATATCACTTTTATAAAATATTTTGTTTACATTTCAACTTATTTAAATTTAACTTCTTTGCATCTACAATATTTAATTAAATAATTTATAAACCATGTTATTTAATAAATATCCAGATTCGAATTTACTTAAGTCTCTATTATAAACCTCAATCAAATATTACTTAAAATTCAGATTGTTACAAACTTCATGTAATGGCCCACTGTTTTTAAAGGTCCAAAATTAATTATAAACGTCATCAAACATGCTTACAACTAATTTCAGATATTAAAAGTAGTGGACCTCAAGTATATAAGATTTAAAAATTCTAGGGAAGTTTAATAATATGGAAGATCTCATGATGGAGTAAAATAAATAATTACATAACTAAAACATCAAAATCCATTTTATTACATTAAACATCCACAAATCAAAAACAACAGCGATACAATAAAAAGTGAATTTAAATAAACAACCTCTAGATCCAACATGTAGGCTAGCCTTCTTTCTTCTTTATTTTTGTTTTGTTTTTACTACCTCATATCTTCCAACTTTACAAATTCTATTCAAAGAGGAATAAAAAGAGTTTCAACTATGTTTGGACTGTGGCTAACCCTATACACTCTAGCCCAACTTAAGGGATCCGGTGGCTACTGCATAGGAAAAGACTGCCTAAGTACCCCTTTTGAGGGATCAAGCCCACGTATTTCTACTTCCTGCTCTTCTTCTGCATCCAAATACTTGTTAGTGCATTAAAACCATTACATCCATTCAACCATTTCATCCATTTAACCATTGCAATCAATGTAATTTAATACCAATGTAAACATTGCAGTCAATATAATTAATGCAATCACCACACCAACGTAATCGAATAAAATTAAAAATAATACCTTACCCACTTATCGTAATTAACATGTAGTCAACAAACACCAACAATATCCAATGATAACTCCAAATTATAAGATAAGAAGATAAAAACACAACTATACTTACACTATTATTATTTATCAACCAATAATAATAAGCCATCAATGTAAGTATAAACAATTCATTGTATACTAATTACTCTTGAATAGTAACGCGGTCATTAACATCATCGAACATGTACTATTCCAATCAGTATTAGTAACATGTAACACCCCACGTCCATTAATGTCACTCACAAAGGGAATGCATTAACTTCCATGGAGGTTTTAAGTGAATATAGAACAGTAAAATTACAACAAGACAGATATAAAATAGTACTTGGAAATTCAAAAACTTTATTTCATTGGAGCAGAAGTCAAAACATGTTTGATTACATCATAAAACCATATTCAATGTCAAGTACAATATCTATCTTGATAAAACAAGTACATAATCCCATTACATGAATAGCCATTAAAAAGAAAGATAACAAGCTGGACTTTACTTCAGCAGTCCAAGCTTTCCAGTAGATAAGCGATCCAACTAGACTCCACTAGAACTTGGCCCAACCTGCGGACCTGAAGGGAGAAAAAGGATGGAAAAGAGGGGGTCAGACATAAAGTCTGGTGAATATGATAATTCTACAATACTATTACCAAAATAACTGGACTAAGGCATAAGCTGGAAAACAAGAAAATGTCTATGAAGAGCAGATTAAGGACATAGACAATCGCTAAAGGCAACGTTATAGGCGCTCCTAAATACTAAAGGATAAACACTATACTGCACCACACCAGTCACCCTAAAGATTCATCCCACTTAGCTTCACTTAGAAACTTTCCCAATGGCTTTACGTACCCCTAGCTGACTACATAGGTGCCGCCTGCCCCTATCTCCACTAGGTGTACCCTACTTCCCATTATTCGATCGGCTCCCTAACTCGTAGATACCCGTGCTGGCCCCACAGTGGGGTGTATCACTCCCCTAAAGTGGCAACCTGATACAACGGACATGCACGGCTTATACCTACACGATGCAACAACGTCTTACCTACCAGCCCGGGTCCACACACGCATATGAAACCCGTTGGACTTGCGTTGCCACCGCTCCCTGTTTTGGCCTCTTATAGTCAAACCCAGTATGCGTGTCCCGTCCTCGACTTGGGTCGAGCCCACAAAGATACGTTTTGGGATACTGGTTGAAATGGGCCCCCACTATTTACCACAAGCATTCCACCTAAGCTTGTCCCCATTAGTCCATCCCACTTAACCCACTTAGTCATGTTCATTTACATGTGTGTTTGGTTAAGTCTAATCGTATTTCAAATGCCTCTAAAGGCAACCACCAGATTCCTCATGCCACCCAAGGCACCTACTTAACCCCCATGTCCCACCTTACATGATTATCTGGTTAAGTATTTCTTAGTTCATTAAGGCCATAACCTCATAAAGACCTCTCACATTAGACTGACATTTATGGCAGCTGGATTTGCCGGGCGGGTCCGGGCAGTCTTACACCATAAAAGAGTCTAACCTCGTGTCTTTACAACTGTTATGCTTTAGTTTGGGCCTAGGACCTCTCACATTGGGCCGACATTTGTGACTACTGGATTTGCCGGGCGGGTCCGGGCAGGTTTACATCACAAACGGGTCCAACCTCGTGTCCTAAGCATTGATTATTAATAATAATCCACTTTCCCCCAATTTTAATAATTCCCTACTTGAATTATTAATTACTTCCAATTTTTAACAATGTCCATAATTGACTCAATTATGGACATCCATTCATGGTATGCAAAATCTTACAAAATTGCACCCAATTTATTAATTCCTAATATTACCCCTACCCCACGTTTGAACGTTTATTCGCAAAATATATGTTAGACTCGAATAGCCTAACTCATAGCATAAAAGAGATTATCATAATAACAACATGTATATGTGACCAAATGAATCATAATAAGGGGTGAAACTTGCATATGTCCAACTTGCATAGATTATACATGTCATGGACCTAAAGGTGTCAACTTGTTCAAAATTCACCTAATATAATCTCAATCAATTTTCATAAACTTACATGTGAACATGTGTGAATCAACATCATCTAATTTTTTAACAACATGGTTTTATATGGGTACACCTAACTCAATAGGCAAATTCCCATATTCAAGTTTTATTTAATTATAGTTTCAAGTTTATGGGTACACCTAACCTAATAGGCAAATTCCCATAAACAAGATCCATTTAAATTAAAAAAACATAACTTTAAGCATGTTCCAACAACATCATGATTTTACAACATAATATAGCATGATTTATAACATGGCATAGTATGATAGTATAACATAGCTTGACATGATTCTCAACATAGCACGACATAGCATAAGAGAATTTACAACATAGCATGACATAGCATATATAATTTACATCATACGACAACATAATAACATAATAAGAGATCCACAATATATAGAATTTACAATTACAAATCACGTCACTTTCTTGTGATCCATTCATAACTGAGTCAAATTAGTTTGTAATAGTCTTGTAAGAATCATCATACTCACCAACAAAAGAAAAGAATTAGAGAAAGAGAGATCTTTTGATTTGATTTGTGTAGATTTAGTTGTAGATGATTAGGCTTCCTCTTCTTAGTTTGTGACGGCTATGCTGAACTCCATGGCAGCAGCATGACGGTAGCTTCTCTAATTTTACAAATGATTTAGGTCTAGGGTCTACCCACTTATTTATAGATTTTAGAATTCATTTAGGCCATTAGATTTAACCTAGAAATAACCGCAGCCGTTCAGACAAGATGGGGTTTATCTTGTTGACTCAGCAATGAGTCAGAAGTGACTCAGCAAACACTCAGCATATTAATAAACTTCTATTCGTGTCATAAATATATATATTTTTTCTACAATGTACATATTAGATACATCCCCCTTTACTTATTATTGTTTTTATATACATATTAGATACATCCCCTCTCTCACACACTTATTAATATTTTTATATTCATATTAGATACATCCCCTCTCTTACACACTTATTAATATTATTATATTCATATTAGATACATCCCCTCTCTTACACACTTTTATATTCATATTAGATACATCCCCTCTCTTACACACTTTTATATTCATATTAGATACATCCCCCCTCTTACACACTTATTAATATTTTAGCAACTTTAGTGTTAATAGAAAATTCGGGGTGTTACATTCTCCCCTCCTTTTAGGATTTCGTCCCCGAAATCTTCAAGTCTGGAAGAATGTATATCCTACCATCCAAACGTCCATCTACTCATCCATCATACACAGGCATCCATTGTCCTTACAGACTTCTAATGCTTTCATGTTTTAAATGCACAGTGTGTGTATATGTCCGTATCTAATGCAAAATCAGGCGGTCCACTGATTCAGTTGACCTCCTTAATGCAACTATGATCGTGCCATGCATCCATTATGTATGCAAAAGATTCTTAATGCTACATAATACTTCTATATGCGTGCACAACCATCATCTGAATGCAGCATCCACATGATAATACAACCATCGTTCATCCATTTTACTAAATACATCCATATATATGCAATATGCAATATGTAGTGACTGAGCCGATCTAGTGCTTAAAGTGTGTGTATATATGCATCCACGAGCAACCACTAGCAAACACTTGCATCCATTTTGCATCCATCATACATAACATGTCTCAAACACATGTTTCAACCATAGGATTATCCTAACTAAAGGTCAAAGATACTAATGAGAGGACATACTAAAGATAAGATAAGATAAGCTAAGCGATAAAGGAGAAATTAAAAGACATACCCTCAAAAAGAAAAGGGTACAACGAACGCATCTTCTCTTCTGTCTCCCAAGTTGCGTTGCTCTCATCATCTCCCCATTGCACTTTAACCAGTCTGACCTCTCGATTCCTCAACTTTTTGATCTCCGACCCAAGAATGCATGTAGGAGCTTGTCTAATTGTTGCATCACGCTCTATTTCCACCTCTTTAAGCAAGCTCGGCTCTACCACCTCCGCGGTCTTGTGCAAACACTTCCTCAAATGTGATACATGGAATACGTCGTGTACTCCACTAAGTTTCTCAGGCAACTCCACCCTATATGCCATCTTCCCAATCCTGTCTTTTACAGGAAACGGCCCTACAAACCTTGGTGCTAATTTCCCCACGGACCCAAAGCGAACAACATTCTGTAACGGAGATACTTTGATAAAAACCATGTCCCCAATGTCAAACTCAAGATCTGTCCTCCTCTTATCAGCATACGATTTTTGCCTATCTTGTGCTGCTTTCATCCTCCTTCGAATCAACTCAATCTTCTCCGAGGTTTCCCTAACCATATCGGGCCCAAGTAGGATTTTATCGGTAGATTCCCACCAACATGTAGGCGAACGGCAAGGCCTTCCATAAAGAGCTTCGAAAGGTGCCATGCCAATACTAGACTGAAAGCTATTATTATATGCGAATTCTACTAACGGAAGGTGCTCTTCCCATGTACCCCCAAAGTCTAGGATACAAAGCCTTAAAAGATCCTCTAGAATGCGATTCACCCTCTCGGTCTAGCCGTCTGTCTGAGGATGATATGCGGTGCTCAAACATAGCTGAGTCCCTACCGCCTCTTGTAAACTCTTCCAAAATTCGCTAGTAAAGATGGGGTCACGGTCGCTTACTATACTAGAAGGAATACCGTGCAAACGAACTATCTCCTTAATGTATACAGAAGCCAACCACGGAGCAGTCCTCTTACTTTTCACGGGAATAAAATGGGCGCTTTTAGTAAGTCTATCTACTATAACCCAAATCCCTGTGTTACCCTTCCTTGATCTTGGTAATCCATCCACAAAATCCATTGAGATGCTTTCCCATTTCCATAGTGGAACTTCTAATGGGTGAAGCAACCCACCGGGTTTCTTTTGTTCTGCTTTAACTCGTTGGCACACCAAGCATCTAGCGACGTACTCGGCCACATCCTTTTTCATACCGGCCCAAAAGAAAACCCGCTTCATATCTTTGTACATCTTATCCCCGCCGGGATGAATGGTCATTTTTGAGCGATGAGCATCATCAAGAATGGCCTTCCTTAAGTCTTCGTCTTGTGGTACACAAAGTCTATTATCCCTTCGTAACCAACCCTTATCGTCTAGGGTATATCTACGAAGATGGCTTGATGACTCCCCCCTTTGAGCTTTTCTACTATCTCAACCAACTGTGGGTCGTCTCGCTGTGCCTCACCAACCCGTCCTAGAAGTGTAGGTCTAACCTCCAAGGATGCTAACAGACCGGGTACTAAGTCAACGGAGGGTCTAAAGTCAAACATAGAGATGAATTCTAAGCTTTGTCGTTCAACAAACAACGGACTCAAGGACAACCTTTTCCTACTTAAGGCGTCTGCCACCACGTTACCCTTGCCCGGGGTATATGCTATTTCAAAATCGTAGGAGGCTAAGAATTCCATCCACCGTTGCTGCCTTAAATTCAAATCTTTCTGAGAGAATAAGTATTTTAATGATTTGTGGTCAGTGAACAGTTCGAATTTCTCACCAAGAAGATAGTGACGCCAAGACTTAAGCGCGAAAACAATTGCGGCTAGCACTAAGTCATGCGTGTGGTAATTCTTTTCATGAACCCTCAACTGCCTTCCACCATAGGCTATTACTCTTCCCTCTTGCATGAGGACCGCGCCAAGTCCCGTCCCACAAGCATCAGTATAGATGGTAAACGGTTTATTCCCGTCTGGCAGCACTAAGACTGGGGCTGAAGTTAAGGCTCTCTTTAAACGTTGGAACGCATCATCGCAATCTTTGTCCCACGTAAAAACCAGGTTCTTCTTCGTTAACCGTGTTAATGGAGCTGATATTTTTGCGAAGTCTTTGATAAACTTCCTATAATAGCCAGCCAACCCCAAGAAACTTCTTACTTCGGTTGCATTTTTAGGGACCTTCCAATCTTGGATGGCCACCACCTTTGCGGGATCCACTGCTATCCCTTCTTTGGAAACCACGTGCCCTAAGAACCGTACTTCCTTCCTCCAGAAGTGACACTTAGAAAATTTTGCCTTAAGGTTATGCGCTCGAAGGGTTTCCAACACTTCCCTAAGATGTAGGGAGTGCTCTTCTTTATTCTTAGAAAAGACTAAGATGTCATCCACAAAGACTACCACGAATTTGTTAAGGTATTCCCTAAACACCCTACTCATCAAATCAACAAAATATGCAGGGGCGTTTGTCAAACCAAAGGGCATCACTAGCCATTCATAGAATCCGTCAGGAGTCCTAAAAGCAGTCTTATCTATACTATCCTCAGCCACTCTCAGTTGATGAAAGCCAGTGGCTAAGTCCAACTGCGAAAACACTGAGGCGCCAACTAACTGATCAAAGAGATCGTCAATCCTCGGCAGTGGGTGTCGGTTCTTTTTAGTAAGCTTGTTTAGTTCTCTATAGTCCATACAAAGTCTAAGAGACCCATCCGCCTTTGTGGCAAAAACTACTGGAGCACCCCACTCCGATATACTACGTCTTATGAACCCCTTCTCAAGCAACTCCTTTACTTACTTATTGAGTTCCCTCCTTTCACGAGGAGCCATGTGGCGCACTGGCAAAGATACGGGTTTAGCATTATCCACAAGATAAATTCGAAAGTCTATCTCCCGCTTTGGAGGTAAGCCCTTCACCTCCTCAAACACATCCGGATATTCCCGGACCACTTCTACCGATCGCAGGTTCTCTACAGACGCGTCAAGCGATTCAAGATAACTTAGCATAACGGAATTTATGGGATTACAAAAGATGTCGAGAGCATTACCAAGGCGAGTCACAAACCTAACTACTCTCCTTTCACAATCAAGAATGGCCCTATTTCTAGACAACCAATCCATTCCTAAAATTAGCCCATAGCCCGTGAAGCCCAATACATAAGCATCACATCTAAATTCAACGCTAAGTATAGAGATTTTCAAATCCAAACATATCATGGTCAAATGAGCCGAACCCCCAATTGGATTTGAAACGACCAAGGGATCTTCTACTAAACTGGTGTTCAAGTGCAGTGATTCAACTAATGATGCAGAGATAAACGAATGAGATGCGCCAGAATCGAATAAGGTACGGACAGGATGATCAAACAGAAAAACTAAGCTTTCAACAGAAATTGTTCTACCTCTTTCTTGCAGCTGTGGGGCCGCAATAGCCTGAACTTGCCCCCTTGCCTGCCCTGGTGCCATTAGAGCCTGCACCTGTCCTCCCGAGGTAGACCCTGCCCTCTGCCCCTTCTTTGGACAGTCCTCTACTAAATGTCCCGCATCTCCACAATGAAAACAACCAGTCTTCTTTTTCTTTCTACAATCTTTGCTGAGATGGCCAGGCGTCCCACAATTGAAGCATTTCTTCTTCCCTTTGCCATTATTGTTTTTACCACCCTTCTTATTTTGCTGTTGGGGTTTCTTCTGATCCCCTTTCTTTTCAACTGCCTTATCCTCATGCATAAGTGCCATTTCTACTAGCTTTCCAAAGGTGGCTCCCATAGGGATGTGGGTCATAGCCAACCCTTGCAACGGTTCATTCAAGCCTCTAACGAACCTCAAAGCTTTCTTCTCTGGCGTGTTCACCAACTCCAAGCCAAACCTTGCTAACTGATTAAATTTATTGACATATTCCTTTACTGATGAGCTCCCTTGCTTTAGTGCCAGGAATTTTTCCATATTTAAGTTCTCCTCTGCCCTTGAAAGAAACTTTGCCTCAAACCTTCGTCTGAAATCCGCCCATGAATCAACTGGACGTTCCCCGTTAGTGACCTCCCACCAAAACGAGGCCTCTCCCTTCATTAACCAAGCAGCTAAACGGACTTTCCTCCCATCTTCCACTTCAAAGATATCCAACAATTCCTCAGTCTCCTTAAGCCAATCTCTGGCCTCCACAAACGTCTCAGTCCCTTGAAAAGTTTTTCCTCCCATAGCCTTGAATTCCTTGCACGTCTTTGCAAAAGTGTCAACACGAGGAGGAGGAGGAGGAATGGGTGCAACTAGGGGTGGAGGAGTATCCGCTGGGCCTGCAGTGGTGGCCCTAGCCTCCAAGTATCTCCTAAACCACCCTGGAATCGTCACACCTTCTGGGAGATTAAGATCTTCAGCCATGCTGAAACGAAAAAGGAAAGATTCAAAATGGAGAATTCGAAAGATAAAGATAAGGATGTGGCTATTTGGGATTATGTTTTTCATAAAAACTCTCTTTAAATAACATGTTTTTTTTTTGAAAGCACTTCTTCCAAAAATACTTTAGAAAAAAAAATTTTTCTAAATTTTTTTTTTTATCTGTTCTGGTAACCTTATGCTCTGATACCACGTGTAACACCCCACGTCCATTAATGTCACTCACAAAGGGAATGCATTAACTTCCATGGAGGTTTTAAGTGAATATAGAACAGTAAAATTACAACAAGACAGATATAAAATAGTACTTGGAAATTCAAACACTTTATTTCATTGGAGCAGAAGTCAAAACATGTTTGATTACATCATAACACCATATTCAATGTCAAGTACAATATCTATCTTGATAAAACAAGTACATAATCCCATTACATGAATAGCCATTAAAAAGAAAGATAACAAGCTGGACTTTACTTCAGCAGTCCAAGCTTTCCAGTAGATAAGCGATCCAACTAGACTCCACTAGAACTTGGCCCAACCTGCGGACCTGAAGGGAGAAAAAGGATGGAAAAGAGGGGGTCAGACATAAAGTCTGGTGAATATGATAATTCTACAATACTATTACCAAAATAACTGGACTAAGGCATAAGCTGGAAAACAAGAAAATGTCTATGAAGAGCAGATTAAGGACATAGACAATCGCTAAAGGCAACGTTATAGGCGCTCCTAAATACTAAAGGATAAACACTATACTGCACCACACCAGTCACCCTAAAGATTCATCCCACTTAGCTTCACTTAGAAACTTTCCCAATGGCTTTACGTACCCCTAGCTGACTACATAGGTGCCGCCTGCCCCTATCTCCACTAGGTGTACCCTACTTCCCATTATTCGATCGGCTCCCTAACTCGTAGATACCCGTGCTGGCCCCACGGTGGGGTGTATCACTCCCCTAAAGTGGCAACCTGATACAACGGACATGAACGGCTTATACCTACACGATGCAACAACGTCTTACCTACCAGCCCGGGTCCACACACGCATATGAAACCCGTTGGACTTGCGTTGCCACCGCTCCCTGTTTTGGCCTCTTATAGTCAAACCCAGTATGCGTGTCCCGTCCTCGACTTGGGTCGAGCCCACAAAGATACGTTTTGGGATACTGGTTGAAATGGGCCCCCACTATTTACCACAAGCATTCCACCTAAGCTTGTCCCCATTAGTCCATCCCACTTAACCCACTTAGTCATGTTCATTTACATGTGTGTTTGGTTAAGTCTAATCGTATTTCAAATGCCTCTAAAGGCAACCACCAGATTCCTCATGCCACCCAAGGCACCTACTTAACCCCCATGTCCCACCTTACATGATTATCTGGTTAAGTATTTCTTAGTTCATTAAGGCCATAACCTCATAAAGACCTCTCACATTAGACTGGCATTTATGGCAGCTGGATTTGCCGGGCGGGTCCGGGCAGTCTTACACCATAAAAGAGTCTAACCTCGTGTCTTTACAACTGTTATGCTTTAGTTTGGGCCTAGGACCTCTCACATTGGGCCGACATTTGTGACTACTGGATTTGCCGGGCGGGTCCGGGCAGGTTTACATCACAAACGGGTCCAACCTCGTGTCCTAAGCATTGATTATTAATAATAATCCACTTTCCCCCAATTTTAATAATTCCCTACTTGAATTATTAATTACTTCCAATTTTTAACAATGTCCATAATTGACTCAATTATGGACATCCATTCATGGTATGCAAAATCTTACAAAATTGCACCCAATTTATTAATTCCTAATATTACCCCTACCCCACGTTTGAACGTTTATTCGCAAAATATATGTTAGACTCGAATAGCCTAACTCATAGCATAAAAGAGATTATCATAATAACAACATGTATATGTGACCAAATGAATCATAATAAGGGGTGAAACTTGCATATGTCCAACTTGCATAGATTATACATGTCATGGACCTAAAGGTGTCAACTTGTTCAAAATTCACCTAATATAATCTCAATCAATTTTCATAAACTTACATATGAACATGTGTGAATCAACATCATCTAATTTTTTAACAACATGGTTTTATATGGGTACACCTAACTCAATAGGCAAATTCCCATATTCAAGTTTTATTTAATTATAGTTTCAAGTTTATGGGTACACCTAACCTAATAGGCAAATTCCCATAAACAAGATCCATTTAAATTAAAAAAACATAACTTTAAGCATGTTCCAACAACATCATGATTTTACAACATAATATAGCATGATTTATAACATGGCATAGTATGATAGTATAACATAGCTTGACATGATTCTCAACATAGCACGACATAGCATAAGAGAATTTACAACATAGCATGACATAGCATATATAATTTACATCATACGACAACATAATAACATAATAAGAGATCCACAATATATAGAATTTACAATTACAAATCACGTCACTTTCTTGTGATCCATTCATAACTGAGTCAAATTAGTTTGTAATAGTCTTGTAAGAATCATCATAGTCACCAACAAAAGAAAAGAATTAGAGAAAGAGAGATCTTTTGATTTGATTTGTGTAGATTTAGTTGTAGATGATTAGGCTTCCTCTTCTTAGTTTGTGACGGCTATGCTGAACTCCATGGCAGCAGCATGACGGTAGCTTCTCTAATTTTACAAGTGATTTAGGTCTAGGGTCTACCCACTTATTTATAGATTTTAGAATTCATTTAGGCCATTAGATTTAACCTAGAAATAACCGCAGCCGTTCAGACAAGATGGGGTTTATCTTGTTGACTCAGCAATGAGTCAGAAGTGACTCAGCAAACACTCAGCATATTAATAAACTTCTATTCATGTCATAAATATATATATATTTTCTACAATGTACATATTAGATACATCCCCCTTTACTTATTATTGTTTTTATATACATATTAGATACATCCCCTCTCTCACACACTTATTAATATTTTTATATTCATATTAGATACATCCCCTCTCTTACACACTTATTAATATTATTATATTCATATTAGATACATCCCCTCTCTTACACACTTTTATATTCATATTAGATACATCCCCTCTCTTACACACTTTTATATTCATATTAGATACATCCCCCCTCTTACACACTTATTAATATTTTAGCAACTTTAGTGTTAATAGAAAATTCGGGGTGTTACATAACAAAACATCCATCATTAAATAACCATAATTAACTACGCATTAATTTGAATTAATAATGGTAAAACATCACATATTCATCCTTAATGCGATCCATCATCCTAAAACAAAACATGATGTAAATATAAATTAATTATTAACCATGCATTACAACCATTCAATTAAATTATGATAATTCTTTTTCTTACGAGTACAAGATTATCTTATTATTGTTCATTATTAAAGGACCTTTCTTGTTTAATTTATTCTTTTAGAATTCTTGCTGCTTCTTATCTTTCAAAACGTTATATTTATCAAAATATAACCTCATCAAATCACTTTGGAAATCAACTGAACACTAGAATAATAGTGAATGCATATTAAATTCTTCTAATATACTATAAAGTCATGTCATTTCCATTTTTCGCAAAATAGTGCAATCTATAGGAAAGCCATATCATCATTTATAAAATCTTATTTTATTGAATAAGAATAAACATCCTTCTGCATCATTTTTGATTTTGTTCAGCAATTAGAAAGTAATAACATTATTTCACATCTCTAATTAGTTTTTTTCTTTTTGGAAAGTGTTAATGCATACAAACTATGGATTATCACATTTTTTTCATTTATCCAGCCAATTTCAACGTTATTGCTAAACTTCACTGATTTTAATGAATAGCTCCTATATCCAGATCTGTCACTAATTTCAATTAAAATTCGAATAGTGCAATAATCAATAATAAATCTTAAACTTAGACTCAACACACCAAAAAAATATCAAATATCAAACAATTGTCAACATATCATGTCAAAAATTAATAATCATAAATATTCTCCAAAAGACACCAAAATGAATAATTTAATTCAATTAGTTAAGTTAGAGAACTCATACCTATGCTTTTGAAAATAGTATCCATACTCATATAAGCCATATGCATGTATCATCTCCATTTTATCTAAAACTTATACCCCTTTACTATAGCTGTGAACTTTGTATAAGCTTTATTCCATTTTCTCCTTTATTTTGATCCTCTCTCTATTCTTTATTTTAGAAAGAATCTTTCCATTATTTCCATTAAGGGAAAATTGAAGAAGTAAATAGGATGTGTTTGAATACTTTTCCAAAAAGGAAGAAGATGGAGGTTAAGGTTAGATTTGGCTCACTTGTAGAAAAATTAGAGATTGATTTAGTACATTAGATTAACCCTACGAATTCTCAAATTAAATCATAGCCACTCTCTTACTTACATTGCAATGAAGTAATATGTTAAGGAATATCTCATAGGTCTATTGCTATTATTTTTATCCGATCCGTGATAAAAAAGATTTGAATACACCAAAAAGGTAACATATAAATGTATTTTTAAAAGTTATCAAAAAGTTACCGTTTATACAAGAGAATTAATATCTAGTCTTTAGGAAATAAATCCCTAATAAAAACAAATCAATTGACATACATGTCAATTAGTGCCTAATTTCTAACATGCACAATTTATCAACATTTACAAACATGCATTTATGTGATAATTCAAAGTTATGACAATTAATCTCTAACAGCTGCAAAAATATGTATAAGCCTCACAAAAATCCATAGTTAAAATATATTTTCAATTGATGCAAATTGATTGCTAACATATTTTCAAAAGTGGAAATCAAGTGTATAACTTTAAATCCCTCTCTTTTCTTTTCCCTAATTTCCCCATAACATGCAAAGTCAATGCATAATGAAGCTACATACATACATATATATATATATACATATATATACATATATATAAATAAATATACATATACACACACAGCGGATTTGAATAATACGTTAATTAATGTACCATTAATTCATAGCCTATGAAATAAATGTATTATAATTTGGAAGTAGCATACACCCTATGTATACATACATATATATCTACGCACATAAAATCTTTTCTTATATGCAACATTTAATCTTATGTCTTCCATTTATAAACACATACTCTTTACTTGGAACATGCATCTTAAAATAAAAGAAATATAACATTGACGAGAATTGGACTCATGACTTCATGTATCTAAGTCTACTCACTTAACCACTACACCAAACACTATTTTTGTTCATCAAATAGGAACACTGAGAATTAATGGTTTCATGTGCATATCTTTCATTCTAAATAAAAAAAGAAATATCTTGTAAATGATAATTCCAAATATATCAAACTAATCATCTCAGAAAGACCTTCGCAATGGTAATAAATATGACATCCGATTTATAATCTAGTAATAATTAATTCTTAATTACTTAAATTTTAGAACCATAAAAGTTGAGGAATGTTACATTTTTTCCCCCTTAAAAGAATTGTGCCCTCGCAATTCCCCAAATATAAAACCCATTCAAAATAATAAATCCTTCATTAGATAAAATCATCCATCATAAGTTAACTTCCCATATGTAATAACCATAGTTTCTTACCAATCACTACACACTATAATAAAAATGTACTTTCTTGTCATTCTATGGAACATGTGGTGTGTATAAATAATAATCCATCAACAAAGTTTAAGATAATGAAAATCACTACTTGACAACATGAACCATAGCAATGTTAATTGACTATTATTGAAATCCATAGCAAACAATAGTTATTACAACATTCTCATACAAATAAAAGAACACACATAAATTAACAATCAACGTGGTTCACAAGAATAAAGCTTATGTAAACCAAGAGAACAATTAACACATCATCAAACTAACAATGAACACATGTATGTTCATTAATGTGCAAACCATATAATCATCCTAATATGTGTATTCTATATAAATGTGATGAAATTCCTTAAAGCCTCACATTTGTAGTAATGATGTATCCTTTCTTTCTTTCCACTTTAATAAATTTATAACCTCACATGGTGGAGTCCCCTACCTTCTGTAACAACCCGGGTTCCGACAAACCGAATTTTTTTCAAAATCCAGTCTGCCGAGACCCGAGTTGAGTGTTCTGGTATCCTGTAGAAAAAGACAGAGAGAAAAAAAACATGTCAGAGTTCTAAAAAAACCCACAGCGGAAGGAATAAAATATAATTTATTCAAAATAACATTACATTAATAATAATACTACTGAGCCAGTATTCAAGCTATACCAACTCTGTCATGAACCTAACCTGCGCATGTTGTGAGGAGGGGGTCAGAACATAAGTTCTGTGTGACTGGACTATAATAAACTCTTGTGTAACTCTACATATACCGTTCACTTATAATTTCTTGTTTATTAGGTTATTCACAATATTAGCACTCAAGGCTAAACTCATGTCATTCTCGTCCACTTACTAGTAGATTAACCTAATACACCGTATATGTAGTTTTCCCCCAACTCGTACAATCATTTCCATGTATATGTACAGTCCCTTGCCGTATATCGTACGGGCTTTATCATGTAATTCTATACTACTTCAACGTAGTGCCACCATTCTTGAAATCGTTTGGACTGCCACCCTTGATCTGGCTAGGTTTCCTTATCATGAACTTTCGAGTGCTCAACTAGGATTTATGCCACCTAGGACCACTAGGGATTATGCTACCTATTGAACGTTTTCTAGATTCGATTAGGGTTTATGCAACCTAGGACCACTAGGGATTATGCTACCTGCCGAACATCGCCCTTTTCCCACCTATGTATCGTGAATCATTTTCAATGTCTAGATGCACATGTACACTATATGTGCGGCCCGAGTCCCGTGACAGGGCTTAATCAAGAAATACGGAACTCGGTCGGGAGCTTTAAGTTGTCTGCCAATGCAGAGGCTAAGGTCTGTATTCCTACCAGTGGATATGGTCCCACGTGACCCCTCCCTAACCTAATGAAAGACAATCCAAGAAAATCAAGCACGATAACTGTACTCCTGCCACCTATGCCCCACTTTCCTATTAGCCAGCCTCACCCATAACTAGATAGCAAGTATATGGTCTGTTGGGAGTTCTCTGCCTTTCCGTATACGTACTACGATTGACTAAAGATGGTAGGTAGTCGACGACGTGCTATCACAAGGCTAAACTAAGTATCGCCGACCCACGCTGATCCACCCTAGTCTTTAGGTTGCCTATATTGCAACCAAGGCATACCCTTGGTTCTTCTACCGCAGACCTTAACCTCTGTGAGTCCAGGCGGATCATCTGCAACCTCACAGAGGGATACCAAGTGTACCCTCACGTCCCCCGAAGCTACGTGCTTCGTATCCCAGTCCGCTGGAGCCTTTTACAAAATCAGATAAACGTTCGCTCCTCCTCGTGTGCTTGTTAAGCGATAATCTACCGTATCGGGTTATTCATTTATTTATGGACTGGTCCAGTTTCCTTGACTAAGAATTATTACTTAGTTGTTCTTAACTAAGGTTTACCACTTAGTTCCCTTTCCCATTAATTTTGTTAACTATGGTTTACCACTTGGTCCCCTTAACTAAGGATTACAACTTAGTTCCCGTTCTCGATCGTTTTCTTAACTAAGGTTTACTGCTTAGTTCCTATTAACTAAGGCTTGTTACTTAGTTATCATTCTTGTTGTTTTACTTAGTCAATTCTCGTTACCTTAAACATCGGACCACATATTCTCGCTTTATAATTCAACTTGTTAACTAAGGTTTTCCCATGAATTCAAGCATGATTTAAGTTCTCTTTTATTCGGTGATAGCGTATGGGTGTTTTCCCACAGTTCTTGCTTAGCTTACCCCATATTATAGGTTATCCCACCCTTCAGGTCTTACATTACATCTAAAGTCATAGTCTTTCTCTGTCCCTAGGACAGGTTTACCCCCCTAATTAACCCTTCGACTATTTCAACTTCGATTTATAATAGGTAGTTAACATTCCCTATTTCCGTTTTTGGTTAAGTTTTGTTCATATGTTCGTGTCGACTTAACCCCATCTCCTTATAACGTTCATTCACAAATTTGGTTAAGTGTTGTCTTTGAATTCATGACTTAACCCTACGAATCCTGTGCCATTAATTAATTATTAATGCACCACAACCTCTCACATTAGACCTGTTGTTGTGGTCACTGGTTATGCCGGGCGATTCCGGGCAGAATTACACCACAACTCAGTCTAACCTCGGGTTTCAAGCGCGATATGACTAACTTCTCACATTAGGACCTATTTTTTGCGACCACTGGTTAGGCCGGGCGGTTCCGGGCAGGATTACATCGCAAACTCGTCCTAACCTCGAGTTAGCCATGTTTCATGTTTGGTTCATGTCTATTCTAATTAGCATATGTCAAGTTCATAATCATGTCAAAAATATTAAGTTCATGTTGTGCCAATTACCCAACATACAAGCATGTTCTTATAAATGTCAACTACCAATTCATGCCATGTTCGTGTTCGTTTTAGATGTCAAGTTCATAAGCATATTCTAAATGTCATATTTCAAGTTTCATAATCTTGTCCATATTTACATTACACAAATTACTCAACCATGTTCATGTTCAACGCATTTCAATAGTGCCATAATTCGAGTATCAAGTTCAATCTAGATGTCAAGTGTCAATTCCCCAAATCCAAGCTTTACCCAAAAACCCCCAATTTATATTCATGCTTGTAATCCCATTAATAGGTTATGTCTATCATTAAATTCATAATTCATATTCACATCAATTTCATGTTCAAGTTCTAGATGTAAACTTCATGTCGAATTCCAGATGTCGATTCATATCAAGTTTGTGTTCTTATCCAATTTCAAGTTATAATACAGGTTTAATTCTAGTGACATGTGTCCATTAATAAATCCATAAATCAATTTCATGATTAAATCAATGATGTCAATCCTACGCCAAACCCCAAATCATGTTCATATGTATAATTCCTGATTTTCTTTACGCATTCAAGTTTTGTCAATGTTATATTATGCCCAACCCCTTTGTAATTTATAACCAAACCCTCCAATTTATGTCATAGCCCAAAATCAAGCATTTCCCTTTTTTGTTTGCAATAATCATTCAATCGTATTTATTTTATGATAAATCTAGGCTCGAGATAGCGCAGCTATTAAAAATCAAAAAAGGAAAGAATAAAAGGAGGAACATAATCGTAGGCATAGTAATTAAAATTGAACACACGATAATATTAAACATTATGGATTCAATAATTTCATTTCATGTTTACATAGGGAATGTTTGAACGATAAATAATAATTTTACACAAAAAGTGCATTATAACTCCACTCACAGTGTTTGTCATCTTCAAAATGTAGATCCTCGATTGCCCCTATGATTTATGAATTGGATTAATCCTTGAACTGATTTCCCCTTTTCCCTTTTGTTGCTTTTGATTCACCTTTGATTGATTTCATGTCCAATTTAATTTATCTTTGATTTCATATGCGGCGTAGGTTGTAGATCCGAATTCCTTCTCTTTGTACAGTGATTTAGATCTAAGCCTTTTTTCTTTTTCATTCACGATTATAGTAATTCTAGATCTCATTCTTTTTTATTTTAAGAATAGATGTTGTAGAGAAAAGAGAGAAGAATAGATCTAAGATTTATTTAGATCAATAGCTTGAGGAGGAAGAAGAAATCAAGTTAGAAGAGAGCCATGGCCTTGCCATGAATTGTTGTGGAGTTTACAATGAGCCTAGGGTGTTTATATATGTGTTAGACCAACGTACCAGGCCCAAAAACTCATCCAGGTGCTCAAAAATGAACCTGGACAGCTTCTGGGGCGAATTTCCCGCTTCTGGACCAAAATTCCCGCTCCAAGTCGCTATAGGTCGACCCCCACAAGGGGGAGGTCGACACTATGGTCGACCTCCCCCCTGGGGGGTCGACCATGTGGTCGACCTGGTCCCTTTTTTTCTTTCTTCTGCTGACTAGTTAATTTCTGATTTTTCGCTGAAACTTCGGGAGGTCATAACTCCTTCATACGGACTCCGATTTTCGAAAACTCGGACTCTATTTCATGTAAAATTTCGAGAGGAACGCAATGGTGATGTCCATTTTCCCTAATTTCTGATATTTAAATTAATTATCCTTATTTTACTGTCTTCTCCGTTACACACACTGTTATCGAATTTATTTTTTTCTTCTCTTCCATGTTATTAATTAATTCTCATTATACATCACCATTATTTACCTATCTAAGCATATTTTCATAAATTTTATTTCATTCTTAATTATATTAAGAATGCGGGGTGTTACATTCTCCCACCCTTAAAGAATTTCGTCCCCGAAATTCGTAAGAGTAAAATAGATAATCCCTCGCAACATCCAATTAGTGTTCATCTAATTGTTGCAACATTGTGCACATGTGCAAAGTGAAATACATCATAGTAAAGCATGTATGCCTAATTTGGATCCACCTATATGTATGCAGATTTTAAAAACTTTTTCAAAACATGATGCTCACATCCTAAATATATTTGCAGTTCTATATGGATGCTATATTTTTGAAAAATCAAAACATTTTTCACCCAAATTTTCCCATACTCTTACAGAATAAGATCATAGTTCATCCAATTGTCGCATCCAAAATCCTACCAACCATCATTAAATTTGAAATTTAGAAAAATCTAATTTTCCAAATTTCGATTTCTTATGTTACGAAAACGGAAAAACTCACATCCTCCGTTTTTCTTTTCTAATTGTACTTGGGTTTTTACATAACTATTCTATAAAGATTTCCTATTTTCCTGCCCAAGCACAACTACATAAGAAAGCCTTCTTTTCTATTTCATCTTATCTTGGAGTAATTTCATACTTATTTATCTTTTTCTTGAGATTTTCATTTTCTTTTCCCCATCTTGTTTTGTTGCTTGATTGATTCAGTTGTTTTCTTGTTAGTTAGGCTAGTCTTCTTCTTAAGTTTATTTTTAACTCAAACTGTATCCTACACAGCTCCAATTATGGGACATGAATCTTAGGACTATGTCACGAGTCCACTCAACAGGATTTATACATTTGCTTGCCCTTCACTACCTAGTAGTCACTACTAGTCCATGCTGTGTATTACTAGCCTATACTTCTCTTTCAAGCAACAATCCTAGACCCATACGGCTTATGTATTCTACGGGAAATTGTAACGGCGGAATTTTTCGACCCAGAAAATCAACATAAAAACACACTGTTGACTATTCAAGCATCGAAAAATACCGGGACATTAATAGAAGAATTTAGAGGGTGAGAAAGAAAAGATAGAACTAATAGAATAGAAGAAGAAGAAGATCACAACTGAACAGAATCTGAGTAACACGAAACTCGCAGCGGAACAAAATAAGATGTATTATATAACATAACTTTGAATACAAAACTGTATTGTATATACATACCATTATCAGAGTACAATACATCATATCATAGCGGAAATAACTCTACATAACTAATGGTGAAGCTTCCTGCTTTTGAGCTCCTCCAAGTGAATCTGCAAAGCCTGAAACACTTGACTGCCCGTACAAATTTGGGCACCCAAGAGTTTAGGGAAAACAAACAAAATAAACTCTGAGTCAGTCATGGGACTGGTGTGAGTAAATTCCAACAATACTGTTTTACTTTGAAAATCCTTTTCAAAACAAGAAGATAATAGTAAGACCAGCCCACACATAAACATGGACGGTTTTTACCTTACTATAACCCGAAATATTCTTGATATCAAAACCCAGTGATATTATGATAATGTCTAACCAAATAATTATACAAGTAGTAGAACGCTTGCATCTCACGCTCCACATATATATAGTATAAAATCATAAACCTCAGGGTGCTTATCGACGAATGGATTTCAACAGACAAGGTATGGGAGCACCTTCTGAATAGTGTACTCTAGAGGGGATACACTCAGGGTTCAACAAGAACGTCTTGCAACCCGGCCACACATGACCGCTCACTCATTTAGCTTGAGTGTCGCGAATATATTGCCACCACGGTTGTAGGCCATCCAACCGTCATCCGAAGATACAGAATCGAAAAGAAGTATAAATATGAATTTTCTCTAGATCGGTGACAA
This sequence comes from Allium sativum, assembly GCA_030737875.1. Lineage (NCBI taxonomy): Eukaryota > Viridiplantae > Streptophyta > Magnoliopsida > Asparagales > Amaryllidaceae > Allium > Allium sativum. Next base: position 515,477,948 of record CM060924.1, read on the forward strand.
TACACCCTGCTTGGGGATGACCCAACTAGCCATGCTGCCTAGCCCAACTTCTGTCATTCCTGGTTGTGAGGCTAGAGGCTACGTCTATCTTCAGAACATCTGATCACCATTCACTTTGAATGTCACATCGTCAAATCCGTAATCACACATCGATTACACAAATGCACACTGGGTGTAGAATAAAGAGAAATTATCTTCTCCCCACCAACTTGGTATATTCGTAAAATCAACGGCATGACCGTTGGAAATACTCTGTCAGACACTCGTCCATACAAGTTGTCCTGGGACTGGACAAACAAAAACACACCATTCTATAGCTGGACGATCCTTGCATTTAACTCTGTCTTCAATTATCTTCAGCATATCTAATTCGCAACGATTATGCCTATACGGAGTGGTTTTCGGGTAATAACCCAACCGGTCTCTCTGTATTGACAACGACGGTCAAACACTTCGATAGTCGGTTATTTAACTATCGGAGTTAAAACAACATCCATTCTAATGTATAACTAAACATCATACAATCACCGGCGCTTTTTATTTAACATTCGTTATATTTTCAAATTCCCATATCTCACTAGATATTTCTCAAACTCTGTTTTTTCCTTTAACACTTTTGGAAAACATTTCCAATTATTATAAACTTTTATTCTTTCATGTTCCAAAAATATCCGTTATTGACGTTCGAACTATTTCCCATTAATTTCACATTCTTTATTCCTATACTTGGGTAATCTACCTTATTTACACCGGAAAATATTTCCAAATTCATCTTAACCTTTTAATCGGCCCAACGTTCACTTTTAAAACATTTTTCCCTTTGAAATGGGAATACCATCCCTTCTTATAGAAATCTAAACACCTTGATCATATAACTCTTTATTCACGCAATAATCTCCCTTATCTTATTTACCGAAATCTCTTTCATACTTTTTCACTCCTATTCCACTTTATAAACTCTGTCTCTAAGTCAACTTCTTATCTAATCGATATCAAGCTTATAACTAAATACTGACTCCCATCCTGTTAACATTTATTTGTTTAAAACTAAATGTTAATTATTCTATCAGATTATAATCCCTAAAAATAGTTACTTTTAATACATTCGACATCGTCGAATTCTAGTTCCAAATACTAACGGTTTAATTCTAATCACATTTCGAACATCGAAATGTTGTCATCAGTTTCTAATACGATTCCCCAATTCTTTTTCTAAACTCTTTCTTATATTTCTTTGAACAAACGTCATTTCTTATTACTCTAGAATAAGTGGATTTCAAACCAAACTGTTACATTCCCTAGGAAGTGCTGCTATATATAAAAGTCATGCTTAAGTCAAATCAACAGCAGTTAATTTGTCGCTATAGTTCTAACTTGTCATACGCTGTAATATTCTCCTTATAACTAATTACAGTCACACTTACCTTATCAACAACGTTATTTTATTGCTATAGTTCAACTTGTCATACGCTGTAATATTCTTTGTTATAACTAATCTTGACATAACAGTCACACTTATCTTATCAACAGCGTTATTTTATCGCTATAATTCTAAGACTTGCATACGCTGCCATATTCCTTTTATACAAAAATCTTGACATCTCTTTCCGTTACAAAAATCTTGATATCTCTTTCTGTTACAAAAATCTTGACATCTTTTTCTGTTACAAAAATCTTGACATCTCTTTCCGTTACAGACTGATATCGTTCCTCGGTAATAGCGAAGTCGTTCAAGTTGGGGTATTCTATTTACCTCTCAGACCTTGATCGACAACGTTCTTATCTTAAAACCGATACAAGTCTGTACTCTAATCCCTTATTACTTATAACACCTATCAGATCGTATTTTCATGTTTATTTTTACCTATGGTTTTATAACACCATATCCTTACTTTGAAATCTCTGGTGTTTATGATTATTTATATTTTTAAACAATTACTCTTCGCTTTTCCATTCCACGGTTCTACTTATAACTTCTTAACTAAAAGTAATCAAATCTCATATACTTTGGTTAATTTATTTCTAAACTGTTTCATTAGATTAATTTAAGACCAATTAATCTAATAATCATTTCCCCAAATAACAGTTGATTAAATCAACTTCATTTCATCAGTAGATTCTTTAACTGATTTTAATTACATCTCAACATTAGATTAATATAATTAATCTAATAATATTTCTAAATTGTTTATCTTAAAAATAATTATCCAAATATTTAATTGTCGGATAATTCTGCTTCATAAACTTATTTTAAATATCACCAATCGTTTTTATTTATTTTATAAAAACGAACTCTAAAATACCGGTTTATAATAGAACTTCTATTATAATTTTAAAACTTTTACTTTAATTATAAAAATATAATTTTTATAATTATCTTCGTTGATTTTCCTGACGGCCAATCAAATCCTTAACAAAACGATGGTTTTACGGTCGACTGGTGTCACTTTCTAAATTGATATCGTTTATTGATTTATCGAAACAGATGCTGAATTTCCGTTCAACATCAATATTCACATGGGGTTTTAAATATAATTCGGGTTCATACAAAACAAACTGTACATATAATTATCAAGGAATCCGGTCGGATTCCTCCAACCGGTTTCTGCATCCACAGATGTCAGTCAACACAATTTACACTAACTCTATACTAGGGGGTGTTCTAATCGATGGAAACAATGTCCAACTGATGATGTGTACATATATATAACGGGATATAATATTCAACCAAATTAATTGTAATCAACCTAATAGACCATCACACAGCATTCAAACAACATTAAAATATAATTGCAATATTTTAAAATAGATCAGAGTTAGTGAATTTACTCACCTTGGCGCGTTAACCGTTAAATAACGATTTGTGTTGGCTGATTCCCATCCGTTGTTTTATTTCGCCAAAATTCTGATGAGCTCTAAATGGTTCCGATCCGGCTTCATAGTGTAGTTTTCCTTCATACGGTTCCAACGGATCAGACCGTTCACACCTTATTTTTACTCGGCCCAAATCATGTTTGCACCGTTGTAACCAGAGTTTCGTTCCCACCGTAAACAGTGATGCCCTCGCCATCGCCATTTATTTCGGGCTCCCATTCCCTTTCAACGAGTTATCCTACTTCCAACATTATTCATTTACATGCACTGCCAATTATTCACTCACGGTCGTCTAACCCCATTACATCACCTCTCTCGTGATCAAAACTCGCTCCCCATAGTAAGATCTCGACTTCCAGTATTTCGGCAAATTGAAATTCTATTTATACTTCACGGAAATTTCGAACTTCCCAACGTTCAACTCCGCTTCTCGCGGTTATCAACTCCGTCGCCCTCATCAACTTCAGACCATTAACAACCCTTCTCTAAGCCAACATTTCAAATCGAACTTCAGTACAAAGCTCGTAGCCAACTTCACTTCAATAAAATGCCGCAAGTAATGGCTTTTCTCCAACATTTTTGAACTTCACGTCCTACTTAAAAAAAACAGCAAGCTTCCATTTCCTTTCTGTTGCCAACGTCTTCTCTGTTCAAAACATAACTCCATCAGGCTTCCCTTTCATTCTCATTACCAGTTGAAGACAACCCGCATCCCACCTTTGCCGTGAATACATACTTCTTTCTCCACCATATCTTGCGCTATTCTCCTTTCCACTTATATTGACTCCTCTTTTTGAACGCCATACAGTTCGGAAAAACTTCTCCATCCCAGTTTTGTTTGGCTTCACCATTTGCCAAACCAAATTACTACACCACCCTTCCAAAATACATGCGCACCACACATCCGCTCCAGCTCCTTCTTATACACACCGCACGTATCCCACTTCATCAACCATACATGTTTGCCACGTATGGAAATACCACCTGCATGGCCGAATACCTATAAGTCATGTTCTACCTTGTTCTTCCAACACAACAGATCGATTTCCAACACAACCCCTTTTCCTTCTCGTGTTAGCTTCCATGAACCCAAACCCCACCTTCCTTTGTATTATTTCCGACCTGCAGTACACTTCTACTTATCCTCAGATCCATACTTCCGCTACCACTCAAGAACCACTGCCCTCAACCTAATAGCGTCCACCATTTTCCTCCGTTCTTTTACTGTTGTGTGAGCTTCAGCATGTTACATCTCCCAATACATTTCTCCATTCCTTCAGTTGAGGCTCGCGCCCCCCTTCCCATCTTCTCAGCTTATAAGGAACCATCGCTATTAAAAACCAACGTCTCATGCATCCTCCCATAACCGAACTACTTCCTATCCTTCTCGTTACACCCCTTCTTGATCCACGTGCAGCACTTCACGAGTCCGCCAACCTCAACCTGTCGCACCGGATTTTTCAACTTCGGAATTGCTGCTTCAACACAGTTCGAGATCCAGAAACGTACCAGAACAGTGTCAGCATGGAGCCCTCCGTTACAGAAGGTTCATCGAACCCTGAGTTGTGACTGCGTGTTGTATTTTATATTGTATTTATATATATATATATGCTGAGTTTTCTCTGGTTTCTAGTTTGCTCGCTGGAAACAAATGAAGTCGCCTGCTATATTTTAAGGAAGGAGGGAGGCTTAGATCTTAAGCAATAGGGATGTAGGGTATGGTTTGTGCTAGTCCATAGGGTATGGTTTTGTATACGGAAGCATGGTGATTTAACAGGGTAGCCTAGGCGTTGAAAAAGAAGGCTGCTGTACCCAAAACTTGCAAATGAAGGAACGATTGTATATATTTATATAGGGTATGGGTTAGTGGTAGGTAGGACGTGCTTGTATTGGTGTTTGTTCATTCTTTTATTCACTTAAATCCTATTGTTGATTCCTATTTTAGTGGGTATGGTGTCATGATGCTAAGTCTTAAATTAGTTTAATAAAAGAAAGATTCATATAAGGATATAGGTGGCCAGTTACATGCTTGTGTATGCATGAAGCATTCCCCTGTATTGAAACAATGTTCATACGAGAAAGAAAGGAGTTGTAATGTTAAGAGAGTAGGTTCAAATCATTGAATATAATATAAGTTTTGCAAAATATTGGATATTTTCCTAAGGGTAATTTATTGCATAAAATTGTGTTCATGTCCAAGCCACCACGGATAGAAGTAAGAATATTGTCATGTCCAGCGAGGTGTCACGATCCCAAATATATAATAATACCGGTAGTTTGACCCATATTTTGAAATCCCGAAATACCGATACAGGGTGCACAATACTCCAAATAAAAATTTGCGTATTTAATTAATTAAAAATTACAGTAAAATTCTAAAAATTAAATTATCGCTGTGCCTCAAATGAACCTTGTCCCGATTCGGATCCGATATCTAGTTATATTCAAATAACCGTTACGGTCGATATATGATTTTACAGCGACTTTTTGAATATTTGATTTGGACGTATCTTGCAATCTATACGCCGAAATCTTGATTTTTCACTTCTGTTAGAAAGATATAGCTCAACAGATTCCAACGCTTCTTGTTTCGAAGAAATCCGATTCAAAACGAGTCCGGTACACTCAGTTGAAGTTCATAACGTTAAATTACGAACTGCCGCGATATTACGGGCTCGATTATATTATATATATATTTTTCTACGTTCAACTTCGTTTTAATTAATATATAAATCCACTTATATTACAGATTCAATATTTAAACTGATTTAAATATTCAAATACAAATCGACAAAAATGCGAGACGTTACAGACCTTCCCCCTTAAAATAATTTCGTCCTCGAAATTGCTAAGATAGGGAAAATGCTACAATCTCTGTTATAACATGGTTAAAAATCTTTTTGGTTTACTTCATAATTCCAGTTTCCACTGAACTGATTATTTCCAATTAAAATATTAATTCCTTATTATTTCGAATATTTTCAAAATTTCTGAAAATTTCCTAACAGCTTAAATTTTCAGAGAATCTCGCCAGCATCTCCTCTGCACGGCTCACTCGGTACTACAACAACTTGCCTCTCTGGGATTTTTTTTCCAATTCAATAGAAAATCAAACAGCCAAACGACTTTCCAAACGCACTCAAAAATTGCATACTCCATATTATTTAAACATGTACCTTTTTGGTTGGCATCCAATTCTGATTCTGGACTTTGCTATCAAGCCGGTATTTATCCCAACATTTCCAACTATTGATCTCCAACCAACTTATCCTTAATCCAATCCTTTGCTTATTGTTTGAGCCAAATTCCATTTCAACTCCAGCTCCATTTCAATTCCAATTTCTTTTACTGATTTATTTCTTAAATCAGCTTATCTTTATCACCAAATTCAAAATTCGATTCTTATTCTTCAAGAATCAATTCACTTTAATAACTTGAATCTCCAATATTTCCCTTTTACAATTTCTATTCTGGATCGTTCCAAATTCAGTCCAGTTTTATTATCTTCGTTTAAATTCCACTTTTACCATTTTAACTCCATAAGTTAAATTTTATTTCAGAATTCAAATTCCTGGGATTTATTTCGAATCGGTTTGAAATCATATACATTGAATATAATAATAGCAATTCAAAACATTTGAATTTTCGAACAACTTGTTTCTTAAAACAATCTAAAACACAATCTTTGGTAGTAATCCGTCACTTACCAGTTCGAAAATGAACACCGATAATGTCGCGATCATCATCGGAATTTATTTTCCAACCATCGAAGTGAGTTCAATACTATATTGCTTTAAAAAATCTTTTATAATCACTCTATTTTTGAAATTACTTAAAAATATCTTTCATAGCACTTGGAAAACAAATTTTCAAATCTCCCAGGATTTTAAAATTCCCATATATAATCCAAAATTTTAATTTTAAACACCTTTACTAGTTTCCAGAGTTCAATTCTAATTCAAATTCAGATTTATTCCATCTGATCCTATTTATTTCAAATTCTGATTGGTTATTTATTTAAGCATCTCATTTATAATCTTTATTCGATTATAATGATAATCAATACACTATAATAATCTCAAGATATATACTTCTTGTATCAAAATATAGTTTGGGTAAAATTATTTCATTTACCCTCTTTTCAAAACATACTATGTTGAATTACTCTGTTCAAGAGTTTAGAAATACCTATCGATGCAGTTTGCATTACTGTTTCGACCAGAATTCATAAACCACTCGACTGACTAGTCAACACAATATAAAACGGTTTTATATTAATTTTCAAATACGCTCTCGTATATATACACTCATACTCAATCAAAGGTACTACTGACCTCATCTCTATTGACTCACGCCACAGAGCCAAGGTAATCACTTAACCTTCAGCTCTGATACCATCTGTAACGGCGGGATTTTTCGACCCAGAAAATCAACATAAAAACACACTGTTGACTATTCAAGCATCGAAAAATACCAGCACATTAATAGAAGAATTTAGAGGGTGAGAAAGAAAAGATAGAACTAATAGAATAGAAGAAGAAGAAGATCACAACTGAACAGAATCAGAGTAACACGAAACTCGCAGCGGAACAAAATAAGATGTATTATATAACATAACTTTGAATACAAAACTGTATTGTATATACATACCATTATCAGAGTACAATACATCATATCACAGCGGAAATAACTCTACATAACTAATGGTGAAGCTTCCTGCTTTTGAGCTCCTCCAAGTGAATCTGCAAAGCCTGAAACACTTGACTGCCCGTACAAATTTGGGCACCCAAGAGTTTAGGGAAAACAAACAAAATAAACTCTGAGTCAGTCATGGGACTGGTGTGAGTAAATTCCAACCATACTGTTTTACTTTGAAAATCCTTTTCAAAACAAGAAGATAATAGTAAGACCAGCCCACACATAAACATGGACGGTTTTTACCTTACTATAACCCGAAATATTCTTGATATCAAAACCCAGTGATATTATGATAATGTCTAACCAAATAATTATACAAGTAGTAGAACGCTTGCATCTCACGCTCCACATATATATAGTATAAAATCATAAACCTTAGGGTGCTTATCGGCGAATGGATTTCAACAGACAAGGCATGGGAGCACCTTCTGAATAGTGTACTCTAGAGGGGATACACTCAGGGTTTAACAAGAACGTCTTGCAACCCGGCCACACATGACCGCTCACTCATTTAGCTTGAGTGTCGCGAATATATTGCCACCACGGTTGTAGGCCATCCAACCGTCATCCGAAGATACAGAATCGAAAAGAAGTATAAATATGAATTTTCTCTAGATCGGTGACAATACACCCTGCTTGGGGATGACCCAACTAGCCATGCTGCCTAGCCCAACTTCTGTCATTCCTGGTTGTGAGGCTAGAGGCTACGTCTATCTTCAGAACATCTGATCACCATTCACTTTGAATGTCACATCGTCAAATCCGTAATCACACATCGATTACACAAATGCACACTGGGTGTAGAATAAAGAGAAATTATCTTCTCCCCACCAACTTGGTATATTCGTAAAATCAACGGCATGACCGTTGGAAATACTCTGTCAGACACTCGTCCATACAAGTTGTCCTGGGACTGGACAAACAAAAACACACCATTCTATAGCTGGACGATCCTTGCATTTAACTCTGTCTTCAATTATCTTCAGCATATCTAATTCGCAACGATTATGCCTATACGGAGTGGTTTTCGGGTAATAACCCAACCGGTCTCTCTGTATTGACAACGACGGTCAAACACTTCGATAGTCGGTTATTTAACTATCGGAGTTAAAACAACATCCATTCTAATGTATAACTAAACATCATACAATCACGGGCGCTTTTTATTTAACATTCGTTATATTTTCAAATTCCCATATCTCACTAGATATTTCTCAAACTCTGTTTTTTCCTTTAACACTTTTGGAAAACATTTCCAATTATTATAAACTTTTATTCTTTCATGTTCCAAAAATATCCGTTATTGACGTTCGAACTATTTCCCATTAATTTCACATTCTTTATTCCTATACTTGGGTAATCTACCTTATTTACACCGGAAAATATTTCCAAATTCATCTTAACCTTTTAATCGGCCCAACGTTCACTTTTAAAACATTATTCCCTTTGAAATGGGAATACCATCCCTTCTTATAGAAATCTAAACACCTTGATCATATAACTCTTTATTCACGCAATAATCTCCCTTATCTTATTTACCGAAATCTCTTTCATACTTTTTCACTCCTATTCCACTTTATAAACTCTGTCTCTAAGTCAACTTCTTATCTAATCGATATCAAGCTTATAACTAAATACTGACTCCCATCCTGTTAACATTTATTTGTTTAAAACTAAATGTTAATTATTCTATCAGATTATAATCCCTAAAAATAGTTACTTTTAATACATTCGACATCGTCGAATTCTAGTTCCAAATACTAACGGTTTAATTCTAATCACATTTCGAACATCGAAATGTTGTCATCAGTTTCTAATACGATTCCCCAATTCTTTTTCTAAACTCTTTCTTATATTTCTTTGAACAAACGTCATTACTTATTATTCTAGAATAAGTGGATTTCAAACCAAACTGTTACATTCCCTAGGAAGTGCTGCTATATATAAAAGTCATGCTTAAGTCAAATCAACAGCAGTTAATTTGTCGCTATAGTTCTAACTTGTCATACGCTGTAATATTCTCCTTATAACTAATTACAGTCACACTTACCTTATCAACAACGTTATTTTATTGCTATAGTTCAACTTGTCATACGCTGTAATATTCTTTGTTATAACTAATCTTGACATAACAGTCACACTTATCTTATCAACAGCGTTATTTTATCGCTATAATTCTAAGACTTGCACACGCTGCCATATTCCTTTTATACAAAAATCTTGACATCTCTTTCCGTTACAAAAATCTTGATATCTCTTTCTGTTACAAAAATCTTGACATCTTTTTCTGTTACAAAAATCTTGACATCTCTTTCCGTTACAGACTGATATCGTTCCTCGGTAATAGCGAAGTCGTTCAAGTTGGGGTATTCTATTTACCTCTCAGACCTTGATTGACAACGTTCTTACCTTAAAACCGATACAAGTCTGTACTCTAATCCCTTATTACTTATAACACCTATCAGATCGTATTTTCATGTTTATTTTTACCTATGGTTTTATAACACCATATCCTTACTTTGAAATCTCTGGTGTTTATGATTATTTATATTTTTAAACAATTACTCTTCGCTTTTCCATTCCACGGTTCTACTTATAACTTCTTAACTAAAAGTAATCAAATCTCATATACTTTGGTTAATTTATTTCTAAACTGTTTCATTAGATTAATTTAAGACCAATTAATCTAATAATCATTTTCCCCAAATAACAGTTGATTAAATCAACTTCATTTCATCAGTAGATTCTTTAACTGATTTTAATTACATCTCAACATTAGATTAATATAATTAATCTAATAATATTTCTAAATTGTTTATCTTAAACATAGTTATCCAAATATTTAATTGTCGGATAATTCTGCTTCATAAACTTATTTTAAATATCACCAATCGTTTTTATTTATTTTATAAAAACGAACTCTAAAATACCGGTTTATAATAGAACTTCTATTATAATTTTAAAACTTTTACTTTAATTATAAAAATATAATTTTTATAATTATCTTCGTTGATTTGCCTGACGGCCAATCAAATCCTTAACAAAACGATTGTTTTACGGTCGACTGGTGTCACTTTCTAAATTGATATCGTTTATTGATTTATCGAAATAGATGCTGAATTTCCGTTCAACATCAATATTCACATGGGGTTTTAAATATAATTCGGGTTCATACAAAACAAACTGTACATATAATTATCAAGGAATCCGGTCGGATTCCTCCAACCGGTTTCTGCATCCACAGATGTCAGTCAACACAATTTACACTAACTCTATACTAGGGGGTGTTCTAATCGATGGAAACAATGTCCAACTGATGATGTGTACATATATATAACGGGATATAATATTCAACCAAAATAATTGTAATCAACCTAATCAACCATCACACAGCATTCAAACAACATTAAAATATAATTGCAATATTTTAAAATAGATCAGAGTTAGTGAATTTACTCACCTTGGCGCGTTAACCGTTAAATAACGATTTGCGTTGGCTGATTCCCATCCGTTGTTTTATTTCGCCAAAATTCTGATGAGCTCTAAATGGTTCTGATCCGGCTTCATAGTGTAGTTTTCCTTCGTACGGTTCCAACGGATCAGACCGTTCGCACCTTATTTTTACTCGGCCCAAATCATGTTTGCACCGTTGTAACCAGAGTTTCCTTCCCACCGTAAACAGTGATGCCCTCGCCATCGCCATTTATTTTGGGCTCCCATTCCCTTTCAACGAGTTATCCTACTTCCAACATTATTCATTTACATGCACTGCCAATTATTCACTCACGGTCGTCTAACCCCATTACATCACCTCTCTCGTCATCAAAACTCGCTCCCCATAGTAAGATCTCGACTTCCAGTATTTCGGCAAATTGAAATTCTATTTATACTTCACGGAAATTTCGAACTTCCCAACGTTCAACTCCGCTTCCCGCGGTTATCAACTCCGTCGCCCTCATCAACTTCAGACCATTAACAACCCTTCTCTAAGCCAACATTTCAAATCGAACTTCAGTACAAAGCTCGTAGCCAACTTCACTTCAATAAAATGCCGCAAGTAATGGCTTTTCTCCAACATTTTTGAACTTCACGTCCTACTTAAAAAAAACAGCAAGCTTCCATTTCCTTTCTGTTGCCAACGTCTTCTCTGTTCAAAACATAACTCCATCAGGCTTCCCTTTCATTCTCATTACCAGTTGAAGACAACCCGCATCCCACCCTTGCCGTGATTACATACTTCTTTCTCCACCATATCTTGCGCTATTCTCCTTTCCACTTGTATTGACTCCTCTTTTTGAACGCCATACAGTTCGGAAAAACTTCTCCATCCCAGTTTTGTTTGGCTTCACCATTTGCTGAACCAAATTACTACACCACCCTTCCAAAATACATGCGCACCACACATCCGCTCCAGCTCCTTCTTATACACACCGCACGTATCCCACTTCATCAACCATACATGTTTGCCACGTATGGAAATACCACCTGCATGGCCGAATACCTATAAGTCATGTTCTACCTTGTTCTTCCAACACAGCAGATCGATTTCCAACACAACCCCTTTTCCTTCTCGTGTTAGCTTCTATGAACCCAAACCCCGCCTTCCTTTGTATTACTTCCGACCTGCAATACACTTCTACTTATCCTCAGATCCATACTTCCGCTACCACTCAAGAATCACTGCCCTCAACCTAATAGCGTCCACCATTTTCTTCCGTTCTTTTACTGTTGTGTGAGCTTCAGCATGTTACATCTCCCAATACATTTCTCCATTCCTTCAGTTGAGGCTCGCGCCCCCCCTTCCCATCTTCTCAGCTTATAAGGAACCATCGCTATTAAAAACCAACGTCTCATGCATCCTCCCATAACCGAACTACTTCCTATCCTTCTCGTTACACCCCTTCTTGATCCACGTGCAGCACTTCACGAGTCCGCCAACCTCAACCTGTCGCACCGGATTTTTCAACTTCGGAATTGCTGCTTCAACACAGTTCGAGATCCAGAAACGTACCAGAACAGTGTCAGCATGGAGCCCTCCGTTACAGAAGGTTCATCGAACCCTGAGTTGTGACTGCGTGTTGTATTTTATATTGTATTTATATATATATATATATGCTGAGTTTTCTCTGGTTTCTAGTTTGCTCGCTGGAAACAAATGAAGTCGCCTGCTATATTTTAAGGAAGGAGGGAGGCTTAGATCTTAAGCAATAGGGATGTAGGGTATGGTTTGTGCTAGTCCATAGGGTATGGTTTTGTATACGGAAGCATGGTGATTTAACAGGGTAGCCTAGGCGTTGAAAAAGAAGGCTACTGTACCCAAAACTTGCAAATGAAGGAACGATTGTATATATTTATATAGGGTATGGGTTAGTGGTAGGTAGGACGTGCTTGTATTGGTGTTTGTTCATTCTTTTATTCACTTAAATCCTATTGTTGATTCCTATTTTAGTGGGTATGGTGTCATGACGCTAAGTCTTAAATTAGTTTAATAAAAGAAAGATTCATATAAGGATATAGGTGGCCAGTTACATGCTTGTGTATGCATGAAGCATTCCCCTGTATTGAAACAATGTTCATACGAGAAAGAAAGGAGTTGTAATGTTAAGAGAGTAGGTTCAAATCATTGAATATAATATAAGTTTTGCAAAATATTGGATATTTTCCTAAGGGTAATTTATTGCGTAAAATTGTGTTCATGTCCAAGCCACCACGGACAGAAGTAAGAATATTGTCGTGTCCAGCGAGGTGTCACGATCCCAAATATATAATAATACCGGTAGTTTGACCCATATTTTGAAATCCCGAAATACCGATACAGGGTGCACAATACTCCAAATAAAAAGTTGCGTATTTAATTAATTAAAAATTACATTAAAATTCTAAAAATTAAATTATCGCTGCGCCTCAAAAGAACCTTGTCCCGATTCGGATCCGATATCTAGTTATATTCAAATAACCGTTACGGTCGATATATGATTTTACAGCGACTTTTTGAATATTTGATTTGGACGTATCTTGCAATCTATACGCCGAAATCTTGATTTTTCACTTCTGTTAGAAAGATACAGCTCAACAGATTCCAACGCTTCTTGTTTCGAAGAAATCCGATTCAAAACGAGTCCGGTACACTCAGTTGAAGTTCATAACGTTAAATTACGAGCTGCCGCGATATTACGGGCTCGATTATATTATATATATATTTTTCTACGTTCAACTTCGTTTTAATTAATATATAAATCCACTTATATTACAGATTTAATATTTAAACTGATTTAAATATTCGAATACAAATCGACAAAAATGCGAGACGTTACAGAAATTTTCCATTAGTTCAATATTATCTAATCCCTGACTGTAAATTGGCAAGAAAATAACTCCCTAAGTATCAACCCCGAAGACCAAAATCAACATCAGATCGACATTTAGAGAATTACTCAACTCAACCAATCCCCAGTTGGTTCTAATAGCTTTAAGTTTATCTCATTCTTTCTAGGCCTTAATCCTTAACTACTCCATTTTTAAAACATGGTTTGACCTTTTTTTTTCAAATCCCAAAACTGGAGTAGACAAGGACAACTAGCGGGATTATATTGTTTCTAATTACAATGTTAGTTTAACTACTCGTTATATGGTGTAGAAATCTATTCTATTCCTACAACTTATTTTGTCCACCCAACAAAATTTATTTTCAAATCAAAATTTATTGTTAACAGAATAGAATTCCTTTTACAAAACGCAACGTTTTCTTTTCAGTCCTTTCATATATTATAATATGAAAACTAGCGAGCTATATGCTCTATGTTATGCACGTTTTTAAATGAGAGAATACTTTTAAAATCATTGTTTTATACCCCACTTTATTTTAAAACCCAATATGCACTTTTCAAATATCAAGATACTTTTAAGATCAAAACTCAGAAAATACCACAAACTCTTTTACCAATTCAAGTTCTCAAAAGTTTTTTTATTGGGTCAGACTCAAAGCGGGTTTTCCACTCAACTAGGCTTTCCTAGGCACTTTCACAAATTCAATTTTCTCGACTATATATATTCCTAATCCATTTTTCACACTTTAACCTTTTTCTAATTTCTAAGGTCTTACTTCTAGACTCACTACTCTGAAATACAAATATTTCAGTTTCCATTCTATGGGATACTTTCTAGATCCAAGTCATATTGTACACTTTCCCAACCACCTAATGGTTTCCAAAATTTCTATGTCCATGCCTTTAGTGTACAAACCAATATCCCAACTCTTTACATGTCTAATGGGTTACTATATGAATTTAGGTTTTTATATATATAATTTATTTATATTTTAGAAAATACAAATACGTTCACTCATTATCGCCCTAAGATCACTAAACCGAAGCTCTGATACCAGATGTAACAACCCGGGTTCCGACAGACTGAATTTTTTTCAAAATCCAGTCCGCCGAGACCCGAGTTGAGTGTTCTGGTATCCTACAAAAAAAGAAAGAGAGAAAAAAACATGTCAGAGTTCGAAAAAAACCCACAACGGAAGGAATAAAATATAATTTATTCAAAATAGCATTACCTTAATAATAATACTGCTAAGCCAGTATTCAAGCTATACCAACTCTGTCATGAACCTAACCTGCGCATGTTGTGAGGTGGGGGTCAGAACATAAGTTCTGTTTGACTGGACTATAATAAACTCTTGTGTAACTCTACATATACCGTTCACTTATAATTTCTTGTTTATTAGGTTATTCACAATATTAGCACTTAAGGCTAAACTCATGTCATTCTCGTCCACTTACTAGTAGATTAACCTAATACACCATATATGTAGTTTTTCCCCAACTCGTACAATACTTTCCATGTATATGTACAGTCCCTTGCCGTATATCGTACGGGCTTTATCACATAATTCTATACTACTTCAACGTAGTGCCACCATTCTTGAAATCGTTTGGACTGCCATCCTTTATCTGGCTAGGTTTCCTTATCATGAACTATCGAGTTTTCAACTAGGATTTATGCCACCTAGGACCACTAGGGATTATGCTACATATTGAACGTTTTCTAGATTCGATTAGGGTTTATGCCACCTAGGACCACTAGGGATTATGCTAACTATTGAACGTTTTCTAAATTCGATTAGGGTTTATGCCACCTAGGACCACTAGGGATTATGCTACCTGTCGAACAGCGCCCTTTTCCCACGTATGTATCGTGAATCGTTTTCGATGTCTAGATGCACATGTACACTGTATGTGCGGCCCGAGTCCCGGGACGGGGCTTAATCAAGAAATACGGAACTCAGTCGGGAGCTTTAAGTTATCTGCCGATGCAGAGGCTAAGGTCTGTTTTTCTACCAGTGGATATGGTCCCACGTGACCCCTCCCTCAACTAATGAAAGGCAATCCAAGAAAATCAAGCATGAGAACTGTACTCCTGCCACCTATGCCCCACTTTCCTATTGGCCAGCCTCACCCATAACTAGATAGCAAGTATATGGTCTGTTGGGAGTTCTCTGCCTTTCTGTATACGTACTACGATTAACTAAAGATGGTAGGTAGTCGACGACGTGCTATCACAGTGCTAAACTAAGTATCGCCGACCCACGCTGATCCACCCTAGTCTTTAGGTTGCCTATATTACAACCAAGGCATGCCCTTGGTTCTTCTACCGCAGACCTTAACCTCTGTGAGTCCAGGCGGATCATCTGCAACCTCACAGAGGGATACCAAGAGTACCCTCACGTCTCCCGAAGCTACGTGCTTTGTAACCCAGTCCGCTGGAGCCTTTTACGAAATCAGATAAACGTTCGCTCCTTCTCGTGTGCTTGTTAAGCGATGATCTACCGTATCGGGTTATTCATTTATTTATGGACCGGTCCAGTTTCCTTGACTAAGAATTATTACTTAGTTGTTCTTAACTAAGGTTTACCACTTAGTTCCCTTTCCCATTAATTTTGTTAACTAAGGTTTACCACTTAGTCCCCTTAACTAAGGATTACAACTTAGTTCCCGTTCTCGATCGTTTTCTTAACTAAGGTTTACTGCTTAGTTCCTATTAACTGAGGCTTGTTACTTTGTTATCATTCTTGTTGTTTTACTTAGTCAATTCTTGTTACCTTAGACATCAGACCACATATTCTCGCTTTATAATTCAACT
Source organism: Allium sativum (assembly GCA_030737875.1). Taxonomy (NCBI): domain Eukaryota; kingdom Viridiplantae; phylum Streptophyta; class Magnoliopsida; order Asparagales; family Amaryllidaceae; genus Allium; species Allium sativum. The sequence goes on from CM060924.1 coordinate 515,494,664, forward strand.
TGTTGACTAAGGTTTTCCCATGAATTCAAGCATGACTTAAGTTCTCTTTTATTTGGTGATAGCGCATGGGTGTTTTCCCACAGTTCTTGCTTAGCTTACCCCATATTATAGGTTATCCCACCCTTCAGGTCTTACATTACATCTAAATTCATAGTCTTTCTCTGTCCCTAGGACAGGTTTACCCCCTAATTAACCCTTCGACTATTTCAACTTCGATTTATAATAGGTAGTTAACATTCCCTATTTCCGTTTTTGGTTAAGTCTTGTTCATATGTTCGTGTCGACTTAACCCCATCTCCTTATAACGTTCATTCACAAATTTGGTTAAGTGTTGTCTTTCAATTCATGACTTAACCCTACGATTCATGTGCCATTAATTAATTATTAATGCACCACAACCTCTCACATTAGACCTGTTGTTGTGGTCACTGGTTATGCCGGGCGATTCCGGGTAGAATTACACCACAACTCAGTCTAACCTCGGGTTTCAAGCGCGATATGACTAACTTCTCACATTAGGACCTATTGTTTGCAACCACTGGTTAGGCCGGGCGGTTCCGGGCAGGATTACATCGCAAACTCGTCCTAACCTCGAGTTAGCCATGTTTCATGTTTGGTTCATGTCTATTCTAATTGGCATATGTCAAGTTCATAATCATGTCAAAAATATTAAGTTCATGTTATGTCAATTACCCAACATACAAGCATGTTCTTATAAATGTCAACTACCAATTCATGCCATGTTCGTGTTCGTTTTAGATGTCAAGTTCATAAGCATATTCTAAATGTCATATTTCAAGTTTCATAATCTTGTCCATATTTACATTACACAAATTACTCAACCATGTTCATGTTCAACGCATTTCAATAGTGCCATAATTCGAGTATCAAGTTCAATCTAGATGTCAAGTGTCAATTCCCCAAATCCAAGCTTTACCCCAAAACCCCCAATTTATATTCATGCTTGTAATCCCAGTAATAGGTTATGTCTATCATTAAATTCATAATTCATATTGACGTCAATTTCATGTTCAAGTTCTAGATGTAAACTTCATGTCGAATTCCAGATGTCGATTCATATCAAGTTTGAGTTCTTATCCAATTTCAAGTTATAATACAGGTTTAATTCTAGTGACATGTGTCCATTAATAAATCCATAAATCAATTTCATGATTAAATCAATGATGTCAATCCTACGCCAAACCCCAAATCATGTTCATATGTATAATTCCTGATTTGCTTTACGCATTCAAGTTTTGTCAATGTTATATTATGCCCAACCCCTTTGTAATTTATAACCAAACCCTCCAATTTATGTCATAGCCCAAAATCAAGCATTTCCCTTTTTCGTTTGCAATAATCATTCAATCGTATTTATTTTATGATAGATCTAGGCTCAAGATAGCCTAGCTATTAAAAATCAGAAAAAGGAAAGAATAAAAGGAGGAACATGATCATAGGCATAATAATTAAAATTGAACACATGATAATATTAAACATTATGGATTCAATAATTTCATTTCATGTTTACATAGGGAATGTTTGAACGATAAATAATAATTTTACACAAAAAGTGCATTATAACTCCACTCACAGTGTTTGTCATCTTCAAAATGTAGATCCTCGATTGCCCCTTTGATTTATGAATTGGATTAATCCTTGAACTGGTTTCCCCTTTTCCCTTTTGTTGCTTTTGATTCACCTTTGATTGATTTCATGTCCATTTTAATTTATCTTTGATTTCATATGCGCCGTAGGTTGCAGATCTGAATTCCTTCTCTTTGCATAGTGATTTAGATCTAAGCCTCTTTTCTTTTTCATTCACGATTGTCGTAATTCTAGATCTCATTCTTTTTAATTTTAAGAATAGATGTTGTAGAGAAAAGAGAGAAGAATAGATCTAAGATTTATTTGGATCAATAGCTTGAGGAGGAAGAAGAAATCAAGTTAGAAGAGAGCCATGGCCTTGCCATGAATTGTTATGGAGTTTACAATGAGCCTAGGGTGTTTATATAGGTGTTAGACCAACGCACCAGGCCCAAAAACTCATCCAGGTGCTCAAAAATGAACCTGGTGGGGGAGAATTTCCCGCTCCTGGACCAAAATTCCCGCTCCAGGTCGCTATAGGTCGACCCCTACAAGGGGGAGGTCGACACTATGGTCGACCTCCCCCCCCCCGGGTGTCGACCATGTGGTCGACCTGGTCCCTTTTTTTTGCTGACTAATTAATTTCTGATTTTTCGCTGAAACTTCGGGAGGTCATAACTCCTTCATATGGACTCCGATTTTCGAAAACTCGGACTCTATTTCATGTAAAATTTCGAGAGGAATGCAATGGTGATGTCCATTTTCCCTAATTCCTGATATGTAAATTAATTATCCTTGTTTTACTGTCTTCTCCGTTACACACACTGTTATCGAATTTAATTTTTTCTTCTCTTCCATGTTATTAATTAATTCTCATTATACATCACCATTATTTACCTATCTAAGCATATTTTCATAAATTTTATTTCATTCTTAATTATATTAAGAATGCGGGGTGTTACACCTTCCCTGTATCAACCTCTCAAGGATGCACCGAAGTCTTGAATGCCAACTGCCCCTTCGTAAACATCCTGCAGCAAATCCCAAATTTGGAAGTTGGCACATTGGTTCCTACTTGAACCCTTGGTTCCCACTTGAACCCCTTGATTCCATCTTGAATCCCTTGGTCCCCACTTCGACCTTTTAAAGACAACTTTCTTTTTGAGCTACCTTTGCATCTTGGATTTTAATCGATTGGAGTTTATCTCCAAAAGAGTTCTTTGTCGCTGCATTGGAGTAGTGATAATCCATATGTAGCAAGTTCCTTCATTTGGTGATAAAGTAAAATCGTCGAAAATACCAAAGAGGGATAACTAGATATGAGTGTTTTTTTTTGAGGTTATGGAAGCTGGTAATTATTTGAAAAACATGCCTTAATAAATATGCATTTTGAACCACTCCAACTTTCATACATATTACTAAGTGGTAAACATCAAGTCTTTAATCAGTAAAATTCTCCATTTTACTCTTCTCACCTTCAAGGAACATCCTCAAAACTTTTAGTCATTCCAAATACTAATCTTCTTTAGTTTAGGAAACAACATATTCACACTATGCCTAAACTAATCATGTCCCTCTTAAATCCTTTTGTTTCTCGAGCGAAAATACAATCAGTATTCAACACTAGCTTACTATCTAATCATATAATTAATATAAACAACAAACAAACAAATAACATACAAGCAAACTAAACATATCAAATAAGAAAACAATAATCAATTCAATTAAAAGAATTAATCCAAACAATCATGACGTGAATTAATAAGCAAAAATCAAACATAGCAATCATCATCACATCTCTCACTCAGTGCGTAAAGCATATGATATCCACCGCTTTGACCACCAGATCCATTGGGGACATGACGGAGTCCCACTCCACACAACTATTACTATGACCATACGTCCCTGGTCTATAGTCAATAACCCTACCCAGTCCATACATCCTTGGCTCTAGGTTAAGGGCCAACCAGTCCATGCTTCCATGGCTCTGGTTCGTTTACATGTCCCCCCACTCAATAGTGAAAAAAATTATAGATATCGGTAACTCATTTGCACAAGTCCCATAGTAGAGCCTAACTATTGAAGTTAACTCGTTGGTTCCTGTCTGGATCCTGAGCAATAACTTCCCATTTGGACTTCCTTTGCATCTCGGGATTTTGGTCGAATTGGTATTGGTCTTCCGAAGAGTTCACGATCGTCATTGCCTAGAAATAGCACTAACTCATTTCCACCTATTTCGGTTTGGCTCGATCTCCTTTTTCCCGGTTTGGTTTGGTGCTAAAGTCCCTGTTCGGCTCGGCCATTTAAGTTCGGTTCAGTGCTCCTCCTCTTCTCGGTTCGATCCAGTGCTCCTCCTCATCTCCTTTCAGTTCGTCCTTGTTCGATTCGGTTTGGCTATGTCGAACTGATCCCATCCGATCTGGTTGCTCCAGCTCCTCTCATCAGATCTGATTCTTCAGCCCGTTGTACTCTATTTCGTTCCAATCCCTACTCCAACCCAACACTATACAAATGGCCTTCCTTGTTGCCATACTTCCTTATGCTTAAGTCCCAGTTCGGTTCATCCCCTCCGGACTCCCAGCCCGGTTCGGTTCGGTTACTGATCCGATCCGCCTTGGTCGAACTGAACTCGGTCCTTCCAGCAAGCTTGTTTCGTTCATTCCCGCCATGCGACGGCGTTTTCAACCATTCTAACTTACTAAACAATCATAAAACATTCCAAACAACAGTAACAACATATAAGTTAGATCAAAACATCAATCACATGGGCTATATTAGATCAAACATACCCAAATCCATGATTTTCCCCTTAATCCACTAAATTCCGGTATTAGTAAACTTAATCCAAATTAACCCAAATTCATATATGTGACATAAAATATGATTCTAGGATTTATGCATATTTTTCCATAATTTTTTTTTAAATATGTAATTTCGCTAATTATCACTAATCACCCATAATTAGTGTACAAATATGCATATCACTCACAAATGACAATTTTCTATTAACTAATGAGATAACTTTAAAATAAGGGATATATATGTTAAAAACAATAATTCTAGCCCATTTTTGTTCTCTTAAAATGAAAATGATTCCATCTTTACAAAAGTTGGGTTTCAATTGCAATCTGATAATCGTGTTTATGTCATTTAGGTTATAACCAAACTCATAACTTACCCTATAATTGTTCATCTTGTCTTACTATTCTTTTCTTTACCCTCCACAAAAGGTTTCTCATAAATAAATAACGTTGTAGAGTGAGGTAACTATGATCAAGCAAACAATACATACACATAAAACATGCAATCAAAACATTTTCTCTTATATTTTAACCAACTTTAAGGCGTAAATCATTATGTTATAACAGTCAAACCTAACCAAGGCTCTAGTAATCGCTAAACCTAAGCTCTGATATAAAATGTAATGTCCCACTATTTTTAAAGGTCCAAAATTAAATATAACATCATAAAACATGCTTACAACTAATTTTAGATATTAAGAGCAGTGGACCTTAAGTACATAAGATTTAAAAATACTAGGGACGCTTAATAATATGAAAGATCTCATGATAGAGTAAAATAAATAATTACATAACTGAAACATCATAATCCATTTTATTACATTAAACATCCACAAAGCAAAAACAGCAGCGATACAATAAGAAGTGAATTTAAATAAACAACCTCTAGATCCAACATGTAGGCTATGCTCCTTTTTTTTTTTGCCACCTCATATCTTCCAACTTTACAAATTCTGTTCAAAGAGGAATAAAAAGAGTTTCAACTATGTTTGGACTGTGCCTAACCCTATACACCCCAGCCCAACTTAAGGGATCTGGTTGCTATTGCATAGTAAAAGACTGTCTACATACCCCTTTTGTGGGATCAAGCCCACGTAGTTCTACTTCCTGCTCTTCTCCTACATCCCAGTACTTGCTAGTGCATTAAAACCATTTCATCCATTCAACCATTTCATCCATTTAACCATTGCAATCAATGTAATTTAATACCAATGTAAACATTGCAGTTAATATAATTAATGCAATCACTGCACCAATGTAATCGAATAGAAGTGAAAATAATACCTTAGTCACTTATCGTAATTAACATACAGCCATCAAACACCAACAATATCCAATGATAACTCCAAATTATAAGATAGGAAGATAAAAACACAACTATACTTACACGATTATTATTTATCAACCAATAATAATACGCCATCAATGTAAGTATAAATAGTTCATTGTATACTAATTACTCTTGAATAGTAACGCGGTCATTAACATCATCGAACATGTACTATTCCAATTAATATTAGTAACAAAACATCTATCATTAAATAACCAAAATTAACTACACATCAATTTGTAGTAATAGTGGTAAAATATCACATATTCATCCTTAATGCGATCCATCATTATAAAACAAAACATGATGTAAATAGAAATTAATTATTAACCATGCATTACAACCATTCAACCAAATTTATGATAATTCTTTTTCTTACGAGTACAAGATTATCTTATTATTGCTCATTATTAAAGGATCTTTCTTGTTTAATTTTTTCTTTTAGAATTCTTGCTTCTTCTTATCTTTCAAAACGTTATATTTATCAAAATATAACCTCATCAAATCACTTTGGAAATTAATTGAACGCTAGAATAATAGTGATTGCATATTAAATTCTTCTAATTTACTAGAAAGTCATGTCATTTCCATTTTTCTTAAAACATTGCAATCTATAGGAAAATCATATCATCATTTATAAATCTTATTTTATTGAATAAGAATAAACATCCTTCTGCATCATTTTTTATTTTGTTCAGGAATTAGAAAGTAATAATATTATTTCACATCTCTAATTAGTTTATCCAACCAATTCCTTTTTATAAGGTGTTAATGCATACAAACTATGGATACTCACATTTTTTTTTCATTTATCAGCAAATTTCAAAGTCATTGCTAAATTTCATTCATTTTAATGAATAGCTCCTATATTCAGATCTGTCACTAATTTCAACTAAAATTCGAATAGCACAATAATCAATAAGGAATCTTAAACTTAGACTCAACACAACAAAAAAATCTCAAATATCAAACAATTCTCAACATATCATGTCAAAAATTAATAATCATAATTATTCTCCAAGAGACACCAAAATTAATAATTTAAATTCAATTAGTTAAGTTAGAGAACTCATACCTATGCTTTTGAAAATAGTATCCATACTCATATAAGCCATATGTATGTATCATCTCCATTTTATCTAACACTTATTCCCCTTTACCATAGCTGTGAACTTTGTATAAGCTTTATTCCTTTTTCTCCTTTATTTTGATCCACACTCTATTCTTTATTTTAGAATGAATCTTTCCATTATTTCCATTAAGGAAAAATTGAAGAAGTAAATAGGATGTGTTTGAATACTTTTCCAAAGAGGAAGAAGAAAGAAGATGGAGGTTAAGGTTAGATTTGGCTCACTTATAGAAAAATTAGAGAATGATTTAGTACATTAGATTAACCCTAGGAATTCCCAAATTAAATCATAGCTGCTCTCTTAATTACTTTGCAATGTAGTAATATGTTAAGGCATATCTCATATGTCTATTGCTATTATTTTTATCCAATCCGTGATAAAAAAGATTTGAATACACCAAAAATGTAACATATAAATGTATTTTTAAAAGTTATCAAGTTACCGTCTATACAGGAGAATTAATATCTAGTCTTTAAGAAATAAATCCCTAATAAAAAGAAATCAATTGACATACATGTCAATCGGTGCCTAATTTCTAACATGCAAACATTTACAAACATGCATTTATATGATAATTCAAAGTTATGACAATTAATCTCTAACAACTGCAAAATATGTATAAGCCTCACAAAAATCCATAATTAAAATATATTTTCAATTGATGCAAATTGATTGCTAACATATTTTCAAAAGTGGAAATCAAGTGTATATGTGACAACCCTAAACCCCCGTCCCTCGGTGGCAAGGGTAATATTTGGAATATAACACATAAACAAATAATAGTAGAACAGAATTAAAAAAATACACCAGATAATGTACAACAGAATGCACTAGATAAACATAATCATCAGAGTTACACAGTATACGGGATCATACTTAGTACAATATACAGTTCAGCTTTACATAAAATGTCTACAACGGAATCAAAACATAATATGTACAACAGGAGCTGAACAGCATAAAAAGAAAGAAATGATAGAATCCATCTTCAGCTCCATAGCTATCCAGAAAGAGCCTGCTAAAACCTGCATACAAGGCTGCCCGTGTAGAAAATAGGGCACCCGAGTTTGCAAGTGAAACAAACTACGAGTCAGTCATGGGACTGGTATGAGAAATCTGCTTAACTTATTTTATATTAAGGCCAATCACAGGACCACGCCGCTAACACGGAACGAGTTTACTCCATTGGATTGCCAGTGCTTAAAACAAGTAAATCATTTAAACATCGCAATGCTTTTTATAAAAATGAAGCCATTATAAGACTCAATTCCCATCACACAATGTAACGCAAACCGGAGGATAGAGTTTTTACCTTATAATGGCCAAAAGATGCTAGATACGTATAAAATAAAAGCATTTGATATTATTACTAGTGTTTATATGTTTCAAAAACAATTTCAATCATAAGTATCAATCATAGACGGCATAAATGCCACATACCACTATGTCGCCATATATAGGTATACAATCAAAACCGCACGATGTCGTATTCGGAAATTGGATTCCGTCATGAACCAAGGCAAGGGATCGTCCTTACCACTTTGAGACAATCTAGCCCATGTCTCAGGAACAGCCGCAACTGCCCCTTGGATCGTCAGGACCGGTCCACACGGAGTGGATTAAAATGCCCGATAATACATTTCCCCGCCCTATGGGGCGTAAACTGGTCATATACCGACCAAACCATCGGCTCCGAAGAGACCGAAATAACCGAGGCCTCGCTATCCATCATCCACATAAGTAAAAAGTTCGGGCATGTAAAACCCAAAACACCACTCCTAGCTAGAAGGAAACGCATGCTCTCCCTGAAGTCCTCTCCCGTTTTTGGTCCATACCGGGGTGTGAGGCTCGCGAATCAATGCTAAACACAAAGCTAGCTATTTAAAGTCGTGCTTTGATCATTAACCACAAAGCTCTGCTTTTCGACAAAAAGCTTTGATCACAGCATCTCTGTATGCCATGTTGTCAATATACAACATCAGACACACATCCATTTACAAGTCCGTTCTGGGTCTGAACGAAACTGGAGGATCCTTATTCCTCGCACATCCGAACGATCAACAAGTACGTTCGGACGACCACCACTATAACCCCGTCAGGTCAGCAACTCCCATCAAAGGCATCAGTAGCCATCCACTCAATGTGAAGATCATCGATCTTGCACCGTCTTCATATCTTCGACTTCTAATCGTCGATCAATTATTTGAAATGAGAATTAACTTGGCCTTTTCAAATAATTCACGTATATTTAGAATTCAAATCAATTCAATTCCTGGTTAAATTATTCGACATCCATAGTTCATTTCATTAATGTAATTTTCACGTCAAACACATTCAACCATCAAATATCCAATAAACCGGGTAAATTCGGTTTATTTCCATTCCATATCGTTTATAATATTTTATAATGATTTATCGCTATTTTTATTTATTTAAAAATAGCCAATTCATTCAAACGACGCTTCAGGCCATAACGCGGCCATGGCGCTGTTTTTCTTCAGATTTGATTTACACATATCTGAAAATCTAACTGTTGGATCCTTACAAATTTTATATCATTGGAAAGATCTTTTCAAAGCGGACCCAACGGTTCCGGTTTTGGGAAAATCCGATGGTCGGATCTCCCGGTACGATCGTTTGAAGTTACAATTTTAAAATATGAACTGCAACATCGTTATTCGATTTATTTTAATTATATTTATATATATATATATATGTATATATATAATCCATTCTGGAACTGTTTTCATTCAAATTTGAATTAAACATTCCAGACAATCTAACCGTTGGATCTTTGAAAAGTTGGTGTCGTTGGAAAGATATTTCCAAAGCGAACCCAACGGTTTCGGTTTTGGGAAAATCCGATGGTCGGATCTCCTGGTACAATCGTTTGAAATCACGATTTCAAAATATGAACTGCAGCTTCGTTATTCGATTTATTTTAATTATATATATATATATAATCCGTTCTTCGATTTCAAAACCATTTCATTTCATATATGTGATAAAAATAATATTTTAATCCAACAAATAATTATTTCAACACATGACTATTTTTAACACTTAATATATATTATAAAAATGCAATTTTTATGGTTAAAACAATTTATTTCAAAAATGAAGATTTTTAGCGATTCATATATATAATAAAAATGTGATTTTTATTGTCAAAACAATTTATTTCAAACACGATTATTTTATATACTTCATATAGATGATAAAAATGTGATTTTTATTGTTAAAACGATTTAATTTCATACATTCAATAAAAATGTTATTTTTATCGTTCAAACAATTTTATTTCAAAAATGAATATTTTTCCAACACATGAACATATTTCAATACATGAATATAAATCAAACACAAGAATTTTTCTGAAAATTTCGGCAGCATAACGGCAGGGTAGTTAAAACCGGCACCGTCGCGAGTACGGCTCCTCGCTCTACCTTAAAGCCTCACAGCTTTTGACAATGGGGATTTCAATAATCTAGTTCGTACATAGACGAATTTTCCCATAAACTAATCCTATTGGGATTTCAACCACAATCAATCATATCAAATCAACCATTTGTAGTATTCACCAAATTTCACATCAACCAAATCCAAACAATCACAACCAATATATATCGTCCATGGTCTGTGGACGTGGGGAGTGTGTGTATATATATATATATATAGATATACGTATATAAACATATTTCGATTTCATTTCAATATCATTTCAATTTTATTAAACGCATATACGATTTTTACAACGCATATATAACTTGTACATCGCACATACAACTTATACGACGCTTATACATGAGGTGTACAACACTTATATAACTCATACATCGATTATATAATTTATACATCGTCATTCCATATCGTTTATAATTCAGAAATCTCACCTTTGGTTCCACTCCTCCAAAAATTGTAGGAAGCTCAGAAAAATATCCGGTCTCTTCTAGAATGTAGAAGATGTCCACACGAGTCCAATGTCTCTCAATTCACTAGATTTCGACAACATAGCAAAAAGATATGATTTTTACAAGTTTGCGGAATTAGCAACGCTTTTAAACTGTTATAAACAGTTAAATAAATTAAATAGCCATTTACCTCAGTTTAATGTTCGAAACTAGGTTTGGCGATAACTTCAAATCCATAGCACCTGGACGCAATCGGGTTTTGGCACTTCAAAGAGCTTCGAATCGCGCGGATGGGCATGTGGGTGGTGCTCAGATCGAACCACCCTACGAACGGTGGCGGCGAACGGAAGTACCGAACTTAAGAGGGTCTCGATCTCGACGATGGCGCAGCGGTTTGGGGTGCAATGGGTATGGATGTGAAGATCTTGGAGAGGGCTACAAAATTCCCAACAGGATGGAGGTCTAATTTTGAGCGGATTCACAGGATTTGAGGAGAGAAGGGGTTGGAAGCTTTCCGTCGTTCGTTGTTGTTACGGGGGGTGGGGAGGGGTATCGCGATTTTTAAAATTAAAAGTAATGAATATAAAAATTATGATTGGTCGGAATTTATATTAAATTCTAAAATGATGTTTTCTAATACGAACTCCAATCCAAACCCAATGACTGTCGTCTCCAGCAAAATACCCTCATTTCGAACATAATGGGATATATTTCGTAAGTCCATTCGACTATTTCAGTCAATTTTTCTTCAAATTAAAATATAAAACATTCAATATTTGTTTTGAACGTACATTTCAATTTGCCGGGGCCACATACTGATCCCAAAAATTCCAGAAAAATTATTTCTAGCTTCATATTTACGATACGGTCCTAACAAAACTAGTTTTGTCGAATTTGGAGATCATTTGAAAAATGACCATTTTCTGGTCGATCTTAATTGACTGAAATCAACCAAACACATTTTCCCTTGTTACGCTCACATATTAATTCCAAAAATTATGGAATTTGAAATCTAGCAATAATTTGACATCCCGGATCCAACAAAAGTGGTTTCGTCGAAAACGGAGGTCGTTTGCAAAATGCCTATTTTCAAGGGCTATATAAACTCCATAGTGACCTTTCTAAAAATTCATTTGGCCATAACTTTTGATTCCCGCTATGAAATTTCGAATTTTCGGATTCATTAGAAAGATATTCATAAACAGATTTAAATATTTTTGGCTTTACTAAAATCCATTTTATTTTGTATCCTGTACAGTCAGTCAAAGTTCGAATTCAAATTTTCAAACTGCCGCGCCATTTCAGGCCTTGTTTTATAATTAAAATAAATATATTTATTTTCCAACCTCGATTCAAATAGACTTTTGGTCGTTATTATTTAAAATAATTTATTTTAAATATTCAAAAGCCAATAAAATAGCCAAATTAAATTTTTTAAATTGGTTCAGATTTTCCGGGTTGTTACAATATCCCCCACTTAAAATCTTTTCGTCCCCGAAAAGGAACGAAGCTGAAAGTTGTTTAATTAACCAACTCAACTTTCATTCTAGCTTCCATTCTTCAACTTTTTAGTTTCTAAGAATTTCTCGATTCTTCAAAAATTTGGCTAACACCCTAAATTTTCGAAAAATTTAGCCATAACCTCCTTTGTACGGGGAGGGGTTTGGAAATTTATTGGGCCGTATTAGGTACCCAATAAATCCTAATAAGCATACACATATTTATATTGGTATATTCTGGTGTCCACTGGGGAGTATGTATAGATCATAACTCCAAAGAATAAATTCTCGTCACCCTATAAATGGTTTTTGTGACTTAATGACCAGAGAGACGTGTTTATTGTCATCTCCAGACCCGTGTGGGGTTCTTATTAATCTTGCAATTTACTGTTACATTTTATATAGTCCATATCAGTCATCGGTTCAACCTGTAATATAGTCATCGCCATACAAGCTTCTCGCTCGTATGGTAAATCTTCTACCTTGTCACACAAGCTCCAAATGCTTATGTGGTATATGATAAAGTATGCCATCTTCAAGAAGTATGCAATGTAGTGTAGTTTAAAATTAATTATTACTATCCTATGGCGACGTTTATTATTACACACAAAACTACTAGCACTCCGCATCCAATGGCATTCACAGGAGTTGATATAATAATAAAATTACGCATCCAACTCATTAAGGTTTACCTATTTTTCATGCATGCAAATAAATTCTTTACTCAACAGCAAATCCATTTACCTGTTCAAACATATATAATGTACATGTATATATTTCTATCTATTTTCAAATCAGTTCAATGTTTGATTTAATTACATAAATTTACTATCATTCTCTTATTGATTAAATTAATTATCATTCCAATAATTTGATTAACCAAATCATAATCACACAACACAAACAACAATCAATTTATTGATTAACTTTTCAAAAGTATACCAATTAATTTATATCCTCTTTTAAAATCATTCAGACTATATAATTAAAATTTTACATCCATGAAAAGGAAATAACAACCAAAAAACAATACGGAAATGCAAAATATGGTAAATGTACCTTGCACCAGGGTTAATCAGAGATATCCACCCTGCAATTGGGATAGGCTTTCTTAATGCTCTCCTCAGTTTCCCAAGTATAGTCTCGCGGATCTCCACTCCATTGCACTTTGACTAAGTGAACTTTCTTGTTCCTTAGCTCTTTCGTTTCTTTGCCAATAATCTTTATCGGCTCTCTTCTCACAGCTAATTCTGGAGTAATTTCCAAATCCCATTGCGCAGCTTCTTCCACGACTAAGTCTGGATCATGCACATGCTTTCGAAGTTGAGATACGTGAAATACATCATGTATTCCAGGCAACCAGTCAGGCAATTGAACCCTATAAGCGAGAGTTCCAATCCGTTCAAGTACAGGAAATGGACCAATAAATCTGGGTGCCAACTTCCCTATTTTTCCAAATCGGACTACTCCTCTCATTGGAGAAACCCTCAGATACACATAGTCACCAACAGAAAAAGAAAATCCCTTCTTCTTGAATCTGCGTAGCTCTTCTGTCGGCTTTGAGCGGCTAGTAATCGTTTCTTAATGAAATCGACTTTGTCTGCAGCTTCCCGAATCATATCTGGTCCCAATACAAGTCTATTACCAGGTTCTACCCAACAAGCGGGGGATCTGCACGGTCTACCATACAATGCTTTGAATGGTGACATTTTCAAGCTCGCTTGGTTGCTGTTATTGTATGAGAACTCAGCCAAATGCAAGTGGTCTTCCCATGATCCGCCAAAATCAATAACATAAGCCCACAATAAATCTTCTAGTATACGGTCCACCCTCTCAGTTTGACCATCTGTTTGAGGATGATAAGCGGTGCTCAAGTTCAGTTTTGTTCCCAATTCTGCTTGGAATGCTTCCTAGAATTTACTAGCAAAAATCGGGTCACGATCACTAACGATACTCATGGGAACTCCGTGAAGTTTAACAATTTCTTTAAAATAAATCTGCGCCAGACTCTGAGCGGTTCTATTCGATCTGACAGGTATAAAATGGGCGGTCTTTGTGAAACGATCACCCAAATACTGTCGTTTCCTCTCCAGGTTCTGGGCAAACCATCTATGAAATCCATAGAAATTTGTTCCCACTTCCAACCTGGAATTTCCAACGGTTGTAACAATCCAGCGAGTTTCTATTGATCGCTTTTGACTTGTTGACAGGTGGAACACCGGCTAACATATATAGAGATATCTCTTTTCATCGCCTTCCACTAGAATGTTCGCTTGAGGTCATTATACATTTTACTAACCCCTGGGTGGATACTCAGTTTGGACTTGTGACAATCGTCCATTACTTCTCTTTTGAGCTCAAGGCTGTCGAAAACACAAATTCTTCCTTTCAACCTCAGAACTCCTGCGCTATCCACTTGGAAACTGGAGACTTCGCCCCCCTTCGAATTCTTTTGATCATCTCTTTCAAAAAACTATCATCTCTCTGAAGAAGAGATATTTTATCAATCAACGATGGTGTAATGATAAGATTGGCGATGATCATAATTCTTTCTGCTGAGCGCATCAGCCACAACATTGGCTTTCCCCGGAGTATATAAAATATCAAGATCACATGCCGCGAGAAATTCTAACCAACGCTGCCGCCTCATATTCAGATCTTTCTAGGTGAATAAATACTTCAATGATTGATGATCGGTATATAATTCAAATTTCTCACCCAATAGATAATGTCTCCAGATTTTCATAGCAAACACGTTGGCTAACAATTCAAGATCGTGAGTTGCATAATTCTTCTCATGTGGCTTCAATTGACGGCTAGCATAAGAGACTACTTTGCCTCTTTGCATTAATACTACACCGAGACCTTCTTTAGAAGCATCTGTCTCGACTTTCAAGTTTTGATTGCCATCGATAGTTGTTAACATTGGAGCAGTTGTCAATCTTAACTTCAGCTTTTGGAAAGCCGCCTCACATTCTGGAGTCCAATTGAACCTTGACTGTTTCTTAGTAGGCTTTGTTAAGGAACTGGATATCTTCGAAAAATTCTTAATGAACTTCCGATAATAACTGGCCAATCCGAGAAAACTTCGGACTTCTATGGGAGTAGTTGGCTGTTTCCTATTCTGAATAGCAGTGATTTTACTGGGATCCACAGAAATTCCTTCCTTTGATACGACGTGACCAAGGAATTTGACTTTTTCTTGCCAGAATATACATTTGGAAAATTTTGCCTTTAAATCATTCTTTCTCAGAATCTCTAACACTTGTTCCAAATGTTTTTCATGCTCATCCTCTGACTTAGAGAAGATCAAAATATCATCAATTATTCAATACTTCTCTGAATACCCTGTTCATTATATCGACAAAATAAGCTGGAGTGTTACATAAGCCGAAAGGCATTACTAACCACTCGTAGAATAAATCTGGACCTCTGAATTCTGTCAAAGGAACACACTCTTCGGCAATTCGAAGCTGATGGAAACCTGTAGCTAGGTCCATTCTTGAAAACACTTGTGCGCCAATCAATCGATCCAACAAATCATCAATTCACGGCAATGGATATTTATTCTTTAATGACTGCTTATTCAAGTCACGATAATCCACACATAGTTGGAGAGTACCGTCTGACTTCGGGACAAATACCACAACTACCCCCTAATCAGAGAAACTAAGTCTGATCAGACCCTTCCATACAAACTGTCGAGTTTGATTATCTAACCCTTCTTTCTCCTTCAAGGTCATTCTTCGAATAACGTGAACTACTAGCCTTGCATTTGGAATTAAAGAGATTTTGAAATCGATTTCTCTATGCGGAGGTAAGCTAACAACTTCTTCAAACACATCCGCATAGTTCTTGACAACAGGAATATTTTCTATGTCGATCGGAATATTCTTTGTAACGGCAGGAACAGGTTCTAATTGAGCAGGAGAGACAGCAAGAGCTGACCAAAAATCTTTTCTATATGAATTCGGACCTTCGCATGGTATGGTTATTGTAATGACCCGCATTTTTAGTTGTCGGATAATTAATTAATTTAATTATTTAATATCGATTTGGCGATATCGATAACTGGAATTAAATAATATGGATTATTTAATTAATTTAAATAATAGAATAATATATTTAATTCAGAAATAATAAAAAATAGTGGAATTCACAATATATTGTGAATTGGATTATTTAAAATATATAGTTCAGTTTAGAGTTGAATTATATGAACAAATATATTCAATCGACGACAATTGAACGTATAATTATAATATAATTAAATTTGAGCTCGAAATGGCGCGGCAGTTCGCTATTTGGCGATTTGAACTTCAACTGGATGTACAGGGTTTGTTTTAAATCGGATTTCTGTGAAACAAGAAACTTATGGAGCTAGTGAAGTATATTTTTCTAGTGGAAGAGAAAAATCGGGATTTCGTCGTGTAGATTTTGATTTATGTCCAAATCAAATTCTCAGAAAAACAGCGCCCTAACCATTTTAATTTTTAAAAGGGATTTCTATTTTTAATCGATTATCAGGTTGACCCAGATTGAAATATCGAGTTAGAAACCTATATAGGATTATTCTGGAGCTGATTATCAGGTTGGCCCAGATTGAAATATCGAGTTAGAAACCCATATAAGATTATTCTGGAGCTGTATGGTATTCCACTGTAAAAATAGACAATAATATTTATTTTTAAATATTAAATTTAATTATATTTAAATATATTTAAATAGGTTATTTAGGAGTTTAAAAATAGCCACTTTTGCAAACGAAGTCAGAATTCGACGAAACTAATTTTGTTGGATCCGCAATATTAAATATTGTTAGATTCCAAGTTTCGTGATTTTTAGAGTCACTGTGTGGCCGTACAGATTTTTAAAGTGAAAAACAGTCAGTATTTTGATAGTTAAAAATATGTTGTGTGAGCATACAAAGCCGGAATTCGACAAAACCAGTTTCGTTGGGACCGAAATGTCAAACTCTAGCTCCATGTCAATTTTCATGATTTTTAGGTACCGTGAGTGTTCGCAGGGATTTTTAAGGATGAGCAGAAGAAGCATAGAAATAGAAATGAATATAAAATTTAAAAGAAAAAAAATATCCTAAGTAATCACTGATCAAGAACAGGCCATGCCCCCCTCATTTCAACCACACCTCACTGTATAAACATTGAAACAAATTCTCGTTCAACTACAAACCGAAACGCAGAAAAAAATGAAGAAGAAAATCAAAAACAAAATCCATAAAATTCTATTAATCCCAAGGTAAATCTTCTTGAGTTCCTGAGATGATTTCCCATGTGTTGATTCCGGTTTTGAGGCATTCGATCTTCACTGTCGTGATGGGGTTTTTCAACGTGAGAACTAGGGTTACGGATTCGGGAGTTTATAAGCATCAATACTTGGATTGGTTGTTCGATTGAGGTTCAGGGTTGTGAGGCGAGCAAGGTGGGGGAGTTCGATGGCATCTCGAACCAAAAAGTGTTGATGGCTGTGGCATTGGCAACTGCAGAAGGCGACGTCGGATTTTATCAGTGTGGTGCGAGTTCGAAGTTATGGGTACTGAAAGGTTGAGCTTCGGAAGAGGAGTTCAATGGTGAAGAGGATTTTTGGATCGGTGGAAAAGGAGAGACCGAAATGGCCATTGGTTTTCACGGTGATGTTCCTGGAGGGAATGGTAATCGGGAGAGAAGGTTATACGGTGAATGGGCCTGCATATGAGCCATTGGGCCGATAAAGATGAGTTGAGCCCATTTAAGGTAATTGAGTTTTATTTTAATTTTTTAAATAGCGTGTTAACTTATATAATATATATCTTCTACATACGATATCAGATTGACGAACCGTAAGTTGCGTTGGGATTGTATGGACGGACACTACACAATGGAACTGACAGAAGGTCCATCAAAGCTCGTTACAATTTATCACAAAATAAATTGTCCATCTGAATCAAATCGAGCGATGGTTATCGTTATTAACGATGATCGTCCAATGTGAGTAAAACTCACCAACTCTGAACTGATAATTATCTGTTGATTGTTGTGTGTTAACTGTTTGGTTGAATTGCTTATGTATTGGTTGAAATTATTGATAACGATATATATATATAAAACGTTAATCGAATATTTATTCTGTTTATTAGAATATTTTATACTCGTATTGTTTAACATCTGTGGATGCAGGGAAACAGGTTGGAGGAATCCGATTGGATTCCTCAACAGTTATTTTATTGTTTTTCATATATTGAGATATATGATGTGGTTTATAATCTGTGGTTGATTATATGTGTTTGCGACGATATAGGTCATCGTGATTTGATATGTTAAGTATCATAAAATATCGGAATGGGAAAAGGAGATTTTTAAAGTGATATTGAAAACAGAATATTTATAAATTGGAATATTTATAAATAAGAAATATTTATAAATTGGAATGTTTATAAATAGGAGATTTTTAGAAAAGGGAATAATTATAAAATCAAAGGATTTTATAAAAGAGAAAATATTTATAAAATCAACGAAGATTTTATAAATGAAGATTTTATAAACGGAGATATTTATAAATGGAGATATTTATAAATGGAACTTATTTATAAAGGGAATATTTATAAATAGGGAATATTGTTAAGTGGAATTATAACTGAAGGGTAATCTTTATAATTGGAATATTTATAAAGTGAATTATTTATTTAGGATAAATAAATAAGATGTTATAAAATGGACTATTTATTGTTAAATAAATAGGATAAGTTAATGGAATATTTATTTGTTAAATAAAAAGGATTAGTTAATGGACTATTTATTTGTTAAATAAAAAGGATATGTTAATGGACTATTTATTTGTTAAATAAAAAGGATAAGTTAATGGACTATTTATTTGTTAAATATAAAGGATAAGTTAATGGATTATTTATTTGTTAAATAAATAGGATAAGTTAATGGACTATTTATTGTTAAATAAATAGGATAAGATAATGAATTATTTATTTGTTAAATAGATAGGATAAGATAAAGAGATATTGACGTAGGAATTGAATCGATTATAAAAGAGATATTGGCTTAGGAAATAAATAAGTTTTTTAAAGGAATTAGGGAAGATTTATTTAGAATAAATATTAAATAGGAATCTGTTTTAACGGATGAATCAGGAAGATTTAATTTATAAATAATATTTTATAAATTAAGGGAAATATTTATCTTTGGATAAATATATGTATATAAGTCAGAACTTATATAAAGAAGTAAACAAGTAAATGGGCATACTAAGTTATAAATAATATTTATAAATTAAGTAAATATTTATCATTTGGATAAATAGAATATATAAGTCAGGACTTATATAGAGAAGTAAGAATCGATTTCAACATCGACATCTGAAACTGAATAAGGACGAAGAGTTAACCAGTTAGAGTTAAACAGTTAGAGTTAACCAATTAGAGTTAATCAATTAGAGTTAATCGAATATTAGTTATTCGAATAAGAGTTAATCCAAGTGAGTCGCCATTTAGCACGACTGCTAGCGTAATTCGCAGGGCTGCAGATAGCCTACGGCGGTCGGATGTTTCCTGAGGGAATCAGGCGTAACCATTGTAATCGCTGCGATCTAGAGTCAAGCGAATGGAGTTAAATCGAATATTAGTTATTCGAATAAAGTTAAAAGGAGTTAAATCGAATATTAGTTATTCGAATAAAGTTAAAAGGAGTTATCGAATATTAGTTATTCGAATAGAGTTAAAAGGAGTTATCGAATATTAGTTATTCGAATAGAGTTAAAAGGAGTTATCGAATAAGGAGTTATCGGATATTAGTTATTCGAATAGAGTTAAAAGGAGTTATCGAATATTTGTTATTCGAATAGAGTAAAAAGGAGTTATCGAATATTAGTTATTCAAATAGATTTAAAAGGAGTTAATCGAATATAGTTTATTCGTAAGGAGTTATCAAGTATAGTTTATTCGAAAGGAGTTATCAAGTATAGTTTATTCGAAAGGAGTTAAGTGATTAGAGTTAATCAAACAGAGGAAATCGATTAGAGTTAATCCAATAAAGTTAATCAAATAGAGGAAATCGATTAGAGTTAATCCAATAGAGTTAATTGAATAAAGTAATTGAATAGAGTTAATCGAATATAGTTTATTCGAAAAAAGGTTATCGAATCTAGTTATTCATAAGAGATATTATCGAATATAGTTATTCGAAGGAAGGAGTTATCGAATAGAGATTATTCGAAAGAGAATTACGTAAGGAAGTTTGTTAAAGGTTTAAAGGATAAACTTTGTCTATTCCAAAGTTAAAACGTTGTCCAGTTAAGGTCTGAGAGGTAATTATACCCCAACTTGATTGACTTCCTTCTTAACTAAGGAATGGTAAGGTTTGATAGTGAAGGATGGTTAAGTGAATTTAGTAAATAAGTGTAATGGTTTGAGTTGGCATCGTGATGGTTTGTTTAAACATCTGTCTAAGTACGATGTAGGAGTTTTGGAAATGTTTTCCAAATAAGAATCAGAAATGTTTTCTAATATAGAAAACAAGAAATGAAAAAGTTTTCCAGTGTTAATGACATATATTTTCTAAATTTAGAAAATAAGAAATGTTGAATATATGGAAACAGGAAATAACCAATGAAATAAATTAATGATAAATTAATTTAAAGGATAAAAGTTGATTGGTGATTGATCGATGTAATTTCCATCTGGAAATAATATCGTTGTTTGCACACGTGTTTTTCTTTGATAGTTAAATCACAGACTATCAAAGTTTTGACCATTTTAACGTTGTTAATATGGAGAGACCGGTTGGATTATTATCCGAAGAACTACTCTGTATTGGCATAAGCGTTGCGAATCATATATGCCAAAGATAATTGAAGACGGAGTAAAGTGCAAGGGCTGTTGTATAAATATTAGGTAAAGATTTACCTAAGATGGATGTACGGAATAGTGCCTTCGGTTTGTCCAGTCCCAGGATGAACTGTATGGAAGAATGTCTGACAGAGTATATTTAACAGATCATGTAAGTTGATCTCTTCAAACGTATATACGTTTGGTGGCGGAGGAATTCGTTTCTCTTAGCTGTATACCCGTTGTATTTTTGAGGAAATCAATTTCTGATTTGGCGGGTATGACGATGTGACATTCAAAGTGAATAATTGTGTGATCTGTCAGAGATAAGCGTGGCCTCTAGCTTCACAACCGGGAAATGACAGAAATCGGGCAGGCAGCATGGCTATGTCGGTTGCTACCATTAGGGTGTATTATCACCTGATCCAGAGTTTCATTTACTTCTATAATATTTTGTCGATGCTGTCCCTTATCGGGAAACGGTTGCTGATCCCAACCGTTGGTGATAATACATTCGATACACTCAAGCGAAATGAGTGGTCGGTCATGTGTGGCCGAGTTGCAAGATGTTCTTGTTGAACCCAGTGTATTCCTCTCTAGAGGTACACTAGCGAAAGGTGGTTCCATACCTTGTCATAGTTGGAAATCCATTATCCAATACGTGCTTGCGGTTTTGGTTGTATACTATGTATGTAGAACGTGAGATGAAAGCGTTTCTGCTAGATTGATATCTATTTGTATTTAGACATTAGTATAATATCAGAATGATATTGCTTTTAAAATATGTTGGATTCTCATAAGGGAAAAACCCGTTTCGTATTCACAACATGGTCTTATGAGATATCATATATCTGTTTAAACTGTTTTACTCACACCAGTCACATGACTGACCCAGAGTTTATTTTGTTTGTTTTCCCTAAACTCTTGGGTGCCTAAATTTGTACGGGCAGTCAAGTAGTCGGGATTTACAGATATACATGGAGAGCTTGGAGCAAGAGGCTTCAAGATTTTATAGCTATTGTTTTTCCACTGTGTTGTAAGTGTTGTACTCTGGAAAGTGCTATTGTATACAAACTGTTTCATTTCAAAAGTTATGTTATATTTTATTTGTTCCGCTGTGAGATTCGTGTTTACTCTGATGTCGTATGTTCTTCTTCTTCTTCTATTCTAAGTTTCTATCTTATCTATCCTCACCCTCTATTTTCTTTCATTAATGACCGGTATTTTCGATCTTTGGAAGTTCGATATGTGTTGTATATCGGATAACCAAGATCGACTTTTTTTTGGGTCATTACAGTTATATACTCCCCGAACTTTGTTTTTGCCTTAACAACTCTCTCGGCGCATTTAACTTCAGCTTCATATTTGGTTAACCAATCCAATCCCAATATAAGGTCAAATTCTGTAAAATTCATGACGATCGAGATGGTAGGGAACCGATAGCGGAAGAAAGAGACAGGCACCCCACAAATCCAACTAAGATCGAGGGAACCCCCAACCGGATTATGGACAGTCATGGGTTCTTTGAGCTTCTTCAATTTCAAATCCAGTTTCTTAACCGCATTACTTGCAATAAAGCTTCGCAATGCGCCTGTATCAAATAATACTTTGACTGGAATGTCTTTGACAGTAAGCGTGCCTTCCAAAACATCTGGTTTTGCTTGACTGGCTGAGGGTACCGGGACCTCGGCCACTTCATTCACTTGTACTATTTCAGACTTCTTTAATAGCCGGCAATCTTGCTTTACATGACTAGGATGATGGAAAAGATTGCATTTTCTATTCTCATGAAAGTATTATTGGATTTTGACCCCACATTTCTTCCTTTCTTCGAGGATTTGCAATTCGCCTAAAAATGCCCTGGCTTCTTGCAGTTATTGAATATTGTAGTTGTTACTAGTCCTTTCTCAGACTTAATCTTTTTCCTGATGATTATAGGCTTCTTTCTAGCCCCAAGCATCGTACTTGCCTCAGGCTGTGTACTTGTCTCCGGGCTATCAGTTTCGAATTTCCTTTTGTTGCTGGAACTACATTCCTCTTCGTCTCTCAAAAGACCTTACTTATCTAGATCTTCATACTGATAAGCCATGTATATCATTTCAGAAAAAGATTGTTGCACATGTGCAGTCACCTTACTTTGATACTTTCGTTGAAGCCTGTTAATAAATCTCAGATTCTTCATCTTTGGATTCTGAATTAAATGTGGGGAAAAATGAGAAAGTTCATTGAATTTCTTATGATATTCTAGAATGGTCATATCTCCTTGAATCAGACAGTAGAATTCATCACTTAACCGCTCAGTTGCTTCTGGAGGAATAAACCTTTCATTGAAAATTTCCTTGAATCTATCCCAAGTGATATCACCTTCTGGATTATCTTTAGTAACGGTTTCCCACCAGATTAAAGCTTCGTCTTTGAGTGTCCAAGATGCCAGTAATCTTTTCCGATCATCTCTCAGTTTGAAACCTTCAAAAATTCTCTTGGCAAAACGCTTCCAAGCTTGAGTTTGAATAATGGATTCATAGCCCGAGAACGGTACTCCACCCAGATTTCGATACCTCTTCAATAGAGCTTCTATATCTGATCCTGGCTATGGCAGCACAACTGGCTCATTAGGTTGTCGAACCATAGGATTATTCCTTCTGCTTCTGCCACTCATTTTCTATGTCTGCAAATAGCAGACATAGTGTTAGGCCAACAGAAAAGGTATTTTTAAAGCATAGAGACATATACTTGAATGTAAATGTGTCTATCGAGGTGTATTTCAATCTGCTACGCTCATTCTAAGATATTACCGATCCTATCTGAAATGAGTGATCTGTCCTAGAACACTACTGGTTCTATTTCTGACGAGTTCGTTAATATGTTATATTCCAGCACTAAGCTTAACCAAAGCTCTGATACCATGTGTGACAACCCCAAACCCCCGTTTCCCGGTGGCAAGGGTAATCTTTGGAATATAACACATAAATAAATAACAACAGAACATAATTAAATAAATACACCAGATAATGTACAACAGAATACACTGGATAAACATAATCATCAGAGTTACACAATATACAGGATCATACTTAGTACAAAATACAGTTCAGCTTTACATAAAATGTCTACAGCGGAATCAAAACATAATATGTACAATAGGAGCTGAACAACATAAAAAGAAAGAAATGATAGAATCCATCTTCAGCTCCATAGCTATCCAGAAAGAGCCTGCTAAAACCTGAATACAAGGCTGCCCGTGTAGAAAATAGGGCATCCGAGTTTGCAAGTGAAACAAACTATGAGTCAGTCATGGGACTGGTATGAGAAATCTGCTTAACTTATTTTATAATAAGGCTAATCACAGGACCACACCGCTAATGCGGAATGGGTTTACTCCATTGGATTGCCAGTGCTTAAAACAAGTAAATCATTTAAACATCGCAATGCTTTTTATAAAAATGAAGACATTATAAGACTCAGTTCCCATCACCCAATGCAACGCAAACCGGAGGATTGAGTTTTTACCTTATAATGGCTAAAAGATGCTTGATACGTATAAAACAAAAGCATTTGATATTATTACTAGTGTTTATATGTTTCAAAAACAATTTCAATCATAAGTATCAATCATAGACGGCATAAATGCCCTCATACCACTATGTCTCCATATATAGGTATACAATCAAAACCGCATGATGCCGTATTTGGAAATTGGATTCCGTCATGAACCAAGGCAAAAGATAGTCCTTACCGCTTCGAGACAATCTAGCCCATGTCTCAGGAATAGCCGCAACTGCCCCTTGGATCGTCAGGGCCAGTCCACACGGAGTGGATTAAAATGTCTGAACAATACGTTTCCCGCCCTATGGGGCGTAAACTGGTCATATACCGATCAAACCATCGGCTCCGAAGAGACCGAAATAACCGAGGCCTCGCTATCCATCATCCACATAAGTAAAATGTCTGGGCGTGTAAAACCCAAAACACCACTCCTAGCTAGAAGGAAACGCATGCTCTCCCTGAAGTCCTCTCCCATTTTTGGTCTATACCGGGGTGTGAGGCTCGCGAATCAATGCTAAACACAAAGCTAGCTATTTAAATACGTGCTTTGATCATCAACCACAAAGCTTTGCTTTTCAACAAAAGCTTTGATCACACCATCTCTGTATGCCACGTTGTCAATATACAACGTCAGACACACATCCATTTACAAGTCCGTTCTGAGTCTGAACGAAACCGGAGGATCCTTATTCCTCGCACATCCGAACGATCAACAAGTACGTCCGGGCAACCACCACTGTAACCCCGTCAGGGCAACAACTCCCATCAAAGGCATCAGTAGCCATCCATTTGATGTGAAGATCATCGGTCTTGCACCGTCTTCATGTCTTCGACTTCTAATCGTCGATCAATTATATGAAATGAGAATTAACTCGGCCTTTTCAAATAATTCACGTATATATAGAACTCAAATCAATTCAATTCCTGGTTAAATTATTTGACATCCATAGTTCATTTCATTAATGTACTTTTCACATCAAACACATTCAACCATCAAATATCCAATCAACCAGGTAAATTCGGTTTATTTCCATTCTATATCGTTTATAATATTTTATAACGATTTATCGCAATTTTTATTTATTTAGAAATAGCCAATTCATTCAAACGGCGCTTCAGGCCATAACGTGGCCATGGCGCTGTTTTTCTTCAGATTTGATTTACATATATCTGAAAATCTAACCGTTGGATCCTTATAAATTTTACATAATTAGAAAGATCTTTCCAAAGCGGACCCAACGGTTCCAGTTTTGGGAAAATCCAACGGTCAGATCTCCCGGTGCGATCGTTTGAAGTTACGATTTCAAAATACGAACTACAACATTGTTATTCGATTTATTTTAATTATATTTATATATATGTAAATATAATCCATTCTGGCGCTATTTTCATCCAGATTTGAATTAAACATTCCAGACAATCTAACCGTTGGATCTTTGCAAAGTTGGTGTCGTTGGAAAGATATTTCCAAAGCAAACCCAACGGTTTCGGTTTCGGGAAAATCCGATGGTCGGATCTCCTGGTACAATCGTTTGAAATCTCGGTTTCAAAATACGAACTGCAGCTTCGTTATTCGATTTATTTTAATTATGTTTATATATATATATATATATAATCCGTTCTTCGATTTCAAAACCATTTCATTTCATATATGTGATATATCCAACAAATAATTATTTCAACACATGACTATTTTTAACACTTCATATATATTATAAAAATGCGATTTTTATGGTTAAAACAATTTATTTCAAAAATGAAGATTTTTAGCGAGTCACATATATAATAAAAATGTGATTTTTATTGTCAAAACAATTTATTTCAAACACGATTATTTTATATACTTCATATAGATGATAAAAATGTGATTTTTATTGTTAAAGCGATTTAATTTCATACATTCAATAAAAATGTTATTTTTATCATTTAAACAATTTTATTTCAAAAATGAATATTTTTCCAACACATGAATATATTTCAATACATGAATATAAATCAAACACAGGTAGTTTTCAGAAAAATTCGGCAGCATAACGGCATGGTAGTTAAAACTGGCACCGTCCCGAGTATGGCTCCTCGCTCTACCTTAACGCCTCGCAGCTTTTGACAATGGGGATTTCAATAATCTAATTTGTACATAGACGAATTTTCCCATAAGCTAATCCTATTGGGATTTCAACCACAATCAATCATATCAAATCAACCATTCGTAGTATTCACCAAATTTCACATCAACCAAATCCAAACAATCACAACCAATATATATCGTCCATGGTCTGTGGACGAGGGGAGTGTGTGTGTATATATATATATATGTAGATATACGTATATAAACATATTTCGATTTCATTTCAGTATCATTTCAATTCCATTCAACGCATATATGATTTTTACAATGCATATATAACTTATACATCGCACATACAACTTATACACAGCTTATACATGAGGTGTACAACGCTTACAAAACTCATACATCGATATATAATTTATACATCGTCATTCCATATCGTTTATAATTCAGAAATCTCACCTTGCGTTCCACTCCTCCAAAAACTCTAGGAAGCTCAGAAAAATATCCGGTCTCTTCTAGAATGTAGAAGACGTCCACACGAGTCCAATGTCTCTCGTTTCACTGGATTTCGACAACATAGCAAAAAGATATGATTTTTACAAGTTTGCGGAATTAGCACCGCTTTTAAACTGTTATAAATAGTTAAATAAATTAAATAGCCGTGTGCCTCAGTTTAATGTTCGAAACTAGGTTTGGCGATAACTTCAAATTCGTAGCACCTGGATGCAATCAGGTTTTGGCACCTCAAAGAGCTTCGAATCGCGCGCTTGGGCATGTGGGTGGTGCTCAGATCGAGGCACCTTACGAACGGCGACGGTGAACGAAAGTCCCGAACTTCGAGGGTCTCGATCTCGACGATGGCGCAGTGGTTTGGGGTGCAATGGGTATGGATGTGAAGATCTTGGAGAGGGCTACAAAATTCCCAACAGGATGGAGGTCTAATTTTGAGCGGATTCGCCGGATTTGAGGAGAGAAGGAGTTGGAAGTTTTCCGTCGTTCGTCACTGTTACGGGGGGGGGGGGGGGGGGAGGGGGCGGGGGTTATCGCGATTTTTAAAATTAAAAATAATGAATATAAAAATTATGATTGGTCGGAATTTATATTAAATTCTAAAATGATGTTTTCTAACACGAACTCCAATCCAAACCCAACGACTGTCGTCCCTAGCTGAATACCCCCATTCCGAACACAATGAGATGTGTTTCGTAAGCCCATTTGACTGTTTCAGTCAGTTTTTCTTCAAATTAAAATATAAAACATTTAATATTTGATTTGAACGTACATTTCATTTTGCCGGGGCCACATACTGATCCCAAAAATTCTAGAAAAATTATTTCTAGCTTCGTATTGACGATACGGTCCTAACAAAACTAGTTTCGTCGAATTTGGAGACCGTTTGAAAATGGCCATTTTCTAGTCGATCCAAATTGACTGAAATCAACTAAACACATTTTCCCCTGCCACGCTCACATATTAACTCCAAAAATTATGGAATTTGAAACCTAGCAATAATTTGACATCCCAGATCCAACAAAAGTGGTTTTGTCGAAAACGGAGGTCGTTTGCAAAATGTCTATTTTCAAGGGCTATATAAACTCCATAGCGACCTTTTTGAAAATTCATTTGGCCATAACTTTTGATTCCCGCTATGAAATTTCGATTTTTCAAATTCGTTAGAAAGATATTTATAAAAAGATTTAAATGTTTTTGGTTTCACTAAAATCCGTTTTATTTTGCATCCTGTATAGTCAGTCAAAGTTTGAATTCAAATTTTCAAACTGCCGCGCCATTTCAGGCCTTGTTTTATAATTAAAATAAATATATTTATTTTCCAACCTCGATTCAAATAGATTTTTGGTCGTTAATATTTAAAATAATTTATTTTAAATATTCAAAATCCATTTAAATAGCCAAATTAAAAATTTTAAATTGGTTCAGATTTTCTAGGTTGTTACAGTATAACTTTAAATCCCTCTCCTTTTTTCCCTAATTCCCCCATAACATGCAAAGTCAATGCATAATGAAGCTACAAAGCTACATACATATATATATACACACACACACACAAATATATATATATATATATATATATATATACACACACGTACATATACACACACAACGGATTTCAATAATACGTTAATTAATGTACCATTAATTCACAGCCTATTAAATAAATGTATTATAATTTGGAAGTAGCATACACCCTATGTATACATACATATATATCTACACACATAAAATCTTTTCTTATATACAATATTTAATCTTATGTCTTCCATTTATACACACTCCTTACTTGGAACATGCATCTTAAAATAAAAGAAATATAACATTGACGAGAATTGAACTCATGACTTCATGTATCTAAGTCTATTCACTTAACCACTACACCAAACACTATTTTTGTTCTTGAAATAGGAACATTGAGAATTAATGGTTTCATGTGCGTATCTTTCATTCTAAAAAAAAGAAATATCTTGTAAATGATAATTTCAAATATATCAAAATTATATATCAAACTGATCATCTCAAAAAGACCTTCGCAATGGTAATAAATACGACATCCGATTTATCCTCTAGTAATATTTAATTCTTAATTACTTAACTTTTAGAACCGTAAAAGTTGCAGAATGTTACATTCTTTCCCCGTTAAAAGAATTGCGCCCTCGCAATTCCCCAAATATAAAACCCATTCAAAATAATAAATCCTTCATTAGATAAAATCATCCATCATAAGTTAACTTCTCATATGTGTAATAGCGATAGTTTCTTACCAATCAAAACACACTATAATAAAATATGAACTTTCTTGTCATTCTATGGAACATGTGATGTGTATAAATAATAATCCATCAACAAAGTGTAAGATAAAGAAAATCACTACTTGACAACATGAACCATAGTAACGTTAATTAACTATTGTTGAAATCCATAGCAAACAATAGTTATTACAACATTCTCATACAAATAAAAGAACACACATAAATTAACAATCAACATGGTTCACAAGAATAAAGCTTATGTAAACCAAGAGAACAATTAATACATCATCAAACTAACAATGAACACATGTATGTTCATTAATGTGCTAACCATATAATCATCCTAATATGTGTATTCTACAAAAATGTGATCAAATTCCTTAAAGCCTCACATTTGTAGTAATGATGTACCCTTTCTTTCCTCTTTAATAAATTTATAACCTCACATGGTGGAGTCTCATACCTTCCCTGTACCAACCTCTCAAGGATGCACCGAAGTCTTGAACGCCAATTGTCCCTTCGCAAACATCTTGTAGCAAATTCCAAATTTGGAAGTTGACACATTGGTTCCTACTTGAACCCTTGGTACCCAATTGAACCCCTTGATTCCTTCTTCAATCCCTTGGTCCCCACTTGGACCTTTAAAGACAACTTCCTTTTTGAGCTACCTTTGCATCTTGGATTTTAATCGATTGGAGTTTATCTTCAGAAGAGTTCTTTGTCATTGCATTGGAGTAGTGATAATCCATATGTAGCAAGTTCCTTCATTTGGTGATAAAGTAAAATTGTCGAAAATACCAAAGAGGGATCACTAGATAGGAGTGCTTTTTTTTTTGAAGTTACGTAAGCTGGTAATTATTTGAAAAACATTCCTTAATAAATATTCATTTTGAACCACACCAACTTTCATACATACTACTAAGTGTTAAACATTAAGTCATTAATCACTAAAATTCTCCATTTTACTCTTCTCACCTTCAAGGAACATCTTCAAAACTTTTAGTCATTCCAAATACTAGTCTTCTTTAGTTTAGGAAACAACATATTCACACTATGCCTACACACTATGCCTAAACTAATCATGTCCCCACTTCAATCCTTTTGTTTCTCAAATGTAAATTCAATCAATATTCCACACTAACTTACTATCTAATCATACAATTAAAATAAACAACAAACAAACAAATAACATACAAGCAATCTAAACATATCAAATAGGAAAACAATAATCAATTAATTTAAAATAATTAATCCAAACAATCATGACATGAACTAATAAGCAAAAATCAAACATAGCAATCATCATCAAATCTCTCACTCGGTGCGTAAAGCATACGATATCCACCGCTTTGACCACCAGATCCATTGAGGACATGACGGAGTCCCACTTTGTACAACTATTGTTATGACCATACTTCCCTGGTCTATAGTCAATAACCCTACCCAGTCCACACATTCCTGGCTCTAGGTTAAGGGCCAACCAGTCCACACTTCCCTGGCTCTAGTTCGTCTACATGTCCCTCCCACTCAATAGTGAACCAAAGTTATAGATATCAGTAACTCCTTTGCACACGTCCCATAGCAAAGCCCAACTGTTTACACCAAAATTTGGCAAAACAACCGAAGTATTGCTTAACACGTCACCTAATCGGGGCCGAGATGCTTAGAAACACGTCACCTTTTCATAGGCAATATGTAAGTAGATTTTTACAATTGTGTGAGGCCATATCCAAGATCTAAAAACCAAAATACGAAAAGAAGACAAGGGTTTATATTGGTTCGACTCTTATTCGAGTCTACATCCACTTTGAAGGTAGAATCTCATTATTCACAAAGAGTTTTACAACATTTTCTCACTTATACATTCATAAGAGCTCTTTTGACGTGCATTCATCTTTACACTCATTTGAGAATGGAAGAAAGTTTGAAACACTTATGCTTTTTCCTCCATGGAAGCCATGATCATAAGCTTCATAGATCTTCGATGAATCATGAAGAATAGATGTTGAAATGCTTGAAGAAGTCCGAAAAGCAATTTGGCAGCAC
Organism: Allium sativum; assembly: GCA_030737875.1. NCBI lineage: Eukaryota > Viridiplantae > Streptophyta > Magnoliopsida > Asparagales > Amaryllidaceae > Allium > Allium sativum. The sequence goes on from CM060924.1 coordinate 515,526,186, forward strand.
CTCCCTTGTTTCCGGAAAGTCCCCCCTAAATGATGGAAGTGGGGTGCTATTTATAGGCGGAGGAATGGCTGAAAACTTGTATTCAGGATTCTGGTCGGTATTTTTGGGTATTTACGAAGATGCCACTGCCAGTTGTCACCAGCTGTCAAGTCGTTTTGAGTGTTATAACCGACCAGGGGCCTTTGCTGAAGGAAAGAACGACCAGGAAGCTTGCGAACGACCAGGGAGCTGAAGCCTTGAAGCGGACCGACCGGATGTTGAGGGAACAAGATGGCGCTATACTCTGGACATGCGGGCCAGCCAGGGATCTTCGTAGAGCGGACCAACCCTAAAGCTTTGAAGCTTGTCGGAGCGATCAGGCTATCATGAAGACGAGATCGACCAGCTACGATAGGTTGGAGCGATCAAGAAGCTAGCAGGTGATGAGATCGACCAGATGCCTTCCGTATTTGGAGCGACCAAATGTTTGAGAGTATAACAGAATTGGCTTCTGGGAATGTGGATCGTCCTTGGGAAAAGAACGAGCTGACGTCTTCCATATTTGGAGCGACCAGGTGTTTGATTAAGCTTTTAGATCGAGCGAGCCATGAGGGAGATGGAGAACGACCAGGGTTGAGACCGACCATCCACGTAATCATGCTGAGCCTATTCGGACCTGTGTGTAGAGAAAACCGATCGGCTCATCATTACAAACTATGCCGACCCAAACAAATCCAGACTGACTACTCTGCTTGGAAGAAAAAGCGACCAGGTGGCGTGTGAGAAAAAAAGGCAACCAGACGTCTCGCCTACAACGACCGACCCTTCCTTAATAGTTACAGAACCGACCCCTACAAATCTGTTGATAACCCATCGATCGATTTAAGAGGATAACATTTTGCCCCTCGGAGTTTCATAAATTTTTACGAAAAACTATGGACTTCGAAATATTGTGCGATATACTAATGGATTGATCAGGTTTAACTGGGGGTCGGTTTTAGACTTAACTTGCATGGGTCGGTTTTTTCTCTTCAGGTTGATTCGTTCCAGTCAATAACGAGACAAGCAGGTCAGCCAGGCTATATAACCTCTCCTTAGCCCCTTGATATTCCACACTTTTCCAACTCTGATTTTTTCACTTTAATGGCGGCGCCTTTTTGAAGACAATTCTTCAATCCTCATTTCGTTCCATCGATCCAATTCAGGAATCCAATCTATTTACGGCCACTTATCCCAAATCTTCGACATAGGTTTGAATCCCAGTCGCTCGAATTCACTTTTCGCCGAAGCCTGGAAGTCCGATCCAAACTTCTTCATCTAGTTAATCTAATCGCAGGTATATGTCTCTATTTCTTTGTTAATTCGAGAATGATCAACGTTGGCTTTTGAATTTGACTGGATTCTTTGGGGTTAGGATGTAATCGGACCGGCTTTTGATGTATAACTGTGACCTGATTGTAGAATCCTTGAATCTGAAATCCTTTGTGTATTGAAATGTTTAACAGTAATGTAGTATTCAACTTGAGTTTGTGGATGATGATTTTGAAACGAGAATCCTTGTAATACTTCCATAATGATCACAATCTGTTTGTGCAAATGTTTGAATGGCTGATGCATATATAATTCTCTGCTTAAACCATTATTTCGTGATATTTTCATTATGTATTCGCACTGAATAATCGTGCTAACAACACGTTTGTATAAATGTTTGATTTGATGAAGCTATGGTAACGTCTTGTGATGCACGTCTGATTTTCCTTCTAAAATCATCCCTTTATACTGTTTGTATCACATATTTGTAGTAGTGACCACGTTTGCTTTTAAAGTACGACCGACTCTGGTCGATTTTTGTGCGTATTGCCTCTAAAACCGACCAGCTTCGAACCGACTAGGGCTTTGTTTGACCGACCTGAGGTGAAGTTTGATACAAATCGACCCAGGCAAATTTTGAGCGACCAGAGCTTTAGGTTTATTTTTGGACCGACCAGTTTTAGAAAAGTTCCGGAGTGACCGACCAGGACAGACTTGAATCTCGACCGATCAGGACGTGGTCGATTTCAAACTGATCGTAATTGGATTAATAATAGGATAACCAATCTTAAAATTGAAGGGGTTGACTTTATACGACCAACACTTTACTGGTTTTGAGCGGCCAGAATATACTGTTTGGCTTTGAACTGACTTGACCCTCAACTTGCCATGGCCGACCCAATTTTGAGCGACCAGGTATTGAACTCACTTAACATTCTTGTAACTTGTTCTTCAAACATACTTGCATGTGTAGAAATGACGACCAGACAAAAAGCTCGCAAGAATGCTGAGGGAACTTCCTTAGCCAGTGAAGCTGGAACTTTTGACCAGAATATTGAGACCTCTTCTGACACTATCACTGAGATGAATGTTAATCAAAACTTTCCAAGCCCTCGATTTCTTACTCATACACCAATTGATAGCTACTTGACGATGCTTGAAGTTGACTTGTATCATAAGTTGTGCAAGCAACATGGCCTTTCCGACGACGAAGTCAAGTTCCCTGGAAGAGATGGTTTGGCTAACCACCCTCCCCTTGGATATATTACAGTTAATCAGGAGATGCTCCAGAGTGGAGCGATTCCTCCTTTCAACCCTTTCATAGAAATGATCCTGAAGAATTTGGCCATTGCTCCTTATCAGTTACACCCTAAAGGCTATTTTATCCTTATGAGTTTATACGTGTTGTTCATGAGAATTATAAAACACGAACCAACTTTCAAAGATATATGCTCCTTATACTCTTTTAAGAAACGGAAGAAGGATCGTCCTTCCTTTTTCTTCATGGAAAGCAGGCAATCTAGGGTCATAACTGGCTTGTTCGAGAGTATCAAAGGATTTCCCGATCAATTTTTCTATGTGCGATGTCCTGACAACTTTCTTGGCCGATGGACCGAAGGAGGTAAATATCCACAAAGATTTCGTTTTACCTCTTACGATCATTTACTGACTCTTCTTCATTTTACAGAAGCTCCTTTTGACCAAGAAACAAGTATTAACCAATCTCTTCTAGAATTACTATTATCCGTTAGCGAAACTGAAAGAAGTAGACAGTTTTTGCTTTCCGAAGAATTCCTTCGAATAATACAACCTGCTTCCCCCATCCCGTACTTTGACGGCGAAGAAGACAACCAAGAAATACATGAAGAAGTGTGCACAATCTGGTAGTGGAAGCAAAAAGCCTGTGAGTACCCCTGAAAAACATGAATATACTTCTGAAAAACAGGTTGACACTTCGGCAATCCTGGAGAAAATTGCAGAAACCCCGCCTCCTTCAAACACCGGAAAGAAAATTGTATAGCGGGAGGGTAAACAGCTTGAGGTAGAGGAAAAAACTTTAGATAGCGAACAGATCATTGAGAATGTTCTTATGGATTCATCTATTCCCAATACCCAAGATGGAGATTCCACGGGTACCTTTGGCGAACTTCCTGACTTAGATACCGTGCGATATCTCAATAAGGACAAAACTCCTACCTCAGGTTCCACGGGCCCCAACGTTCAGCTCGATTCCAACCCTCAAGAGATTCCCGAATCATTGCCGGAGGCAAGGATAGACTTAGGATCAAATCCCGACACACGCTTGCTAGGCATGTTTTTTAGGATTAAGCTCGCTTTCATAGTCGTACTTTTATCTATTTACTTCGCATGTTGTTTTACTCACATACTTTTCAAGTGCTGGAGGAGTCTGTTACTTTTGTAGGAATGGGGCCGCCCTCACTTATCGACAATTTTTGGAAGAACAGACAGTCTTCCTCCAACCTTGCCCATCCTTCGAAGAAACGCTTTAAGCAAGCTCCTCCTTCAACCAAGACATCTCAACCTCAGAAGTTGCATGATCATCACCCAATTCCTTCTCATGCCTCTTATGAGCGAACTGCAGAGCAAAGAGCATGGTTTTATGATCATCTAAGGACAACAGATGATGAGGCAAGGCGAGAAAAAGAGGGCTCTCAGGGAAAGAGAAAAAGTGGAGATGATCTGGTTATGGAGATCCCTCAGAAGCGTGCACGAGGATATGTTCCTCCCTTTCCAACCCCGACCGAGTTTCAAGCCATTATTTCAAGGCCGCGCGAAGTACTTGACGTAGAGAAGGAACTTGGAGGTTCCAGTTCTCCTTTTTCTCACAGATTCGGAGATTAGGATATGAGAGGGATAAAATTTGACGTAGATCTCCGCCCCAAAGATAAACGGGACATGATTGAGGATGTGGCAAGAGCAAGGGATCTTCTAGATGGTATCGGCAAAACCATTGACAAGCATTTTTCAGCGTGGCATCGACTTGGCTATGAATTTCAGAATCTCAACACTAAGCGAATTGAAAGCATCAAAAACTTGGAGGATGAAAAGGCCCAGCTTATTCAAGTCATCAAAGCCCAGGAAACCCAGATCTCTTCATTAGAAGGGGGTTCTAGAGTAAACGATTTGGAATCCGAGATCGAAAGGCTTCATAAGGAACTCGAGGCTGCTAAACATAAGGAAGCTGTACTGAAGAAACAATCTGAAGATGCCTTAAAAGAACAAGAAGATGCTGAGGCCCAGCTAGCCCTGGAAAAAAGGACTTCATATGCTCGTGAGTCGGAAATCATATCTCTTCGTGACAAACTTGCCGTTGAAACTGTCAAAACTTTTACTTTGGAGAAAGAAAAGCAAGAAGCTTTGGACAATGCCCGAAAGATTAAGGAAGAGGACGAGGCAACCTTCATGGAATTTTATGTTTGCAGCATTATGTATGGGGGGAGCCTTCGTTTCTTAGGAGAGGGTTATGGGAACATTCTTGCTCATGTTTGGGAAGAGGTATTAAAACGATCTGACAGGGCCGAGGACAGCCTGCTCCGGCTTGATCTACTGGATGAAGAAGATCGAGATGCCCTAGCTGAAGGTAGAAACTTCCTCAAGAGCCAACATGGTGAATCATCCGGAGCTAAGACTTCAGGTATTATTGTTGATAATACTTTTACCGGGTTAACTGATGACGTTAACATCTCAAGCTTTCCAACTCGTGTAGATGTCGCAATTCCTCCCCCCGCTGCTGGAAATTCTGCTGAAAACAAATAGCAGGATTCGGATGGAGAAATAAACATTGAGGATTATGAAATCAATCCGAACCCTCCCGTCTTAGGTAAAGATGACATATGCCAAGTTATGCTAGACTTAGATCATCTCTTTCACCCTCTGGGACATTTTAAGCTCATGGACTATTATAATTATGCAATGAAATTACCTTCACCATTGCCTCTTGTCGGTGGATACACAGCCATGGTGATGAACGCCACTGAAACTGACTTGCCTTTATTTAATACAGGCCCATTTGTTGATGCTTCCACGGACATAATGCTTTCTTAACCAGGCTCTCAGGAAGAAAGGATTGACGTGATTGCCAACCTTGATCGAGACCTCCACAACCTCCAAGAAGAAGACCATGATTCTGAAGAAACAATCGATGATGTGATCGACAATCAAGGGGAAAAGGTCAATTCTTCCACTGGTTGGAAAAACCGAAAACGTTCTATCAAAAAGAAGACCACCAGCTTGTCAACCCCTGAGGGTTCTGCTTCCAAACCTGCATTGAGATCTGGCGATTTGAAGAAATAGTGGCTTAGACTCGCTTGTTTTGCATTTACCAGACTTTATCTAGACCGGATGTATATGCGAGTGCCGACCCTCGCTTACTACTCTGCAATGTTTTGAATTCTAAATAATTTGTACTTGACAATGCTGTAACTTGATCCTGTGCTTGAACGTGATGTGACAATGTTCTGTGTTTTTGTACTTTTAACCTTGTTATCACGTTTTTTCCGTATATTCTGGTCTGTACACCACACTTGCACATCTTTCTTTACACATTCTGATTGCCTATGGATTTTTCAATTATATATGGTTGTAATGTTCCTTTAGCACGTGAGGAATCAAACAGTTACTTTCGGCTTTCTGATATGATATGCCCCCGTACCAATGGATTGTTTCAGCCCTGGTATAATGAAAATGAACTTAAAGATTGGATGTTTTAAGTTGTAATCAGAATTTAAAAAGCATCTGTCATCACACTGTGACATTCAGAGCTTTTTATTCTTCGTACAAACTTTACATGTATTATTTGGGATTCTCCATTTTTTGCATCTGGGCGGAGTAGATATTGAGAAATGAGTGGACACCTCTTGGGGAGGTTTTTTGCCCAATTTGTGATGTTATTTGGTCAGATATTTACTGATCTTTGCAGTCGATCGGGTGCCCCCGGAGAGGTCTTGGGTTAAAGACTCAGTCTGGCAATAACGTGGTTAGTTTGTTGCTGACTTTAAGTTATTTGACTGAGCACCCCCGGAGAGGTTTTGGGTTAAAGACTCAGTTTGGTAATAACGTGGTCAGATTTGTACTGACTTTAAGTTATTTGACTGAGCACCCCCGGAGAGGTTTTGGGTTAAAGACTCAGTTTAGTAATAACGTGGTCAGATTTGTACTGACTTTAAGTTATTTGACTGAGCACCCCCGGAGAGGTTTTGGGTTAAAGACTCAGTTTAGTAATAACGTGGTCAGATTTATACTGACTTTAAGTTATTTGACTGAGCACCCCCGGAGAGGTTTTGGGTTAAAGACTCAGTTTAGTAATAACGTGGTCAGATTTGTACTGACTTTAAGTTATTTGACTGAGCACCCCCGGAGAGGTTTTGGGTTAAAGACTCAGTTTGGTAATAACGTGGTCAGATTTGTACTGACTTTAAGTTATTTGATTGAGCACCCCCGGAGAGGTTTTGGGTTAAAGACTGTGTCTGCCTAGTTCCACGGAGTGGGTATTGATTTTGTTGGACATTTGAGTTGATCAAGATGCCTTGGTTATAAATCTATAACCCTAGGTCGATCCTCTCGAATGATACTCCTTTGCTGGAATTTTAGCGAGCATTCTTTGACTTTACTCCGTTGGTTTCTCCCGCTGGTTGGCCTTGGTGTTTTGTTCTTCTTTTTTATCTTATGGAGACATTTCTCACTTACCGTATTTCGACGGGAGTGCTTTATGGATTCGTGTGCTTAATTTGTCCTTTCGGACTATGCTATGAACTAACACCAGGCTTTCATCGGGGAATGAACCAGCGAATTTTTTCCTTTTAATTATGTCATGTAATCAGAAATTATAACTGAGCATCTTTGAGTATATAATCAAAGGTATGCGATGTATAATTTAGACAGGAGTCAAAAGAGCTGTTTTATTCATATTCATGTAATTTCATACAAAGTATATATTATATTCATAGAAAAACACAAAGGAATATGAGCTAAAAGAGTTATTTGAAATAACGCCGGAGGTGATCACTGTTCCAGGCCCTTGGGACTTCTACTCCGTCTATAGTCTTGAGCTTAAAGGTACTATCGAGGAGCTTTTGGTCGATGACAAATGGACCTTCCCAATTGGGGCCAAAGACTCCTGTTGCGGTCATGATCTTCTTTAACACCAAGTCTCCCACTTCGAATGTTCTATGCCTGACCTTTTGATTGAAGTGCCAGGCAACTCTCCTTTGATGGACGACTATCCTAAGCTCCGATTCAGTCCTTTTTTCTTCGAGTAAATCGATGGCTTCAAGTTGCAGCTTTTCATTCTCTTCCTGGTTAAAGTGAATTCTGCGGTGAGTAGGAACCTCTAAATCCACAGGTATCATTGCTTCCGATCCAAATGCCAGGGAGAATGGAGTATGCCCTGTCGCAGTTTTATGAGTCGTACGGTAAGCCCATAGTGTAAGTGGCAGTTCTTCAATCCAGTTACCCTTAGCTTTCTCGAGACGCTTCTTAATGGTAGATTTCAGGATTTTATTGACTGCTTCAACTTGCCCGTTGGCCTGCGGGTGGGCAACTACTGCAAAGCTTTTCTGAATGTGATATTTGTCGCAAAAGTTTTTGAACTCATCGCTTTCAAATTGTGTGCCATTGTCGGTGATGATCTTCTGCGGAATTCCAAATCTGCATAAGATATTTTTTGAAACAAAATTGATCATTTTTCTTGATCTGATGGTTGCCAGTGGCTCAGCTTCCGCCCATTTAGTAAAATAGTCCACAACAACTATAGCGTACTTGAAGCCGGATTTTGCGGTAGGTAATACTCCAATCAAGTCTATGCCCCAGACAGCGAATGGCCAAGGACTCAACATTTGTGTCAACTCAGTCGATGGAGCTCTCAGAATCTTTGCAAATTTCTGGCATTGGTCACATTTTTTAGCGAAGATCATAGAGTCGAGATTTACCTATGGCCAGAAGTAGCCATATCGAAGAACTTTTTTGGCTAGAGTTTTGCCACCTACATGTCCGCCACAATCTCCTTCATGTAATTCTTCCAGGATTGCTTTGGATTCCTCCTTTGTTACACATCATAGCAAAGGTGTTGAATATCCTCTCCTATATAAGTGACCATCCTGAACGAGATACAAACGGGACTTTCAGAGCAACTTCTTGCGATCCTTCGGGTTTTCAGGAAGTGTCCCATGGAGTATATAATTCTTGATGGGGGTCATCCACGAGTCTGGCTCATCAGCTGTCTCCATAACCCAATCTATATTAGATTCTTCAACACTGGAACCAGATAAAACTTCAACTGAAACTAGACCGAAGATTTGAGGATCTCCAGTACTTGCCAGCTTTGATAAAGAATCGGCTTTCCAATTTTCGCCTCTAGGGATATGAGAGATAGAATAGTACTCTAGATTGTCAAGAAACTCTTTGACTTTCCATAGATACGTCGGAAGATTTCCGCTCTTGGTCTCAAATTCACCTTTGATTTGAGAAACCATCAACTGTGAATCGCTGAAGATCAACAAACTTCTCAGGCTTAACTCTTTCGCAACTATCAGTCCTCCAAGCAAAGCTTCATACTCGGCCTCGTTGTTTGTGACTGGGAATTCGAATCGTAGAGCACAACATATCTGTCGTCCTTTTGGAGTTTCAAACACTATTCCAGCCCCAGCACAGTATTCATTCCTAGCACCATCAATGAAAAGCTTCCATCTGGCGACCAACTCATTGGTTTCTTTCATTTCCTCTCCTCTATCAGTGAACTCGGCAATAAAATCAGCTAGGGCTAGCCCATTTATTGCTTTCCTGGGGTGATAAATGACATCGTACTGACTGAGCTCAATATTCCATTTTAGTAATCTCCCTGAGGTTTCTGGACGGAACAACACTTGTTTCAAAGGTTGATCTGTAAGGACCTTGATAGAGTGAGATTGGAAATAAGGCCTGAGCTTCTGTGATGCAACAAGCAAAGCATATGCAAGCTTTTCGATCTTCGGATAATTCATCTCTGCCTCGGTAAACCTTTTGCTGACGTAGTATACCGGCCACTGAACTTTATCTTCTTCCCTGACGAGGGCTGCGCTTAAAGCATGGGATGATACTGCAAGATATAGGAACATGCTTTCTCCATCTTTTGGTTTTGACAGCATTGGGGGTGACTCCATGTGCTTGATAAGATCCTCAAATGCTTGCTGGCATTCAGGAGTCCACTGGAAACTCTTTCTTTCCTTTTTCAATGCATCAAAGAGGGGAATACATCTGTTCGTTTCTTTTGAAATGAAACGGCTTAGAGCTGCTACCTTGCCATTCAAGCTTTGAAGTTCCTTTTTAGTCCGCGGAGCTCGCATTTCTCGCAAGGCGACCACTTGTGTTGGGTTTGCTTCAATGCCCCGGGCATTGACCATGAAGCCAAGAAACTTCCCTGAAGCTACACCAAATGAATATTTGAGTGGATTCAGCTTCATGCCGTATCTCCTTAGGATCTGAAACATCTCGTCAAGGTCTTCCATATGACTTTTTTCTTCCTTGGATTTCACCAACATATCATCAACATAGACCTCCATGGTTTTTCCAATTTGCCCTTTGGACATTGAATTCACCAGACGTTGATATGTGGCACCTGCATTTTTCAAACCAAACGACATTACCTTATAACAATACAAACCACGATCAGTTATGAAACTAGTACTATCCTGGTCTGGCTCGTGCATCATAATCTGATTGTAGCCTGAGTACGCATCCATGAAAGACAATAGCTCATGCCCTGCTGTTGCATCGACAAGCTGATCGATTCGAGGTAGGGGGAAACTATCTTTTGGGCGCGCTTTATTTAAATCAGAATAATCAATACACACCAGCCATTTGCCATTTGGCTTTTTCACAAGAACTGGATTAGACACCCAATTAGGATAGGTGGACTCGCGAATGAAGTTGTTCTTCAATAGCTTATCCACTTCATCTTCCAAAGCCTCAGATCTCTCAGGGCCTTGCATTCGCCTTTTCTGTTTCACAGGATGTATGCTAGGATCAATGTTCAGCTTATGCACAATCACTTCCGGAGATATTCCACACATATCTGAATGGTTCCAAGAAAAGACATCCAAATTCGTCTTTAGAAAAACAATCAATTCCTTTTGCAGCAAAGGATCCAACTGAGAGCCTATTTTCACTACCTTATCTAAATCGTTATCGTGGACCTGTATTGAAATGGTAGCTTCAGCTGGTGCTGCCCTTTCCTCCCCTGCACTGGTTTTTCGTGGATACATACCTTCTTGCATGTCGTTGTATTCTCCAGCACAGGGGGAGGTCATTAATTGCTATAAGGGGGCTTCATGGATGCAGAGAGGAGTCTCCACATCCTTCTTGATTTCATACTTGTGAGCTTCAATCAACTCTGCCATATAGCAATCTCTCGACTCTTGAGGATCTCCTTTGATTACTCCTACTCCGTTTGCAGTTGGGAACTTCATCGTCAAACACCATGGAGCAAGAGCTATCTTGAAAGCCGCTAGCGCTGGTCTTCCCAAAAATGCATTATACCCTGAAAGCGAGTCTATTATCACAAAAGACTGCATCATGGAAACTTGCTTCTTCCTCTCACCAAGCTCTACGAGGAGATCGACTACACCAATAGGCTGAGTTGGTACACCAGTGAAACCGTGTATTTTATTTTTACTTGCTCGCACATTATCCATGGACAATCCCATCTTAGAGAAAGTATTGTAAAACAGGACATTTACAGATGCCCCATTATCAATTAGTACCTTCTTCACTATTGTTGGACCCAAACCAATAGTGATCACCATTGGATCAATGGTTGGAGTCAGTATTCCACTAGAATCCCGATCTCGGAATACCACATCTTCCCAGGATGTTTTTGGTATTTTGCAACGAAGTGAGTTACTACAGACTTCGAATCCATCTTCTTTTGAAGCGTTGCTTAGTTCATTTGTATACCTGATAATATCCTCCCAGGTATCTCCTGCCGGATGAGGTCCACCATTGATCGTGTTGATAACAGGTCGAGAACCATTTGCAGATGTTCTTCCGTCTTGACCGGGATGAACCTGCTGCCCTTGAGTAGGCTCAGTATCTGACGAACGTTTTACATACTCCTGAAGACGTTTTTTCCTTATCAACTCTTCAATCAGATTCCTCAAGTGCCGACACTCATTCGTGTCATGACCCGGTCGATTATGAAATCGGCAAAACCTTCCTGAATTTGCGGCTTCTTCGGACAACTTTATTGGTTTCGGGCTCGGGTAATCCTCCGTAGCCTTAGTTGCCATGTATATGTGCTCAAGTGTATCATTCAACGGAGTAAGGTCTGTATGCTTGAAGAAGCGTCGCTTTTAAAAATCCCTATCGTTCTTGGCATCAATACCGTTTCCTCTTTTTTGCCCCCACCTGAATTTATTTGATTGGTTTTTGTAGAAGCTTCTTTTTTCTCCAGAACCACATTAGTTTTGGTCTTGCCAACAGAATAAATGGGATCATCTTCAAGACACATGTATTCCTCGGCTTTGTCATAGAATTTCTCTAATGTATTGGGCTTCTTTTGTAGGATCGATAATAACCCTAGAGGGGGGGTGAATAGGGTTTTTCAACAATAAATTTAAACTAAACACAGTAATAAAGAAATGTAGTAAAAATAAAATCACACGCGGATATACCCATCTTCGGCAAACTGTGCCTACTGCTGCCTTTCTAAGATTTTTACTAGGAGATACAAACAGATCCCGCTTACAATCCTATGTAAACTCGCAACTCCTGCTCCTGTTTATCCCTAAGCTCAAAATCCTAGACTAGTCTGTATACCCTAGACTAGATTTTTCAGATTACACTTCAATACTCTGTGCTCTCTAGTTTTACAATAAACTAGAACAAAAAGAATTTTTAAAAAAAAATTAAAAGGAAATAAAGAAAGGGGTTAAAAATGGGGGTCATCCCCTTTTCTTTGCACAAGCCAAAAAGTGGTCGGGCCACTTTATTTTGCGGTGCTCCCTTGTATTTTCTTTAGCCCGATCCTTCCTTATTCTCTGAAACAAAAATGGCGGCTACGGTTAGGGTTTCAGTGATTTTTCCCTAAATCCATATCGATGCTGTGTGTAATGGTTCTTTGGAAGCTTGTTTTGCTTCTCCAGGATATCTCCTTCGTCCTTGCGATCAATCTGAGTAAGTTTTATCAATTTTTGCAATTTAGGGTTTCGGATTTTTTTTTGTGTGTGTATCGATAAAGACGTCGATGATGAACTGTGTGCTTTTATAAGGGTTTTTACACCCTGGTGCTCTGATTTCGTTAATGACTTGCTCGATTTGAATTTTGGAATTCCTTGAATTTTGCTGTCTGTATGGCCTTGAATGAATCGGTCCTTGAGAGTTTTGTGGAAATCCCTTTTGAATTTCTTTCTTTGAACATTAAAAATTTTCTTGCTTTTTCTTGTTTGACTGACGAGCTTCGGCTTTGATTGAAATAATCCTGGCCTTGAATGAATGTGACAGATTCCTCTTTCCTTGTTTGGATTTCCTGATTGATCTATTTCACTGATTAACCAAAAAAAAGACTGTTTTTTTAAAAAAACTTTCTTCAAATAACTCGGTTAAAAGAATTGAAATCCAATGATTTTGTTGTGTTAAATTCTGCCTTATTTGAAATGATTTAGACCATGCTGTAAATCTAGAATTTAAATACTTGCCAAATACAAGATTGATTCCTGTGAATTGACTTCTGTCCTGAATAGTAAAAACACTGGCCACATTTAACTCTTGCTGAATTATGAAGTGGTTGATGAGAAGAACTGGAACCTTTGTGACTTTCTCGAAATGATTTTGTATTGCCAAAAAAAAAGAACTGATTATCAAAACAATGTTCCTTGACCAATCATTTGATTCACTGCTTTATTTCATTTCTGGACATTTCTGACATGTAGTTCCCCATGCTTTGTTTAAATATATATATATATATATATGTATATATATATATATATATATGAATTATATACATATATGTTTAACAAATTTGTTGGTCTGCATGATCAATTGATCAGTCATGTACCCTGACCATATAGACTTGTGCCACTTTGGTCACTTGTCCATCACTTGTACATGTTCACCACTGTTGTGAGTTTGAACAGAGTTTTGTATACTTGCGTCCATAAGTTTTCTTGCACCATTTTATAGCTCTGCCATACCATGTACATGCACTGTTTTGTATCATGTTTGATCTTGATCATGTTGCATTTCCATATCACTGTTTTGTTTGAACCATGAAATTTGCTCCATCAAGGTCTTGCTTGAAAAACTGAAATGCATTGTCTGACTGATTGTTGCCATGTCGGCTTGTTTGCATGTGCTCGGCCATGTTTTTGTTGTGAGCATTTTACCTGAGACTTGCTATTTGTCTTGAACCATTTGCACTTGTCTTGAACTTTGCTGGTCCATACTTGCTGTTTTGCATTTTAAAACTGCCTCGACACTCTTGACTCTCTGAAGTTGCCTTGTTCACTTGTGCTTGCTTTTGATGTTGCATTCACCACACCATATCTGCTTGTATCATCCATGAACATTGCAGTTGCATTTTTTTTTTTTTTTTTTACTGATTTGAAAGTTTGCACTACCACTCTTCTTTTGACCTGTCTTGTACATGTAGAACTGCTCCATGCTTTACACAGGTGCACCATGCACTTGTACACCATATACACAATCCATGTTGATCTGCCATGTTTCTTTTTGTTGATCTACCACCTTTGTTTCTCTCTTTTGAGCTGAATTATTTGCACTGCCATGTTTCTTTTTGTCTTTTGATTTTGTCTTGTGACCCTGAAACATTTAAAAAAAATAGCAGTCAAACTGTACTGTGTTGAGGCTGGTCAGAATCAGTTGGTTCTGATCAGCAAACCAGTATGGTCTTGATGTGGCTGTTTAAGTCTGAAATATGATGAGAAAAACACACAGAAAGCTGAGACAAAAAAAATTGAATCAATCACACAGAGAATCAATTTTGTCAAAAGTATTTGTTTTAGTTCCAGTGTACTGTGTATTTTTCTTTCTTTTGTGACAGGTTACAGGATGATGCTTTGGACAGCTAAGGTGTTCTCAACAAGAATAATCCAGCTAGAAATGAGAAGAAAGAAGAAAAAAAAATGAAGTGCTTGAAAAAAAAAAATTTGTATGTACTGAAATTACTTGTAAAGTGATTTGTAAAGTCTTGTGTGTAAAATTGTAAAATAAATAATATTATTGGAAATAAAAATTTATTTGATTTGTTTTTCTATATTCTGTGTAAATTCTGTGTTATTTTATTTTCCAATAATACTAGATATTCCACAATCAAACACTCCAGTAACAAAAATCTATTTGTTATCATCAAACAAAAATATTACCATCAACAAACTCCCCCTTTTGATGATGACAAACAGACTTAAGATTTTTGTAAATAACGAGATGTGTTTGAACAAGGGCTCCCCCTACATTTGAGCTCCCCCTATCAGTTGTAAACAGACATGAGTAAAAAAATTTGAAAATGAAGAGAAAAAAAATTAAGCACTTAGCATTAATGGCAAAATAAAATCTATAGACGTCTGTAAACAACACAAAATCTTAACATCTTCTCCCCCTTTGTAATCATCAAAAGAATAACAATTCTGGACATTTTAAAAGGTATGGACTGTAAATAGTAATCAAGTAAACACTCCGAATAATCAAACAAAAACATTAGAATAATCTGTAAAAGAAGAACACAATTCACAAGACAGAAGATGGAATGATGAAATATTTAATATATATCAGGGATATTTCAATAGCAAACTAACCACGCATGACCATAGCTTGGATTTTTAAATGGAATTAGCTGCAACATGAAAAAAAAAATTCAATACTATACTGACCACGCATAACCAGAGCTTGGATTTTTAAATGGAATCAGTGATAGCATGAAAAAAAATAAGTATTCTCATAACCATGCATGACCAGAGCTTGGATTTTTAAATGAGATCAGAGAAATACCTTTTTTTTTTTTTTAAATCCCTTTGATATATATAAAATAAAATAATAATGATTGATAGAAGGGTGATAGAGACAGAAGATGAAAGTGAACAAAAAGTTCCTCAATTACTCATATTATAAAGCATATTTCATCGTATCAGAGTTACAAATTTTCAAACATCTCATATTCTGAAAAACTTATACAGTCACAAATTTATCATAAATGTCCAAAAAACAAACTGGTCTTTTCTTGATGATTTGAAGCATGGATTATTTGTCAGAAAGATAATTGCCAACAGACCATCTTAAGAGAAAATTTATCCAAAAATGCTAAAAGATTAATTTATTTCCATAATTCCCAAATCCGAACGTAATCTGCAAAATCTGTCTTCAGGAAGGGGTTTTGTAAAAATATCAGCAAGTTGAGATTCGGTTGGAATAAATTCTATACAAATATCTTCACAAGCAATATGATCTCTAAGAAAGTGGTGCCTTACATCAATGTGTTTTGTGCGTGAATGATGTACTGGATTATTTGATAAGTCAATTGCACTCTTACTGTCACATTTTAAAGGAACTCGTTTATAACAAAGTCCAAAATCAGATAAAGTCTGCATCATCCATAGAATCTGTGCACAACAACTTCCTAAAGCAATATATTCAGCCTCAGTGGTGGATAAAGCAACACAGTTTTGTTTTCTACTTGACCACGACACAAGTGAATGACCTAGCATGAAACACGTTCCACTAGTACTTTTTCTATCAGTGAGTGAACCAGCATAATCAGCATCTGTAAACCCAACTAAATTAAAGTTATCACAAGAAGGATACCATAAGCCTAAATTTGGTGTGTGTAACAAATATCTTAGAATCCGTTTTGTGGCTTTTAGATGAGATTCTTTGGGATTTGATTGAAAACGAGCACACAAACAAACAGAAAACATAATATCGGGTCTAGAAGCAGAAAGATAAAGAAGTGAACCGATAATACCGCGATATTTCTTTTGATCCACAGCAACACCTTTTTCATCTTTGTCAAGTTTGGTTGTTGGACTCATCGGTGTTTTCATTGGCTTTGCATCTTGAACTCCAAATTTCTTTAGCAACTCCATCACGTACTTCGTTTGAGAGATAAAGATCCCTTTGCTACTTTGTTTGATTTGGAAACCAAGGAAGAATTTCAGCTCTCCAACCAAACTCATCTCAAATTTGCCCTGCATAACTTTTTCAAATTTTTCACACAAGACATCATTAGTAGCACCATATATGATATCATCAACATAAATTTGGACAATTAAAAAATCATCACCATCATGAGATAAAAACAAGGTTGTGTCAGCACTTCCCTTTTTAAAACCATTTTCCAAGAGATATGTACACAGACAGTCATACCAAGCTCGAGGAGCTTGCTTAAGGCCATACAATGCTTTTTTCAGTTTGTATACATGATTTGGATAATCGTGACTCTCAAAACCAGGGGGTTGTTCAACATACACTTCTTCTTTCAGTTCTCCATTCAGAAAAGCACTCTTCACATCCATTTGTTTTAATTTGAACCCCTTAAAGCACGCAAAACTTAACAAAATTCTGATTGCTTCAAGCCTAGCAACTGGGGCAAAAGTTTCATCAAAGTCAACACCTTCGATTTGATTGTATCCCTTAGCGACCAACCTAGCTTTGTTTCTTGTTACGTTTCCAGATTCGTCAAGCTTATTTTTGAATACCCATTTTGTTCCTACAACTGGGTAGTCTTTTGGTCTGGGTACCAAGTTCCAGACTCTGTTTCTCTCAAACTGGTTAAGTTCCTCCTGCATAGCTAACAACCAAAATTCATCATTAAGAGCAACATCATAAGAACTTGGTTCTATTTCAGATACAAAGGCATTATGAATACAAAGGGTACAAACTTCCCTATTGAGAGAGGATCGTGTACGAACACCAGCAGTTGGACTTCCAATTACCAAATCTGGAGGATGACTTGGCTTGAATTTTAGTCTTTCAATATCTGTTGCTGCTTCAGTGCCTTTTTCATTGTTTGTCTCAACATCATTGTTTTCTTGTTCAATTTCTTGTGCACCAGCATCATCTTTATCATCTTCTGGTATCGTATCCATATCTGATTCATTGAACTTGACGTTGACGGTTTCCACGATTGTTCTTGATTGTTTATTGAAGATTCTGTAAGCCTTACTTCTTGATGAATAACCCATGAAGATTCCATCAACCGTTTTTGACTCAAATTTCCCAAGCTGTTCACCTGTGTTCAAAATATAACAAGGACATCCAAACACTCTAAAATATGAGATGTTAGGCTTTTTGTTAGACCACAGTTCATATGACGTTTTATTAAGTATTGGTCTAATCATAACTCTGTTCATTACATAGCATGAAGTATTAACTGCCTCAGCCCAGAAAGTTTGAGGCAGTTGATATTCACATAACATAGATCTAGCCATTTCTTGTAATGTACGATTTTTCCTTTCAACCACCCCATTCTGTTGAGGTGTTCGAGGAGCGGAAAATTCATGTTTGAAACCATTTTCTTCACAAAGATTTTCAAAGTCTAAGTTTTCAAATTCACCTCCATGATCACTTCTTAAAGTTTTAATTGAAACCCCTTTTTCATTTTGGACAAGTTTTGAAAACTTTAAAAAATAATCAAAAGTTTCAGACTTTTTGGCTAGAAAGTAAACCCATGTAAACCTAGAGTAATCATCAACCAATACATAACAATAACGTTTACCATTTAAACTAGCAGTATCAGTAGGTCCAAACAAGTCCATATGAATCAATTCAAGCACTCGTGAAGTGCTAACAACATTTTTTGGACGAAAAGATGAACGACTAAGTTTTCCCATGGTACAAGCTTTACATACTTTGTTATTTTTGAAATTCTGATGTGGTAAGCCCCTGACAAGTTCATTTGTTTTTAGTCTTTCAAGAAGACCCATACTTGCATGTGCCAATCTTCTGTGCCATAGGATTGCCTCCTCTTCTGTTGCTACCAAACACCTAGATACTGTTACATCATCGAATGAGAGAGTATAGACATTTCCTTTTCTTTTCCCTGTAAACACAACCTTTCCAGAGGAGATCTCAATGATTTTGCAACTATTACTATCAAACACAACATTCATTCCTTTATCACAAAGCTGACTGATAGAGATAAGATTGTGAAAGAGATTATCAACATACAAAACATCAGTTAAGGCAAAGATACTGTTACCTACTTTTCCCTTACCAATGATTTTACATTTGCTGTTGTCACCTAACGTCACATTTCCACCTTTATGTTTTTCAAGGCTAAGGAACAGTCTTTTATCACCCGTCATATGTCTGGAGCAACCTGAATCCAAGTACCATTTTTGTTGCTCCTTAGCCCGCTAACATACCTACACAAACAAAGAAGGAGATGACCTAGAGAAACTTCTAGGCCTAATCATATCAGTAGTAGAAGAATGATAGTCATAAGATTCTTTTGGAATCCAAATTTGATTTTTCTTTGTGTTCCAATCTTTGTGATAATTGTGTGCCAAGTGTTTAGGGACCCATACCTTTTTGAACTTCTGAATTTTACTGCTAATCTTGCAATTTTCATGACTGTGACCAATCACCCCACATTTTACACATTTGGGAAAAATACTTTTACCTTTAGCATTGTCACTTCCAGTTATTTCTTGTATCTTCCCAAAACCAAGTCCTTTTCTATTATTCCCAACCAATTGGTTTCCAAGTAACATTTTAAAAGATGTTTGACCGATTGAGAATTTGTTCAATGTGGCTTCTAGATCTTGGACTCTTGTTTTTAAGATTGTGTTCTCATTCACAAGTGAAGTGCATCGTTTAATGTAGTTCTTTCTTTTAGTGTCATCTTCAACTTTTAGAGTCAAGTTTTCTTTTTCAAGATTCTCAATAGTGCTTTTGAGTGTTAAAATTTCTAGATTCACATCTTTACACATTTCACAATCTAGATTATTGGTTTTTGAAGCATTTTTAATCTCAGATTCCAACTTCTTATTATTGTGAACAAGGTTGAAATTTTCCGCTTTCAGTTTCTCTGTGTCTGATTCTAACATGTCAATAATTTCAGAAAGATGTTTACACATTGAAACTAGATCGTCATAACTGTATACCTCAGTGGTTTCTTCGTCAGTATCTTCAAGATCTGATTTTGCCATGAAGCACAAATTGGTTTCCTCCTCACTGCTGTCTGAATCTTCTTCTCCTTCCTCGTCATCCCAAGTTACAGCAAAAGCTTTCTTTTTCTTCTTGTTTCTTTGGAGAAATGGACAATTTGGTTTTATGTGTCCAGGCTTTTGACAGTTGTAGCAGAGTGGTTCGTCTTCTGAATTGTTGCTCTTTGGTTTATTTCTTCGAGGTTTGAATTTTCTCCACTTCGTGAGTTGTCTGACTGCCATGGCAAGTTGTTCAATGGGATCTTCACTATCGCTAGTGACAGTGTTGGACAAAGCTATTGACTTCTTTTTCAGATCTGAGTTGTTGCGATCTTCTCTTGCTTTCAGCTCCATTTCATATGTCATCAGATTTCCGATAAGCTCTTCCATGCTCAGCTTGCTCAGATCTTTGGATTCTTGAATGGCTGTGACTTTTGCTTCAAAGTTCATGGGCAGAACACGCAGAATCTTCCTCACAAGCTCCACTTCTGTATAGACCTTTCCAAGAGCTCTGGCATTGTAAACTAGTACGGAGAAGCGACCATACATGTCCTTGATGCTCTCGTCCTTTTGCATGTTAAAGTTTTCATATTCATTACTGAACATGGCAAGACGGGATTCTTTAACCTGAGAAGTTCCTTCGTGTGTGACTTCCAGAGTATGCCAAATTTCCTGGGCTGTATTACAATGAGAAATTCTGTTATATTCTGTTTTATCAAGAGCACAAATCAGAGCATTCATAGCTTTAGAATCTATAGAGTATAATTTCTTATCATTTGTATCCCACCTACTTTTTGGTTTAGGTGTTACAATACCATTAACAGTTTCAGTCGGAGGTGTATATCCAGTTTCAATGATATCCCAGACATCATAATCAACAGACACTAGATAAATTTTCATCCTAGCTTTCCAATACGCGTAATCACTACCATTGAACATTGGTGGTCTGGCAATAGATTGACCTTCAGAAAAAGCATTGTTCATTGAAGTCATGATTCTAGGGTTCAAACACCTGCTCTGATACCAATTGTAGGATCGATAATAACCCTAGAGGGGGGGTGAATAGGGTTTTTCAACAATAAATTTAAACTAAACACAGTAATAAAGAAATGTAGTAAAAATAAAATCACACGCGGATATACCCAGCTTCGGCAAACTGTGCCTACTGCTGCCTTTCTAAGATTTTTACTAGGAGATACAAACAGATCCCGCTTACAATCCTATGTAAACTCGCAACTCCTGCTCCTGTTTATCCCTAAGCTCAAAATCCTAGACTAGTCTGTATACCCTAGACTAGATTTTTCAGATTACACTTCAATACTCTGTGCTCTCTAGTTTTACAATAAACTAGAACAAAAAGAATTTTTAAAAAAAAATTAAAAGGAAATAAAGAAAGGGGTTAAAAATGGGGGTCATCCCCTTTTCTTTGCACAAGCCAAAAAGTGGTCGGGCCACTTTATTTTGCGGTGCTCCCTTGTATTTTCTTTAGCCCGATCCTTCCTTATTCTCTGAAACAAAAATGGCGGCTACGATTAGGGTTTCAGTGATTTTTCCCTAAATCCATATCGATGCTGTGTGTAATGGTTCTTTGGAAGCTTGTTTTGCTTCTCCAGGATATCTCCTTCGTCCTTGCGATCAATCTGAGTAAGTTTTATCAATTTTTGCAATTTAGGGTTTCGGATTTTTTTTTTTGTGTGTATCGATAAAGACGTCGATGATGAACTGTGTGCTTTTATAAGGGTTTTTACACCCTGGTGCTCTGATTTCGTTAATGACTTGCTCGATTTGAATTTTGGAATTCCTTGAATTTTGCTGTCTGTATGGCCTTGAATGAATCGGTCCTTGAGAGTTTTGTGGAAATCCCTTTTGAATTTCTTTCTTTGAACATTAAAAATTTTCTTGCTTTTTCTTGTTTGACTGACGAGCTTCGGCTTTGATTGAAATAATCCTGGCCTTGAATGAATGTGACAGATTCCTCTTTCCTTGTTTGGATTTCCTGATTGATCTATTTCACTGATTAACCAAAAAAAAGACTGTTTTTTTAAAAAAACTTTCTTCAAATAACTCGGTTAAAAGAATTGAAATCCAATGATTTTGTTGTGTTAAATTCTGCCTTATTTGAAATGATTTAGACCATGCTGTAAATCTAGAATTTAAATACTTGCCAAATACAAGATTGATTCCTGTGAATTGACTTCTGTCCTGAATAGTAAAAACACTGGCCACATTTAACTCTTGCTGAATTATGAAGTGGTTGATGAGAAGAACTGGAACCTTTGTGACTTTCTCGAAATGATTTTGTATTGCCAAAAAAAAGAACTGATTATCAAAACAATGTTCCTTGACCAATCATTTGATTCACTGCTTTATTTCATTTCTGGACATTTCTGACATGTAGTTCCCCATGCTTTGTTTAAATATATATATATATATATATATATATATATATATATATATATATGAATTATATACATATATGTTTAACAAATTTGTTGGTCTGCATGATCAATTGATCAGTCATGTACCCTGACCATATAGACTTGTGCCACTTTGGTCACTTGTCCATCACTTGTACATGTTCACCACTGTTGTGAGTTTGAACAGAGTTTTGTATACTTGCGTCCATAAGTTTTCTTGCACCATTTTATAGCTCTGCCATACCATGTACATGCACTGTTTTGTATCATGTTTGATCTTGATCATGTTGCATTTCCATATCACTGTTTTGTTTGAACCATGAAATTTGCTCCATCAAGGTCTTGCTTGAAAAACTGAAATGCATTGTCTGACTGATTGTTGCCATGTCGGCTTGTTTGCATGTGCTCGGCCATGTTTTTGTTGTGAGCATTTTACCTGAGACTTGCTATTTGTCTTGAACCATTTGCACTTGTCTTGAACTTTGCTGGTCCATACTTGCTGTTTTGCATTTTAAAACTGCCTCGACACTCTTGACTCTCTGAAGTTGCCTTGTTCACTTGTGCTTGCTTTTGATGTTGCATTCACCACACCATATCTGCTTGTATCATCCATGAACATTGCAGTTGCATTTTTTTTTTTTTTTTACTGATTTGAAAGTTTGCACTACCACTCTTCTTTTGACCTGTCTTGTACATGTAGAACTGCTCCATGCTTTACACAGGTGCACCATGCACTTGTACACCATATACACAATCCATGTTGATCTGCCATGTTTCTTTTTGTTGATCTACCACCTTTGTTTCTCTCTTTTGAGCTGAATTATTTGCACTGCCATGTTTCTTTTTGTCTTTTGATTTTGTCTTGTGACCCTGAAACATTTAAAAAAAATAGCAGTCAAACTGTACTGTGTTGAGGCTGGTCAGAATCAGTTGGTTCTGATCAGCAAACCAGTATGGTCTTGATGTGGCTGTTTAAGTCTGAAATATGATGAGAAAAACACACAGAAAGCTAAGACAAAAAAAATTGAATCAATCACACAGAGAATCAATTTTGTCAAAAGTATTTGTTTTAGTTCCAGTGTACTGTGTATTTTTCTTTCTTTTGTGACAGGTTACAGGATGATGCTTTGGACAGCTAAGGTGTTCTCAACAAGAATAATCCAGCTAGAAATGAGAAGAAAGAAGAGAAAAAAATGAAGTGCTTGAAAAAAAAAAAATTGTATGTACTGAAATTACTTGTAAAGTGATTTGTAAAGTCTTGTGTGTAAAATTGTAAAATAAATAATATTATTGGAAATAAAAATTTATTTGATTTGTTTTTCTATATTCTGTGTAAATTCTGTGTTATTTTATTTTCCAATAATACTAGATATTCCACAATCAAACACTCCAGTAACAAAAATCTATTTGTTATCATCAAACAAAAATATTACCATCAACATCTTTCTCTTTAACTACCTTCCAAATTCAGAATGTTTATCTATGCCCCCCTTCAAGGCCATTAGAATTAACCTTGGCTCATAGGTCCCTACTTCAGCAGCGGCAGCATTAAAACGACTTAGAAAAGATCTAATCGTTTCACCCGGGACTTGTTCCAACTCGTTTAGGGACATAATATCTCTAACCTTCGTTGTCTGGAGGCGGAACTGATCTTGAAAGCATCTTGCTAGTGTGAAAAAATTATCAATAGACCTGGGAGGCAATTTAGTGAACCATAATGATGCTACTCCTTCCAAGTACACTGGGAAGTACAAACACTTAAGCTCGTCGGTTGCTTGGGCCCCATCCATGTGTTGGTCGTATCGAAACAAAAACACATTGGGGTCGCCTGTCCCATTGTAGGCTTGGATTGTAGGTGGCTTGAATTTCCCTGGGAAAGTCGTCTTTTTGATTCTTTCAGTGAGAGGGGTTTTTGATGTTGCGAACTCCCACTCAGCCTCATTATTGTTTCGAGATTTGCTTTCTTTCATAATTTGTTGGACCACTTTCAGGAGGCGTTCCTTCTCGTGGAGGCTATCTGTGGGGGCAGACGCTTTTGTCTCGACCGGCAGCTTGCTTAAGCAAGCCATCACGGTTGTGACTCCGGGGTCCTGGTCTTTCATCATTAGAAAGTGCCCCTTTGGCAGAATTGGCCGCTTGACGAGAAGTAATCCCCGCGTTATGGTTCCGATCAACATGCTTCGATTTCTCATGCTTTCCTTTATCAGGATCAGAGATCTGTTAGATAGATTTTTCTCGGTTCGGACTAGAGGAAGAAGAACTGATGCCTTCTGCATGAGTAGGCTTTGTGGCTACCTTTGCTGTAGCGGCTTGAAGATCAAAGAGTGAATCTAGACTTGCCATTATTGCCTTGTTAGCTATTTTCTGCTGTCGTGTCAGACCAACGACGGCTTGATCAAGCTCGCCTCTTGTGACATTCACGCCTCCATTCGATGTTTCGCCTACTTCAATCCGGTTAACAGCGGGGGTTTCCTCTCAATTTCCCTCATTAGATACTCTAGCCCTTGCTTCCTTATTTGCTTTTGGCGGCATTATTTCAGAAAGTAGCTTGAATTTTGAGGAGAGTTCGTCAGAAGGCCCAACTCGTAGATTCGAGCGGCCTAGTTTGAGACTAGGCTTAAAACTCCAAGATCTTCACAATATATTTGATGTCAGAAAGTAGATCAGCCCCACGGTGGGCGCCTAATTGTTTACACCAAAATTTGGCAAAACAACCGAAGTATTGCTTAACACGTCACCTAATCGGGGGCGAGATGCTTAGAAAGCACGTCACCTTTTCAGAGGCAAGATGTAAGTAGATTTTTACAATTGTGTGAGGCCATATCCAAGATCTAAAAACATCAAAATACGAAAAGAAGACAAGGGTTTATAGTGGTTCGACTCTTATTCGAGTCTGCATCCACTTTGAAGGTAGAATCTCATTATTCACCAAGAGTTTTACAACATTTTCTCACTTATACATTCATAAGAGCTCTTTTGACGTGCATTCATCTTTACACTCATTTGAGAATGGAAGAAAGTTTGAAACACTTATGCTTTTTCCTCCATGGAAGCCATGATCATAAGCTTCATAGATCTTTGATGAATCATGAAGAATAGATGTTGAAATGCTTGAAGAAGTCCGAAAAGCAATTTGGCAGCACCTCCCCTTGTTTCCGGAAAGTCCCTCCTAAATGATGGAAGTGGGGTGCTATTTATAGGCAGAGGAATGGCTGAAATCTTGTATTTAGGATTCTGGTCGGTATTTTTGGGTATTTACGAAGATGCCACTGCCAGTTGTCACCAGCTGTCAAGTCGTTTTGAGTGTTATAACCGACCAGGGGCCTTTGCTGAAGGAAAGAACGACCAGGAAGCTTGCGAACGACCAGGGAGATGAAGCCTTGAAGCGGACCGACCGGATGTTGAGGGAACAAGATGGCGCTATACTCTGGACATGCGGGCCAACCAGGATCTTCGTAGAGCGGACCAACCCTGAAGCTTTGAAGCTTTTCGGAGCGATCAGGCTATCATGAAGATGAGATCGACCAGCTATGATAGGTTGGAGCGATCAAGAAGCTACCGGGTGATGAGATCGACCAGATGCCTTCCGTATTTGGAGGGACCAGATGTTTGAGAGTATAACAGAATTGGCTTCTGGGAATGTGGATCGTCCTTGGGAAAAGAACGAGCTGACGTCTTCCATATTTGGAGCGACCAGGTGTTTGATTAAGCTTTTCGATCGAGCGAGCCATGAGGGAGATGGAGAACGACCAGGGTTGAGACCGACCATCCACGTAATCATGCCGAGCCTATTCGAACCTGTGTGTAGAGAAAACCGATCGGCTCGTCATTACAAACTATGCCGACCCAAACAAATCCAGACTGACTACTCTGCTTGGAAGTAAAAGCGACCAGGGGGTGTGTGAGAAAAAAGGCGACCAGAGGTCTCGCCTACAACAACCGACCCTTCCTTAATTGTCACAGAACCGACCCCTGCAAATCTGTTGATAACCCATCGATCGATTTAAGTGGATAACACCAACTATTGAAGTTAACTCGTTGGTTCCCGTCTGGATCCTGAGCAATAACTTCCCATTTGGACTTCCTTTGCATCTCAGGTTTTTGGTCGAATTGGAGTTGGTCTTCCGAAGAGTTCACGATCGTCATTGCGTAGAAACAACACTAAATCATTTCCACCCATTTCGGTTTAGCTCGATCTCCTTTCCCTGGTTCGGTTCGGTGCTCAAGTCCCTGTTCGGCTCGGCCATTTAAGTTCGGTTAGTGCTCCTCCTCTTCTCTGTTCGGTCCGGTGCTCATCCTCATCTCGGATCGGTTCGGTCTTCCTTGTTCGATTCGGTTTGGCTATGTCGAACTGATCCCATCCGATCTGGTTGCACCGACTCCTCTCATCCGATCTGATGCTTCATCCCGTTGTACTCTATTTCGATCCAATCCCTACTCAACTCCAACACTATGCAAGTGGCCTTCCTTGTTACCATACTTCCTTATGCTTAAGTCCCAGTTCGGTTCATCCCCTTCGGACTCCCAGCCCGATTCGGTTCGGCTACTAATCCGATCTGCCTTAGTCGAACCGAACCCAGTCCTTCCAACAAGCTTGTTTCGTTCATTCTCGCGACGGCGTTTTCAACCATTCTAACTTCACTAAATAATCATAAAACATTCCAAACAATAGTAACAACATATAGGTTAGATCAAAACATCAATCACATAGGCTATATTAGATCAAACATACCCAAATCCATGTTTTTCCCCTTAATCCAATAAATTCTGGTAATAGTAAACTTAATCCATGTTAACCCAAATTCATATATGTGACATAAAATATGATTCTAGAATTTATGCATATTTTTCCATAATTTTTTTTAAATGTGTAATTTCGCTAATTATCACTAATCACTCATAATTAGCACTTATTAGTGTATAAATATGCATATCACTCACAAATGACCATTTTCTATTAACTAATGAGATAGCTATAAAATAAGGGATATATGTTAAAAACAATAATTCTAGCCCATTTTTGTTCTCTTAAAATGAAAATGATTCCATCTTTACAAAAGTTGGGTTTCAATTGCAATCTGATAATCGTGTGTATGTCATTTAGGTTATAACCAAACTCATAACTTACCCTATAATTGTTTATCTTGTCTTATTGTTCTTTTCCTTACCCTCCACAAAAGGTTTCTCATAAATAAATAACGTTGTAGAGTGAGGTAATAATGATCAAACAAACAATACATACACATAAAACATGCAATCAAAACATTTTCTCTCATATTTTAACCAACTTTAAGGTGTAAATCATTATGTTATAACAGTCAAACCTACCCAAGGCTCTAGTAATCGCTGAACCTAAGCTCTGATACCAAATGTAATGGCCCACTATTTTTAAAGGTCTAAAATTAATTATAAACGTCATCAAACATGCTTACAGCTAATTTCAGATATTAAAAGTAGTGGATCTTAAGTATATAAGATTTAAAAATACTAGGGACGTGATCTCATGATGGAGTAAAACAAATAATTCCATAACTAAAACATCATAATCCATTTTATTACATTAAACATCCACAAATCAAAAACAGTAGCGATACAATAAGAAGTGAATTTAAATAAACAACCTCTAGATCCAACATGTAGGCTAACCTCCTTTCTTCTTTATTTTTTCTCTTTTTGCCACCTCATATCTTCCAACTTTACAAATTTTGTTCAAAGAGGAATGAAAAGAGTTTCAACTATGTTTGGACTGTGCCTAACCCTATACACACCAACCCAACTTAAGGGATCCGGTGGCTATTGCATAGGAAAAGACTGCCTACGTACCCCTTTTGAGGGATCAAGCCCACGTAGTTCTACTTCCTGCTCTTATCCTGCATCCAAATACTTGTTAGTGCATTAAAACCATTACATCCATTCAACCATTTCATCCATTTAACCATCGCAATCAATGTAATTCAATACCATTGCAAACATTGCAGTTAATATAATTAATGCAATCACTGCACCAACGTAATTGAATAAAAGTAAAAATAATACCTTACTCACTTATTGTAATTAACACGTAGTCATCAAACGCCAACAATATCCAATGATAACTCCAAATTATAAGATAAGAAGTTAAAAACACAACTATACTTGCACGATTATTATTTATCAACCAATAATAATACGCCATCAATGTAAGTATAAACAATTCATTGTATACTAATTACTCTTGAATAGTAACAAGGTCATTAACATCATCGAACATGTACTATTCCAATCAGTATTAGTAACATAACATCCTCATTAAATAACCATAATTAACTACATGTTAATTTGTAGTAATAATGGTAAATCAACACGTATCCATCCTTAATGCGATCCTTCATCATAAAACAAAACGTGATGTAAATAGAAATTAATTATTAACCATGCATTACAACCATTCAATCAAATTTATGATAATTCTCTTTCTTACGAGTACAAGATTATCTTATTATTGTTCATTGTTAAAGGACCTTTCTTGTTTAATTTATACTTTTAGAATTCTTCTTGCTTCTTATCTTTCAAAACGTTATATTTATTAAAATATAACCTCATCAAATCACTTTGGAAATCAATTGAATGTGAGAATAATAGTGATTGCATATTAAATTCTTCTAATATGCTAGAAAGTCATGTCATTTCCATTTTTCGCAAAACAGTGGAATCTATAGGAAAACCATATCATCATTTATAAAATCTTATTTTATTGAATAAGAATAAACATCCTTCCACATCATTTTTTTAGTTTGTTCAGGAATTAGAAAGTAATAACATTATTTCACATCTCTAATTAGTTTTTTTTCTTTTCAGAAAGTGTTAATGCATACAAACTATGGATAATCACATTTTTTTTATTTATCCAGCCAATTTCAACGTCATTGCTAAACTTCATTCAGTTTAATGAATAGCTCCTATATTCAAATCTATCACTAATTTCAATTAAAATTTGAATAGTGCAATAATCAGTAATGAATCGTAAACTTAGACGTAACACACCAAAAAAATCTCTAATATCAAACTATTGTCAACATATCATGTCAAAATTAATAATCATAAATATTCTCCAAGAGACGCCAAAATTAATAATTTAAATTCAATTAGTTAAGTTCGAGAACTCATACCTATGCTTTTGAAAATAGTATCCATACTCATATAAGCCGCATGTATCATCTCCATTTTATCTAACACTTATTCCCCTTTACCATAGCTGTGAACTTTGTATAAGCTTTATTCCTTTTTCTCCTTTATTTTGATCCTCTCTCTATTCTTTATTTTAGAATGAATCTTTCCATTATTTCCATTAAGGAAAAATTGAAGAAGTAAATAGGATGTGTTTGAATACTTTTCCAAAAAGGAAGAGGAAAGAAGATGGAGGTTAAGGTTAGATTTGGCTCACTTATAGAAAAATTAGAGATTTATTTAGTATATTAGATTAATCTTAGGAATTCTCAGATTAAATCATAGCCGCTCTCTTAATTACTTTGCAATGAAGTAATATTTTAAGACATATCTCATATGTCTATTGCTATTATTTTTATCCAACCCGTAATAAAAAAGATTTGAATATAGCAAAAAGGTAACATATAAATGTATTTTTAAAAGTTATCAAAAAGTTACTGTTTATACAAGAGAATTAATATCTAGTCTTTAGGAAATAAATCCCTAATAAAAACAAATCAATTAACATACATGTCAATCGGTGCCTAATTTCTGACATACACAATTTATCAATATTTAAAAACATTCATTTATATGATAATTCAAAGTTATGACAATTAATCTCTAATAGCTGCCAAAATATGTATAATCCTCACAAAAATTCATAGTTAAAATATATTTTCAATTGATGCAAATTGATTGCTAACATATTTTCAAAAGTGGAAATCAAGTAAATAACTTTAAATCCCTCTCTTTTCTTTTCCCTAATTTCCCCATAACATGACTTCATGTATCTAAGTTTACTCACTTAAGCACTACACCAAACACTATTTTTGTTCTTAAAATAGGAACATTGAGAATTGATGGTTTCATGTGCGTATCTTTCATTCTAAAAAAAAGAAATATCTTGTAAACGATAATTTCAAATATATCAAAATTATATATCAAACTGATCGTCTCGGAAAGACCTTCGCAATGGTAATAAATATGACATCTGATTTATCATCTAGTAATAATTAATTCTTAATTACTTAACTTTTAGAACCGTAGAAGTTGCGGGATGTTACACTTCACCTCTTAAGAAATTAAGAAAATTACATAACCTTAATTTCTCGTAAGGAAAAATCTACAACTAGCCAATAATCTCGAAACCTATCCATATCATTTTCAATATATTTTGAACAATTAAAATATTTAGCATAAGGAAAAATTATAAATTTATTAAACACATTATATAAATATCAAGTATGCATATATACACTTCTCCAAAATTCCATTTTTCCAAACTTAAACACGCTTCAAATTCAAATTTGCCATCAAATAAACTTCGAATATTTTAACAAAAGCCAAAATATTATCATTAGAATTTCTTTTAAAATCTAATTGTCCTACTCGGTAAAACACATTATAGTATGTTGTTTTACTCTAAACATCTTATTACTAAAGAAATTAATTTTAAATTCTATTTTATCAATTATTTTCACATAATTTTTTAAATATTTACCACTCTTCAAATATTTGGAGGGAAGTTTCAAACTAATTTTTGAATTTTATAAATTTGAAACCAAATATATTTTCCTTATCAAAACAATTCCCACTTTAAAGAACCAATCAAATTTCAAAAACTTTCATACTTTTTTGAAATTTACAAATTTCTTTACGTCGAAAAGAAAGACTATTGGAAGTTATACCTTATTAAATCTAAAAGAAAATGCATATAACCATTCAGTAATATATATATATATATATATATAATCACAAGGACATTTCCATTATTCATTAAAACACTAAATAGTTGTTTAAAATGATTTACATTCCAAAGTTTTCCTCTTATAACATTCCAAATCCATTTTAATATGACAACTCCATTACACACCTTCGTAATTCGTAGATCACTTTACTGTACTATATTTTAAAATTTGTGAAATTGTGCCTAAATAAATTTCAATTATTCAAAAACACTTATAGCTCGCATTAACTTTGGATATAAGATAATATTTATTTGTACTCCATTAGATTAACATTTATCGTAATATCCTTTAAAAACAGCCTTTTTATTCTAATTATTTTTCAAAACTATAAAATTTTCAAGATATAAGTTGTAGTGTTACATTTTGAAACATTCACAAAAATCCCATACGTTTAATCATTTTGACAATTCACCACATTCCTTTCATAACCTTTTATTAATAACTCAAAATTATTTACTTAAAATTTCAAACGTTCTATAGCAAATATGTAACTTTTAACTCCATAATTGGCACTAATCGTAAATTTATATGGAAGCGGCCATCAGTCCTATTTGGGCAACTTGGATTCCACATTAGTTAAGAATATATAATTAATATAAATGGAAAATGAAATTAATAAAGAGACGTAAAAGAATATCACACGAGGTTTACATCCAATTTAGAAGACAAATTTATTCCCTATAGCATACTACAAGTGTTTCTAGTATAAGAGTTTGAATCGATGTTGTAATGTCCCGTATATTTGCAGTATAATAATTAATTAATTTAATTATTTATATAGTGATTTAGAGGATTTAATGGTGGTTTAATTAAATAACTTGGAATATTTAATTAATATAAATAGTACAATAATATATTTAATTTCGAAATAGTCGGAAATAGTGAATTGACGACATAGAGTGAATTGGACAATTCAAAATATATATTTCAATTTAGAGTTGAATTATATTCGCGAATATATTATATAAACGAAGTTTGAACGTATAATTATATTATAATTAAAATCGAGCTCCAAATGGCGTGGCAGTTCGTAATTTGGCGATTCGAACTTCAACCGAATATGCAGGGTCTGTTTTAAATCGGATTTCTGTGAAACAAGAAACATTCGGAGCTGGTGAAGTATATTTTTATAATGGAAGAGAAAAATCGGGATTTCATTGTGTAGATTTTGATTTGTGTCCAAATCAAATTTTCTAAAAGTCGCTATGGAATTCCTTTATAATTTTATAATGATTTATTTATATTTAAAAGGATTTTCATTATAAATTGAATATCGATTTAACTCTGGATTTGAAATATGGACATATAAATCCAAATATGTTATTTCAGAGCTGTATGATATTTTATTTGGATATATATATATATATATATGATAATATTAAATTATTATTTAATTTAATTATTTTTAAATATATATTAATATATTTATTGGTTTATTTAGAGCATTAAAAATAGCCATTTTTGCAAACGACCTCCAAATTCGACGAAACTAATTTTATAAAATCTGCAATGATCATGTATTGTCAGATTTCAACTTCCGTGATTTTTGGAGTCAGAATGTGGTCGTACGGAATTTTAATGTGAAAAACGGTCGATAATTTGACCTTTAAAAATATGCTGTTTGAGCAAAAGGATTCGGAATTCAACGAAACAAGTTTCGTTGGGTCCGTGATGTCAAACTGTAGCAACATGACAATTTTCATGATTTTTGAATATCGTGTGTGATCACACGAAATTTTAGAAAGCAAAGACAGTTATAAGATGATATAAGAAAAAATGACCGAAGCTTTCATAACAAGCCAATAAATTTCCTATAAATAACCTTAACAATCCTTACCCCTCTAACCTAAGTCCTCTTACTTCCACGGTCAATGAAAATTCCGCCGCCTAACTTTCTTCCAGGAAAATAATTTTCCGATCTTCATAAATCCAAATAAAATCAGATTAAATCCTATAAATTTGGAGATGAACATTTTTGAACTCTTGACGTTGTAAGCTTCATCCTCGTAGGCTTTGCGTTGAGATCGATCAAGTTTTGGTTTGCGGTATTTTTTTTCAGTGGATCTAGGGCTGTGAAATTTCGGAAATGCAGGCATTTGTGGGCGATTCGAAGAGCTGCATCATGGTTGTGGTAGGGTGTAGCGTCGTTTGGGATTTCTTGTATGGTATATGGTGATAAAAGGTTTTGATGGTTATTAGTATTTCTTGAGCCCGAGCCGAACGACGCAACAGAGAAACGGTGCTTGAGTTATGCTTTTTGGGTATATGGGGATAGGTCTTGAGAAGGAGAAGGTGCTCATGATTTTTATTCGAATTTGCAAGGGATACAGAAGAAGAAATTGGTGAAGAAGGGAAGGGTAATGGCATTTTTGTTTTGTTTACTGGAGTTCGTATATTGTTCCTTGAAGAAGAGGTCTCGAATGGCTTTCGGTTTTGGCATGGCAAACTTCTGGAGCATGCAGGTTTTTGGAGGCAGATTAAGGAGCTGCGGGTGATGATTCGCTGAAGGATACAAGAACGATGGAATGGGTTAACAGCTGGTTTAATTGAGGAGGGAGGAAGGCCTGCGGATCTGGGAAAAACAAAACGGGGGAAAAAGAAATGTTAATGGCGAGAGCGGTGGCTTTCAAACTGTCGAGGGAAGAAGGCAGTAGCAAAGGGGGTTACTGGGATACTGAGGTGTTTAGGTGGAGAAGATAAATGGAGAAGGATGTGGAGAATCTGGAGCGGAGTTTCTTTGAGGAAGAAGGATACATGCGGGTGTGGGCTGAACAATGGGTTGTGTTTAATAAATGGTAAGCCCAGTTTTATAAACAAGAAAAGATATTGGGCTGTCAAAAATCGGTAAAGTCCTAGTGGATATATTTCTTTAAGTTTTAATTTATTTAAATAATACATTAACTTGTTAACCTGATAATCCACTCTCGCGTTATCGGAATTTCGGAAATTTGGTACCATTGGAATCGTAGGGATGAGGGCGACACCATGGAACTGAGTTGGAATAATTTGGAGCTCGTCTCCATTCATGGAAAAATAAAACGTCCGATTCGGATCAACCGACAGTTATCTTTATTTAACGATAATCGTCCAATGTGAGTAAAACTCACCAACTCTACCAGTTCATATTTCTATAACGTATTTTTAGAACTGATAAATGATGATTGATTTCTGTGTATTGACTGTTTGGTTGAACTGCTAATTGATTGGTTGAAAATATCGA
Organism: Allium sativum; assembly: GCA_030737875.1. Classification (NCBI taxonomy): domain Eukaryota; kingdom Viridiplantae; phylum Streptophyta; class Magnoliopsida; order Asparagales; family Amaryllidaceae; genus Allium; species Allium sativum. Next base: position 515,560,198 of record CM060924.1, read on the forward strand.
TATATATATATATATATATATATATATTGTTAATCAAATGTTGATTCTGTTTATCAGAATATTTCATATCGAAATGAAATTGATGTTAATTATATTGTTTAACGTCTGTGATGCAGGGAAACAAGATGGAGGGATCCAACTGGATTCCTCAATATTTGAAATACTGTTTTGTTTCATATATTGTGATATATGATGTGATATATAATCCGTGTTGATTACGTGTTTTAAATGATATCGATCATTGTTTTTTGGTATTTTAAATACCGTAAGAAATACTGGAATGTAAAAAGGGGTTTTTTCAAAGTGTATTTTGAAAATAAATTATTTATATAAAATTAATGGATTTTATATATAAAAGGAAAAGGATTTTATAAAAGAAAATAATTATATAAGCGGACCAAGTTTTCTTAAAAAAAATGTAATCATGGCGGCTCCTGGTTCTTCCCCTTTCTCTAGGTGTCTTCACTCGAAGTTTCTTTCTTTCTTTACTAAATCAAAGAATGAATCTCTAATTTCAATTGTCGATGGGAGTAAGAAGGGAGTCCATAATCTTCTTGGCGATTCCTTTGGGAATTCGTTATCGAGAAAGAAACCTAGTATCTGGAATTGTTCTACAAGACGATTATGCTTCAGATGTGGAGGATCTAATCATATAGTGCAAGATTGCAGAAATAAGATTCGATGCTTGTTTTGCGATGGATCTGGGCATCGAATGTCTTCCTGTCCATAGTATTACAGAGGAAATTTGGGTTTTGAGTTTATGCACTTCAATTGTTTGTGTTTATGTCAGAAGATTATTTCTTTTATAAATCATTTTGAACTGGTGGGTTCCAATCAGAAGGACGAAAAAGAGTATATGCTACTTCTGTTGGTTTTGCATATTGAGGGATTAGTGGATGGATTGCTGTGGCGCAAGAAGGTATCCAGTACTTTTGTTAATGCTGTTTTTCCTCCTTTGTCTCGATCGCTCGAGAGGAAGGAGCATGCTTATTATTTTCGTTTAAATTTCATGAATTTGAGGAATTTATTTTCTGATTCGGTTACAAAGTATAAGAAGAAGGGGTTTATGCTGTTGAATGAGATTATGATGCATTTTGTTTGTATTAGTACTGCTGTGAATTGTGTTCGAGGTGATGCTGCATTTATGGACTATTTGAAAGGAGAAGATGATATGTCTATGAGATCTGAGAGGCTTTCTAGTAAATTAGGTATTGATTCAGTGAGCGACGTGGATTGTGTCACAATGGGTGGTATGGATAATATTCGTAATGCAGATAATGAGTTTTATGAGGGTTCTTTTATTAGTGTAGATGAGATGGTGGTTTTGTCTGAGAGGATCTTGGTAACACACCGCTTAGATCCGTTGCTTTTTGATCCTTTTGTTCAGAAATGTGATGGTATTTCTGATAGTTTGTTAGTTGCTGACAGGGGCTTTGAGCCGTTGAGGGTTGGTATGGAAAAGGAGTTGATGCTGGCTTTAGATGCTGTGGATGGGCAATGTTCTGATACAGTAAAGTATTTAGATTTCTCTTTTGATATTGGCAAATCATTTAAGGTTGATGGCAGTAGAACTGCGAGAGATTGGAAGTTGTTTAACAACTTGGGTGTTTTTTCAAAGCATGGTTCTGATGCTCATATGGTTAAGAGGAGAAGAAATTCAACCGTCATAAAAAAGGATCTCTGGTCGTTTATGAATACGGGGATCTGCAGGAATTTGATGCTTTCAGGTTTGAGTATCAATCAGGACTCTCGCTCTCACTGTGATTCATTAACTGAGGCGTTTAGTCAGTTTGGAGTTCCTGTATCGGATGGATTGAAAGAGGATAATGGCGAAAAATCTTCTGTTGGTGACATGACTATTTCTTCGACTAGGAGGAGCAGACGCAGGAGAGTTTATCCCAGATCAGGTTTGTTACGTCGTAGCAAACGTATCAGATATTATACTGTTTATCATGATAAGTTTCCGTGATAGGATGTTGGTTGGTATTGGATCTCTATGTTTTGCTGAGGAGGTTTCTAGTATGCTGATTTGGTCTGGAGTTGTTTTTCAAGGTGGAGTTCATTGTGATGGGATCTGTATGTTTGTGGTTGATAATCTCTTCTTATGTTTTTTGTTGTTTTTGTTTTTGGCGAGGCTTGCCATAGCTCGTATCATAGCTTGTGTTTGTTGTTTTCTTTGTTTTTTAGACAGATAGTCCGTTATTGTAATTTTTTTTCTTAAATATATATATGTGTGCTCTCTTCTTTCTAGAAGATCACACATTTTTCTTTCAAAAAAAAAAAATTATAAAATCAAAGGAAAATATTTGTGAAACAGATAGAATTGAAAGGAAAATATTTATTTGTTAAATAAATAGAACTGAAAGGAAAATATTTATTTGTTAAATAAATAGAATTGAAAGGAAAATATTTATTTGTTAAATAAATAGAATTGAAAAGGAAACATTTATTGAACAAATAGGAAGATAAAAGGAATATTTATTTGGGAAAATAAATAGAAAGATAAAAGGAATATTTACTTAGAAAATAAATAAGATACCATAAAAGGAAATATTTGGAAAGTAAGTAGGATTATAAAAAGAATTAGAGTTAATCAAAGGAGTTAATCGAGTTAGAGTTAATCGAATTAGAATAAATCAATTAGAGTTAATCGAGTTAGAGTTAATTGAATAGAGTTAATCGAACAAGAGTTAGTCGAATATTAGTTATTCGAATAGAGTTAATTGAATTAGAGTTAGTCGGATTAGAGTTATTCGAATATAGTTTATTCGAATATAGTTTATTCGAAGAAAGAGTTATCGAATAAGGTTATTTGAAGAAGTGAATTAATTGAATATAGTTTATTCGAAAGGAGTTATCGAATATTAGTTATTCGAAAGAAGTTATCGAATACTAGTTATTCGAAAGGAGTAAATCGAAGGTAGTTAATTCGAAAGGAGTTATCGAATATAGTTTATTCGAATAAAGTTAAAGGAGTTAAGCGAAGAGAGTTAATCGAATATAGTTTATTCGAAAAGGAGTTATCGAATAGAGATTTTTCGAAAGAGAATTATACATTGAATTCGATTATATCGAATTCGGGAAAGTACTATTCACTTTCCCTTTTTAATCAAGATTTATTTATTTATAAATAAATTAGTTGTTTGTTTATTTATCCAAATTAATAAATAAAAATTATATTGAAGTTATTTTGAAGTTATTATATTCCAGAAGCATGGGATTTTAACACTATTGTTAAAATCAAACGATTTCTGTAAAAGGAGTGGATTCGTAAAAAGAATCCGAGAGTTACGTAAGGAAGTTCGTTAAAGATTTAGAAGGTGAACCTTGTCTATTTCGAAGTTAGAAATGTTGTTCAGTTAAGGTCTGAGAGGTAGTTATAGCCCAACTTGATTGGCTTCTTTTTTAACTAAGAAATGGTTAAGGTTCGATAGCGAAGGTTGGTTAAGTGAAATTAGTTAATCAGGTAATGGTTTGAGTTGGCATATCGATGTTTTATTCAAACATCTGTTTAAAATCCAATGAATGAGTTTTGGAAACATTTTCCAAATATAATCATAGATATTTTCTAATCCTAGAAAATGAAATGTTTGATGATAAAGAATACTGAAATGACAGTGATACGTGAAAAGAGATGGAAATGTTTTCCCGTATATTTTCTAAATTTAGAAAATAAGGAATGTTGAATATATGGAGACGGGAAATGAATAAATTTATGAACTAAAGAGATAATGTTAAGTGATGATTGATCGATATAATTTCCATCTGGAAATAATATCGTTGTTTGCACACGTGTTTTTCTTTGATAGTTAACACACCGACTATCGAAGTTTTTGGCCATTTTCCGTTGTCAATACGGAGTGACCGGGATCAGATTCGTTATCTGTGAACCACTCCGTATGGTAATTAACGTTGCGAATAAAATATGATGAAGAAATTTGAAGACAGATTTATGCAAGGGCTGTTCTGGCGATCCTAGGTAGAAATTGCCTAAGATGGATTTACAGAATAGTACCTTCGGTTTGTCCAGTCCCAAGACGACATGTATGGAAGAAATGTTTGACAAAGTATATTTAATGGATCGCGTGAGTTGTTCTCTTCAAACGTATTTACGTTTGGTGGCGGAGGAATTCGTTTCTTGTAACACCCCGTATTTTAGTTAATACTAAAATTCACTAATTACAGGATAAATAATCTCAAATTTGAGAATTGGGGGAAACGGGCTGCGTCATTGCGTTCGTCTCGGAAAAATACGCAGAATAGAGTCCGAAATTTTGTAAATCGGAGTCCGTATGGCCCAGTTATGGCCCAATGAAGTTGGCAGAAAAATCAAGTTAAAAACAGATTTAGAAATGCAAAACTAGATTTCGAAATTGGAGCCAGCAGGGGGCCAGGCGGGAAATTTCCCGCCCTACCCATGTCGACAGGGCTGTCGACAGGCCTGTCGACTGGGGAGTCGACTTGCCTGTCGACTTGCCTGTCGACCTGGGCGCGGCGTCCAGAGAACCTGGGTGCACCAGGTTGGGTTTTAGGCTGGCTTGGAGGGCTGGGTTCTAGAGATTTCCTAAATCTAACGGACCTAATCTAACCTAGGGTTAATCTAAGGGCCTAAAACACTACCTAATCCTATAAATAAGACCCCAACCCTACCCTAATTCATTCATAATTAGATCTTGTAACTAAACTATGGCAAAATGAAACTTGATCATGGCCTCCACAAGTCAATGAAGAGAGTTGCAAGCTAATCAACCTCTAATCAACATCTTCTTCAACTTAAGCAACTAATTCCACTTCATAAGTTTGCTTATCTTGGTTTTGGTGAGTTTCTATCACTTTGATGATCAATTGCTAAATTAAGTAGATGAGATATGATGAGATCTATGGTTTTGCATGAGGATTAATGGGTTTTCAAGTCATATGATATGATGTGAATATGCTAATCTATGTTTAATATTAATCCTATGTTTATGCATGTTGAAATATGTGAGTTTATGCATGTTGAATATGTGGGTTTATGCAAGTTGGATATGTGGGTTTATGCAAGTTAAGTGGTGGGTTTATGCATAATAAGTAATTGATTTTATGCATGCTAAGTAGGTGGTTTTATGCTTGCTAAGTGTTTGGTATTATGCATAAATCTTGATATGCAAGTTTACCCTTTTAAAGTGTGATGCATACATATGCAAGATGGCTCCTTTATATGCTATGAATATATATATATATGCATGGTTACCCTCCTTAAAGATGCAAGTCATATATGCAAGTTCAACATGTTATACAAGTTATGTGTATGCTTATATGCAAGTTCAACATGTTATACAAGTTATGTGTATGCTTATATGCAAGTTCAACATGTTATACAAGTTATGTGTATGCTTATATGCAAGCTCAACATGTTATGCAAGTTATGCGTATGATGTTATGTAAGTCATGTGCATGTTGTTATGCAAATTCATATGCAAGTTATGTGTATGATGTGATGCAAGTTATGTGCATGATGTTATGTAAGTTATGTGTATGTTGATATGCAAGTTATGTTTATAATATTATGCAAGTTATGTGTATGATGTTATGCAAGTTAACATGTAACATGTTGTGCAAGTTCACACCTTTAAGACACATGCAAGTTCACCTTTGTATAACCTATGGACACTTATGCAAGTTACCTTTATACATGACATATGTATGTTCATGCAAGTTGGGTTATTTAGTAATGCTAGTTGGGTTAATGTCATGAGGTAAGTTGACACCTTTTAACCCATGTTAATGCTAATGTATGCTAAGTGAAACCCATGTCAATTGTGAAAGAATCTTCTCTTGGAAATATGTCGTGTTAGCATAAGTACGTGGGGAAACGATGGGGTTAATAGACATGTTAATGAAATGGTGTGAAATGGTTATGATTAAGCATAACATAGAATGAATAAGCATAAGTGGGAATTTACCTATTGAGTTAGGTCTACCCCATGGGAATTTACCTATTGAGTTAGGTCTACCCATGTTATGAAAAACTTGATATTAATTAGGGATAATTAATATGGGGGTGATTAATTAGGTGTAATTAATCAACTAAGACACGAGGTTGGACCCTTTTGTAGCGGAAGTCTGCCCGAAACCGACCGGCCATCCAGCGGCTACAAATGATTGGCCCAATGTGAGAGGTCTTAGTCATAAATTAAATACATGATTAAAGTAAAGACACGAGGTTAGACCCTTTTGATGACAGAAGTCTGCCCGGAACCAACCGGCATATCCAGCAGTCATAAAAGACGGTCTAATGTGAGAGGTCTTTATGAGGTCATGATCTTAATTAATGAATTAAGAAACACTTAACCATATTAGCATGTAGTGGGACAGGAGGGGTTAAGTGGGTGCCTTGGGTGGCATGAGGAGACTAGTGGGTTGCCTTGGGTGGCAATAGAAAAATACGATTAGAATACTTAACCAAAGTGGAACATGTAATTAAACATGATTAAAGGGTTAAGTAAGTGCCATGGGTGGCATGTGAAAATATGATTAGAAAACTTAACCAAAGTGGAACATGTAATTAAACATGGTTAAAGGGTTAAGTAAGTGCCATGGGTGGCATGTGAAAATCTAGTGGGTACCTTGTATGACAATTAGAATATGATTAAAGGACTTAACCAAAATTTATAACATGTAAGGGGACATGGTTAAAGGGTTAAGTGGGATTCACTAGAAATAACAAGCTTAGGTGGTAGCTTGTGAGGGCCCATTTCAACCAATATCCCAAACGTATCTTTGTGGGCTCGACTCTAGTCGAGTGACGGGACACGCATATTGGGCTTGACTATAAGAGGCCAAACCGGGTTAGCGGTGGCAACGCGGGACCAACGGGTTTCATATGCGTGTGTGGACCCGGGCTGGTTGGTAAGTCGTTGTTGCATCGTGTAGATATAAAGCCGTGCACCGTTGATATTATCAGGTGGCCACGTTGGGGAATGATACACCCCATCGTGGGACCAGCACGGGTATCTACGTAGGGGAGCCGATCGCTTGGGGAGTAGTGGGTACACCTATGTAGTCAGATAGGGGTACACGAAACTACTAAATTACTAAGTACACTTAGGGGGATCAACCTTTAAGTAGGAATGACTGGTGTGGTGCAGTGTAGTAATTATCCTTGGGTGGGTGGATGCGTCTTTACGTTTATCTTAGTTTATCCTAAGTATACCTAGCTGCTTAGTGTAGCCATTCATCCCCAGACGTTACCGTATATCAAGCTTATGTCTTCTCTGGTTACTTTAATGATTGTATTGTTAAAGTTATAGGACTCACTCAGACTTATGTCTGACCCCGTTGTTTTTATCTTTTTCCCAACCCTCAGGTTATCAGAGTGGGCCCAGTACGAGTGGGCTTTGATCAGGCTGCTTTACTCTCTTTTGGAGCTTGGACCGTAGGTGTAGAGCTCAGCTTACCCTTTCTTTTATGGCTATCAGTTCATGTATTGGGATTATGTACTTTTATTTATCAGGATGGATATTTTGTACCTGACTCTTATTATGGTTTTGTGAAGTAACCAAACATGTTTTACTTTCCGCTGCAATGAAATGATGTTTTGAAATTCTCAAGTACTATTTATATCTGTCTTGTTGTAATTTTTCTGTTCTATATTCACTAAAATACTCCACCGATGCTATGGCATTCCCTTAGAGAGTGACCATAGCGGGCGTGGGGTGTTACACGTGGTATCAGAGCAAACGTTACCGAAACAGATAAAATTTTTAGAAAACTATTTTTCTAAAAACATTTTTGGAAGAAATATTTTCAAAAACATGTCTTTAAAGAGAAAAGTTTTTGAAAGAAAAGCATAATCCCCGATAGCCATATCTTTATCTTTCGAATTCTCCGTTTTGAATCTTTCCTTTTTCGTCTCAGCATGGCTGAAGATCTTTATCTTCCGGACGGTGTAGCGGTACCAGTATGGTATAGGAGGTTGTTAGAGGCTAGGGCCGCCGCTGCAGGTCCAGCAAATGTTCCTCCTCCACCCGTTGCACTCGTTCCTCCTCGTGCGGATACTTTTGCTATGACTTGTAGGAAGTTTAAGGCTATGGGAGGAAAACCTTTTGTGGGAGCTAGGGATTGGCTTAATGAGACGGAAGAATTAATGGAAATCTTGGAAGTAGAAGAGGGAAAGAAAGTCAGGTTAGCCGCTTGGTTAATGGAAGGAGAGGCCTCGTTCTGGTGGGAGGTCACTAATGGAGAACGCCCTGTTGACTCTTGGATGGATTTCAGGCAAAGGTTTGAGGCAAAGTTTCTCTCAAAAGCGGAAGAAAATATGCACGTGGAAAGGTTCTTGAACTTAAAGCAAGGGAACTTGTCGGTGAAAGAATATGTTAACAAGTTTAAGCAGTTAGAGAGATTCAACATGGACTTGGTAAACACACCGGAAGAGAAAGCTTTGAGGTTCGTTATAGGCTTAAACGAACCGATGCACGGATTGGCTATGTCTCGCATACCTATGGGGGCCACTTTCGAGAAGCTAGTGGACATGGCACTTATGCATGAGGAAGAGAAGGGTCCCAATGCTAATAAAGCACCGGAGAAGAATGAAGATCAGAAGAAACCTCAACAGCAAAATAAGGGTGGGAAAGGTAACGGTGGCAAGGGAAAGAAGAGGTGCTTCAACTGTGGGACACTAAGCCACCTAAGCAAGGATTGTCGCAAGAAGAGGAAGGCTGGCTGCTTCCACTGTGACGAAGCAGGACATCTAGTGAAGGACTGCCCTAAGAAAGGGCAAAGGACGGGATCTACCTCAGGAGGACAGGTGCAAGTTCTTTTGGCACCAACTCAGGCAAGGGGGCAAGCTCGGGCTCTCGCGGTTCCACCAATTCAGGAAAGAGGTAGAACTATTTCCATTGAAAGTCTAGTTTTTCTGTTTGATTATCCGGGTCAAACTTTATTTGATTTTGACGCATCGAGTTCGTTTATTTCATTATTGTTAGTTGAGTCACTGCACTGAGACACCAGTTAGTAGATGATCCCTTAGTTGTTTCAAACCCAATTGGGGCTCCATGATGTGTTTGGGTTTGAAAGTTTCTATACTTAGCGTTGAGTTTAGATGTGATGCTTTTTGGGCTTCACGGGCTATGGGTTAGTTTTGGGCATGGACTGGTTATCCAGTAATGGTGCCGTTCTTATTATGGAAGGAGAGTTGTTAGGCTTATGACCCGCTAGGGTAACACTCTCGAGATCTCTTGTAATCCCATGGAATCTGTTATGCTAAGTTATCTAGAATCGCTTGACACGTCGGTCAAGAGTTTGCGATCTGTTAGAGTGGTCCGGGAATACTCGGATGTGTTTGAGGAGGTGAAGGGCTTACCTCCGGAGCGGGAGATTGACTTCCAAATATATCTGGTAGACAATGCCAAACCAGTGTCTTGGCCAGTGTGCCACGTGGCTCCTCGTGAGAGGAGGGAACTCCATAAGCAAGTAGGCAATTTGCTTGAGAAGGGGTTTAGAAGACGAAGTATATCGGAGTAGGGTGCTCCGGTAGTTTTTGCCACGAAGGCGGATGGGTCCCTCGGACTTTGTGTAGGCTAAAGAGGGCTAAATAAACTCACAAAGAAGAATAGACACCCATTGTCGAGGATTGATGATCTCTTTGATCAGTTAGTGGGCGCCTCAGTATTTTCGCAGTTGGACTTAGCCACGAGGTTTCGTCAGTTGAGAGTGACTGAGGATAGTATAGAGAAGACTACCGTTAGGACTCCGGATGGCTTTTATGGGTGGCTGGAAATGCCATTTGGTTTGACGAACGCCCCCGCATATGATGAGAAGGGTGTTCAGGGAGTACCTAAATAAGTTCGTGATGGTCTTTGTAAATGACATCTTGGTCTTTTCTAGGAGCGAAATAAGTTTTCGTATGTGCTCAATAGGATGAGCAAAGCCAGTTATGGGAAAAACGGTGGTTTTGAAGCGAGACTGGCGAGGACATCCAGAGCTGGACATGGGCTTAATTATTTAGCCGTTTTTACTAGTATCATCTCACGTAAGTCGTCTGAATTCGAAGGAGGTATCCCTTGGGTGGTTGTCTGATATTGGTTTAGGCCTTTGGGGCTTGCATTTGGGGGATGTCGAGTTCGACTAAGGTGGTCTGCGTGAGAGATGGATAGTTGTGACGATTTTGCATGGGAGAATATCCTGATTTTCTCTAGAAGTGGAGAAAAGCATGCCTTACATCTCAGAGAAGTGTTGGAGACTCTTCGAGCACATAGTCTTAAAGCTAAATTCTCTAAATGTCATTTTTGGAGAAGAGAAGTGCGATTCTTAGGGCATGTGGTCTCTAAGGAAGGGATAGCTGTGGATCCCGCAAAGATAGTATCTATCCAGGATTGGAAAGTTCCTAGGAATGCTACCGAAGTAAGAAGTTTCTTGGGGTTGGCAGGATATTATAGGAAGTTCATCAAAGACTTCGCGAAGATATCAGCCCCGTTAAACCGCTTGACGAAGAAGAATCTGGTTTTCTCATGGGACGAGATGTACCAAGACATGAAGCGAGTTTTCTTTTTGGCCGGTATGAAGAAAGACATGGCCGAGTCTGTCGCTAGATGCTTGGTGAAAGCGGATCAAAAGAAACCAAGTGGGTTGCTTCACCCATTGGAAGTTCCGCTAAGGAAATGGGATAGTGACTCGAAGGATTACCGAAATCAAGGAAAGGTAATACGGGGATTTGGGTTTTGGTAGATAGACTTATTAAGGGTGCCCATTTCATACCCGTGAAGAGCAAGAGGACTATTCCATGTCTAGCTTCAGTTTACATTCGAGAGATTATTAGATTGCATGATGTACCTTCTAGTATAGTGAGCGATCGAAATCCTATCTTCACTAAAGAGTTTTGGAAAAGTTTGCAAGAGGCGGTAGGGACTCAGTTGTATTTGAGTACCGCATATCATCCTCAGATAGACGGCCAGGCCGAGAGGGTGAATCGTATTTTAAAAGACCTTTTGAGACTATGTATCTTGGATTTAGGAGGTACATGGGAAGAGCATCTTCCATTGGTGGGGTTGCCCGACAGACTTAGTGGTGTACATGATGTATTCCATGTGAGGAAGGGCCTACATAAGATCGTAGAGGCGATAGAGCCAAGCTTGCTTAAAGAAGTAAGGTAGAGCGTGATGTGATTATTCGACGAGCTCCTACCTGCATCCTTGGGTCAGAGGTTAGGGAGTTGAGAAACAGAGAGGTTCGACTAGTCAAAATGGAAAAGGAGAGAAAGTGAGAGAATGCTACTTGGGAGACAGAAGCGAAGATGCGTTCGTTATGCCCATCCCTTTTTGAGGGTATGTGCTTTAGACGTCTCCTCTATCGGTTGTCTAGTGCTTATCTTATCCTTAGTATGTCCTCTCATTAGTACCTTTGACCTTTAGATAGGGTAAACCTATGGTTGAAACATGTGTTTGAGACATGTTATGGTTGATGGATGCAAGTGGATGCAAGTGTTTGCTAGTGGTTGCTCGTGGATGCATATACACACACTCTAGGCACTAGATCGGCTCAATCACTTCATATTGCATATTGCATAAAATTGGGTGTAGGAAACTATATTAATGGATGTATAATGGTTGCGTTATCATATGGATGATGCATTTTGGTGAATGATTGTGCACTCATGTAGATATTGTATGTGTCGATAGGGTTCTCTCGCATACATAATGGATGCATGGCACTATCATGGTTTGCATATGTTCATACATTAGGTAGGGAACATATACACACACTTTTTGCATATGCTCATACATCATTAGAAATTGTTTTAAGGACAATGGATGCCCGTGTTTGATGGATTGAGTAGATGGTTGTTTGGACGGTAGGATATGCATTCTCCTTAGCTTAGAGATTTCGGGGACGAAATCCTTTGAGGAGGGGAGAATGTAACACCCCGTATTTTAGTTAATACTAAAATTCACTAATTACAGGATAAATAATCTCAAATGTGAGAATTGGGGGAAACGGGCTGCGTCATTGCGTTCGTCTCGGAAAAATACGCAGAATAGAGTCCTAAATTTTGTAAATCGGAGTCCGTATGGCCCAGTTATGGCCCAATGAAGTTGGCAGAAAAATCAAGTTAAAAACAGATTTAGAAATGTAAAACTAGATTTCGAAATTGGAGCCAGCAGGGGGCCAGGCGGGAAATTTCCCGCCCTACCCATGTCGACAGGGCTGTCGACAGGCCTGTCGACTGGGGAGTCGACTTGCCTGTCGACTTGCCTGTCGACCTGGGCGCGGCGTCCAGAGAACCTGGGTGCACCAGGTTGGGTTTTAGGCTGGCTTGGAGGGCTGGGTTCTAGAGATTTCCTAAATCTAACGGACCTAATCTAACCTAGGGTTAATCTAAGGGCCTAAAACACTACCTAATCCTATAAATAAGACCCCAACCCTACCCTAATTCATTCATAATTAGATCTTGTAACTAAACTATGGCAAAATGAAACTTGATCATGGCCTCCACAAGTCAATGAAGAGAGTTGCAAGCTAATCAACCTCTAATCAACATCTTCTTCAACTTAAGCAACTAATTCCACTTCATAAGTTTGCTTATCTTGGTTTTGGTGAGTTTCTATCACTTTGATGATCAATTGCTAAATTAAGTAGATGAGATATGATGAGATCTATGGTTTTGCATGAGGATTAATGGGTTTTCAAGTCATATGATATGATGTGAATATGCTAATCTATGTTTAATATTAATCCTATGTTTATGCATGTTGAAATATGTGAGTTTATGCATGTTGAATATGTGGGTTTATGCAAGTTGGATATGTGGGTTTATGCAAGTTAAGTGGTGGGTTTATGCATAATAAGTAATTGATTTTATGCATGCTAAGTAGGTGGTTTTATGCTTGCTAAGTGTTTGGTATTATGCATAAATCTTGATATGAAAGTTTACCCTTTTAAAGTGTGATGCGTACATATGCAAGATGGCTCCTTTATATGCTATGAATATATATATATATATGCATGGTTACCCTCCTTAAAGATGCAAGTCATATATGCAAGTTCAACATGTTATACAAGTTATGTGTATGCTTATATGCAAGTTCAACATGTTATACAAGTTATGTGTATGCTTATATGCAAGTTCAACATGTTATACAAGTTATGTGTATGCTTATATGCAAGCTCAACATGTTATGCAAGTTATGCGTATGATGTTATGTAAGTCATGTGCATGTTGTTATGCAAATTCATATGCAAGTTATGTGTATGATGTGATGCAAGTTATGTGCATGATGTTATGTAAGTTATGTGTATGTTGATATGCAAGTTATGTTTATAATATTATGCAAGTTATGTGTATGATGTTATGCAAGTTAACATGTAACATGTTGTGCAAGTTCACACCTTTAAGACACATGCAAGTTCACCTTTGTATAACCTATGGACACTTATGCAAGTTACCTTTATACATGACATATGTATGTTCATGCAAGTTGGGTTATTTAGTAATGCTAGTTGGGTTAATGTCATGAGGTAAGTGGACACCTTTTAACCCATGTTAATGCTAATGTATGCTAAGTGAAACCCATGTCAATTGTGAAAGAATCTTCTCTTGGAAATATGTCGTGTTAGCATAAGTACGTGGGGAAACGATGGGGTTAATAGACATGTTAATGAAATGGTGTGAAATGGTTATGATTAAGCATAACATAGAATGAATAAGCATAAGTGGGAATTTACCTATTGAGTTAGGTCTACCCCATGGGAATTTACCTATTGAGTTAGGTCTACCCATGTTATGAAAAACTTGATATTAATTAGGGATAATTAATATGGGGGTGATTAATTAGGTGTAATTAATCAACTAAGACACGAGGTTGGACCCTTTTGTAGCGGAAGTCTGCCCGGAACCGACCGGCCATCCAGCGGCTACAAATGATTGGCCCAATGTGAGAGGTCTTAGTCATAAATTAAATACATGATTAAAGTAAAGACACGAGGTTAGACCCTTTTGATGACAGAAGTCTGCCCGGAACCAACCGGCATATCCAGCAGTCATAAAAGACGGTCTAATGTGAGAGGTCTTTATGAGGTCATGATCTTAATTAATGAATTAAGAAACACTTAACCATATTAGCATGTAGTGGGACAGGAGGGGTTAAGTGGGTGCCTTGGGTGGCATGAGGAGACTAGTGGGTTGCCTTGGGTGGCAATAGAAAAATACGATTAGAATACTTAACCAAAGTGGAACATGTAATTAAACATGATTAAAGGGTTAAGTAAGTGCCATGGGTGGCATGTGAAAATATGATTAGAAAACTTAACCAAAGTGGAACATGTAATTAAACATGGTTAAAGGGTTAAGTAAGTGCCATGGGTGGCATGTGAAAATCTAGTGGGTACCTTGTATGACAATTAGAATATGATTAAAGGACTTAACCAAAATTTATAACATGTAAGGGGACATGGTTAAAGGGTTAAGTGGGATTCACTAGAAATAACAAGCTTAGGTGGTAGCTTGTGAGGGCCCATTTCAACCAATATCCCAAACGTATCTTTGTGGGCTCGACTCTAGTCGAGTGACGGGACACGCATATTGGGCTTGACTATAAGAGGCCAAACCGGGTTAGCGGTGGCAACGCGGGACCAACGGGTTTCATATGCGTGTGTGGACCCGGGCTGGTTGGTAAGTCGTTGTTGCATCGTGTAGATATAAAGCCGTGCACCGTTGATATTATTAGGTGGCCACGTTGGGGAATGATACACCCCATCGTGGGACCAGCACGGGTATCTACGTAGGGGAGCCGATCGCTTGGGGAGTAGTGGGTACACCTATGCAGTCAGATAGGGGTACACGAAACTACTAAATTACTAAGTACACTTAGGGGGATCAACCTTTAAGTAGGAATGACTGGTGTGGTGCAGTGTAGTAATTATCCTTGGGTGGGTGGATGCGTCTTTACGGTTATCTTAGTTTATCCTAAGTATACCTAGCTGCTTAGTGTAGCCATTCATCCCCAGACGTTACCGTATATCAAGCTTATGTCTTCTCTGGTTACTTTAATGATTGTATTGTTAAAGTTATAGGACTCACTCAGACTTATGTCTGACCCCGTTGTTTTTATCTTTTTCCCAACCCTCAGGTTATCAGAGTGGGCCCAGTACGAGTGGGCTTTGATCAGGCTGCTTTACTCTCTTTTGGAGCTTGGACCGTAGGTGTAGAGCTCAGCTTACCCTTTCTTTTATGGCTATCAGTTCATGTATTGGGATTATGTACTTTTATTTATCAGGATGGATATTTTGTACCTGACTCTTATTATGGTTTTGTGAAGTAACCAAACATGTTTTACTTTCCGCTGCAATGAAATGATGTTTTGAAATTCTCAAGTACTATTTATATCTGTCTTGTTGTAATTTTTCTGTTCTATATTCACTAAAATACTCCACCGATGCTATGGCATTCCCTTAGAGAGTAACCATAGCGGGCGTGGGGTGTTACATTTCTCTTAGCTGTATACCGGTTGTATTTATTTGGAAATCAATTTGTGATTTGGCGGGTATGACGATGTGACATTCAAAGTGAAAATTTTTGTGATCTGTCAGAGATAAGCGTGGCCTCTAGCCTCACAACCGGGAGATGACAAAAATCGGGCAGGCAACATGGCTAAGTGGTTGGCTGCCAAGTAGGGTGTATTATCACCTATCTACATATGTTCATTTCATTCTTTAATCTATTCGATGTTGTCCCATTCAGGAAATGGTTGCTGATCCCAACCGTTGGTGATATACATTCTATACACTCAAGCGGAATGAGTGGTCGGTCATGTATGGCCGAGTTGCAAGATGTTCTTGTTGAACCCAGTGTATTCCTCTCTAAAGGTACACTATCGGAAGGTGGTTCCATACTTGTCATAGTTGGTAATCCATTATCCAATAAGTGCTCGCAGTTTTGATTGTATACTATATATGTAGAACGTGGGATGAAAGCGTTTCTGCTAGACGATTATTTAGTTGTGGTTGATAGACATTATTATAATGTCAAAAGAGTTTTGATATAAAGTTTATCGTTTCTTTTAAAATGATTTTGAACGTTAAATCAAATGTTTTGGATTCTCATAAGGGAAAAACCCGTTCTGTTATACGACGTGGTCTTATGAGATATCGTTTTATTGCTCAAACTATTTTAAATTGTTTTACTCACACCAGTCCTATGACTGACCCAGAGTTTGTTTTGTTTTTTTCCCTAAACTCTTAGGTGCCCAATTTTGTATGGGCAGTCAAGTAGTCAGGATTTTACAGATATACTTGGAGAGCTTGGAGCAGGAGGCTTCAGGATTATATAACTATTGTTATTTCCGTTGTGTTGTAAGTGTTGTACTCTGATAATGTTACTGTATACATATACTGATTTTATTTCAAAGATATGTTATCTATTATATGATGTTCGTTCCGCTGTGAGATTCTTGTTACTCTGATGTTGTATGTTCTTCTTCTTCTTCTATTCTAAGTTTCTACCTTATCTATTCTCACCCTCTGTTTTCTTTCTATTAGTTTTCTGGTTTCTAGTGCAATTGGGGTTGGACTTGTGTTATTTGGTCAGCTCAAATTGTACCGGAATTTCGGGACACTACAGATGTCCTAGAATTAATAGTTTTGATATCGCAAGTACAAAAGATGACTGAATTAATCACAGTAGCCTTCTTAGTGATTGGTGCTGATTGTCATTAAAGAATAATTGTGTTGGAGAAAGACTTTAGCATCATGTAGGCAAGGAAAATCCATATCCCTTGCGTGTTGGAGGTAGGTGGATATTTATAAGAGTTTGGAGCTGAACTAGCCCAAAATATTACATTAATAGGCTTGTTTATGGGGTATAATGTCATGCTAAAGAAAATGACCAAATCGGACAAAGTATGATGGATCGGTAACAAGCCATATCCTATGGATCGATATAATTCATAGATTAGATAAATTGTGTCCTCCTCAATTCCTTTAGCATTCTAATGTCCTTGTGATGCCATTCTAATTTCTTAGTATTTGTACTTCATTTGATTGCACTTTGTCGTTGAGATATGTTGAGCAACTTTCGAAGTGTAACATCCATTTAATATCTAAGGCAAGAGACATCAGATTGCAACCAAACTTGGACAGGAGACTACTACAGGGATCATAAGAACAATAGTAGGGTCCACCATGGATCACAAGTATTCTGTAACATCCCCAAACTTTAGTGAACTTTATTCAAGAATTCAATTATGTAAATTAAATATGAATAAGGTTGTGCATGAAGAGATGAGATTTGTTCTTAATAAATTAATTATCAGGACGGCCATAAAAACTAATTCACATGGAATATGCATAAATGAGGAGGATTATGAGAGGGGAAAAGTGGAAAACTTATGGCCCTATATAAGTACATATTCTTCCATATTTTATCACTACACTTTCATTTCTGAAAACCTAGAAGATATCATCGGAGGTTGGCCATTAAGGATTAGGAAATGAGAAGAAAAACTAAAGGAAGCTAGAAGATTAAAGCATAAGAAATTAACATCTACAAATCTCAAGCCTTCAATCCAATCAAGGTGAATAATACTCTTTATCCAAGGTTAATTCAGTTATTTTCTTATATCTAAATAATTTATGCTTGTTCATGATTGTTTTCTTCTTCATATTGACAGTACTTGATTGTTCAGCAACACCCATAATTAGATTTGCATTGAACAAGTTTTAGATCAAAACCTATGGTTAGAAATGCCCAAATTTCACATACTTTTAGTATGATGTGCGTTATATGATTTCGGAGATAGGTTAAAAATTTATATTTTTCCATGCTTTGATGAATATTTTATGAATTTCTCAAGATGGAATAATTGATTTTATTGGGTTTCATTATTTGAAAATAATGAAATAAATTATCTTGACCTGAAAATTTTATATACGATAGAAGAAGAGATATTCTTCATTCGGTGAAAGTTTGGGATTTTCCCTTATTTTATTTAATTGTTATGAACTTCCTACGTTAGATTTTGCTTAAGAAAGCTTATGCGTTAATTTAGGGGTTAAGCGTCCATATACATATTTTATAAATCAAAAGGAACAAAGTACTTAAAAGGACTGTATTTTTTCAAGCTAAAATTTTATAAACCAATGAGATTTCAAAAATTATAGTGGATCTAGTATAAAATACGGCTTTATAAAGAAATAAACTGGTTTTATTCATATTTACCGTCAGTACCATTTCTAGATTCAAAACTACTCTTCTGATGCTCTCGGATGCCGTCTTTTGATAGGGCTAGATTGTTGAAATGCCATAAATATGGTATATGAAGTATTCAGGCTTCCGCCTTTTGTAATTCCCCGCATTTTATGTAACAAAATTATGCAAATAATCATATAAGCAATGTGCGTTTGAAATTCGAAAACAAACACATGTTATAAAATGAGCAATGAATAAAAATGTTGACATTATGCAAATATAACGTTGCAATGGTATAAATAGAATTATATATAAAGAAGGGAAGTTAATAACTGGTACTTTATAAAATAATCAGAAAATATATGTGCATATTAATTGTATAAACAATGTGCGTTTGAATTTGAAAGTAGCAGAAGATTATTAACGTTAACGTATTAACAAACTTAACCAGTTAATAAAATAGGAAAATAAATGTGTGTGATAGAAAGGATTAAATCAAGGAAATTAAGTAATTAATATTAAAATGGAAACATTTCTTTTAATTGACAACGCGTGACATAAATGACAATAAAAGAGAAACATTGGAGATAACATCAAGGATTGGAAGTAAATAATTAATTCTAGAATGTGAAAACGCATAGATATATTTAATATAAATATATTTAGACATAAAATAAAAAAGGAACGTTTAAAATAAACGTGTGTCATAAATGGTATAGAACTATGTAATAAAAGAAAGTTTAAATGACGTTAATTAAGTAATGTTTTAATTTAAGATGGATATGCATGTATTAATAATATGCGTTTGAAATTTGAAAATAAAATGCGTGTTAAGGTTGTAGAAATAAACATTAAAAATAATTTTCATGGAATTAAAAGAATTAAGCACACAAGAATTTAAAAAGAAAGAATTATTAATGCGCACCTAGATTACGCATTTAAAGTTGAAATAAAAACGCATATCAAAATAGGAAATAATATTTGGAAATCAATAAAAATGGTTAAGAAATACAAAGTTCAAGGCACCGTTTAAACACAGTCGGAATCATACAATATGGAGACAAAGTACGATTTTAAAAATCGTATATGAATCGACCCGTACCAGAAGTGGGTCGACCCAGGGGTCCACCCACCTGAAGAATGGGTCGACCCATTTCGGTCCAAGATGACGTGTTTAATATTTTTTGAAAGGTTTGGATTTAACCTTCGTGAATCAGATGGACATGGTTCTTCTAGGAAGCTATAAATAAACCTGTAGGGCCTAACTTCCAACTCAGATTTTTCTTAGAGGGTGACAAAGCTTTGCCATATTCTTTCTCTTTCAAACTCTTCATAAATAAATTATAATTTCGATTTAGGATTTCTGATTTGAGAATTTAGGGAAAATATAGTAGATTCAAGATGTAGATGCCCAGATTCCATAAATTTGTAAATTCGAACTAAAAAGTAAACAGAAAGAACGTAGATCCTATCATATCCAATTTTTAGAGAGCAAAACCCAGGTGAGTGGATTAAAATTATATTATCATATAATAGTATATTATATCGTTTGATTCCTGTAAGAATTTATAGTATGTTATCTTCTTCCTCCTTTCCTTCTTTCTTTATCAGAATAAATATATAGCTTATGTTGAATTTTGTTTATGCGCAAAATATGCATAAACCTGGAATGTTGAGATATATATATAATTGAATTATGCACCAAATTTATACGGTTAATTATAATCGTTTTTGTTTACATGCATAAGAAAACATAATTTAACTAGAATTATGAATAAAATGGTGTTTTGGTAATTGCAGGCGCGACAAAATAGTATTGTGGACAATAAATTTGCTGTTAAATGGTAAATATGAGAATTTCTATGTTAGTTGAAAAGATTACCTTACAAATTTAGAATGTAATGAATATAAAAATTATTGGGATTAAAAAAGGGACATAACCCAATTGTGCCCAAATTTACTGTAATAATGTAAAAGGGGAAAATAAGTTAAAAATAGGAATTAATGTATATCAAATAAAATAGGAAGTCAGAAACAACCTAAATTGATTGGTTAGGAAAAAGGGAATGTATTTCCATAGTTTGGTTTGAAAAAGAAATAGAAAACAAAATTGCAATTTTAAATAAATAAAGGATGGATTAGTGCGAAACAGGGATCTAGCAATATTACGCACTATTCAATAGCTTAAAAATAATTAAAAGAGATGTTTTGCGATTATGGATTTCTATGGCAGTAATCACCTTAAGCTATCGAAATAGATTTTTGTATAGTTCTCACAACCAATCAATTTGGAATGGGTCTAATTTCCCAAAAAAGAAAGAGTAATATAATTGAAAAATGCTATGAAAGGAAAAAGGAATATGTGAGGTTTATTATAGACCTACAATCACAACTTATATTCGCATAAAATATGAATATTTGGGAAATCATAATAAATAGACATGGTTCATTTACAAATATGAATGTGATAGAAATTAGCTAAAAGAACTGTTAGGCTTCAATATGGACATATTGACTTAAATGGACTAAGTTACGAACCTAATAGGATCTAGGCTTTAATATGAACCTATTGATTTACAAAGTCTAAGTTACGAGCTTAAGATTCTATCTTAACTAGTAAAGTTGATTTATAAATAAATAATATTCAATTAAATAGATTAATGAATATTGTAAATTAATGAAAAAGGAAAAGTAAAACGCATAATGATAAATTAGACATAGGATCCTATTATTATAGAGGTATGCCTTTGGCCCACTCCATGGGGATGAAGAGCCACGATGGGACAAATCATCGAAGGTGTCAGGAGACTTGGTGGGTGCACGTCCAACTTATTTGATGGGACTTCTACGAGACATCAGGATACTCCGTGATGGTCCTCTGTGGTAGGCCATGGGCTATAACCACAGAGGCATAGGCTGTACGGTTCCATTCGATGAGTATGCTGGCATGCGTTTGTCATTGTGGGAAGCCTAAAGACTGATTGAGATGATTTCTAGGATGATTCGGTAGTTGCCTTAACTTGAAAGCGGGGAGGCTTCGTGCTCGAGACCCAACAAAGGATAGTAGGTCGTCGGATACCTGTCATCGTCAGTTGGGGCAAGTATGGAAAAGACTGGAGCTAAACCAAAAGGCCAGTGATCTTCACTATCTGACATTAAATGAGGGATCACATGGATATTTAGTTGGTTGTTAGGGTGGTCACTTAGCTCTTTTAATGGTCTTTCATTTGTTAGGGTGGGCGGGTAAGGCCATAATAACCGAGAAAGACAAACCAAATTTTGACATCTGTATTGTGGGCCTAACGAGACCATTATTTTAAGCCTAGCGAAGCCATTATAGAGAGATATAGAAAGCCCACGCATGAGATTCGTGGAAGAACTTAAGTTCAAGGTGCATTTATGGCAAAGTGGTAGAAGCTTATTCGCTTCCGTAGCGCAGCTAAGTACACTTTCGTGGTGTAGTGATGTAGACGTAGCGCTCCTTCGCAACATGATCTAGTATGATTTTTGTAACACCTTGTATTTTCTATGTCTATTAAGGAATGAATTAAAGAATACTTAATTTTTAAAGTGAGAATTAAGGGAAACGGGTTATGCCATTGCGTTCATCTCGAAAATCTGCTTGGAATGGAGTCCAAGTTTTCGTAAATCGGACTTCGTATGAGGAAGTTATGGCCCTCAGAAGTTTCAGGAATTTAAATAAATAAAACAGTTCAGATTAAAATTCAAAATTCAAACGAAAAACGAAGAATCGGGTTGGGCGGGATTTTTCCTGCCCCAGGCCTGGTTGACCAGGGGGTCGACCTACCCTATACAGGTCGACTAGGGGGTCGACCTACTCCCTCGCCCTGATCCAAACTGTGATGATTTCTGACCTGTTGCTGAGTCTTTTCTGACTTGCTGCTGAGTCACTAGGGCTTAGGTGGCAATTCTGGATAACTCTATCTAGTCTGGACGATTGTGATTGCTTCTAGGATGATCTAACGACTCACATAAGATTAAACCTCTATAAAAGCAACCATATTCCTCAACCCTAAATCACACAAATTTATTCCAAGGAGCCACCATGCTGTCAATGATCGTCCTAACCTAGCCACCATTTCTTCTCAAACTAGAAAGCAAGATTAAAGCTACGAATCAAAATTAACTTAGAGAATTGATAGTCTTCGTCAAGGGATTGCTTTTCAGTTTCAGAAAACAGATCCCAGAAAACAAGACTTTCTTTTGTTTGTAAGTCCTGTTATTATTTAGATGTGAATGATTAAAAGTTATGATTTGTAATAAAATGAAAACTAGAGTAATTCTTAGTTGTAAGATAATGATGATGCTGATTCATGTCTATTCTTGTAACGATTCTATCGCATATGCTTGTGAGACTATTGTGGTTATTATGATGATGTTAAACCAATCATGTATTATGTAAATTTGGTGACTTTTTCATGTGATGTAACATGCAAGTTGTTAGGCTAAGACATGTATTGTGTTTAGATCTACATTTAGATCTGTGAAAATAGGATCCAAAAATGAAGGTTTACATTCACATGCCTAGTTGAACTTGTGTAATTCTATATGCTTAAGATTCATGTTTATTGGATCTAAAATAAAGGTTTACATTCACATGCCTACTTAAACTTGTGTAATTCTATATGCTTAAGATTCATTTTTATTGGATCCAAAATAAAGGTTTACATTCACATGCCTAGTTGAACTTGTGTAATTCTATATGCTTAAAATTCATGTTTATTGGATCCAAAATAAAGGTTTACATTCACATGCCTAGTTGAACTTGTGTAATTCTATATGCTTAAGATTCATGTTTATTGAATCCAAAATAAAAGTTCACATTCACATGTCTAGCTGAACTTATGCAATTCTATATGCTTAAGATTCATGCTTATTGGATCCAAAATTAAAAGTTCATATTCACATGCCTAGTTGAACTTGTATAATTCTATATCCTCAAGATTCATGTTTATTGGATCCAAAATAAAAGTTTACATTAACATGCCTAGTTGGGTTTGGGTAATTTCGTATGTTTAAGACTCATGTTAATTGGATCCAAAAATGCAAGTTCATTATTTTATGCCACATTTACATGACACATGTTTTGTTAGATCCTTATTATTTTATGTTGTATGGATGGTACATGTTCCCTTCTTTCTCCTTTTGTATATAAGTTAGGCTAAGTTGCGAGCCTAACATTGTGTTAATTTTGCGAACGTATAACGGGGTTACGTTGGGAAAACCTTAAATTTCATATTATTGGCATAATTTGGCCCATAAATATATGAATGATTAATGGCATAAAAATGGTATAATTTATATACTTAAATTTTTTGAATATGATTTAGAGGGTGAATGGGGCATGACTTGAATGGCAATAATTGTGGATAATTTACATATAAATATGAAAGGTAAATATGTAAATTTAGAAAAAGACGAATATGCCTAACCCGAGGTTAGATTGAGTTACGGTGTAAGACTGCCCGGAACCGCCCGGCACATCTAGCAACCGTAACAATATATATCTAATGTGAGAGGTTAGTGCATCAAGCCCAAAAGAACCCGAGGTTAGATTGAGTTGCGGTGTAAGACTTCCAGGAACCGACTGGCACGTCCAACAACCACAACAATACATATCTAATGTGAGTGGTTGGTGCTTTAATGAATGAATTAAAGCTAAGACAGGAATGATAGGGTTAAGTTAATTAAGGAAACACTTAACCAATGCAAAATGTTAACTAAACTGATGGGTGGGATTAGGTTAATTTGAGAACACTTAACCATTTTAACATGTTGATTAGGAAACCCTAGTAACGGGGACCCATTTCAGCAGTAACCCACATAGATGTATCATGGTACCCTGAACTAGGCAGGGTGGGGCACGATTACTGGGATGATTATAAGCGGTCAAAACAACGGCGGGTGGTGCATCAGTGTAGGTTTTGACGGAGTGCGGGCGTGCACGTACTCCGAAGTGGAAAAAGCAGGCACTGGGCATCAGTAGTTATACACTGTGCATCTTGAATTGTGTCGAGTTGCCACCATATGATTTGATACAACCCATGGTGGAACCAGGACATGTATCTACTATAAAACGGGGCCGAATGACACAAGTGGTAAACGTATACGAGTAGAAGCCGATCAATAAAAAGGGGATCACTTATCTTGAACACATGGTGCTAGTTGAAACACTTGTAAGGGGGTGCAGAGAAGTTAAAATGTCCGATAGCATATTCAGTCTTGTTATCTTATTTCTAGGGTGTTGTCGTAGATACAGTTTATTCCTGTCATAATCCTTTTTCTTGTTTACATGCTGAATAATCACTGGACTTACCAGACTCATGTCTGACCCATTTTTCTTTCGTCTTCTTTTCTTCCGTCCCCCCCCCCCCCAAGGTCTGCAGGGAGGAAACACTCCAGCTTAGTTCAGACCCTTTTGCAAGCTTGAAGAGAGTAGATGTATGGCTTGGACTCTCTCTTCTTGGGCTATGGCTTTGGTTTCACTCTCAATGGGGATTTATGCTACTTTATTGTTGTTTTATGCTTCTTTATGTTTTAAATCAAGACAGAGGTTTTGTTGTAATAATTTGGAAGTTGTTTTGAGCAGTTTGTTGTAATGTTTTGACTAAGTGCTTGTAAAATAAAATTTGGTTTTTCCACTGCTTATATGTCTGTCTTGTTAATTATCTGTGTCTTTTACCTACAACGCTCCACCGAAGTTAAGGCATTCCCTTTGTAAGTAACCTTATCGGAGGTGGGGTATTTCACTTGGTATCAGAGCCAGGTTTACTAGATCAGATAAAAGTTTTTGAAAACTAATTTTCAGAAAGAAGTTTAAAGAAGCATTTTTCAAGAAAAAGTACTGTTTTTATTTTAAAAGGAATAATCCCCAAAGCCATATGCACTATCTTTCTATCCTTTGTTTTGAATCTTTTTTTTTTCGTTTCAGCATGTATGGGGATCTTAACCTTCCAAAGGGCATGCCCGTACCTGGCTGGTTCAGAAGGTACCTAGAGGCTAGGGCTAATGTCGTAGGCCTAGCAGACGTTCCTCCTCCCCCAGATGCAGCGGTTCCTCCTCCTCCTCCGCATGCAAATGCTTTCTCAAAAAGATGTAGGGACTTTCGATCCATGGGTGGAAAGAACTTTAATGGAACCGAATCATTCGTGGAAGCTAGGAACTGGCTCAAAGAAACTGAGGATTTGTTTGTTATCTTCAAAGTGGACGATGGGCAGAAGATACAATTAGCTGTATGGTTGCTCAAAGACGAAACCTCCTATTGGTGGGAAGTTACTAATGCTGAAAGACCAGTTGAAACTTGGATGGACTTCAAAATAAGGTTTGAAATGAAATTCCTCTCACAAGATGAATGAAGCCTACAAATGGAGAAGTTCTTAGCTCTCAAACAGGGAAGTATGTCGGTCAAGGAATACGTTAACCAATTCAACCAGCTGGCTAGGTTCGGATTGGAGTTAGTGAACACTCCACATAAGAAGGCTCTCCGTTTTGTTAAAGGATTGAATGAACCATTGCACAGCGTAGCTATATCCCATATACCTATGGGTGCGACTTATGAGAGACTGGTGGACATAACACTGTTACAAGAAGAAGATAAGGGTGGCAAGAAAGAGACAAAGGTGGAAGTACCTCAAGATAAGAAAGTTGAAGGATAAAAAAACAAGAAGACAGATTCCAAGAAGGGCGGGAAGAACAACAAACCCCGTGACAAGGGGAAGTGTAATTTTTGTGGCATTTCTGGACATCTGATTAAGGACTGCAGAAAGAAGAAGAGGAAGATGGGTGGTTGTTTTCACTGCGGCGAGACAGGACACATGGCTAAGGACTGCCCAAGAAAGTGAGGGCAAGGGCAGGGAGCTGGATCTACTTCTGGAGGGCAGGTTCACGCTCTCATAGCACCTCCGCAAGAACGAGGTAGAAACATTTCTGTTGAGAGTTTAGTTTATCTTTTTGATCATCCTGTTCGTACACTCTTTGATTCTGGCGCATCACACTCTTTTATATCTACTGCTTTAGTTGAATCTCTGCACCTAGACACCAGTATAGTAGTGGATCCCTTGGTTGTTTCAAATCCAATTGGGGGTTCGGCTTATTTATCAGTGATTTGTTTGGAAATGAAAATTTCTATACTAAGCGTTGGGTTTAGATGTAATGCCTATATTTTGGGCTTCACGGGCTATGGGTTGATTCTAGGCATGGATTGGTTATCCAGTAATGGTGCCGTCCTCGATTGTGATAAGAGAGTGGTTAGGCTCATGACTCGTCTCGGTAACACTCTCGAAATCTCTTGCAATCCAATGAAATCTGTTACGCTTAGCTATCTAGAATCTCTTGATGCGTCTGTTGAGAATTTGCAGTCTGTTAGACTAGTCCGTGAATGCTCGGATGTATTTGAAGAGGTGAAGGGCTTACCTCCGAAGCGGGAGATAGACTTCCGCATATACCTCGTTGATAATGCAAAACCCGTTGCTTTACCCGTTAGACACATGGCTAAAAGGGAGAGGAAAGAGCTCAGCAAGCAAGTTAAAGAGCTGCTAGAAAAGGGGTTCATAAGGCGGAGTATTTATGAATGGGGTGCCCCAGCAGTATTCGCAACCAAAGCGGATGGTTCACTTCGCCTATGTGTTGACTATAGGAAGATAAACAAGCTGACCAAGAAGAATAGGCACCGCCTTCCAAGACTAGATGACTTGTTCGATCAGCTTGTAGGTGCACCGGTTTTCTCCCAACTAGATCTGGGTACCAGGTTTCATCAGCTAAGAGTGGTTGAAGACAGCATTGATAAGACTGCGTTCAGAACCCCGGATGGTTTCTTCGAATGGCTTGTCATGCCTTTCGGCTTAACAAACACACCTGTTTATTTCGTTGACTTGATGAGAAGGGTATTCAGAGAGTTCCTTAATAAGTTTGTGGTGGTCTTCGTAGATGACATTTTGATTTTCTCGAAGAATGAACAAGAGCATGCTTTGCATTTAAGGGAAGTCATGGATACTCTTCATGCACATCAGCTGAAAGCCAAATTCTCCAAATGTCATTTTTGGAGAGAAGAAGTAAGGTTTCTTGGACATGTGGTATCCAAAGAAGGGATAGCTGTGGACCCCGCAAAAGTAGTTGCGGTGCAAGATTGGAAGGTCCCACGGAATGCAACCGAAGTCCGAAGCTTTCTCGGGCTAGCGGGCTTTTATCAAAAGTTCATCAAAGACTTTGCGAAAATCTCAGCCCCACTGACAAGATTGACAAAGAAGAACCTGACTTTCGTTTGGGATTTGGATTGCGATGTTGTTTTCCAACGTTTGAAAAGGGCTCTAACAATAGCCCCATTTCTGACATTGCCTGATGGGAGCAAAATGTTTACCGTAGACACAGACGCATGCGGTACAGGATTGGGCGCTGTCTTAATGTAAGAAGGCAAATTTGTTTGTTATGGTGGAAGGCAGTTGAGGGCACATGAGAAGAACTACCCAACACATGACTTGGAGCTAGCAGCCATTGTTTTCACTCTTAAATCATGGCGTCATTACCTACTAGGAGAAAGGTTTGAATTATTTACTGACCACAAATCATTAAAGTACCTTTTCTCACAGAAAGATCTTAACTTAAGACAACAAAGGTGGATGGAATTTCTGGCCTCATATGATTTTGAGATTTCCCGTACCCCTGGCAAGGGCAATGTAGTAGCAGACGCCTTGAGTAGAAAGAAGCTGACTTTGAGCCCTCTCTTTGTAGAAAGGCAAAGCTTGGAGTACATAGCAAACTTTGACTTTAGCCCCTCCTCTGAATTTGTACCTGGTCTGTTAGCATCGCTAGAAGTGCGGCCTACTCTTTTGGACTCAATAGGGACCGCACAACGTGAAGACCCTTAGCTAGTAGGGGTAATGGATAAGCTAACTAGGGGTGAGGCTTCTAGTCACCTCAATAGATACTCCATCGATGACAAGGGTTGGTTGAGCCGAGATGGAAGACTATGTGTCCCACAAGCAAGGGAATTGGTGAAGATGGTTCTCGAAGAAGCACACCATTCTAAGCTGACCATACACCCAGGTGGAGACAAGATGTATAAGGACATAAAAAGGGTTTTCTTTTCGAATGGCATGAAGAGGGATGTAGCTAAGTTCGTTGCTAAGTGCTTGATATGCCAGCAAGTCAAAGCGGAGCAGAAGAAGCCTAGTGGTCTGCTTCATCCTCTAGAGGTCCCACAGTGGAAATGGGATAGCATTTCGATGGACTTTGTTGATGGGTTGCCTAGGTCAAGAATGGGCAATACCAGTATTTGGGTAATAGTAGACAAGCTCACTTAAAGCGCTCACTTTATACCTGTTAAGAGTAGAAGGACTGCCTTGTCTCTAGCATCTATTTATCTTAAAGAGATAGTTCGACTCCATGGGATACCCTCCAGTATAGTGAGTGATTGAGATCTTATCTTTACGAGCGAGTTTTGGAAGAGTTTGCAAGAGGTTGTAGGCACACAGTTATGCTTAAGCACTGCCTATCACCCTCAAACCGATGGTCATACAGAAAGGGTGAACAGAGTACTAGAAGATCTCTTGATATTGTGCATTCTTGATTTTGGAGGGACATGGGAGCATCATCTTCCTTTGTTGGAATTTGCCTACAACAATAGCTACCAAGCCACCACAGGCGTGGCACCCTTCGAAGCTTTATATGGAAGGCCATGCCGATCACCAACTTGTTGGTGGGAGTTTACAGACAAGCTCATACTTGGGCCAGACATGATTAGAGAAACTTCAGAGAAAGTGGACTTGATACGAAGAAGAATGAAGACTGCCCAAGACAGACAGAAATCCTACGTAGACAAAGGAAGGACCGACCTTGAGTTTGAGGTTGGATATAGGGTGTTCCTTAAAGTATCTCCTTTGAGGAATGTCATTCGCTTTGGGTCCGTAGGAAAGTTGGCACCAAGATTTGTAGGACCATTTCCTATCATTGAAAGGATTGGGACGATGGCTTACAAAGTAGAGCTACCCGAAAGACTTGCTGGAGTTCATAATGTTTTTCATGTTTCTCAACTACGAAAGTGCTTACATGAGTCTGCGGAAGTTGTGGAGCCAAGCAAACTAGAGGAAGTAGTAGTGGAACGAGAAGCGTCAGCGAGAAGAGTTCTAACTCGTATCTTGGGTACAGAAGTCAAAAAGCTACGCAACCGCGAAGTCAGACTCGTTAAAGTTCAATGGAGTGACGCTGAGGAAGACGCGACTTGGGAAACTGAGGACAAAATACGCGCAGCCTGCACTTTTCTTTTTTAGGGTACATCCTTGATCTCTTTTTCCTTAAGTTTAGTCATGCTTTTTAAGTATATCTCCTCGGTCCTATTCTTTATTTTTAGGTAGAAACCAATGGATGTAAACATGTATTTGAAACATGTTATGGTTGATGGTTGCAAGTGGCTGCAAGTGGTTGCTAGTGGTTGCTCGTGGATGCATATACACACACACACACATTAGGTACTAGATCGGCTCAGTCACTTTCATATTGCATATGCATATATGTATTTGTATATGGATTGAACTTGATGTGTTACCATATGGACGTTGCATTTGTATGAATGATTGTGCATTCATGTAGAAAGCATGATTAGGAATAATTGCATACATAATGGACTCATGGCACAATTTGCATTAAGGAGGTCAACTGAATCAGTAGACCGCCTGATTTTGCATTAGACAAGGACGTATACACACACTATGCATACAGTCATGAAAGCATTAGAAATATATTTAAGGGCAATGGATGCCGATGTTTGATGGTTGAGTAGATGGACGATTGGATGGTAGGATATACATTCTTCTTGACTTAAAGATTTTGGGGACGAAATTCTCTAAAGGAGGGGAGAATGTAACACCCTGTATTTTCTGTGTCTATAAAGGAACGAATTAAAGAATACTTAATTTTTAAAGTGAGAATTAAGGAAAGGGGTTATGCCATAGCGTTCGTCTCGAAATTCTTCTTGGAATTGAGTCCAAGTTTTCATAAATTGGACTTCGTATGAGGAAGTTATGGCCCTCAGAAGTTTCAGGAATTTAAATAAATAAAAACAGTTCAGATTAAAATTCAAAATTCAAGCGAAAAACGAAGAAGCGGGCTGGGCGGGATTTTCCCGCCCCAGGCCAGGTCGACCAGGGGTCGACCTCCCCTATACAGGTCGACCTACCCCCTCGCCCAGATCCAAACTGTGACGATTTCTGACCTGTTGCTGATTCTTTTCTGACTTACTGCTGAGTCACTAGGGCTTAGGTGGCAATTCCGGATAACTCTATCTAGTCTGGACGGTTGTGATTGCTCCTAGGATGATCTAACGACTCACATAAGATTAAACCTCTATAAAAGCAACCTTATTCCTCAACTCTAAATCACCCAAATTCATTCCAAGGAGCCACCATGCTATCAATGATCGTCCTAACCTAGCCACCATTTATTCTCAAACTAGAAAGCAAGATTAAAGCTACGAATCAAAACTAACTTAGAGAATTGATAGTCTTCGTCAAGGGATTGCTTTTCAGTTTCAGAAAATAGATCCTAGAAAACAAGACTTTCTTTTGTTTGTAAGTCCTATTATAATTTAGATGTGAACAATTAAAAGTTATGATTTGTAATAAAATGAAAACTAGAGTAATTCCTAGTTGTAAGATAATGATGATGTTGATTCATGTCTATTCTTGTAACGATTCTATCGTATATGCTTGTGAGACTATTATGGTTATTATGTTGATGTTAAACCAATCGTGTATTATGTAAATTTGGTGACTTTTTCAAGTTATGTAACATGCAAGTTGTTAGGCTAAGACATGTATTGTGTTTAGATCTACATTTAGATCTGTGAAAATTGGATCCAGAAATAAAGGTTTACACTCACATGCCTAGTTGAACTTGTGTAATTCTATATGCTTAAGATTCATGTTTATTGGATCTAAAATAAAGGTTTACATTCACACGCCTAGTTGAACTTGTGTAATTCTATATGCTTAAGATTCATGTTTATTGGATCCAAGATAAAGGTTTATATTCACATGCCTAGTTGAACTTGTGTAATTCTATATGCTTAAGATTCATGTTTATTGGATCCAAAATAAAGGTTTACGTTCACATGCCTAGTTGAACTTGTGTAATTCTATATGCTTAAGATTCATGTTTATTGGATCCAAAATAAAAGTTCACATTCACATGTCTAGTTGAACTTGTGCAATTCTATATGCTTAAGATTCATGCTTATTGGATCCAAAATTAAAAGTTCATATTCACATGCCTAGTTGAACTTGTATAATTCTATATGCTTAAGATTCATGTTTATTGGATCCAAAATAAAAGTTTACATTTACATGCCTAATTGGATTTGGGTAATTTCATATGTTTAAGACTCATGTTAATTGGATCCAAAAATGAAAGTTCATTATTTTATGCCACATTTACATGTCACATGTTTTGTTAGATCATTATTATTTTATGTTATATGGATGGTACATGTTCCCTTCTTTCCCCTTTTGTATATAAGTTAGGCTAAGTTGCGAGCCTAACATTGTGTTAATTTTGCGAACGTATTACGGGGGTAATGTTGGGAAAACCTTAAATTTCATATTATTGGTATAATTTGGCCCATAAATATATGAATGATTAGTAGCATAAAAATGGTATAATTTATATACCTAATTTTTTTGAATATGATTTAGAGGGTGAATGGGGCATGACTTGAATGGCAATAATTGTGGATAATTTACATATAAACATGAATGGTAAATATGTAAATTTAGAAAAAGATGAATATGCCTAACCCGAGGTTAGATTGAGTTATAGTGTAAGACTGCCCGGAACCGCCCGGCACATCCAGCAACCGCAACAGTATAAATCTAATGTGAGAGGTTAGTTCATCAAGCCCAAAAGAACCCAAGGTTAGATTGAGTTGCGGTGTACGTAAGACTGCCCGGAACCGACCGACACATCCAGCAACCGCAACAATACTAATGTGAGTGGTTGCTTCTTTAATGAATGAATTAAATCTAGGACAGGAATTGTAGGGTTAAGCTAATTAAGGCAACACTTAACCAATGCAACATGTTAACTAAACTGATGGGTGGGGTTAGGTTAATTTGAGAACACTTAACCATTTTAACATGTTGATTAGGAAACCCAAGTAACGGAGACCCATTTCAGCAGTAACCCACAGAGATGTATCATGGTACCCTGAACTAGGCAGGGTGGGGCACGATTACTGGGCTGATTATAAGCGGTCAAAACAACGGCGGGTGGTACGTTAGTGTAGGTTCCGACGGAGTGCGGGCATGCATGTACTCCGGAGTGGAAAAAGCAGGCACTGGGCATCAGTAGTTATACACTGTGCATCTTGAATTATGTCGGGTTGCCACCATAGGATTTGATACACCCCATGGTGGAACCAGCACAGGAATCTACAATCAAGCGAGGCCGAATGACACAAGTGGTAAACGTATACGAGTAGGAGCCGATCGATATAAAGGGGATCATTTATCTTGAACACATGGTGCTTGTTGAAACACTTGTAAGGGGGTGCAGAGAAGTTGAAATGAGTGCGATAGCATATTCAGTCTTGTTATCTTATTTCTAGGGTGTTGTCCTAGATTCAGTTTATTCCTATCATAATCCTTTTTCTTGTTTACATGCTAAATAATCACTGGACTTACCAGACTCATGTCTGACCCATTTTTCTTTCGTCTTCTTTTCTTCCGTTTCCCCTCCCCCCCCATAGGTCCGCAGGGAGGAAACACTCCAGCTTAGTTTAGACCCTTTTGCAAGCTTGAAGAGAGTAGATATATGGCTTGGACGCTCTCTTCTTGGGATATGGCTTTGGTTTCACTCTCAATGGGGATTTATGATACTTTATTGTTGTTTTATGCTTCTTTAAGTTTTAAATCAAGATAGAGGTTTTTTTGTAATAATTTGGAAGTTGTTTTGAGCAGTTTGTTGTAATGTTTTGACCGAGTGCTTATGAAATAAAATTTGGTTTTTCCGCTGCTTATATGTCTGTCTTGTAAATTATCTGTGTCTTTTACCTACAACGCTCCACCGAAGTTAAGGCATTCCCTTTGTGAGTGACCTTAACGGAGGTGGGGTGTTTCATTTGGTATCAGAGCCAGGTTTACCAGATCAGATAAAAGTTTTTGAAAATTAATTTTCAAAAAGAAGTTTAAAGAAGCATTTTTTAAGAAAAAGTGTTGTTTTTACTTTAAAAGGCATAATCCCCAAAGCCATATGCACTATCTTTCTATCCTTTGTTTTGAATCTTTCTTTTTTTCGTTTCAGCATGTCTGGGGATCTTATCCTTTTAGAGGGTGTGCCGATACCTGGCTGGTTCAGAAGGTACCTAGAGGCTAGGGCTAGTGTCGCAGGCCCAGCAGACGTTCCTCCTCCCCCAGCTGCAGCGGTTCCTCCTCCTCCTTCCGCGTGTAAATGCTTTCTCAAAAATATGTAGGGACTTTCGAGCCATGGGTGGAAAGAACTTTAATGGAACTAAATCATTCGTGTAGGCTAGGAACTAGCTCAAAGAAACTGAGGTTTTGTTTGTTATCTTCGAAATGGACGATAGGCAGAAAATACAGTTGGCTGTATGGTTGCTCAAAGACGAAGCCTCCTATTGGTGGGAAGTTACTAATGCTGAAAGACCTGTTGAAACTTGGATGGATTTCAGAATAAGGTTTGAAATGAAATTCCTCTCACAAGCTGAACGAAGCCTACAGATGGAGAAGTTCTTAGCTCTCAAACAGGGAAGTATGTCGGTCAAGGAATACGTTAACCAATTCAACCAGCTGGCTAAGTTCGGATTGGAGTTAGTGAACAATCCACATAAGAAGGCTCTCCGTTTTGTTAAAGGATTGAATGATCCATTGCACAGCGTAGCTGTGCCCCACATACCTATGGGTGCGACTTATGAGAGACCGGTGGACATGGCACTGTTACAAGAAGAAGATAAGGGTGGCAAGAAAGAGACAAAGGTGGAAGTACCTCAAGATAAGAAAGTTGAAGAATAAAAAAACAAGAAGACAGATTCCAAGAAGAGCGGGAAGAACAACAAACCCCGTGATAAAAGGAAGTGTAATATTTGTGGTATTTCTGGACATCTGATTAAGGACTGCAGAAAGAAGAAGAGTAAGATGGGTAGTTGTTTTCACTGCGGCGAGACAGGACACATGGCTAAGGACTGCCCAAGAAAGGGCAAGGGCAGGGAGCTGGATCTACTTCTGGAGGGCAGGTTCACGCTCTTATAGCACCTCTGCAAGAACGAGGTAGAAACATTTCCGTTGAGAGTTTAGTTTATCTTTTTGTTCATCATGTTCATACACTCTTTGATTCTGGCGCATCGCACTCTTTTATATCTACTGCTTTAGTTGAATCTCTACACCTAGACACCAGTATTGTAGAGGATGCCTTGGTTATTTCAAATCCAATTGGGGGTTTGGCTTATTTATCAATGATTTGTTTGGATATGAAAATTTCTATACTAAGCGTTGGGTTTAGATGTAATGTCTATGTTTTGGGCTTCACGGGCTATGGGTTTATTCTAGGCATGGATTGGTTATCCAGTAATGGTGCCGCCCTCGATTGTGATAAGAGTGGTTAGACTCATGACTCGCCTCGGTAACACTCTCGAAATCTCTTGCAATCCCATGAAATCTATTATGCTTAGCTATCTAGAATCTCTTGATGCATCTGTTGAGAATTTGCAGTCTATTAGAGTAGTCGGTGAATACTCGGATGTATTTGAAGAGGTGAAGGGCTTACCTATGAAGCGGGAGATAGACTTCCGCATATACCTCGTTGATAACGCAAAACCCGTTGCTTTACCCGTTAGACACATGGCTCCAAGGGAGAGGAAAGAGCTCAACAAGAAAGTAAAAAAAGTTGCTAGAAAAGGAGTTCATAAGACGGAGTATTTATGAATGGGGTGCCCCCAGTAGTATTCGCAACCAAAGCCAATGGTTCACTTCGCCTATGTGTTGACTATAGGGAGCTAAATAAGCTGACCAAGAAGAATAGGCACCCCCTTCCAAGAATAGATGACTTGTTTGATCATCTTGTAGGTGCATCGGTTTTCTCCCAACTAGATCTGGGTACCAGGTTTCATCAGCTAAGAGTGGCTGAAGACAGCATTGATAAGACCGCGTTCAGAACCACGGATGGTTTCTTTGAATGGCTTGTCATGCCTTTCGGCTTAACAAATGCACCTGCTTATTTCGTTGACTTGATGAGCATGGTGTTCAGGGAGTTCCTTAATAAGTTTGTGGTGGTCTTCGTAGACGACATTTTGATTTTCTCGAAGAATGAAGAAGAGCATGCTTTGCATTTAAGGGAAGTCATGGATACTCTTCGTGCACATCAGCTGAAAGCCAAATTCTCCAAATGTCATTTCTGGAAAGAAGACATAAGGTTTCTTGGACATGTGGTATCCAAAGAAGGGATAGCTATGGACCCCGCAAAAGTAGTTGCGGTGCAAGATTGGAAGGTTCCACGGAATGCAACCGAAGTCCGAAGCTTTCTCAGTCTAGCGGGCCTTTATCGAAAGTTTATCAAAGACTATGCGAAAATCTCAGCCCCACTCACAAGATTGACAAAGAATAGCCTGACTTTCGTTTGGGATTTGGATTGCGTTGTTGCTTTCCAATGTTTGAAAAGGGCTCTAACAACAACCCCGGTTCTGACATTGCCTGATGGGAGAAAAATGTTTATCGTATACACAGACGCATGCGGTACAGGATTGGCCGCTGTCTTAATGCAAGAAGGCAAAGCTGTTTTTTATGGAGGAAGGCAGTTGAGGGCACATGAGAAGAACTACCCAACACATGACTTGGAGCTAGCTGCCATTGTTATCACTCTTAAATCATGGCGTCATTACCTACAAGGAGAAAGGTTTGAATTATTTACTAACCACAAATCATTAAAGTACCTTTTCTCACAGAAAGATCTTAACTTAAGACAACAAAGGTGGATGGAATTTCTGGCCTCATATGATTTTGAGATTTCCTATACCCCTGGCAAGGGCAATGTGGTAGCAGACGCCTTGAGTAGAAAGAAGCTGACCTTGAGCCCTCTCTTTGTAGAAAGGCAAAGCTTGGAGTACATAGAAAACTTTGACTTTAGACCCTCCTCTGAATTTGTACCTGGTCTGTTAGCATCGCTAGAAGTGCGGCCTATTCTTTTGGACTCAATAAGGACCGCACAACGTGAAGACCCTCAGCTAATAGGGGTAATGGATAAGCTAACCAGGGGTGAGGCTTCTAGTCACCTCAATAGATACTCCATCGATGACAAGGGTTGGTTGAGACAGGATGGAAGACTATGTGTCCCGCAAGCAAGGGAATTGGTGAAGACGGTTCTCGAAGAAGCACACCATTCTAAGCCGACCATACACCCAGGTGGAGACAAGATGTATAAGGACATAAAAAGGGTTTTCTTTTCGAATGGCATGAAGAGGGATGTAACTGAGTTCGTTGCTAAGTTCTTGATATGCCAGCAAGTCAAAGTGGAGCAGAAGAAGCCTGGTGGTCTGCTTCATCCTCTAGAGGTCCCACAGTGGAAATGGGATAGCATTTCGATGGACTTTGTTGATGGGTTGCCTAGGTCAAGAAGGGGCAATACCAGTATTTGGGTAATAGTGGACAGGCTCACTTAAAGCGCTCACTTTATACCTATTAAGAGCAGAAGGACTGCCTCGTCTCTAGCATCTATTTATCTTAAAGAGATAGTTCGACTCCATGGGATGCCCTCCAGTATAGTTAGTGATCGAGATCCTATCTTTATGAGCGAGTTTTGGAAGAGTTTGCAAGAGGTTGTAGGCACATAGCTATGCTTAAGCACTGCCTATCACCCTCAAACCGATGGTCATACGGAAAGGGTGAACAGACTACTAGAAGATCTCTTGAGACTGTGCATCCTTGATTTTGGAGGGACATGGGAGGATCATCTTCCTTTGGTGGAATTTTCCTACAACAATAGCTACCAAGCCACCATAGGCATGGCACCCTTCGAAGCTTTATATGAAAGGCCATGCCGATCACCAACTTGTTGGTGGAAGTCTACAGACAAGCTCATATTTGGGCCAGACATGATTAGAGAAACTTCAGAGAAAGTGGACTTGATACGAAGAAGAATGAAGACTGCCCAAGACAGACAGAAATCCTACGCAGACAAAAGAAGGACCGACCTTGAGTTTGAGGTTGGAGATAGGGTGTTCCTTAAAGTATCTCCTTTGAGGAATGTCATTCACTTTGGGTTCGTAGGAAAGTTGGCACCAAGATTTGCAGGACCATTTCCTATCATTGAAAGGATTGGGACGATGGCTTACAAAGTAGAGCTACCCGAAAGACTTACTGGAGTTCATAATGTTTTTCATGTTTCTCAACTACGAAAGTGCTTACATGAGTCTGCGGAAGTTGTGGAGCCAAGCATACTAGAGGAAGTAGTAGTGGAACGAGAAGCGACTATGAGAAGAGTTCCAACTCGTATCTTGGTACAGAAGTCAAAAAGCTACGCAAACGCGAAGTCAGACTTGTTAAAGTTTAATGGAGTGACGCTGAGGAAGACGCGACTTGAGAAACTGAGGACAAAATACGTGCAGCGTGCCCTTTTCTTTTTTAGGGTACATCCTTGATCTCTTTTTCCTTAAGTTTATTCATGCTTTTTAAGTATATCTCCTCGGTCATATTCTTTATTTTTAGGTAGAAACCAATGGATGTAAACATGTATTTGAAACATGTTATGGTTGATGGTTGCAAGTGGCTGCAAGTGGTTGCTAGTGGTTGCTCGTGGATGCATATACACACACACATTAGGTACTAGATCGGCTCAGTCACTTTCATATTGCATATGCATATATGTATTAGTATATGGATTGAACTTGGTGTGTTACCATATGGACGTTTCATTTGTATGAATGATTTTGCACTCATGTAGAAAGTATGATTAGGAATAATTGCATACATAATGGACTCATGGCACTGACATAATTTGCATTAAGGAGGTCAAATGAATCAGTAGACCGCCTGATTTTGCATTAGACAAGGACGTATACACACACTATGCATACAGTCACGAAAGCATTAGAAATCTATTTAAGGGAAATGGATGTCGGTGTTTGATGGTTGAGTAGATGGACGATTGGATGGTAGGATATACATTCTTCTTGACTTAAAGATTTTGGGGATGAAATCCTTTAAAGGAGGGGAGAATGTAACACCCTATATTTTCTGTGTCTATTAAGGAACGATTTAAAGAATTCTTAATTTTATAGTCAGAATTAAGGGAAGGGTTACGCCATTGCGTTCGTGTCGAAATTCTGCTTGGAATAGAGTCCAAGTTTTCGTAAATCGAACTTCGTATGAGGAAGTTATGGCCCTCAGAAGTTTCAGGAATTTAAATAAATAAATAAAAACAGTTCAGATTAAAATTCAAAATTCAAGCGAAAAACGAAGAAGCGGGTTGGGTGGGATTTTTCCCGCCCCAAGCCAGATCGACCAGGGGGTCGACCTCCCTTATATACGTCGACCAGGGGGTTGACGATTTCAGACCTGTTGCTGTGTCTTTTCTAACTTGCTGCTGAGTCACTAGGGCTTAGGTGGCAATTCTGGATAACTCTATCTAGTCTAGACGGTTGTGATTGCTCCTAGGATGATCTAACGGCTCACATAAGATTAAACCTCTATAAAAACAACACTATTCCTTAACCCTAAATCACACAAATTCATTCCAAGGAGCCACCATGCTGTCAATGATCATCCTAACCTAGCCACCATTTCTTCTCAAACTGGAAAGCAAGATTAAAGCTATGAATCAAAACAAACTTAGAGAATTGATAGTCTTCGTCAAGGGATTGCTTTTCAGTTTCAGAAAACAAGACTTTCTTTTGTTTGTAAGTCCTGTTATTATTTAGATGTGAATGATTAAAAGTTATGATTTGTAATAAAATGAAAAGTAGAGTAATTCCTAGTTGTAAGATAATGATGATTCATGTCTATTCTGGTAACGATACTATTGTATATGCATGTGAGATTATTGTGGTTATTATGTTGATGTTAAACCAATCGTGTATTATGTAAATTTGGTGACTTTTTCAAGTTATGTAACATGCAAGTTTTTAGGCTAAGACATGTATTGTGTTTAGATCTACATTTAGATCTATGAAAATTGAATCCAAAAATAAAGATTTACATTCACATGCCTAGTTGAACTTGTGTAATTCTATATGCTTAAGATTCATATTTATTGGATCCAAAATAAAGGTTTACATTCACATGCCTAGTTGAACTTGTGTAATTCTATATGCTTAAGATTCATGTTTACTGGATCCAAAATAAAGGTTTACATTCACATGCCTAGTTGAACTTGTGTAATTCTATATGCTTAAGATTCATGTTTATTGGATCCAAAATAAAGGTTTACATTCACATGCCTAGTTGAACTTGTGTAATTCTATATGCTTAAAATTCATGTTTATTGGATCCAAAATAAAGGTTCACATTCACATGTCTAGTTGAACTTGTACAATTCTATATGGTTAAGATTCATACTTATTGGATCCAAAATTAAAAGTTCATATTCACATGCCTAGTTGAACTTGTATAATTCTTCTATATGCTTAAGATTCATGTTTATTGGATCCAAAATAAAAGTTTACATTTACATGCCTAGTTGCATTTGGGTAATTTCATATGTTTATGACTCATGTTAATTGGATCCAAAAATGCAAGTTCATTATTTTATGCCACATTTACATGACACATGTTTTGTTAGATCCTTATTATTTTATGTTGTATGGATGGTACATGTTCCCTTCTTTCCCCTTTGTATATAAGTTAGGCTAAGTTGCGAGCCTGACATTGTGTTAATTTTGCGAACGTATAACGGGGGTAACGTTGGGAAAACCTTAAATTTCATATTACTGGCATAATTTGGCCCATAAATATATGAATGATTAGTGGCATAAAAATGGTATAATTTATATACCTAAAATTTTTGAATACGATTTAGGGGGTGAATGGGGCATGACTTGAATGGCAATAATTGTGGATAATTTACATATAAATATGAAAGGTAAATATGTAAATTTAGAAAAAGACGAATATGCCTAACCCAAGGTTAGATTAAGTTACGGTGTAAGACTGCCCGGAACCGCCCGACACATCCAGCAACCGTAACAATATATATATATATATATATATATATATATATATAATGTGAGAGGTTAGTGCATCAAGCCCAAAAGAACCTGAGGTTAGATTGATTTGCGGTGTAAGACTGCCCGGAACCGACCGGCACATCCAGCAACCGCAACAATACATATCTAATGTGAGTGGTTGGTGCAATGAATTAAAGCTAAGACAGGAATGGTAGGGTTAAGTTAATTAAGGCAACACTTAACCAATGCAACATGTTAACTAAACTGATGGGTAGGGTTAGGTTAATTTGAGAACACTTAACCATTTTAACATGTTGAAGGAAACCCTAGTAACGGGGACACATTTCAGTAGTAACCCACATTGATGTGTCATGGTACCCTGAACTAGGCAGGGTGGGGCACGATTACTGGGCTGATTATAAGCGGTCAAAACAATGGCGGGTGGTGCGTCAATGTAGGTTCCGACGGAGTGCGGGCGTGCATGTACTCCGAAGTGGAAAAAGCAGGCACTGGGCATCAGTAGTTATACACTGTGCATCTTGAATTATGTCGGGTTGCCACCATAGGATTTGATACACCCCATGGTGGGACCAACACAGGTATCTACATTCAAGCGGGGCCGAATGACACAAGTGGTAAACGTATACGAGTAGGAGCCGATCGATAAAAATGGGATCATTTATCTTGAACACATGGTGCTAGTTGAAACACTTGTAAGGGGGTGCAGAGAAGTTGAATTGAGTGCGATAGCATATTCAGTCTTATTATCTTATTTATAGGGTGTTGTCCTAGATTCAGTTTATTCTTGTCATTATCCTTTTTCTTGTTTACATGCTAAATAATCACTGGACTTACCAGAATCATGTCTGACCCATTTTTCTTTCGTATTTTTTTCTTCCGTTCCCCCCCAGGTCCGCAGGGAGGAAACACTCCAGCTTAGTTCAGACCCTTTTGCAAGCTTGAAGAGAGTAGATGTATGGCTTGGACTCTCTCTTCTTGGGCTATGGCTTTGGATTCACTCTCAATGTGGATTTATGCTACTTTATTGTTGTTTTATGCTTCTTTATGTTTTAAATCAAGACAGAGGTTTTGTTGTAATAATTTGGAAGTTGTTTTGAGATAGTTTGTTGTAATGTTTTGACTAAGTGCTTATGAAATAAAATTTGGTTTTTCCGCTGCTTATATGTCTGTCTTATAAATTATCTATGTCTTTTACCTACAACACTCCACCGAAGTTAAGGCATTCCCTTTGTGAGTGACCTTAACGGAGGTGGGGTGTTTCAATTTTATAGCGTGACGATGGAGGTCATGTTTGTTTTCATAGTACGGTGATGGAGACCACTCGAGAAGGGTACTACAGGGAGTACCTCGATATGTTGAGTAAATAGCTACGTGCATATGATTTATTAGGATAATCTACTTCAAAGTAGATGGGTACGTTTATGTTTGAATCGAAAGTGTAAGGTGTAATAAACCCAAAATAACTTAAAAAAGGTAAACCAGTGATAAAACGTTATATGTAGTGTTAATTGTAAAAAGTATAATTTTTCCATTCACTAGAACTTTTTTTCTAACCCCTTCCTCATAACAAACCCATAGGTTAGACAAGTGGCAGGGATTATTCATCTTAGAGACACTCGTTAGACAGTGTCATTATTAGGGTAAGTATTTACTTACGACTATGTTTTATTCATTCCACTGTGAGATATTTTATTGTGAGCCTAGATATATTTTATCTTTGCCTTTCTATAGGATACCAGACAAACCAACTCGGGTTTCAACAGACTTGGATTTTTAGCATTTTTGCATAAAAAATCAGGCCACCTAAAATTTGGGTTGTTACGCCTTTACCTATTGGGTTTTAATTTGGTTCTGATAGTTATCTAAATTTTGTTCTACAAGATAGCAACTCAACAACAACTATCTCCTCAAATCCTTTAACAGAGTCGAAATGAATTTTTTTTGTTAAGGGAACATGTTTTATAAAAGAACTTAAAGTCTAATCTGTGATAACCCCAAACTTCCACGGGATGAAAGTAAGGTGTAATGACCCGGATTTTGAGCGACTTTGGTTATCGACATAAACTCGATGTCGATAACCAAAACATCGAAAAATCCTGGTAATTAATGAAAGAAATGAGAGGTTGAGGAAAGATAAGATAGAAACTTAGAATAGAAGAAGAAGAAGAAGAAGAAGAACACAATATCAGAGTAACACGAATCTCACAGTGGAACGAATAATTATATTTCATAACATAACTTTGAACTACAAATCTGTACTTGAATATACATATCATTATCAAAGTACGGCACTTACAACACAGCGGAAATAAACTATAGCTATATGATCCTGAAGCCTCCTGCTCCAGCTCTTCCAGTATATCTGTAAATCCCGACTACTTGACTGCCCGTACAAATTTAGGCATCCAAGAGTATAGGGAAAACAAAACAAAATAAACTCCGGGTCAGTCATGGGACTAGTGTGAGTAAAACAGTTTAAAACAGTTCAAGCAAGTAAACGATATCTCATAAGATCACGCCGCATAATGGAACGGGTTTTTCCCTTATGAGAATCCAAAATATCTTTATATCAAAAACCTTTTGATATTATAATAATGTCTATCAACCACAGTATATATATAATCATCTAGAAGAAACGCTTTCATCTCAAGTTCTACATATATAGTATACAATCAAAACCGCAAGCACGTATTGGGTAATGGATTTCCAACTATGACAAGGTATGGAACCACCTTTCGCTAGTGTACCTCTAGAGAGGAATACACTGGGTTCAACAAGAACATCTTGCAACCCGGCCACACATGACCGACCACTCATTTCGCTTGAGTGTATCGAATGTATATCACCAACGGTTGGGATCAACAACCGTTTCCCGAATGGGGCAGTATCGACAATAGATTTTTAGAAATACATGAAACTCTAGATCAGGTGGTTATACACCCTAATAGGTGCGACCTACATAGCCATGCTGCCTGCCCAATTTCTGTTATTTACTGAATGTGAGGCTAGAAGCTACGCTTTATCATTACACCAGATTCACTTTGAATGCCACATCATCAAATCCATCCAATCACCGATTGACGTCCTCAACAATACATTATGTGTTAGCTAAAAGAAGTTTCCTTCTCCGCTTCCACTCTTGGTACGGTTGGAGAAATCAATATACGTGATCGTCTGGAAATACTCTGTCTGACATTCGTCCATACAAGTCATCCAGGAACAGGATGAGCCGAAGGCACTATTCTGTAAACAGGATAGCCCTTGCATAACTCCGT
Organism: Allium sativum; assembly: GCA_030737875.1. Taxonomy (NCBI): domain Eukaryota; kingdom Viridiplantae; phylum Streptophyta; class Magnoliopsida; order Asparagales; family Amaryllidaceae; genus Allium; species Allium sativum. The sequence continues at coordinate 515,603,828 of CM060924.1, forward strand.
CTTCAATTTCCTTTGGCATAAATGATTCGTAACGCTTATGCCAATACAGAGTGGTTCTTTGGATAATAATCCAACCGGTCTCTCCATATTAACAACGTTAAAATGGTCAAAACATCGATAGTCTGTGATTTAACTATCGAAGAAAACAGGTGTGCAAACAACGATATTATTTCCAGATGGAAATTATATCGATCAATCATCATTCAACATTTATCTCTTTATTTCATTAATTTACTTATCTTCTGTTTCCCTATATTCAATATTTCTTATTTTCTAAATTTGGAAAATATACGTTATTAACAATGGAAAACATTTCCATTTCTTGTTTTCTTTATTAGAAAACATTTCTGGTTTCTTTATTTGGAAAACATTTCCAAAGCTTCTTCATTGGACTTAGACAGATGTTTAAACAAACATCACTATGCCAACTCAAACCATTTCCTTTACTGCCGAACCTTAACTATTCCTTAGTTAAAAACGAAGCCAATCAAGTTGGGGTAGAACTACCTTTCAGACCTTAACTGAACAACATTTCTAACTTTGAAATAGGCAAAGTTCACTTTATATTCCTTAAACTAACTTCCGTACTTAACCCTCTTCGAATAGCTATATTCGATTGACTATTTTCACTTAACTCTATTCGATTAACCCTTATCAATTAACTCTATTGGACTAACACTATTGGATTAACTCTATTCGACTAACGCTATTGATTTACTCATTTCACTTAACTCCTTTTGAATAAACTATATTCGATAACTCCTTTTACTTTCTTCGAATAAACTATATTCGAATAACTCCTTTTACGTTATTCTCTAATCAATTAACTAACATCGATTAACTAACATCGATTAGCTCCTTTTAACTTTATTCTCTAATCGATTAAACTAACATCGATTAACTCCTTTTAACTTTATTCTCTAATTGATTAACTAACATCGATTAACACCTTTTACTTTAACTCTAATCGATTAAACTAACATCGATTAACTCCTTTTACTTTAACTCTAATCGATTAAACTAACATCGATTAACTCCTTTTACTTTAACTCTAATCGATTAAACTAACATTAAATAGCTCCTTTTACTTTATTCTCAAATCGATTAACTAACATCGATTAACTCCTTTTAACTTTATTCTCAAATCGATTAACTAACATCGATTAACTCCTTTTAACTTTATTCTCAAATCGATTAACTAACATCGATTAGCTCCTTTTAGTTTATTCTCAAATCGATTAACTAACATCGATTAACTAACATGGATTAGCTCCTTTTACTTTATTCTCAACTCGATTAACTAACATCGATTAACTTCTTTAAACTTTATTCTCAAATCGATTAACTAACATCGATTAACTCCTTTTTCTTTAACTCTAATCGATTAAACTAACATCGATTAGCTCCTTTATTCTATTCGAATAAACTATTCATTTATAAAGATTTACTTTTAGTAACAGTTCTTCACTTTACAAATGATTTCCCTTTTATAAAACTCTATTCGTTTTAAAAACATTTTTCCCTTTTTATTTACTTTCGAAATATTTCCTTTTATAAAATCTGTTGATTTTATAAACTCCCTTTATTTCAATATACATTGAAATTATTCTTTTTACATCCCAGAGTCTTTTATGATATTTAAAATATCGAATAACAATGATCAACATCATTCCAACATACATAATCCATAACAGATTATATAACACATCATATATCACAATATATGAAAAACAGTAAAATAAATGTTGAGGAATCCAGTTGGATTCCTCCAACCTATTTCTCTGCATCACAGATGTTAAACACTATAGATAACATCACTTTCAGTTCCATATGATACATTCTATTAAACAGAATCAATATAGAAATTCAACTAACTGACTAGCAGTTCAATCAAACAGTCAACACACAGTCAATCATCCAATATCTAACAGTTCTAAAAACACAACATGAAATTATAAACTGTTCAGAGTTAGTGAGATTTACTCACATTGGACGATCATCGTTAATAACGATAACCATCGCTTGATTCAGGCGAACAATTTATTTTGCCATAAATTGTAACGAGCTCCGATGGACTTCCAGTCAGTTCCATCGTCTAGTGTCCGTCCATACGATCCCAACGCAACTTACGGTTCGAAATTCCCTTAACTTTAGCCCATCACGTTCTATTTACCAGACCCGCTCCCGACCCTTTCTTCCCCAATGAAAACTGCCGTGACCTCTCCAGTATTTGCTCCACCAACAACCGATCTCCTCCTTTTGAAATGTTTCCAACGCACTGCACCTTGCCATCACGTCCGCGCCCACTCCCCATACTTCATGAATTTCAAAACTGAACCTAACGTCACTTTCATGAGCCATCCCAATAAAACTTCCATCTCCTCCAAAGGGAATCTCCACGCAAGCTTCCAGGAAGTCGCAATTACAATTTTGAACTTCACCAGCTTCAATACCCTACTCCTCCTCTTTTACTTAATTAAAACGCATGCCGCTTTTCTCCTCTCGAACAGGCGTGTATTCCCAGACCTCCCACTTCTTCCATTCGCAACCACGTTTCTTGTTCACCAAAATAAATACCACCAGTACTCCCAAAAATCAACTCATCCCGTCCAAAATCATGAAGCCGCTACTCAAAACCTCATGCCGACTCCCTTATGAAACAACTCCCGCTCGCCATGTCCAGAAAAATACGAACCACCTCCTTCACTAAACCAACTGCTCCCTCTCCTCAGAGCCACGGGACCGTCTATCTTCTATCCGAGATCGCTTCTTACTCGCACTATAAATTCCTCGTGACAACAACAGGTATTCGAACTTGATGAAAAGGAAAAAGAGTGAAGTGGATCTGAGATATATATATATAGTTAGAGCAGAATACTTCGGTCTTCAACGTATGGTAGTTAGATAGGTTTCCAATGTGGAGCATTTATAAACCACATGCTTTGGTTTTCCTTTAACGTGGCGCATAAATGAACCATATACTTTGGTTTTTATTTTTTTTCTTCACGTGTAGTATTAGTAAACCATATAGTTTGGTTTCCTTCAACGTGTTGCATTAATAAACCATATAGTTTGGTTTCCTTCAAAGTGTTTTTAAGTTTTAGTAACGTAAGATTTCATTTATGTCTGACTGCTACAGACAGAAATAAGAGTACAGTCGTGCTCAGTGAGGTGTCACGATTCCAGAAATATAATAATACCGGTAGTTTAACTCATATTGTGAAACCTCAAAATGTTGATTTCAGGGTGCGAAATACTTCAAATAAAAAGTCGCTTATTAAATTAATTAAAAATTACAGTAAAATTCTAAAAATTAAATTATCACTACTTCCCAAAAGAACCTTGTCTAAATTCAAACCCGATCTCTAGTTATATCGAATAAACCGTTATGGTCGATAAACGATTGTATAACGACTATTTTAAAATTTGATTTAGACATATCTCAAAATCTACACAACGAAATCCCATTTTTCTCTTCCACTAGAAAGATATACTCCACCAGCTCCACACGTTTCTTGTTTCACAGAAATCCGATTTAAAACGAACCCTGTATATTCAGTTGAAGTTCAAATCGCCAAATAGCGAACTACCGCGCCATTTCGAGCTCTATTTTAATTGTATTATAATTCTACGTTCAAACTGACGTTGTGTAAAAACCCGTAACTTCCCCGTAAAGGAAAGCGTCGGATAGTTCGAGAACAAACCACAACAGAACACATACAGAAGAACATTTCATTGTATATTACAACAATGCATCAGAATACAAGAATATACAGAGTATAAATGAATATTACACAGAAATATCAGAGATTTAAATTACATTTAAATACATAGCAGCGGAAAATAATACAATACACAACTAGAAGTAGATATACGGATACAAAGCTTTCCGGATATCATTCCAGCTGTAAACCAGGATCCTGTGAATATAAATCTGCAAAACCAAAACTACTAGCTGCCCGTGTCAAAATAAGGGCACCCAGAGTTTAGGTTAACACAATAAACTCCAGGTCAGTCATGGGACTGGTGTGAGAACTAAAACAGTTAATCTTTATTTTAAAGTTAGGTAAATCAAGGGACCACGCCGTATAACACGGAACGGGTTTCCTCCCAAGAATACCAGTGCATAAAGCAAACAGCGCAATGCTAAATAATGAAAAATGAAGCTGTTATAAGACCCAGGTCCCATCACACAATGCAACGCAGCCGAGGATAGGGTTTTCCCTTATAACAGCCAAAGAATGCTTGATACGTTTTAAAACAAATCATTTGATACTATATTAAGTGCATAGTGTATAAAACAACTTCAAATCATAAGTATCAATCATAGGCGGCATGAGCGCCCCATCCCACTATGTCACCATACTAGGTTCTACAAATAAAACCGCACATGTCACGTATTTGGAAATTGGATTTCCGTCTATGAACCGAGGCAAAAGATAGTCCTCAACCGTTTTCGTGACTCTCTAGCCCGAGCCACAGGGTCAGAGCGCATCGACCCTTGGATCGTCAGGGCCGGTCCACCGATGTGGATTAAACTTAAACCCTGAACACTACGTCTCCCCACCCTATGGGGTGTAAGTCTGGTCCGTCTGCCGACCAGAATGCATCGGCCGAAACCGATATAACCGAGGCGCCTCGCAACAGCAACAACCACATAAGTCAAACTCGTCAGGGCGTGTAAAACCACTGACGCCACTTCTAACTAGAAAGAAACGCATGCCCTCCCTGAGGTCCGTCTCCCGTTTTTGGTTCACAACCGGGGTGCGAGGCTCGCGAATTCACGTTACACAAAGCTGTGCCACACAGGCTGTTCTTTGATCATCACCACAAGACTTTGCTTTTCAACAGAAGCCTCGATCATTTGCCACTTAGGCATGCCACACAGGCAATTCACTCCATGTGTTTGATATCCATCAATATATAACCCCTGAGCTCGTACGTCTCAGAGAAGGGCGTTAAGAAAGAGAATAAATTCTCCGCCGCCAAACAGATATATATTTAATAGAGATCAATCGCACAGACTAAAATCCAATGTCAGACACACAGTCCATTTACAAGTCCGTTCTGGGGCTGAACGAAACCGGAGGCACCTAGTACCCCGCATATCCATCGATCTCCAAGTACGTCTGGACGATCACCAACTGTTTCCATCTTCTTGGGTGTACAGCCCAATCAAGATCATCAGTTATCACCCAAACGACGTGAAGACTTCCGGTCTTCGACCACCGTCTTCACCTTCGACACCACGTCGAATCAGTTATTCAGAATGGGATAAACCCGGTCTTTCTGAATAACTCGCGTATATATTATAACAGTGTTACACAAACACAACATACGCCTCATTCCAATTCAGAATATTCTTTTATTCAAATATTCCTATACTTTGGGAAAAGTTCCCATTAATTTTATCCAAGATAAATTCTTTAAATTTATTCTTTAATCTCCTTTGAATATCAATTCAAACTAGTCGGGATTAACGAACCACACCGAAGTAATCATTTATTTTATTTTCCCAATCCCAACCTATTCATCCCATGAAGTAAAACTGGTAGTACTTCATATCTAACACCACAGTGTTATCGGTAATTCAATTACCATTTCACGTTCAAATCTAATTAAAGATTTAACTATCGCCTGGAGTAAAACTGGTGATACTCCATTCTCGATCTTTTCAATCTAATTAAAGATTCATTAAAACTCCACTTAGTTTTAATCTTTAACTGGGTTAAAGAATCAGTGTCATCTAAAACACGGTTCACGATAAACCCAAAATCACATTCCATTAATTATCGGGTTAAAGAACAAGTGTTATTTAAAACACTGTTCACGATAAACCCAAAAATCAATACCAATTCAATTCCAATTAAATATCATTTAATTGGTACACTTCATTAAATCTAAATAAAAAGATTTAATCTTTTCACAACTGGGTTCAAGAACAGTGTTAGTGAAGACACCATTCACGACAAACCCAAATCACATTTGATATTCAATACAAGGCTCTGAATAGAAAATATATCAGCTTATATTCAATATCAAATTCTACGACTAACAAATGTCGTATTGGAAATAACGATATAAATATATATCTTTCAAATTTCCATATCAACATCCGTATAATCACGAATTCCAACATCGAAATATTCCGAAGACAATTTCGATTCAATTCCACTCCAATGCAATCATTGGATATTCTGGTTATTTTTAAAACCATTTTCAAATTCAATTTATTTATTTAAAAATAAATAGAATTATAACTCTAGTTCAAAACTAGTTCATTTCGATAAAAATCTATTTTTATCTTTTCAAACATGGAGTTTTTCATCCCAAATCTTCGCAAATCATTTCTTATGATTTTACACAAATTATTACTATTTTTAATAATTTTATCAAGGCCCGTACAGTCGATTTCCATCAATGGCCATCGAACTGCACTTACAGCGACCTTTTTCAAATTTGATTTGGACATAATTCCAAATCCAACCGTTAGATTTCAAATTTCTAACATTCGTTAGAAAGCTCTTTTCGATACGAACCCAACGGTTCCGGTTTTAGGAGAATCCGACGGTCGGATCTCCCGTAACGTCCATTTGAAATCAATGGTCGAAATTCGCGAACTGCCGCGGCGCGGCGCGTTCTATTCAGGCCATTATATTATATATATAATATATATAATATATATTTCGTCGATTTCTATTCAAAACGAATTATATAAATAGTTTTAAAATCGTTTCAAAACCTATTTCAACTTCCACTTCAATTCAAAGCAAAATTGAATTCTTCTTTATAAATTCGTTTCAAAATTCATTTCTATTCAATTCAAATTTCAATTCAATTTGAATTCGTTTTCAATTCAATTCATTTCGAAATCGTTTTCAATTCACTTCATTTCGAAATTGTTTTCAATTCACTTCATTTCGAAATCATTTTCAATTCACTTTGAATTCGTTTTCAATTCAATTCATTTCGAAATCGTTTTCAATTCACTTCATTTCGAAATCATTTTCAATTCACTTTGAATTCGTTTTCAATTCAATTCATTTCGAAATCGTTTTCAATTCACTTCATTTCGAAATCGTTTTCAATTCACTTCATTTCGAAATCATTTTCAATTCACTTTGAATTCGTTTTCAATTCACTTCATTTCGAAATCATTTTCAATTCACTTTGAATTCGTTTTCAATTCACTTCATTCGAAATCATTTTCAATTCACTTTGAATTCGTTTTCAATTCACTTCATTTCGAAATCATTTTCAATTCACTTTGAATTCGTTTTCAATTCAATTCATTTCGAAATCGTTTTAAAATCGATATAAATATCGTTCACGTCAAAATGGCGTCAATCTAATCAACACGGCTTCATAAATTTCTATTTTCAAATTTTCTTTATTTTTCAAATTGGAATGAGGCCCAATCAATTACCATATAAAATTAATTACATGGATTTTCATACAACACATGTATATAATAGCATTGAAAATAATCAACCATCAACCAAAGTGCACTACACTGTATAAGCATCAAATATAGATATTCAACGCTTATAACAGCCTGTCAATCAATCGATCGACATATTTAATCAATCAGGATGAGTGAACTTCAAATTTCATCCCAACACCCGTGTGGGGTTTCAAACAACCAAACACATATTTTATTTGTGCCGTTGGGCGATGTGTAAAATTTATCGTCCCAATCAATGTCATTCAAATAGGTGTACATAAACAAACCGTCCGGTTTATAAATGAATATTTTATTTTATTCACTTCACGTTAAAATTATATTTTTAACGATAACACATTTTATTTTAACATATGAATTTCTATTCAGTTCATTCTTTAAATAAAATGCTATTTTTATTTTTCTAACTTTTTTTAGAAAATTTCGGCGGCATAACGGCACGATACTAGAAACGGGACAAGGCCTAGCCTTATCCCCGGTCTAGTGAAGGCCCACGCCATTCACACATCAATCAAATTCACTTTCGTTATGCAAACCACAAAATTTGGAGTAAGGGTCTAACCTAGCCTTACTCCTTCGCCTTATAACGGCGCACGTCTAATCCTAACCAATTTATCGATTCGATTTTTCACACCACAAACCACATTCAAACCAATATCGCAATCAATAACCAAACAGCCAAACAAACAAGTCCATGGTCTGTGGACGATTGTGTCGGGTGCTACTAAACACCGTCTGCATCCTAGTATATATATATAACTAGAAAAGTAAATTGAAAGGTGAGAAATTCTCACATATAGCTATCCTAGCTCCACGGCACTTCATTGATAGAAATCTTCGCCAACTCGCCTTTCGTCGCTTTCGTTGTCCGCTCACCACCTATGTAAAAATCGAATTTTTACTTCGCTATTCAATATATAAAAATCATATTTTTATTTCGAAGTTCAACATATAAAAATCATATTTTTAAGCCGCTAAGATCTAATTTTTATCTCGTCAAAAATCTAATTTTTATCTCATCAAAAATCTAATTTTTATCTCATCAAAAATCTAATTTTTATCTCATCAAAAATCTTATTTTTCCTACAACAAAATCCTAAACTTTTCCTACCTCCTACGAATTCAAAATTCCTTCGAATAAAAATCATGTTTTCATGATTAAAAATCAAAGCTTTAAGAGAAAAAGAAAAATCTAATCTTTTTAACCAATAAAAATCAAACCTTTTTATTAGTAAAAACTTAACTTTAAAATGATAAAAATCTATAATTTCTACTTATAAAAATCAGTTTTATATACTTAAAAAAATCAGTTTTATATACTTTAAAAAAAACAGTTTTATATACTTAAAAAAATCAGTTTTATATACTTAAAAAAATCAGTTTTATATACTTTAAAAAAAACAGTTTTATATACTTTAAAAAAACAGTTTTATATACTTAAAAAAAACAGTTTTATATACTTTAAAAAAAACAGTTTTATATACTTAAAAAAAACAGTTTTATATACTTAAAAAAAAACAGTTTTATATACTTTAAAAAAAACAGTTTTTAAGAATTTAAAAATAAAAATAAAAATACTTACAGAAAAAAAAATAAAAAAAAATAAAAACGAACCGATTTCAGCGAGGGGGGGGGGGTGCCGTTGTTCGTCGAAGCTTGGGGGGGAGAAGATGTCGGAGATTGCGATCTGGGGGGGGGGGGCTTCGGGTCTTCGCGAGTTGCTGGATGAAGGGGAGGGGTTTAATCGAACAGGGGAGAGAAGCGCGCCACGGGGGGGGTTCGACGAGGTGGAGGGGCGACTGGGGGTGGGAGGTCGACCTCCGGCGATGGCGAGCGCAGGCGGCGGCGCGGTGGGTGCTTCGAACGAGAGGCGCGATCTAATTTAGGTTTTCTCTCTTTTTTTTTTTTTTTGTCTGAAATGAAATTTCAACGGGGGGCCAGATGAGTTATAGAGGGGAGAGAAGGATTATATTTTTCTTTTATTTTTAATTAATTATTTTATTCGAAAAAAGTTGACTTTTACATACGACCTCGAAACGAGGCCCACCGCCTGCCGTCCATAGTGTTTAACCCCCATTCCGAACACAATGGGATATGTATCGCAAGCTGATTTGATTGTTACAATCAGTTTCCTTTTGAATTTACATTTAAATCACTATATTGAATTTTAAACGTACATTTCAAATTATCGGGGTCACATACTAACTAGAAAAATTCCAGAAAAATGTTTTCTAGCTTCGTATTGACGATACGGTCCTAACAAAACTAGTTTTGTCGAATTCTGAGACCGTTGGAAAAATGGCCAATTTCCAGTCGATAAAAATCAACTGAAAATGGTCAAACGCATTTTCCTTTGCCACGCTCACATATTGATTCGAAAAATTATGAAATTTGAAACCTAGCAATTACTCGACATCACGGACCCAACAAAACTGGTTTCGTCGAAATCCGAGGTCTTTTGCAAAATGTCCATTTTTAAGGGCTATATATTATATTAAAATATATATAAATTCCACAGCGACTATTTCTAATTTTCAACTGGACATATCTTTTGATTCCCGATATGAAATCTTGATTTTTCGGATTCGTTGGAAAGATATTCACTATTAGATTCCATTATTTTTGGTTTCACTAAAATCCGGATTGTTTTGCACCCGGTACATTCAATTGAAGTTTGAAATCGAATTATCGAACTACCGCGCCATTTTCAATTCTATTTATAATTATATATAATTATTATATATTCAAACGACGACGTATATAATATATACGTTGAATTATATTCAAAATAAATTTCACGTCGATATTATTTAAAATAATTCATTTTAAATATTCAAAATTCGCTAAAATTGCCAAAATAAAAATTTTAAACTGGCCCAGATTTTCGGGTTATTACAATCTCCCCCACTTAAAACTTTTCGTCCCCGAAAAGGAACAAAGTCGAAAGTGGTTTGATCATCAACTCTATGCTCGATCAGGCTTCCATTCTCCAACTTTTCAGTTTCTGAGAATTTTCTAAAATTTCAAAAATTTGGCTAACACCCTAAATTTTCGAAAATTTTTGCCATAACCTCCCCTGCACCGGGAGCATCGGGGAATTTCAAATAGCTTCCCCGGTCCTTTAGATCTCAAAAAGAAAAAGAAAAAGCCAAGCGGCTAGCCAATAGGCTCACAAAATCATCATCACCCAAACAAAACAGGAAATTATGTAGTAAACATGTACCTATCTGTCGGGCAAACAAATTTTATTCTCTGCTCTAGCCTCCTTGCTATGACCTGTTCAATGATATATATGTATATGCTAGCAAATGCAACCAATTTTCAATACAATTCAATATTTGGTTTAGTTAGGCTAAATGGCTAAAAATTAGCAAACAAATAAACAAACAACACAAACATCAATCAATTAGTTGATTAGAGTTTCAAATGCATAACTTTGATATATAGTCAAAAATTAGATTTTTGATGCCAAATCACAACAATAGGCCCTATCTAATTTTGGTTCTCACACCAGTCAATAGGAAATATATAGAAAGCCCACTTTCGTCACTCGAACATAAATTCTCATGATGGAGCTCCATCATCAAAATCATCTCCGGGCGATTAGAGTGTAATTCTATATCTATCCAGTATATTAAAATTTCGAATACACGCGGATCAGACGTATACGCAAAATCTATATATACTGGATTGTCCACATCAATATAAATAGATAATCAGATACGAATAATTGATTTAAATTTTCAAACAAAAATTTGTTTTCACTTTTATTTTAAAAATTTACTCTTCACACTCGTTCTAGGATACTACTGATCCTATCTCTAACGAGTCATTCCATTGGATATTGCTAATCCAATATCTGATGAATTCTTTCGTATGGTTCTAATGTGCCTTGTTCTCTGAGCTTTGTAAACCAAAGCTCTGATACCAACTGTAAAAACCCGTAACTTCCCCGTAAAGGAAAGCGTCGGATAGTTCGAGAACAAACCACAACAGAACACATACAGAAGAACATTTCATTGTATATTACAACAATGCATCAGAATACAAGAATATACAGAGTATAAATGAATATTACACAGAAATATCAGAGATTTAAATTACATTTAAATACATAGCAGCGGAAAATAATACAATACACAACTAGAAGTAGATATACGGATACAAAGCTTTCCGGATATCATTCCAGCTGTAAACCAGGATCCTGTGAATATAAATCTGCAAAACCAAAACTACTAGCTGCCCGTGTCAAAATAAGGGCACCCAGAGTTTAGGTTAACACAATAAACTCCAGGTCAGTCATGGGACTGGTGTGAGAACTAAAACAGTTAATCTTTATTTTAAAGTTAGGTAAATCAAGGGACCACGCCGTATAACACGGAACGGGTTTCCTCCCAAGAATACCAGTGCATAAAGCAAACAGCGCAATGCTAAATAATGAAAAATGAAGCTGTTATAAGACCCAGGTCCCATCACACAATGCAACGCAGCCGAGGATAGGGTTTTCCCTTATAACAGCCAAAGAATGCTTGATACGTTTTAAAACAAATCATTTGATACTATATTAAGTGCATAGTGTATAAAACAACTTCAAATCATAAGTATCAATCATAGGCGGCATGAGCGCCCCATCCCACTATGTCACCATACTAGGTTCTACAAATAAAACCGCACATGTCACGTATTTGGAAATTGGATTTCCGTCTATGAACCGAGGCAAAAGATAGTCCTCAACCGTTTTCGTGACTCTCTAGCCCGAGCCACAGGGTCAGAGCGCATCGACCCTTGGATCGTCAGGGCCGGTCCACCGATGTGGATTAAACTTAAACCCTGAACACTACGTCTCCCCACCCTATGGGGTGTAAGTCTGGTCCGTCTGCCGACCAGAATGCATCGGCCGAAACCGATATAACCGAGGCGCCTCGCAACAGCAACAACCACATAAGTCAAACTCGTCAGGGCGTGTAAAACCACTGACGCCACTTCTAACTAGAAAGAAACGCATGCCCTCCCTGAGGTCCGTCTCCCGTTTTTGGTTCACAACCGGGGTGCGAGGCTCGCGAATTCACGTTACACAAAGCTGTGCCACACAGGCTGTGCTTTGATCATCACCACAAGACTTTGCTTTTCAACAGAAGCCTCGATCATTTGCCACTTAGGCATGCCACACAGGCAATTCACTCCATGTGTTTGATATCCATCAATATATAACCCCTGAGCTCGTACGTCTCAGAGAAGGGCGTTAAGCAAGAGAATAAATTCTCCGCCGCCAAACAGATATATATTTAATAGAGATCAATCGCACAGACTAAAATCCAATGTCAGACACACAGTCCATTTACAAGTCCGTTCTGGGGCTGAACGAAACCGGAGGCACCTAGTACCCCGCATATCCATCGATCTCCAAGTACGTCTGGACGATCACCAACTGTTTCCATCTTCTTGGGTGTACAGCCCAATCAAGATCATCAGTTATCACCCAAACGACGTGAAGACTTCCGGTCTTCGACCACCGTCTTCACCTTCGACACCACGTCGAATCAGTTATTCAGAATGGGATAAACCCGGTCTTTCTGAATAACTCGCGTATATATTATAAAAGTGTTACACAAACACAACATACGCCTCATTCCAATTCAGAATATTCTTTTATTCAAATATTCCTATACTTTGGGAAAAGTTCCCATTAATTTTATCCAAGATAAATTCTTTAAATTTATTCTTTAATCTCCTTTGAATATCAATTCAAACTAGTCGGGATTAACGAACCACACCGAAGTAATCATTTATTTTATTTTCCCAATCCCAACCTATTCATCCCATGAAGTAAAACTGGTAGTACTTCATATCTAACACCACAGTGTTATCGGTAATTCAATTACCATTTCACGTTCAAATCTAATTAAAGATTTAACTATCGCCTGGAGTAAAACTGGTGATACTCCATTCTCGATCTTTTCAATCTAATTAAAGATTCATTAAAACTCCACTTAGTTTTAATCTTTAACTGGGTTAAAGAATCAGTGTCATCTAAAACACGGTTCACGATAAACCCAAAATCACATTCCATTAATTATCGGGTTAAAGAACAAGTGTTATTTAAAACACTGTTCACGATAAACCCAAAAATCAATACCAATTCAATTCCAATTAAATATCATTTAATTGGTACACTTCATTAAATCTAAATAAAAAGATTTAATCTTTTCACAACTGGGTTCAAGAACAGTGTTAGTGAAGACACCATTCACGACAAACCCAAATCACATTTGATATTCAATACAAGGCTCTGAATAGAAAATATATCGGCTTATATTCAATATCAAATTCTACGACTAACAAATGTCGTATTGGAAATAACGATATAAATATATATCTTTCAAATTTCCATATCAACATCCGTATAATCACGAATTCCAACATCGAAATATTCCGAAGACAATTTCGATTCAATTCCACTCCAATGCAATCATTGGATATTCTGGTTATTTTTAAAACCATTTTCAAATTCAATTTATTTATTTAAAAATAAATAGAATTATAACTCTAGTTCAAAACTAGTTCATTTCGATAAAAATCTATTTTTATCTTTTCAAACATGGAGTTTTTCATCCCAAATCTTCGCAAATCATTTCTTATGATTTTACACAAATTATTACTATTTTTAATAATTTTATCAAGGCCCGTACAGTCGATTTCCATCAATGGCCATCGAACTGCACTTACAGCGACCTTTTTCAAATTTGATTTGGACATAATTCCAAATCCAACCGTTAGATTTCAAATTTCTAACATTCGTTAGAAAGCTCTTTTCGATACGAACCCAACGGTTCCGGTTTTAGGAGAATCCGACGGTCGGATCTCCCGTAACGTCCATTTGAAATCAATGGTCGAAATTCGCGAACTGCCGTGGCGCGGCGCGTTCTATTCAGGCCATTATATTATATATATAATATATATAATATATATTTCGTCGATTTCTATTCAAAACGAATTATATAAATAGTTTTAAAATCGTTTCAAAACCTATTTCAACTTCCATTTCAATTCAAAGCAAAATTGAATTCTTCTTTATAAATTCGTTTCAAAATTCATTTCTATTCAATTCAAATTTCAATTCAATTTGAATTCGTTTTCAATTCAATTCATTTCGAAATCGTTTTCAATTCACTTCATTTCGAAATTGTTTTCAATTCACTTCATTTCGAAATCATTTTCAATTCACTTTGAATTCGTTTTCAATTCAATTCATTTCGAAATCGTTTTCAATTCACTTCATTTCGAAATCATTTTCAATTCACTTTGAATTCGTTTTCAATTCAATTCATTTCGAAATCGTTTTCAATTCACTTCATTTCGAAATCGTTTTCAATTCACTTCATTTCGAAATCATTTTCAATTCACTTTGAATTCGTTTTCAATTCACTTCATTTCGAAATCATTTTCAATTCACTTTGAATTCGTTTTCAATTCACTTCATTTCGAAATCATTTTCAATTCACTTTGAATTCGTTTTCAATTCACTTCATTTCGAAATCATTTTCAATTCACTTTGAATTCGTTTTCAATTCAATTCATTTCGAAATCGTTTTAAAATCGATATAAATATCGTTCACGTCAAAATGGCGTCAATCTAATCAACACGGCTTCATAAATTTCTATTTTCAAATTTTCTTTATTTTTCAAATTGGAATGAGGCCCAATCAATTACCATATAAAATTAATTACATGGATTTTCATACAACACATGTATATAATAGCATTGAAAATAATCAACCATCAACCAAAGTGCACTACACTGTATAAGCATCAAATATAGATATTCAACGCTTATAACAGCCTGTCAATCAATCGATCGACATATTTAATCAATCAGGATGAGTGAACTTCAAATTTCATCCCAACACCCGTGTGGGGTTTCAAACAACCAAACACATATTTTATTTGTGCCGTTGGGCGATGTGTAAAATTTATCGTCCCAATCAATGTCATTCAAATAGGTGTACATAAACAAACCGTCCGGTTTATAAATGAATATTTTATTTTATTCACTTCACGTTAAAATTATATTTTTAACGATAACACATTTTATTTTAACATATGAATTTCTATTCAGTTCATTCTTTAAATAAAATGCTATTTTTATTTTTCTAACTTTTTTTAGAAAATTTCGGCGGCATAACGGCACGATACTAGAAACGGGACAAGGCCTAGCCTTATCCCCGGTCTAGTGAAGGCCCACGCCATTCACACATCAATCAAATTCACTTTCGTTATGCAAACCACAAAATTTGGAGTAAGGGTCTAACCTAGCCTTACTCCTTCGCCTTATAACGGCGCACGTCTAATCCTAACCAATTTATCGATTCGATTTTTCACACCACAAACCACATTCAAACCAATATCGCAATCAATAACCAAACAGCCAAACAAACAAGTCCATGGTCTGTGGACGATTGTGTCGGGTGCTACTAAACACCGTCTGCATCCTAGTATATATATATAACTAGAAAAGTAAATTGAAAGGTGAGAAATTCTCACATATAGCTATCCTAGCTCCACGGCACTTCATTGATAGAAATCTTCGCCAACTCGCCTTTCGTCGCTTTCGTTGTCCGCTCACCACCTATGTAAAAATCGAATTTTTACTTCGCTATTCAATATATAAAAATCATATTTTTATTTCGAAGTTCAACATATAAAAATCATATTTTTAAGCCGCTAAGATCTAATTTTTATCTCGTCAAAAATCTAATTTTTATCTCATCAAAAATCTAATTTTTATCTCATCAAAAATCTAATTTTTATCTCATCAAAAATCTTATTTTTCCTACAACAAAATCCTAAACTTTTTCTACCTCCTACGAATTCAAAATTCCTTCGAATAAAAATCATGTTTTCATGATTAAAAATCAAAGCTTTAAGAGAAAAAGAAAAATCTAATCTTTTTAACCAATAAAAATCAAACCTTTTTATTAGTAAAAACTTAACTTTAAAATGATAAAAATCTATAATTTCTACTTATAAAAATCAGTTTTATATACTTAAAAAAATCAGTTTTATATACTTAAAAAAAAAACAGTTTTATATACTTAAAAAAATCAGTTTTATATACTTAAAAAAAATCAGTTTTATATACTTTAAAAAAAACAGTTTTATATACTTTAAAAAAACAGTTTTATATACTTAAAAAAAAACAGTTTTATATACTTTAAAAAAAACAGTTTTATATACTTTAAAAAAACAGTTTTATATACTTAAAAAAAAACAGTTTTATATACTTTAAAAAAAACAGTTTTTAAGAATTTAAAAATAAAAATAAAAATACTTACAGAAAAAAAAATAAAAAAAATAAAAACGAACCGATTTCAGCGAAGGGGGGGGGGTGCCGTTGTTCGTCGAAGCTTGGGGGGGAGAAGATGTCGGAGATTGCGATCTGGGGGGGGGGGGCTTCGGGTCTTCGCGAGTTGCTGGATGAAGGGGAGGGGTTTAATCGAACAGGGGAGAGAAGCGCGCCACGGGGGGGTTCGACGAGGTGGAGGGGCGACTGGGGGTGGGAGGTCGACCTCCGGCGATGGCGAGCGCAGGCGGCGGCGCGGTGGGTGCTTCGAACGAGAGGCGCGATCTAATTTAGGTTTTCTCTCTTTTTTTTTTTTTTTGTCTGAAATGAAATTTCAACGGGGGGCCAGATGAGTTATAGAGGGGGGAGAAGGATTATATTTTTCTTTTATTTTTAATTAATTATTTTATTCGAAAAAAGTTGACTTTTACATACGACCTCGAAACGAGGCCCACCGCCTGCCGTCCATAGCGTTTAACCCCCATTCCGAACACAATGGGATATGTATCGCAAGCTGATTTGATTGTTACAATCAGTTTCCTTTTGAATTTACATTTAAATCACTATATTGAATTTTAAACGTACATTTCAAATTACCGGGGTCACATACTAACTAGAAAAATTCCAGAAAAATGTTTTCTAGCTTCGTATTGACGATACGGTCCTAACAAAACTAGTTTCGTCGAATTCTGAGACCGTTGGAAAAATGGCCAATTTCTAGTCGATAAAAATCAACTGAAAATGGTCAAACGCATTTTCCTTTGCCACGCTCACATATTGATTCGAAAAATTATGAAATTTGAAACCTAGCAATTACTCGACATCACGGACCCAACAAAACTGGTTTCGTCGAAATCCGAGGTCTTTTGCAAAATGTCCATTTTTAAGGGCTATATATTATATTAAAATATATATAAATTCCACAGCGACTATTTCTAATTTTCAACTGGACATATCTTTTGATTCCCGATATGAAATCTTGATTTTTCGGATTCGTTGGAAAGATATTCACTATTAGATTCCATTATTTTTGGTTTCACTAAAATCCGGATTGTTTTGCACCCGGTACATTCAATTGAAGTTTGAAATCGAATTATCGAACTACCGCGCCATTTTCAATTCTATTTATAATTATATATAATTATTATATATTCTAACGACGACGTATATAATATATACGTTGAATTATATTCAAAATAAATTTCACGTCGATATTATTTAAAATAATTCATTTTAAATATTCAAAATTCGCTAAAATTGCCAAAATAAAAATTTTAAACTGGCCCAGATTTTCGGGTTATTACACGTTGATTGAATATATTCGTCAATATAATTCAACTCTAAGCTGAATTAAATATTAGGGATGACCCCGTTCACAGAATATTGTGATTTCCAATATTTCTGATTATTTCTGAATTAAATATTTTATTTAATTATTTAATTAAATTAAATAACCACTCTAATTAATTAAACGACGATTTAATTCCCTAAATCACTATTTATATAATTAAATAAATTAATTATAATACCTCTGACGATGCGGGTCATTACAATCTTCCCCACTTAAAATAATTTCGTCCTCGAAATTGCTAGAAGGTAGAGAACGACCCTATCGACTGGTTAGACTTATTTGTTCACTTCTTAACTTCAGTTTCAACTGAACCAATTTAAATTCAATTCAATTATTAATTACTTCTTATCAATGAAAATTTTCAAAGATCCTGAAAATTTTCTAACGCCTTAACTCTTCGAAAAATTTCGCCAGCACCTCCTTTGTACTGGTCAATCGGTAAAACCACAACTCGCCTCTCTGGGCCATCTTCAACCCAAAAGAAAATCTAACAGCCAAACGGCTTGCCAATTCGGCTTTCCAATTCGTCTCATAAATCTTATATCCAATAGAAATATAAACTTGTTCCTTTTTTGTCGGCATATCATTATATCCTTTCCACCTGTTATCAATTCAGCGGATACAAGGGTCATCCCAATCAAATTCCAATCAGTTTTTATCTCCAACACAACCATTCGCTTATATCCAAGCCAAATCCCATTTCAACTCAAGTTCAATTTTTGATTTTCAATTCCTTAACTCCTCTATCCAATACCATTTCGGATTCTAATTTCACAAATCCAATCTTATTCGATTTCAATTCAACTTCAGTTACCACTTAACTGCCTTTACTTTAATTCAAATCTTCTTTCACAAATTTTTGTTAAATTTGTTTTTAATTCAACCAGTCTTTCCCTGGGAGTTTTTAAACAGTTTACTCTTTTCAAAAATCAAATTTTCTTTTTTGAAATTCAACTGAGCCCAAAATCAATATTCCATTAGTTAAATCACTTCTCTATTTCTTTATCAATATTTGTTAACCAAATATTTTCAATAACCATATTGGCCTTTTATGTTATTTGGAAAACATTTCCGAATATCGCCTTCCTTTATTTTCTAAACTTTAGAAAATATATGCTATTTATAATTGGAAAATACTCCAATTATTTATCTCTTTTTCGATCTCATTTATTTCTATACCTAGGAAATATTCTTTATTATATTTCCAAGCTTACACTTATTTGGGTTAAAACGGATGTTGTGTAAAACATCGTTACGACAACCCAAATACTATATTCAACTAACTCTTATTCAACATTGATCTTCGAGCCTAAAATCTTACTATTTATTTGTTAATAATGAAATCAATCAAGTTGGGGTATAACTACCTCTCAGACCTTGACTGAATAACATTTATAACGTCAAAACATATATGACTACTTACTCGAAAAATCAATACCATACAACTACTTATTCACTTTTAAACACGTATACGCTTCCTCTTTCTATTTTTACTAGATTTTATTCTTAGTCTTCCTTTTTGATTTTACTATTCTATTTCTAAGTTCGTTTCCTTATCGACTTCTATATATATATCGATACGTTGATTTCTAACTATCAAATTATCTTAAAAATATTCTAACTCCTTAAATTCCCGGAAAAATTTGCCATAACCTCCTTAGTACCAGGAACATCGGGATATTTCAAATAGCCTCCCATGGCCCTCACCAATCCAAAGGAAAAAGAAAAAGCCAAGCGGCTAGCCGATACGGCGCATGAAATCTCATATATGAATTAAATACTACCTTCTCGTCGAGCATTCTATTTATATATCTTCATACCTTATCCATACCTATCTCATGTATATCTATACCTGCCCAATCTATTTTAACTATACCTGATCGTTTTAACTCAATTCGTTAATTAATTCGTTAATTAACTCATTAGTCTATTTCACTTTTATATTTGAACATGACATGTTCAAATACATTTTAACTTGCTTATTAACTAATTTGAATCCAAATTTCAAATTTACCTTCTATATTCGATTTCGAATATCCATTTACAAATCCAATTCACCTTTCAAAGTTCAACTTCAAATTCAAAACTCGATTAACTAATTCCTCTTCGACTTAGTTAATTCTATTCAATTTTTTTAGTTTAAATTCCATTTGAATTCTATATTCAAATTCTATATATTCCAATCCTATATTTGAATTCCATTCGAATTCTATATTCAAATTCCATTTCAATTCCATTGAATTTCATATATTCAAACTCCCTTTGAATTTCTATATTCAATTCCTATTATTACTCTATATGAATTCTATACTCAATTTCCCATTATTTAAATATTCTTTATTCAAATCTCATTTGAATTTCTATATTCAAATCCCCTTTGAATTTTGTATATTCAAATCCCCTTTGAATTTTCTTATTTAAATTCTATGTTTGAACTTCCTTTATTCAAATTCCTTTAAATAAATCTCGATTTCAATTCCTTTTGAAATTGATATTTCTACTCTTGGAAAATAGATTTCCCTTTCAATTTCACACTTGTATTTTTGTTTCTGAATTATCCAATGATAATTCTCTTCACTTCATTTATAAAAGAACTATTTATAAACTTCGTTTATAAAGGAACTTCTCGTTTTATTTCTTTTAAACAAGTTAATATTTCAAATCTATTTAAAAATTCAAATTCTATATTCTAAATCCCATTTTGAAATTCAACACAACTTGTCTTTCCCAAAACAAATTCAAAACAGTATCTCTGGTAGTAATTCGTCACTTACAACTCGAAAATGAATATTGATGATGCAGTTGTCATCATCAGAATCTATTTTCCATCGATTGAAGTGAGTTCAATACTATAAAACCATTTCTAAACATTTCAACTTTGAAATTCATTTCAAAATATAATTCACACTGCTTGTAAAATAATTTAAAATCTCCCAGGATCTTAAATTTTCCTTATCTTTAATCCAAATCCATTTACAAACACTTATCCACTTCTCCAGAATTTTAATTCACTTTCTGGTTTAAATTTCAGATTTAACTCATCTGATTTCACGTATTTCACTTATATGAATTATGATTGGTTATTTACATAACCATTTAATTTATAATCTTTCTCGATTATAATAACAACCAATATATCCAATATATATCAAAATATACTTTGGGTAAAATTATTTCGTTTACCCTCTTTTCAAAACATACCATGATGATTCATCGTATTCGAGTGTTTACAAAATCCCTACCGATACAGTGGATCAAACTGATCGACCAGAACCCATAAACAACTCAACCAATGAATCTCCACAATATAAAACTATTTTTATATCATCTACAAATACGTTCACTCGTATATATACACTCAATCTCAGTCTAGGGTATTACTAACCCTATCTCTACCGAGTCACGCCACAGAGCCAAGGTAATTCATTTAACTTAAGCTCTGATACCAACTATAATGACCCAGATTTTGAGCGACTTTGGTTATCGACATAAACTCGATGTCAATAACCAAAATATCAAAAAATTCTGGTAATTAATGAAAGAAATGAGAGGGTGAGGAAAGATAAGATAGAAACTTAGAATAGAAGAAGAAGAAGAACACAATATCAGAGTAACACGTATCTCACAGCGGAACGAATAAATACATTTCATAACATAACTTTGAAATACAAATCTGTAATTGAATATACATATCATTATCAAAGTACGGCACTTACAACACAGCGGAAATAAACTATAGCTATATGATCTTGAAGTCTCCTGCTCCAGCTCTTCCAGTATATCTATAAATCCCGACTACTTGACTGCCCGTACAAATTTAGGCACCCAAGAGTTTAGGGAAAACAAAACAAAATAAACTCCGGGTCAGTCATGGGACTGGTGTGAGTAAAACAGTTTAAAACAGTTCAAGCAAGTAAACGATATCTCATAAGACCACGCCGCATAACGGAACGGGTTTTTCCCTTATGAGAATCCAAAGTAACTTTATATCAAAAACCTTTTGATATTATAATAATGTCTATCAACCACAGTATATATATATAATCATCTAGAAGAAACGCTTTCATCTCACGTTCTACATATATAGTATACAATCAAAACCGCAAGAAACGCTTTCATCTCACGTTCTACATATATAGTATACAGATTATATAACACATCATATATCACAATATATGAAAAACAGTAAAATAAATGTTGAGGAATCCAGTTGGATTCCTCCAACCTGTTTCTCTGCATCACAGATGTTAAACACTATAGATAACATCACTTTCAGTTCCATTTGATATATTCTGTTAAACAGAATCAATATAGAAATTCAACTAACTGACTAACAGTTCAATCAAATAGTCAACACACAGTCAATCATCCAATATCTAACAGTTCTAAAAACACAACATGAAATTATAAACTGTTCAGAGTTAGTGAGATTTACTCACATTGGACGATCATCGTTAATAACGATAACCATCGCTTGATTCAGACGGACAATTTATTTTGCCATAACTTGTAACGAGCTCCGATGGACTTCCAGTCAGTTCCATCGTGTAGTGTCCATCCATACGATCCCAATGCAACTTACGGTTCGAAATCCCCTTAACTTTAGCCCATCACGTTCTATTTACCAGACCCGCTCCCGACCCTTTCTTCCCCAATGAAAACTGCCGTGACCTCTCCAGTATTTGCTCCACCAACAACCGATCTCCTCCTTTTGAAATGTTTCCAACGCACTGCACCTTGCCATCACGTCCGCGTCCACTCCCCATACTTCATGAATTTCAAAACTGAACCTAACGTCACTTTCATGAGCCATCCCAGTAAAACTTCCATCTCCTCCAAAGGGAATCTCCACGCAAGCTTCCAGGAAGTCGCAATTACTATTTTGAAATTCACCAGCTTCAATACCCTACTCCTCCTCTTTTACTTAATTAAAACGCATGCCCCTTTTCTCCTCTCGAACAGGCGTGTATTCCCAGACCTCCCACTTCTTCCATTCGCAACCACGTTTCCTGTTCACCAAAATAAATACAACCAGTACTCCCAAAAATCAACTCATCCCATCCAAAATCATGAAGCCGCTACTCAAAACCTCATGCCGACTCCCTTATGAAACAACTCCCGCTCGCCATGTCCAGAAAAATACGAACCACCTCCTTCACTAAACCCACTGCTCCCTCTCCTCAGAGCCACGGGGCCGTCTATCTTCTATCCGAGATCGCTTCTTACTCGCGCTATAATTTCCTCGTGACAACAACATGTATTCGAACTTGATGAAAAGGAAAAAGTGTGAAGTGGATCTGAGATATATACATATAGTTAGAGCAGAATACTTGGGTCTTCAATGTATGGTAGTTAGATAGGTTTCCAACATGGAGCATTTATAAACCACATGCTTTGGTTTTCCTTCAACGTGCCGCATAAGTGAACCATATACTTTGGTTTGTATTTTTTTGTCTTCACGTGTAGTATTAGTAAACCATATAGTTTGGTTTCCTTCAACGTGTTGCATTAATAAACCATATAGTTTGGTTTCCTTCAAAGTGTTTTTAAGTTTTAGTAACGTAAGATTTCATTTATGTCTGACTGCTACAGACAGAAATAAGAGTACAGTCGTGCTCAGTGAGGTGTCACGATCCCAGAAATATAATAATACCGGAGTTTAACTCATATTGTGAAACCTCAAAATGTTGATTTCAGGGTGCGAAATACTTCAAATAAAAAGTCGCTTATTAAATTAATTAAAAATTACAGTAAAATTCTAAAAATTAAATTATCACTACTTCCCAAAAGAACCTTGTCTAAATTCAAACCCGATCTCTAGTTATATCGAATAAACCGTTATGGTTGATAAACGATTCTATAGCGACTATTTTAAAATTTGATTTAGACATATCTCAAAATCTACACAACGAAATCCCGATTTTTCTTTTCCACTAGAAAGATATACTCCACCAGCTCCACACGTTTCTTGTTTCACAGAAATCCGATTTAAAACGAACCCTGTATACTCAGTTGAAGTTCAAATCGCCAAATAGCGAACTACCGCGCCATTTCGAGCTCTATTTTAATTATATTATAATTCTACGTTCAAACTGACGTCGATTGAATATATTCGTCAATTGTGAAAACCCGTAACTTCCCCGTAAAGGAAAGCGTCGGATAGTTCGAGAACAAACCACAACAGAACGCATATAAAAGAACATTTCACTGTATATTACAACAATGCATCAGATTACAAGAATATACAGAGTTTAAATGAAGATTACACAGAAATATCAGAGATTTAAATTACATTAAAATACATAGCAGCGGAAAATAATACAATACACAACTAGAAGGAGATATACGGATACAAAGCTTTCCGGATATCGTTCCAGCTGTAAACCAGGATCCTGTGAATATAAATCTGCAAAACCGAAACTACTAGCTGCCCGTGTCAAAATAAGGGCACCCAGAGTTTAGGTTAAAACAATAAACTCCAGGTCAGTCATGTGACTGGTGTGAGAACTAAAACAGTTATTCTTTATTTTTAATGTTCGGTAAATCAAGGGACCACGCCGTATAACACGGAACGGGTTTCCTCCCAAGAATACCAGTGCATAAAACAAACAACGCAATGCTAAATAAAGAAAAAATGAAGCTGTTATAAGACCCAGGTCCTATCACACAATGCAACGCAAGCCGGGGGATAGGGTTTTCCCTTATAACAGCCAAAGAATGCTTGATACGTTTTAAAACAAATTATTGATACTATAATAAGTGCATAGTGTATAAAACAACTTCAAATCATAAGTATCAATCATAGGCGGCATGGGTACCATATATCATGTCGCCATATATAGGTTTACAATTAAAACCGCAAATGTCACGTATTTGGAAATTGGATTTCCATCTATGAACCGAGGCAAAAGATAGTCCTCAACCGATTCGAGACAATCTAGCCTACCATGTCTCAGGATCAGAGCTCGAGTGACCCTTGGATCGTCAGGGCCGGTCCACCGATGTGGATTAAAATGCCTGAACACTACGTTTCCCCGCCCTTTGGGGCGCAAACGAGCCATCAAATGACTCCATTGGTTCGAGAACGACCGATCAATCCGAGGCGCCTCGCAACAGCAACAACCACATAAGTCAAACTCGTCAGGGCGTGTAAAACCACTGACGCCACTTTTAGCTAGAAAGAAACGCAAGTCCTCCCTGAGGTCCATCTCCCGTTTTTGGTTCATACCGGGTGTGAAACTCGCGAAGTAAACGTTACACAAAGCTACGCCACAAAGGCCGTGCTTCGATCATCACCACAAGACTTTGCTTTTCAACAGAAGCCTTGATCAATTGCCACTTAGGCATGCCACACAGGCAATTCACTCCATGCGTTTGATATCCATCAATATATAACCCCTGAGCTCGTACGTCTCAGAGAAGGGCGTTAAGCAAGAGAATAAATTCTCCGCCGCCAAACAGATATATATTTAATAAAAATCAATCACACAGACTAAAATCCAATGTCAGACACACAGTCCATTTACAAGTCCGTTCTGGGTCTGAACGAAACCGGAGGCACCTAGTACCCCGCATATCCATCGATCTCCAAGTACGTCTGGACGATCACTAACTGTTTCCATCTTCTTGGGTGTACAGCCCAATCAAGATCATCAGTTATCACCCAAACGACGTGAAGACCTCCGGTCTTCGACCATCGTCTTCATCTTCGACTTATCGTCGTATCAGTTATTCAGAATGGGATAAACCCGGTCTTTCCGAATAACTCGCGTATATTTTAAATAAGTGTTACACAAACACAACATACGCCTCATTCCAATTCATTAGTCACTAACCGTAAATTAATCAAGAGAATAATTCCCCAAATATTAACCCCGAAGGCCGAAACCAACATCAGATCAATATCCAGAAAACCATTCTGTTTGGCTAACCGAAAGTCAATTTCTAAATTTCACATTCATAGGGAAAGGTTCCCATTAATTTTATCCAAGATAAATTCCTTGAATTTATTCTTTAATCTATTCTTTTGAATTTCGATTCAACTAGCCGGGATTAACGAAACTTACCAAAGTAATCATTTGTTTTAATTTCCCAATCCCAACCTATTTATCCCATGAAGTAAAACTGGTAATACTTCATATCTAACACCACAGTGTTATCGGTAAATTCAATTACCATTTCACGTTCAAATCTAATTAAAGATTTAACTATCGCCTGGAGCAAAACTGGTGATACTCCATTTTCGATCATTTCAATCTAATTAAAGATTCATTAAAACTCCACTTAGTTTTAATCTTCAACTGGGTTAAAGAATCAGTGTCATTTAAAACACGGTTCATGATAAACCCAAAATCACATTCATTAATTATCGGGTTAAAGAACGAGTGTTATTTAAAACACTGTTCACGATAAACCCAAAAATCAATATCAATTCAATTCCAATTAAATATTATTTAATTGGTACACTTCATTAAATCTAAATAAAAAGATTTAATCTTTTCTCAACTGGGTTCAAGAACAGTGTTAGTGAAGACACCATTCACGACAAACCCAAATCACATTTGATATTCAATACAAGGCTCTGAATAGAAAATATATCGGCTTATATTCAATATCAAATCCTACGACTAACAAATGTCGTATTGGAAATAACGATATAAATATATATCTTTCAAATTTCCATAACAACACCTGTATAATCACGAATCCCAACATCGAAATATTCCGAAGACAATTTCGATTCAAATCCACTCCAATGCAATCATTGGATATTCTGGTTATTTTTAAAACCCTTTTCAAATTCCATTTATTTATTTAAAAATAAATAGAATTATAATTCTAGTTCAAAACCAGCTCATTTCGATAAAAATCTATTTTTATCTTTTCAAATATGGAGTTTTTCATCCCAATTCTTTCTAAATCATTTCTTATGATTTTACACAAATTATTACTATTTTTAATAATTTTATCAAGGCCCGTACAGTCGATTTCCATCAATGGTCATCGAACTGCACTTACAGTGACCTTTTTCAAATTTGATTTGGACATAATTCCAAATCCAACCGTTAGATTTCTAATTTCTAATATTCTTTAGAAAGCTCTTTTCGATACGAACCCAACGGTTCCGGTTTTAGGAGAATCCGACGGTCGGATCTCCCGTAATGTCCGTTTGAAATAAATGGTCGAAATTCACGAACTGCCGCGGCACGGCGCGTTCTATTCAGGCCATTATATTATATATATAATATATATAATATATATATCGTCGATTTCTATTTAAAACGGATTATATAAATAGTTTTAAATTCGTTTCAAAAGCAATTTCAACTTCCATTTCAATTCAAATCGAAATTGAATTCTTCTTTATAAATTCGTTTTAAAATCCATTTCTATTCAATTCAAATTTCAATTCAATTTGAATTCATTTCACTTCGCTTTCAATTCAATTTGAATTCATTTCACTTTGCTTTCAATTCAATTTGAATTCGTTTTCAATTCAATTCATTTCGAAATCGTTTTCAATTCAATTCATTTCGAAATCGTTTTCAATTCAATTCATTTCGAAATCGTTTTCAATTCAATTCATTTCGAAATCGTTTTCAATTCAATTCATTTCGAAATCGTTTTCAATTCAATTCATTTCGAAATCATTTTCAATTCAATTCATTTCGAAATCGTTTTCAATTTAATTCATTTCGAAATCGTTTTCTATTCAATTCATTTCGAAATCGTTTTCAATTCAATTCATTTCGAAATCGTTTTCTATTCAATTCATTTCGAAATCGTTTTCAATTCAATTCATTTCGAAATCGTTTTCAATTCAATTCATTTCGAAATCGTTATATATTCAATTCATTTCGAAATCGTTATATATTCAATTCATTTCGAAATCGTTTTCAATTCAATTCAATTCGAAATCGTTATATATTCAATTCATTTCGAAATGAATAAAATCGATATAAATATCGTTTACATCAAAATGGCGTCAATCTAATCAACACGGCTTCATAAATTTCTATTTCAAATATTTGTTTTCAAATATTTCTTTTTCAAAATAGTTGTTATTATCAAAATATTTCGTTCAACACATGACCAATCTCAAAGGATGAGTACTGTCAACACATGAACCGTTATTTTATATTGATAAAGATGTAAATTTTATTATCAAAATATTTCGTTCAACACATGACCAATCTCAAAGGATGAGTACTGTCAACACATGAACCGTTATTTTATATTGATAAAGATGTAAATTTTATTATCAAAATATTTCGTTCAACACATGACCAATCTCAATGGATGAGTACTGTCAACACATGAACTTTTATTTTATATTATTCTTTATTTTCTAAATTGGAATGAGGCCCAATCAATCACCATATAATGTTAATTATATGGATTTTCATACAACACATGTATATAATAGCATTGAAAAATAATCAACCATCAACCAAAGTGCACTACACTGTATAAGCATCAAATATAGACATTTAACGCTTATAGCAGCTTGTCAATCAATCGATCGACGTATTTAATCAATCAGGATGAGTGAACTTCAAGTTTCATCCCAACACCCGTGTGGGGTTTCAAACAATCAAACAAATATTTTATTCGTGCAGTTGGGCGATGTGTAAAATTTATCGACCCAATCAATGTCCTTCAAATAGGTGTACATATACAAACCGTCTGGTTTGTAAATGAATATTTATTTATTCACATTCACGTTAAAAATTATATTTTTAACGACAAAACATTTTATTCCAACATATGAATTTCTATTCAGTTCATTCTTTAAATAAAATGATATTTTTATTTTTCTAACTTATTTTAGAAAATTTCGGCGGCATAACGGCACGATACTAGAAACGGGACAAGGCCTAGCCTTATCCCCGGTCTAGTGAAGGCCCACGCCATTCACACATCAATCATATCAATTTCATTTCACCAAACAATTCAAATCAACTCAAACAATCTAACTAACAACACAGCCAAACAAACAAGTCCATGGTCTGTGGACGATTGTGTCGGGTGCTACTAAGCACCGTCTACATCCTAGTATATATATATATAACTAGAAAAATAAATTGAAAGGTGAGAAATTCTCACATATAGCTATCCTAGCTCCACGGCTCTTCATTTGCAGGAAATCTTCGCCAACTCGCCTTTTTGTCGCTTTCGCCCGTATTCTCTACATATGTAAAAATCGAATTTTTACTATGTTATTCAATATATAAAAATCGAATTTTTATTATGCTGTTCAATATATAAAATCGAATTTTTATTATGCTGTTCAATATATAAAATCGAATTTCAAAAATATAAATTCCGTCCTTTCAAAAATAAAGATTATATTTTTAATATTCCTATGATGTAAAAATTATATTTTTTATTACTTTAAAAATACAAAAATCATGTCTTGCTCCTTCTACCTAATAAAAATCCCGTCTTTTCTCTTTTTAAAAATATGATCTTTATTTTTGCAAGTTCAAATCTTTTTCTATTAAAAGATTAAACCTTTTTCTTTTTCAAAGTTTAAACCCTTTTTTTTTATTTTAAACCTTAAAATAAAATCAGTTTTTATTTCCTTAAAAAAATCAGTTTTTAAATTCTAATTAAAATCAGTTTTTATATTCTAATTAAAATCAGTTTTTATATTCTTTTTAAATACAGTTTTTAAATCTTCAAAAAAAAATCAGTTTTCAAATTTTTAAATCAGTTTTTAAAATCTTTTTAGATCAGTTTATAATTTCAAAAAAAATCAGTTTATAATTCTTAAAAGAATCAGTTTATAATTTCTTTAAAAATCCAGTTTTTTTATTCCTTTTTAAATACAGTTTTTAAATCTTTTAAAAATCCAGTTTTCAAAATTTTATATAAAAAAACAGTTTTTAAAATTCCTAAAAAAAATCAGTAATTAGTTTACTGTAAAACAAAAATAAAAACAAAAATAAAATAACTAAAAGCTCACCGTAGATTTCGAAGTGGAGGAGGGAAGAAGAGGGCGTCGGCGGTGGCTCAGTGGTGTCGGCGTCGAAGTAAGGGGGCGCTGCTTCGATTCGATGTCGCGACTTCGAGACGAGGCGGCAGGGTGTTCGAGGGTTTCGAGGTGAAGGCGGGGTCGGACGGAGGGGGGCGTCGAAGTCTTCGTCGGCGGTGGCTTCAAGGGTAAGGCGGCGGCGCGATTTGATTAGGTTTTCTCTTTTTTTTTTTATTTCTTTTCTGTATAATGAAACGGGGGGGGGGGGGGGCAAATGAAGAAGAAAAAGTGGGGGGGGGGGGAAAGAAATTAAAATAATATATTTTTTCTCCTTTTATTATTTAATTATTGTAAAAAGGTTGACTTTTACATATGACCTCGAAACGAGGCCTACCGCCTGTCGTCCATAGCGTTTTACCCCCATTCCGAACACAATGGGATATTTATCGTAAGCTGATTTGATCGTTACAACCAGTTTCCGTTGAATTCACATTTAAATCCTTATATTGAATTTTAAACGTACATTTCAAATTACCGGGGTCACATACTAACTAGAAAAATTCCAGAAAATTTTTTCTAGCTTCGTATTGACGATACGGTCCTAACAAAACTAGTTTCGTCGAATTCTGAGACCGTTGGAAAAATGGCCAATTTCCAGTCGATTAAAATCAACTGAAACCGGTCAAATGCGTTTTCCTTTGCCACGCTCACATATTGACTCGAAAAATTATGAAATTTGAAACCTAGCAATAATTCGACATCACGGACCCAACAAAAGTGGTTTCGTCGAAATCCGAGGTCATTTGCAAAATGTCCATTTTTAAGGGCCTGAATTCCATAGCGACTATTCAGAATTTTCAACTGGACATATCTTTTGATTCCCGATATGAAATCTTGATTTTTCGGATTCGTTGGAAAGATATTCACTATTAGATTCCATTATTTTTGGTTTCACTAAAATCCGGATTGTTTTGCACCCGGTACATTCAATTGAAGTTTGAAATCGAATTATCGAACTACCGCGCCATTTTCAATTCTATTTATAATTATATATAAATATTTATATTCTAACGACGACGTATATAAATATATTCGTTCGAATTCTATTCAAAATAAATTTTTCGATGATATTATTTAAAATAATTCATTTTGAATATTCAAAATTCGCTAAAATTGCCGAAATAAAAATTTCAAACTGGCTCGCATTTTACGGGTTGTTACAATCTCCCCCACTTAAAACTTTTCGTCCCCGAAAAGGAACAAAGTCGAAAGTGGTTTGATTAATCAGCTCTACGATCGATCAGGCTTCCATTCTCCAACTCTTTAGTTTCTGAGAATTTTCAAAAATTTGGCTAACACCCTAAATTTTCGAAAAATTTCGCCATAACCTCCCCTGCACCGGGAGCATCGGGGAATTTTAAATAGCTTCCCCGGTCCTTCAGATCTCAAAAAGAAAAAGAAAAAGCCAAGCGGCTAGCCAATAGGCTCATAAAATCATCATCACCCAAACAAAACAGTAAATTATGTAATAAACATGTACCTATTTGTCGGGCAAACAAATTTTATTCTCTGCTCTAGCCTCCTTGCTATGACCTGTTCAATGTAAGTATATGTATATGCAAGCGAATGCGACCAATTTTCAATACAATTCAATATTTGATGCAATTAGGCATAATGGTTCAAAATTAGCAAACAATTAAACAAACAACACAAACATCAATCAATTAGTGAATTAGAGTTTCAGATTCATAATTTTGATACATATACAAAAAAATCATGTTTTGGTGCCAAATCACAACAATGAATTCTCGCTATATTAGTTTTGGTTCTCACACCAGTCTAATGGAAATATATATAAACATCACACCTTCGACACACGAACTCTAATTCTGATGATGTAGCTACAATCATCAGAATCATCTCCGGGCGACTAGAGTGTGAATCTATATCAATCTAATATATTAAAACTTTGAATACACGCGGATCAGACGTATACACAAAATCTATATATACTGGATTGTCCACATCAATATAAATAAATAACCAAATACGAATAATTGATTTAAATTTTCAAAACAAAAATTGGTTTTCATTTTAAAAATATACTCTTCACACTCGTTCTAGGATACTACTGACCCCATCTCTAACGAGTCATTCCCATTGGATATTACTAATCCAATATCTGATGAATTCTTTCGTATGGTTCTAATGTGCCTTGTTCTCTGCTTTGTAAACCAAAGCTCTGATACCAACTGTGAAAACCCGTAACTTCCCCGTAAAGGAAAGCGTTGGATAGTTCGAGAACAAACCACAACAGAACGCATATAAAAGAACATTTCACTGTATATTACAACAATGCATCAGATTACAAGAATATACAGAGTTTAAATGAAGATTACACAGAAATATCGGAGATTTAAATTACATTAAAATACATAGCAGCGGAAAATAATACAATACACAAGTAGAAGGAGATATACGGATACAAAGCTTTCCGGATATCGTTCCAGCTGTAAACCAGGATCCTGTGAATATAAATCTGCAAAATCGAAACTACTAGCTGCCCGTGTCAAAATAAGGGCACCCAGAGTTTAGGTTAAAACAATAAACTCCAGGTCAGTCATGTGACTGGTGTGAGAACTAAAACAGTTATTCTTTATTTTTAATGTTCGGTAAATCAAGGGACCACGCCGTATAACACGGAACGGGTTTCCTCCCAAGAATACCAGTGCATAAATAAAACAACGCAATGCTAAATAAAGAAAAAATGAAGCTGTTATAAGACCCAGGTCCTATCACACAATGCAACGCAAGCCGGGGGATAGGGTTTTCCCTTATAACAGCCAAAGAATGCTTGATACGTTTTAAAACAAATTATTGATACTATAATAAGTGCATAGTGTATAAAACAACTTCAAATCATAAGTATCAATCATAGGCGGCATGGGTACCATATATCATGTCGCCATATATAGGTTTACAATTAAAACCGCAAATGTCACGTATTTGGAAATTGGATTTCCATCTATGAACCGAGGCAAAAGATAGTCCTCAACCGATTCGAGACAATCTAGCCTACCATGTCTCAGGATCAGAGCTCGAGTGACCCTTGGATCGTCAGGGCCGGTCCACCGATGTGGATTAAAATGCCTGAACACTACGTTTCCCCGCCCTTTGGGGCGCAAACGAGCCATCAAATGACTCCATTGGTTCGAGAACGACCGATCAATCCGAGGCGCCTCGCAACAGCAACAACCACATAAGTCAAACTCGTCAGGGCGTGTAAAACCACTGACGCCACTTTTAGCTAGAAAGAAACGCAAGTCCTCCCTGAGGTCCATCTCCCGTTTTTGGTTCATACCGGGTGTGAAACTCGCGAAGTAAACGTTACACAAAGCTACGCCACAAAGGCCGTGCTTCGATCATCACCACAAGACTTTGCTTTTCAACAGAAGCCTTGATCAATTGCCACTTAGGCATGCCACACAGGCAATTCACTCCATGCGTTTGATATCCATCAATATATAACCCCTGAGCTCGTACGTCTCAGAGAAGGGCGTTAAGCAAGAGAATAAATTCTCCGCCGCCAAACAGATATATATTTAATAAAAATCAATCACACAGACTAAAATCCAATGTCAGACACACAGTCCATTTACAAGTCCGTTCTGGGTCTGAACGAAACCGGAGGCACCTAGTACCCCGCATATCCATCGATCTCCAAGTACGTCTGGACGATCACTAACTGTTTCCATCTTCTTGGGTGTACAGCCCAATCAAGATCATCAGTTATCACCCAAACGACGTGAAGACCTCCGGTCTTCGACCATCGTCTTCATCTTCGACTTATCGTCGTATCAGTTATTCAGAATGGGATAAACCCGGTCTTTCCGAATAACTCGCGTATATTTTAAATAAGTGTTACACAAACACAACATACGCCTCATTCCAATTCATTAGTCACTAACCGTAAATTAATCAAGAGAATAATTCCCCAAATATTAACCCCGAAGGCCGAAACCAACATCAGATCAATATCCAGAAAACCATTCTGTTTGGCTAACCGACAGTCAATTTCTAAATTTCACATTCATAGGGAAAGGTTCCCATTAATTTTATCCAAGATAAATTCCTTGAATTTATTCTTTAATCTATTCTTTTGAATTTCGATTCAACTAGCCGGGATTAACGAAACTTACCAAAGTAATCATTTGTTTTAATTTCCCAATCCCAACCTATTTATCCCATGAAGTAAAACTGGTAATACTTCATATCTAACACCACAGTGTTATCGGTAAATTCAATTACCATTTCACGTTCAAATCTAATTAAAGATTTAACTATCGCCTGGAGCAAAACTGGTGATACTCCATTTTCGATCATTTCAATCTAATTAAAGATTCATTAAAACTCCACTTAGTTTTAATCTTCAACTGGGTTAAAGAATCAGTGTCATTTAAAACACGGTTCATGATAAACCCAAAATCACATTCATTAATTATCGGGTTAAAGAACGAGTGTTATTTAAAACACTGTTCACGATAAACCCAAAAATCAATATCAATTCAATTCCAATTAAATATTATTTAATTGGTACACTTCATTAAATCTAAATAAAAAGATTTAATCTTTTCTCAACTGGGTTCAAGAACAGTGTTAGTGAAGACACCATTCACGACAAACCCAAATCACATTTGATATTCAATACAAGGCTCTGAATAGAAAATATATCGGCTTATATTCAATATCAAATCCTACGACTAACAAATGTCGTATTGGAAATAACGATATAAATATATATCTTTCAAATTTCCATAACAACACCTGTATAATCACGAATCCCAACATCGAAATATTCCGAAGACAATTTCGATTCAAATCCACTCCAATGCAATCATTGGATATTCTGGTTATTTTTAAAACCCTTTTCAAATTCCATTTATTTATTTAAAAATAAATAGAATTATAATTCTAGTTCAAAACCAGCTCATTTCGATAAAAATCTATTTTTATCTTTTCAAATATGGAGTTTTTCATCCCAATTCTTTCTAAATCATTTCTTATGATTTTACACAAATTATTACTATTTTTAATAATTTTATCAAGGCCCGTACAGTCGATTTCCATCAATGGTCATCGAACTGCACTTACAGTGACCTTTTTCAAATTTGATTTGGACATAATTCCAAATCCAACCGTTAGATTTCTAATTTCTAATATTCTTTAGAAAGCTCTTTTCGATACGAACCCAACGGTTCCGGTTTTAGGAGAATCCGACGGTCGGATCTCCCGTAATGTCCGTTTGAAATAAATGGTCGAAATTCACGAACTGCCGCGGCACGGCGCGTTCTATTCAGGCCATTATATTATATATATAATATATATAATATATATATCGTTGATTTCTATTTAAAACGGATTATATAAATAGTTTTAAATTCGTTTCAAAAGCAATTTCAACTTCCATTTCAATTCAAATCGAAATTGAATTCTTCTTTATAAATTCGTTTTAAAATCCATTTCTATTCAATTCAAATTTCAATTCAATTTGAATTCATTTCACTTCGCTTTCAATTCAATTTGAATTCATTTCACTTCGCTTTCAATTCAATTTGAATTCGTTTTCAATTCAATTCATTTCGAAATCCTTTTCAATTCAATTCATTTCGAAATCGTTTTCAATTCAATTCATTTCGAAATCGTTTTCAATTCAATTCATTTCGAAATCGTTTTCAATTCAATCCATTTCGAAATCGTTTTCAATTCAATTCATTTCGAAATCGTTTTCAATTCAATTCATTTCGAAATCGTTTTCAATTCAATTCATTTCGAAATCGTTTTCAATTCAATTCATTTCGAAATCGTTTTCAATTCAATTCATTTCGAAATCGTTTTCAATTTAATTCATTTCGAAATCGTTATATATTCAATTCATTTCGAAATCGTTATATATTCAATTCATTTCGAAATCGTTTTCAATTCAATTCATTTCGAAATCGTTATATATTCAATTCATTTCGAAATGAATAAAATCGATATAAATATCGTTTACGTCAAAATGGCGTCAATCTAATCAACACGGCTTCATAAATTTCTATTTCAAATATTTGTTTTCAAATATTTCTTTTTCAAAATAGTTGTTATTATCAAAATATTTCGTTCAACACATAACCAATCTCAAAGGATGAGTACTGTCAACACATGAACCGTTATTTTATATTGATAAAGATGTAAATTTTATTATCAAAATATTTCGTTCAACACATGACCAATCTCAAAGGATGAGTACTGTCAACACATGAACCGTTATTTTATATTGATAAAGATGTAAATTTTATTATCAAAATATTTCGTTCAACACATGACCAATCTCAATGGATGAGTACTGTCAACACATGAACTTTTATTTTATATTATTCTTTATTTTCTAAATTGGAATGAGGCCCAATCAATCACCATATAATGTTAATTATATGGATTTTCATACAACACATGTATATAATAGCATTGAAAAATAATCAACCATCAACCAAAGTGCACTACACTGTATAAGCATCAAATATAGACATTTAACGCTTATAGCAGCTTGTCAATCAATCGATCGACATATTTAATCAATCAGGATGAGTGAACTTCAAGTTTCATCCCAACACCCATGTGGGGTTTCAAACAATCAAACAAATATTTTATTCGTGCAGTTGGGCGATGTGTAAAATTTATCGACCCAATCAATGTCCTTCAAATAGGTGTACATAAACAAACCGTCTGGTTTGTAAATGAATATTTATTTATTCACATTCACGTTAAAAATTATATTTTTAACGACAAAACATTTTATTCCAACATATGAATTTCTATTCAGTTCATTCTTTAAATAAAATGATATTTTTATTTTTCTAACTTATTTTAGAAAATTTCGGCGGCATAACGGCACGATACTAGAAACGGGACAAGGCCTAGCCTTATCCCCGGTCTAGTGAAGGCCCACGCCATTCACACATCAATCATATCAATTTCATTTCACCAAACAATTCAAATCAACTCAAACAATCTAACTAACAACACAGCCAAACAAACAAGTCCATGGTCTGTGGACGATTGTGTCGGGTGCTACTAAGCACCGTCTGCATCCTAGTATATATATATAACTAGAAAAATAAATTGAAAGGTGAGAAATTCTCACATATAGCTATCCTAGCTCCACGGCTCTTCATTTGCAGGAAATCTTCGCCAACTCGCCTTTTTGTTGCTTTCGCCCGTATTCTCTACATATGTAAAAATCGAATTTTTACTATGTTATTCAATATATAAAAATCGAATTTTTATTATGCTGTTCAATATATAAAATCGAATTTTTATTATGCTGTTCAATATATAAAATCGAATTTCAAAAATATAAATTCCGTCCTTTCAAAAAATAAAGATTATATTTTTAATATTCCTATGATGTAAAAATTATATTTTTTATTACTTTAAAAATACAAAAATCATGTCTTGCTCCTTCTACCTAATAAAAATCCCGTCTTTTCTCTTTTTAAAAATATGATCTTTATTTTTGCAAGTTCAAATCTTTTTCTATTAAAAGATTAAACCTTTTTCTTTTTCAAAGTTTAAACCCTTTTTTTTTTTAAACCTTAAAATAAAATCAGTTTTTATTTCCTTAAAAAAATCAGTTTTTAAATTCTAATTAAAATCAGTTTTTATACTCTAATTAAAATCAGTTTTTATATTCTTTTTAAATACAGTTTTTAAATCTTCAAAAAAAATCAGTTTTCAAATTTTTAAATCAGTTTTTAAAATCTTTTTAGATCAGTTTATAATTTCAAAAAAAATCAGTTTATAATTCTTAAAAGAATCAGTTTATAATTTCTTTAAAAATCCAGTTTTTTTATTCCTTTTTAAATACAGTTTTTAAATCTTTTAAAAATCCAGTTTTCAAAACTTTATATAAAAAACAGTTTTTAAAATTCCTAAAAAAATCAGTAAATAGTTTACTGTAAAACAAAAATAAAAACAAAAATAAAATAACTAAAAGCTCACCGTAGATTTCGAAGTGGAGGAGGGAAGAAGAGGGCGTCGGCGGTGGCTCAGTGGTGTCGGCGTCGAAGTAAGGGGGCGCTGCTTCGATTCGATGTCGCGACTTCGAGACGAG
This sequence comes from Allium sativum, assembly GCA_030737875.1. Classification (NCBI taxonomy): domain Eukaryota; kingdom Viridiplantae; phylum Streptophyta; class Magnoliopsida; order Asparagales; family Amaryllidaceae; genus Allium; species Allium sativum. Next base: position 515,642,110 of record CM060924.1, read on the forward strand.
GCGGCAGGGTGTTCGAGGGTTTCGAGGTGAAGGCGGGGTCGGACGGAGGGGGGCGTCGAAGTCTTCGTCGGCGGTGGCTTCAAGGGTAAGGCGGCGGCGCGATTTGATTAGGTTTTCTCTTTTTTTTTTTATTTCTTTTCTGTATAATGAAACGGGGGGGCCAATGAAGAAGAAAAGGGGGGGAAAGAAATTAAAATAAGGGTGCGTTTTTTAGAGGTCCCTATTAGGTTTCAAAATATAAAAAAAACCCGGTCGTAAACTTATTGTAAATTTAGTCCCTATTTTTCGAAAATTCATAAAAAAAATATTAAAAAACCATGTAAATTCAAATTTAATTAAAACAATTAATCGTGAAAAAAATCAGATCAAAAAAACATTGAAAACAACGTCGAAATCATGAAATACAGAAAATCAACGAAATGCAGTAAATTGCATCAAAACATGCATATAAATCGATTAGTTGCATACATGTATGCATTTATTTCAAATCTGCGTCAAAACTGCAGTATAAATGCATACATGTATGCACATATTGTTAAAACATGCATCTGCTGATGCATTTATTTAAAAACTGCATACCTACGTGCAACTTATTCACGTTTGCATGTATTTTGACATATATGCACACATGTATGCAGTTATATAGAAAAACTGCATACATGTATGCAATTTTTCAAACAGGCGTGCATAAATATATGCATGTGTATTCGAATAGTTGCATAAATGTATGCAACTATTCGTAAAAGTTGCATACATTTATGCAACTTTTTTTTTTAAATTTCTGTGGACTTTCGAGAATATTTATAGAATTTAGAATTTTTTTTTTTTTTTTTTTTAAGTGATAGCGCCTGAAAATTTGGACAGAAAACGAAAGAGGCGGAGGTATGGAAAGTGGCAGGCGGAAGATTCCAGGCGGTAGCTAAAATAGGGGGCGGGTTTACAGAGAAAACATTAATTACAGGGATGTATTGTGAATTTAAAACTTGCAAATAGTTGCATACATGTATGCAACTTTTGCCAATAGTTGCATACATGTATGCAAGTATTTCTGAAGCTGTTTTAGTTGAAAATGTATGCAGAAACTTGCATACATGTGTGCAACTATTTGAAATACTTGCACACATGTATGCAAGTATTTACATGTGAAAATAAAATGTGTGCAGAAACTTGCATACATGTATGCAACTATTTTAAATACTTACACACATGTATGCAAGTATTGCATGTAAAAATATAACAGAAAAATACTTGCACAGATGAATGCAAGTATTCCAAATATGTGCATGATTTGATGCAAATTACTGCATTTTTCGTTGTTTTCTGTATTTTTTTGATTTTGATGCATGTTTTGATTTTATTATGATCTGAATTTTTGGGCGAGTACATGTTTAATTTAAATACGAATTATCGTGATTTTTTTATATTTTTTTCATATTTTTTTGATGACTTTTCAGAAAATAGGGACCTAATTTACAATAAGTTTATGACCGGATGTGAGCCTAATTAAGTTTCGTTTTAGGGATGTGTGCCTAATATTCACTTAAAATAATATATTTTTTTCTCCTTTTATTATTTAATTATTGTAAAAAGGTTGACTTTTACATATGACCTCGAAACGAGGCCTACCGCCTGTCGTCCATAGCGTTTTACCCCCATTCCGAACACAATGGGATATTTATCGTAAGCTGATTTGATCGTTACAATCAGTTTCCGTTGAATTCACATTTAAATCCTCATATTGAATTTTAAACGTACATTTCAAATTACCGGGGTCACATACTAACTAGAAAAATTCCAGAAATTTTTTCTAGCTTCGTATTGACGATACGGTCCTAACAAAACTAGTTTCGTCGAATTCTGAGACCGTTGGAAAAATGGCCAATTTCCAGTCGATTAAAATCAACTGAAACCGGTCAAATGCGTTTTCCTTTGCCACGCTCACAAATTGACTCGAAAAATTATGAAATTCGAAACCTAGCAATAATTCGACATCACGGACCCAACAAAAGTGGTTTCGTCGAAATCCGAGGTCATTTGCAAAATGTCCATTTTTAAGGGCCTGAATTCCATAGCGACTATTCAGAATTTTCAACTGGACATATCTTTTGATTCCCGATATGAAATCTTGATTTTTCGGATTCGTTGGAAAGATATTCACTATTAGATTCCATTATTTTTGGTTTCACTAAAATCCGGATTGTTTTGCACCCGGTACATTCAATTGAAGTTTGAAATCGAATTATCGAACTACCGCGCCATTTTCAATTCTATTTATAATTATATATAAATATTTATATTCTAACGACGACGTATATAAATATATTCGTTCGAATTCTATTCAAAATAAATTTTTCGATGATATTATTTAAAATAATTCATTTTGAATATTCAAAATTCGCTAAAATTGCCGAAATAAAAATTTCAAACTGGCTCGCATTTTACGGGTTGTTACATCAATATAATTCAACTCTAAGCTGAATTAAATCTTAGGGATGACCCCGTTCATAGAATATTGTGATTTCCAATATTTCTGATTATTTCTGAATTAAATATTTTATTTAATTATTTAATTAAATTAAATAACCACTCTAATTAATTAAACGACGATTTAATTCCCTAAATCACTATTTATATAATTAAATAAATTAATTATAATACCTCTGACGATGCGGGTCATTAAATAAGGAATGATCATTTGGAATACAACATAAATATAACAATACAGATCACAGATACAACATAGCAAAGGAAAACTATAGAATAACAATATCATAGCAGCGGAATATGAATGTCACCAAACACAGTATCCCACAGTCACAGTGTACTAAATTATTACATCAAGTTTTAGCAAAAGGACATAAGTTCCAACTTCAAAATAGAACAACTGAAAATAAAATAAGTTTGGATGTCTCAAGTTCTAAAGATAAATTGCAAATAAAAGACAAATGATAGATAATCTTTGTGGTCCAACATAAGCACCTCCAAATAAGCAACTCCAAGATAGATAAGCAGCTCCAAGGTAGCAGCTCCAAAGAAAGCTAGACCTGTTACTTGGCTGCCCGTGTGGAAAAGAGGGCACATGAGTTTGCAAAGGTGAAAACAAACTACGAGTCTGTCATGGGACTGGTGTGAGAATTCTTAACTAATTTAACTACTAGGAACGAGGCAAATCCAAAGACCACGCCGCTAACGCGGAACGAGTTTATTCCAATGGATTGTCGTGCATAATTTAAGGTGATTGAACAAGTAAATAAGTAAAACGTAAAACAACGCAATGCTTTTGGAAAAATGGAAACACCATAAGACTCAAGTCCCACCACACAATGCAACGCAAACCAGAGGATAGAGTTTTACCTTATGGTGATTAAACATGCTAAATACGATAAATACGAATCTAATATTATCATTAGTGTATATAAAAACATTTCAAAATAAATGTATCAATCCTAGGAAGCATAGCTACCATATATTATGCCTCCGTACTAGTAATACAATCAAATTCGTAGGGTCGTATTTGGAATTTGGTTTCCATCATGAGTCAAGGCTAGGGAGGAGCTCCTTACCGATTTGAGACACTCTAGCTAATGTCTCAGGATCCCCCGCAGTGAACCCTTGGATCCTGCAGGGCCGGTCCACACATACAGCTTCATGGATTAGTTATTCCTGAACACACGTTTCCCGATCCTGTAGGACCCATCATCCGAGGCGCCTCATTCCATCATCCACATAAGTAAAATATCAGCCAATTCAAGCACTGACACTACTTCTAGCTAGAAAGAAACATGTTGCTCTCCCTGCATTCCCTTCTCCCGTTTTAAACTCCACCGGGTTGTGAGGCTCGTGAAGCTACGTAATACACAAAGCTATGCTTATTCAAGCTGTGCTTTGATCATCACCACAAGGTTCTGCTTTTCAACAAGAAACCTTGATCATTGCATCTTAGTATGCCACACTGTCACTCCATATCACACTATCAATCCTTTGCAGAAATATATGAAAGCGTGTTAAGCAAGAGAATGAATTTTCTGCCACCAATCATTCATACATTCGGCAGAAAATCAATAAATACAATATAAAGGAGTACAATGTTGGACACACATTCCAGTTATAAGCCCATTCTGGGTCTGAACGAAACTGGAGATACCTCGTCCCGTATGTCCAGTACGGAAAGGAGATACCCGCATATCCGTGAAATCAACACATACGTTTTGGCAATTACCCCGACCCTTGAATTGGGAGCAAGTCAATTCAGGATCTTGATCGTTGCCCATTCGAGGGAAGATTTACGGTCTTCATACGCCGTCTTCATACTTCGATTCTTTACGTCGTTTGATTATTTGGAATGAGAGTAACTCGTACTTTCCAAATAATCCTCGTATACATATATATATATTGAAAATCCTTCCTTATCGTTTATATTATTTTATAACGATCAATTTCTATTTCAATTATTTAAAATAGTTAAATCTTTATTTAACGACGCCACGGGTCAGTGGCGAACCTGGCGCTGCTTTCAACCAATTTTGATTTTCACATTTCTCGAGATCTAACTGTTGGTTTTTAACATATTTTATATCGTTAGAAAGATTTTCCCAAGACGGTCCTAACGGTTCCAGTTTTAGGAAAATCCGACGGTCGGATCTTTTGGTATAGTCGTTTAAAGGTACGATTTCAAAACACGAACTACCGCGCTCGATTCGTTTAATTTTAACTATATATATATAAATATATATAGTCGTTCAACCATAATAACGACGTTCGATTCAACAACGAGCTAAACAACTACCGATTCCCATTCAATTTTAATTCATTTAAAAATGTAGATAATATTTCAGCATTCTAAATACAATCTTTTTTAGTTCCATTAAAGATGAGAATTATGTTGAATTTCATTCCTTATTCTTTTATTTACATTAAAAATGTAAATTTCATTCCTTATTCTTTATTTACATTAGAAATGTATGTTTCATTACAATGCAAATTCCTTCTTTTTATTTACATGTAAAAATGTAAATTTAAATACAATGCAAATTCCTACTTTTTATTTACATGTAAAATTGTAAATTTAAATACAATGCATATTCTACTTTTTATTTACATATAAAAATGTAAATTTGAATACAATGCATATTCTTTACATATAAAAATGTAAATTTGAATACAATGCATATTCTACTTTTTTTTACATGTAAAAATGCAAATTTAAATACAATGCAAATTCCTACTTTTTATTTACATGTAAAAATCTTATCTTTTAATTTACATTGCAAAAATCTCATCTTTTAATTTACATTGCAAAAATCTCATCTTTTAATTTACAATGCAAAAATCTTATCTTTTAATTTACATTGCAAAAATCTCATCTTTTAATTTACATTGCAAAAATCTCATCCTTTAATTTACATTGCAAAAATCTCATCTTTTTAATGACAATGTAAAAATATATTCTTTTTCTTTACAATGTAAAAATATCATCTTTTTCTTTACAATGTAAAAATATCATCTTTTTCTTTATAATGTAAAAATATCATCTTTTTCTTTACAATGCAAAAATATCATCTTTTCTTTATTACAATGTAAAAATATCATCTTTTTCTTTACAATGTAAAAATATCATCTTTTACTTTACAATGTAAAAATATCATCTTTTTCTTTATTACATATAAAAATGTACTTTATATTTTACATGTAAATTCTATTCTTAATTTACATATAAAAATGCAATTTATAATTTACATGTAAATTCTATTCCTTAATTTACATATAAAAATGTAAATTTTAATTTAATCACATTGTCAAATTCTCATTTTTAATTTTCAATAAAATATTGAATCTATTCACATCGTCATATTCTCACTTTTAATTTTCAATAAATTATTGAATCTATTCATATTGTCATATTTTCACTTTTAATTTTCAATAAAATATTGAATCTATTCACATCGTCATATTCTCACTTTTATTTTTCAATAAAATATTGAATCTATTCACATCGTCATATTCTCACTTTTAATTTTCAATAAAATATTGAATCCATTCATATCGTCATATTTTCACTTTTAATTTTCAATAAAATATTGAATCTATTCACATCGTCATATTTTCACTTTATATTTTCAATAAAATATTGAATCCACTCACATCGTCATATTTTCATTTTTAATTTTCAATAAAATATTGAATCTATTCACATCGTCATATTTTCACTTCTAATTTTCAATAAAATATTGAATCTTTTCACATCGTCATATTTTTGTTCTATAATTACATATAAGATGTCATTTTATATACGGTATAAATTTCATGCCTTTTTATTGCATATACAATTGCAGATCTAAATACATCAATGACTAAAGGGGTAACCATGCAACATCACAGATCAGAACCAATGACAAACGCAGCATGATACATAAGCAAACGAAATAGCTAGATTAAAATTAATTATTAAAATCAGAATACTCACATTGATTTAAGCAGAAGTAAAAATCCAAATAAATTCAGAAATGGTCGCAATCAATTTCAGCAACCTCTATATGTCTTTACGGTTCCGTCAGATCTGAGATTTTCCAGTTTGGAGTTTGTATGAGTTAATTATCAATTTTTGAATAACAATGACCTTTATACAACTGCTGCTATGACAGAATTAAGCGTGGCAAATCTGAAATGTTCATACCTTTGTATTTTGTTCAAAACTTTAATTCCAGAAATTGGAAGATGTAGTTGATGGTTTTCAGAACGGTTTGTTGGAGATTGAAGGGCTTGGAGACGGGAGTCGGCACCGGGAAGGGGGTGGGGTGCGTTCGCCTGTGGTAGGCCCGGTTGGGTGCAGCGGCGGCAACCTTTGCAGGGTCGGGGCGGCGGCTACAGGCTTCGGGGGGTATTGATTTTGGTGTGGATTCGAAGAGCACGAAAATCTCTTCGAAACGTGTATTTCTGCGAAGGATTTCGTTGAGAAACGAGAGAGAAATCGGAGTTTAAAATTTTGAAGTATATGGGTTTGGTGGCGGCTTTGAAACGAACGGGGAAGGAGGATGAACAGTGATTTTATAATAAAATAATAGGGTTAGGTTATTTTTAATTAATTAATTAGCCCAATAAAGCCCGTTTTGCAACTTTCTTCTTTTTCAGCTCAACGACTGTCATTCCTACCTATTTACCCCTATTCCGGACTCATCTGACTATGTCCCGCAGACCCAAATGATCATCTTGGCCCTCATTTCTCAGTTTTAAAAATATAAATCATTTATTTTAAATTCAAACGTACTTTCTAATTTACCGAGGACACATACGAACTCAGAAAAATCCAGAAAAATCATTTCTGGCTTTGTTTTGACGATACGGTCCTAACAAAATTAATTTCGTCGAATTCTGTAACTATTTGAAAAATGGCCTTTTTCAAGTCGATTAAAATTGACCGAAATTGACCAAACTGAAATCTTTTTGCCACAGTCACAAATTAATTCTAAAAATTATGAAAAATTAAATTTAACAATAATTTGACATTCTGAATCCAACAAAAGTGGTTTCGTCGAAAACAGAGGTCGTTTGAAAAATGGCTATTTTTAATATTAAAGTATATACAGAAATTCTACAACGACTATTCTGAAATTTCAACTGGCCATAACTTTTAATTCCCGCTGTGAAATTTCGATTTTTCGGATTCGTTGGAAAGGTATTTTTAAATAGATTCTAGTATTTTTGGTTTCATCAAAATCCGATTTATCCTGCATTCTTTATAGTCAGTCAAAGTTCAGATTTGACTTTTCAAACTACCGTGCTATTTTTAATTCCTTTTATAATTAAATTAAATATATTCGTATTAAATTCAATTAAAATAAATTTCTAGTCATTTTTTATTTAAAATAATTTATTTCAAATATTTAAACACCCTTAAAATCTCTAAAATGAAAATTTTAAATTGGCCCTAAATTTCGGGTTGTTACAATCTCCCCCGCTTAAGAACTTTTCATCCTCGAAAAGGGAAAAGGAAAATAGAAGAGTAGGAACCAACACAGAGAATGTGAAATATTTTAAGCGTACCTCAAAACAAAATCTAATTGGAGATATCCACTCTGCATTTGGGATAGGTTTGTTTGATACTCTCCTCAGTTTCCCAAGTGCAGTCTCTAGGATCACTGCTCCATTGCAGTTTGACTAGGTTGATTTTTTTATTTCTCAACTCCCTAGTCTCTTTGCCAATTATTTTCAGTGGTTCCCTTCTCACTGCAAGGCTTGAGCTAATCTCCAAATCTTGCTATGCAGCTTCCTCCACAACTAGATCCGGATCATGGACATGCCTTCGAAGTTGAGATACATGGAATACATCGTTCACTCCAGGCAACCAGTCGGGCATCTGAATTCTATAAGCTAGGGTGCCAATCTTTTCAAGAATAGGGAAGGGGTCGATGAATTTAGGTGCTAATTTTCCTGTCTTTCCAAAACGGATTACACCTCGCATTGGAGCAACTTTCAAATAGACATAGTCACCCACTTCAAAAGCCAATTCTCTTCTTCTTAAATCTGCATAGCTCTTTTGTCTACTTTGGGCAGCCAAATCGCTTCTTAATATAATCGACCTTGTCTGAAGCTTCTCGGACCATGTCTGGACCTAATGCTAGACGATTTTCTTTTTCAACCCAGCATGCTGGCGATCTACATGGCTTACCATACAAGGCTTCAAATGGAGACATTTTCAAACTTGCTTGATAGCTATTGTTATAAGAGAATTCAACTAAATGCAAGTGATCCTCCCAAGAACCTCCAAAATCGAGTATGCAAGCTCGCAATAGATTCTCAAGAATGCATTTCACCCTCTCAGTTTGGCCATCAGTCTGAGGGTGATATGCGGTACTGAGATTTAACTTCGTTCCCAACTCATTTTGGAATGCTTCCCAAAATTTGCTAGCAAAGATAGGATCACGGTCGCTAACAATGCTACTAGGAACTCTGTTTAAAACAAAAGATTTTTCTTTTAATATTCAATTAGAAAAACGAGAATTTTCATTTAGATAATGATAAAAAGGAAAGATTTAGCTTCATTACCCATGTAGCCTGATGATTTCCTTGAAATAGATTTGTGCCAGACTTTGAGCAGTTCAAGTGGACTTGACAGGTATGAAATGAGCGGTCTTTGTGAAGCAATCCACGATCACCCATATGCTGTCATTCCATCTTCTAGTATGGGGCAAACCATCTATAAAATCCATGGAGATTTGGTCCCACTTCCAACTTGGAACCTCCGATGGTTGCAACAATCCCGCAAGCTTTTGTTGATCGCTCTTAACCTGTTGGCATGTAGGACATCTACTCACATAGATGGATATATCCCTCTTCATAGATCTCCACCAAAACGTGCGCTTTAGATCTTGATACATCTTGCTCACGCCTGGATGGATGCTAAGCTTTGATTTGTGACCTTCATCTAAAACTTCCTTTATGAGCTCTCGGATATTTGGAACACAGATCCGCCTTTGCAATCTAAGGACTCCCTTGCGATCAATTTGGAAGCTCGTGTTTTCACCTTCTTGAATTTTCTTAATAATTCTTTGAAAAACTCATGCTTCTTTTGAAGAGCAGAAATTTTATCAATCAAAGAAGGGGTAATGACGAGGCTTGCGACAATGACGTCCTTTCTACTAAGTGCATCCGCCACAACATTGGCTTTTCCCGACGTATATAAGATGTCAAGATCGTATGCCGCCAGAAATTCTAGCCACCGCTGCTGCCTTAAATTCAAATCCTTTTGATCGAAGAGATATTTCAAAGATTGATGGTCTGTGAATAATTCAAATTTTTCGCCCAAAAGATAATGTCTCCAAATTTTTAAAGCAAAGACTACGGCCAACAACTCCAAGTCATGGACACGTTAATTTTTCTCATGCGGCTTTAATTGACGACTTGCATAAGCAACAACTTTGCCTCTTTGCATCAGTACCGCGCCAAGACCACCACTTTGAGAAGCATCGGTATAGACTTTTAAATCTTGGTTGCCATCGATGATGGTTAGTACGGGAGCAGCGGTCAAACTCACTTTTAGCTTTTGGAAGGCCTCCTCACAATCCGATGTCCAATTGAACTTGGTATGCTTCTTGGTGAGCTTTGTTAATGGGCCTGACAGCTTGGCGAAGTCTTTGACAAATTTCCTGTACTATCCAGCCAATCCTAGGAAGCTTCTTACTTCAGTGGGTGTACTGGGTTGCTTCCAATCTCGAATGGCGGCAATTTTACTTGGGTCAACAGCAATTCCTTCTTTTGACACATCATGGCCCAAGAATTTTACCTCCTCTTGCCAAAATGTGCATTTGGAAAATTTTGCTTTTAAAACATTTCTTCGCAGAATCTCCAACACTTCCCTTAGATGCCCTTCATGCTCTTCCTTAGTTTTAGAATATCATCAATGAATACTAGGACGAATTTGTTTAGGACAACTCGGAAAACCCTATTCATCAAGTCAACAAAGTAGGCGGGAGCATTGCATAGACCGAACGGCATTACTAACTATTCGTAGAATATGTCAGGACCTCTGATGGCGGTCAAAGGTATGCATTCTTCGGCTATGCGGAGTTGGTGGAAACCTATGGCTAGGTCCATCTTTGAAAACACCTTGGCTCTATTTAATTGGTCCATTAAATCATTTATGTGAGGCAAAGGGTATTTGTTCTTCAATGTTTGTTTATTAAGGTCGCGGTAATCCACACAGAGCCTTAGAGTACCGTCAGACTTGGGGACAAACACCACAGCTGCACCCAAATTGGAAAAACTAGGCCGGATTAGTCCCTTCCATAAGAGCTGCTTAGTTTGGGTTTGCAACTCTTCTTTTTCTTTTGGGGTCATCCTTCGGATAACATGGACTACAGGCCTTGCATTTGGAACAAGATCAATCCTGAAATCAATTTCCCTTTGCGGCAGGTAATTGTCTACTTCTTCAAATACGTCCGCGTAATTTTTGACTACAAGAATATTTTTTAAAGGAATGGGAGTGATCTCAAAAGAAGACCAAAATGACTTCCTATCTGTCTTTGAACCATGGCAAGGTATAGAAATAACATCCCCAAACTTTGTTTTGATTTCAACTATTCAATCTGCACATCTAACCTCAGCCTCAAATTTTGTTAGCCAATCAAGACCAAGGATGATATCAAACTCGGAAAAATTCATAATTGTCAAGTCAAAAGGGAACTGAAAGTAAGAATAAGAAATAGGCACCCTACAGTATAAATCAAGGACGATAGAACCTCCTACAGGATTATGAACATTAATTGGCTCTTTAAGGCTTCTTTGTTTTAATTTCAATTTCTTGACCGCGTTGCTAGAAATAAAGCTCCTCGATGCACTCGTATCAAACAAAGCAGTAACAAGAATGTTTTTAACAGAAATAGTACCACCTAAAACATCAGGCTTACCTGCTCCTTCAGAAGAAGTAGGTGCGGAGGAAGGTGGTGCACTTGCCCCCTCGTACACATGTGCAATCTGAGCTCCTTTCAACAGTGGACAATTAGGCTTGATATGACCCTTTTTGTGGCAGTTATAGCATTCTTTAGTGTCATCACTTCTGGCCTTCTATGGGTATCTGCAGTCCTTGCTGTAGTGTCCAAACTTCTGGCAGTTGTAGCATTGCACCTTCGCCTTATCATGGGTTTTAGCAGCTCCAGAACTGTTTCCTTCAGTCTTCTTCTCGGTTTGCTTCCTTTTATTATTGTTGGCCAAGCTCCTTTCTCTATCTTGTTGTGAAACTCTTTTGTCGTTCTCCTCATAGCGACAAGCAAACTTAATCAGCTTATTAAAAGAAAGGTCAATGTGAGCAGTAACCCTGTCAGTGTACTTCCTTGCAAGTCCATTAATAAACCTTTTGTTCTTTTGGAAATCATCCTGAATCTATTCTGGGGCATAGCGAGAGAGGTCTTCAAATCTTCTTACATACTCCGAGATAGTTTTGTCGCCTTGCTTCAAGTTGGCGAACTCATCATGCAGCCTTTCCACTTCTTGCCTTGGGACGTATTTTTCATTGAACAGCTCTTTAAACTTGTTCCAAGACATATTTTCTTCATCACCTCCTACATTGACCAATTCCCACCAATTCTGTGCTCCGCCTTGGAGAAGCCATGAAGCCGTAAATCTCTTCTTTTGATCATCTAGCCCTAGCCCTCCAAATATCTTCTCACAATTCTTAAGCCATGCCTGAGCCTGTGTCATGGTCCCCGTACCAGAGAATGGAACTCCACCTAAGTTTTTGAACTTCTTCGCTACCTTATCCAAGTCAAAGGGCTGGGGTGGTGGCTGTCGAGCTATGGGCTCCTCAGTTTCCGCAACATTCTGCCCGCTTGCTCTAGCTCTAGCGGCAGCAGTACTCATTTTTAGTTAGTTCTGTACGATCAAGGAAAGAGTCAGAATAACTGTAATGGTGATTTTAAGAAATGATAAAGAAAAAAGGATGGAAAAAGGATGGCGATAAAATGACTGACTATTATGTATTCTCATTAAATGTTCGCCATAGAATATTGTGATTCTATGTAAACGAATTATTATAATTATGTTATATTCCAAAGCTATGTTTAACCAAAGCTCTGATACCAACTGTGATAACCCCAAACTTCCGCGGGAAGAAAGTAAGGAATGATCATTTGGAATACAACATAAATATAACAATACAGATCACAGATACAACATAGCAAAGGAAAACTATAGAATAACAACATCATAGCAGCGGAATATGAATGTCATCAAACACAGAATCCCACAGTCACAGAGTACTAAATTATTACATCAAGTTTCAGCAAAAGGACATAAGTTCCAACTTCAAAATAGAACAACTGAAAATAAAATAAGTTTGGATGTCTCAAGTTCTAAAGATAAATTGCAAATAAGAGATAAATGATAGATAATCTTCGTGGTCCAACATAAGCACCTCCAAATAAGCAACTCCAAGATAGATAAGCAGCTCCAAGTTAGCAACTCCAAAGAAAGCTAGACCTGTTACATGGCTGCCCATGTGGAAAAGAGGGCACCCGAGTTTGCAAAGGTAAAAACAAACTACGAGTCAGTCATGGGACTGGTGTAAGAATTCTTAGCTAATTTAACTACTAGGAATGAGGCAAATCCAAAGACCACGCCGCTAACGCGGAACAAGTTTATTCCAATGGATTGCCATGCATAATTTAAGGTGATTGAACAAGTAAATAAGTAAAACGTAAATCAACGCAATGCTTTTGGAAAAATGGAATCACCATAAGACTCAAGTCCCATCACACAATGCAACGCAAACCAGAGGATAGAGGTTTACCTTATGGTGATTAAACATGCTAAATACGAATCTAATATTATCATTAGTGTATATAAAAACAATTCAAAATAAATGTATCAATTCTAGGAAGCATAGCTACCATATACTATGCCTTCGTACTAGTAATACAATCAAATTCGTAGGGTCGTATTTGGAATTTGGTTTCCATCATGAGTCAAGGCTAGGGAGGAGCTCCTTACCGATTCGAGACACTCTAGCTAATGTCTCAGGATCCCCCGCAGTGAACCCTTGGATCCTGCAGGGCCGGTCCACACATACAGCTTCGTGGATTAGTTATTCCTGAACACACGTTTCCCGATCCTATAGGACCTATCATCCGAGGCGCCTTATTCCATCATCCACATAAGTAAAATATCAGCTAGTTCAAGCGCTGACACTACTTCTAGCTAGAAAGAAACGTGCTGCTCTCCCTGCGTTCCCTTCTCCCGTTTTAGAATCTACCGAGTTGTGAGGCTCGTGAAGCTATGTAATACACAAAGCTATGCTTATTCAAGCTGTGCTTTGATCGTCACTACAAGGTTCTGCTTTTCAACAAGAAACCTTGATCATTGCATCTTAGTATGCCACACTGTCACTCCATATCACACTACCAATCCTTTGCAGAAATATATGAAAGCGTGTTAAGAAAGAGAATGAATTCTCTGCCACCAATCATTCATACATTCGGCAGATAATCAATAAATACAATATAAAGCAGTACAATCTCGGACACACATTCCATTTATAAGCCCGTTCTGGGTCTGAACGAAACTGGAGATACCTCGTCCCGTATGTCCAGTACGGAAAGGAGATACCCGCATATCCGTGAAATCAATACGTATGTTTGGGCAATTACCCCGACCCTTGAATTGGGAGCAAGTCAATTCAGGATCCTGATCGTTGTCCATTCGAGGGAAGATTTACGGTCTTCATACGCCGTCTTCATACTTCGATTCTTTATGTCGTTTGATTATTTGGAATGAGAGTAACTCAGACTTTCCAAATAATCCTCGTATACATATATATATATATATATATATATACTGAAAATCCTTCCTTATCGTTTATATTATTTTATAATGATCAATTTCTATTTCAATTATTTAAAATAGTTAAATCTTTATTTAACGACGCCAAGGGTCAATGGCGACCCTGGCGCTGCTTTCAACCAATTTTGATTTTCACATTTATCGAGATCTAACCGTTGGTTTTTAACATATTTTATATCGTTAGAAAGATTTTCCCAAGATGGTCCTAACTGTTCCAGTTTTGGGAAAATCCGACGGTCGGATCTTTTGGTATAGTCGTTTAAAGGTACGATTTCAAAACGCGAACTACCGCGCTCGATTCGTTTAATTTTAACTATATATATATATATATATATATACAAATATATATAAATATAGTCGTTCAACCATAATAACGACGTTCGATTCAACAACGAGCTAAACAGCTACCGATTCCCATTCAATTTTAATTCATTTAAAAATGAAGATAATATTTCAGCATTCTAAATACAATTTTTTTTTTTAAAGTTCCATTAAAGATGAGTATTATGTTGAATTTCATTCCTTATTCTTTTATTTACATTAAAAATGTAAATTTTCATTCTTTATTCTTTATTTACATTAGAAATGTAAGTTTCATTACAATGCAAATTCCTTCTTTTTATTTACATGTAAAAATGTAAATTTAAATACAATGCAAATTCCTACTTTTTATTTACATGTAAAAAATGTAAATTTAAATACAATGCATATTCTACTTTTTATTTACATATAAAAATGTAAATTTGAATACAATGCATATTCTACTTTTAATTTACATATAAAAATGTAAATTTGAATACAATGCATATTCTGCTTTTATTTACATGTAAAAATGCAAATTTAAATACAATGCAAATTCCTACTTTTTATTTACACGTAAAAATCTTATCTTTTAATTTACATTGCAAAAATCTCATCTTTTAATTTACATTGCAAAAATCCCATCTTTTAATTTACATTGCATAAATCTCATCTTTTAATTTACATTGCAAAAATCTCATCCTTTTAATGACAATGTAAAAATATCATCTTTTTCTTTACAATGTAAAAATATCATCTTTTTCTTTACAATGTAAAAATATCATCTTTTCTTTACAATGTAAAAATATCATCTTTTTCTTTACAATGTAAAAATATCATCTTTTTCTTTACAATGTAAAAATATCATCTTTTTCTTTATTACAATGTAAAAATATTATCTTTTTCTTTACAATGTAAAAATATCATCTTTTTCTTTATTACATATAAAAATATACTTTATATTTTACATGTAAATTCTATTCTTAATTTACATATAAAAATGCAATTTATAATTTACATGTAAATTCTATTCCTTAATTTTCATATAAAAATGTAAATTTGAATCTAATCACATCGTCAAATTCTCACTTTTAATTTTCAATAAAATATTGAATCTATTCACATCGTCATATTCTCACTTTTAATTTTCAATAAAATATTGAATATGTTCACATCGTCATATTTTCACTTTTAATTTTCAATAAAATATTGAATCTATTCACATCGTCATATTCTCACTTTTAATTTTCAATAAAATATTGAATCTATTCACATCGTCATATTCTCACTTTTAATTTTCAATATAATATTGAATCTATTCACATCATCATATTTTCACTTTTAATTTTCAATAAAATATTGAATCCATTCACATCGTCATATTTTCACTATTAATTTTCAATAAAATATTGAATCTATCCACATCGTCATATTTTCACTTTTAATTTTCAATAAAATATTGAATCTATTCACATCGTCATATTTTTGTTCTATAATTACATATAAGATGTCATTTTATATACGGTATAAATTTCATGCCTTTTATTGCATATACAATTGCAGATCTAAATAAATTAATGACTAAAGGGGTAACCATGCAACATCACAGATCAGAACCAATGACAAACGCAGCATGATACATAAGCAAACGAAATAGCTAGATTAAAATTAATTATTAAAATCAGAATACTCACATTGATTTAAGCAGAAGTAAAAATCCAAATAAATTCAGAAATGGTCGCAATCAATTTCAGCAACCTCTATATGTCTTTACGGTTCCGTCAGATCTGAGATTTTCCAGTTTGGAGTTTGTATGAGTTAATTATCAATTTTTGAATAACAATGACCTTTATACAACTGCTGCTATGACAGAATTAAGCGTGGCAAATCTGAAATGTTCATACCTTTGTATTTTGTTCAAAACTTTAATTCCAGAAATTGGAAGATGTAGTTGATGGTTTTCAGAACGGTTTGTTGGAGATTGAAGGGCTTGGAGACGGGAGTCGGCACCGGGAAGGGGGTGGGGTGCGTTCGCCTGTGGTAGGCCCGGTTGGGTGCAGCGGCGGCAACCTTTGCAGGGTCGGGGCGGCGGCTACAGGCTTCGGGGGGTATTGATTTTGGTGTGGATTCGAATAGCACGAAAATCTCTTCGAAACGTGTATTTCTGCGAAGGATTTCGTTGAGAAACGAGAGAGAAATCGGAGTTTGAAATTTTGAAGTATATGAGTTTGGTGGCGGCTTTGAAACGAACGGGGAAGGAGGATGAACAGTGATTTTATAATAAAATAATAGGGTTAGGTTATTTTTAATTAATTAATTAGCCCAATAAAGCCCGTTTTGCAACTTTCTTCTTTTTCAGCCCAACGACTATCATTCCTACCTATTTACCCCTATTCCGGACTCATCTGACTATGTCCCGCAGGCCCAAATGATCGTCTTGGCCCTCGTTTCTCAGTTTTAAAAATATAAATCATTTATTTTAAATTCAAACGTACTTTCTAATTTACCGAGGACACATACGAATCCAGAAAAATCATTTCTGGCTTTGTTTTGACGATACGGTCCTAACAAAATTAATTTCGTTGAATTCTGTGACTGTTTGAAAAATGGTCTTTTTCAAGTCGGTTAAAATTGTCCGAAATTGACCAAACTGAATTTTTTTTGCCACAGTCACAAATTAATTCTAAAAATTATGAAAAATTAAATTTAACAATAATTTGACATTCTGAATCCAACAAAAGTGGTTTCTTCGAAAACAGAGGTCGTTTGAAAAATGGCTATTTTTAATATTAAAATATATACAGAAATTCTATAGCTATTCTGAAATTTCAACTGGCCATAACTTTTAATTCCCGCAATGAAATTTCGATTTTTCGGATTCATTGGAAAGGTATTTTTAAATAGATTCTAATATTTTTGGTTTCACCAAAATCCGATTTATCCTGCATTCTGTATAGTCAGTCAAAGTTCAGATTTGACTTTTCAAACTACCGTGCTATTTCTAATTCCTTTTATAATTAAATTAAATATATTCGTATTAAATTCATTTAAAATAAATTTCTAGTCGTTTTTTATTTAAAATAATTTATTTCAAATATATAAACACCCTTAAAATCTCTAAAATGAAAAATTTAAATTGGCCCCAAATTCCAAGTTGTTACATAATCCTTCGTATTCTTCGCCGTTGTCGAAAGGGTTACTTTACTTAGAAAAATACAACATTAAAAAGAATAAGAGATATTGTCTTTGCATCATTCGGCGAAACTGAAAGGGGAACTTAGGGGCTATCACCTCCACCCTTTGAATAGTCGAAAGGGCCTATTATACTTGAAAACTAATTTTTTATAAAGAGGAAGAAGTTACCACCTCGATACCTTTTAGAGGATAAAAAAGGGGGTTTGATTTCTAACCTTAGTCTAAAAATAATATGCTAATGATTTAACATCCTTTGATGGAAGCAAAAAGGTGAGTTTTCCAACATAATCTTTTACTTATTGAACCACTTTATTGTTGTATGTTTTTGGGACATTGCGCATTGAGCTGGTCAGCGCAGTTGCTCTCGATAGGGAATTATTTGTGGCTGTTTTCCCTAGAGTCAAATTGACATAGATGTTGTTGGCTAAGTTCTATTCAGATGTAAGAAAGTTTAATGCCATCATACCCTTCGACACAAATGTTTCCGAAGGGCCTGTTTTTATCATATAAACTACTTTCTAAACCAGGGCTTTTTCTGTGACTATGTTGACAACTCTAGCATTGATAGCGTCTAACTTTCTAACATGAAGCTCATACTTCCAAAACACTTGAAGTCGTTCCTTTGACGGCAAGCCTTTATAATTTTGTTTTCTAACTTACTTCTTGGATGCAATTATGGTCAATAAGAAAGCTTTTAAAACTAATTTTTTTTAGGCTTTGCCTCCGTAACTTGTTGTCGTCGGCAGCATCGAAAAGGATAACCTTTTATTAAATTATTTTCTAAATCAACTAGAGGAATATGCCTCTATTTCTTGCTGCCATTGTATTTGATGACAAGGCTTGGATGCTTGCTAGTTTGCATGAAATTGATAGGGTTTTTGTCACACACCGAATTCCTCCTGGTCTGAATAGATTGCTAAACCGACCAAGACCGTTCAGGAATGCGGATTATATAAAAACACGATGCATCGGAACACAGAACAACAAAACTTTTCATTGCTATTGAAACAATATTACAATAGAGTATCAGAGTACGAATAAATATTACACAGCGGAAAAATAATATCAAAGAATAATAATTTACATAGCAGCGGAAATAAAAATGTATAAATACAATGCACAACGGAAGTACATCAACTACCACAACTGAAAGAAATACATGGATACAAAGCTTTCCGAACATAGCTCTAGCCGTAAGTTAGGATCTTGTTAAATAGAAAATCTGCAAAACCAAAACTACTAGCTGCCTGTATGGAAAATATAGGCACCCAGAGTTTACGTGAAAATAATAAACTCTAGGTCAGTCATGGGACTCGTGTGAGAATTTAAAAGAGTTATTAAAACTTACTTTAAAACTAGGAAAAATTATGGGACCAAGCAATATGACATGGAACGAGCTTACTACATTAAAATAAAACAACGCAATGCTTTTTGAAAATGAAGCCATTATAAGACTCAATCCCATCAAACAATGCAACGCAAACAGAAGGATAGAGTTTTACCTTATAATAAACAAAAATGCTTTATATGCAATATCCACTTTTATTATCGTTAGTGCATAGTGTAAAAATCATCTTCACAAATAAATATATCAATTATAGCAGGCGTAGTGTACTACGACTACATACATAGGTTACAATTAAAATCACGAAGGTTCGTATTGGAAATTGGGTTCCATCAATGACTAAGGCCTTCTTGACACCGCTAATGGGTGTCCCAACCTTTCGGATCACCTGACCAGGGTGTCCATGATCAAGTACGTCTGACCCGCTAATCATCGCGTTTATCGGGGCGAATCTGGATCCTTCATGCTCAGTGGAGTCACCTTTTTCGGGCACCCGGATCCGTTAGATCCTCCATGTAGGAGTCACCATTATCGGGGCTCCCAGGTCCCTTCTCTGGACCTTAGATACATAACGGTTATGCCTGGATCACTCAGGAAATATCTGTACCTTTTGTCCGATTCCAACATGCCGTTTATTATACAACATCAATCATTCACGGGTTGTGAAGCTCGTCGAAGTCACGTTTCAACACACAAAGCTACATTATATCAGTCATGCTTTGTTCATCATCCACTAAGCTCTGCTTTTCAACAAGAACCTTTGTTCACTGCATCTTAGCATGCCACATTGTCAATCCGTACCATATCATTGATGTCTACCAATATATAACCTTTAAGCTCATACGTCTCAGAGAACGGTGTTAAGCAAGATAATAAATTCTCCGCCACCAAACAGATATATATTCGGAAGAGATCAAAGAATACAACATAAAATACAATGTCAAACATACAATCCATTTGCAAGTTCATTCAGGGTTTGAACGAAACCGGAGGCACCTTATTCCTCATCCCATATGTCCAATACAGGAGAGAGGCCCTCACATATCCGGTCAATCTCCAAGTACGTCTAGATGACCACTACTTATTACCTCATCCAGGGTGTACGGCCCAATCAAGACATCAGTAATCATCCTAACGATGTGAAGATCTCCGGTCTTTAACCATCGTCTTCGAATCTTCAACTTTTAATCGTCGTATCAGCTATTCAGAATGGGTTAAACCCGGTCTTTCCGAATAACTCGTGTATTTTATAATCATGTAAAATATAAACACATCATACGCCTCATTCCAATCCATTTTTTTTATCCATATATTCTTGGAAATCATTTCAAAAGATTTTTATAATATCTTTTCACAACTTAAAACAAACTAAGGTTTATCAACTACTCAGGATTAATGTGCCTTACCGAAGTAATCATTCATTTTATTATCCCAATCCCAACCTATTCATCCCATGGAGCAAAATGGTAGTACTCCATATCTAACACCCATTATGTTATCCGTAAATTTAATTACCACTTAACGTTTTAAATTTAATTAAAGATTTAACTATCGCATGAAGTAAAACTGGTGGTTCTCCATCTCAATCATTTCTCTTGTTTGATAAATATAATTATGCCATCCACATTTCAATCTAATTAAAGATTCATTAGAACTCCAACTTAGTTTTTATCTCCAAAAATCATTATTTAATTATTATTCAAATTTTAGGAAATTACTCCTGTCTTTGACTGGATTAAAGAACAAATGTCATGTAAACACTGTTTACAATAAACCCAAAATCATCTTCCATTCAATATGGAATCTTCATAGAAATCAGATCAGTATATAATCGATATAAATTTCTATATCGGACAAATACTATAAGTGGAATAACAGCCAAGGGCTTTTAAATTCCATAGATAGTAACGATCTTCCTTCATAGAACCTCATCTCGATCATTACTAAATCGAATTCCATTCAGTTCCAATTTAATATATTAAATTGGTTAAACTTTAATTTGGAAAATTTCCCTTAAATCTTAATCAAAGATTTATAAATTCCAAATCATATCTTCACTGTTAGTAGGGTTAAAGAACAAATGTTATTTAAAAATTGTTCAGGATAAACCCAAAATCCAATTCAATTCCAATTAAATTAATTAACTGGTAAGCTTCTCTAAATCTTAATTAAAAGATTTATTCTATTCTCAGTTGGGTTTAAGAATAGTGTTATTGAAGACACCATTCACGACAAACCCAAAATCCAATTTGATATTAAATACAAGGCTCTAAATAGAAATCATATCGACTTATATTCAATACCAAATTCTGAAACCAACGAATATCGTATTTGGAAAAACGATATCGATATCTTCCAAATTCCTCAATGATATCCGTATACTCATGGAATCCAATATCAAAATATTCCAAAGATTATTTCCCTTCAAATCTTTTCCAATTTATACATTGGAAATTATGGTTATATTAAAACCATATAATTCCTTTCAGTTCTTTACTCAAGTTGATAAACAACTGATTTAGATAAAAATATCTTTATCTTTACAAACGTGGACTATTTCATCCAAATTCATTTCGAATCATTTATTATGATTTTACATAATTTATTTATATTTTTAATAATTTTATTAAGGCCCTTACAGTGGGTTTCCAATATCGGCCACCGAACTGCATCCATAGCGACCTTTTCCAAAACTTATTTGGATATATTTTAAAATCTACCCTTTGGATTTTAAATATCTTATATTCATTTAAATGATCTTTTCGATATGAACCCAATGGTTCATGTTTTAGGAGAACCCGACGATCGGATCTCCCGTCACATAAATTCGAAGTTA
Organism: Allium sativum; assembly: GCA_030737875.1. NCBI lineage: Eukaryota > Viridiplantae > Streptophyta > Magnoliopsida > Asparagales > Amaryllidaceae > Allium > Allium sativum. The sequence continues at coordinate 515,664,114 of CM060924.1, forward strand.
CGGGTTGACGTTCGCGAATTGTCGCTGCGCGACACGTTCTATTCAAGCTCGAATTCGATTTATAAATTAAAGTAAAATCGCATTTTCGAAATAATTTAAAAATATTATAAATTATTCACAACTGCCATTTGAATTTTTTTTTCAATCATTTTACTTCAAAATCGAATATCTTCATTTTAAGCCATTATATTATATATAACAGATTAAATCGATTTCCGTTCAAATCGTATTTTATAAAACATTTATAAATTCGTTTAAAAATGATTTCAATTTCCATTTGAATTTTAAATCGAAATTGAACATCTCTTTGCCATGCCAAAAAAATTAAACATCTCATATTATTGTAATATTAAAATAATGATATTTCCAAAATACAAAATTTTGAAATCATTTCTTCTTGATATCTATTATAAAAATAAATAAAATTGGTAAAACAACCCGATCGAGTTAAAATGACATATATATACTTAAATCGGCTTAATATTTCAATATTTTCATGTCCATCCAAAATTGGACATCAAAATCATATTTTGATTCTTCACTAAATATTATATGTAAAATATTCGTTATTTCCGAATTGGAAGAAGACTCAGTTAATTACCATATAATTTTATTTATATGGATTTCATACATCGCATGTATTCAAAAACAATCATAAACAATTATTAAATATCGTATTCACATAGAGTGCAATTTACAACTGTATAAACATTAAATAATTAAATAACACTTATAACGGTCTGTCAACCAATCGGTTGACGTATAACCACACATAAGGGAGATGTGTGAATTAATTATCATCCCCAGACCTATGTGGGGTTTTCAACCATCAAACAAATATTATTATTTGTATACTTGGGCGATGCGTAAAATTATCGTCCCAATACCCGTGTGGAGTTTACATCACAATCCATGTGAATTTATCTAATATTTGGGAGACGAGGGGGTAAATTTTCATTCCAAAATAATTCATTATATAAACATTTTATTCGATAGCATATATGTTAACAGTTTAATAATAATAATAACATTAAAACTGTAAACATCTATCAAACATCAAACAAATATTGCAATTACAGGTAATAAATACATATTCTGTCAGAGATATAATAACTGTAAAAATAATTTGAGTGAGAGAGTTCTCACATTGATCGGATAGAAAATCGTCAAATAACGATTGTTTCAATTGAATTAAACACGACGTTCAATTTGGTCAAAAAATATCAACCAGCTCCATTTTTGTTCTGGTCAGTTCCATGTTGTAGAGTTTGTTGTCACGATTCCAACGCTTCTGAAATCACTGAATTCTGATATCGTTTGGACAAGATATAACTTTTTAAACCTTAATCACATAATTAAAATAATTAATTTTGTAATTAACTTAACTTATTTTAATTAACTCTCTCCCCTTAATTACTTCCTTCCCCGTATAATCCAGTCCACCAAAAAATAGAAACCCATTGTCACCGATTCCTTGATCGCACACGCCACTTGAAGCCCTTCGTCGTTGATCACTGTACACCACCCTGACTGCCATTCCAGCACCTCCCCACGCCTTCCACCGCCGCCATTCGACACCCCTACCAGACCGAAAAACCGGTTCCAACCCCGCACCTTCGAGCTGCAATTTCCCACGAACCATTCCACTAAACACAATCATATATGTTCATTTTCTATAGCCCGGAGAGTTCTTCATTTTTGTTGTTGAATGTTTTGCGAATCATTATTCGGATATGAAGAAAAAGGAGAGGCAAGGATCGAACGATAATAGCCATGGATAATATAGGTGGCGGCGCACCTGTATTAATGAATTAGGGTTTTAATTTTAGTTTTTATATATATTTATATATTTTATTATTTAATTCTATTAATTTATTTATTGTGAAATATATCGTCTGAATATCAAACGAATCCCAACGAATGTCTCCCCTAACCAAATATCCCCATTCCGGACACAATAGGATATATTTCGTAAGCTGATTCAACTGTTTTGATCATTTTTTATCAAAATTAAAATGTAAATTAATATAATGTTAATTATTGAAATTGAACGTACATTTCAATTTACTGCGGCCACATACTGACTCCAAAAATTATGAAATTTGAAATCTAGCTATATTTTACAAATATGGTCCTAAAAAAATAATTTCATTGAATTTGGAGACCGTTTGAAAAATGGCCTTTTAACTAGCTTATTAAATTCAACTGAATTTACAAAACGCGTTTAAATTTACTACGCTTACTTACTAATTCCAGTTGACTTGAAGCCTAAAACCTGACAATAATTTGAAGTTCTGGATCTAACAAAACTACTTTCATCGAAAGCGGAGGTCGTTTGAAAAATGGCTATTTTTAAGGGCTTAAATAATATTAAAATATTACTAAATTCCATAACGACTATTTTAAATTTTAATCAGGACATAACTTACAATTTAAAATATGAAATCTAAAATTTTCACATTCACTAGAAAGATATATTTAAATAGAATCTAACGTTTCCTATTTTACTGAAATCTGATTTATATTGAATTCTATACATTCATTCAAAGTTCAAAACTAAATTTTCAAACTACAGTGTCATTACGAATTCGTTTTAGTTAAAGTTTAAATTATTACGTTCAAACTCGTTTCAAAATAAATAAAGTCCTTCATTCTCGAAATAAATCATTTTAGATATTTAAAATCATTAAAATCAATTAAAAATAAATTTTAAATTGGTTCCAAAAATTAGGTTGTCATAGGTTTTTCCTACTGTAAGAGAGCAAATATTGATTTTGAAAACCAGAATGGAGTCAAAGGTGATTGCGGAATGACAGGGGTGTCATACCCATTGAATTTTGCATCATATATCAGTATGAAACCAATGAACTGCTTTTGTCGTTCGGTAACTAACTATTGCAATCACATTGCGCTTATGTGAACACATTGGGATGGAACAATGGGAGGTACAGATTAAGAAGACACCAAAATTATCTTGAACTTATTAATAATTTGGTTCTGTTTCCTAGTGGAGGGTTAATTTACGAAGCACGGTATAGGAACTAAAATAATTAAGAATTCGGTTTGTAACCTAGTTGAGGATTACTATACGAAGCACAAAATGTGAATTGAAATAAAGAAATCAGGATTTTCAAAGGGAGGTTACTTCGCAAAGCACGGTATGGGAATCAAAATACGAATTTGGTTCCATTGCCAAGAAAAGGGTTACTCTACGAAGCACAATGTGGGAATCAAAATAAAGAATAATTTAGTTCTATTGTCACTACAAGAAAAACCATAAATAAATGCAGATTTTAGCAGCAGAAAATTCCGTCTCAAATTAGTGACGGATTTACGAATGATTTACAAGGGATAATTTTAAGATTTTTTTCTATTTTAGTTTTCCCTACATTATCACCGACCTTTTTTATTTCTATCACTGAACCGTTGCAAATTGCGTCAATTTACCGACAGATAAATTTTGACACTAAATTCCGTCGCAAATTACGATAGATTACAGATACAAGCATTTTGAAGCTATTTTGCAACGGATTTGCAAGGGATTCTTATTTCCAAATGAAAATTTGGGAAGGATTATACAACTAAGCCATGATGAATTTGTAATATACATATTTAATAATCAAATAACCAATGATTAATGCTTAATAATTAAAAAATAATTTATAATAATTAATTTTTATTTATTAGAAATTATTACTGAATAGTTGATAACTAATAATATATACTAAATAATTTCTACTAGTAATAATTAATTAATAACAAAAATTAACTAGTTACTATTAATAATAAATAGTTAATAAATAATATTAAATAATATATTGACTAATTAATAATCATAATTAAATTATTATAAATACTTTTTTAATATAGTTTATTGTTTATAATTAATGATTAATATGTAGTCTTTAATATTTGAGAAATAATATTTATTATTTAGTCTTTAATAATAAATAATTATAATAGAAATCATATTTAATATGTATTAATTAAAAAAGTAAATTAATTTTTGGATTTTTCTAAAATATATTTAATGTTATTCATAAATTTTGAATATAAAATTTTAAAGTTTTCATAAGATTCGAATATATTCTTTTAAATAAATCTACAAGTTTGTAAAATATTCAAAATTATAAAAAATTCCAAAATGATTAAAGAATTTCAAAATATTCAAAAATATTCGATAGTGTTTTGGATGGTCTACATGGGTAGATTAGTACTGCAACACTTGGTTAGTCATAATTTTTTGCTTTTTTGGCTACCAATTTCATTTAGAAATATTGTAGACGGATTGGGGTGGAGTTATGCCCAGAATCTTGACTCATTGATTTATTTTTTATGTTGTTCATTTCATTGTTAAGCATTCTAGACAAATCGGTTAAAATGAATAAAATTTGGATTATAATATTCAGGGTCACTACACTTAGCAGTTCGTTCTTTATTTCGGTAAGTGTCAATATCATGCAATATAAAAAGATATCTCTCTAAGATAGAAAATTAGGAGGTGAATATCATAATTTGTTACTTTCAAAAGTTTACATCTAGCCATATTGATTAAGAAAATAATATGTTAGTTAATACAAAAGTTGCTTGGTTAATCTTCCATTTAGAAAGTTCATTCCAGTAATTTTTAAACGTAAATTCTTCATAAAGACTAAGGCGTTATGGAAATATAATTGATAAATAATTAATACTAATTATAACCAAATAGTGATAATGAATGATTAATTTAAAAATTAAATTTTAAATATTAACAATTAATCAAATAATGGATAATAATTAATAATTAATTTAAAATATGAAATAATTTGTTTAAATAATAAATAATAATAATAGACGTAATTGATAATACCATTAAATAGTAATCAATAGTTAATTTTTTTACTCATTGTAACAAATAAATAATAAATAACAAGTAATGATTAATAATTACAATATTGAGTAATATTTAATAAATAATAACTAGCAATTAATAATTAATAGTTATTAATAAATAATTAATGATCAATAACGAAAACTAATAATTAATAATTATAATTAAAAGACTGTAACAACGTTTTTGAAGTTAAGGATTAGGAACCTGTATCCGCATAATTTTGCTAAAAAAAATCATTTTCCCACTTCCACCTGCGCCTAAAGATACCCCTCCTCCTTTTCGTTTAACCCTAATCCCCTAAACAAAAAAGGTCCTTTTCGTCTAACCCTAGATCCGCTATAACAAAAAAAATCGAATAGAATTCATTCCTTTAGTCTGATAATTCTTTGCTCGCAAATAGAAATCGAAGATTGTTCCTCGTCGTCATCTAAAACTTGCAGCCCTTTCCTGGATTAACGTAAAAGCCACCACCGCCTAGATCTGACTTTTTATCTGACCTCGTGATTCGCTAGAATATGGTGATTTGCAAGAGCATCTTATGCTAATTCCTTCCTAATTTCTACAGTTCGAATGCGATTATAGATCTAGCATGCAAGACCTGGTCGGGTAAGATTCTTACAAACAAAAATCAGTTTTTAGGATTTAGTGATTTATTTGGTTTAAAGATCCACAGTGATTATGTTTAATGTTTTGGAGGTGTGTTGTCAGTTGTTAGATTTCGGTTTTCATGTCGGAGCTCTTGCTGTTCTCCCTTGGTTTTTGTCTAGGTGTAGTTCCTTTTGGGAGTAGCTGCTGTTTTGCTTTTTTTCTTTGTTCTGGAGCAAGGATCAGCGAGCTTTAGAGTACTTCGTATTACTATTGCTTATTTTGTGTTTTTAAGTTGTTATCTTGCTTATGTCACTGGCACTATCATCACCAAGTTCACAGCCGATTTTACCGAGGAGGATGCGAAGAACTCTAAGTTTGTTCAAGAGCACAACAGGTAATATTTCGGCTAGTCATCTTTAACCGCTTGGTGAAGCATTATATTTCGGATGATAATATGTAGCTTTTCATCTTTAACCGCTTGGTGTAATGAAAACTATATAAAATCAAATTGATATATCGATTCTGCCACAAAATATAAGCTAGTAATTTCAGCTAGTAATCAAATTGATATATAAGATCCAATAATTCCTAGTTAAAATTTATATTTTTGTCAGTTTAGGATCATTCTAGTTTTTTATTTGTATTTCTATCCATTCATACAGCCTTGTTTTCATGAATCAGGATATATTATCAATACATTCCAAAGGGAAAGGAATATCCTGTATTATGCAGGAAGATAAAACATAAGAGATGTTTTGCTGAATCAGTTTTTGATTATTTAAATGGCTTTACAAAGGAGCAAATATAGCTGAACAAGAATGAAATAGCTGAAGATGTTTTGCTGAGTCAGTTTTTGATTAGTGAGGCTTCGTCTACTTGACTTTTCGTCACTCTGTAAGTAACAATCTGTTTGGCTATCTCTATCTCCTGTGTTTGCTTGTAATCGTTATTTGTAAACATGACTATATTGTTTACCTATATTGATAGATGTCAAAGGCAACCACAATAGGTCGGTGTTGACACAATCATATCAGTGCCGATCTAATTTTTGAACTTGCATCCTTGACTCTTCTTCATAATTATTCAAGTTTTCATGCTTTTAACTTTTATTGACAAAATTGCTTCAAATCATACCATTAGTCGGTTTTGACATAATTTGTTCTATTTGAATGTCTTTTTTCTTTATAGTGCAAGTCAATTTCATCCATGGTTATGTCATAGTACAACAGATGACAAGAGATTTTAATAGTAAAGCATTTATATATGTTGGGTCGTTTGACAGAGCAAGGGGACCAGATGCCAGGGCATTATAACTTGGATGTAACTTAACATAGATAAAGATCTTAAGAAATGTTGTCCAGTCCGTTTCCTTGCAGCAGAAGTGAAGTAATTCAGTTTCAGTACAGGGGCTGTGTTAGCAAAAAGAATGGCAAGTTTATTTTGGAAATACTTCTTTTAGTAAGTTTTACTTCAGTTTTTTTAGTTTTAATGGCAGTTTTGAAGTGGTGAATTCTCTTTGCTATGTCTTAAAACATGCAAATGTAGACTGGTTTTTTTTTGCTAGTATATAATAGTTTGCAATCTTTGCTTTTGTGCCTGTAGTGAGATGTTTATCCTTCAGATAAAGGATCTCCAAACTTGAGATGTCATATCTAAATCAGTATTTGAAGGAGTTGTAAGCTTGGCCTGGACCACTGATAGCGATTGTCTGTTGTACACAGTTTGTGATAAAAATCTGAGGCCAAACAGGTTATTTTTTATTTTACTTTTCTGTCTCTCTCATTGTGCTTTACTTAATTGCCGTTCCTAATTTGATCATTTTGGTGTAGTGTAAAGTGCAATTAAAAGTGACACTTGCTTTTTCTCGTAGTGTGCAAATGAGATACCCAAATCGCCTACCGGAGCAGTACCAAATTCCAGGCACTATGATGCACTTCCTGTTGCTAACTACTTTGTGATGGCAAAAATGAAAGTGTACTTGAGATTTTGACCGTAACTCGATTGAAAGGAGCTTAGTTTAGAGCTTAGCTTTTGTAGTTGTGTCTTTGAGTCCTGCTTTTGTGGTAGAGAATATTGTTTAGATTGACTTCTGTAGTTGGAAGAAGAAATTTTTGGTGTAATGGTATGTTGTATAATTTTCTTATAATGTAATTCTTGGTTTGCCTATAGTGTATTGTTAATTTTATCACTTGTTTATACTTATATTGCCAAAAGTAGTTGATATATATATACACACACACACATACACACATATATATTGGTAAATCAAAAGTGGAATATCGACGGATTACCAACAAAAAAAGTGAGGTTAAGTTTTCTCCATTTTAATTTTTGTCGCTAATCCCTTGGCAATTAGTGAGGGTTTACTGATTAATATAGCAAAACTACAAAACTAACAAACTCCCAATAGAAAGCCACATACCTTCATCTTCGTATAAACACAACAATTAGCGTCGAGCATCAAAATAAATTAAGTATCCTTTTTGGGCGCTTTAGTAGCAGTCTTCTTGGGTGATTTTGGGGTCTCAGATTCCTTTTCAGCGGTCTTCTTAGGCAAAAGGACAGGGTTGATGTTTGACAATACTCCACCATGCGCAATTGTCACTCCACCTAGCAGTTTTCCCAACTCTTCATCGTTCCTTATTGCAAGAAGAACATGCCTCGGAATGATTCGGTTCTTCTTGTTGTCTTTGGCTGCATTTCCAGCAAGCTCCAGGACCTCTGCTGCTAAATATTCAAGAACGGCGGAAAGGTAAACGGGAGCTCCGATGCAAACACGTTGAGCGTACCGTCCCTTCTTCAAGTATCGGCCAATACGGCCGATGGGGAATTGAAGACCAGCTTTGATCGATCTGGTGACGGACTTCTTCCTAGGTCCACTTAGTCCCTTTCTACCTGCAGCGCCCTTCTTCAATTTTTTGCCTACCTCCATTGTTTCGAGTTAGGACTTCTAAATTAAACCTAGGTTTACAAAAAATGGATTTAATTTCTAAACCTTCGTTAATGGCGGTAAAGCAATTTCGATCTTCTTCCTCCTCCGTTGCCTTCGAGTCAGCCTTTCCACCTCTTCCATCTCGCCCTCCTCCTTCTAATCCTCCAGATCCTCCACCTCCACCTGATAATACCTCTTCTTCAGCAAATCTGATTCATGAATCAACAATTCCACCGAAAGAAACTAAGTCATCTTTTGTGAAATCCGATTACGCATCCCTTTTTAATTCATCTCCGCGCAACGCTGGATCTTACAAGCCTATACAATTTGATATTCCGCGAGATGGTAAGAAGCAGAAGGTACCAGATCTAGTCAAGCAAGAGGGTATTAATTACTGGAACAATTTTCTGATTGGATTCTTTTTAGATGGTACTTTATCTTTTTATGTTGTTTCCAATTACTTGCAAAGGTACTAGAAATTATCAGGGGAGGTGGACATTAAATCGGATGGTTATCACTTTTATTTCAAATTTTCTTTGGAATCTGATAGGGAAAAGATTCTCAGATCTGATCTGATTTTCATTCGTGGACGAACGTTTATCATTTCAGTTTGGGATCCTTCTATAGGTTGTGCTCAATCTCAAGTCAAAAAAGTCCCTATATGGATTCATCTATATCGTATTCCAATGGTGTTATGGGCTTTAATTGGCATTAACTGGTTAGTTAATCATGTAGGAAGGCTTATATTCTATGACATTAGCACGGAAAGGCTGGATAGGTTTAGATACGCTAAGGCTTTAGTAGAGGTTTCTTCTGAGTATGAATTACCCAATTGTATTGAGGTAGATGGGTTGGGGGATATTTGCCCTATTGTGAAAATTAGCTATGATTGGAAGCCTAAGATTTGTGTTAAATGTAGGGTGTTTGGGCATGATACTGTTCAATGTGAATTACATTCAGATGATAAACATTCAGATGATAATGCGAATAAGAGCCAACAGGTCAATGTTGATATAAGGAATTTTCAAGGAAATGAAGAAGTGCAGTATCACAAATCTTCAACAGGTGTGCATGATAAATGGAATAATGTTTATAACAAGAAACAAAAGTATTGGAGGAGGAAATCGGAGGGGAGTAAATAGGGTAATGATAATATTTCTTCTGATGTAGGATTTGAAATGGTTAATCTTTATGAACATTTAGCTTCTGCCGATATGGTAGGCAATGAAGGTTGTTTAGATGATAAGTATCAGGACAAGGAAAACAGTGGTGGTCAAAGTGTTATTCCTAGTTCTACTAATAAAGATAATAATGATGTACCAATTGCTGAGGATGGTACTGTTAATAGGAGGGATAATGTGGATTTAGGTAAGGTATCCAATGCTAATATTGATGATGATTTTTATATTGGGAATTTGTTTGATGATAGTGGTGGTTTTAGTGCTCAGGAGGCTACAATTACTACTGGTTCTGGTTTGTCAACGTTTAATACTAACAAGAACGTTTAATACTAACAAGGCTTCTGGCTCAAAGTCTTCTACGGCTAAACCTGATGTAATCAAGTCAAAGGAAAGGCAGTCTCCTTATGCTAACCAAAAGCCACCTGGTCATATTGTGTTACCTCCTCCTCCGTCTAAATCTGTTTCTAATTCTGCTTTCTTATCTTTTGTTGTTCCGAAGAGTGCTTTACCATATAAATCAAAGGGTAATAAATTAAAAGGTAAGTTCTGGGCAGATGATTTGGATGAGGGCCTTGAGTTTAGTATTGAGGATATACTTCCTTCTGGTAGCAATGTTAATTCAATGTAGAGACACACAAGAAGCAACCCTTCGCCTCTCTTTAATAGGAGCTTAAGGTAATATGAATTGAGCCTTGGTTGAGGTGTTTTGTTTCTGGTTATTTGTTAGAGGAATCATATGTTCTGAACTCTTTTCAACATGGTAGTTGGCAAGCTGTGGCAAATTTTTTCTCTCTTTCTTTGAGCCTTTGTTTGTGTAATGGTTCTGAGAAAGTAGTGAGGTCCTTATGATGTTATTTTATTTTGTCATAGCATACTTGTATATGCTTCTATGTATTGTAAATATTTGTTTGATAATAAAATTTTGCGCTTAACTTTCAAAAAAAAAATTAGTGAGGGTTTACCAACTCCTTTTTTAAATAATATTTTATTATGAATTAATTATCCGTCGGTAAACAGTCGGTATATAAATTAAAATTAAATTAATAAATAAAATTTTATTTTTATTATATAATTAGTAAAATTACGGAAAACTGTCGGAAAACTCATGCTAAATTCCGTCGCTAAATCTGACACAATTACCGTTCTGGTTTTTACCGACCACCGTGTTATGCAGGAAATCCGTCGCTAAAACCAATATATCGACGAATTAGCAGCGGATTCTTACGTTGCTATATGTTGTTTTTCTTGTAGTGTAAATCCCCGTATTGTTCTTTATAGAGTAACATTCTACTATGCATGCCTAGTAGAATGTTACTCTATAAAGATAAATACGGGGATTTAAATAAAGAAAATAATAAGGAATTCTTAGGCCTATAAATATGGGAAACTGTTAAGGCATCTAGTCTGTAAAACAAGGATGAGGAATGTAACAACTCGGTTGTTTTTCTTGTAGTGTAAATCCCCATATTGTTCTTTATAAAGTAACATTCTACTAGGCATGCCTAGTAGAATGTTACTCTATAAAGAACAATACGGGGATTTAAATAAAGAAAATAATAAGGAACTCTTAAGCCTATAAATATGGGAAATTGTTAAGGCATCTAGTCTGTAAAACAAGGATGGGAAATGTAACAACTCGAAATTTTATCACTTTGATTTGGAATATTTAATTAAATTTAAATATTTAGAAATAGGTGTTTTATAATTTAAATACCCTCCTTTAATTTATATCATATAATGTGAAAATCATTTTCAAATTTGGTCTACAAAAATAAATAGTTCAAAGTAAAATAGAAAATGTGATCGAAAAAATATTTCAAAATGGATAATTTTTTATCATGTAAAAGTTATTTAAAATATTATTTAAATTACTTAAATAAATATTTTAATAAGTAAATTTAGATCAGTGTTAATTAATTAATTAATTAAGTTAATAAAGTAAGATGTGATGTTAAATAAGATTAAAGAAAGAAAATAAAATAAAAGTAATTAAGATACACTTAAATTAAGGAAAGGAAAACATATAAGAACTTTAGTGTAATGATGACATTGGAACGAATGACATTAAGTGGAAAGTAGTGTGTAAGAATGGAGAAGAGGTCGCATGAAGATAAGGAGGGTAAATAACTAAGGTTAATTCGATGACATTTCCATTTTATATAAAAGTGATATCTTTTTTCTCTTTCTCATTTTCTTTCCTCATTTTCAAACATGCTCCTTCTTCCTCCAAGCTTTTTATAATTTTTTAATGGCTTATTAGTTTTCAAGCTTTTAAAACTCAAATTCATTTGCTTTCTTGCATTTTCAAATCTCAAAAACTTATGCTTTTATTTTTTATTTTCACTCAGTTTTTACCTCATTTGTTTTGGTCATAAATCTCTATGAAATGTTTCAAATTAAGATTTTAATTTATCGACACTCAATATATTTGAGTTGGATACAATTTTCCTTTGAATCACTTTTGCTAGTTTTTAGTTTTACTGAAGCGACCTGAAATTCCCCGGTCTCCGAAGAGAAGAGAAAGAACGGATTGTCTGAGAACAAGACTAATCAGAACACAAACAGAAGAACATTTCATTGCTTATTACAACAATTTACATCAGAGTAAAAGAATATACAGAGTATGAATAAATAATACACATTTGATAAATATCAGAGATTTACAAATTACAATGCAGCGGAAAATAATACAAAACACAACTGAAAGAGATAAACGGATACAGAGCTTTCTGAATATCATTCCAGCTGTAAACCAGGATCCTGTGAATATAAATCTGCAAAACCAAAACTACTAGCTGCCCGTGTGGAAAATAAGGGCAACCAGAGCTTAGGTTAAAACAATAAACTCCAGGTCAGTCATGTGACTGTTGTGAGAACTAAAACAGTTATTTAAACTTTACTTTAAAATGGAGTAAATCAAGGGACCACGCCGTATAACACGGAACGCGTTTCCTCCCAAGAATACCAGTGCATAAAACAAATAGCGCAATGCTTTTTGGAAGAATGAAGCTATTATAAGACTCAGGTCCCATCACACAATGCAACGGAAGCTGGAGGATATATTTTTAACTTATAATAGCCAAACATGCTTGGTACGTTTAAAAAAAAATCATTTTGATACTATTATAGTGTAAAGTGTATGAAAACAACTTCAAATATAATTGTATCAATCATAGACGGCATAGTGCCTCATACCACTATGTCACTGTTAGACCCAAAAGTGGTTATAACACCCAAATTGATTAGAAACAAGATTAAATGAGACAAAAATAAAAATGAACACACAGGATTTATAGTGGTTCGGCGAAGAAATGCCTACGTCCACTTATCTTTCACTATATTCAATAATTCAGTTGCAAATACAATGTAAGATTCACTCACAACTCACTTTTGTTCTCTCAATTGACTAAAACAAACAATTAAAGATGATTTGGATTCTCCGGGAGTAATGGAGTTCGGATGATGGAGGTAGTTGAATTCTCAAAGTGCTCAAAAAGATCCCTCTCTTTGTCTCCAGACGGGGTATTTATAGGTGTGAATTTGCTTGAGACTTGATCCGGGTCGGGCCACGTGTCATCCATCGCACTCTCTTCAGGTTCGGATGAACTATCATGTTGACAACGCATCAAAGGGAAGGACGTTATGGGTATGAACTGGTCATAGCCGGTCCGGATATCCAGGCGCTTTTGCAGGAGAATAACATGGATCATGGGTGCGGGTCGGAGACGCGCAGATAAGGGGTTCGGATCGGGATACCCGATCCGAACCGGATTGGCTTGGGTGCGACTCTCCTTCTCTAACCTGTTCCGCTCCGTTCCATTATTGTGGCAAACAAGTGGCTTTCCGATCCATTTGAGATTTAGTTACCTTCCGATCCGATTAGATATGCCTTACCAATCTACTCAGTAAGAGATCACCGATCCGAACAGAGGACTCTATCCGATCCGAACCGATATATTGCTCTGACCCGACCCGAACAACTGCAGCTATCAATCTGAATTGTAGTGTTTTCCTCCAATCCGAACCGAAGTCTTATAATTAAAAATACCCTTCAATGTTTGGTTTTTTGACTTTGTGTTGCCTAGTTCACAAAGTAGGCTAACATTTTGCCCCTTCAAAGGATGCTTCTGTTGTATACGAAGCGTGCTTTGATGTCGTTTAAAATGCTAGTCCTTGAATCAGAACAGTCAGGAGGAATGCACAGATTTCTACTCGGTTCGGATGCTAGAAGAATGCATAGATTTCAATCCGGTTCGGTGGCGCGACTTGGGCACATTCTCTTCCCGTTCCGCTTTGCACTGGGTTGGTGGACCAGAAGGTGTGGGCTAGCTTGGACTCGGTCCGAACAGAGTAAAACACGGGGAATACAAAGAGCCATCTCACGTCTTATATAAACTCGACCACCCATACTCTTCTTCCTTCTTTACTCCCACAATTCTTGTTCTCCTATTTTTACACCGAAACCCCCCACTTCCTAAAAATCTAAAAACTCCAAACTCCTTGTTTCAATCTTCGAATAACACATCTAGGTATTTTAAATCTTCAATTGTTTATGTAATAACTGATTTCAACTAGAATTTGCGTTTAAAACGAGCGATTGGAGTGTGGTGTTTGTTGAACTCTGACGCCTGGGTCTCCTCCACCGTTTGTCATCGTCGTTGATGGTGTCTTCGCCGTTTCGAGGTAGCAACGGGGGTCTTGGGGGTCCAGCGTTAAACGTTCAAGCACATACACATAATCACTTAACCTCGTTTTGGGTCTAGTGACATTTGAAGACGAGAAAGGGGAGAATAGGAATTGGGCTCGGTTCGGGTTAGGAAGTGATGAAGCAGCAGAGGAGAGGGCAAGTTCATATGTTAGGATCGGGTCGGAATGAAACGCGATGTGGAGAAAGCCATGCTTGTCCGACCAGGTCGGGTCGGGGGAAAAAATAGAGAAAGGGAAAGGACGTATGGATCTTCTTGCTTGCTAAACCACTCCGAATGCTTATTCCGATCCGGTTTTAATCTGCCAAACATGAATGTCTTCTCCGAACTAAACAATACACAAACCCGAACCGATCCCAGCTATATGCACACCCGATCCGAACCCAACAATGAACGCACCGAACCGAATGATATGCATATTCCAACTCAAAGCATTAGACTTTATCCAACCAGGGTTAATCAATGCTTGACATAATCTTCAACTTAATGAACAGTTAGGATAGTGCCTCGCGGACATAAACGAGAATTAAGAACAACTATGACTATCACTTTCTCTTCAAAGCTTCGTCTTACATTGCTGTACTTTTATTTTGCATTTCCCACATTTGCTGCACACACTTTAGTTCACACACATACACAAAGGGGGGCACGGGATAATTTACTCTAATCCGTGCTATTGCTTCTTCAATAGTTCCATGACAATGAGGCCCAGACGCTCTTCCCGTCTAGCTGAGAGGAAAGAAGCCCCGGAAACTTCTAACAAAATCACTCTTGAGGATATATCTTCTTCGTCTGATCCGGAATGGGACAGTGAGGGTCCAGATTACGGGGTTGGTCATCGGGAAAGCGACGAGGTGTCTTCAGAGAATGAAGTTTCGCTGGGTTTCGAGGAGGAAGGAGGGATTGGTGATAATCGAGCACCCGATGAATTTGAATCAGCCATCATATTGGAATCACCCTCGGACTCCGTTGAATCAACAATTGACAACGATCGACTTGTTCGAATTTGTCTAAAATATGGAATAATGAAAAGGGACACCCTAGTGCCCTCACGCTCTGATCGTCCCCACAACCCTCCAGAAGGATATATGACGGTCACTCGATTGATGTGCATGGTCGGCGCCATTCCTCCATTCTCTCCTTTCATCGTTGATTTCTTAAGACAAATGCGGATTGCCCCCATGCAGTTGCATCCCAATTCATATGCCTATTTGCATACCTTGTACATAGCATATCGTGAAATCCTAGGCGTAGAGGTCACGTTCGATGATGTTCATTTCTTCTATAATTTCAAGCATCGGACTAGAGAAACTCCATCTTTCTGCTACTTTGAATCAGTCCCAAAAAGGAAGATAATCTCTACACCATTTAGCAGTAAAGCTGGAGATTCCAGACTAGAATGGTTCTATATAAAGCAACAGTCTGGATGCGCCAGGAGATGGACAAAATCAAGTAAAGCGTTGATTTTCTGAACCCGGACTCTATACACTTGAATCATCACCCTGACATGTTTTCCTTTTTGTTTGCAGTCGACAATCCCAAACAGATATCAGATCAGGTGTTCTTTGATCGGATGCACCGTCTTCTTAATGGCGATCAAAAATTCCTGACTATCGACGAGGTCCTTAAAGATGAATACCTTCACTTTCATGGGCTGCTATCCGTTTTTCGTAGCATCGGTCATGGGACGGTCCCTTATGCATACATCCCTCCAGTGGAGATAGTTCCAGAAACAGGAGAGGGCTCGGGAATTCCTACAGCGCCTCTTCAAACTTCACCTTCTCCATCTTCCACACAAGATGATGAATTGGCCAACATAGCCGAAAAGCATCGTGAAGGGTATATTGCCCCCGAGGAAACTACTTCTCTAGACAAGTCAAAATCCCCAGCAGAGTCGCCACTTCATGCTTCCGAAGGGGATGTTCCTAGCACTGATGAGCACATATTTCAGGGTTTGGGGGATCTCCCCTTACCTGAGACTATATACACTTCAGAGGATTTCGGGAAGGATCCTTTAGTCTTCACTTCTTCTGAAGAAACTACTCCCGCTAAGGCCAAAGAGCCTGCCCGCACTAGTCTAGCTTCAGACTCGGGTTGGTTGGGGGGACACACACCACTTAGGATGCACTTTACACCACAGCATTAGCATTCGTTGCGCTTCTTTCTCCATGAATCCATTAATTCTAAACTTCGTTTATTTCATCATGCAGGTACAATGTCTCGATCCTACTACGATATAAGAAAACTTCGTCGTAGCATGTCCAATCCTCCTCAGGATGTCGAGTATGATCGCCGGGATTATCGTGGTAGGGAGGAGAGAAGACCTTATGATCCCTATCTTTCTCGACCCTCACGTTCCCGCTCACCAGTTAGGCCAGAACAAGAGAAATACAAAGGTTACCAAAGCCGTAGGGAGGAGGACAGACCACAATCCAAAGACTCCTCCTCTTCCTATGAGAAACGCAGTAGAGAGAAAAGTCCTCCAAAGGAAACCGGGTCTCGAAGTAAGCAAAAGGTCCCTACGACTAAACGATCTAGGACAGACAAAGAGACTACAGAATCCTCTTCGGGAAGGGACACCGAATTGACAATCCTCTCTCCTCCCCCATCAGATGCGGGAACTGCCATAAAGCGGGCATATTTGAAAGAGCAATTTCCCGAACACTACTTCGAAACTCTGACTTTTTTACCTGCCCTTGAACCTATTTCGTCTAATTGGGCAGAAGAGGCCAAAGCAAAGATTGATGCGGTGCAAAAACAATATACCGAGATGTTCAAATATTCGCGCAATCTTTCTAGAATCATCCGCACTCTAATCACAAATACTGATTCAATGCAAAAGACCGCGGAGGATGATGCTAAGGCCTTAAAAGCTTTAGGAAAAGATTTGGAAGACACTCAAGCTCAGCTAGCGGTCGCTCAAAAGGACGCTTCTAATTTCAAACAACAATTCGAGGATATGCAAAAAGCTATCACGATTTGCTTGAATCTCATACTCAGGAGCGTTCTGAATTAAAAAAGCAAGCTGACGAGGCCAAGTCAGAAGCTGCTAAGACACGCCTTGCTTATGCTGAGCTTGAGCAGAAAAACGCCGAGTTAGCAAAGAGGAGTGCTGAATTAGAAAAGAAGAATGCTGACTTGGCTTCAAAGTTGCTGGAGGCAGAGAACAGGGCTGCCCTGGCCGAGGGCAATGTGGAGTGTGCTATTAAATCTGCGGAGGAAGCCCGCAAGCAACTATCAGAGGCGGAGGCTGATATTCAGGGCTTCGGCGAGCTAATGATTGAATTCTTCGCACACATTATTCGTCGTCGAAACATTTCTTGGATCGAGGACTATCCATCCACTCTGGTTCAAGTATGGAATCAAATCGTTGAGTGTGAAAAAGAGGAACTTAAGGTCGATTCCCTTGATGAAGATAAACTGATGGAGAAATACTTGAGAGACGATGAACCGGAGCGCCTAGCTGAAGGGCGCCGCCTTATCGCTGAGGCCATGGAAGAAGAGAGACGGAAGTCTAAACAAAAAAACATTCCCGAAGCTGGCTCCTCTTCTTCTGCTCCTGCAACTCCCGAAGTAGAAGGGTATGATCCCGAAAACCCGGGAATTCCCCGAACAACTTTGCTATCTCCCATTCCTGAAATAACCCCAGAGGTAGTGGTCACCCCCGCTGGAAAGTCTTCGGAAGGTATCCCTATCTTTTCTCCTCAATTTGCCAAAGCTATTACTACCTTTCGCCACGTGATTGAACATTCGATGAGAGACCCATTGTTTTCGCCTGAGTTGATAACTGTTGTTTCTCATTCTGTAGGTGTCGAATCGTCTGAAAAGACAGATGTAGCTCAAGGAGCTACTGCTGGGACAAAGCCCGCAGACGGGGCCAAAAAAGGAGAAGACAAGGCTGCTTCTACAGACTTGGGAGAAGGAAATGAGCCAACTAAGGTCACCACTCCCCATGATGAAGAAATAATAGCAGCTTTAAAGGACGATGGCGGAGACGGGGGCATGACGAGGAACCAGAAGTCGCAATAACCGGGGAGTCAAAAAGTACTGATGACGTTACCTTGGCTGCAATGAAGGCCGACCAAGACAAGCGTTTGCAATTAAAGGCCGAAGAACTAGACCCTGAGGTCCTCAAGCCCCTCGCAGTTGTGGATGCGGGTTCAAGGTTAGTTGTTAAGCTCTCAACTAGATCTATTACCGAAGAACTTGCTATAAAATCTTCTCTTGATTCCAGTGTCCCGCCCTCCGGGAAGAAGTCTACTGGCTCCAGTACCGCATCTTTAGGGAAAAAGAAATCGAAACGAATCTTGACTGAAGCCGAGAAGGAAGCAAAGGATGCGGAAAAAGCCGCCAAGAAATCTAAGGCTCATTCCAAACCCAAATAGTGGGTTCCCCTGTATCTTTTTAGCATCTTTGTGAACCAATAATTGCTGCTACAAAAGCAGCTCCTGCACTTTCTTCTTTAGTTATTTCCCTGTACAAATTCATTCATTTGTAAATAAAAATAATTCACTTTTTGCAATGTTTATTTGCTAGTAGTTCTGCACTTATGTAAAAATGCATGTCTATGGTTATGAAACGAAGTTGTGGAGGGGGGAAATATGTGTATGCATATGTGTCCCCAGTCAATTTCCACAAGTTATTTAATGCTTAATCTAGCAATCTGAATGCTCCCAATTCTCTGACGGGATAGCACTTCCTGTGTCGTCAATACCTGTTGTTTTTTCTGGCATTTCTTTTATACTCTCCCTCTTTCTCTTGAGAGTTAGAGTTCGAGTTTAGTCATTTGTTTATTCCCCGGTCGCTCAACGGGGAAGGATTTCTTTCTCGGCGCTCAGTCAGAGACGCCTTTATACTCTCTTTCTCTCTGGAAAGTTAGAGTTAGGAGGAGAATTTCTTTTTCAGCGCTCAGTCGGAGACGCTTTTATACTCTCTCTCTTTCTCTGGAGAGTTAGAGTTAGGAAGAGAATTTCTTTTTCAGCGCTCAGTCAGAGACGCTTTTATACTCTCTCTTTCTCTGGAGAGTTAGAGTTAGGAAGAGAATTTCTTTTTCAGCGCTCAGTCAGAGACGCTTTTATACTCTCTCTCTTTCTCTGGAGAGTTAGAGTTAGGAAGAGAATTTCTTTTTCAGCGCTCAGTTAGAGACGCTTTTATACTCTCTCTCTTTCTCTGGAGAGTTAGAGTTAGGAAGAGAATTTCTTTTTCAGCGCTCAGTCAGAGACGCTTTTATACTCTCGCTCTTTCTCTGGAGAGTTAGAGTTAAGAATGTCGTTTTCTCATTCTTTTATGTCTTATTGCACAAATAATCGTTGTGCTTCTTTTTATGTCTAAACTGTTTTCAACCTTTTTAGACTCTGAGTTATCCTGTATTTTATAATCACAACAGAATAACTAATGAATGTAAATGCATAAAAGTAAATAACACACAATATTTTTATAGTGGTTCAGCTAAGTCGTAGCCTACATCCACTTTATAGTCCTTTATTCATATCATCAGATTTTCCCAAGGCAAGGCGTGCCTTATTACAGAGTCCACAGGAAAAATAACAAAAAGTATAGCATTTCTAATCCAAATATCGCATTAAGTGTTGGGCATTCCATGCTCGAGGGACTTCTTCGCCATCTACGGTCGTTAACTTGAAGGTTCCTTTTTCAAGTTTCCGTTGGATGACAAAGGGCCCTTCCCATTTTGGGCCAAGGTGAGGAAGGGATGGAAAAACTCTCTTTAGCACCAAATCTCCGGGTTCAAAAGTTCTAAGGCGAACTTTTTTGTCATAATAGCGTGCCATCTGACGCCGATGTCTTGCTGCACGCAAGTCTGCTTCGTCCCTTTTCTCTTCGATTTCATCAAGAGACTCAAGTAAGAGCGCCCGATTCGTCATCGGGTCATAATACGTCACCCTGTAGGATGGAACTTCTAGTTCAACTGGAATCACAGCTTCTGAGCCAAAGGAGAGAGAGAAAGGGGTATGACCGGTAGCCGTTTTAAACGTTGTTCGATATGCCCACAAAGCTAGGGGCAATTCATCAACCCACTTTGCCTTTGCACGCTCTAATCGCTTCTTGAGGATGGATTTTATTACCTTGTTTATTGCCTCTACTTGCCCATTCGATTGCGGATAGGCAACTGCAGTATATCGTTTGTCTATCTTATATTTCTGGCAAAAATTTCTGAATTCAGTGCTATCAAATTGGGTCCCGTTGTCAGTAATAATCGTCCTTGGGATCCCGAATCGGCATATAATATTTCTGACCACAAAACTTATCACCTTTCTTGTTGTGATCTTAGTCAAGGGCTCAGCTTCCACCCACTTCGTGAAATAGTCCACGGCTACTATTGCATACTTAGCTCCTCCTTTTGCAATTGGTAAAACTCCAATGATATCAATTCCCCATGTGGCAAATGGCCAAGGACTCGCCATCGATTTAAGCTGGGTTGACGGTGCCTTGGGGATTTTGGCGAATCTCTGGCACTTATCGCAGCGTCGTGAATAATCAGCTGCATCTTTGTTGATCGTAGGCCAGAAGTATCCGTACCGCAATATTTTCTTTGCTAAAGTTTGACCTCCTGTATGATCTCCACACTCACCTTCGTGTACTTCTCTTAGTACACGCTTGATGTCGTCGTGTGCTATACATCGTAACAGGGGCATAGAAAATCCTTGTCTATAGAGAGTATCATCTTGTATGACATATCTGGTAGCTTTGCGAACTACAACTCTTTTCTCACTCTTCTTCGATGGGAGTGTCCCATTCTTAAGGAAATTCTTAATTGGAGTCATCCATGACTCCTTCTCTAGTTCCGCTTCAAAAGCGAATTCAATTTCCATTGACTCAAAGCTTGGCGATTCCAACGTTTCAATTGGAATTACTTCAGTCTCTTCTGGATTGTCGGAACTAGCCAGCTTTGCCAGTCTATCCGCTTTCTGGTTTTCAACTCTGGGAATATGTGTTATGTTGTACCGCTCTAAGCTATTCAATAGCTCTTTCACTTTCTTGAGGTAGGCGATAAGCCGAGGTCCTCGAGCCACGAATTCCTCTCGCACTTGACAAACAACAATTTTAGAGTCACAGAATATGTCTAACATTTTTACTCCAAGGTCTTTAGCAAGTTTCAGCCCGGCAATCAGGGCTTCATATTCAGAGTCATTGTTAGTTGCCGAAAACTCTAATCGCAGGGCGTAATATAACGACCGTCCCTCGGGAGTAACTAAGACAATTCCAGCTCCGGACCTTCGGTCATTCTTAGCTCCATCTGTATATAATTTCCATGGATTCATTTCTAGCTCTTCCTCAGATTTAACCACTCGGCCATTGATTATTTCCTCCTCTGGAATGGTGAACTCCGCAATAAAGTCTGCTAGAGCTTGCCCCCTGATTGACTTTCGTGGTTGAAAATTCAAATCAAACTGACTTAGCTCTATGTTCCATTTGATCAACCTTCCCGATGCTTCGGGTCTTTGCAATACCTGTCTCAAGGGCTGGTCGGTGTATATGGTTATTGGATGGGCTTGGAAATAATGACGAAGTTTTCGGGATGCGATCAGGAGGCTGTAAGCGAGCTTCTCAATTTTTGGGTAATTGCGCTCTGCCGCTGCTAATTTCTTACTCACATAATACACCGGCCTTTGTACTTTGTTTTCTTCTCGAACCAGAGCCGTGCTGACAGCATGAGCCGAGACTGCCAAATAAACAAATAATTCTTCGTGATCTACGGGCTTTGATAAAATCGGCGGTTTCTCTAGCAGTTCTAACAGATTTTGAAAGGCCTCAACACAATCCTGAGTCCACTGGAAGTTCTTCTTTCCCCTTTTTATCAAATCAAAAAACGGAACACATTTATCTGTGGCTTTGGAGATGAATCTACTCAGCGCCGCTACTTTCCCTGCTAGACTTTGAACGTCTTTAATTCTCCTCGGCTCTTCGATGTTTCTAATCGCTGCTATCTGGCTAGGGTTGATTTCAATTCCTCGGGAACTCACAATAAAGCCAAGGAACTTTCCCGATGCCACTCCAAATGAGCATTTCAGAGGATTCAATTTCATCCGATACTTTCGCAAGATGCCAAACATTTCCGCCAAGTCTTGCGTATTACTGGAAGTCTGCTTTGATTTGACAAGCATATCATCCACATAAACTTCCATAGTTTTTCCTATTTGATCATAAAACATTCTATTTACCAAGCGCTGATAAGTAGCTCCAGCGTTTTTTAACCCGAATGGCATTACAACATAACAATATAACCCCAAATTCGTAATGAAACTCGTATGCTCTTGGTCTGGTACGTGCATAGGAATTTGGTTGTATCCAGAGTATGCGTCCATGAAAGAAAGAAGTTCATGACCTGCTGTCGAATCTACAAGCTGGTCAATCCTGGGGAGTGGGAAACTATCTTTCGGGCAAGCTTTATTTAAATCTGAAAAGTCAATACAAGTTCGCCACTTTCCGTTTGGCTTCTTTACTAAGACGGGATTCGATATCCAGTCGGGATATGTCGAATCTCGAATAAATCCATTCTGCTTCAACTTCTCTACTTCCACTTTGAGAGCGGCCGACCTCTCTGGGCCCAGCATGCGTCTCTTTTGCTTCACAGGTGGATGCTTCGGATTTACATTCAATTTGTGACTTATAATGGATGGCGATATCCCACACATGTCAGCATGGGTCCAGGTAAACACGTCCAGGTTTGCCTTCAAGAAGTCCGTTAGTTCTTTAGCTCGACGTGGATCCAATTGAGAACCAATTTTCAAAACTTTTGTCGGATCAGCTTTATCAATGGGAATTTCCACTGTCGCTTCATTAGGAGTTGCATTTCTAGCCTCTGGTTCCTCGTCTTTTCTAGGATCCAGGTCTTCAGGTGTTCCTTTGGGCAACTCCTTTGGGGTCAATTTCCCTAATTGCTATGCCGAGTCCCCTTTTGAGGGAGACGAGGCATCCTTACTCTCAACGTCAAGTCCTTTCATCAACATTTTTAACTCGGCCACATAGCAGGCCCGTCCGGAAACCTGATCCCCTCTCATTACTCCAGTTCCGGCTTCGGTTGGGAACTTAAGTAACAGACACCAAGGGGCGATACAAACTCTAAATTCAGCGAGGGCAGGTCTCCCCAAAAACGCGTTATAAGGCGAATCTACGTCCAATACTACGAACTGAAGCATTCGCACTCTTCTACGTTCTCCTTGCCCCCAGGGTCACGGGCAACTCTATGTATCCCAGGGGAGCTGTCGATGCCCCGTTGAAGCCTGTAATCCATCCTTCACAAGGCTTCAGATCTTCGGACTCAAGCTTCATTTGATCAAATGACTTCTTGAACAAAATATTAACGGAACTTCCGTTGTCTACTAATACCTTATGGACCAAGGCCGGCCCAATGGTGGTAGTAATAACCAACGGATCATTGGTGGGTGATTGTATCCCAGTATTGTCCCAGCTTCGAAATACCACGTCGTCGAACATGGTCTTCTATTGTTTTATAGGGGCGACATCTTCCAAATCATCACCTTCATTCACGTCTAGATGCTTGGCAGCATTCACATATTGTTCCGTTGACCTAAAACTTTGGATTGCCGGGTGAGGTCCGCCTACAATGGAGTTGATGACAATTCCTTTACCTTTCTGCTGCGCTGTAGGCTTGGGAGCAGGTAGGATTTGATTTGGTGTCTGCTCCCCTTGCCCCCTGTCCCTCGGGGCAACCTTGTACTCAACCAATTTTCCTTCACGCAGCAGCTTTTCAATTACATCCCTCAAATGCTGACATTCATTGGTCGAATGCCCATGAGTTCCGTGAAACAAGCAAAATTTCCCTGTCGCCATTTCTTTCTCGGTCGAATCACGAGGTGGCGGTCTTTTGTACTGCAACACATTGTACGTATCCAGGTAAATATTTTCCAGGGTGTCGTTCAATGGTGTATAATTCTCGTAGTTCTGGAATCGGGGTCTTTTGTTGGGGTCACTTCCCCTATTTCTGTTTCTTCTGTTACCGCTCGAATTACGGTTATTGTTGTTGTTTCCCCCACTTCCAGTATTGCTATTTCCACCCTTGTTTCCTACATTTACTTCAACCTTGCCAGAATTCTCCCCCGACTGCTTCACGGCGATATTACTCTGCACATTCTCCTTTGAAGCCGTCTCAGACTTTCTCTTTCGATTTGCCCTGGCCTCCTCTCGCCTTAAATAAATATCGGCTTTTTCGTAGAATATTTCCCTTGTGGGGGGTGTCTTCCCAGAAAGGTAGTCTCCAAACTCAGATTCAGGATCGACTCCTTCCTTCAATGCCATCAGAATAGTGGGCTCATGCGGGTCACTGACCTCAGTTACAGCTTGGTTAAAACGATCAAGATATGCCCTTAAAGATTCTCCTGGTGCCTGTTTGATTCTCGATAATTCAATAACACTTTTGGACTTTCGGGCATGTAGTCGGAACCTGTTCATGAAACGCTCGCTTAGTTCCTTGTAATTAGAAATCGAACGAGGAGGAAGTCGGGTAAACCAGAACAATGCCACATCTTCTAGGTAGATTGGGAATGCTTTGCACTTCACTTCATCTGGGGCAGCAGCAGCATTCATGAGCCACGAATACCTCATCAAATGTTGTCCCGGATCAGTCCTTCCGTTGTACTTGTCCATTTGTGGCAAGTTAAAGCGTCGGGGAAATTGGAAGTCGAGGATATCATCGGTGAACGGAGTATGGCTTCGCTCAATGCCATAGTCTTCATTTGTATAATTCCGGCTCTCGGACATAATTTGGCGAACCATTGCCTGTACATCAGCATTAGTTAGGGGCCGCTCAGGTTCCTTGGCCCTAGTGTCCGAGCTCCTTCTGGGCTCTCGCTCAGGAGATGCTCTTCTTCTTCGAGCTGCCTCCGCTCGATTCCGTTCCCTGCGTTCCCGGTCAATCTCGGGAGGAGGGGACTGGAGTCTTTGCCCCCGAGTGGGGTCATTGTTTCCTAATGCTCGTGCGATATCTTCACGAGATCCCAAAGATCCAAATGTCAGCTGCTCCACGTTCTGAGGTCGTTCGAGTGGCCTTCGTTCACGGGGCCTCTCTTCCTCGGAAGATGAAGATTGGTCTACTGGTGTGTGACGAACCGGTGATGGAGTTCTTTGCCGACGGAGTTCACTAATCTCCCGACTCATGAGCCTCATATTTTCCTGCATCATGAGATTAGTGCGCTCATGAACTTTCATAGCTTCCCTTGTGCTCTCAAGCATGTCAAGCAAGCGCGAAAAGTCTCCTTGAGTGATGGGCGCAGATGGATTGACCTGATCACCAACCCTGGCAGCTGGAATTGGAGCATTCGTGGGGGCTCGAGTAGAGGTTCCAGCTTTACCAAGCATCGGGTCGGGTCGGAGGTAAGAGGTCGGATCGGATCGGAGCTGGGGTGCCTAGTCGGATCGGTATGCAGCGAGCAGCTCGGGTCGGTTCAGATTGGGGGAATGCACTGCTTCAGAGTCTCCTACCCGGATCGGGTCGGAGCTCTCCCCCTGCAGTCGGCTCGGATTTCCTGCATTGATTCTTCCTGCTGCTGAACTCTGCCCCCGAGACCTTGTTACAACAGCTTTTTGCTGATCTTCGCCAGCTCCATTTCCTCGAACAGACTGAACTTTCTTGCCTTTTCCTTTGGCCATGAGTCTTTGACAATCACTTCAACGAATGTAAAAAAGCGGAGAAACTTAAGGATTCACTTCTTTGAACTCAACGGTCCAAAAAGTAGAAAGAGATCCCAGAAAATAAAGAATTTAGATGAGGGTTCTCAGTGAAAGCACCAAAATGTTAGACCCAAAAGTGGTTCTAACACCCAAATTGATTAGAAACAAGATTAAATGAGACAAAAATAAAAATGAACACACAGGATTTATAGTGGTTCGGCGAAGAAATGCCTACGTCCACTTATCTTTCACTATATTCAATAATTCAGTTGCAAATACAATGTAAGATTCACTCACAACTCACTTTTGTTCTCTCAATTGACTAAAACAAACAATTAAAGATGATTTGGATTCTCCGGGAGTAATGGAGTTCGGATGATGGAGGTAGTTGAATTCTCAAAGTGCTCAAAAAGATCCCTCTCTTTGTCTCCAGACGGGGTATTTATAGGTGTGAATTTGCTTGAGACTTGATCCGGGTCGGGCCACGTGTCATCCATCGCACTCTCTTCGGGTTCGGATGAACTATCATGTTGACAATGCATCAAAGGGAAGGTCGTTATGGGTATGAACTGGTCATAGCCGGTCCGGATATCCAGGCGCTTTTGCAGGAGAATAACATGGATCATGGGTGCGGGTCGGAGACGCGCAGATAAGGGGTTCGGATCGGGATACCCGATCCGAACCGGATTGGCTTGGGTGCGACTCTCCTTCTCTAACCTGTTCCGCTCCGTTCCATTGTTGTGGAAAACAGGTGGCTTTCCGATCCATTCGAGATTTAGATTCCTTCCGATCCGATTAGATATGCCTTACCAATCTACTCAGTAAGAGATCACCGATCCGAACAGAGGACTCTATCCGATCCGAACCGATATGTTGCTCTGACCCGACCCGAACAACTGCAGCTATCAATCTGAATTGTTGTGTTTTCCTCCAATCCGAACCGAAGTCTTATAATTAAAAATACCCTTCAATGTTTGGTTTTTTGACTTTGTGTTGCCTAGTTCACAAAGTAGGCTAACAGTCACCATACTAGGCTCTACAAATAAAACCGAATGTCACGTATTGGAAATTGGATTTTCGTCATGAGTCGAGGCAAGGGATCCGGCTTCGAAACATTCTAGCAAATGCCTTAGGGTTCAGACGCTGGCGAACCCTTGGATCTTCAGGGTCGGTCCACACACATAGGATTAATTATACTCGAACACACGTTTCCCAGTCCTATCGGACCTATATCCATCGGCTCCGTAGAAACCGATATATCTGAGGCGCCTCGCAATCCAACAGCCACACAGGTAAAAATATAAAAATGTCAAAGATTGCAAAACCCTGACACCACCCATAGCTAGAAAGAAACATCATGCACTCCCTGTAGTCACGATCCCGTTTTTTACTCATACCGAGGTGTGAGGCTCGCGAATTAACGCTATACACAAAGCTATGCCACACAGGCTGTGCTTTGATAATCAACCACAAGACTCTGCTTTTCAATAGAAGCCTTGATCATTTACATCTCAGCATGCCACACAGGCAATTCACGCCATGCGATTGATGTCTATCGATATATAACCTCTGAGCTCGTACGTCTCAGAGTAGGGCGTTAAGCAAGAGAATAAATTCTCCGCCACCAAATAGATATATATTTAATAGAGATCAATCAACACAAAATAAACTCCAATGTCAGACACACAGTCCATTTACAAGTTCGTTCTGGGTCTGAACGAAACCGGAGGCACCTTATTCCTCGTCCCGTATGTCCAATACAGGAGAGAGGTCATTGCATATCCGATCAATCTCCAAGTACATCTGGACGATCACCACTTATTACATTGTCTTGGGTGTACAGCCCAATTATGACATCAGTAATCATCCAAACGAAGTGAAGACCTCCGGTCTTCAACCACCATCTTCATCGTCGACTTATCGTTGAATCAGTTATTCAGAATGGGTATAAACCCGGCTTTTCCAAATAACCCGTGTATACAATAAACAAGTGTTTTAAAAACACAACATACGCCTCATTCCAATCCAGAATATTCTTTTATTCAAACATTCTTATACTTTGGGAAAGGTTCCCATTAATTTTATCAAAGATAAATCCTTTAAATTTATTCTTTAATCTTCCTTTGGATATCATTCAAACCATATTAAGGTTTTCCAAACTAATCGGGATTAACGCACCTTACCGAAGTAATCATTTGTTTAATTTCCCAATCCCAACTTATTCATCCCATGTAGCAAAACTGATCATACTCCATACCTAACACCACGGTGCTATCGGTAAATTTAATTACCATTTCATGTTCAAATCTAATTAAAGATTTAACTATCGCTAGGAGAAAAACTGGTGATACTCCATTCTCGATCACTTCCCAAATTTGATAATTTAAATTATCAATTCTCATTTCAATCTAATTAAAGATTCATTAAAACTCCACTTAGTTTTAATCTCCCCAAAAATCAATATTAATGATTATTTAACTTTGGAAACACAAACATGCCGCATCGATAATCTACCCTGTACTATTGATTTCTGTCGATATATAACATCTAAGCTCGTACGTCTTAGAGAAGGGTGTTAAGCAAGAGAATAAATCCTCCGCCACCAAACAGGTGTATATTTAGCAGAGATCAACCATACAGTTCGAAATACAATGTTAAACATGTAAACCTGTCTTTAACTGGGTTAAAGAACTAATGTCATTTAAAATATAGTTCACCATAAACCCAAATCACATTCCATTAATTATGGAATCTTCACGGAAAACAGATCAATATATAATCGATATCAATTTCCGTATCCAACTAATAATATAAATGGAATAACGACAAAGCCTTTTAAATTCCATATATATTAACAGTCTTCCTCCACAAAAGCTCATTTCGATTATTATCAAATCGAATTCCAATTTAATATATTAAATTGGAAAACTTTACTTTGGAAAATTCCCGTTAAATCTTTATAAAAAGATTTATAAATTCCAAATCACATTTCACTGTAAATCGGGTTAAAGAACGAATGTCGTTAAAAGCACAGTTCACAATAAACCCAATACATATCCCATTTATTCCAATTAAATGTTAATTAATTAGAAACTCTAATAATCTTAATTAATAGGTTTATTCTTTTCACATGGGGTTTAAGAACAGTGTTAATGAAGACACCATTCACGACAAACCCAAAATCCAATTAAATTCAATTCCAATTAAATATTAATTAATTGGTAAACTCTTCTAAATCTTATTTAAAAGATTTAATCTTTTTTCAACTGGGTTTAAGAGCAGTGTCATTTAAAACACAGTTCACGACAAACCAAAAATCAAATTCAATATTAAATACAAGGCTCCGAATAGAAATTATATCGGCTTATATTCTATATCAAATTCTGAAATCAACAAATATTGTATTAGGAATAACGATATATATATCTTCCAAATTCCTCCACAATATCTGTATAATCATGGAACCCAATATCGAATTATCCCGAAGATAATTTCAATTCAAATCCATTCCAATTTATATATTGGAAATTCTGGTTATTTTTAAAACCATTTCAAATCCAATTTATTTATTAAAAATATTGGATTATAATTCTAGTTCACAACTAGGTCATTTTGATAAAAATATATTTTTATCCTACATGGAATTTTTCATCCCAATTCCTTCCAAATCATTTATTATGATTTTACACAAATTATTGATATTTTTAATAATTTTATCAAGGCCCGTACAGTCGATTTCCATAAACGGTCATCGAACTGCACTTGCAGCGACCTTTTCCAAATTTGATTTGGACATAATTCCAAATCCAACCATTAGATTTCAAATCTCTTGTATTCATTGGAAAACTCTTTTCAATACAAACCCAACGGTTCTAGTTTTAGGAGAATCCGACGGCCGGATCTCCCGTAACGTCAATTCGAAGTAAATGGTCGAAATTCGCGAACGGTCGCTGCGCGGTGCTTTCTATTCAGGCCATTAAATATATAATATATATATTATATATATTTCGTCAATTTCCATTTAAATCTTATATTATAAATCGTTTTAAATTTGTTTTAAAAACGATTTCAACTTCATATTCAATTTTAAATCAAAATTGAATATTCCATATCATTAATATATAAATGATGATATTTTCAAAACATTAGATTTTGAAATCACTTCCTTTTTTATATTCATTATAAAATGAATATAATTGATATAAACATCGTTCGTGTCTAAATGGCGCATATCTAATCAACACGGCTTCATATATTTCAATATTGTCGTGTCCATCCAAAATCGGACATCAAAATCAGATTTTGATCTTTTACTGAATATTATTTTAAAATATTTGTTACTTTATTTTACTCAACACATGAATCATTTTGATCCTTTTCTGAATATTATTTTAAAATATCCTTTATTTTTCAATTTGAAATGAGGCCCAGTCAATTACCATATAATGTTCTTTATATGGATTCCATACAACACATGTATATAATAACAATGATAAACAATCGTCAATCATCCAAAGTGCATCACACAACTACATAAGCATTAAATATAAATAATTAATGCTTACACAGTCTGTCAACGAATCGATCGACATACAACTAAATAATTGGGATTAGCTACGTCAAATATCATCCCAATACCCATGTGGGGTTTTAAACAATAAACATAGATTTATTTGTGCAGTTGGGCGATGTGTAAAATATATCATCCCAATCAATATCAGTCAAATGTGTGTACATAAACAAATTGTCCGATTTGTAAATGAATATTTATTTTATTCATATACATGTTAAAAATTATATTTTTAACTATAAAATATTTATTTCAACACATGAATATTTTTTCCATTACACATCACAATCAATTTCCACAACACAATATAATCAAACAAGTCGTCCATGATCTGTGGACGACGGTTATCGGATGCTGCTAAGCCCCGTTTACATCCTAGTAAATATTTTAACTAGAAAATAAAATTAAAGTGAGAAGTTCTCACCTTCGGGTTTCCACTCCGTCATTCCTTATCGTCGCTCAGATTCGCTGTTCTGATTCCAACGT
This sequence comes from Allium sativum, assembly GCA_030737875.1. NCBI lineage: Eukaryota > Viridiplantae > Streptophyta > Magnoliopsida > Asparagales > Amaryllidaceae > Allium > Allium sativum. The sequence continues at coordinate 515,695,099 of CM060924.1, forward strand.
AATCTGTTTCACGAAATTTATATTAGAAATCATATTTTTAATCAACTATATTTATATTTAAAAATAACCTTTTTATTTCACTACATATTTAAAATCATATTTTTATATTCTCTACATATATAAAAATCATATTTTTATATTCTCTACATATATAAAATTCATATTTTTATATTCTCTTTATATATAAAAATCATATTTTTATATTATGGAAAATCATATCTTTATACCGTTTCATATATATAAAAGATCACATTTTTATATCACTTTCCTTACAGTAAAATCATATTTTTGCCTTGTTAAAAATCATACTTTTTTTAAACTGATGTTTATATTATAAAAATCATATTTTTATAACTCAACTTTCTATATAAAAAACATATTTTGAAAGTATATATGTACGTGATACTATAGTACACAAAGGATCGTGTAATATGACGAACAATAGTCAAGTATGAAGTAATAAACAAGCGCAGAATTATATGATAGTAAATGCAGTAAAAAATAGAAAAATCACACCAGGGATTTTTATACTGGTTCGGAGTACCGTCTACGTCCAGTCCCAGACTTCTATCTGGAATTTCACTAATCAACAACCTCACTTCACCCGGAGGAACAGGTATACAACACCCGAGCAGCAGAACGGGGACCTAAGCAGCAGAACAGGATTTCGTGCCTCTAACAACACTGAGGACTTCAACACTTTCCTCTTACAACAACGAGGTCGACTTCAACACTTGCCTCTTACAACACCGAGGACTTCAACAATAACAAGAGTTTGACTTTTGATTGTGTTCTTGAATAACAATGAATAACCAACAGTTGAGTACACCCTTCCTATAATCTTATCCTCAAATATGATTTGTGATTATGAAGATTTGGAAGATGAAATCGTTGTTTGAATCAAAAGAATGATATATAGATTCTAGGATTCAAATAACGATATATGGAAAATTATGAGCTTTTGAGTGCTTTAGAGAGCAAGAATGAAATCAGTAGTAGATAGCAAAGATAGAAAGAATTAGTTAATCTAAAACGATGATTTCATGTTGTTTTTATACTGGATGGAGAGTTGCACTTATTGGTGAAGAGAAGTAGTGAGTAGAAATGATTTTTGGTGAAGAGAAAAGAAAACAACTATTGATGAATAGAGATGTCTGTTCGAAAAGTTGCTTTCAGATCGTAGACCAGTCGACAGGTAAAAAATAACCAGTAGACTGGTATTTGAGTATATATATACATTATATGTATGTGTGCACGTTCATTGCGCTTTTCTGCCCGAAAACGATCGACCGCCCATAATGAAACTGGTCGACCGGTTTCTGGTAGTATGCACAATGAATGTGCAAACATATATATACATATATATATATATATATATATATATATTCAAAACATTGAGGTATATGATTATTTGATGATAGATTTTAACATATATAACTCATCTTAAAACACTAAATAATCAACCTCTAACTTTCAATACCATTGAATCTCTTCTTTTTGTCGATCTTGAACTTCCTCTTGTCATTAATCAAAATGCCATGAATTCCTTGACTCAACATTCTCCCCCTTTTTGATTGATGACAACATAGCTTTGAAATTGTTTTTAACTCCCCTTGAATATATACTCCCCCTGAAAAACATATTTAAAACAAATCTGCAAGACATATTGTTAGTAGCATTTTTCTCCCCCTTTGTCATCGACAAAAAGGAGTAGTGGGCACACAAAATATCATAGCAAAAACATGAAAAGCATAAATATTTTAGCATATAATACACACCAGACATACCGTAAGCAAGTTATGTACCTAATAGTTAATACGTACAAACCCAAAATGAATACAGCACTATTTAAGTACAAGTGCTGATTTAAGTTTTGCATAAATACATACTACCATTAAGCGTGGATAAAAATCGAACTATTGAGATGGAGAGTCGGATTCCGTAGTATCCTAGTCAATCTCTTTGTTTCCTCCTTCTTCCTTGTCTCCTTCGTCTTGAACGTCATCTTCGTCTTCCTTGTTTCCTTCGTCTTACTCCTCGGTCTCATATGGCCCACGACCACGTCCAACAGTTGCTCCAGAAATTGTACCTTCCTCAGATGATGACCATGTAAATGTAGGAGGCATGGGACGTTTTTCAGGGTCTTGTATTTGGGTAGAGGAGGATGACGATGCACATATAATTGCATCCCAAAAAATACCAAAGAAAGACTTAAGTTTCGAGAAGCGTTTGTCGAGCTTTGTATTCAAACGTTCGAGTTTGGTGTCAGTACGTTTTAGTCTTGCTTCGAGAAGAAATTCGTTCCGCGCAATTTGTGCTAGTGAATCTTTTGTAGATGATGATGGTTGGAGAAGTTTGACCTCTTCCGGTTTAGGTTTTGGGGCTTTAGAAGAAGTGGTTTCATGGGAACCTTGTTGTTGATATTGTTCGAAAGGAATGATATTCACACAAGGTTAAGGAAGCTTCATTCTTTTCTAGTTGCTTTATTGATGCACTTTGGCTTGGAGATTTTAGACTCGCAAGACTTGAGACCACAATCGAGTAAAAGCCTCATGACATATTCATTGTAAAAAATATGTGGTCTTGTGCGATCATTCACAAGCAAAATTTCGTCAAAAATCATGCTTATCTAGTTAATCTCTATATCTCCATATATCGCATATAACACCTTGAAATTCTCTTTATAGATTGCATCAAAATTACCAATCCTCGGCAGTAAGGAGTGTGTGATAGCATGGTGTAAAACTCGAGCAGTATGCCGTAGGTTAATTGCTTTTGTACTGGTTTTGTGATCATCAATAAAAAGGTGACTAATTTTATCACGAGTGTGAATAGTACAAAAATCTGAAGAAAATTCCCTTCCACTATTAGGAGAACCGAGAACCATGGCCATTCGTTCCTTTGAAATAAAAACATGCTGACCACATACTACAGACCAAAGACAATTAGCAGCATTGTCTGGTTTGAATTTCTCTAGGTTAAGATTGGCATAGAACAACTTAATCATAATATGATTGATTTCTATGTTGTTCTTATCAAAGGTAAGGAGTGATTTTATACGAGCCTTAACCGATAATACTTCGATATCGTAGAGAACAAAATCAGAGAGATTTATGAAAAAACCTTCGTGAATGGTGTAATCCTTCATAGCATTCCAACGTTTTACAGCAATAGGATCCATAAGCCATTGTTTGATATTGGAATCAATAGGCTGGAGTTGAGTAGAACTTGATTTCTATAATCGCTTTTGAGGAGGTGCCATGATAGTTTGAGTGATTGAAAAAAATTTGGAATTATTGATGATGTTTAAAGGGTTTGATAGTTTGAGGAATAAAAGGAATACGAATGGGTGAGTTATGAGGAACCGATGTGATGATTGAGGTTTTTTTTAAAAACAGAAAAATACGTTACTGGTCGACCGTTGGATTTTAATCGGTCGACTGGTAAGTGAAAAAAATTGATTTCTAGAGAGTTTTCCGGTCGACTAGTCGTACTACCATCGGTCAACTAGTTCATGGAAAAACAGAAATTTTTCCAGAGACTTAAACGGTCGACTGGTAACTTTTTATCGGTCGACCGACATGAAAATCAATTTTTCCAGAGACATTTTCGGTCGATTGGTAAATATATAGCGGTCGACCGTTTTTACTAAGATTTGTTTTTCTGGTTTTCTTAAATTATACGAAGCTCTATATCAACGTACGAAATGAATTTATTCAAAAACAACAAGGATTAAAACCAAGTACATGAAAACAAAGATAAACATAAAATTCAAAAACATATTTTCCAACAAAAGTAAAAACGATATAAAATTAATGGGAGGTGGATGACTTGTCTTTGGATTTTTCTTTAATATTGATAACTCTCGGTGTCCATGGCGACCAAGTATCCTTAGCTCCTTCATTTCTCATGTAGTTACGATCCCATGAGTTAGGACTTCTAGAAGAAGACGGGGCATGTGGCATTGGTTCGTGAATTCCGTATCTATCCGTTCCACAGAAAAATGACGCCATTCGTTCTAAGAGAGTTAAGCGCTCGGACGTGATTTTTTGTTCATAATGAAGTTGACGCCGGAGATCCATCTGATGTTTCTGATAGTGATGAATTTCACTTAATCTCTCTCTCGTCCGTCGGGAACAAAATAATGCTTTCTTAGCACGTTTGGATTTTGGTGTATATCTTGGAGTATGCGAACATTCTGGTCTACTTTTAGGTGTCTCCGGAGAGTAGTATTCCTCCGGTTCGGAACTAATGACCGAGATATGTGATCTATGTGCACATTCGTCGCAAATGTGTGCCATTTGGAATAATATATGAACTTGTTTACAGATGTTACAAAGAATTCAAAGATGAAGACGCAGAGAAAAAAATATAAGAAAGGAGCATATATATATATATATATATATATATATATATATATATATATATATATATATAGGATTTACTAAATAGGAAGCAATGGTTATAAAACACACAGAGAATATAAACCATTGAGAATTGTAAAGCTCATAATTGTTTGCTAATAATAGCAAAAGCTGCTAAATAGCTAAGTCATAATTGAGAACTTAACAATGTATATGTATATTTATATATATTATACATCGAGTTCAGTTCGAGAAATCAAGCCAAGCTCTCTACGTAAAGAAATAAAACTTGATTCGAGTAGAGATTTAGTAAAAATGTCCGCTAGTTGATGTTCAGTCTGAACATATTCGAGACATATTGTTCCTTTTTCAATATTATCTCTTAAGAAATGATGTCGAATATCAATGTGCTTTGTTCGAGAATGGTTGACTGGGTTTTTCGATAAGTTGATCGCACTTGTGTTATCACAGTATATGATGGAGTTTGATAAATGAATATCAGAATCTCGAAGTGTTTGTTGCATATATAGTACTTGAGTACAAGCTAGAGCTGCTGATATATACTCAGCTTCACATGTCGAGAGTCAAACGCAATTTTGTTTCTTACTAAACCAAGAGACAAGTGATTTTCCAATAAAATGGCACGTACCACTTGTACTCTTTCTATCCGTACGAGAGCCGCCGAAATCAGCATCACTATATGACACTAATTCGAATGGACAATCTTTCGGGTAGAAAAGACCAAAATCTTTGGTTTTATTAAGATATCGTATTATACGTTTTACAGCTCGTAAATGTGATTCTTTAGGATTAGCTTGAAACCTTGCACATAAACAAACACTCATCATAATATCAGGACGACTTGCGGTAAGATAAAGGAGAGAGCCAATCATGCTTCGATATAACTTCTAGTCAGCATTCTTATCATGTTCATCCTTTTCAAGATGTGTGGTCGTACTCATAGGAGTTGGTTTACCAGAGGTATTTTCTAAACCGAAGCATTTGACTAGATTTCCACGGTATTTTTCTTGATTAATAAAAATACCGTTAGAAAGCTGTTTGATTTGAAGACCAAGGAAATACGATAGTTCTCCCATATGTTACATTTCAAACTCTTTGGTCATAATATTTGAAAACTCTTTGCAGAGTTTATCGTTTGTTGAACCAAAGATAATGTCGTCTACATATATCTGGATAACTAATATATCTTTTTGAGAATGTTTAATGAATAACATCTGATCAACTTTACCAATTTGAAATCCTGAATCAATAAGATAGCTTCATAAACGTTCTTACCAAGCATGAGGTGCTTGTTTTAATCCGTATAAAGCTTTCTTAAGTCTATATACGTGATCAGGATATTTCTCATGTACGAACAAGGGAGGTTGTTCGACATATACATTCTCTTTGATAAAGCCATTTAAGAATGCGCATTTGACATCCATTTGATAAAGTTTAAAGTTATGATGACAACCAAAGGATAGTAAGATTCGAATAGCTTCTAGTCGAGCAACGGGCGCAAACGTTTCTTCATAATCGATACCTTCTTCCTGATTGTATCCTTGTGCTACTAATCTTGCTTTATTTCTGGTTATATTTCCTTGTTCGTCGGCCTTATTTTTATAGACCCATTTCGTACCAATAACTGATTGATCAGTCGGTCGTGGAACAAGTTCCCAAACATCATTGCGCTCGAACTGATTTAGTTCTTCCTCCATGGCAATGATCCAGTAATCATCAGTAGCAGCTTCTTTTGAATTCTTAGGTTCGATATTTGAAAGAAACACGACATGACCCATTTATTGAGTTGACTTCTTGTTCTAATTTGTGATGTTACTTCTCCAATAACATTTTGAACCGGATGATCTCTTAGAATTCTCAGAGGAGATCTAAATCTTGGTGGAGAAGGTACCACAACAGGTTGAGGAATATCCTCAATAATTTCTGAGTCAGAGTCATTATTTGTGATGATAGGATTATCAGTGACTATAGTTTCTTCGTCATCTGATGTATTATGAGATGGTTTAAAGAATTCATCGAAAGTGACATGAAGTGATTCTTCAATAGTTTTAGTTCTTTTATTAAATATGCGATAGGCCTTGCTTCGTTCCGAATATCCAATAAATATACCTTCATCGGATTTTGGATCAAATTTTCCAAGATGGTCTTTCGTATTTAAAATAAACACTTTGAACCGAAAACTTTAAAGTATGAGATATTTGGCTTTCTCTGATTAAATAATTCATAAGATGTATTCTTTGTGAGAGGTCGTATGGATACACGATTCAAAACATAACTAGCAGTTGCAACAGCTTCTACCCAAAAATGTTTTGGTAGAGTGGATCCATTTAATTATGTTCTCACACATTCGTGTAAAGTTCGATTTTTCCGTTCTACAACTCCGTTTTGTTGTGGAGTTCTAGGAAACGAAAAATTATGATTTATACCTTTCTTTGTACAAAAATGTTCAAATTCATTATTTTCGAACTCTCCGCCATGATCACTTCTTATATTTTTAACCTTAAGCCCTTTTGACTTTTGAATTCTTTTGACGAAGGATTTGAAATGATTGAAGGTGTCACTTTTGTTTTTCAAGAAAATCACCCATGTATAGCGGGAGTAATCATCAACAATTACAAACACATATCGACTATGATTTATTGACTGAACCTGTGTTGGTCCGAATAAATCCATATGTAATAGCTCAAGTGGTTGTAATGCTGATATGACTTTCTTGGATTTGAAAGACGATTTAGTCATTATTCCTAGTTGACATGCATCACAAATATTATCAACCTTAAAGCTCATTTTGGGTAGTCCTCTAACTAGATCATTTTTGGCTAGCTTGTCGATAGTTCCGAAGTTTATGTGACAGAACCGTTTGTGCCATAGCCTTGGATCATTATCATTTGCTACAAGACACATATCTGAATTATGATTGATGTTCATATTCAGAATATAGATATTTCTGTCTCTATAACCTTCAAAAACTAGATTTCGGTCTTTATCTAAAATACTGCATTTATTATCCGAAAAGGAAATGGTAAAACCCTTGTCACATAATTGACTGATACTAAGTAAATTATGTTTCAAGTTTCTAACTAGCATGACATTAGTAATAAGAGGTAAGTTAGATGTACCGCTATTGCTCACATCGCCTTTGCCGATGATATAGCCTTTTGAGTTATCTCCAAAAGTGACGGAGCCACCATCTGAATAAGTGATATTTGTTAATAAGCTCTTGTCTCCAGTCATATGCTTCGAGCAACCGCTGTCCAGTATCCACTTTCCTCTTTTCTTGAGTGGGACCTGCAAAAAATAAAATTAAGTCCATGGTACCCACTTATTTATAGGGTCCTAAGAGTTAGGTCTTAGGAGTCCAAACCCATACGGGTCCAGTATCCCCTTTATATAAATAATTGGAATTACGATGCACAGTATTCAAAAAAATTTGAATGTATTTGTTCCTAATTAAATTGTTATTTGTTTTAGGAAACCATATTTTGATATTCTTGATATTTTTCTTTTGAAATTTCCCACCTAATTTTGGTTTGGAATATAATAAACTAAGATTTTTCTTAGCTTCAGTTTCTTGTATTACCTTATTTTTCCTTTTTCTTTTATTACCAAGATGTTTCTTGATAACTTGTATCTTATATCCCAATCCTTGTTTATTCGTGGCAGTTTGTGAACTTTCAGTATTTTTTGTCAAATTTTCTCGACCTTTGTTAAAGTTAGAAACATTTTGAGTAAAGTCGTCTAACTTTGTTTGTAAACTAGCTTTTTCAAGGTCTAACATTTTGACTTTTGCCTTAAGCTCATGATTTTCAGTAGTAAGAGCATCATTTTTCTCTTTTTGTGTTTCAATTTCTTGACTCAAAAGAGATAGTTGAGAATCAATATTAGATGATGATTCTTGAGCTTTTTCAAGTTCCTCTTCTAATAATTTCTTCTCGTCTTTTAACATATCTCGTTCAAATTCTGCTCTACTTAAATCTGCTTGAGCTTGCTTGCATTGTCGTTTCATATCTTTAAATTTAAATATTAATTTAGCTTTTATATCAAGAACTTCTTCAAAAGAAGGAATTTGTACCTCATCTTCTTTCGCCATAAAACATACATTTGCTTGTTCATCGTCAGAGTCGCTTTCACTATCAGATGAAGATGAGTCTGAATCATCCCATGTCACTGAGAATGCTCGTTTCTTTGACTTGTCCTTCTTGTGTTTGAATTTTCGTTTTATGTCTTCTTCTTTTGCTTCGGACAATCCTTTTGCATGTGTCCCGTCTTGTGACAGTTGAAGCATTCTACATTTGATGATGATGGTTTATTTGATCCGAACTTCTTTCTATTGTAACGACTAGCTTTTCATTGCTTTAAGAATTTCTTGAATCCTTTTGCAATGAATACCAGATCTTCATCTTCGGAATCTGAGATGTCTTCATCCTTTTCAGCATGAAAAGCTATATTTTTCTTTTCTTCTTTTTGTTCTTTCCTAGCCTGCAAGTTAGCTTCATAGGACATAAGATTTCCTATCAATTCATCTGGCTTCATGGTAGAAATATCATTAGCTTCTTCTATTGCTAATACTTTTCCTTCTCATTCATTATTCAGAGAATGTAGGATTGTTGAAACTACATCAAAATCCGAATATTTTTGTCCTAATCCGATAAGTGCATGATGAATGGTTTGAAACCGTGAATACATCTCATTGATAGTTTCATTTGGCTTCATTTTGAAATTTTGAAATTGACTTTTCAACAAAGCTATTTTTGCTTGTTTAACCTTGTTAGTACCTTCATGAGTGGTTTTAGCGTTTGCCAAATTTGATACGCAGTGGTACAGATACTAACACGGTTATATTCATTTTGATCTAATGCACAAAACAACATATTGATTGCTTTTGCATTTACAGCTGCTGCTCTTTTCTCAGCAGGTGTCCATTCTGAATACTCAGTTGTTGGATTCACTATTTTTTTTTGAGTAGCATTCCAAGCATCATAGTTAGTTGATTGCATGTAAAAAGCCATACGAGTTGCCCAATAGCTATAGTTAAGACCATTAAAGAAAGGAGGTCTTTGTGTCGATTGACCTTCAGTGTAAGTGGTGTTAGTGCTACTACTTGGGTTATTTGCCATATTACTAGAATATATCAAATAACTGTGTTACGGTTATGAGATGATCTAGCTCTGATACCAATTGAAAGTATATATGTACGTGATACTATAGTACATAAAGGATTGTGTAATATGATGAACAATAGTCAAGTATGAAGTAATAAACAAGCACAGAACTGTATGATAGTAAATGCAGTAAAAAAATAGAAAAATCACACCAGGGATTTTTATACTGGTTCGGAGTACCGTCATACGTCCAGTCTCAGACTTCTATCTGGATTTTCACTAATCAACAACCTCACTTCACCCGGAGGAACATGTATACAACACCCGAGCAGCATAACGGGGACCTGAGCAGCAGAACAGGATTTCTTGCCTCTAACAACACTGAGGACTTCAACACTTCCCTCTTACAACAACGAGGACTTCAACACTTGCCTCTTACTTGCCTCTTACAACAACGAGGACTTCAACACTTGCCTCTTACAACACCGAGGACTTCAACAATAATAAGAGTTTGACTTCTGATTGTGTTCTTGAATAACACTGAATAGCCAACAGTTAAGTACACCCTTCCTATAATCTTATCCTCAAATATGATTTGTGATTATGAAGATTTGGAAGATGAAATCGTTGTTTGAATCAAAAGAATGATATGTAGATTCTAGGATTCAAATAACGATATATGGAAAATTATGAGATTTTGAGTGCTTTAGAGAGCAAGAATGAAATCAGTAGTAGATAGCAAAGATAGAAAGAATTGGTTAATCTAAAACGATGATTTCATGTTGTTTTTATAGTGGATGGAGAGTTGCACTTATTGGTGAAGAGAAGTAGTGAGTAGAAATGATTTTTGGTGAAGAGAAAAGAAAACAACTATTGATGAATAGAGATGTCTGTTCGAAAAGTTGCTTTCAGTTCGTAGACCAGTCGACAGGTAAAAAATAACCAGTAGACTGGTATTTGAATATATATATACATTATATGTAAGTGTGCACGTTCATTGTGCTTTTCTACCCAGAAACGGTCGACCGCCCATAATGAAACCGGTCGACCGGTTTCTGGTAGTATGCAAATTGAATGTGCAAACATATATATACATATACATATACATATATATATATATATATTCAAAACATTGAGGTATATGATTATTTGAGGATAGATTTTAACATATATAACTCATCTTAAAACACTAAATAATCAACCTCTAACTTTCAATACCATTGAATCTCTTCTTTTTGTCGATCTTGAACTTCTCCTTGTCATTAATCAAAATGCCATGAATTCCTTGACTCAACATTTTTATATCCCTACTTTTAATATGAAAATCACATTTTTAACATGCCATTCATATAATAAAAATTGTATTTTTATTTCGCTGCTACTATATATAAAAATCCAATTTTTATTTCTAATCCATATATAGATATATTTATATCGAATTTTTATTTCAAATCCATATATATAAAGATCAAATTTTTACCTCGCTACAAATATAAAAATCGAATTTTTACTTCTCTACAAATATGATAATCATATTTTTAAGACTATACCATTCATATAAAAAAAATAAAACTGATTTTTATATTTCTAAAACAAATTACTTTAAATAAAGACAAAAATAAAATAAAAAGCTTACAACGGCGGGTGATGTCAGAGGGGGCGGCATTGGGCGGTAGGGTGGTGCAGCGGCGATGGTTGGCCAGGGGGAGGTCGGTGGCGGCGGAAATGGGGACTAGCGGCAGTTTTGAATCAAGGTAGAGGAGGAGAGCGGGGTAGCAGTGGAGGGGGGGAGGGAAGGTCGGAGGCGGTCTGGGGAAGGGCGGTGCATTCATCGGAGGTGGGGTGGGGGCAGGTCACGGCAGCGGTTGGAGGGGCTAGGGTTCCATCGCTTTCCCTTTTGTTTTCTTTTTTTTTATTTCTAAAGTGTCGGGGAGAGAGAAAGGTAAGAGAGGGAGGGCTTTATAATAATATATATATATATATATATTATCTCCAAAAGTTAGTTTTAAATTCGAAATCCGAATCGAGCCAACGATTGTTGCCCCTAGCTAATTACCCCCATTTCGAACACAATGGGATATGTATCGTAAGTCAATTCTAACGTTTTGATCAGTTTCCATTAATGTCAAAATATAAATAAATATATTTTAAATTCAAACGCACATTTTAATTTACCGGGGTCACATACTGACTCCAAAAATTCCAGTGAAATAAATCTAGCTATGTTTTGACGATACGGTCTTAATAAAACAAATTTCGTCAAATTTGGAGACCGTTTGAAAAACGGTCATTTTCAACCCGATTAAATTCAAACTGAAATTGTCAAACACGTTTTCTTTTGCCACGCTCACATATTAATTCCAAAAATTATGAGTTTTGGAATCTAGCAATAATTTGACATTCCGGATCCAACAAAAGTGGTCTCGTCGAAAACGGAGGTCGTTTGTAAAATCGCTAGTTTTAAAGGGCTATATTTCCATAGCGACTATTCAGAATTTTCAACTGGACATAACTTTTTATTCTCGCTATGAAATTTGGATTTTTCACATTCGTTGGAAAGATATTTTCAAACAGATTCAAATATTCCAGGTTGTTACATTTACTATGTCAAAAGTTTAATTCTTTTAAGTTCATTTTTTGGCTTGGTTTTTAAGATCCGAAATGACCCTTGTTGTTTTGGCCTTATCTCAGTCAAGACAAAACAAAATTTAGATTTTCATTTTTGTAAAAAGTAGGGGAAAGAAAATGAAAGAACTTACATATTGTCAACTTTTTGAAACTCTTTAGTTTTCATACCTGAAAATCAGTTTGAAAAGGACTAATTTACGGGCATTGTTTTTGTTGATTTGCTGATAATTCTAGTCCTCAAATCCACATCACATCACTTAGGCCGAGTCATTTTGGCCACGAAGCCTACAATTTCCATAATTGCTTAGGGTATTACATATACTAGTATTGCTTTAAGTCATGGTGAATTTATAATTAATTTGGATATGCTTAAGGTGAGTAAAATTCACAGCTTTAAATTTAAAGTTTTGATCTTTAAAATATTTTATTTGTTATTATGTTTATTTATTGTATGCTCAGATCTTTGGCACATTTGTAGTTATAATTTTGTTATGAATATGACTTTGATTTGGTTTTGAATGTTAGGAAAATCATGTTGTGTTATATGCTTAGAAAGTTAGAATCTTTTTACGGTTTATGAAATGGAAATCCGTGGTTGAAAACACGTTATGTTTTTGAAATCTAAAATCATTAGGTTTCAAATTTTGTTTTCTTTTTTTGAAACATATTATTTATGTTTTGGAAAGTTAGTAATTTTTCTTTCGCCAGTTTCAAAACAAAGTTTAAAAGTTAAGATTTTGAAATTATGAGTTTTATAACGATAGTCTCTGTAAGTGCAGCTCGTGAAATGAACTATTTTTAGAGATAATTTTTATTCCAACTTAACTAAGTTTTAAAAACGTTTTCAAAACTAATTTGAAATGTGAGTAATTGATTATTATTATTTAATTACTTAATTATTTAATTAATGATAGTTAAATAGAGTGATTAGTACATATTTACCATGTAATCGCGTAATTCGTACTTAAGTTTTAATCAAGTAAGTTTGATTCTAATTTGTTTAATTAACTTTTTTTTGAAAGCAAAAATGTATGATCTTCTAAAAAGAAGAGAGCACACATATATAATATAAAACAGAAAGGCTACAAAATCCGACTACAGAACCAAAAGGAGACCAAAATCAACACAAAACATGACTATATGAATGTAAAGGAAAGTGGATAGATGAGCTTCGGATAAACCACCGCCCATCATACTTCAATATCGAATTCTGGCAAAGCCACCACCCGATAGTGAAGTATATCTACTCCAATACAAAAATAGCTCCAAAGCAAAAACCATCCACCAATCCAGACAGCTTCCCACTAAGCTCCTCAGCTATAATCAACTACCTAAAACCTGAAAGAAACTACCCAAACCATAAGCAACCATCATCTATATATATATGAGTATATGTGTGTGCATATATATATATATATATATATATATATGTATATCCATACATATATGTGAAGAAGAAATAAAAAAGAAAAAGAGACAATCAAGCAACACCAAAAAAACAGAAATTAAAAACAAATGTGAAATATATTACATCTAAAATATCTATTGATTCTAATAAATAAACTCAAATTAAATCTAACCTTAATCAAAAAACTCTCAAAACATGATTCACCAAAAAACTTATAGTGAGAGTTATACATCCAATCCAGACAGTGGGTAACAATCCTAATGATTAAATTGTCAACATAATCAGAAATTGAAAGAAATAATCTCAGATTCCTCTCCAACCATATGAACCAACTAATGATAGTAACTAAATAATCCAACACATATCTTTGCCTGGAATTATAAACAAATCTACAACAATCCCAATAATCAACACAGTTACTAAAAGAATTTAAACAACCGAAAACAAAAGTCCTTAAAACCATATTTAAAATATAATTGGTAATATCGCAAGAGAAAAAATAATGATCAACATCTTCATCCAAAAGACTACAAAAACAACACCTAACATCAAAAATAACATTTTCTTCTTTAAAAGCTCAACCGTATTAAGCTTCTTATGAATAATCAACCACGTGAGAAACTTAGCTTTAGGAGGAGAATTAGATTTCCAAAGAAACTTAAAAAGGAACAACGAAACAGCAGAAAAATTAAGAAAATTATACATAGAATTAACAGAGTACACTAGACTCTTATCAAGACCCTAACTAATACAATCCCCATCGTCATCCAAATGATACAAAGCTAACTTAGCTTTTAGTCAGGCTAATTGCCTTAACATTACCCCTTCTAAAATATTATCAAAGGTAAACTCTCATAGGGGATCTAAATCCCCTCTATAAAAATCTATAATCAAAGCATTCTTAAAGTAGTAATTTTCAAAAAGCTCTTTAAATTCAATTTTAAGGGCATACGAGAAATCCAGGCATCATGCCAAAAGAAAGTAATATTCCCAGAATGAACAGTCAACTTACAACCTAAATTAAAAAAGTCAAAACAATTCAAAACAGACTTCCAAAAATAAGATAATCTATTAATCTAACTTAAACTAGAACCAACAATAAACTCGCTCCCAGAATAATAAAATTTAGAAACAATAATCTTTCAAGTAGCCGACACATCTGGACATCTAAATCTCCATAACCATTTGGCTAACAAGGAAGAGTTAAAATTATATAAATTAATGATCCCCAGACCCCCATCCTTCTTGGATTTACAGCACACCTCCCAGTTAACTAAACATTTATAACCTTTACAAACTGAAACTCCACTCCAAAGATAATTACGCCTAATTTTATCGATTTTCTCAATTATCTATTGAGGAAATCGATGAACGGCCATCCAATGAGTAGGAATAGAAGAAAACACCAAATTTACAAGAACTAATCTACCTGCTCTAGATAGAAATATGTTATTCCAACTCTATAATCTATTATTGATCTTATCAATAATAACTAACCAATCGTCATTCTTAAGTTTCGAAGGCCTAATCTTAAAACCAAAATAATCAAAAGGAAATTTCATGACAGAACATGTTAGCCTACTTTGTGAACTAGGCAACACAAAGTCAAGAAACCAACCGTTGAAGAGTATTTCAAGTTATGCGACTCCGGTTCGGATCGGAAGGAAACTCCACAATTCAGATTGATAGCAGCGTATCGGTTCGGATCGGGTAAAATTCTCTGTTCGGATCGGATATCTCTTACTGGATAAATTGGCAAAGCATACCTGATCGGATCGGAAGGCCAATGAATCTCAGGTGGATCGGAAAGCCGTCTGCTTGCCACGACTTCGGAGCGGAGCGGAGTATGATTAGAGAAGAAGAGACGTCCAAGCTACTCCGGTTCGGGTCGGGTATTCCGATCCGAGCCCCCAACCTGCACGTCTCCGACCCGCACCCATGATCCAAGAAGATCTCCTATAAGGTCGCCTGAAGAACCGGACCGGATGTGACTAATTCCTACCCCTAACGTCCATCTCATTGATGCGTTGTCAGCTTGATAGCCCATCTGAACCCGAAGAGAGTGCAATGGATGACACGTGTTCCGACCCGGATTGCATCTCAGGCAAATTCACACCTATAAATACCCCATCTAGAAACAAAGAGAAGGATCTTTTTTCAGCACTTTTGAGAATCCAAGTACCTCCATCATTCGAATTCCTTCACTCCTGGAAAATCCAAACCATCTTTCATTTCCTGTTTTTATCTTTCTGAGTGAACAAAAGTGAGTTGTGAGCGAATCTTACATTGTATTTGTAATTGAATTACTGAATATAGTGAAAACTAAGTGGACGTAGGCATTTCTTCGCCGAACCACTATAAACCTTGTGTGTTCTTTTTTATTTCTGCTTTACTTTATCTTGTTTCTAATCAATTTGGGTGTTAGAACCACATTTGGGTCTAACATTTTGGTGCTTTCACTGAGAATCCTCATCTAAATTCTTTATTTTCCGGGATCTCTTTTTACTTTTTGGACCGTTGAGTTCAAAGAAGTGAATCCTTAAGCTTCTCCACTTTCTTACATTCGTTGAAGTAATTGTCAAAGACTCATGGCCAGAGGAAAAGGCAAGGAAGTCCAGTCTGTTCAAGGAAATGGAGCCGGTGAAGATCAGCAACATGCTGTTGTAACAAGGTCTAGGGGGCAGAGTTCAGCAGCAGGGAGAATTAATGCAGGGCATCCGAACCGACAGCAAGGGGAAAGTTCCGATCCGATCCGGGTTGGAGACTCTGAAGCAGTGCACTCCCCCAGTCTGAACCGACCCGACTTGCTCGCTGCACACCGATCCGACCAGGCACCCCAGCTCCGATCCGACCCGACTTCCTACCTCCGATCCGACCCGATGCTTGGTGAAGCTGGAACATCTACTCGAGTCCCCGCGAATGCTCCAATTCCAGCTGCCAGGGTTGGAGACCAGGCCAATCCATCTGCTCCCATCACTCAAGGAGATTTCTCGCGCTTGCTCGATATGCTTGAGAGCACGAGGGAAGCTATGAGAGTTCATGAGCGCACCAATCTCATGATGCAGGAAAATATGCGGCTCATGAGTCGAGAAATCAATGAGCTCCGCCGGCAAAGAACTCCGTCGCCAGTTCGTCATACACCAGTAGATCAATCTTCATCTTCTGAGGAAGAGAGGCCCCGTGAGCGAAGGCCACTCGAACGACCTCAGAACGTGGAACAGCTAACGTTTGGATCTTTGGGATCTCGCGAGGATATCGCACGAGCATTAGGAAACGATAGCCCCTCTCGGGGGCAAAGACTCCAGTCCCCTCTTCCCGAGATCGACCGGGAACGCAGGGAAAGGAATCGAGCAGAGGCAGCTCGAAGAGGAAGGGCGTCTCCTGAGCAAGAGCCCCGAAGGAACTCGGACACTAGGGCCAGGGAACTTGAGCAGCCCCTAACTAGTGCCGATGTGCAGGCGATGGTTCGTCGAATTATGTCCGAAAGCCGGAATTATACAAATGAAGACTACGGTATAGAGCGAAGCCATACTCCGTTCACTGACGACATCCTAGACTTCCAGTTCCCCCGACGCTTTAATTTGCCACAGATGGATAAATATAACGGAAGGACTGATCCAGGACAGCACTTGATGCGGTATTCGTGGCTTATGAATGCAGCTGCTGCCCCCGATGAAGTAAAATGCAAAGCGTTCCCAATTTACCTAGAAGATGTGGCTTTATTTTGGTTTACCCGACTTCCTCCTCGTTCAATTTCTAATTACAAAGAACTAAGCGAGCGTTTCATGAACCAGTTCCGACTACATGCTCGAAAGTCCAAGAGCGTTATTGAATTGTCGAGGATCAAACAGGCACCAGGAGAATCTTTAAGGGCATATTTAGATCGTTTTAACCAAGCTGTAACTGAGGTCAGTGACCCGCATGAGCCCACTATTCTGATGGCATTGAAGGAAGGAGTCGATCCCGAATCTGAGTTTGGAGACTACCTTTCTGGGAAGACACCCCCCACAAGGGCGATATTCTACGAAAAAGCCGATATTTATCTAAGACGAGAGGAGGCCCGGGCAAACCGGAAGAGAAAGTCTGAGACAGCTTCAAAGGAGAATGTGCAGAGTAATATTGCAGTGAAGCAATCTGGGGAAAGTTCTGGCAAGGTTGAAGTAAATGTAGGAAACAAGGGTGGAAACAGCAATACTGGAAGCGGGGGAAACAACAACAACCGTAATTCGAACGGTAACAGGAGAAACAGAAATAGGGGAAGCGACCCAAACAAAAGGCCCCGATTCCAGAACTACGAGAACTACACACCACTGAATGACACGTTGGAAAATATTTACCTGGACACGTATAATGTGTTGCAATACAAAAGACCGCCACCTCGTGATTCGACCGAGAAAGAAATGGCGACAGGGAAATTTTGCTTGTTTCACGGAACGCATGGACATTCGACCAATGAGTGTCGACATTTGAGGGATGTAATTGAAAAGCTGCTGCGTGAAGGAAAGTTGGATGAGTACAAGGTTGCCCCGAGGGACAGGGGGCAAGGAGAGCAGGCTCCAAAGCAAATCCTACCTGCTCCTAAGCCTACCGCGCAGCAGAAAGGTAAAGGGATCGTCATCAACTCCATAGTAGGCGGACCTCACCCGGCAATCCGAAGCTTTAGGTCAATGGACCAATATGTGAATGCGGCCAAGCATCTAGATGTGAATGAAGGTGACGGTTTGGAAGATGTTACCCCCATCAAACAACAAAAAACCATGTTCGATGACGTGGTGTTTCGCAGCCGAGACAACACGGGAATACAATCTCCCACCAATGATCCGTTGGTTATTACTACCACTATTGGGCCGGCTTTGGTCCATAAGGTATTAGTAGACAACGGAAGTTCCGTTAATATTTTGTTCAAGAAGTCATTTGATCAGATGAAGCTTGAGCCCGAAGATCTGAAACCTTGTGAAGGATGGATTAGAGGTTTCAACGGAGCGACAACAGCTCCTATGGGATATATAGAGTTGCCTGTGACCCTAGGGCAAGGAGAACGTAGAAGAGTGCGAATGCTTCAGTTTGTAGTACTGGACGTAGACTCGCCATATAACGCATTTTTAGGGAGGCCTGCCCTCGCTGAGTTTAGAATTTGTATCGCCCCTTGGTGCTTGTTACTAAAGTTCCCAACCGAAGCCGGGACTGGAGTAATAAGAGGGGATCAGGTTTCTGGACGGGCCTGCTATGTGGCCGAACTGAAGATGTTGATGAAAGGAGTTAATGTTGAGAATAAGGATGCCTCATCTCCCTCAAAGGGGGACTCGGCATAGCAATTAGAGAGGTTGAACCCAAGGGAGTTGCGAAAAGGAACGCCTGAAGACCTGGATCCTAGAAAAGACGAGGAACCAGAGGCTAGGAATGCAACTCCTAATGAAGCAACAGTGGAAATTCCTGTTGATAAAGCTGATCCGACGAAAGTTTTGAAGATTGGTTCCCAATTGGATCCACGTCGTGCTGAAGAGCTGACGAACTTCTTGAAGGCGAACTTAGATGTGTTCGCCTGGACCCATGCTGACATGTGTGGGATATCGCCTTCCGTTATCAGTCACAAATTGAATGTAAATCCGAAGCATCCACCTGTAAAGCAAAAGAGACGCATGCTGGGCCCAGAGAGGTCGGCTGCCCTCAAAGAGGAAGTAGAGAAATTGAAGCAAAATGGATTTATTCGAGATTCGACCTATCCCGATTGGATATCGAATCCCGTCCTGGTAAAGAAGCCAAACGGAAAGTGGCGAACTTGTATTGACTTTTCAGATTTAAACAAGGCTTGCCCAAAGGATAGTTTCCCACTTCCCAGAATTGACCAGCTTGTAGACTCGACAGCAGGTCATGAACTTCTCTCTTTCATGGATGCGTATTCTGGATACAATCAAATTCCTATGCATGTGCCAGACCAAGAGCATACAAGTTTCATTACGAATTTGGGATTATATTGTTATGTTGTAATGCCGTTCGGATTAAAAAACGCTGGAGCTACTTATCAGCGATTGGTAAATAGAATGTTTTACGATCAGATAGGAAAAACTATGGAAGTTTATGTGGATGATATGCTTGTTAAATCAAAGCAGTCCTCTAGTCATACGCAAGACTTAGCAGAAATGTTTGGTATCTTGCGGAAATACCGTATGAAATTGAATCCTTTAAAATGTTCATTTGGAGTGGCGTCGGGAAAGTTCCTTGGCTTCATTGTGAGTTCCCGAGGAATTGAGATCAACCCTAGCCAGATAGCGGCGATTAGAAATCTCAAAGAACCAAGGAAAATTAAAGACGTCCAAAGTCTGGCAGGAAAGGTAGCGGCGCTAAGTAGATTCATCTCCAAAGCCACCGATAAGTGTGTTCCATTTTTTGATTTGATAAAAAGGGGAAAGAAGAACTTCCAGTGGACTCCCGACTGTGTCGAGGCTTTTCAAAATCTGTTAGAACTGTTAGAAAAACCGCCAATCTTATCAAAGCCCATAGACCATGAAGAACTATTTGTTTATCTAGCAGTCTCGGCTCACGCTGTCAGCACAGTTCTGGTTCGAGAAGAAGACAAAGTACAAAGGCCAGTATACTATGTGACTAAGAGATTAGCAGCGGCAGAGCGCAACTACCCAAAGATCGAGAAGCTTGCTTACAGCCTCCTGATTGCATCCCGAAAGCTTCGTCACTACTTCCAAGCCCATCCAATAACCATATACACCGATCAGCCGTTAAGACAAGTGCTGCAGAGAACCGAAGCGTCGGGAAGGTTGATTAAATGGAACCTAGAACTAAGCCAGTTTGATTTGAATTTTCAACCACGAAAGTCAATCAGGGGACAAGCTCTAGCAGACTTTATTGCGGAGTTCACCATTCCAGAAGAAGAAATAATCAATGACCAAGTGGTCAAATCTGAGGATAAGCTAGAGATGAATCCGTGGAGACTATATACAGATGGAGCTAAAAATGACCGAAGATCCGGAGCTGGAATTGTCTTAGTCACTCCGGAGGGACGGTCGTTATATTACGCCCTACGGTTAGAATTTTCGGCCACTAACAACGACTCTGAGTATGAAGCCCTGATTGCCGGGCTGAAACTTGCTAAAGACCTCGGAGTAAAAATGATGGACATATTTTGTGACTCTAAGATTGTTGTTTGTCAAGTGCGAGAGGAATTCGCGGCTCGAGGACCTCGACTTATCACATACCTCAAGAAAGTGAAAGAGCTATTGAATAGCTTAGAACGGTACAACATAACACATATTCCCAGAGCAGAAAACCAGAAAGCGGATAGACTAGCAAAATTAGCTAGTTCTGACAATCCAGAAGGGACTGAGGTAATTCCAATTGAAACGTTGGAGTCGCCAAGCTTTGAGTCAATGGAAATGGAATTCGTTCTTGAAGCGGAACCAGAGAAGGAATCATGGATGACTCCAATCAAGAATTTTCTTAAGAATGGGACACTCCCTTTAAAGAAGAGTGAAAAGAGAGCTGTAGTGCGCAGAGCTACCAGATATGTTATGCAAGACGATACCCTCTATAGGCAAGGATTTTCTATGCCCCTGTTACGATGTATCGCACACGACGACATCAAGCGTGTACTGAGAGAAGTACACGAAGGTGAGTGTGGAGATCATACAGGAGGTCAAACTTTAGCGAAGAAAATATTGCGGTACGGATACTTCTGGCCTACGATCAACAAGGATGCAGCTGATTATTCACGACGCTGCGATAAGTGCCAGAGATTCGCCAAAATTCCCAGGGCACCATCAACCCAGCTTAAATCGATGGTGAGTCCTTGGCCATTTGCCACATGGGGAATCGATATCATTGGAGTTTTACCGATTGCTAAAGGGGGAGCTAAGTATGCCATAGTAGCCGTAGATTATTTCACGAAGTGGGTGGAAGCTGAACCCTTGACTAAGATCACCACAAGAAAGGTGATAAGTTTTGTGGTCCGAAATATTATATGCCGATTCAGAATCCCAAGGACAATTATTACCGACAACGGGACCCAATTTGATAGCACTGAATTCAGAAACTTTTGCCAGAAATATAAGATAGACAAACGATATACTGCAGTTGCCTATCCACAATCTAATGGGCAAGTAGAGGCAATAAACAAGGTAATAAAATCCATCCTCAAAAAGCGATTAGAGCGTGCAAAGGCAAAATGGGTTGATGAATTGCCCCTAGCTTTGTGGGCATATCGAACAACGTTTAAAACGGCTACTGGTCATACCCCTTTCTCCCTCTCCTTTGGTTCAGAAGCAGTAATTCCAGTTGAACTGGAAGTTCCTTCCCACAGGGTGACATATTATGACCCGATGACGAATCGGGCACTTTTACTTGAGTCTCTTGATGAAGTCGAAGAGAAAAGAGACGAAGCGGACTTGCGTGCAGCAAGACATCGGCATCAGATGGCACACTATTATGACAAAAAAGTTCGCCTCAGAACTTTTGAACCAGGAGATTTGGTGTTAAAGAGAGTTTTTCCATCTCTTCCTCACCTCAGCCCAAAATGGGAAGGACCCTTTGTCATCCAACGGAAACTTGATAAAGGAACATTCAAGTTAACGACCGTAGATGGCGAAGAAGTCCCTCGAGCATGGAATGCCCAACACTTAATGCGATATCTGGATTAGAAATGCTGTACTTTTTGCTGTTCTTCCTGTAAACTCTGTAATAAGGCACGACTTGCCTTTGGAAAATATGACGATATGAATAAAGGACTATAAAGTGGATGTAGGCTATGACTTAGCTGAACCACTATAAAATATTGTGTGTTATTTACTCTTATGCATTTACATTCGTTAGTTATTCTGTTGTGATTATAAAATACAGGACAACTTAGAGCCTAAAAAGGTTGAAACAGTTTGGGCATAAAAAGAAGCACAATGATTATTTGTGCAATAAGACATAAAAGAATGAGAAAACGACATTCTTAACTCTAACTCTCCGGAGAAAGAGAGAGAGTATAAAAGCGCCTCAGACTGAGCGCTGAAAAAGAAATTCTATTCTGAACTCTAACTCTCCAGAGAAAGAGAGAGAGTATAAAAGCGTCTCAGACTGAGCGCTGAGAAAGAGGTTCAACTCCGAACTCTAACTTTCCAGAGAGAAAGAGAGTATAAAGGCGTCTCCGACCGAGCGCCGAGAAAGAAATCTTTTCCCGTTGAACGACCGGGGGTTAAACAAATAACTGAACTCGAACTCTAACTCTCAAGAGAGTGAGAAAGAGTATAAAAGAAATGCCAGGAAAAACAACAGATATTGATGATACAGGAAATGCTATCCCGTTAGAGAATCGGGAGCATCCAGATTGCATAGTTAGGCACTGAATGACTTACGGAGATTGACTGGGGACACATACCCGTACACATATCTCCCCTCTTCACAACTTTGTTTCATAACTATAGATATGCATTTTTACATAAGTGCAGAGCTGCTAACAGATAAACATTGCAAAAAGTGAATTATTTTTATTTACAAATGAATAAATTTGTACAGGGAAATGACTAAAAAGAAAGTGCGGGAGCTGCTGTTGTGGCAGCACTTATTGATTTACAAAGATGCTAAAAGGACACAGGAGAACCCACTATTTGGGTTTGGGATGAGCCTTCGATTTCTTGGCAGCTTTTTCCGCATCCTTTGCTTCCCTCTCTGCTTCAGTCAAAATTCGCTTTGATTTCTTTTTCCCTGAAGGTGTAGCACTGGAGCCGGCAGACTTCTTCCCGGAAGGCTGGGCACTGGAATCAAAAGAAGATTTTTTAGCAAGTTCTTCGGTGATAGATCTAGTTGAGAGCTTAACCACTAACCTTGAACCTGCATCCACAACTGCAAGGGGCTTGAGGACCTCAGGGTCTAATTCTTCAGCCTTTAATTGCAAGCGCTTGTCTTGATCAGCCTTCATGGCAGCCAAGGTAATGTCCTCAGCGCTTTTCGACTCCCCGGTTATTGTAACTTCTGGTTCCTCATCATGCCCCTCGTCTCCTCCGTCGTCTTTTAAAGCTGCAATCATTTCTTCATCATGGGGAGTAGTCACCTTAGTTGATTCACTTCTTTCCCCCAATTCTGTGGAAGCAGCCTTGTCTTCTCCTTCTTTGACCCTATCAGCGGGCTTTGTCCCAGTGGTAGCTCCTTGAACTACATCTGTCTTCGCGGAGGATTCAACGCCTACAAAATGAGAAACATCGGTTATCAATTCAGGCGAGAGCAAAGGATTTCTCATTGAACGTTCAATCATGTAGCCAAAGGTAGTAGTAGCCTTGACAAGTTGAGGAGAAAAGACAGGGATACCTTCTGAAGACTTCTCAGCGGGGGTGACTACTACCTCTGGAGTTATTTCAGGAATGGGAGATAGTAAGGTTGATCGGGGAATTCCCGGGTTTTCGGGATCATACCCTTCCACTTCAGGAGTTACAGGAGCAGAAGAAGAGGAGCCAGCTTCAGGAATGGTTTTCTGTTTAGACTTCCGCCTCTCTTCTTCCATGGCCTCAGCAATTAGACGGCGACCTTCAGCTAGGCGCTCCGGTTCGTCGTCTCTCAAGTACTTCTCCATCAACTTATCTTCATCGAGGGAATCGACCTTAAGCTCTTCTTTTTCCCACTCAACGATTTGATTCCACACATGAACCAAAGTGGATGGATAGTCCTCGATCCAGGAAATGTTTCGACGACGAATAATGTGCGCAAAGAATTCGATCATTAGCTCCCCGAAGCCCTGAATATCGGCCTCCGCCCCTGATAGCTGTTTGCGGGTTTCCTCCGCAGATTTAATAGCGCATTCAACGTTGCCCTCAGCCAGAGCAGCCCTGTTTTCCGCCTCTAACAATTTTGAAGCCAAATCAGCGTTTTTCTTTTCTAACTCAGCACTCCTTTTCGCTAACTCGGCATTCTTTTGCTCAAGCTCAGCATAAGCGAGACGTGTCTTAGCAGCCTCTGACTTGGCTTCGTCAGCTTGCTTCTTCAACTCGGAACGTTCCTGAGTGTGGGATTCTAGCAAATCATGATAGCGCTTTTGCATGTCCTCAAACTGTTGTTTGAAGTTAGAAGCGTTCTTCTGAGCGATAGCTAGTTGAGCTTGAGTATCTTCTAAATTTTTTCCTAAGGTTTTCAGGGCCTTAGCATCTTCCTCTGCAGTTTTGTGCATTGAGTCAGCATTTGTCATTAGCGTGCGGATGATTCTAGAAAGAGTACGGGAATACTTGAACATTTCGGTATATTGTTTTTCCACCAAATCAATCTTTGCTCTGGCCTCCTCTGCCCAATTAGAAGAAATAGGTTCAAGGGAAGGTAGAAAGGTCAGAGTCTCGAAGTAGTGCTCGGGAAATTGCTCCTTTAAGTATGCCAGCCTTACGGCGGTTCCCGCATCTGGTGGAGGAGGGGCTAGGATTGTTAGTTCAGCGTCCCTTCCCGAAGAAGATTCTGTAGAACCCTTGTCTGTCCGAGGTCGCTTAGTAGCAGGGACTTTTTGCTTACTTCTAGACCCAGTTTCCTTTGGAGGTGTTTTCTCCCTGCTTCGCTTTTCATGGGAGGAAGTGGAATCCCTAGATTGTGGTCTATCCTCCTCCCTACGACCTTGATAGCTTTTGTATTTTTCCTGTTCCGGTCGAACTGGTGAGCGGGAGCGTGAGGATCGAGATCGATAAGGATCATAGGGTCTCCTTTCCTCCCTGCCGCGGTCATCCCGGCGGTTATATTCGGCATCCTGGGGAGGATTAGACATGCTGCGGCGAAGCTTTCTTATGTCATAAGAGGATCGAGACATTGTACCTGCACGATAAGTTAAACAAAGTTTAGAATCAGCGGATCCATGGAAAAAGAAGTGCAATGAATGCTAGTGCTACGGTGCAAAGTGCATCCTATGTGATGTATGTGTCCCCCCAACCAACCCGAGTCTGAAGCTAAAGTGGTGCGGGCAGGCTCTTTGGCCTTAGCAGGAGTAGTCTCCTCAGAAGAAGTGAAGACTAGAGGGTCCTTTCTGAAGTCTTCCGAAGTGTATATAGTCTCGGGTAAAGGGAGATCCCCCAAACCCTGAAATATGTGCTCGTCGGCGCTAGGAACATCCCCTTCGGAAGCGTGAAGTGGCGACCCTTGGGGAGATTTTGATTTGTCTACCGAGGTAGTTTCCTCGGGGGCAACATACCCTTCCCGATGTTTTTTGGCCAGATTAGCCAGCTCATCGTCTTGAGTGGAAGAGGGAGAGGGTGAAGTTTGAAGAGAAGCTGCAGGAATTCCCGAGCCTTCTCCTATTTCTGGAACTGTTTCTACTGGAGGGATATATGCATAAGGGACTGTCCCATGACCGATGCTACGGTAGACGGATAGCAGCCCGTGAAAATGAAGGTACTCGTCTTTAAGAACCTCATCAATAGTAAGGAATTTTTGGTCGCCATTGAGGAGACGGTGCATTCGATCAAAGAACACTTGGTCTGATACCTGTTTGGGATTATCGACTGAAAATAAAAAGGAAAACAGGTCAGGGTGATGATTCAAGTGTATAGAATCCAGGGTCAGAAAATCAGTGCTTTACTTGATTTTGTCCATCTTCTGGCGCATCCAGACTGTTGCTTTATATAGAACCACTCCAGTCTGGAATCTCCAGCCTTGCTGCTAAACGGTGTAGAGATTATCTTCCTCTTTGGGACCGACTCAAAGTAACAGAAAGAAGGGGTTTCCCTAGTCCGATGTTTGAAATTATAGAAGAAATGAACATCGTCAAACGTAAGCTCCACGCCTAGAATTTCACGATATGCTATGAATAAGGTATGCAGATAGGCGTATGAATTGGGATGTAGCTGCATGGGGGCAATCCGCATTTGTCTTAAGAAGTCGACGATGAAAGGCGAGAAAGGAGGAATGGCGCCAACCATGCACATCAAACGAGTGACCGTCATATATCCTTCTGGAGGGTTATGTGGACGGTCAGAACGTGAGGGCACTAGAGTGTCTCTCTTCATTATTCCATACTTCAAGCAAATTCTCACGAGTCGGTCGTTGTCAATTGTTGATTCTACGGAATCTGGAGGTGACTCCAATATAATGGCTGAGTCGAATTCATCGGGTGCTCGGTTGTCACCAATCCCTCCTTCCTCCTCAAAGCCTAGGGAAACTTCATTTTCTGAAGACATTTCATCGCTTTCCCGATGACCAACTCCGTAATCCGGACCCTCGCTGTCCCATTCTGGGTCAGATGAAGAAGATATATCCTCGAGAGTGGTTTTGTGGGAAGTTTCTGGAGCTTCTTTCCTCTCAGCTAGACGAGAAGAGCGTCTGGGCCTCATTGTCATGGAACTATTGAAGAAGCAATAGCACGGATTAGAGTGAATTATCCCGTGTTCCCTTTTTGTGTATGTGTGTGAACTAAAGTGTGTGCAACAAATGCGGGAAGTGCAAAATAAGAGTACAGCAATGTAAGACGAAGCTTTAAAGAGAAGGTGATAGTCAGAATTGTTCTTAATTCTCGTTTATGTTTACAAGGCACTATCCTAACTGTCCGCGAGGCATATTCATCTAGAATAAGTGTTAGTTGAATTAGTTGAGTGGTCTTTATGTGTCAAGTTCAATATGTTCGGGTCGGTTCGGATATGCATATGATGACTAGCTCGACGCAGGCAAAGATAACAGTCGGTTCGGGTGTCTCACTAAAGCCTGGTCAGTTCAAGACAAGGGAAGCAACGGGTTCGGAAGCAGGACTGATCCGTTCGGATCGGGTAGCCCGATCCGAACCAAACCAACACCACCTAACCGATCCGTTTACTTCAGCCTCTTATCCCATTCACTTTTCCGACCCGAACCGCCTTTTCCTTTCCTTTCCATCTTTCCTAAGAACGAGACCCGAGCCGATTCCCTTTCCCTCCTTTTCCTTTTTGCTCCTTCGTCGTCTACCCGAATCAACTCCAGCTTGTCACCCCACTCTTCATCTCTTTCCTTTTTTCCCATCTACTCACAGATGAGTCCACTTTATCACCGAAGCCGCCGTGAAGAACAAATGTTCGCCCTATTCAACCTCGCAACGCCTCGAAGCAATGGCGCGTCCACCAGCAGCGGCGGAGGGTTCGAGTGATGCTTATGGCCAAACCATCCTAATCCAACGCTAATTGAAATCGAGAACGGTTGCAACAAAAGTATTTGAGATTAGAAAAGCTACCTATATGTTTGATTCGGGAAATCTACAGGAAGTTGTTTTAGAATTTTCGAGTTTCTAACGTTTTCAATATTAAGGTCGGGAGCGGTAGCAAAAACGAAGAAGGAAGGAATGAAGGCAGTAACGAGTTTATAAAGGGAATGTTGTTGACTCCTCGTCTTCCCATTTTGTCTCACCCGCTCGGACCGGAATGAAGGCCCAGAAGCACAACTCCCTCTGAAGGCCCAACGTCCAAGAACTTAACTCACGAAGACGCTTCGGATCGGAATCCGAACCGAGCGGAAATCTCACGCGATTGATTTAACGTTCGACTCGAATTGAAGAGAAGGGAAGTAAAGGAGGAGCATACCTACAAGAAGCATTACACGGCGAGTAGAGTTCCCACATTTGCTCAGAAATGAAGAAAAGGCACTCGGATCGGACGCCGAACCGAATAGAAATCAATGCATTACTCTTGACAATTCTGGTTGAACGACATCAAAGGACGCTTTGTACAACGAAAGCATCCTTTGAGGGGGCAAAATGTTAGCCTACTTTGTGAACTAGGCAACACAAAGTCAAGAAACCAACCGTTGAAGAGTATTTCAAGTTATGCGACTCCGGTTCGGATCGGAAGGAAACTCCACAATTCAGATTGATAGCAGCGTATCGGTTCGGATCGGGTAAAATTCTCTGTTCGGATCGGATATCTCTTACTGGATAAATTGGCAAAGCATACCTGATCGGATCGGAAGGCCAATGAATCTCAGGTGGATCGGAAAGCCGTCTGCTTGCCACGACTTCGGAGCGGAGCGGAGTATGATTAGAGAAGAAGAGACGTCCAAGCTACTCCGGTTCGGGTCGGGTATTCCGATCCGAGCCCCCAACCTGCACGTCTCCGACCCGCACCCATGATCCAGGAAGATCTCCTATAAGGTCGCCTGAAGAACCGGACCGGATGTGACTAATTCCTACCCCTAACGTCCATCTCATTGATGCGTTGTCAGCTTGATAGCCCATCCGAACCCGAAGAGAGTGCAATGGATGACACGTGTTCCGACCCGGATTGCATCTCAGGCAAATTCACACCTATAAATACCCCATCTAGAAACAAAGAGAAGGATCTTTTTTCAGCACTTTTGAGAATCCAAGTACCTCCATCATTCGAATTCCTTCACTCCCGGAAAATCCAAACCATCTTTCATTTCCTGTTTTTATCTTTCTGAGTGAACAAAAGTGAGTTGTGAGCGAATCTTACATTGTATTTGTAATTGAATTACTGAATATAGTGAAAACTAAGTGGACGTAGGCATTTCTTCGCCGAACCACTATAAACCTTGTGTGTTCTTTTTTATTTCTGCTTTACTTTATCTTGTTTCTAATCAATTTGGGTGTTAGAACCACATTTGGGTCTAACAGAACAATTCAAGGTGCCAGCAACCAGAGACTTGACATTGTCAAAATAGTTAAGAACCATAATAGCACTATTATCAAAATTGATTCTAAGACCAGATAACATCTCAAAAAAATAAAGAATAAACTTCAGAGCAATAATATGCTTGGGAAAGTGAGAGGAAAATAATAATGTATCATCTGCAAATTGAAGAATAGATAATTCATTATTAAATTCCTCATTACCAATACAACCTAAAACACTTAATCTCACAGCTCTTTTAATAATTTTAGAGAAAACGCCAACCGCTAAATTAAATAGAAGAGGTGACAAGGGATCACCTTGTCTAAGACCTCTTTTAGATTGAATCTTCTTGCCCATAACCCCATTAACAACAATATTTGAGCAACCAGACCTAAGAAAAACATGATCCAATTGACCCATCTAACACTAAAACACCTAGCAAGACATAACTCGCAAATAAAATCCCAATCAACTGAATCTAACGCCTTCTCAAAATCAATCATTAAAATAGCACAAGAAAATCTATTTTTACAACAGACATTAATATACTCCTGCACAGCAGCCACTCCATCCACTATGTTTCTACCTTTATTAAAGGCAGTTTGGGAACAATCAATAAGATCATTCATCTTGATACTAAGCCTATTCGTTAGGACTCTGGTAATAATCTTGACGGAACAATTAATTAAGGAAATAGGCCTAAAATCCTTTAAAGAATTATCACCCTCTCTCTTATGAATAAGGATAAAATTAGCAAATTTAAAACTACCTAAATGCAAATTGCCACTATAAAAATCATTAAATAAGTTAATAATATCAAATTTCAAGACCTCCCAAAACTGCTTATAAAAAAGAATAGAGAAGCCATCAGGCCCAGGAGCTTTGTCACTAGGCATATCACAAATAGCCTTCCAAATCTCCTGTTCGGTGAAAGGCTTATCTAGATCTACTAACTCAACCTTAGCATCAGACGAATAAATGTCATTCCATCTAACATTAATCCTTCTTTAATCCTAGATCTAAAAATTTGCCCCGAATTACAAACTTGTAGCTCGTAAACCCTAGTTTAAATTAAACTAAAGAACCTATACAATGTTTTTAAATAATAAAAACACATAAATAAAAACAAAAGTAAAATCCCCTTATTATTAAAATTGGTTGGTCCCTTCGTCACTTTAAAAAGTAGTCCCTCTTCACTTCAATAGGCACCGAACAGTAAGATTAGGATTTTCTATATTTCTCTAAATCGCGACTTTGAATCTTCGATTGCTTCTGATTCTTTATTGCTCTTGGTTAATCGATCGCATGATGATCTTTGTCGAGAGACTTGGGGGTTGCGATCGAAAAACTTTGTGAGTAAATATTATTTTAATTTCCTTTACACTCGAATTTATTGCTTGGTTTTTCTTTAGTTTTTTGCCCATGATTAATTAATTAATATATAGGGTTTAAACCCTTGATCATCTCTAATTTCCATTTGCCTGATTTGGTCTGTGATATGCATGAGTTTCCCCATTTGATTTTCTCGGCTTTGACATGGGTGATTGCTCGAATGACTTCTAGAAACTTCGTATGATTTTCTCAGCTAAAATAGTGCTTGCGTGAATTCCTGGAATGTCCTGAAATTGATAAAAAAATTCTTGCTATAA
The DNA here is from genome assembly GCA_030737875.1 of Allium sativum. Lineage (NCBI taxonomy): Eukaryota > Viridiplantae > Streptophyta > Magnoliopsida > Asparagales > Amaryllidaceae > Allium > Allium sativum. The sequence continues at coordinate 515,725,816 of CM060924.1, forward strand.
ATAATATATCCATATATTTTCTTGTGAGATCATCCAGTGTTGAAATTGAATTTCTTGCTATTTATTTGCAAACTGTCTATCTAGAGGAATAAATTTGCAAAAATAACTTGCCGACTTATTACTGCCACAAATGCAATTGATTTCTTTCTATCTTTGAAACCAATCAATTTTGAGAATGAATTTGCATTTATTTTGAGACCATTCGAATAGCACTTGCTTGCATTAGCACTTAAATTCCTACATTTGCCATGACTTGCTTCTATACCCAATACTATATATATGTATATATACACACACACAGAAGTACACACACACATACAAATATATATATATACACACACACACAAAATTATATGTGTATATAATGGACGGGTCAGCTTTGGTTTTCCTTTGTTAATGGTGTCAGGTGGCTTTTTCCTCTTTTTCCTTCTTTTTTTCCACCGTTTTCTTTTGATTTTTGATTCTACCTTCGATACAATCTCCTCTCAGTCTTGTACTATTTTTTCTACATGAAGAAAAATCAAGCTCGTTTTAAATTTTCAAATCTAGCCCGTTCTTGTCCTTTGTATCTCCTTTTCTTCCTTCCTGAGCTCCATCATCAATAAACCTCCTTCTTGCACTAGTCTACACCTCCTTTTCGTTGTGCGGTGTATTTTATCATTACTGGCAATCACACTGTTATTCCCATCTCAGTTCTTGTGTCGAGTACCTATGGGTATTGCTGGTGCTCCTGAGTATGATTCGGTGGTGGGATTTAACAGTTTTGACTCAATTTAGACATGCAATGGAGGGAGTTGTTTTGTACATATGAGGAGTTCCCAGTCTGGTCTTGCAACTTGGGTATTTTTGCGACTTACCTTCATGAACTGGTTTGCTTTTTACAATTATCAAGTATGCAATGGAAATTAGCGTAGTGTCTTACTTGTTGAGTTAATTATTTGTTATCTGGAAACTCGCGTTTCGGGAAGTTTTTTTGGGATATTCGTATTGTATTTACAGTTTGAAGTCATCTTGTATGTACGGTTAATAGATTGCAGTTAAGTATGGGTGGTTTGTTGCTTTGGTGAGTTCGTTCATTTTATCCGGGTGTATGGAGGATTGGCAGTGCCTTGTTTACAGCCATGGTACTGGTTCTTTTATGGTATCGTGTTCAGTGTTAACTTGTTGAAATTTTGTGCTCTTTCTGTCAATTGCTACACAGGGGAAGCTTATGCTCTGACAGTAGTTTATGGACGGAGGAGCATCTCCCTGATTCGCTGACATCAAACATAAGCATGCTTGTTTATGCTGTTATGAAATGGTACATGATGTGATAGATTGCAGTAGTCCTTTCTGCTGCTGGAAGAAATTTTGTGCTTCAGTATGGGTGTGATGGTAAGTGTCTTCTGACACTGGATATGTTAGCCATGTTCATGGCATTGCCACTGTAATGATGCAGTTGTTTTTACGGCTATATTATTTAATTTTGTCAAGCCTTTTCCTCCCAATGTGGAGAAAAGATGTAATAATATTGTAGACTAGTTAAATTAGACTAGCTCCATTAATATAAGCCAGTTAGGTAGAGTGGGCGGAACACTATAAATTCCATAAGTAGTGGACGGTCCACCGTAAAAACCAATGTACCGATTGTTAACTATAATAACCTGTACCATATTGTATTTTTTTTATTTTTAGTTTTAATAAAAAGGTGTTTGCGGTTACCTTAAAAACCGGATGGCTTTGCCAAAAAAAATATCTGTGTGCATGTGTGTGTATATATATATATGTCTTGCTTGTGTATAGGCCACTTCCCCTTCTTGGTTCTAGTTCCTAACACCTGATCCTTGCATGCTGATGTTTCTGTGTTTATGTACTATGTTGTTGCACTTGTTCCTAAGCTTGTGACTACTGGTGCATTGAATTATTGTTGTGCCCATTGTAGCTACAGGTGCGTTGTTTCCCCTTATACCTTTGTGTCATGGTCATTTTCCATTCTTGTATATATATATGTATAAAGGAAGTTTATAAAGGATTGTGTGATACTTGTAAAGAGTTATAATAATTGGATATTGATTGGAAGAGCTTTACAACTAAACTTGGACACTGTTTTTAAATAAAAAGGTTTTATATATTAATTTTAATAAGAAATTTTATAAAAGGATTTATCGAAGAGTTTTATAATAGGAATTGATATTTGATTTACTCAACTGTGATCTTCTCAAAAATGGTGGTATGGACATATGTTCCACACTTAACACCAGAGGAGTTATGTCTGGGTTAATTTTTATATTTGTTTTCTTTTTAAATAACTCTGTGTGATCTTTTAATATGATTTAGAAAATAATAAAGCTTTTCTAAATTCATTTTGAATATACTTTTAATGATAATATAAGTTATGAATTTATTTTCTAAGTATTGAAAATATAATGGTTTTTAAATAAACTTAGGTAGGTAAGATAAGTATAAGAATAATTTAGTTAATATTCTTAAAATGTTATTTGATAAATGAAAGAATCATTTTAGTGAGGCTTAGAAATTACATGGGTAAATAAATTTTTTATTGATTTTTTGTTTGTTCATTTGATAGTTAAATAATCGACTATCAAATCTAACCTTTTTAACTCTGGAAGTTTATCTGACAAATGATAAGGAAACCTGTAATCATAAACAATTAGGAGATGAACTTTTCACTTATGTATTGTTGGTTTATTCCTAAAGAACTAGAGTTGAATTTTTCGAAAAACTATCAATTGTTATTTCGAAGAGACTAGGATCGGGCCTGCTAGCCTGAAGACCATTTCGGTCTGGCTGATGCATTTCGAATTGGAAATAATTTGAAGATGACAAAAGATGGAGCTATTCGGTTTCCAGAATGAACTCGTATGAATGAATGATGACATTGCATATCTCTTTGGAAGGCAATGTTAGCATTCCAAGATATTCTGCTATTTATAAGGTAAATGTAACCTATAGCCTCATCACCCGGTAAATGAATAAAACAGGGGAAAGTGGCAAGGCTTTGTGGGTTTCTCCATTAGGATATGATCATTCCATATCTATAGTCGATTTTCCTTTGTATGCTTTGGGGTCCATCATGGTTGTTTATCAACCGGTTTGATCATATTGGTGCTGCCCAATTTCGAAGCTGCTCATTTTAGGGGTTGGGCCGATCATGAGTAGTTGAGGTGCAAATTAACGCAGCCTCATGTATGTTTTATCTAGAGATGTACAGATTCGGTGGGTAGACCCTTACCCTTTCAAAGTTGGAATCCATTCTCTAGTATGAACTTTCTGTCTTAATTGTATACCTATTATGTTGGAATGTGAGATGCAAGCATTACGACTATTTTAATATACATATTTTTCTATTGTAGACATTATTATAATATCACATGATATTTATTATAAATACATTTTAGGTATTGTAAGGTAAAATACCGTCTGTGTTTATGTGTGGCATGGTCTTACGAGATAGCCTTGATTTCAAATGATTTCCAAAGAAATAATGAAGCAATTTCTTTATGATTAGAGTTTACTCACGCTAGTTTTCTTGCCTGACTTGGGAGTTATTTTGTCATAATGCTCGGGTCATACCGAGCATTTTTGCCGAGTTAGCTTATGTTCTTTGGAGCTTAGGAAAGGCACTAGTGTCTAGGACACCCTTCCGTATTTTTGATTTATTTTCCATTGTATTTATTTGTTTTCAACTTTCAATATATGTAAGGGAAGGTTGTTATAACTATCCGAAGTTGTTATAGTTTAGTGTTGTACTCTGATATGTCAATTAAAATTATTTCTTTTTGCAAATAATTTTGTTATATTAAAAATTTTCTGTTGTGTTGTAAGATTCTGTCTCTTTCTTACACCCTAATGAACTATCTTTTGAACAACTAAATGATCGGCACAGGAATACTGAGGATGTATTAAGTGTCGTCATTAGGGGTAAGAAAGCCAGATCATTACAAGCGGTATCAGAGCTTACGATGAGTGAACACCTACGCTTTGGTGGGTATGACTCAATAGAGATAGGGTTAGTATTAAGTGTCGTCTTTAGAGGTAAAAATGCCATATCTTTACAAGTGGTATCAGAGCTCAAGTTGAGCGAACACCTACGCTTTGGTGTGGTATGACTGAATATAGTAGTACACTAGAATGAGTTTGAGTGTATTATTTGTTAGCGTTATGAAAAAACGGTTTTTAAATTGTGTTGTTTTATCTTTTAAGTGAGTTATAAATTATGGTCGGTAAGAAAGGTACACCCGCATCGATAGGGATTTTTAAAAACTTGAATGTTAAATTAACACAATATTGTATTAAACTGGGTAAATGTAACAATTTTACCTAAAAATGTTTTATGTATCAAAATTAAATTTTAATATAGTATATTATTTTATCATTATTTAAGGTTAGTTTAGTCACGCGCTCCTAGTTTGAGCATTGACTGTTTTCTTTAGGTTATGTAGTAGTTTCCTTTTAATTCGTTGAATAAACAGAAATTATGGAAGTAAAGAAACCAACACCTTATGAATTAAGTTCCACAATCTAAGTATAAGACATTTGTATCAATGTTGTATTACGATTTAATTTAATTAAAGACATTGTTGTAACAACCCGTGTTTTTGGAACCAATTTAAAATTTAGTTTTAATTGATTTTCATAGAGATTAAATATTTTAGGTGAATTATTTTGAGAGTAGACTTAAGATTTACTTTAATCGAAGTTATAACGTATAAATTTAAATTTAATTAAAACGAGCTTGAAATTGGGATTTCACTTAAAGTTATGTCTAAATTAAAATTTAGAATAGTCGTTATGTTATTTATTTATATAGCCCTAAATATCACATTTTGCATATGAATGAATTTGGATTCGAAACCACTTCCATTGAGTTCAAAATGTCGTTTGCGTGTTCAAAAACTATAAACATCGATACCTTTTGATTTAGTGAGATTTGGTCGTTTTCATTTAGGTGTATGACCAAAATATCACTTTTTACACATGAATGAATTTGGACTCAAAACCACTTTCCATTGAGTTCAAAACGTCATTTACATGATCGAAATATATAAGCATCGATATGTTTTGAGTTTGTAGAAATTGGGACTTGGGTTAGGGCTTGGTTAGCCAACTTGGCTCACTCACTTAAGAGCCCAAAATGAGCCTTTCCTCTTCATTCACTCAAAATACTTAAGCAAAATTAAAAAATGGGGAGAGGAATGGGAAATAGAAATGCATAAGCTAGGTTTGGTAATTAGAAGATAAATTCTAGAGGAAATCAAGTGTAGAAGCTTTGATAAGCCTCCTCTTCATCTTCTCTAGCTTGTCTCCTCTTTTATTTTTGAAAATTCCTAAGCCTAACTCTTAGGAGATTTATGCATGTGTGTTTAGGTTGAGGATTCTTGGGTTCTTATTGAAGAGAAATTGATCTTGCTTTGGAGCCTCTCCTTTCATATTACAAGCAAAGGTGAGAAATTTAGACCAAAAGGGATAATATTAATCAACTAATTAGTATATGATTAAGTTTGGTTGATAAAATGACTATTGATTGATCATATAACTTTAAAATGATGTTAAATGCTAAGTAGCGCAATGAAAAGATGATTGTATATGTTATAGGTGAGTTATTCATGAACACACACTTAGGCCACAAGCATATAACTTGTAAAGGTGTAATTTAGAACCCATTTGAGCTTGCATATTCTAGTGAATTGGATAGTCTAGTGTAACTTAGTCAATTTCATGTATTCATGTTTCATTAAATTGGAAAATTTTGGTTTGGAGTGCTTATATGATCCATTCATATGCTATGAGTTGTTTTGGTGATATTGTGAAGCTCCGTTGCCGCCCCAACAAAGTTCTAAGCCGTCACAAGTTACTTGAATCGCTTTTGCATGCTTTGGTTTGGAATTTAGTTCACCTTTAAACCATAATAAAAAATCATTGCGAATCTCTTGTATGAATATCTATGCATGAGAGTTTGGTGTTATGAGTTACTTCGGTGAGTTATAGAAGCCTCATTTGCATGTATATAACATCATAGGCTTTCGGGCATTGGACGATATCATTTTGGATATGTTTGGTAGGCAAATTGTGTTAATTTTTGAAGAAAAACAGCCGTTCGGCCATTAATGGCCGTGGGAATGGCTTCTGTTCGGCCATTAATGGCCGAATTGAGAGAAAAAACTTAAAATGATCATAACTTTTTCATACGAACTCAGAAATCAGCGAAACAAGATGCGTTGGAACCGTATTGACGAGAGCTATGCAAAAACTAATTTGGAGTGATTTAGAGCTCATGAAATTTTTTGGTGGAGGAAAATATCCAATGTAAACAACCGAACAGAGAAAAACAAAGGGTGAAATAATTAATTTACTTTAAACGACCATAGCTTTTTCATACATTATCAGAATTCAGTGAAAATGGATCCATTGGAACCGTATCAACGAGAGATTTGCAATGAAACTAATTTGGAGTGATTTGGAGCTGTTGGAAATTTTTGGTGGAGGAAAATGTCTGATGTAAACAATCGAATGTTTATCGTTATTTAACGATTTCAGAACCGATCAAAGTGAGAACTCTCTCACGAAGAAAGAATTTGATTTTAAATTTTATGCGAGAATTATTTGAAAGACCGAGTTAATTCTCATTTCAAATAATTAAATGACCATTAAAAGTAGAAGATAATGAAGACGGTGCAAACCGGCAATCTTCACATCGAATGGATTACTACTTATGCCCCGGATATGGGTAGCTCCCTTAAAGGGGTTATAGTGGTAGTTGTTCAGACGTATTTGTTGATTGTCCAGATATACGAGGACCTCTCTTCTGTATTGGACATATGGGATAAGGAATAAGGTGCCTCCTTGTTACAGCCCGTAATTTACGTATCGGAGGATTGTAAAATATTTTTATTTTATTCCCTCTGGGTTGGCATTCTCATTTTTGATATGTTTGCTTATGGGGATGTGAGACATGTCCATAATTTTTACCAATTTTGTTTGTGACCATTTTGACTCCATCAGTCTTGTATAGGGAATAACTTTTGACTCAGGTCGAATCAGAGGGTGAGACCTGTGCCATTGGAAAGGAATTGACGATTGCTTTTTCGTAGAGTGGTTACATAAAAGATTTGGCTCAGCGGTTTAGGAGAAATCGCTGTTTTAAGGTTTTTAGGTTGGTTGTCCAGGTTTTGGGAGTCTATTGGGCTGATTTGGGGAAGGCCCATTAGTGGGCTATTGGAAAGGCATAAATAGGGGGTAAGGGATATGGGAAATGGTTTTAGTTTTCCATTCTCTCGTTTGGTGCCTTGTGTTCCTCCTTTCTCTAACACCTTCCCACCAATAAAATGTTGTATATAATGTTGTTGTATACACAATTATATGATTTTTTGTTTGATGATAACAACCAAATATATTTTATTTTAAATGTGTTTGTTACTGTACTATTCTACATATACATCACAGATAGAAATATAATATTTTATTTCACTATCACAACAGTACAAATTTATCAACTCCACTATTTAATCGCTTCACAGAATTGTTGTACTTATAAATCAACAGAATAGAATAGACAAGTCTGTTTGACAACAATGAAATAATATTTTATTTCAAACAGATTTTGTTTATTACAAATAATCAGTACAATCATTTTTTTTCAGCTCCTCACTGCAACACTTGTTTATACAACTCATATATACTTTCAATTCACATTGACTCGTTTACATACACTTTGACATTTATACATTTCACCGACTCTGTTTTTTCTTCTTCTATCTTCTGTCTTCACTTCACAGTCAGTCCAGTCTTCATACCTGTCATATATAGAAGCACACACAAAATATCTAGAACAGAAATAATTTCTAAATTCTAGCAGATATATTTTTTATTTTAAAAATTTATTTGCCTCAGTTTTCTGGTGTGTTTCCCATCATTTTTCATGACTTGATCTGATTCATCTGTGTCTAGACAGTATGTATATACAGTACAGGGACAAGGAAATTTCTCTGATAGCTGCATATACACACGTGTATATATGTACACGTGTGCACTGCCTCACCAATCAGAATGTAGTGTGCAACTGAGGAGTAGACACGTGGACCATCTCGACTCAGTGCAACGCTCAAGCAATAAAACAAATGTCAACCAGCATAGTCAAAGTCAACACAAGTCAATACAAAAGCAGTCTCAATGTAGTCGATGCAACATGTTCAGCACAAGCATAATCATGGTCGAGCAGAGTGGAGATACAAGCATGGTACATCTCAGTTCCAAGTCCAAGTGAAGCTCATACAAACTGAATGGTCAAGCTCAGTGAAATAAATGGGACAGCAAAAGCATGCGTGCATGGTGCTGTAATACAAGTGTCAAAATGGTGCTATAACACAGTTCAAATGTGTCGAGGCAGAACAGATTTTTTTTTGACAAGGGGTAGTTCAAAGTGATACAAGACATGTCAAAATAGCATGTATATGTACAGTTTACAAATAAGGTGCAAATGGTGTATATGTCAACACAGCAGTGCATTGGAGCAAGCAGCAAAAAATGGGTGTGTTGTGTGTTAAGCCTAAATGTGTTGAGTACAAACCAGAAATACATTTAAAGTACCAGAAATTGTCGAGCCAGTGCAGCATGCACATGAAGCATGAATCACATGACAAGAAAGAAGTTCAAGTGGATCTACATATGTGGATAGCAAAATCAACAATGAGACAACATAAAACAATGCTCGAAATTTTCAGAATTAAATTCAGCAATTCTGTTTTGAGAAAATCAGGTTCAAGAAATCAGTGCAAAGAAATTTTGCAAATACCAAATAACATGCAGCAAGTGGTGCAAATACATTTCAGCATGGCTAACACAAAATGGCCGAGGCAACATGGTATAACAATAGTACAGCAGTTCAAGCATATTCAAAACAGAGTATGGCACACATATAAAATAAACATGCTACTAGTTCCATGATGTTCACATGCAAATTAAAGGAAACTCAAACATGAAGCATGGAATCATATCAGTGGAGACAAAGCTCAAGTACAAATACTGTATGCACAGGGTCAAGCTATGTTTCATCTAAACAAACACTGGAAAGAGCATAAGCAAGGAGCAGTCTTCACAAGTGTGATCAAAGTGTTCATGTCAGCAGCCTTTTATTTGGCAAGCAAAAATTGTTTTTGAAAACAAATATGAGTAATGGTTAAAATTGATCACATATGGTATGGTGATTATGCATCTCGAAAATTAAGTGACAACAAGAAATTTCCAATACCATTATTCAAGGGACCACAGTTGTTTATTTCAAATTATTTCCAGAATTGACCAAAACTGATTTCCAGTTTCCAAAGGAACAAAGTTTTCATGCGTATTTATCTTCTCCAGATTTGAAGAATGTTGGCATTGGCAAGCATTTTCTTGGAAGGTTTTAAATAAGAAAAATTTGTTTCCAGAAAATCAGCAAGCATGTTCTAAGGCAGTTTCAAATTCACAAGAATGGATACATCAAACAAACTTGGCGAGTAATAAAGTGAAAATTTTCATATGTCATGGCAAAACAGCAATCACTGTTTATTTGGCAACTAGTTTCAATCAAACAAGGTCGAATTTTTTTCATGTGAACAAATCATCACAACAAATCACGCAGGGAATTTCCAAAGCAACAATTCAAAAGGGGCAAGTGTATCAAGTCGAGGTGATTAAATCACAAAGGGGAAACAAGCACAAACAGAATTCAAGTCATCACGAAATCAGAGCGTTAATTAGGATTTTATAATCCTATATTATACACCATTTTTCATCATCGGCTAGGACATAAAAAAAATCGCAGCAAAACGATCGAAAACACGAGCAAAAACTAAAGAGCAAAAATCAAATCTTTTTAAAGAACTCACAGTATTCGATCGATCGAGAGAGATAGAGAGCAATCCCAAATCAGAGAAAGCCAAATTGAAGAATCACATAGCCACAGAGACTCGAGCCTCAGTTGCATCAATTCCAGACGCTATCGAATCGATTTGGGGAGTTTACATAAACCCTAGCCAAAATTCCAGTCGCTATTTCTAATTTCCAAGAAAGAAAGTGATTGGGCAAAAAGGGTGCAAAGAATTAAAGAAGTGGGTCGGCCATTTTCCTAGTCCAACATTCCAAGATTAAAAGGGGATGACCCCTCTTATATTCCTAGGGTTTCTTTTTTTTATTTGTTTTATTTTTATCTTGAATTGTTGTAATCTGTAAAACAAACAAACAGTTTTCTAGAAGTCTTCAAAATTTCTAGGGTTCCATTCAGGGTGTTGACTGGCAGTCCACTAGAGTCTGTATATCTAGGGTTACTAGTTACGGGGTCGTAACTAAGGGAAATCTGATCGAGTGGATATCGGTCAGTCTAGGGTTTTAAGCGTAGGGTTAGGACAGGAGCAGGCGCTGCGAGTGTACATGGTCTTGTATGCGGGATCTGTTTATAACACCTAGTAGAAATCTTAGGAATGCAGCAGTAGGCAAGGTTTTGCTGAAGCTGGGTATATCTGTGTGTGATTTATTTTCTGCACTTTTATTTCTGCTGCATTCTATGATCCGTTTATCATTTTAATATCCTGTTAGATTTTCAATTCAGTTTAAAAACTGTGATAAACCCTATTCACCCCCCCTCTAGGGTTAATCTAGATCCAACATAAAAATCATAATCCAAGGAGGGAAATTGAAGATCTCTACCATTGGAGGCTAGGTCTACATCAATTGAGGCAAGGATTCATCGGATCAAGGTGTTTGGTGCGAGGTGCTTACTGTACGTATTCATATTTCTATCGTTTTAGCTTGTTTTGGAAAATTGGTGAGTGAATTACGTCTCTCACATGAATGCAATGAAGTATATGAGTGTTTGTGCATGTTTCTTATCAAATTCAAGTGTTTTTCTATAAATCTATGCCATATTAAATTCATTTTCATAGAGATCACCCTATAATCTGATCTAGCAAGTTTAGATAGGTAATTTCTATACATGTTTGTCGATGGAATTGTCATATTGGTGTTTTTGTTGATTTCATATCATGCTTGTGATCATATTGGATGTATCGGATGAGCTGGTTTCGTCGAACGAATCATTTTGGTGAAGCTTTGGTCGAAATTGGAGTTGCATTGGAGAATGCAGGTTTTGGGTTGAACATGGAGGGACAGACATGGTGGATCGAACATGGAGGGTAGGTCGAACCATGGAGGAGGTTTTCTTGGAGGAAAAGAAATGGTTGGGTCGGTCAGCTGCTATGGTTCACTCTCTGCTGTGGATCGGTTCGGCCTACCAGGGTCGGACAGGTTGGATCGAGCAGAGTGGTCTGGTTGGTCATGTTGAGAAGAGTAGAGTGGTCTGGTCGGTCATGTTGGGTCGAGCAGAGCCTGGGTTGGTCGCACATATTGGGGTCGGTCGTACCAAGGAGGGTCGATCGTACATGGTCATTTTCTGAAAAAGTACGTTTTTCGGGTACGACCCGGGTTGGAAGAAAAGAGCTTGAAAAAAACTTTCGAGGGCAACCCCCCCTGAACCCTACTCAAGCCGCATCGTAGTGGTGTAACTTGGCTCGGTGATGATGTGACTTTGAAGTAAGTTCAATTTGGAAGGTTCGAAGTGTTGAAAGGTGTTCGTTGATCGATGTAGAACAACGAATGAGGTGACAACTCAAGCTGGTGGATAGTGGTTGCTCGAGAAGGTTGCTTGGGCTATGAAAAGTCATCAAGTTGGATGACTAGAGATGAGAAGACTAAGAGATTATTGTTGTCGTAAGTTCTAGCGGGCTCAAAGCAGAGGTACGATGAGGGCACCCAAAAGACCGGTTGTAGGTCGAGTACTTTAGGCATCGTTGAAAGGCCTAGTTGTCAAAGTTGGACATACATACGTATCGTTGAAAGGCGTATGGAGTTTATGCTAGAACTGGGGTTACCATTAGCCCTTGACATATGGATAGATTGACCATCACACGATTAACGACGGTTTCAAAGCAGGATTGGCGGTGATAGCTAGAGTCAGTCATGGATCATTGGTTGTTCTGTCTGTACCGTCTCATGTAGGTTGTCCAATGTCGATGTAGATGTTCCTTGAGTGCTTGTCTGATATTGGTTTAGGCCTTTGGGGCTTGTACTTGAGGGATGTTGAATTCGATTAGGATGATTTACATGAGATACATATAATCTGGATGTTATGAGTGCTTTGCCAAGATTGAATGGGTGTTCTGGTTTCCATGGATGAATGGTTGAATTGTTTATCGTAAAGGCTATCACTGTCCGATGTGGGGAAAATGGGAGTTGAGTTATTCTCTGGTGTTTGGTAGATTGGTTTGTTAATCAACCTATTCTCATATACTTTATTGTTGAAGTTTGTTAGCTGTTTTATCGCTCACTAAGACTGTTGTCTGACTCAAGGTTTTATCCCTCCTCTTATTACCTTGGGATGTTCATCCAGTTGTGGACGGGCAGACTAAGTAGCAGGTTATAGGTGATTGTGAGGACGATGTTGCTGTGCAGAGGCGAGCAGGAGGCTGGCGTAGCAGTTTTATTACTATCTAGTATATTTGTTTCCGCTGTTTGAGTGCTCTATGAGGGTTGTAGTGAGGCCTTATGTACAGACTTTGGTATCAGTTGGATAATCTTTCAGGATGTTGAGAAAGTTTCAAAAGTTTGTTATATGATGCTTCACCATTGTTACCTGTTGTATTTGTTCTATTATATTTTATCCTTGTGCTATGAGTTTTACGGCAAGTTCCGATGTTGTTTACCTACTCTGATGATCGTCCATAGTATCCTTGTGCAGGGGTTATGGGCAGTCATCACATTTGGTATCATAACTCTAGTCAACGATTTTGGCCAAAGTTCAAAGACGTAATCACGTATGAGAGACGTACTTGTAGATTTCACTTGGATATATACTATATGATACTATATAGTATAGTAGCGTTTGTACTTCTTTAGCAGTTTATCTTTTAGATGGCTAATAATTCTAATTTGCAGATTTAGAATGAGTCGACGTTCTTTGAGACATTCTTCTAGGGAAGAAGCTGTGCCTGGAGGAGGCAATGGTGGGGCACCTGATAACCCAGCCATGTTTGAAGCTATGATAGAAGCATGCCTTCGAAGGAACCCCGCTCCAGTGGCAGCTGCGGTTGATGTTGGAGTCCAAGTGCCTAGAGCTGTGGAATTTGCAAAGCTATGCAAAGACTTTATATCATTGGGAGGAAAACAATTCAAGGGCACCGAACCAGTAGAAGAGGTTCAAAGGTAGTTGGATACTTGTGTTCGGATCTTCAAGGACTTCGGCATTGGTGATGCAACAAAGAGGAAGCTTGAATCAAGGTAGTTAGAGGGTAGAGCAATGGACTGGTGGAACTCCGTCACACTTGAGACCCCTGAAGAGGATATTTCATGGAAGCTGTTCCAAGTTAAGTTTGAAGCGAAGTTTATCTCCACCGTGCAAAAGTCGATTCTGTTCAAGAGATTCGTGGAGCTTAAGCATAATGGTCGACCAATTCTTGACTATATTTCTGACTCTGAGGCTTTGTCGAAGTATGCTCGTTCATATGTGGATACTCCTTATCAAAAGAACGAGAAGTTTGTCTTGGGATTGGATAATCTTGGGAATCAGCTTGTGGATCATCTCGATGATAGCTTTGAAAAGATTGTCGAGAAGGCTTTGAGGCATGAAAGTCTGTTTCCTAAGATGTCTGTTGTTGCACCTAAGGAAGAACAAAAGCCACAGCAGGGTTGTAATAATAAGAAGAGGAAGCAGCAACAACAGAAAGGGAAGAATAATTTCCAAACGAAGCTAAAGAGTGAGGTAGTTTTCTTTGACTACCAATCGAACGGTTATTACTCGAATGAGCGCAAGAATCCCAAAGCTGAGAAGAAGTGCGTCAAGTGTGGACAGCCTGGGCATGAGAAGAAAGATTGTCCAGAATCAGCTAAGGGCAAGTAGGTTGTGAAGGCATATGCTTTGGAAGTCATGACAACTTCTTCAAGAGCTCCTACTGCAGAGGAGAAGGGAAAGGGTGTCGTAGTGCAAGGTACTCTTTCTGTTAATGGTGTTTCAATTCATGTGCTTTTTGATATTGGAGCATCGCATTCATTCATTTGCAATGAGCTTGTGTGCCGCTTGGGTTTGAAACCCGAGATTTGTGATAGACCATTGATCATGACAAATCCAGTTGGGGGTACGTCCAATCTTTGCATGATTCGCCGTGGTCTATTATTGTCGAGTCATGGTTTCTCTTTTGTGTGTGATTTCTTTGTTCTTAACTTCGCTGGGTTTGGGATCATCTTGGGCATGGATTGGCTCAAGAGGTATGCGGCAATGGTGAATTACGAGAAGCTAGAGGTGGGAGTCGGGGATGTGGAAGTGCAAAAGGTGTTGATTATATGTAAGCGCGAAGAGGGTGTCTTCGTGAGCTATCTGTATTCGCTTGGGATTCCATTGGAAGACTTGTCATCTGTGTGGATCGCTAATAAGTATGAGGATGTCTTTGACGAGGTCAAAGGGTTGTCGTGGCATCGTGAGGTCGAGTTTAGGATCGATTTGGTCGAGGGTGCTAGACCAATCGTTATGCCTCTTAGGCGGATGGCGCCTAAGGAAAGTGAGAGCTGGAGGTGCAAGTTAGAGACCTTTTGGGAAAATGATTCATTCGGAGGAGTGTTTCTGAATGGGGTGCACCAGTCATATTTGCAACCAAGGCGGATGGCTCGTTAAGATTTTGTGTGGACTATCGTGAGTTGAATAAGGTGACTAAAAGGAACAAGTATCTGTTGCCAAGGATTGATGACTTGTTCGATCAGCTTCACGAAGCCAAAGTATTTCTCAGATGGATTTGGCAATGGGATTTCACCAGTTGAGGGTGTCAAAGGGTAGTATGTCAAAGACTGCTTTTAGGACACCATCCGGTTTTTTCGAATGGTTAGTGATGCTATTCGGGTTGACTAACGCGCCAGTGTATTTTGTGGATCTTTTTAAAAGGGTTTTCAGAGATCAGTTGAACAAGTTCGTGCTTGTGTTCGTGGATGATATTCTGGTTTACTCATGGAATCAGGAAGAGAACAAGATGCACTTCAGAGTTTTGTTGGAAATCTTGCGAAAGCATTAGCTGAGAGCTAAGTTTTCGAGGTGTCACTTCTGGAAGAGTGAAGTGAGGTTCTTAGGCCATGTTGTTTCTGGAAATGGGATAGTGGTTGACCCCGCTAAAGTGGCTGCGATCCAGGTCTGGGATAGGCCTAAGAATACGACGGATGTTCAAAGTTTCCTTGGGTTGGCCGGTTATTACGGAAGATTTATCAAAGATTTCTCCAAGATAGCTGCACTGCTGACAGGATTGACGAAGAAGAACCGAGTGTTCACATGGGATGCAAAATGTGAACAAGCGTTCGGGATCCTGAAAGAGAAACTAACGAGTGCTCCTGTATTGACAATTCCAAATGGGAATGAAAAGATGGTGGTATACACCGATGCATGTGATATTGGACTTGGAGCAGTGCTGATGTAGAAAGATAAGGTTGTGGCACAGACAAGTCGACAGCAAAACTCGCATGAGAAGAATTACCTAACTCATGATTTGGAGTTGGCGGCGATTTTGTTTGCTCTGAAGATGTGGAGACATTACCTATTGGGAGGGGATGACGCGAGATATTGGAAAGTTCATTTCCAAATGCATGAACTACCAGTTGGTGAAAGCTGAACAGAAAAAGCCGACTGGTTTGCTTCAGCTACTGGAAGTTCCTACGTGGAAGTGGGAGCAACTATCGATGAATTCCTAGAACTAGGGCAGGGAATGAAGGGATTTGGGTCGTTGTAGATCGTTTGACCAAAAGTGCGAGATTCATTTCTATCAACTCGACTAGGACAGCATCAAAATTGGCTGAACTTTATGTGAAATGGATAGTTCGATTCCATGGTGTCCCAAAGTGTATAGTGAGTGACCGAGATCCATTATTCACGAGTGGATTTTGGAGAAGTTTGCGAAAAGCTTTAGGAACTGAGTTGTGCTTGAGTACGACTTATCATCCCCAAACGGATGGTCAAACCGAGAGGGTTAACCAAGTTTTGAAGATCTCCTGAGGGCTTGTGTGTTAGACTTCGGAGGACCATGGGAGGATCATCTACATCTAGTTGAGTTTGCATATAACAATAGCTACCAGTCTAGCATTGGGATGACACCATACGAGGCGTTGTATGGAAGACCGTGTAATTCTCCAGCATGTTGGTTAGAAACTGGAGATAAGTTGGTACTTGGGCCAGAGATGATTAGAGACCTCGGATTGTATCGAGATCGTTCTGCAGCAAATGAAGGCAGCCCAAGATCGTCAGAAGAGTTACACTGATAAGCGTCGTAAGGACTTAGAATTCGACATAGGCGATATTGTTTTCATGAAGATTTCACCATTGAAGCATGTGGTTCGATTCGGAAGTAAAAGAAAGTTAGCTCCAAGGTTTGTTGGACCATTTCCGATAGACGAGCGAATTGTAAAGCTCGCATATAGATTGGAGTTACCCGAGAAGATGTCGAGTGTGCATAATGTTTTCCATGTGTCGTTCCTACGGAAGTTCTTGCATGATTCGAATGTGGTGGTATCTCCAGAGCAGTTCGAAGACCTAGAAGTAGAAACCGCAGTTACGAGGCCTCGTAAATCGCTTCGTGTTGTAGGGAATGACACGAAACAACTTAGGAGGAAGACGGTTAAGCTAGTCAAGGACAATGGAGTGAAGATGGCGATGATTGTACATGGGAGATGGAAGAGAGTATGAAGGCGACTCATCCAGAATTCTTCATCGGTAGGACCCTTTGATCGTTTCATCGTTATATCATTGTATCTTGTTGATGTTTTATAGAATTCCGCATGCTAGGCTAAGGCTATGGATGCATGGCTTGATGGTTGATATCATGGATGATATAATTGGCTTATCATGGATGATAGGCAAGCGGAATTGTTGTGGTTGCTTGTGTTTGCTTGGAATTTCGGCGGCGAAATTCTTAACGGGGGAGAATGTAACAGCCCGTATTTTACATATCAAAGGATCGTAAAATATTTTTATTTAATTCCCTGAGGGTTGGATCATCCTCATCTTTTGATATGTTGCTTATGGGGATGTGATACATGTCCATAATTTTTACCAATTTTGTTTGTGACCATTTTGCCCCTATCTGTCTTGTACAGTGCATAACTTTTGACTTAGGTCAAATCAAAGGGTGAGACCTATTCCATTGGAAAAGAATTGATGATTGCCTTTCCGTAGAGTGGTTACATAAAAGATTTGGCTCAGCGGTTTGGGAGAAATTGATGTTTTAAGGTTTTTAGGTTAGTTGTCCAGGTTTTGGGAGTCTATTGGGCTGATTTGGGGAAGGCCCATTAGTGGGCTATTGAAAAGGTATAAATAGGGGGTAAGGGATATAGGAAATGGTTTTAGTTTTCCATTCTCACATTTGGTGCCTTGTGCTCCTCCTTTCTCTAACACCTTTCCACCATTAAAAATCATAATCCAAGGAGGGAAATTGAAGATCTATACCATTGGAGGCTAGATCTGCATCAATTGAGGTAAGGATTCATTGGATCAAGGTGTTTGGTGTGAGATGCTTGCTGTCTGGATTCATATTTCTATCATTTTAGCTTGTTTGGAGAATCGGTGAGTGATTTACATCTCTCACAGGAATGCAATGAAGTATATGAGTGTTTGTGCATGTTTCTCATCAAATTCAAGTGTTTTTCTATAGATCTATGCCATATTAAGTTCATTTTCATAGATATCACCTTATAATATTATCTAGTAAGTTTAGATAGGTAATTTCTATAACATTTCATATGAATGTGCAAGTTAGATCCATGATTTTTCTCATATGTACAATTATGGTGATTTTGGTGAATTTTACATGTTTGTTGATGGAATTGTCATATTGGTGTTTTTGTTGATTTCATATTATGCTTGTGATCATATTGGATGTATTGGAAGAGATGGTTTCGTTGAACGAATCGTTTTGGTGAAGTTTTGGTCGAAATTGGAGTTACATGGGAGAATGCAGGTTTTGGGTCTAACATGGAGGGTCGAACATTGTGGATCGAACATGGAGGGTCGGTCGAACCATGGGGGAGATTTTCTTGGAGGAAAAGAAATGGTTGGGTCGGTCAGCTGTTGTGGGTCGGTCATCTGCTGCGGGTCGGTCTACTGGGTCGAACAGGTTGGGTCGAGCAGAGTGGTCTGGTCGGTCATGTTGAGATGAGCAGAGTGTTCTGGTCGGTCATGTTGGATCGAGCAAAGCCTGGGTCAGTCGTACCAAGGGGGGTCGGTCGCACAGGGTCATTTCCTGAAAAGGTACATTTTTCGGGTATGACCCGGGTTAGAAGAAAAGAGCTTGAAAATGAATTTCGGGGGCAACCCCCCGAACCCTACTCAAGCCGCAGCGCAGTGGTGTAACTTGGCTTGGTGATGATGTGACTTCGAAGTAAGTTCAAGTTAGAAGGTTCGAAGTGTTGAAAGGTGTTCATTGATCGGTGTAGAATAAAGAATGAGGTGATAACTCAAAGGTCGTGAGTTGGTGGATAATGGTTGCTCGTGAATGTTGCTTAGACTATGAAAAATCGTCAAGTTGGATGACTAGAGATGAGAAGGCCGAGAGATTATCATTGTCGTAAGTTTTAGCAAGCTCAAAGCAGGAGTACGATGGGGGCACCCAAAAGACCGGTTGTAGGTCGAGTACTTTGGGTATCGTTGAAAGGCCTAGTTGTCAAGGTTGGACATACATATGTATCGTTGAAAGGCTTATAGAGTTTATGCTAGAACTGGGGTTACTATTAGCCCTTGACATAAAGCAAGGTTGGTCGTCATACGATTAACGATGGTTTCAAAGTAGGATTGGCGGTGATAGCCAGAGTCAGTCATGGATGATTGTTTGTTCTGTCTGTATTGTCTCATGTAGGTTGTCCAATGTCGAAGTAGATGTTCCTTAATTGCTTGTCTGATATTAGTTTAGGCCTCTTGGGCTTGTGCTTGAGGGATGTTGAATTCGATTATGAGTGATTTGCCAGATTGAATGCGTGCTATGGTTTCCATGGATGAATGGTTGAATTGTTTATCGTAAAGTCTATCACTGTCCGATGTGGGGAAGACGGGAGATGAGTTCTTCTCTAGTGTTTGGTAGTTTGGTTTGTTAATCTACCTATTCTTATATACTTTATTGTTGAAGTTTATTAGCTATTTTATCACTCACTAAGACTGTTGTCTGACTCAAGGCTTTATGTCTCCTCTTAATACCTTGGGTTGTTCATCCGGTTGTGGATGGCAGACTAAGTAGCAGGTTATAGGTGATAAGTGAGGACGATGCTGCTGTGCGGAGGCGAGCAGGAGGCTGGCATACCTGTTTTATTACTATCTAGTATTTCTGTTTCTGCTGTTTGAGTGCTCTATGAGGGTTGTAGTGAGGCCTTATGTACAAACTCAGGTATTGGATAAACTTTTAGGATGTTGATAAAGTTTCAAAAGTTTGTTATATGATGCTTTACCACTATTACCTGTTGTATATGTTCTATTATATTTTATTCTTGTGCTGTGAGTTTTACGACAGGTTCCGATGTTGTTTACATACTCTGATGATCGTCCATAGCTGCCTGGCACACCTTTCAGCGCATTATTCCTCTTGTTTAGTGCAGGGGTTATGGGCGGTCGTCACACTCCAGTTTCGTTCAGACCCAGAACGGACGTGTAAATGGATTGGGTGTCTGACATTGGATTTCATTATGTGTTGATTGATTTCTATTAAATATATATATCTGTTTGGTGGCGGAGAATTTATTCTCTTGCTTTACACCCTATTCTGAGACATATGAGTTTAGAGGTTATATGTTGACATCATTTTTATGGCATGAATTGTCAGCGTGTCATGCTGAGATGCAATGATCAAGACTTTTGTTGAAAAGAAGAGTCATGTGGTTAATGATCATCATGACTTTAATATAGTGTAGCATTGTGTTGTAGCGTTAATTTGCAAGCCTCACACCCTGATATGAGTCTAAATGGGATAGTTGTGACACCCCACGTCCATTAATGTCACTCATTAAGAGAATGCATTAAGTTTCGTGAAGAGTTATAGGTATACAGAAACAGAAACATTACAAGATAGAAATAATATAGCAGCGGAATTTAAAAACTTCATTAACCATAAAGCATCGTGGTTCAAAATATCATAAGTCTAAAAATACATAAACCCAGTACATTATTAAATTTTTTATCTTGTACTTAAACATCAAAGTACAATAATAAAAGAAGCATAATCCCCAATAGAAAAAGCCATAGTAGAAAAGATAAGAGCTCGAGTAATTCATCTAAGCATCTCTAAGTAAGACAATAGCAGAATACTGATCAAGCTTGAGCATCCCACCCTGAGAACCTGGGGGGAAACAGAAGAGAAAGAAGAGAAAACAAAATGGATCAGACATAAAGTCTGACGAGTCCAATTACTTCTAGCATATAAATAAGTAAAAGTATCATGACAGGCATATAAAGTGGATAAGAAAGTTAACAACTTAAAAAGACAGGTATGACAAGGTAAACAGGATAAACATGATAGAGTGTATACGCTTCTCAAGTGATTTCTCTGCACCAATACTAGTGTAACGGGAACGAGATGATCCCAACAACGGTAAGATGGTAGACTTAGGTGTACTTCCAGACAGAGGTTTTCACCCCATACAATCAACATGCAGCCTAACGTTCCGGAATCACCTCTGAGGGTAATAACGAGCTCCTAAACATACCAGAGTTTAAATGTACCCTAATTACTACCCTAATCGATCGGCTCCCAACTCCGTAGATACCCTGTGCTGGCCCCACAGTAGGGTGTATCACTCCCTAAAGTGGCAACCCTTCATTTCCCGGATGTGCACAATCTTATCTACGGATGTCACAACGTCTTATTTTCCTGAGAAAGCGGAGTCATGCACGCACATGACCCCGATGGAACGCGCCGTCAGACACTGTCCCCACTTTTGGATCTCTTACAATCAGCCCGGTAAGCTTGCCCGGACTCCGACCTAGTTCGGAGTACTCGTTTGATACCTATATATGGGTTACCGACTGAAACATGTCTCACACACAAGATGATGCAAGCTCTCCCCTTTGTCTTGCATCCCCACTACTAGGTTTTCCACAGATTATGCCTACCTACTAGTGTCATAAAATTGCATAATCCCAACAGGTTAAGTTTGTGGGCCTATATATATAAATATTACCCACCAAACCCAGATATACTTAACCCACCCACTATTTCAAACAAGTTTACTTAACCCCTATTCAGTTTAACATGTTCATACAATCCTTATGGATTCAACTAGGTTAAGTATTCAACTTTATTGCCATATTCATTTGTGGTTATAATGTGCTAGACCTCCCACACTAAGCCAACCACTTGTGGATGCTGGATATGCCGGTCGGTTCCGGGCAGACTTCTTCCACAAGTCGGACTTAACCTCGTGTCTTAACACGTCACGTGTTTATGCACTTAGACCCCTCACATTAGATTCACTACTTGTGGTCGCTGGATATGTCGGTTGGTTCTGGGCAGACTTCCACCACAAGTGTAATCTAACCTCGTGTCTAAGCACGGTTATAGTTTCTAATTACTGCAATACTAGGCATTTCCGTTATTAACCAAATTTACCTACGTCGTTATAGGTTTTCATGCTCCTTTTCCCAAGTTATGTTAATAATGAACCATATGCCCCAAATTAATATTATTTATTCAAGTTATGCCCAAATTCGTAATTACAAGTTATGCCCCAATTCAATGTTTTCCCCTCATTCCCAAATCTAGCGCATTTGCATATTTCAGTGGCATGCCTAGGCTCGAAGGTAGCCTGGCTATATATAAAAATAAAAGGGAAAAGATAGAGGGAATAGAACAGAGATGATCACACTAACATGATGGACGTATAATGGCAGAAACAGGCATAAAACATATAGTGGCATAATGACAAGGTAGGCATATAGGAACAAGTCTAATAAACATATGATAATAGAACTGATTCTAACACAATAGGGACAGACATGATGTGATCTAAACAATGATTTAGATGTCCAACTAACAACAGATCTGATTTGGCCATAAACATAATAGAACAGATATAAGTTGTTCTAAACAGTGAATATCAAAGGCAGATCTGACATGATAAATAGGTATAGGTTCAGATCTAGTTCATAATCATGTCAGAATAACTAAGATAAACAGGTTATAACAGATTTGATGCGATTCAAATGGTCATAGGCTTAGATCCAAGTTATAGTCATATCAAGGTTAACTTTTTAATTATTTAAATCTAAAAGTAACTTAAACTCACAGTGTTTGGATCTAAAAAAATAGAAAAGGGATTGCTAGCGTTGAATCACAAATCTCTAAGCTTGAATAACTTGATTGCAGAAGAAGAAAATACTTGATTTGATCTGGGCAGAGGCAGCATCCAGTTCTCTATTATTTTTGTGTGCAAAAACATGAGAAATGAGTCCATATTTATAGATGCGCTAAAACCCTAATCTGCCAGATCTGACGCAAGGGGGTCGACCCATAGGTCGACACCCCCCTTGAGGGATCGACACCCCTCTTAAGGAGTCGACGCCCCTGCAGGGGATTTTTGCCGCCCTCCCCAATTTCGATTTTTGAACTAATTTCTGAATTTTTGGATTAATATATATATATATATATATATATATATATATATATATTCTTGCGCGTATACAAACTTCAAACCTTCATAACTTCTTCATACGGTGTTCGTTTTACGAAAACCAGGTGTCTATTTTGACCAGAATTTCAAGATGAACGCAATGGCGCAATTCATTTCCCTTTATTATGAATATTAAATTAATTATCCTTAATTTATCGTCTTTTAGTGTTGTTAAAATTACGGGGTGTTACATCCTTCCCTACTCAAAGGATTTCGTCCCTGAAATCTCTAAGTTTAAAAGAATGTATATCCTAACATCCACATCCATTTACTCATCCACCAATCATAGGCATCCATTGTCCTTAAAAGATTCCTAATGCTTATATGAACATATGCAAAGGTGCATGTATATGTCCCAATACTAATGCGAAGATCAGGAAGTCTATTGATTCAATTGACCTCCTTACTGCAATGTATGTTAGTGTCATGAATCCAACATGTATGCAAATAATCCTACTATAACTTGTAAGTTCTATATGTCTGCACAGTCATCGTCCAAATGCAACATCCATATGATGATACATCCATTTCCATCCATAAAAAGAAGAAAAATGCACACACATCCATATGCAGTATGAGAGCGATTAAGCCGATCTAGTGCCTAATGTGTGTGTGTATGCATCCACAGGCAACCACTAGCAAACACTTGCATCCACTTGTATCCATCAAACATAACATGTTTTCAAACACATGTTTATATCCATGGGATTCCTACCTAAAGGTCAAAGATCCGATCGTTAGGATATACTCAAATGATAGAAACAAGTATAAATAAAAGTTTCGGAAAGGA
Organism: Allium sativum; assembly: GCA_030737875.1. NCBI lineage: Eukaryota > Viridiplantae > Streptophyta > Magnoliopsida > Asparagales > Amaryllidaceae > Allium > Allium sativum. The sequence continues at coordinate 515,749,307 of CM060924.1, forward strand.
AGTTAAGAGCATACCCTTGAAAAGAAAAGGGTATGAAGCATGAATTTTGTCTTCGGTCTCCCAAGTTGCATCCTCTGGGTTATCTCCCCACTGAACCTTCATTAACTTGACATCTCGATTACGTAGCTTCTTAACTTATGATCCAAGAATACGGGTAGGAAATCGCCTAACTATCGCCTCCCGTTCCACCTCTACTTCCTCCAATATACTCGACTCAACTACTTCTGCAGTATCATGCAAGCACTTCCGCAGATGAGAAATGCGGAAGACATCATGAACGCCAGATAGCCTCTCTGGTAGCTTTACTCTATAGGCCATATGGCCAATCCTTTCTATTATGGGAAATGGCCCTACGAATCTTGGTGCCAATTTCCCTACAGATTCGAAGCGAACCACATTCCTTAAAGGTGACACCTTATTGAAAACCATGTCTCCCACCTCAAACTCAATGTCAGTCCTTCTCTTGTCTGCGTAGGATTCCTGTCTATCTTGAGCAGTCTTCATTTGCTGTCTAATAAGGTCAATCTTCTCGGACGTCCCTCTAACCATACCTGGTGCAAGTAGTAGACTTTCTGTAGATTCCCACCAACAAGTTGGCGATCTACAGGGTCGTCCGTATAATGCTTCGAAGGGTGCCATGCCAATGCTAGCTTGATAACTGTTGTTGTAGGCGAACTATACTAAAGGAAGATGCTCTTCCCAAGTCACACCAAAGTCTAGGATACACAGCCTTAAAAGATCCTCAAGAACTCTATTCACCATTTTTGTCTATCCATCAGTATGTGGGTGATAAGCGGTGCTCAAACACAACTGTGTACCTAATGCTTCTTGCAAGCTCCTCCAAAATTCATTGGTGAAAATGGGGTCACGGTCGTTTACGATGCTGGAAGGCACTCCATGAAGACGGACTATCTCACGAATGTAAACTGCTGCCAACCAAACTGATGTCCTCTTACTCTTAACCGTAATGAAATGAGCGCTCTTAGTAAGTCTATCCACTACAACCCAAATATTGGTGTTGTCTTTCTTTGATCTTGGCAAACCATCTATGAAATCCATAGAGACGCTCTCCCACTTCCACTGCGGAACCTCCAAAGGACGAAGTAAGCCACTATGCTTCTTTTGCTTAGATTTAACTTGCTGGCAAATTAAACATTGAGAAACAAACTCTGCCACATCTTTCTTCATCCTAGCCCAAAAGGAAACCCTCTTCATGTCTCTATACATCTTATCACCGCCTGGAAGAATAGTCATCTTAGAATGATAGGCTTCTTCGAGGACTGTCTTTAACAAACTCCCAATTTGGGGAACACAAAGCCTTCCGTCTCGTCGCAACCACCCTTTATCGTCTATGGAATATCTATTGAGGTGGCTAGAAGTTTCCCCTTTATTGAGACTAACCAAGATGTCTAAAATCTGTGGACCCTCTCGCTGCGAAGCTCCTATTTGATCCATAAGAGTAGGTCATATCTCTAGCGATGCAAACAAACCACGCAAAAACTTGGTGGAGGGTCTAAAGTCAAAATTCGATATGAACTCCAAGCTTTTCCTCTCCACAAACAGAGGACTTAAGGCCATCCTCTTCCTACTCAGTGCGTCTGCCACCACATTACCCTTGCTAGGGGTATAAGCAATCCTGAAATCAAAAGAAGTTAGGAACTCCATCCACCTTTGTTGCCTTAAATTAAGATATTTCTACGAGAACAGGTACTTGAGAGATTTATGATCGGTGTACAACTTGAACTTCTCTCCAAGCAAACAATGACGCCACGTCTTAAGCACGAATACTATGGCAACTAGCTCTAAGTCGTGGGTAAGATAGTTCTTCTCATGAACCCTTAGCTGTCTACCCCCATAGTGTACTACCTTTCCCTCTTGCATTAAAACCGCACCAAGCCCTGTACCACATGCGTCAGTGTATACTGTAAACACTTTATTCCCACTGGGTAAGGTCAAGACTGGGGTTGTTGTCAGAGCCTTCTTCAATCGCTGGAAAGCAACATCATAATCTGTATCCCATGAAAACCTCAGATTCTTCTTTATCAGTCTGGTGAGTGGGGATGATATCTTTGCAAAGTCCTTAATGAACTTCCTATAATAGCCTGCCAATCCAAGAAAGCTTCTCAATTCCATTGCATTCTTAGGAATTTGCCAATCTTGAACTGCAACTACTTTTGCGGGATCTACTACTATCCCATCTTTAGAGACCACATTGTTGAGTTAAGGATTTCATAGAGTTTTGATCTCTGACAAAGAGATAAGCCGTGATCGACAAAAAGAAGATAATCATTGGTTTGGAGAGACACAAAGAGCTACATATGGTATTTTACATTAGAGGTTGATTATTTGGTGTTTTAGTAGTGTTACCTATGTTAAAATCTATCCTCAAATAATCACATACCTCAAAATTGTTTGTATATATACAAATATATATGTGTACACATTAATTGCGCACACTAGGTGAAACCGGTCGAGTGCCTGGTTTTCTACCAGTCGACCGTTTTTGCCCAGTTTGCACAATAAACATGTACACATAAATATAACGTATATATATTCAAATTTCTGTCTACTGGTCCTTTTTAACCTATCGACCGTTTTCTTCCAAAAAGCAACCTTTCGTATAGACACTTCCTTTTCATCAACGGTTGCTTCTCTTTCTCTTCACCAACAATCATGGCCATTGTTTGTAACTCTTCACAAAGTGTAACAACTGTTTATTCCTTATATAAACACCATGAGATCATCATTCCTATCATCGATTTCTATCATACTAACTTGACTTATTGCTATCTACATTCTTGATCTCATTTCTATATTCTCAAGTGCTCAATTGCTCATATTCAATATAATATCGTTTGAATCCTAGAATTTATTTAATATTCTTTTGATTCAATACGATATCCACTTCCAAATCTTCATATACACAAATATTCTATTTGAGGATAAGATTATAGGAAGGTTGTACCACAAGTGAAAAATTCGTGTTATCAAGAACACATATTGTCAACAACAATTATATTCATCTTTGTTGAAGTCCTTGGTGTTGTAAGAGGCAAGTGTTAAAGTCCTCGGTGTTATTAGAGGCGTGAAATCCCGTTTGTCTGCTCGGGTGTTGTATACATGTTCCTCCGGGTGAAGTGAGGTGGTTGTTAGTGAAAATCCAGATAGAAGTCTTGGACTGGACGTAGGATGGTGCTCTGAACCACTATAAAAATTCCTGGTGTGATATTTCTATTTTATTGCTTTTTACTATTTTATACATTTATGTGATTTGCTATTATTTCTACTTGAGTGTTGTACATCATATTACACAATCCGTGTGTACTATACTAAGCACGTACACGCATTTTCACACATGCCCTAGATATCTCACCTCTTTTCTCCAAAAATGGCATTTGGAGAAATTTGCCTTAAGCTGATGCACACGCAAAGTTTTCAAAACTTCTCTCAAATATTGGGCATGCTCTTCCTTGCTCTTTGAGAAGATCAAGTTATCATCAACAAAGACCACGACGAACTTATTTAGAAACTCCCGAAACACCCTACTCGTTAGATCAAAAAAATAGGCGGGTGCATTCGTCAACCCAAAAGGCATAACGAGCTATTCAAAGAAACCATATGGAGTTCTAAAAGATGTCTTATCTATACTGTCCTCGGCCACCCTGAACTGATGAAACCCCATGGCCAAGTCTAACTGAGAGGATACTGATGCACCAACAAGCTGGTCAAACAGATCATCTATCCTCGAAAGTGGGTGCTTGTTCTTCCTAGTGAGTCTGTTCAACTCCCTATAGTCCACACATAAGCGAAGTGAACCATCCGCCTTAGTTGCGAATACCACCGGAGAACCTCATTCAGATATGCTTTGCCTAATAAACCCTTTCTTAAGTAGCTCCCCTACTTTCTTACTAAACTCCCTCCTTTCTCTTGGAGCTATATGGCGCACAGGTAATGCAACTGTCTTTGCATTGTCTACCAAATATATATGAAAATCGATCTCGCGCCTCGGAGGTAAGCCCCGTACCTCATCAAAAACATTAGGATTGTCACAGACTACTGGTACAGATCGCAGATCATCAATAGATGCATCAAGAGACTCTAGGAAACTAAGCATGACAGACCCTTGCGAGTCACAAGAAATCTCGAGGGTCCTCCCGTGACAAGTCAAAATTCTAACGACCCTCCTCTCACAATCTAAAATGGCACCATATATGGTTAGCCAATCCATCCCTAGAATCAAACCATAGCCCATAAAACCAAGCACATATGCGTCGCACTCAAATTCGACGCCTAACACAGATATTCTCAAACCCCAACAAATCATGGACAAATGAACCAAACCACCAATGGGTTTTGAGACAACAATGAGATCCACTACCATACGAGTATTTAGGTGCAGAGACTCAACCACATAATTAGATATAAATGAATGTGAAGCGCTAGAATCAAAAAGAGTTCTAATATGTTGATTGGAAAGAGAAATCAAACCTTCCATGGAAACTTTCCTACCTCTATCTGGAGCACTGGTCGCAAGAGCATGCACCTACCCTCTAGAAGCTCCTGCCCTTTGACCTTGTCCCTGTTTTTTCGGGCACTCCTTAGCAAAATGTCCAACCTCTCCACAATTGAAGCAAGTATTCTTCCTTATTTTGCAGTCCTTTACCAAGTGACCCTCGCATCCGCAATTATGGCACTTCCTCTTATCCTTAGCCTTTTCATTCTTTCCGCCCTTCTTCTATTGCTGTTGTTGTTGTCCTTTCTTGGGCCATACTTTCTTGTTTTGTGTTTCCTCAATCTTGTCGCTTTTGTATTCCTCATGCATCAAGGCCATATCAACGAGCCTTTCAAAAGTTGCTCCCATTGGAATATGGGACATAGCTAACCCATGAAGGGGTTCATTCTGTCCTTTAACAAACCACAAAGCTTTCTTATACGGAGTATCTACCAGTTCCAATCCAACCCTTGCTAGCTAGTTGAATTTGTTCACCTATTCTTTGACAGTCGTGGTTCCTTTCTTTAGTGCCAAGAACCTTTCCATTTGCATGTTTTTCTCAGCTTGAAAAAGAAAGTTCATTTCAAACCTCTATCTAAAATCATCCCAAGTTTCCACCGGACGCATCGCTTGTGTTACTTCCCACCAGAACGAAGCTTCATCTTTCAGTAGCCAGACGGCTAACCGAACCTTCCTACAATCGTCCGCTTCAAAAATTCCAAACAGATCCTCCGTTTCCTTGAGATAATTTCTTGCCTCTACAAACATCTCGGGACCACGGAATGGCTTTCCTCCCATAGCACAGAAATCTTTGCAGATCTTAGAGAAGTTATCTGCACGCGGAGGAGGGGGAGGAACGTCAGCTTGACCGCCGACAGGAGCCGTGGCCTCTAGATACCAACGGAACCAGCCTGTATCGTAACGCCCTCTAGTATATTAGGTTCCCCAGACATGCCGAAAAGAAAAGGAAAGAGATTCAGACAAAGGATCGAAAGATGTTACATATGGCTTTCGGGAATATGTTTTTAAAACAGACTTTTCTTTTTGAAAATACTTTCTTTTAAAACCATTTTGAAAATAATTTTCAAAAACTTTTATCTAATCCAGTAACCTCGCTCTAAAACCAAGTGTAACACCCCACACCCGCTACGGTCACTCTTTAAGGGAATGCCATAACATCGGCGGAGTATTTTAGTGAATATAGAACAGAGAAATTACAGCAAGACAGATATAAGTAATACTTGAAAGTTTAAAACAACATTTCAATGCAGCGGAAAGTAAAACATGTCTGGTTACATCACAAAACCATAATAAGAGTTAAGTACAAATATCCATTCTTGCTAAATAAAATTACATAATCCCAATACATGAATTGATAGCCATAAAAGGAAAAGGGTAAGTTGAGCTCTACATCTAGGGTCCAAGCTCCAAGAGAGTAATAAAAGCAGCCTGATCAAAGCCCACTCGTACTGGGCCCACTCTGAGAACCTGAGGGTTGGAAAAAAGAAAGATAAAAACAACGGGGTCAGACATAAGTCTGAGCGAGTCCTATAACTTTAATAATACAATCATTAAAGTAACCAGAGAAGACATAACCTTGATATACGGTAGTGTCTGGGGATGAATGGCTACACTAAGCAGCTTGGTGGACTTAGGATAAACTAAGATAACCGTAAAGACGCATTTACCCACCCAAGGATAATTACTACACTGCACCACACCGGTCATTCCTACTTAAAGGTTGATCCCTCCCAAGGACTTAGGAAATTTACCCAGTAGTTTCGCGTACCCCTAGCTGACTACATAGGTGCCGTCTGCCCCTATCTCCACTAGGTGTACCCACTACTCCCAAGTGATCGGCTCCCTACCGTAGATACCCGTGCTGGCCCCACAGTGGGGTGTATCACTCCCCAAAGTGGCAACCCGATATAATTAACGGTGCACGGCTTATATCTACTCGATGCAACAACGTCTTACCTACCAGCCCGGGTCCACACACGCATATGAAACCCGTTGGACTTGCGTTGCCACCGCTAACCCGTTTTGGCCTCTTATAGTCAAGCCCAGTACGCGTGTCCCGTCCTCGACATGGGTCGAGCCCAATAAGATACATATGGGTTACTGGTTGAAATGGGCCCCCACAAGCTACCCACCTAAGCTTGTCCCTTTTTCTAGTGCGTCCCACTTAAGCCTTTAATCATGTTTAATTACATGTTTCCACTTGGTTAAGTATTCTAATCGTATTTTCTATTGCCACCCAAGGCAACCCACTAGATTTCCATATGCCACCCAAGGCACCCACTTAACCCCTCATGTCCCTCTACATGCTAATATGGTTAAGTGTTTCTTAATTAATTAATTAAGATCATGACCTCATAAAGACCTCTCACATTAGACCGTCTTTTATGACTGCTGGATATGCTGGTTGGTTCCGGGCAGACTTCTGTCATCAAAAGGGTCTAACCTCGTGTCTTTACTTTAATCACGTATTTAACTTATGACTAAGACCTCTCACATTGGGCCAACCATTTGTAGCTGCTGGATTTGCCGGTTGGTTCCGGGCAGACTTCCGCTACAAAAGGGTCCAACCTCGTGTCTTAGTTGATTAATTACACCTAATTAATCATCCCCATAATTTTTATTAATTATCCCTAATTAATTACACATTTTAAGAATATGGGTAGACCTAACTCAATAGGTAAATTCCCAATTCCATAGTATGGGTAGACCTAACTTAATAGGTAAATTCCCAACTTCATAATATGGGTAGACCTAACTTAATAGGTAAATTCCCAATTATGTCCATTCATTTTATGTTATACATATTTTTATTAACATGCATATTAACCCCATCGTTTCCCACGTAATCCGTTTTCATAACATGTCATATAAATGGGAAGATTCACTATAAATATAACGGGTTCAATCTTAGCACAACGTTGGCTTTTACATGGGTTTAAAAGGTGTCAACTTGCATCATGATATTAAACCCGACTAGCATCATTAAATAACCCAACTTGCATGTGTACACATATGTCATATAAAGGTAACTTGCATAAGTGTTCATAGGTTACACAAAGGGTGAACTTGCATATGTGACTTGCATCATAAAATAGGGTAAACATGCATATGTATGCATAGCATACAAAGGTATCATCTTGCATATGCATGCATCTTATTTAAAAAGGGTAAACTTGCATGTCATAAGGTATGCATAAAACCAACCACCTAGCATGCATGAAATCAAGTACTTAGCATGCATAAACCCAAACACTTAGCATGCATAAAATCAAATACTTAGCATGCATGAAATCAAGTACTTAGCATGCATAAAATCAAATACTTAGCATGCATAAAATCAAATACTTAGCATGCATAAAATCAAATACTTAGCATGCATAAAACCCACCACTTAACTTGCATAAACCCACATACTTAACTTGCATAAACCCACATACTTAACTTGCATAAACCCACATACTTAACTTGCATAAACATAGGGTTAACATTAAACATAGATTAGCAAACTAACATCATATCATATGACTCAAAACCCACTAATCCGCATACAAAACCGCATGATCTCATCATATCTCATCTACTTAATTTAGCAATTGGCTATTAAAGTGATAGAAACTCACCAAAACCAAGATTAGCAAACTTATGAAGTAGAACTAGTTGCTATATTTGAAGATGGTGATGATTAGAGGTTGATTAGCTTGCAACTTTCTTCATAAGCTAGTGGAGGCTCCTCCTAAGTTTGATTTTGGCGGCATGATGGTATCAATTCTATTTTTAGTATGGATTAGGCTTGCATTAGGGTGTATTTATAGGATTAGGGTGTGTTTTAGACCATAGGATTAACCCTAGGCAAGATTAGGTCCGTTAGATTTAGGAAGTCTCCAGAACACAGCCCAGCCCTAGCCAGAAAACCAGACCTGGTGCACCCAGGCCAAATGGCTCGACACCCCGTGTCGACAGGCAAGTCGACAGGGCAGTCGACTCCCCAGTCGACAGGCCTGTCGACAGCCCTATCGACATGGCTAGGGCGGGAAGTATCCCGCCTGGCCCCCGCTGGCTCCAATTTCGAAATCTGGTTTTGAATTTCTAAATCTGTTTTTAACTTGAATTTTCTGCCAACTTCATTGGGCCATAACTGGGCCATACGGACTCCGATTTACAAAATTTCGGACTCTATTCTGCGTATTTTTCCGAGACGAACACAATGATGCAGCCCTTTCCCCCAATTCTCACGTCTGAGATTATTTATTCTGCAATTAGTGAATTTTAGCATTAACTGAAATACAGGGTGTTACACCAAGTGTGACACCCCACGTTCGTTAATGTCACTCATTAAGAGAATGCATTAAGTTTCTGAAGCATTATAGGTAAACAGAAACATAAACATTACAAGGCAGATATAAAATAGTAGCGGAATTTAAAAACTTTATTAATCATAAAGCATCGTGGTTCAAAACATAATAAGTCTGAAAATACATAAACCTAGTACATCATTAAAAATTTCAATCTTGTACTCAAAATATCAGAGTACAATAATAAAAGAAGCGTAATCCCCAAAAGAAACAGCCATAGTAGAAAAGATAAGAGCTCGAGCAATACATCTAAATAGCTCCAAGCAAGACAATAGCAGAATCCTGATCAAGCTTGAGTATTCCCACCCTGAGAACCTAGGGGGGAAATGGAAGAGAGAGAAGTGTGTAACACCCCACGTCCATTAATGTCACTCACTAGGGGAATGCATTAACTTTCATGAAGCATTATAAGAGTATAGAACAAATATTCACAAGACATATACATAAAATGGTACTTAAAAATTCAAAATTTATTCATTGCAGCGGAAAAGAAAAACATGTTTGGTTACAACATCAAATCCACATACTAAACCCAAGTACACAAATATCCATCTTGAACAAAATTATTACTAGAGTACATAAAAGCAAAACCATAATCCTACTCCAAATAGCCATAATAAAAAAGAGATAAAGCTGAGCATTACTTTCAACACTTCCAAGCACTTTAAGAAGAAAGAAATTTGAGTCAAGCTTCGCTAATCCCACCCTGAGGACCTGGGGGGAAGAAAGAAAAGAGGCGAAGCAAAAAGGGCCAGACATAAAGTCTGGCGAGTCCAGTGACTTTAACAATGTAATCAGTAAAGTAACAGGATAAGAACATAAACTCGATATAAGAAATGACTGTAACATAAGCAGAAATGACAGGGTAAACAAGATAAGTAAGATAGAACATTGACTGCATTCCTAACCACTGTAAGATATGCTCTACACCGTACCAACATTCTAGTTACATACTAAAAGATGATCCTTAGTTACTATCATAGGTGCCAACATGCTCCTATCCCCACTAGTAGTACCCACTACCATTCCCATTCGATCGGCTCCCTAACCTCGTAGATACCTGTGTTGGTTCCACAATAGGGTGTATCACTCCCTAAGGTGGCAACCCCGATACTACTGAAATGCATAGCTTATACCTACACGATGGAACAACGTCTTACCTACCAGCCCAGACCCACGCACGCACATGACTCGGTTGGACTTGCACTGCCATCGCTAACTCTTTATTGACCTCTTACAATCAACCCCAGTAAGCGTGTCCCTGTCCTCGACCTAGTTCGAGCTCATATAGATAATAAAATGGGTTACTGGTTGAAAAGGGTCCACACACTTGACACAAGCTTCCCTCCTAAGCTTGGTCCCCACTAGGAATTCCCACTTAACCTTTTTTTATCCCCATGTCTTATCACATGTCTCATCTTGCTTAAGTGCTTTAATTATGTTTTACATGCTACCCATGTTACCCACTTAACCCTTTATTATTCCCATGTCTTACCACATGTTTTATCTTGGTTAAGTTTCATTAATTCATTATAACCGTAACCTTGCAAGACCTCCCACATTATATTCCCGTTTGCGGTTGCTGGATATGCCGGGCGGTTCCGGGCAGGCTTATACCGCAATCTGAATCTAACCTCATGTCTTTGCATTATTACGCATCTAATTTCTGCCTTTGACCTCTCACATTAGATTACCGTTCTGTGGTTGCTGGATATGCCGGGCGGTTTCGGGCAAGCTTATACCGCAATTCGAATCTAACCTCATGTCTAAGGCGTTCATTTTCACTTTCTTGATTCAAATCTCAATTTCAAATCTTGGATTATAATCTATTCCAATTACCCATAATTTCCAATCTAAATTATGTTTATAATTTTAAACCAAATTATGCCTATAATTACATGTGTACAAGTTATGCCAAATTATGCCCAAATCCATTTTCCACAGGCATCAACAATTTATGCCAAATCTCATCTTATTACATATTTCCCAAACTTTTTCACAATCATCCCAACGTTATTCGTACGTAAATCTCAACGCAATATGCTTAGGCTCGAAGTTAGCCTAATATTAAAAGGAAAAAGGAAAAGAGGAAGGGGAGAGAATCAAAACATCAAAATTGGCATAAACATATAAATAGGCATGTGAAATGAATAACGACAAAGTAGATCAGATAGGCATATGATGATAGCAATTGGGTATGAATCTGAAGGATAACAAATTACCAAACTTGATATGATTCATTTTATTTACAGGCATATTCATTAAATCCAATTTACAAACTTATCAAAAATTACAATTTAATTATATGTAAAATTAACATAGACACACCTTGGTTGGATCTAAAAGAAGAGAATTAGGTTTTGTTGTAGCAGATCTTGATCTTAGAATACCCCTATTCTGATTTGTAGATCTGATCTTCTAATTTGACTTGATGGAGAAGAAAGGCTTGTTTTAATTTAGATTAGAGCAGCATGGAGGCACCATGGATGATAACAATGAGATTAGGGTTAGGTTTAGGTGTTTATTTATAGATGTATTAGGCAAATTGGGACCTTTAGATTACATTAGAGACCATCAGAACCACCCAGATTAAAAAGACACGTCATCATGGAACTCTCCAGAATTCTGCAGACCTGGGATCGGCCTGGGCGCACTTCCTCGGTGCGCTAGTGCATTTTTGTTCTGGCGCACTTCACAAGTGCGCCAGTTATTCTAGCCTGTTTCCTGATTGTTCTGCTAAACTTCCATCGTCCATAACTCCTTCATACGGTACCCGTTTTACGCAAACTCGGACTCTATCTCAAGCAGAATTCCGAGACGAACACAATGGCGTAACCCGTTTCACTTAATTCTTCTTCTAAAAATTAATTATTCTTTAATATCCCTTATTTCATGTTTTAAAATTACGGGGTGTTACATTCCCCCCTACTTAAAGGATTTCGTCCCTGAAATCTCGAAGCTGAAAGGAATGTATGTCCTACCATCCATCATCCATATACTCATCTATCAGTCACGGGCGTCCATTTTCCTTAAAAGATTTCTAATACTTTCATGGACATATGCAAAGTGTGTGTATATATCCTTATCCTAATGCAAAATCAGACAGTCTACTGATTCAGTTGACCTCCTTAATGCAAAACATTATAGTGCCATGCGTCCATTATGTATGCAAAAGAATCATAATGATGCATATCATTTCTATATGAGTGCACAACCATTCATCCAAATGCAACATCCATATGATTACACATTCAATATACATCCATTAATTTAAATATGCACACTCATCCATATGCAATATGAAAGTGATTGAGCCGATCTAGTGCCTAATGTGTGTATATGCATCCACGAGCATCCACTAGCAAACACTTACATCCACTTGCATCAACCAAACATAACATATCTCAAACACATGTTTACAACCATAGGATTTTCTACCTAAAGATTGAAGATATAATTGAGAGGATACACTAAACGATAGAACAAGTATAAACAAAGCGGTAGAAAAAGGAGAAGTTAAGAACATACCCTCAAAAAGGAAAGGGTACAACGCACATATCTTGTCTTTTGTTTCCCAATTCGCGTCTTCTTGAATATCTTCCCATTGGACTTTGACCAACTTGACCTCTCGATTGCGAAGCTTCTTAACCTCTATCCCAAGTATGCATGTAGGAACTCGCCTAATCGTGGCATCTCGCTGTACTTCCATTTCCCTAAGCATGCTTGGCTCCACTACTTCTGCGGTATCATGTAAACACTTCCTCTAATGCGACACGTGAAATACGTCATGAATGCCACTAAGCTTCTCAGGCAACTTCACTCTGTAGGTCATCTGTCCAATTCTTTCCGTAATGGGGAATGACCCTACGAATCTTGGTGCCAATTTCCCTACAGATCCAAAATGAACTACATTCCCCAATGGTGATACTTTAATAAAAACCGTGTCTCCAACATCAAACTCAAGATCAGTTCGTCTATTATCAGCATATGACTTTTGCCAATCTTGTGTCGTCTTCATGCATCTTCGAATCAAGTTTATCTTCTCCGAGGTTTCCCTAACCATCTCGGGCCCATGCAAAATCTTATCCGTAGATTACCACCAACAAATCGGTGATCGACAAGGTCATCCATATAAAGCTTCAAAAGGTGCCATGCCAGTACTAGTCTGATAGTTGTTGTTGTAGGCGAACTCTACCAATGGATGGTGTTCTTCCCATGTCCCTCCAAAATCCAAGATGCATAACCTCAAAAGATCTTCTAGAATCCTTTTCACTCTTTCTGTTTGGCCATCCGTCTGAGGGTGATAAGCGGTGCTCAAACACAATTGCGTTCCTACCGCCTCTTGCAAGCTCTTCCAAAACTCACTAGTGAAAATGGGATCTCGATCGCTTACGATACTAGAAGGTATGCCGTGTAGACGAACTATCTCTCAGATATAAATAGATGTTAACCATGCCGTTGTTCTTTTACTCTTAACAGGAATGAAATGGGCACTCTTGGTAAGTCTATCTACTGCTACCCAAATCCCCGTATTACCTTTCCTTGACCTCGGCAACCCGTCGTCGAAATCCATGGAAACACTTTCCCATTTACACTACGGAACCTCTAAAGGGAGAAGCAAACCACCAGGATTCTTTTGCTCAGCCTTGACTTGCTGACACACTAAGCATCTGGAAACGAACTCAGCCACATCCTTCTTCATTCCAGCCCAAAGGTAAATTCGCTTCATGTCCATATACATTTTGTCACCACCGGGATGTGTGGTCATCTTAGAACGATGTGCTTCTTCAAGGATTGTCCTTCTCAAACTCTCTTCTCATGATACGCAAAATCTCCCATCCCTAAGCAACCAACCTTTTTCATCTATAGTATACCTACTAAGATGGCTCGAAGACTCCCCTCTTATGAGCTTGTCTACTATCTCTATCAGTTGTGGGTCATCTCACTGTGCCGCTCCTATCTGTCCCAAAAGCGTAGGCCGCACCTCTAATGATTCCAACAAACCGGGTACATAACCGATAGAAGGTCTAAAGTCAAAGGTAGATATATACTCTAAACTCTACCGCTCGAAAAACAAAGGACTCAAAGTCAACCTCTTTCTACTCAAGGCGTCAGCTACAACATTACCCTTGCCAAGGGTATATGCAATCTCAAAATCATAGGATGCTAATAACTCCATCCACCTTTGTTGTCTTAAGTTTAAATCCTTTTGAGAGAACAAGTACTTTAATGACTTATGATCCGTATACAACTCAAACCTCTCACCAAGCAAGTAATGGCGCCAAGACTTAAGCGCAAAAACTATGGCAGCTAATTCTAAGTCATGGGTAGGGTAATTCTTCTCATGGACCTTCAACTGCCTTCCACCATAACATATCACCCTTCCCTCTTCCATCAAAACTACGCCAAGCCTTGTCCTGCAAGCATCGGTATACACTATGAACGGTTTACTCCCATATGGCAAAACTAAAACTGGAGCTGTCGTCAAAGCCCTCTTCAAACGTTGAAAAGCATCATCACAGTCAACGTCCCAAGAAAAGGTCAAATTCTTTTTCATTAACCGAGTAAGTGGGGCTGATATCTTAGCAAAGTCCTTGATGAACTTTCTATAATAGCCCGCCAAACCAAGAAAACTTATTACTTCCATTACAATCTTAGGAATATTCCAATCTTGGATTGCCACTACCTTCGCGGGATCCACTGCTATCCCTTCTTTAGAGACCACATGCCCTAGGAACCTTACTTCCTTCCTCCAAAAGTGACATTTGGAGAACTTTGCCTTAAGCTGATGTACTCGAAGGGTCTCTAAAACTTCCTTAAGATGTAAGGCATGCTCTTCCTCGTTTCTTGATAAGATCAGGATATCATCTATAAAGACTACTACAAATTTGTTTAGAAACTCCCTAAACACCCTACTCATCAAGTCTACGAAGTATGCGGGTGCATTCGTCAAACCAAAAGGAATGACGAGCCATTCAAAGAAACCATCAAGAGTTCTAAATGTAATCTTATCTATGTTGTCCTCAGCTACCCTCAACTGATGAAATCCTGTAGCTAAGTATAACTAAGAGAAACAACCAACTGATCGAACAAGTCATCTATCCTCAGTAATGGGTGTCTGTTCTTCTTCGTGAGCTTATTCGGCTCCCTATAGTCCATGCACAATCTAAGCGAACCGTCAGCCTTTGTGGCAAAAACAAATAGAGCACCCCACTCTGAGATACTTCTTCTTATGAACCCTTTCTCAAGCAGCTCTTACACTTGTTTACTAAGCTCCCTCCTTTCTGTTGGAGTCATGTGGTGCACAGGCAATGCAACTGGCTTTGCATTGTCCACCGAGTATATATGGAAATCTATCTCGCGTTTTGGAGGTAAGCCCCAAACCTCCTCAAAAACATCTGCATACTCACGGACTACACGAACAGATTACAAATCATCAATAGAAGTGTCAAGAGATTCTAGGTAGCTAAGCATAACGGAACCCTTAGGGTCGCATGAGATATCGAGAGTATTGCCCAAACTAGTCAACAGTCTAACTACCTTCTTTTCACAGTCGAGAATGGCACCATACCTGGCTAGCCAATCCATACCTAGAATCAACCCATAGCCCGTGAAACCAAGCACATAAGCGTTGCATTCGAACTCAACGCCATACACAGATATTCTCAAATCCCGACATAACATAGACAGATGAGTCGTACCCCCAATAGGATTTGAGACAACAACGGGATCCACTACTATACTAGTATCTAGGTGCAGAGACTCAACAACAGAAGCAGATATAAATGAATGTGAAGCGCCACAATCAAACAAAGTACGTATAGGATGATCGAAAAGGAAAATCAAACTTTCAATAGAAATGTTTCTACCTCTCTCTTGCATAGCTGCCATGAGAGCATGAACCTGCCCTCCAGAATTAGATCCTGCCCTCTGTCCTTGCCCTTGTCCTTGCCTCCTTGAGCAGTGTTTAATCATATGTCATGCCTCATCACATTGGAAGCAACCAGTCCTCTTCTTCTTCCTACAGTCCTTCTTCAAATGGCCCACAATTGTGACACTTTCTTTTCTCTAACCCTTGTTATCCTTATCGCCCTTCTTTTGTTGTTGTTGTGCCTTCTTTGGATCCCCTTTCTTATCCTGTGCCTTATCTACATTAGCACCTTTCTCCTCTTCATGTATCAATGCCATATCAACAAGATTCTCGAAAGTAGCCCCTATAGGAATGTGGGACATAGTCAACCCATGTGATGGTTCATTCAGACCCTTGGAAAATCTCAAGGCCTTCTTATGTGGTGTATTAACTAATTCCATACCAGATCTTGGTAACTGGTTAAACTTGTTAACGTACTCCTTCACAGACAAACTCCCTTGTTTCAAAGCCAAGAACCTCTCCGTGTATAAACTCTCCTCTGGTTATGAAAGAAATTTCAACACGAACCTTTGTCTAAAATCCATTCACATCTCCACTGCACGTCCTCCATTAGTTACTTCCCACCAAAATGAAGCTTCATCCTTCATCAACCAAGCAGCTAACTGAATCTTCCTTCCATCGTCTATCTCAAAGATACCAAACAAGTCCTCCACTTCCTTGAGCCAATTCTAAGCCTCAACAAATGTCTCAGTTCCATAAAACGGTTTTCCGCCCATCACACGGAAGTCCTTGCATATCTTAGAAAAAGTGCCTACACGGGGAGGAGGAGGAGGAGCAGCTGCAGCTGGGGGAGGAGGAACGTTTCCTGGGCCTACGGCAGTAGCCCTGGCCTCCAGATACCTTCTGAACCAGCCTGGTATCTGTATGCCCTTGGGTATATCAGGTTCCCCAGACATGCTGAAAGGAAAATGGAAGAGATTCAAACAGAAAATCGAAAGAAAGATATATGGCTTTCGGGGTTTATGTTTTTCATAATAAACCTTTCTCTTGCAAATACCTTCTTTAAAACATGTTTTTGAAAATACTCCTTTTTAAAAAATGCTTTTGAAAACGGTTTTCAAAATCTTTTATCTGTTCTGGTAACCTTCAGCTCTGATACCACGTGTAACACCCCACGTCCATTAATGTCACTCACTAAGGGAATGCATTAACTTTCGTGGAGCGTTATAAGAGTATAGAACAGAAAGTCACAAGACAGATATATAAAATGGTACTTAAAAATTCAAAATTTATTCATTGCAGCGGAAAAGCAAAACATGTTTGGTTACAACATCAAAACCACATACTAAAACCAAGTACACAAATGTCCATCTTGAACAAAATTATTATCAGAGTACATAAAAGCAAAACCATAATCCCACTCCAAATAGCCATAATGAAAAAGAGATAAAGCTGAGCATTACTTTCAACACTTCCAAGCACTTCAAGAAGAAAGAAATCTGAGTCAAGCTTCACTAATCCCACCCTGAGGACCTTATGGGGGAAGAAAGAAAAGAGGCGAAGCAAAAAGGGTCAGACATAAAGTCTGGCGAGTCCAGTGACTTTAACAATATAATCAGTAAAGTAACAGGATAAGAACATAAACTGGATATAAGAAATGACTGTAACATAAGCAGATATGACAGGGTAAACAAGATAAGCAAGATAGAACATCGACTGCGCTCCTAACTACTATAAGTTACACTCTTCACTGTACCAACATTATAGTCACATACTAAAAGATGGTCCCTCTTAAACAAATATAATGATGGTAGTTTCGTGTACTTCTAGTTACTGTCATAGGTGCTAACTTGCTCCTACCCCACCAGTTGTACCCACTACCCTTCCCATTCGATCGGCTCCCTAACCTCATAGACACCTGTGTTGGTCCCACAATACGGTGTATCACTCGCTAAGGTGGCAACCCCGATACTACTGAAATGCACAGCTTATACCTACACGATGCAACAACTTCTTACCTACCAGCCCAGACCCACGCACGCACATGACTCCGTTAGACTTGCACTGCCATCGCTAACTCTTTACTGACCTCTTACAATCAACCCAGTAAGCGTGTACCTGTCATCGACCTAGTTCAAGCTCATATAGATACTAAAATGGGTTACTGGTTGAAAAGGGTCCACACACTTGACACAAGCTTCCCTCCTAAGCTTAGTCCCTACTAGGAATACCCACTTAACCCCTTTTTATCCCCATGTCTTATCACATGTCTCATCTTGGTTAAGTGCTTTAATTATGTTTTACATGCTACCCATGTTACCCACTTAACCCTTTATTATTCCCATATCTTACCACTTGTCTTATCTTGGTTAAGTGTTCATTAATTCATTATAACTGTAACCTTGCAAGACCTCCTACATTAGATTACCGTTTGCGGTTGTTGGATATGCTGGGCGGTTCCGGGAAGGCTTATACCGCAATCCGAATCTATCCTCGTGTCTTTGCATTATTATGCATCTAATTTCTGCCTTTGAACTCTCACATTAGATTACTGTTTTGCGGTTGCTAGATATGCCAGGCGGTTCCGGGCAGGCTTATACCGTAATCTGAAATTAACCTCATGTCTTAGGCGTTCATTTTCACTTTCTTGATTCAAATCCCAATTTCAAATCTTGGATTATAATTTATTCCAATTACCCATAATTTCCAATCTAAATTATGTTTATAATTTTAATCCGAATTATGCCTATAATCACATGTGTACAAGTTATGCCAAATTATGACCAAATCCATTGTCCACCGCCATCAACAATTTATGCCAAATCTCATCTTATTACATATTTCCCAAACTTTTTCCCAATCATCCCAACGTTATTCGTACGTAAATCTCAATGCAATATGCTTAGGGTCGAAGTTAGCCTAATATCAAAAGGAAAAAGGAAAAGAAGAAGGGGGAGAGAATCAAAACATCAAAATTGGCATAAACATATAAATAGGCATGTGAAATGAATAACGACAAAGTAGATCAGATAGGCATATGATAATAGCAATTGGGTATGAATCTGAAGGATAACAAATTACCAAACTTGATATGATTCATCTTATTTATAGGCATATTCATTAGATCCAATTTACAAACTTATCACAATTACTTCTTAATTTAATTATATGTGAAATTAACATAGACACACCTTGGTTGGATCTAAAAGAAGAGAATTAGGTTTTGTTGTAGCAGATCTTGATCTTAGAATACCCCTATTATGATTTGTAGATCTGATCTTCTAATTTGGCTTGATGGAGAAGAAAGGCTTGTTTTAATTTAGATTAGAGCAGCATGGATGCGCCACGGATGATAACAATGAGATTAGGGTTAGCTTTAGGTGTTTATTTATAGACGTATTAGGTGAATTAGGACCTTTAGATTAGATTAGAGACCATAAGAACCACTCGGATTAAAAAGACACGTCATCATGGAACTCTCCAGAATTTTGTAGACCTAGGCTCGGCCTGGGCCCACTTCCCAGGTGCGCCAGTGCATTTTTGTTCTGGTGCACTTCACAAATGTGCCAGTTATCCTGGCCCATTTCCTGATTATTCTGCCAAACTTCCATCGTCCATAACTCCTTCATATGGTATCCGTTTTACGCAAACTCGGACTCTAACTCAAGCAGAATTCCGAGACGAACACAATGGCGTAACTCGTTTCACTTAATTCTTCTTCCAAAAATTAATTATTCTTTAATTATCCCTTATGTCATGTTTTAAAATTACGGGGTGTTACAAAGAGAAAACAAAATAGGTCAGACATAAAGTCTAGCGAGTCCATTTACTTTTAGCATATAAATAAGTAAAAGTATCATGACATGCATATAAGCTGGATAAGGAAGGTAACAACTTAAAAGACAGGTATGACAAGGTAAACAGGATAAACATGATAGAGTGTATATGCTTCTCCAATGATTTCTCAACACCAATACTAGTATAATGGGAATGAGATGATCCCAACAGCTGTAAGATGGTAGACTTAGGTGTACTTCCAATGAGAGGTTTTCACCCCATATAATCAACAGGCAGCCCAACGTTTCGGAATCCCCTCTGAGGGTAATAACGAGCCCCTAAACATACTGGAGTCTAAATGTACCCTAATTACTGCCCTAATAGATCGGCTCCTTACTCCGTAGATACCCTGTTCTGACCCCACAGTAGGGTGTATCACTCCCTAAAGTGGCAACCCTTCATTTCCCGGATGTGCACAACCATATCTACTGATGTCACAACGTCTTATTTTCCCGAGCAAGCGGAGTCGTGCACGCACATGACCCCAATGAAACACGACGTCAGACACCATCCCCACTTTTGGATCTATTACAATCATCCCAGTAAGCGTGCCCCGACTCCGACCTAGTTCGGAGTACTCGTTTGATACCTATATATGGGTTACCGACTGAAATGGGTCCCACACACAAGATGATGCAAGCTCTCCCCTTTGTCTTGCATCCCCACTACTAGGTTTTCCACAGATTATGACTACCTACTGGTGTCATAAAATTGCATAATCCCAACAGGTTAATTTTGTGGGCTTATATGTATAAATATTACCCACCAACCCCAGATATACTTAACCCACCCATTGTTTCAAACAAGTTTACTTAACCCTTATTCAGTTTAACATGTTCATACAATCCCTATTGATTCAACTAGGTTAAGTATTCAACTTTATTGCCATATTCATTTATGGTTATAATGTGCTAGACCTCCCACATTAAGCCTACCACCTGTGGATGCTGGATAAGCCGGTCGGTTCCGGCCAGACTTCTTCAACAAGTTGGACTTAACCTTGTGTCTTAACACGTCACGTGTTTATGCACTTAGATCCCTCACATTAGATTCACTACTTGTGGTCATTGGATATGTCGGTCGATTCCGGGAAGACTCCACCGGAAGTGTAATCTGACCTTATGTCTAAGCGCGGTTACAGTTTCTAATTACTGTAATTCTAGGCATTTCCATTATTAACTAAATTTACCTATGTCGTTATAGGTTTTCATGCCCCTTTTCCCAAGTTATGTTCATAATGAACCATGTGCCCGAGATTAATATTATTTATTCAAGTTATTCCCAAATTCCCAATTACAAGTTATGCCCCAATTCAACGTTTTCCCCTCGTTCCCAAATCTAACGCATTCGCATATTTCCGCAACATGCCTAGGCTCGAAGGTAGCCTGGCTATATATAAAAATAAAAGGGAAAAGATAGAGGGAATAGAACAGAGATGATCAAACTAACATAATCTAAAAGTAACTTAAACTCACAGTGTTTGGATCTAGAAAAATAGAGAAGGGGTTGCTAGTGATGAATCACAGATCTCTAAGCTTGAATAATTTGATTCAGAAGAAGAAAAGACTTGATTTGATCTGGGAAGAGGCGACATCTAGTTCTCCATTACTTTTGGTGTGCAAAAACATGAGAAATGAGGCCATATTTATAGATTCCCCAAAACCCTAATTTGCCAGATCTGACGCATGGGGGTCGACCCCTCCATATGGGGCCGACCCATGGGTTGACACCCCCTTGAGGGGTCGACACCCCTGAGCGGGATTTTTGCCGCCCTCCCCAATTTCGATTTTTGAACTGATTTCTAAATTTCTGGATTAATATATATATATATGTATATATATATTCTTGCACGTATACAAAATTTAAACCTTTATAACTTCTCATACGGTGTCCGTTTTATGCAAATTAGTGTCTATTTTGACCAGAATTCCGAGATGAACACAATGGCACGGTCCATTTCCCTTAATTATGAACATTAAATTAATTATCCTTTAATTTATCATCTTTTAGTGTTGTTAAAATTACGGGGTTTTACAATAGTGACTGCAGGGAGTGCATGCGTTTCCTTCTAGCTAGAAGTGGTGTCATGGTTTGGAGCCTAGACATTTTTACTTATGTGATTGATAGATTATGAGGCGCCTCGGATATCGAACTGACTAAAAGGCTCGAGTGATAGGTCCGATAGGACCGGAAAATGTATTGTTCAGGAATAACTAGTCCTCAAAAGTAAGAAAGGACCAGCCCTGAAGATCCAAGGGTCAAGTGTGTTGATCCTGGGCATCCTACTAGAGATGGCTCGAAACCGGTAAGGAGACATCCCTCGCCTTGACTTATGAAGGAAATCCAATTTCCAATATGACATTGTACAGTTTTAGTTGTATATTATTGACGACATAGTAGGATGGGGTACTATCCCGTTAAGGATTGATACATTTATTTTGTTTAGAAAGTGTTTTTAAAACATCTAGACACTAATAATAATATCAAATGATTTTTTTTCTGTGTACCAAGCATATTTGAACCTTATAAAGTAAAACTCTATCCTCTAGCTTGTGTTGCATTGTGTGATGGGACCTGATCTTATAACGACTTCATTTTTCTAAAAAGCATTGTGTTGTTTACTTGATTTACTTTATTTTATGCACCGGCAATACAATGGAGTAAACCCATTCCATGACATACGGTGTGGTCCCGTGATTTACCTCATTTTTGAATAATTTAAGTAACCGTAGAATTTCTCACACAAGTCCCATGACTGACTCGTAGTTTGTTTTTCCCTTGAAAACTCGGGTGTCCCTATTTTTACATGGGCAACCAAGTGAACAGGTGATTGGCTTTCTTTTAGATATGCACAATAGCATTGGGTGCTCTTTTGGCTGAAGATGAAGACTTGACTTCTATTATTTCTTTTGAACTCTTAAACATTACCATATGTATGTTTATATTTGATTCCGCTATAAACTTATTATCTATTTGATGAAACCTATTATGTGCTAAGTAGGATCCTGTATCTGTGAAACTCTAATGATGATTATGATTCCATTGTTATGATATGATGTAAATTATTCTCTAATTTTATGTATGCTATATTCTGTAGTCTGCTGGTGTGATTAATGTGCTATTTTCCAAAGACCGACCTTGCCACCATGGAGCCGGGTTTTGGTTCGTGTCAGGCGTGGTATCAGATGTAACACCCCACTCCCGCTATGATCACTCACTAAGGGAATGCCATAGCATCGGTGGAGTATTTTAGTGAATATAGAACAGAAAAATTACAACAAGACAGATATAAATAGTACTTGAAATTTTAAAACATCATCTCATAACAGCGGAAGTAAAACATGTCTGGTTACATCATAAAACCACAATAAAGGTCAAGTACAATATCCATCAAAATAAAGAAGTACATAATCCCACTCTCATACAATAGCCAAACAAAAGAAAAGATAACTGGATAACTGGAGCTTTACATCTATCCAAGCTCCTAAAGACTGGAACAGCAATCCGATCAAGCTCCACTACTGCTAGGATCCACCGTAGGACCTGAGGGTTGGGAAAAAGATAAAAACAACAGGGTCAGACATAAGTCTGAGCGAGTCCTATAACTTTAACAATACAATCGTTAAAGTAACCAGAGAAGACATAAACTGATATACGGTAACATATAGGGATGAATGGCTACCCTAAGCAGTCAACTAAACGAAGATAAAGGATAAAGACGCATCTACCCTCCCTAAGGTAAATTACTAAACTGCACCACACCAGTCGTTCCTAACTTAAAGGTTGATCCCACCCAAGGACTTATAAAATTTACTAATTAGTACCTGCGTACCCCTAGGTGACCAAGTAGGCGCCACGGGGCCCTACAATCCACTAGGTGTACACACTACTTCCCATTCGATCGGCTCCCTAACGTAGATACCCGTGCTGGCCCCACCGTGGGATGTATCATTCCCCAATGTGGCAACCTGATGAAACTAAAGGTGCACGGCTTATATCTACTCGATGCAACAACGGCTTACCTACCAGCCCGGGCCCACTCACGCATATGAAGCCCGTTGGACTTGCGTTGCCACCGCTAACCCGTTTGCCTCTTACAGTCAAGCCCAGTATGCGTGTCCCGTCCTCGACATGGGTCGAGCCCACAAAGATACGTATGGGTTACTGGTTGAAATGGGCCTCCACAAGCTACCCACCTAAGCTTGTCCCTTTTTCTAGTATATCCCACTTAACCCTTTAATCATGTTTTAATTACATGTTCTATTTTGGTTAAGTATTCTAATCGTATTTTCTATTGCCACCCAAGGCAACCACTAGATTTTCTCATGCCACCCGAGGCACCCACTTAACCCCTCATGTCCCTCTACATGCTAATGTGGTTAAGTGTTTCTTAATTAATTAATTAAGAACGTAACCTTTGTAAAGACCTCTCACATTAGACTGTCTTTTATGACCGCTGGTTAAGCCGGTTGGGTCCGGGCAGCCTTATGTCATAACAGAGTCTAACCTCGTGTCTTTACATTAATTACGTATTTAGTTTGTGCCTAAGACCTCTCACATTGGGCTAACATTTGTAGCAACTGGTTAAGCCGGTTGGGTCCGGGCAGTTTTACGCTACAACTGAGTCCAACCTCGTGTCTTAGTCAATTAATTACACCTAATTAATCACCCTCATAATTTTATATTAATTATCCCTAATTAATCAAGTTTTCTTAACATGGGTAGACCTAACTTAATAGGTAAATTCCCATGGGGTAGACCTAACTCAATAGGTAAATTCCCAACACATAGTATGGGTACACCTAACCAAATAGGCAAATTCCCATACTATGTTTATTTATTTTGTGTTATGCATAATTATATTAATTTCACACAATCTTATTAACTTATGCATTTAATTACCCCATCGTTCCCACGTAATTTCGTTCATGATATAACACATATAAAAGGTGTCAACTTGCATATGAATGAACATGTTTCAAAGGTGCCATCTTGCATATTAACAAACACATAACTTGCATATGAACTTGCATAACATGTCACATAACTTGCATATAATATGTCACATAACTTACATATTCATTTTGCATAACAAACTTGCATATTAGCTTATAGACTTGCATAATGTGTCATCATGAACTTGCATATTAATAAACATGTAACTTGCATATTTACATACATGTAACTCGCATATTAACAAACATGTAACTTGCATATAAAGAAACATGTAACTTGCATATTTACATACATGTAACTTGCATATTAACAAACATGTAACTTGCATATTAACAAACATGTAACTTGCATATTTACATACATGTAACTTGCATATTAACAAACATGTAACTTGCATATTAACAAACATGTAACTTGCATAGCATATTACCATGAACTTGCATAACATGCATATGATTACATAGCCCACAACTTGCATATTTAGCATCATGCAAACATAACATACATCATATTAAACTTGCATAAGCTTACATACTCAACATGCATAAACATAAGATTAATGCTAACATCATATCATATGATTCAAAGCTCATTAACCCACATACAAAACCATAAATCTCATCACATCTCATCTAATTAGTTTACCAAAAGATCATCAAAGTGATAGAAACTCACAACTAGCAACTTTGAACACCAAATGAAGAAGATTAAGATGCTAAGAAGGGATTAGAAGTTGATTAGAGAGTGATTAGTATGCAACCCTCTTCATAAAATTAGTGGAGGCCATGAGAGCTAGCATTTTGCCATAGTTTAGTCACTAGGTTTAATTATGAATGAATTAGGGTAGGTTAGGGTCTTATTTATAGATTAGGCAAGTGTTTTAGGCCATAGGATTAACCCTAGATTCAATCCAAGCCATCAAAGCATGTCTTGGGGAAGAAGTCAAGTGTAGGAACCATCTAGAGCCTTTAGATTAAAGATGGACCATGAGAACCATTCAAATGCAAAATCTGCACTTGAGCGAATCGGCCCACGGGTTGACAGCCAAACACCCTGGATTAACCCCTAGTCGACCCAGCGGGCTCGGGTCGACTTCAAAAATCGGCCGGTTCGGTTATTCCCCTCTCCCAATTCGCTGTTTTGAGCATTTTTGCATATTTATTTATTAAATTTTCAATTATATATATATATATATCAATATATATATATATATATATATATATATCTACACAACCCATTTCACTTAATTAAGTATACTTTAATTTGGGAATTTTCGTGAAACTTCGCGAGGCCATATCTTGGTCATACGGACTCCGATTTTCGAAAACTCGGACTCTATTTCGCGTATTTTTCCGAGACGAACACAATGGCATAGCCCGTTTCCCTTGATTCCCATTTTAGAATTAAATTCTGCCTCGATTTATGTTATTACAGGTTATTGAAAATACGGGTTGTTACATTCTCCCCTCCTTAAAGGATTTCGTCCCCGAAATCTTCAAGTTAGGAAGAACGTATCCTACCATCCAATCATCCATCTACTCAAAGCATCATCCACGAGCAATCATTGTCCTTACAAGATTCTAAATGCTGGATGGATATATGCAAAAGTGTGTGTATATGTACTTACCTAATGCGAAAATCAGGCGGTTACTGATATAGTAAACCTCCTTAATGCAAACCATGATAGTGCCATGCATCCAATATGTATGCGAAACCCTATTGACACATACAAATTTCTACATGCGTGCACAACCATACACAAAAATGCATCATCCATATGATAACACAGCCATGATACATCCATCAATCTAACTACCACATCCATTTATGCAATATGCAACATGAAGTGACTGAGCCGATCTAGTGCCTAATGTGTGTGTATATGCATCCACGAGCAACCACTAGCAAACAATTGCATCCATATGCATCCATCAACCATAACATGTTTCAAACACATGTCTCAACCATAGGTTTTACCCTATCTAAAGGTCATAGGTATTAGCGAGAGGATATACTAAAGATAAGATAAGTACTAGACAAGCAATAAAGGAGAAGTTAAAAGACATACTCTCAAAAAGAAATGGATACAAAGAACGCATCTTTGCTTCCGTCTCCCAAGTAGCATTGCTTTCGTCATCTCCCCATTGCACTTTAACTAGCTGAACTTCTCTGTTCCTCAACTTCCTAGTTTCTGACCCAAGGATGCGAGTAGGAGCTCGTCGAATCGTCGCATCACGCTCTACCTCTACATCTCTAAGCAAGCTCGGCTCTACCACCTCCGCGGTCTCATGTAAGCACTTCCTCAAATGTGATACATGGAATACATCATGAACACCACTAAGTCTGTCGGGCAACTCCACCCTATATGCCATCCGTCCAATCCTTTCCTTAATAGGAAACGGCCCAACAAATCTCGGTGCTAACTTCCCTACGGACCCAAAGCGAACAACATTTCTCAATGGAGATACTTTGACAAAAACCATGTCCCCAACCTCAAACTCAAGATCCGTCCTTCTCCGATCCGCATAAGATTTCTGTCTATCTTGCGCTGCTTTCATCCTTTTTCGAATTAAATCAATCTTCTCTGAAGTCTCTCTAACCATATCCGGCCCAAGCAAGATCCTATCCGTAGATTCCCACCAACATGTAGGAGATCGACAAGGCCTTCCATAAAGAGCTTCGAAAGGAGCCATACCAATACTGGACTGAAAGCTGTTATTATATGCGAACTCCACCAAAGGAAGATGTTCTTCCCATGTACCTCCAAAATCCAAGATACAAAGCCTCAAAAGATCTTCTAAGATACGGTTCACCCTCTCGGTCTGACCGTCCGTCTGAGGATGATATGCGGTGCTCAAACACAACTGAGTCCCTACCGCCTCTTGCAAACTTCTCCAAAACTCACTAGTGAAAATAGGATCTCGATCACTCACAATGCTGGATGGTACGCCATGCAATCTAACAATCTCTCTAACATAGACTGAAGCAAGCCATGGAGCGGTCCTCTTACTCTTTACGGGTATAAAATGGGCACTCTTTGTAAGTCTGTCTACCACAACCCAAATTCCCGTATTGCCCTTCCTCGATCTCGGTAACCCGTCGATGAAATCCATCGAGACACTATCCCACTTCCACTGTGGAACTTCCAATGGGTGTAGCAACCCACCGGGTTTCCTTTGCTCCACTTTAACTTGTTGGCACACTAAGCATCTAGCCACATACTCGGCCACATCTTTCTTCATACCGGCCCAAAAGAAAACTCTCTTCATGTCTTGGTACATTTTGTCTCCACCGGGATGAATAGTCATTCTTGAACGATGTGCATCATCCAAAATAGCCTTCTTCAAACCCTCATCTTGCGGTACACAAAGTCTACCGTCTCTATGCAACCATCCCTTATCATCTATGGTGTATCTACCCAAATGGCTGGACGACTCCCCTCTTATAAGCTTCTCTACCAACACAACCAACTGTGGGTCGTCTCGCTGAGCCTCGCCAATCCGTCTCAAAAGAGTAGGTCTAACCTCCAAGGATGCCAACAAACCAGGTACAAAATCAACAGAAGGTCTGAAGTCAAACAAAGAAAGAAACTCCAAGCTTCGTCGTTCCACGAACAATGGACTCAAAGATAGCCTTTTTCTACTTAAGGCGTCTGCCACCACGTTACCCTTACCAGGGGTATACGCTATCTCGAAATCATAGGATGCTAAGAACTCCATCCACCTTTGCTGTCTTAAGTTTAAATCCTTCTGAGAGAATAAGTACTTCAATGATTTATGGTCGGTGAACAACTCGAATCTCTCACCAAGAAGATAATGGCGCCAAGACTTAAGTGCGAAAACAATCGCGGCCAACTCTAGATCATGGGTAGGGTAATTCTTCTCATGCACTCTCAATTGTCTCCCTCCATAGGCTATTACCCTTCCCTCCTGCATCAAGACTGCGCCTAATCCTGTTCCACAAGCATCGGTATAAACAACAAACGGCTTACTCCCATCTGGAAGCACTAAAACTGGAGCGGTGGTCAAAGCTCTCTTTAACCGTCGGAAAGCATCATCACAATCTACATCCCATGAGAAAACCAGATTCTTCTTCGTCAAGCGGGTTAATGGGGCTGATATCTTCGCGAAGTCTTTGATGAACTTCCTATAATATCCTGCCAACCCCAAGAAACTTCTTACCTCGGTAGCATTTCTAGGAACTTTCCAATCCTGGATAGATACTATCTTTGCGGGATCCACAGCTATCCCTTCCTTAGAGACCACATGCCCTAAGAATCGCACTTCTCTTCTCCAAAAATGGCATTTAGAGAATTTAGCTTTAAGACTATGCGCTCGAAGAGTCTCCAACACTTCCTTGAGATGTAAGGCATGCTCTTCTTCATTCTTGGAAAAGACCAAGATGTCATCCACAAAAACTACTACAAACTTATTCAGATACTCTCTGAACACTCTACTCATGAGATCAACAAAGTATGCGGGGGCGTTTGTCAACCCAAATGGCATCACTAGCCACTCATAAAAACCATCCGGAGTCCGGAAAGCAGTCTTCTCTATACTGTCCTCCGCCACTCTTAACTGATGAAACCCTGTAGCTAAGTCCATCTGCGAAAATACTGACGCGCCAACCAACTGATCAAAGAGATCATCTATCCTCGGTAATGGGTGTCTATTCTTCTTCGTGAGCTTATTAAGTTCCCTATAATCCACACAAAGTCTGAGGGACCCATCCGCCTTTGTGGCAAACACTACTGGAGCTCCCCACTCCGATATACTTCGCCTTATGAACCCCTTCTCAAGCAACTCCCCTACTTGCTTATGAAGTTCTCTTCTCTCACGAGGAGCCATGTGGCGTACTGGCAAAGACACTGGTTTGGCATTATCCACCAAATAAATTCGGAAATCTATCTCCCGCTTCGGAGGCAAACCCTTTACTTCTTCAAACACATCCGGATATTCCCGGACTACTCTGACAGAACACAAACTTTCGACCGAAGCATCGAGCGATTCAAGATAACTTAGCAAAACAGATTCCATGGGATTGCAAGAGATCTCGAGAGTGTTACCCAAGCGGGTCATGAGCCTGACAACTCTCCTTTCGCAATCAAGAACGGCACCATTACTGGATAACCAGTCCATGCCCAAGATCAACCCATAGCCCGTGAAGCCCAATACAAAAGCATCACATCTAAACTCAACGCTAAGTATAGAAATCTTCAAACCCAAACATATCATAGACAGATATATGGAGCCCCCAATTGGGTTTGAGACAACCAAGGGATCCTCAACTAGACTGGTGTCTAAGTGCAGTGACTCAACTAACGATGATGAGATAAAAGAATGCGATGCGCCAGAGTCAAACAAAGTACGAACTGGATGATCAAACAGAAAAACCAGACTTTCAACGGAAATAGTTCTACCTCTCTGCTGAATCGGTGGAACTGAGAGAACCTGAACTTGCCCCCCTGACTGAGGTGGTGCTATAAGAGCTTGCACCTGGCCTCCTGAGGTAGACCCCGTCTTCTGCCCCTTCTTTGGGCAGTTTTTCACAAGATGCCCTGCTTCACCACAATGAAAGCAACCGGTCTTCTTCTTTTTGCGACAATCCTTACTGAGGTGTCCTGGTGTTCCGCAATTGAAGCACTTCTTCTTCGTCTTCTTTTTGTCACCATTGCCTTTTCCGCCCTTGCCTTGTTGTTGCTGTTGCGGTTTCTTCTGATCCCCCTTTTTCTCTGGTGCCTTAGAATTCTTATCATCCTCATGCATAAGTGCCATGTAGACAAGCTTCTCAAAAGTGGCCCCCATAGGAATGTGAGTCATAGCTATTCCTTGCAATGGTTCGTTCAAGCCTCTAACGAACCTCAAAGCCTTCTTCTCCGGTGTATTCACCAACTCTATGCCAAACCTTGCTAATTGATTGAATTTGTTGACATATTCTTTCACCGTGAGATTCCCTTGCTTCAAATTCAAGAACTTCTCCATAAACAGATTCTCTTCCGCCCTTGAGAGAAACTTAGCCCCAAACCTTTGCTTAAAATCTGCCCAAGAGTCAACAGGGCGTTCTCCATTAGTGACCTCCCACCAGAATGAGGCCTCTCCCTTCATTAACCAAGCCGCCAACTTGACTTTCTTTCCCTCTTCCACTTCAAAGATATCTAGCAACTCTTCCACTTCCTTAAGCCAATCTCTAGCCTCTACGAAAGTCTCTGAACCAAGAAAAGGTTTTCCTCCTATAGCCTTGAACTCCTTGCAAACCTTAGCAAAATTATCCACTCTAGGCTGAGGAGGAGGAGCGGTTGTCTCTGGTGTAGTAGCATTGGCCGGACCCGCAGCCGCGGCCCTAGCCTCTTGCAACCTCCTATACCATAGTGGTATAACTAAACCCTCCGGGATGTTAAGATCTTCAGCCATGATGAAACGAAAGAGGAAAGATTCAAAAAGGAGATTCCGAAAGATAAAGATATGGCTATTGGGGATTATGCTTTTCTTTTTCAAAAACTTTTTCTCTTAGAAGACATGCTTTTAAAAATACTTTCTTCGAAAATACTCTTAGAAAGTAGTTTTTCTCAAAAATTTTATCTGTTCTGGTAACCTTAAGCTCTGATACCACGTGTAACACCCCACTCCCGCTATGATCACTCACTAAGGGAATGCCATAGCATCGGTGGAGTATTTTAGTGAATATAGAACAGAAAAATTACAACAAGACAGATATAAATAGTACTTGAAATTTTAAAACATCATCTCATAACAGCGGAAGTAAAACATGTCTGGTTACATCATAAAACCACAATAAAGGTCAAGTACAATATCCATCAAAATAAAGAAGTACATAATCCCACTCTCATACAATAGCCAAACAAAAGAAAAGATAACTGGATAACTGGAGCTTTACATCTATCCAAGCTCCTAAAGACTGGAACAGCAATCCGATCAAGCTCCACTACTGCTAGGATCCACCGTAGGACCTGAGGGTTGGGAAAAAGATAAAAACAACAGGGTCAGACATAAGTCTGAGCGAGTCCTATAACTTTAACAATACAATCGTTAAAGTAACCAGAGAAGACATAAACTGATATACGGTAACATATAGGGATGAATGGCTACCCTAAGCAGTCAACTAAACGAAGATAAAGGATAAAGACGCATCTACCCTCCCTAAGGTAAATTACTAAACTGCACCACACCAGTCGTTCCTAACTTAAAGGTTGATCCCACCCAAGGACTTATAAAATTTACTAATTAGTACCTGCGTACCCCTAGGTGACCAAGTAGGCGCCACGGGGCCCTACAATCCACTAGGTGTACACACTACTTCCCATTCGATCGGCTCCCTAACGTAGATACCCGTGCTGGCCCCACCGTGGGATGTATCATTCCCCAATGTGGCAACCTGATGAAACTAAAGGTGCACGGCTTATATCTACTCGATGCAACAACGGCTTACCTACCAGCCCGGGCCCACTCACGCATATGAAGCCCGTTGGACTTGCGTTGCCACCGCTAACCCGTTTGCCTCTTACAGTCAAGCCCAGTATGCGTGTCCCGTCCTCGACATGGGTCGAGCCCACAAAGATACGTATGGGTTACTGGTTGAAATGGGCCTCCACAAGCTACCCACCTAAGCTTGTCCCTTTTTCTAGTATATCCCACTTAACCCTTTAATCATGTTTTAATTACATGTTCTATTTTGGTTAAGTATTCTAATCGTATTTTCTATTGCCACCCAAGGCAACCACTAGATTTTCTCATGCCACCCGAGGCACCCACTTAACCCCTCATGTCCCTCTACATGCTAATGTGGTTAAGTGTTTCTTAATTAATTAATTAAGAACGTAACCTTTGTAAAGACCTCTCACATTAGACTGTCTTTTATGACCGCTGGTTAAGCCGGTTGGGTCCGGGCAGCCTTATGTCATAACAGAGTCTAACCTCGTGTCTTTACATTAATTACGTATTTAGTTTGTGCCTAAGACCTCTCACATTGGGCTAACATTTGTAGCAACTGGTTAAGCCGGTTGGGTCCGGGCAGTTTTACGCTACAACTGAGTCCAACCTCGTGTCTTAGTCAATTAATTACACCTAATTAATCACCCTCATAATTTTATATTAATTATCCCTAATTAATCAAGTTTTCTTAACATGGGTAGACCTAACTTAATAGGTAAATTCCCATGGGGTAGACCTAACTCAATAGGTAAATTCCCAACACATAGTATGGGTACACCTAACCAAATAGGCAAATTCCCATACTATGTTTATTTATTTTGTGTTATGCATAATTATATTAATTTCACACAATCTTATTAACTTATGCATTTAATTACCCCATCGTTCCCACGTAATTTCGTTCATGATATAACACATATAAAAGGTGTCAACTTGCATATGAATGAACATGTTTCAAAGGTGCCATCTTGCATATTAACAAACACATAACTTGCATATGAACTTGCATAACATGTCACATAACTTGCATATAATATGTCACATAACTTACATATTCATTTTGCATAACAAACTTGCATATTAGCTTATAGACTTGCATAATGTGTCATCATGAACTTGCATATTAATAAACATGTAACTTGCATATTTACATACATGTAACTCGCATATTAACAAACATGTAACTTGCATATAAAGAAACATGTAACTTGCATATTTACATACATGTAACTTGCATATTAACAAACATGTAACTTGCATATTAACAAACATGTAACTTGCATATTTACATACATGTAACTTGCATATTAACAAACATGTAACTTGCATATTAACAAACATGTAACTTGCATAGCATATTACCATGAACTTGCATAACATGCATATGATTACATAGCCCACAACTTGCATATTTAGCATCATGCAAACATAACATACATCATATTAAACTTGCATAAGCTTACATACTCAACATGCATAAACATAAGATTAATGCTAACATCATATCATATGATTCAAAGCTCATTAACCCACATACAAAACCATAAATCTCATCACATCTCATCTAATTAGTTTACCAAAAGATCATCAAAGTGATAGAAACTCACAACTAGCAACTTTGAACACCAAATGAAGAAGATTAAGATGCTAAGAAGGGATTAGAAGTTGATTAGAGAGTGATTAGTATGCAACCCTCTTCATAAAATTAGTGGAGGCCATGAGAGCTAGCATTTTGCCATAGTTTAGTCACTAGGTTTAATTATGAATGAATTAGGGTAGGTTAGGGTCTTATTTATAGATTAGGCAAGTGTTTTAGGCCATAGGATTAACCCTAGATTCAATCCAAGCCATCAAAGCATGTCTTGGGGAAGAAGTCAAGTGTAGGAACCATCTAGAGCCTTTAGATTAAAGATGGACCATGAGAACCATTCAAATGCAAAATCTGCACTTGAGCGAATCGGCCCACGGGTTGACAGCCAAACACCCTGGATTAACCCCTAGTCGACCCAGCGGGCTCGGGTCGACTTCAAAAATCGGCCGGTTCGGTTATTCCCCTCTCCCAATTCGCTGTTTTGAGCATTTTTGCATATTTATTTATTAAATTTTCAATTATATATATATATATATATCAATATATATATATATATATATATCTACACAACCCATTTCACTTAATTAAGTATACTTTAATTTGGGAATTTTCGTGAAACTTCGCGAGGCCATATCTTGGTCATACGGACTCCGATTTTCGAAAACTCGGACTCTATTTCGCGTATTTTTCCGAGACGAACACAATGGCATAGCCCGTTTCCCTTGATTCCCATTTTAGAATTAAATTCTGCCTCGATTTATGTTATTACAGGTTATTGAAAATACGGGTTGTTACATCAGAGCTTTGGTTAACCTTAGTTCTGGAAGATAACATATTAAACAACTCGTCAGAGATAAAATCAGTAGTATTCTAGGACGAGTAACTCATTAGATATAGGATTAGTAATATCCTAGAATAAGTACATCAAAATAGCATATAACATGATCATTACATCATTATTTATGCATATGTTTATATGCTTTTACCATTCCTTAAGCTATCTTTTCTGTTGGCCTGACTCTGTCCTTACTATCCATAGAACTGAAAGAAAATGAGTGGACAAGGCAGAGGCAGAAGGGGCCGAGGTCATGGAAGGGGCAATATCCCAGTTATTAATAATCAACCTGATCTCGATAAGGGTGGATCAGCGGCTAATAATGAGTCCGTATTGCAATAACAACCATTTGATCTTGATGCAATCACCAAGAAATATAAAAACTAAGGCGGAGTGCCATTCACAGGCATTGGAACCATAATGGAAGCTCAAGCTTGGTTGAGGTCTTGCGAACGGATCATTGTGGGCTTAGAATTAGCAGATAATAGGAAAAGATTTTTAGCATCTTGGCTACTTAAAGACGAGGCCCTAATCTGTGGGAAGCCGTGACTGTAGGTGATCTCGAAGTTGACATGACTTGGGTGAGGTTTAAAGAAGTCTTTGAGGAAAGGTTTGTCCCACGACAAGAAGTCGAACGCTTGCATGATGAATTCGCAAATCTCCAAGGCGTCAGGACCATTCATGAGTATGTTAGCAAGTTTAATGAACTCTCTCGCTATGGACCCGAATTAATACAAGAATCAATAAGAAAGAATAAGTGGTTCATTGATGGTCTTCAGAGGAGGTACCACACCAGAGTGACAACCCATATAGAACTTCCATTTGCTAAGGTTGTCGAGATGGCTTGTATATATGAGGGTATCGATAAGAGAAACTCTCAAGCGGATCAGGAATGAAGCCAATCTAATAACAAGAGAAATCTTCCCGACAAGAAGCCTGAGACAAGCAAGACTGAAACAGCTAAGCCCCAAGAAGACAAAAAGGAAAAGGTTAAATGTTTCAATTGTGACCAATATGGGCATTGGACTAATCAGTGCAATGCTCCTAAGATGCCAAAACAAAATGAATCTAACCCTAGTCAGAAACCTCGAGATACTAGGGAATGCTTCAATTGTCGTAAGATGGGGCATATTATCAAGAATTACCCATTGCTGAAAAAGGCGGAAGTAGCTCATGTTTATGATGGGGTGAAGGTGCCAGCTTCTTCTACTAGTGAAGGTAAACCCGATGTGTTGGAAGGTACGCTTACAATTAAAAATATCCCTGTTAAAGTATTATTTGATACGGTAGCATCGCGAAGTTTTATTTCAAGCAATATGGTTAAATTTAAATTAAGAAATCTTGAAGAATCTATTAGTGTCCACAACCCGATAGGAGGTTCCCTTGTTCTTTGTTTATATTGTAGAGTTCCTGTCTCCTATTCTTGTTACCGGTTTTCTTTCAATTTGATCGTCATGAATTTTTATAAGTTCGATATTATACTTGGGTTGGATTGGTTGACAAAGTGTGAGGCCGAAGTTAAATATGATGAAAGAGTGGTTAAAGTTAAATCAAAACTTGGAAGTACTATTATACCATTCATAGGCTCAAGTTTAGAAAGTAAAGAATTTTGGTCTGCTCTTGAAGTTTCTCCTACTTCTATTGAGAATATTCCCATTGTTGAGATTTTTCAGATGTGTTCGAAGAAGTTGATAGCTTACCTCCGCGAAGAGAAATTGATTTCAAAATCGATCTAGTTTCAAATGCAAGGCCAATTGTGCACGCAATTCAAAGAATGACATTGAAAGAGAAAGAAGAGTTGGATGATCAAACTCAACAATTGTTATGGAAAGGTCTAATCAGGCCTAGTTTCTCGAGTTGGGGAACAGCCGTGGTATTTGTTCCTAAGTCGGACGGTACTCTCAGATTATGAGTAGATTACCGAGACTTAAATAAGCAAACATTGAAGAATAAATATCCATTTCTGCGCATTGATGATTTATTAGATTGCTTGAATGGAGCTTGAGTGTTTTCAAAGATGGACCTAGCTACAGTCTTCCATCAGCTGCGAATTGCCGAAGAATGTGTTCCTTTGACAGCTTTCAGAGGTCCGGAATTATTTTATGAATGGTTAGTAATGTCGTTCGGCTTATGTAACGCTCCTTCTTACTTTGTTGATTTGATGAATCGAGTATTTCATGGAGTCTTGAATAAATTTGTGCTAGTGTTTATTGATGATATTTTAACCTTCTCTAAGTCAGTTAGTGAGCATGCAAAGCATTTGGAACAGGTTTTGGAAATTCTGAGAAAGAATGTATTAAAAGCCAAATTTTCTACATATTCTGGCAAGAAGAAGTGAAGTTCCTCAGTCATGTAGTATCGAAGGATGGAATTTCAGTGGATCCAGGCAAGATTACAGCCATTAGAGATTGGAAGCAACCTAACACTCCCACAGAAGTTAGAAGTTTTCTAGGATTGGCAGGCTATTATCGTAAATTTGTTAAGGATTTTTCAAAGTTATCTGGTCCATTGACGAAGCTTACAAAGAAGCATGCCAGATTTGATTGGACAATAGAATGTGAGGCAGCTTTCCAAGAGATGAAGATAAGGTTGACTACTATTCCACTGTTGACTATTATAGATGTCAATCAAGATTTGACTGTCTATACGGATGCTTCTCATGAAGGAGTAGGTGCGGTATTAATGTAAAGAGGCCAAGTTGTTGCTTATGCTAGCCACCAGTTGAAACCGCATGAGAAGAGGCATGTTACTCACGATCTAGAGCTATTGGTCGTGTTATTCACTTTGAAGTATGGAGGCACTATCTTTTGGGTGAGAAGTTCGAATTATATACAAACCATAAATCATTGAAATATCTATTCACCCAAAAAGACTTGAATTTGAGACAGTAGCATTGGTTAGAATTTCTTGCAGCATATGATCTTGATATTTTGTATACTCCGGCAAAAGCCAATGTTGTAGCGGATGCACTTAGTAGAAAAGAATGCAATCGTCGCTAATCTTATTATTATGCCTTCATTAACCGAGAAGAGCTCTGTTTTACAGAAGGAGGATGAGTTTATTCATATGATTAGCAAACTAATTCAAGAAGAAGAAGTTTCAAGCTTCAGATTGATAGTAAAGGAACTCTTATAATACAAGGGCGAATTTGTGTTCCAGATGTTCCCGAGCTCAAAAGAGAGGTAATGGATGAATGTCATAAATCCAAGCTTGGTACTCACCCAGGAGTGAGTAAGTTGTATTACGATCTTAAGCGTACATTTTGGTGGAAGTCTATGAAGAGAGACATTTCTATATATATGTTAGGAGTTGTTCTACTTGCCAACAAGTTAAGAGCGATCAACGGAAGATCGCTAGTTTGTTGCAACTCTTAGAGATTCCAGAATGGAAGTGGGATTAAATTTTTATGGATTTCATTGATGGTTTTCCTAGAACCAAGAAGGGCAATGATAGTATTTAGGTTATAGTTGATCATTTCACGAAGAGCGCCCATTTTGTTCCAGTGAATTCAAATAGAACAGCTCATAGCTTGGCCCAAATATATTTCAGAGAGAGTGTTAGACTGCATGGAGTTCCCAGCAGCATTGTTAGTGATCGTGATCCACTCTCTGCTAGTAAGTTATGGGAAGCATTCCAATATGAATTGGGAACGAAGATTAATCTTAGCTCTGCATATCATCCTCAGGTAGATGGCCAGACTGAGAGGGTGAATTGTATATTAGAAGATTTATTGCGGGCTTGTATTCTTGATTTTGGAGGATCTTGGGAAGATCACATACATTTGGTGGAGTTTTCATATGATAATAGCTATCAGGCAAGTTTGAAAATGTCACCATTTGAAGAATTTTATGGTAGGCCATGTAGATCTCCTACATGTTGGATAGAGCCCGTGAATCGATTAGTATTGGGTCCGGATATGATCCGAGAAGCTTTAGATAAAGTGGATTTCATTAAGAAGCGACAACAAGAAGCTCAAAGCCGACAGAAGAGTTATGCAGATTCTAGAAGAAGAGATTTGGCATTTTCTGTTGGTGAATATGTATATTTGAGAGTTTCTCCGATGAGGGGAGTAATTCGATTTGGGAAGACGGGAAAGTTGGCACCTAGATATATTGGTCCGTTTCCTATACTCGAGAGGATTGGAACTCTTGCTTATAGGGTTCTGTTGCTAGATTGGTTATCCGGTGTTATGATGTGTTTCACATTTCTCAGCTTCGCAAGCAAGTACATGATCCAGACTTGATAGTGGAAGAAACATCGCAACAAGATTTGGATATGACTCCAAGTTTAGTTGTGCGAAGAGAGCCAATGGAGATCATTGGCAGATAAACCAGAGTTCTAAGGAACAAGAAGGTGCATTTAGTCAAAGTGCAATGGAGCGGAGATCCTAGAGACTGCACATGGGAAACAAAGGATAACATTAAACAGGCTTATACCAAGTGCAGAGTGGACATCTCTGATTAGCTCTATTGAGAGGTACATTTATACTATGTTACATTACTATTTTATTTCTTGCTTTACGGTAGTTTCCTTTTCGGCGATAAATAGTTTTTTAGTGGGGGAGATTGTAACAACCCGTATTTTTGGAACTAATTTAATTCTTTTTTAATTGATTTTCATAGAGATTAAATATTTTAGTGAGTTATTTTGAGAATAAACGACTTAAAAATTACTTTAATCGAAGTTAGAACGTATAAATTTAAATTTAATTAAAACAAGCTTGAAATAGCGCAATAGTTTGAAAATTCGATTTTAAAATCTGAATGAATATATAGAATTCAATATAAATCAGAATTTGATAAAACAAGAAACGTCGGAATATTTTGAATTGTAATTTTCTAATGAATGTAAGAAATTGAGATTTCACTTTAAAAATGGTATGTTATGTCTAAATTAAAGCTTAGAATAGTCGCTATGGTATTTATTTATATAGCCCTAAAGGTCACATTTTGCATATGAATGAATTTGGACTTGAGACCACTTCCATTGAGTTTAAAATGCCGTGTTCAAAAACTATAAACATCGATACCTTTTGAGTTAGTGAGATTTGATCCTTTTCATTTGGGTGTATGACCAAAATATCACTTTTTACACATGAATGAATTCGGACTCGAAACCACTTCCATTGAGTTCAAAACGTCGTTTACATGATCGAAAACTATAAGCATCGATATGTTTCGATTTTGTGGAAATTGGAACTTGGGTTAGGGCTTGGTTAGCCAACTTAGCTCACTCACTTAAGATCCCCAAATGAGTCTCTCCTCTTTATTCACTCAAAACACTTAAAGCAAAATTAGAAAATGGGAATGGAATGGGAAATAGAAATTCCTAAGCTAGGTTTGGCAATTAGAAGATAAATTCTAGAGGAAATCAAGTGTTGAAGCTTTGGTAAGCTTCCTCTTCATCTTCTCCATCTTCTCTAGCTTGTCTCCTATTTTATTTTGGAGAATTTCTAAGCGTAACTCTTAGGTGATTTGTGCATGTATGTTTAGGTTGAGGATTCTTGGGTTCCTATTGAAGAGAAATTGATCTTGCTTTGTTTTGGAGCCTCTCCTTTCATATTACAAGCAAAGGTGAGAAATTTAGACCAAAGGGCTAATGTTAATCAACTAATTAGTAGATGATTAAGTTTGGGTTGATAAAATGACTATTGATTGATCATATAACTTTAAAATGATGTTAAATGCTAAGTAGTGCAATGAAAAGATGATTGCATATGTTATAAGTGAGTTATTCATGAACACACACTTAGGCCACAAGCACATAACTTGTAAAGGTATAATTTAGAACCCATTTGAGTTTGAATATGCTAGTGAATTGGGAAGGCTAGTGTAACTTAGTCAATTTCATGTATCCATGTTTCATTGAATTGGAAAATTTTGGTTTAGAGTGCTCATATGATCCGTTCATATGCTATGAGTTGATTTGATGATATTGTGAAGCTCCGTTGCTGCCCCAACATAGTTCTAAGCCTTCACAAGTCGCTTGAATTGCTTTTGCATGCTATGGTTTGGAATTTAGTTCACATTTGAACCTACAATAAAAAATCATTGCGAATCTCTTGTATGGATGTCTGTGCATGAGAGTTTGGTGTTATGAGTTTCTTCGCTGAGTTATAGAAGCCCCATTTGCATGTATATAACATCATAGGCCTTCGGGCATTGGACGATATCATTTTGGATATGTTTGGTAGGCAAATTGTGTTAAATTTTGAAGAAAAACAGCCGTTCGGCCATTAATGGTCATGGTAATGGCTTCTGTTCGACCATTAATGGCTGAACAGAGAAAAAAACTTAAAACGATCATAACTTTTTCATACGAACTCGGAATTCAACGAAACAAGATGCTTTGGAACCGTATCGATGAGAGCTTTGCAACGAAACTAATTTAGAGTGATTTAGAGCTCATGACAATTTTTGGTGGAGGAAAATATCCAACGTAAACAACCGAACTAAGAAAAACAAACGGTGAAATAATTAGTTTAATTTAAATGATCATAACTTTTTCATGCGTTATCAGAATTCAGTGAAACAGGATCTGTTGGAACCGTATCGACAAGAGCTTTGCAATGAAACTAATTTGGAGTGATTTGGAGCTAAAGGAAATTTTTGGTGGAGGAAAACGTCCGATGTAAACAATCGAATGTTTATCGTTATTTAATGATTTGAGAACCAATCAAAGTGAGAACTCTCTCACAAAGAAAGAATTTGATTTGAAATTTTATGTGAGAATTGTTTGAAAAGACCAAGTTAATTATCATTTCAAATAATTATATGATGATTAAAAGTCGAAGATAATGAAGATGGTGCAAGACCGGCAATCTTCACATCGAATGGATTACTACTGATGCCCCGGATATGGGTAGCTCTCTTAAAGGTTTTATAGTGGTAGTTGTTCGGTCGTATTTGTTGATTGTTCGATTATGCGAGGACCTATCTTCTGTATTGGACATATAGGATGAGGAATAATGTGCCTTCGGTTTCGTTCAGACTCAGAACGGACGTGTAAATGGATTGTGTGTCTGACATTGGATATCATTCTGTGTTGATTAATTTCTATTAAATATATGTTTGTTTGGTGGCGGGGAATCTATTCTCTTGCTTAACACCCTTCTCTGAGACATAGTTTGTTTACTTGATTTACTTTATTTTATGCACCGATAATCCAATGGGGTAAACTCGTTCCATCACATACGACGTGGTCTTTGATTTGCCTCATTTTTGAATAAGTTAAGTAACTGTAGAATTTCTCACACCAGTCCCATGACTGACTCGTAGTTTGTTTTTCCTTTGCAAACTCGGGTGTCCCTATTTTTACATGGGCAGTCTAGTGAACAGGTGATTGGCTTTATTTTGGATATGCACAATAGCGTTGTGTGCTCTTTTAGATGAAGATGAAGACTTGACTTTTATTATTTCTTTTGAACTCTTAAACATTACCGTATGTATGTTTATATTTGATTCTGCTGTAGACTTATTGTCTATTTGATGAAACTTGTTATGTACTAAGTAGGATATTGTATCTGTGTAACTTTGATGAAGATTATGATTCTGCCATTATAATATGATGTAAATTATTCTCTAATTTTATTTATCATGCTATATTCTGTAATCTGCTGTTGTGATTAATGTGTTATTTTCCAAAGACCAACCTTGCCACTGTGCAGCGGGGGTTTGGTTCGTGTCAATTCTTAAGGAAGTCAGGTTATATAGATTTGATATTAGAAATAATTGTGTGGAACTAAATCTAAGACAGTGTGTTTTAGATAAAGAGACCTAATGTAAGAAATTGAGAACTTAATTTCCGGTGTTTTTGAAAATAATTTTCGAAGTTATGGAAGTGATAGTGATATTTCTTGAAAATAATTTTGGTTAAGTATAGCAAAATTTAGAAATGGAAATTTTATAAAATTTATTTTCTTTGGGTGGTTTGGAAGAAGGAGAATCGATTTTTTTATGGTAACTTGAATAATCTTTTAAGTGACTATCGGATGTTTGTTTAGGCAAATGTTGTAGAGTACTTAGTAAGTTGTTCTCTTTATTATGGTACATTAGAAATGAGTTCGAATCCGAATGAACCCAAAGCAAGTAGGTAATAGTTACT
This sequence comes from Allium sativum, assembly GCA_030737875.1. NCBI lineage: Eukaryota > Viridiplantae > Streptophyta > Magnoliopsida > Asparagales > Amaryllidaceae > Allium > Allium sativum. Next base: position 515,791,813 of record CM060924.1, read on the forward strand.
TTGAATATGATTATATAATATTGTTTCAATATTAGGATTTGAAAAAGTAAAGTACTTTAAGTTATCCAGTTCAAGTGATTCGAAACTTCCTTAAAAATAGGAAGGAGATGTTTTTGAATGGCAAAAAATTCTCTTAAGCTTACCCTTTTCAGTAAGAGAATATAAGATACTATTTAGTAGTACCCAGTTCCTATAAGTTATTTTAGTGTTACTTGGCTATATGTCTATGTATATATATATATATATATCTGTATATATTCTATAGTTAAGATATATTGTTTCTTTCAGATATGAATTTGAATAAAATCCGGTATTTTGAATCTTGAGTTTTCTTAAGAGGTTCACAATTTTAAATAAAAAATTAATCAAATAGGGGTATATACTCTCAGGGTGTAGCAGAGTATAATACATATTAGATCAAAATTATTATTTTTGAAAATTTAACATAAAAGATTTTAGAAAGTATTGAATTTCTATTAGAATGACCAATAAAATGAGTTTGTATATTGGAATTAGATCATTTTACTTTCAAAATAGTTTTGATCAAATATATTCGAATACATGACTTTGAGGTGTTTTTGTTTGAGTTTGTGCCCTAGAGGCAATCCAATTGATGTGATTAATAACATTACTGATGTTATAATTTTATTTTAAATAAAATATTTTGTTATGTTATATTTGCGTAATATAAATATTAACATAATTAAAGTCCTTAGATTAATAATATAGAATTATATAGTTTCAAGTAAGTGACTTGAATATGAGATTATGTAATATGATAAGTATTGTGATTCTTAAAAGCCCATAGTCAAGTTTTGATGTATATAGGACAACAATGCGACATTGAGACTAGTATGTTGATTGATTGATGATCTTATCTCATTGATCATTAATATATGAGATATTAATGTTAATACATAAATACGTGTTAGAGAATAGTGTATTGGACATACCCAAACATGAGAAAACCTCATGGAGTATGAATAATAGTGTCATAAGTAATTCTCATAGTGACAATGATGTAGGTCCTCAGACCTGAAATCATTATATATTTTATTCGAGGATATTTGTGTTTTGATATTATCAAAAGTTACACTTAATAGAGTAAATGATAAAGGTGACTATTGGATGCATCTCGAATCGATTAAATAATATGAATGATTAAGGTGGAATTTAATCCTACAATATAAGTAGTGATATCCATGGGCCTCTTGGTTGAGTGAGACTATGAAATGCATGTTCATGCTCAAATGTTGATTTGTTTTGTACAGTCTACTCGTACATCAAGATAAAAGAATTAAATTATAAAGAGGATGATATGTTCCATTCCTTGAGTTTAATCTTGGATATAATAGTTGAAAGGATAAAATTAAATTGAAACATTGATCACAAACAAAATTGTATCGAATCATTGATTTCATTATACTTGGGTAACAACAATGTATTACTAGATGACACTCACTGTTTATAATTTTAAATAGAATTTAAAATTATTTCCAACGTTGTAATGACCTACAAGGTCACACATTAAGAACGTTTAAAAGGGAGAAATATTCTTTGAACAACTAAAATATCAATTGTTGGTATTTAAACTTGCATAAGAATTTGTGCACCACATTTTTGTTCACCTAATTTGGGATCTCGTTCATTTTAATAAAGAGATCTCTCCCTCATTAAAATACATTGAAAACCAGATCTAAAATAAAAAGAAACAAAATCATTGTCTTTGGCTAATACCAAACCTTCTTATCTTAAATCCGTGAGACGAAAGAGGGGATTGCTTATGGATACCTAGAGATGTCAACCATCAGGAAGTGTTCGTGATTCAATTCGATTTGGGGATTCATCAAATCATGTGTTTGTAGACTTAAATTGGTACGTCTTGCTCGATTCATCTAATTTCGCATGGATCATGTTTTAATGGGTTATACAATTTGAATTTTGGCTGCTGATGTAATCGTAAATACCCTTAAATGGTATTAGAGCCAGACTTTCGAAAATTATATTTTTAGTTTGGATGCGTTTGGCACAGGTCTCTATTAAGTTTCAAAATTAGGCTCACATCCGGTCATAAACTTATTATAAATTATGTCCCTTTTTTCGAAAATTCAGTAAAAAAAATCACATAAATTCTTATTGAAATAAAACACGTAAACGTAAAAAAATTCAAATAAAAAAACCACCGAAAAACACGTCAAAATCCAAAATTATAGAAAAATAAAGAAACTGCAGTTAATTGCATACTAGTATGCACGTATTTTGAATTTTATGCATACATCCGTGGAAGTATTTCAGTCACGCATATGTGTCTATTTTCATGCATACATGCGTGCAAGTAAAGCATTATTCTTTCATACAAAGGTGCCAAAATTCACATGCACGCAAATCTATTCATAATTATTTTCATTCATGCGTGCAATAAAAACAGAAAAGTTGCACGCATGAGTGCAACAATCTGTAGGCAAAATTCAGTACAGTTTTTCTTCATGCAATACTTTCATACATATGTGCAAGTATTTCAAAATAGTTGCACATATGTATGCAAGTTTTTGTCCAGATTTTCAATGGAAACAGCTTCTGTAATAGTTGCATTCATGAATGCAACTATTGGCAAAAGTTGCATGCATATATGCAACTTTTTTTTTGTTTCCGTGGACTTCTGGGAGTATTTCTAGATTTTAGATTTTTTTTTTTTACTTGGCGTCGCTTTTTTTCTTTTTTTGCAAAAACACGTAACCCCGGAAATAGGGATCCGCAATGTATTTAAAACATGGGGGGGATGTTGTTCTAATTAAGCTTCAAAATAGGGATGTTAGCCTAATTTCCACTTTTAGTTTTGTATCCGATTTTTGTATGTATGATTTCTTGCAAGGATTGGAAGTGTTGTGAACACTAGTGCAAGAATGTAATATAAATTCATTTTATATGTGAAATTGTTTCATTGTAAATACATTTTATATTTCATATAAAAAATATGAAATGAATTTGTAGTCTTATATGGGATATTAATTCTTCTTTCTTTTATTATTGCTAATGCCTACCATGTTAAATTATGAAATATGTATTGATTATACTAGTAGGAATGGAATTGAGGATTTGTCTGTCGAGTTGCGCTTCATGTTATTGTAATTAATCACAACATATTTCCTGTCTTAAGTTGGATACAGTAGCAATGAATTTGGTTGTAGAATGAACTTAAGATTGTTGGGTCTGTTTTTTGTCATGTATAAATCCTTTTAATCTGTGTGTGTTAAAAGTATGTTTAAAAGATGTTTGGATCAAAGTTCATGATAAAATTAAAATCTACAGATATTTTCATCCATATTTAAATCCTCTTTGAGCTTGGTATGATCTGATATAATTTCATATCAATTATGTACACTCTGTTGTATGCATGTATGAATAATTCTCCTGTGTGCACATTTCTAAATATTGATGTATGTTTTGCTGCAAATATGATTTGCAATTTAATTCCCTAAGCCGTACACAATTAAGAAATGCACTCATTGGCATATACATTGTCTGCAAACAGTGTTGTGTGTGTGTGTATATATATATAAGATAACACTGTAATACACTTATATATATATATATATATATATATATATATAGTGGCATAAGACTATACAAGCATATATGCTTTTGAAAGAGCATGCTAGATAGGATATAAACTGTATAATATTTGAAATGGATCTGAAGCAAGTATGATGTTATAGAAATAAATAACATTGTTTATATATGAAATTGGATCAATACTAATAGTATTCATCTTTGACACTGTTGCCTGAATCAGGAATAGCATACAATATTGATTGGTATTTCTTACTTATACTATATTTTCTTAATATATATATATATGTGTTTGGACATATTGCTTGATATAAAGTTGAGTTCACACACTGTTATATATATTTGATATATATTGCATACTATGATATACTATTTATATTCAAGAATATCTCTTCAAATTTGATTTACATTTGGTACATTATGTGTGATACATCTCCTATTTGTATACTCCTTATATATATGATGTACTAAGGAGACTCATACACCAGACACTTAAACACTTGTCGGGTACTTGTATGAAGTATATATTGTATCCTTACACATATATACCAATTTTTTTAGATGTAGTTGCCACAAGTATGACTTGTTGGATCTTAGTTCTCGTAATATACTGTCTATATACAGTAATATCAAAATATTGCAATCTTATTTAATGTTGTACACTCCTTTTCAATATACACTTTGAATATTATGAATATGTAATGCATATTTCAAAGTATACTAGAATTGTGGATGCTGCAATTATGATTAGCAATCACAAAAATATGCGATGTGCATCTCGAAGGTAACAAAGCAATATATAGGTAATGATGTTGAAATAACATATGTGATACATTTTTCACAATGTTGAGACGACAACAAACTTGATTTGGCAATTATATTTATATCAGTGCTATATAAATTATATGATTTAGTGTGTTGTTGTCAGTTGCAATCATAAATTGCCAAGTAACATAAAATTTATAAGTTTTCATCTGCTATATAGATAGCCTGAACTTAGGCATGTTCTTAGGCATGCATTTAGGCATATATATATATATATATATATATATATATATATATATATATATATATATATATATATAGGGGCAGGTTCAATGGCACCCCAAATAGTGAGCATCCCTTTAGCCTACCACTTTTCCACCACACATTTCCTCCCTCTCTCCTTCTACTCATTCTCTCACCTCCCATTCACTTTTCATTCACTTTCTTTAATATAAATGAGTGGCTGAAATTGGGGTGCAAATGGGAGGCTGAAATTCCGGGGGGCTCTCTGATCCTATCATACATACATACATATATATATATATATATATATATATATATATATATATATATATATATATGAGGCAGGTTCAATGGCACCCCAAATAGTGAGCACCCCTTTAGCCTTCCACTTTTCCACCACTCATTTCCCACTAACTCTCTTTCTCTCTCCTTCCACTAATCTCTCACTTCCCACTCACTTTCTTTATTATAAATGAGAGGTGGAAAACATGGGTGCTATTGGGGTGCTCACTATTTGGGGTTCTCTTGAACGCTTTCCTATATATATGTATATGTGTGTGTATATATATATATATATATATATATATATATATATATATATAGCCTGCACTTAGGCATGTGCTTCTTTGCACTATAGTGTACCTTTTGTAAAACCTGAACTATGATATATGAACAAACCCTATCATATATATTAATATATGTTTGTAGGGATTGTTATATATTTGATTACATGAACATACTCTGCATACTTGTTACAAAACTATCAGTTACTGGGTTTGAACATGATTATACATCCCCTGTAGACTACAATGCCAGTATGACTATTTTTTTGTTTATAATGCCATAAGATGTGCTACATGCACACACTTATATCACCTATTTGACATATTGATTATGATTTCTCCAGTTGACATAATGACCTGCATGCAATTTTATATTTTAAGCATGCATCGCTAGTAGATCAACATAATTCATGTATGAATCCCCTGTGGATTAGTGTGAATTATTTTTATATATTTATCTCTGAAATTCAACATGAGCTTCTATTTTTTTATCTCCTGCAGACATCTGAATAGCAATTGCTTTTTCAGGTTATATATAGGCAGTAATAATTGAATTGAGATATAGACTACAAGAAACACTGTTTTTTCTGTAGATGTATAAATTATAACATGGCTATCTTATATATACAAGTGCGAACCCATGCTTCGCACACGGGCTTACCTATGTTTTTTAGCGATCCAAATTTTTTATATTTTGATAAATAGAAAAAAAACTGAAGTTCAAATAATGAGAAATTTATTGCCTAGTGGAATTAAGACGATGTGGTTGAAAGTTACATAACGTACAAAGTTTTCCTATACAACACAATTTGATAAAATAATAACTGTAACTCCTAATAATCTGACTAATTCATATATTTATTTAGCACAATTATTGACTTCATTGATGGTTATTTTGATAATAACTTAAGTTTAACGAAAGTAAATATGGAACACTTTAAATTTGTACCTCCATAAGAAATCTTATCGTGAAATATTGGCATCAGTTACACAGCAACAAGGGCATACATATAACAAAATTTCATTAATAAAGGAATTGACGTATTCAACATTTTTAAATTGTTATGCAGCTTAAACCTAAAAAATAATATGACATTAGTACATCATTTTGTATTATGTACCAAAAACTTGTGTAGTCCTTTCCAATGATTATTATCCACTGCAGCAGGTTCTTATTTCAGTTCAAACCACTCTCCCATCCATGGTTTTGAACAATGGTATAAATTAAGCATGTTCTCTGCTTTTGGCTACAACACTTGATTTAATTATATTATATCACATACAAAATATGTAATGTTATGTTTTGGGACAGTCATGGTAAACATACTTATTGCAGTTCCAAAGGGGGGAAAGAAAGAAATTATAAGAGAAAAAAAAATCTTGTGTATAAAATGTTGCACCAAAAAGCACAAACTCCATAACTTGGAATAACAAACTACCTTAGGTAAGATCTTCCATGACACGAAACATATTTTTGAAATATATTATTATAAGAAAATTTAGGTAAATATTCTAACTTTAGTATTGCAAATATGTTGAACTATCCACATATTTTGATGATAGATAAAATCAATAGGTCATGTTCTTATTGAGAAACTCAAGTTGTATAAGGGTTCGTGTTCCATACTATTATCCAAGCCGAAGATGTCAATGTGGTTACTGCTGGATAAGCAAAAGCAGCAGGGTGTAGGAGCTGGAATACAGTAGATGTTGATGTCCACCCTTATATTCATGTCACATTCAAGACAATCAGGGAATATTTAGCATAGTATATTTTTGTATACTTTTTGTCGTAAGCTACCATCATAAGACAAAAATATAACATTGAAACTGACACAACTACAAGGAACATCAACCTCGATGATATCTACTCATTTGACATAGCTTTAAAATGTTTACCAATTTGGTAAACTTTAACATTTGTATAAATTTAGGGCTCTTGACATGAGAATTTTTTTTTCCACCAAAACCTAGTAAGAATGTGCGATATTGAAATAAAGATTTTTTTTGTTGGTTTATCTTAATTATGAATTTCCTTTGTTCATTTATAATTGTTATTTCTCATGTTGTACTTAAATTTGATGACTTAAGAATATGAAACCTTTTGATGAATAAACTAACATCCACAAATAGTGTGCTTTACATGGTTATGTAAATTAAACTGGGTATCACATGAAAGTTTTAGAAAATCAGTTTTCAATTACATAAATTAGGAAAATGTTTTGAGAATATTTGTATTTTAGAATTCATGTGATTTTCTTTTAAATACTCATTGTTTTAGGATGTTGTTTATTCAAACATACACTATTTTTTTGTTGGTTAATACCATTTGGACTCAATAATATGTGTAAATGAAATTTGTGAATCCTAAGAAGCTAAGAAGCGTTTGAATTTTTAAAATTTCTTTGCGTTACATTTATTCATATACCAAAAAATACACCATTAATTTTTTATAAAATTGTTACATTAAAATACCCTTATTTACTAATTCTTATCAAAGCAAAGCTGCAAATATCAATCATTCAAATCTCATCAACTGAAACTAAAAAAATTCCTACTTAAGCAGTGGAAGGCAAAAATTGCAAGTTTATTCTTATCTAATAATGAAATTTAAAGAAAAAGAGATTGAATTAGAATTAACATAAGAGGTGAAGATTTAAATTATTCTAGTCTATTTGCATTTTTCATTTTAAAATAATATAGTTATATAGCATTGTTGCTCATTAGCCACCATGCATTGGCTATCGTAAAGAGTTGATTGAATCGTAGAATATGCACCTTAGGTAGCTATCAGCTGCAACTTGTATAAAACATTTTGGTTTTTATTCTTTCGCCCACATCCCTCTTTTCCATAATGCACCCTTTAGGTTATTATTTATAATGAATTTATATTTATTCTAGATAAATTTCAAGGGGGAGGGGGCAGTTGTAAGTTTGAAGTGGTGTGGCATGGTGGAGGATTGATGTTGAGATACGATAAAGGTAAGATGAAGCGATTGGATTTATAGGAATAAAGGTCAACACATAAGGGTAAGGGTATTTGTGTAACTTATATGGTGTATGCGATTTGCAAAATAAAGTTCAATGGAGGAAAACATGTATAGTCTGAAATCTATCAAGAAGTCAGATAAATACATGTCTATAAATTATGTTGAGCCAGGACAATTATTTTTTTTTACAAACGTAGTCTTCTTTAGTTTATTTGTCCATACAAATTAAGAAATGAACAATTTCACAATTAAATGTCTTTAGATAAATAAAAAAATACCATGTAAGTCATATTTAGAATAGAAAGGTGTTAATTGAATCTTTTTAGCTCTTAATTATGACAAACCACAATTAACAAGCTGAATTGAAAGCTTGAACTTTAAAAAAAAAAAAAAGTTGAACGCTCCGTTGCCTTTAAAACCATAATTTTATAGTCAATCAAAGTATATTTTTTTGTATTAGCAAAAAAAAAAAACTTCCTCCTTTCTAAAATGTAAATAGAAAAGAAAAAGTTAACAATTAAATTTACAAAAAAATTGAAACATCATACATGAAGTAGACTTTAGTGTACAAAATCGCATGTATAGTAAAGCATAAGTGTATGATGAATATATGATGAATAGAGAGAAATACTAAATCAACTTTGAAACATAAACAAATTAACAAAATTTAATTAATTTAACCCTTTTACATTTGGCATGTAAAGCTGAATGATAATGAAAACATGTTATACAAAGTATCAAACAATAGAACATCAATTAATAAAAATAATAATTAGCATAAGCAGATTGAAAGTTTAAAATAGTAAAAAAAATAAGAGAAATAAAAACAAAGGGAGGAGGTTCGCTGATTTGATTAATAACACATATGAAGGGAAAATTACAAAATTCCATATTTCATGAAGTTTTAAAGACGTGACGATAAATTTAACTTAGGCATAATAGAACTAATGATACATAGTTAGAAAGAGATTACAATGCATCATCGGAAAAAAAAATGCTGGAGCTTCGGCGAAAAGGAAAAGAGTAAAAAGGAGTAGACAAATATACATATTTTGCATAGAAATTGGTCGATCAATTATTAAACAAAGGTCCAAATGAACATAAGTTGTGATAGAATGCATTCGATGTTTACATTTTGATTTGTATTAAATTTATTCATAATTTGCTTGATGATAAATTTAGTCATCTTTTCCAGTTAAAAATTACTTTATGAAAAGCTTTTCACATTTTTATTTTTTATGTTTATTCTTCACATGCTTCTCTATAAAAACTTATTTTAATTTTTGAAGGAGAGAGTTTAGAAGTTAAAAATTTTGGTTGTAAAGAGGGAGCGTGCACTTTAATTTGGAGGTAAGCAAGGTAACTAAAAAAGGTAACAATGAATTGATAATTATAGATCGTTAATGCTAAGAAGTAAAGTCATTCTACATTTGCAAGCATTACCTTACTTATAATGCCAAATGATTAAAATAAAATTGTTAGCAACTAATTATTTTTATTGGTTGCATGGTAATACTATTTTACCACAGTGAATTTACGCTACGTTGACTAAAATTATTTTGATCATGTCCTGATATTAAATTTACGTTGTGTAGTGATATTAACATGATAGATTAGATTCTAAAATTATATGGACAAAATTTGGCAGTCACATACAAAAATCTTAATGTGGTGTAGTATTAAATTAACATTAAAAAAGGTTCGACGAAGGCGGAAGAAAAAATTAAAGTACCATTGCAATATCTTAAACATGTCAGATTCTACAGTCTAATTTCTTTGAAACATACATGTACAACAAAGTTACCGATCATGTATTAAGAACCACATCAAAATGCATGACAATAAAATTTGAGGGAGGGAGGGAGGGGGAGGGGAGGGGAGAGAGAGGGAGTGGGAGCGGGAGGGGGAGAGGGAGGGGGAGAGAGAGAGAGAGAGATCAAATAAAATTAAATGCATGAAGAAAAAAAAAATCATGACATACAACATTCCAACATGGGTAAGATGTTGCAGAAAAAATAACATAACAGGAAAAAATTGTGGAGGACAAAAAAAAATTGCCCAAAAGGACAAAGGGCAAAAAACTTGTCCAAAAGGACAAGTTTTAGTGCAAAGTGGAAAAACATGGGACCCCCTGAAATTCACCATTTGCACTAAAACTTGTCCTTTTGGGCAAGTTTTTTGGTGGTTGTCCTTTTGGGCAAATAATTTGGTGAGTTTGTCCTTGTGGGAAAAATCCACAAAAAATATGGTATGAAAATGTCAAAAATGTTGAAAAAGGAATAGTAAACACACAATATAAAAGGCAGAAGAACCAATAGATAGAATGTTTCATGACTCCTTTAATAAATATTACATTATGCCATTGAAGAAGGGGGTAGTATATAATAGCATCTTTCTGGGAAATTTCCTTTTTATCCTGTTTTTAAACCTATGGGTAATGAAACAAAGTGATTATTAAAATCTTTTGTAACCTCTATCATATCCTACAAAAAAAATCACGTCTTTTGTTATAACTGTTAGATCGAAATTTGGACCTAACACCCAAATTGTTATGAACTGTAGAGAATTTTAAATGAGGAACAAGGAAAAAGAAAATAACACTCAGAATTTATAGTGGTTCGGCGTTAACGAGCCTACGTCCACTTTATATCTTATTAATTGTGCTTTAAAAGCTAATACAACAATGATTTCTCTCAATATTTCAGTGGTTTGACAACAATGGCGGATTCAGTACTCACTATTGCCAAAAGGATCCCGAAAAATGCCAAGCTCTGGGCTATTTATAGCTGATTTTGTCAGGCGGATCGCGGACACGTGGCACGAATCCCGAGATCATCGGATCGCATCGCCACCATTGAAGAAACAGTCAAACTAGCCGTTGTGGACAGGTGTCGTGATTTGCTTGAAAATCGGATCGCGCAGATGGGGAGAATTGGTCCAGATGACGGTTAGGAACACGTGTCGCCAGATCCGTGCGGTTCGGATCGCTGAAGACCAGCTCGTGATTGAATGGGTCAGAGGGTTCGGTGCGCACCAAGGGATCGGATCGGTTCGCTCTGGGCAACGATATAAGTTTGGATCGGATCGCCTGGATGCATCGTTCGTTGATGAGATGAGGGCGAGACGATGGCACGCGATCCGACGGTGGGCAAGACGATGGAGTGCGATCCGACGGTGGGCGAGACGGTGGAGTGCGATCCATTCCTTCACATTATTGGAGAACGCGGTTTCCTGCTTTCCTTTTATGAATGATCCTGGGTGGCTTGGTCAAAAAGCGAGCCAACATTTTGCCCCCTCGAAGTATGTTTTATCGATGATGGAACATGCTTCGAAGATTCCAATCTACCTTTTCCTGATGGGATGTAAATCAACAGTCGCATTGGTTCAAATCAACGCATGCATAAATCGGATCGCCATAAAGCGCCACGGTCCGAGTGTTCACGTGCTCGTCTCGAGCTGAGTATCCAGGCCTCTGTACGAAACGAGGCGGTCTTTCCTTCGAGTCGTGTCGGGCTTTGAGTTTGGTGGGCCATCGTTTGAAGCGGTCCGTGGGCTTCTATGCGATACAAGCTTTGAATCGTGGCCTTCATGACGTTTCGTGGACCGAATAGGACAAAGGAAGGGAGATAAACGGTCACCCTCTTTGCCTATATAAGCTGACCCTCTCCTCCTCATTCTCCTTCTTCTTTCTCTCTTCCGAATCGTCTCGCGATATCAAAGAACGAACCCAAATTTTCCAAACCTTCAAGAATCCGAGCATTCTCTCAATTTTTAGAAAGGTAACTCCACAGTAAACATTCTCATTTGTAAATGCAGCACCTTCCCGAATTTTTAAGATTGATTCGAGGAAGAAACGATGGGAATCCGAAATTTTCTGAAGAAATCACCAAGTCGCCATGGCCATTGAGCGTGGAACTCAGAATTTGAGGATGGGAAGGAGAAGAGGAAGACGAAGGAGGCAGAAGGGGAAGGAAGGCCGACTCGGATCGTGGTCAAGGATTGAAGACGAAAGCGAGTGGCCAGACGAAAATTGAGGTGGCAACAAAGGGTCGTATCGTGGCAGTCGCAACGGTTCGTGGGGGAGCAATCCCTTCGTCCGGCGATTCGATGAGGGGCGATCTCCCTGCCCTACGATCCGGAAAGGGGCGATCCCTCTGCCATGCGAGTCGAAGGGGGCGATCCCTCTGCCATGCGATCCGTCACACAGCTGGCGATACGAAGAAATTTCAGACTTTAATCAACGCCTTGTCACTATAAAACTCTGAACAGTTAGGATAGAGCCTTGATGTTGGTCTTTCTGGACTAAATGACCTCATGATTTGACTGCATATGACGACTAACGACTTCTGATAACCTTGACTGCTTTCATGCTTTATTATTGTTTTTAATAATGCGCACACACAAGCACACACACCGGCACTTGCACACACGGGGGACGGGTAGTGTTAATCTTATTGTTCACATTTTCTCGTCCCAGCAGCGATGTCGAACGATAACTCTTCTCCAAGATCCGTAGCAGAAGCAGAATCCGAGAATCCTTAACAGTACAATCCCGAAATTCCTCCAATCAATCCGGGAGGTGAGGATTCTGGATCTGAGTATGAAGCTACAGAATCAGATCCGACAGAAAGTACTTCATCCAGTAACAACTCCGAGTCTGAAGAGCGAGCTCCGGACGAAATTCCAGGCGCAGTCGGGATAGATAAATTCTCTGATTCTTTAGCGTCCAAGCTTGACGAGATAAAACTCAAGAGAATCTGCTTAAGACACGGCATTCCTTGGGACGATGTTCTGACACCTGGAAGCGAAGATAGACCCCATCTAGCACCGGAAGGGTACATGTCGATCAGTCGAACAATGTGTCTAGTAGGAGCTATTCCTCCATTCCCTCCGATTGCCATTGAAACTCTAAGACGACTAGGCATTGCTCCGATGCAGCTTCATCCAAACGCCTACGCATCTCTATACTGTTTATATATTGCTTATGCGGAGATCTTGCATGCCGAACTTAAATTCAGAGATCTGGTGTTCTTCTTCCTCTTCAAGCACCGTTCTTCTGCAACTCCAAACTTTTCCTTTTTTGAATCAGTGGCGAACAGGAAAGTTCTGTACGACGGATACAGCAACATCGGGGATCCTAAGTCCGACTGGTTTTACATAAGAAAACAGGCTGGATGCTCACGGAGATGGCTCAAATCAAGTAAACTTTGATCGCCTAGTCGAATATCTTGCTTAAGGAGTCTAAGTAATAACATTCTTCCGCTTTTTCCTTTGTCTTAAACAGATCATGTCTTCCCGAAAACAGAGGGTGCATTATACAACAACCGGTTGTCCATTCTTTTGCAAAGCAGATCCGACTTTCTAAGGATTAAAAAATGCATTACTGATGACAACCTTCATAAGCATCGCCTTCTGGATAGAAAATTTGGACTTGGGACCGGCGGCAAACCTTATAAATATGTGCCCCCAACGGAAGGAGAGGGAACTTCACAAGCGGTGGAAACAACTAAATTTCGCAAAAGTCCTTCTCCGATAGTCATCCAAGACGACGAAGACTTGAATATATACAGAGGGGATGAGTCCCGCGGTGATGTGTCGAAGGAAATCCCTACCTCTGCTCCAATGGAAACTGTTGGTGATGACGACTTGACAGAAGAACAGTTATTTGACGAGCTGAATAAAATCCCTCTACCCGACATTGAATATACAGAAAAAGACTTCGGCGAGGAGCCTTTCTTTTCTGCTCCCGAAGAGGCGATTGCTTCAACAATGGGACAGGAAGCGGGTCAAATGAGCCTGTCTCCAGGCCCGGGTCTGTTAGGGGGGAATTATATGGGATGCACACCTTACACACACCGCCTGACCGTGCACTATTATATCGTGGATATTCAAAGTTATAATATGCTCTTCTTTTCTTTTTACAGGAGCGATGTCCCGCAGGAAATCTTACTCATATCGTTCTCTTCGCGAAGGCACCCCCAGCCTTCGTCCGGGTACTGAGCACCCTCGCGGTCCCCCTCATAGGACGAGCTCTTCGCAACCTCGATCTCCACCCAAATCAACCTCTACCAGGCCTTCGAGTCATCCGACAATTCCGACCGGGGGAAAGACACTTCCAAAAGAGTTGACTCCTCCAAAGAGTGTGCCTTCCCACAGTCGGTCGTCCAAAAGGCGTCACGAATCCAAAGATGGGGACAGAGATTCATCCAAAGAAACTGAGCAAGAGAGAAGTAACATTGTCCCCACCAGCCAACCAGAGTTAGCTGCCTCCGGTTCACGGGATTACGTTCACGGTCCCGAGATCCAAGGTAGGCTGGAAAAGCTACGGGAACAATTTCCAGGAAAGTTCTTTGATAGGATGGTATTCGTTCCTGCCTTGGAACCGGTCCCTAAAAACTGGGATAAAGAAGTTATCGGGCATATTCGTCACGTGGCCAAGCAGTACGAGATGATGAAAAAGCACGCAGTTAATCTTTCGGAAGTCATCCGAACACTTGAAATAGAAGCTCACAGGTCTAAAGCAAAACTTGAAAATAACGAAAGGGCTAGGACAAAATTAGAGAAGGACCTGGAAGACGCTCAAGCCCAGCTCGCTTTGGCACAGAGAGACGCTGCAAACTATAAAACTGAATTAGAAAATGCTAAGCAGCGCTTTCTTTCAGAACTGGATTCCAATAGCCAGGAAAAAATGGCCTTAAAAAAGGAGGTTGAAGACCTCAGAATGGCCAACATCGAATTGGTAACGGCACAAGGCCATTTTGAGACTGAGAAGGCTGCTTGGGAGGCGGAAAAAGCGAGTCTAAAAGAAAGTTTGGCTCTGGCAGAGGCGGAAAAAGTGATCTTGAATGACCAGGTGGCAGACGCGGAGAGACGGGCAGCTCTTGCCGAAAAGAACGTTGATAGCGCCATTGAAATGGCCACTGCCTCCAACAACAAACTCCTTGAAAGAGAGAAAGAAATCGAGGGGTTTGAGGAGATGATTTTTGATTTCCTTGGCCAGGTTCTCAAAACTCGCAATATCTCGTGGATCCCGGATTATCATGTTACTTTGGCCAACTTATGGGATGCCATCGTGGAGGGCGAAAAACATAGACTGGGGGTCGAAGAGATCAATGAAGATGAATTGATGAAGAGCATCCTAAGAGACAACGAGCCTGAGGACCTGGCAGAGGGTCGTCGCTTAATCCTGGCGGAAATGGAAAAGGAGAGAACCTTGGCTAAAGGTAAAAGCAAAATTGACGAAGGTTCCAGTTCCGCCACGAAGCCTAAAACTTTCGGAGTTGAAGAGTACCATCCTGATGATCCGCTAATCCCTTTGGGCCTAACTCCCGTGGTTGTTGGAGCATCTGTATCTACTCAAGAGGGAGCATCTGGTGAAGGTATCTCTCTCTTTTCCCCGCAATTTGCTAAAGCGATCGCGAATTGTCGTCGTCTGGCAGGGCAACCAATTGAGTTAGTAATGTGTGTCTCTCATAATGCAGGTAGTGAGCCCGTTGATAAGGGTGCTGAAAAAGAGAGAGAAGTGGAGAAGGAGGCTGTCCTGCCGGGTGCTGGTCCCGATGTACTCAAGGATGCCGAGACTATCGAAGCTTTAAAAGACATGGATGGCCGCCATGTGGATGACGAAGAGGACATTACTGGCTCCAAAAAGGCCGATGATGATGATGATGAGGAACCCCTGGCCAGCCGAAAAGCCAGACAAGAGAAAGAGTTGGCTTCAAAGAAGGTGGGAGATGAGGCTTTGGACGTGGTCCCTCTTGCAGAGTTAGATCCCAAAACTGGGATGATTGTGAAAATTCAGTCCAAGTCCATCAGCCGGCAGCTTCACTTCGCAAACCCCGATGACTTCCCGGCTTCCCTCTCCAGTAGAAGCAAGGGAAAAGAAGGGGAAGAGGAGACCTCAGAGGAGTCAGATGCTCCCCTTGCGGACAAGCGGAAAAGGAAGAAGGAGGATCCATCTGAAGCCGACAAGGAGAGGCTGGAGAGGCAGAAGCGAGAGAAGAAATCAAAACATAAATAGGATGTTTGTTGATATTTTGTCTTTCGGTTTCCCACTGGCCAGAAAGTGTAATTGTGAGACTGGTCCTCACTTTTGTTTCTAGATTGTTTTCCATTTTGCTGACTCGTGGTACATAAACAAGGATTTGTTTCTCCTCACATCATTGTGTACCTGTGTTCATAGAAACTTTCCCTGTTTAGTCGTTAGCCAACTATTAATAATTATAAGTCAGTCAATCAACAGGAAGAAGAATGTTCATGCTATGTTACACTGTTATATCAAAGTTTAGTGTTTGCATAGGAGTGCCTGGTTCCCCCCAATCAGTTGTTACCGTAGCATCTGACTGGGGTTTACTAGGGATAAATTAGTACTAACAGCAAGTTGCCCCCTATTTCTGAGTACGGGGGTATAAGAGATTTCATGGGATATCAGTAGTTCAATCAACCCTCGTTCCCTTAGCAGGGAATAAGTTCTTTCTCAGCGCTCAATCGGAGACGCTTTTGTACTGTCTCTCTTTCTGGAGAGTTAGGGTTTTACGCTTGGTGATTCATTCGCTCCCCGATCCTTCAGCGGGGAAGGAGTTATTTCTCAGCGCTCAATCGGAGACGACTTTATACTCTCTCTCTCTCTCTCTCTGGAGAGTTAGAGTTCGAGCTCAGCGATTCATTCTCTCCCCGATCCTTCAGCGGGAAAGGAGCTCTTTCTCAGCGCTCAATCGGAGACGCTTTTATACTCTCTCTCTCTGGAGAGTTAGAGTTCGAGCTCAGCGATTCACTCACTTCCCGATCCTTCAGCGGGAAAGGAGCTCTTTCTCAGCGCTCAATCGGAGATGCCTTTATACTCTCTCTCTCTCTCTCTCTCTCTCTCTCTGGAGAGTTAGAGTTACGGATTAAGCAGTCTGCAATCACACATTCTCATCAAGCTCATCCTTGGGGTATACTCTAACCCATATTCCGTGGATTAAAGCTAGTCGGACAAGCAGCTGAAGCCTTTGCCAAAGCTTTGGGTTTCTCCGATTAGTCTACGGAAGGAACGGTTGGCACCAGACTTCGGGTACCTGGATTATTCACATTGATTTTCATAAAAATAAATAGGCAAATAAATAAAGATGCAAATAAAGACAAATAACACACAGTATTTTTATAGTGGTTCGGTCGAATCATGACCTACGTCCACTTTATAATCTCTTGCTTTAAGGAATCAGACTATTCTAGGCAAGTCATGCCCTGTACATAGTTTTTTTAACAAAGCAAAAGAGTAGATTTGAAATTCTCATGTTAGATATGGCCGTAAATGTTGGGGATTCCACACTCTGGGGATTTCCTTTCCATCTACGGTTGCCAGCTTGAAGGTTCCGTTATCAAGCTTGCTGAGAATAGAGTACGGTCCTTCCCACTTCGCTCCCATATGAGTTGGGGGTAGAAAGACACGTTTCAGAACCAAGTCTCCGGGTTCCCAGGTCCGGGCTCGGACCTTTTTGTTGTAATATCTGGCGACCTGTTGCTTGCATCTCAGAGCACGCAGGTCGGCTTCATCCCACTTTTCTTCGATCATATCCAGGGACTCAAGGAGCAATTCATCATTGGTCATTGGATCATAATAGGTCACCTGATGAGAAGGTACCTTTATCTCAATCAGGATGACTGCTTCCGTTCCAAAAGCGAGGGAGAACGGGGTATGTCCTGTCGCTGATTTATATGTCGTTCTGTGAGCCCATAGCGCCAAGGGCAATTCATCAGCCTACATGGCTCTAGCCCGCTTCATTCTTCTTTTCAGAATGGACTTAATTACTTTATTTGCAGCTTCGACTTGCCCGTTTGATTGTGGGTGTGCCACGGAGGTGTACCGATTCTCAATGTGATATTTTTGGCAGAAGTTTCTGAATTCAGCACTATCAAATTGAGTTCCGTTGTCTGTTATCACAATCTTTGGAATCCCGAATCGACAGATGATGTTTCTCACGATGAAGTTGATCACCCGTTTAGTTGTGATTGTAGTTAGTGGTTCTGCCTCGACCCACTTAGTGAAATAATCTACGGCCACAATAGCGAACTTTGTTCTGCCCTTCGCTATGGGGAGACTTCCTATGATATCAATTCCCCACATAGCAAAAGGCCATGGACTCATCATTGTTTTTAACTGACTTGGAGGCGCTCTAGGTATCTTCGAAAATCTCTGGCACGCATCACATCGTCGCGCATATCTTACTGCATCCTTGTTTATGGTAGGCCAGAAATAACCATGCCGTAATACCTTTTTTGCCAAAGTTTGCCCTCCAGTGTGGTCGCCACATTCGCCTTCGTGGACTTCTTGCAGCACACGTTTGATGTCATCGTGGGCTATACACCGAAGGAGGGGCATTGAAAACCCTTGTCTATAAAGGACTCCGCCTTGCAGTACGTATCGGGCGGCTTTACGAATCACTTTACGCCTCTCGCTTTTCTTGGTCGGAAGCGCTCCATCCATTAGGAAATTCTTTATAGGGGTCATCCACGACTCCCTTTCTGGTTCCGTCTCTAGTACTAGGTCGATTTCCATTTGATCAATGCTGGGGGACCGAAGTACTTCAACGGGGGCTAGCCCTATCACTTCAGGGTCGTTAGAACTAGCCATCTTTGCCAACTTGTCTGCCTGCTGATTTTCTGACCGCGGAATATGAGATATGCTGTAGTGATCAAACTCATTCAGCAGTTCTTTCACTTTCTTTAAGTATAGAATCAATCTTGCACTTTTAGCGTGGAATCTTCCAGTAACTTGATTCACAACTAACTTGGAGTCGCAGAAGATGTTCAGCTTTGTGACTTCTAGTTCCTTTGCAACCTTTAATCCGGCTATCAGAGCTTCATATTCGGAATCGTTGTTAGTGGCCTGAAACTCCATTCGGATGGCATAGGTTATCAATCGTTTCTCGGGGGTTTCAAGCACTATTCCAGCGCCGGATCTTTCGTCGTTCCTAGCACCATCAGTATATAATCTCCAGACATTAGGGTCGAAAAGTAACTTTGAGGGTTCCACTTCTTCGCTTGCTATATCTTCTTCAGGAACAGTGAATTCGGCTATGAAGTCGGCTATAACTTGCCCCCGAATTGACCGTCTAGGCTGAAAGTTCAAGTCAAATTGGCTTAACTCTATGTTCCATTTGAGTAACCTTCCAGATGCCTCCGGTCTCTGTAAAACTTGCTTGAGTGGATGATCAGTATATATGATAATAGGATGTGCCTGAAAGTAGTGCCGAAGTTTTCTGGAGGCAATCAGTAAACTATACGCCAATTTTCTATCCGTGGATAATTACGCTCTGTTGCTGTCAATTTTTTGCTCACATAATACACAGGTCTTTGGACCTTTTCCACTTCCCTTACCAACGCTGAGCTGATTGCATGAGATGATACTGCCAAATACACGAATAAATCCTCGTGGTCTATTGGTTTAGATAGAATTGGAGGTTTCTCCAAGTGTCTGAGCAAATTCTGAAACGCTTCTACGCAATCAGGTGTCCATTTAAAGTGGCGTTTTCCTTGCTTTATTAATTCGAAGAATGGGATGCACTTATCCGTAGCCCTGGAGATAAATCTGCTTAGTGCGGCCACTTTTCCGGCAAGGCTTTGCACATCCCTAATTTGCCTAGGTTCCTGAATGTTTCTGATTGCCGCGATCTGGTCTGGATTAATCTCGATACCGCGTGAACTGACAATGAATCCCAAGAATTTTCCAGAAGCAACACCGAATGAACATTTGGTTGGATTGAGTTTCATTCCATACTTTCGAAGAATGCCGAACATCTCTGCCAAGTTAGTAGTGTGTTGAGAGGATTGCTTGGATTTAACCAACATATCGTCGACGTATACTTCCATTGTTTTCCCGATTTGGTTATAAAACATTATGTTGACCAAACGTTGGTACGTAGCGCCTGCGTTCTTCAAACCAAAGGGCATTACTACGTAACAATATAATCCCAGATCAGTGATGAAACTAGTATGCTCTTGATCTGGAATATGCATTGGAATTTGGTTGTATCCTGAATAAGCATCCATGAATGAGAGAAGCTCATGACCTGCCGTCGAGTCTACCAACTGGTCAATTCGAGGTAATGGGAAACTATCTTTTGGACAAGCTTTGTTCAAATCCGAGAAGTCGATACACGTTCGTCACTTCCCGTTGGCCTTCTATACCAGGACTGGATTTGAAATCCAGTCCGGGTAGGTTGAATCTTTGATAAACCCGTTACTTTTTAGCTTTCCAACCTCTTCTTTCAAGGCAGCAGACCTCTCCGGGCCCAACATTCGCCTTTTTTGCTTTACTGGAGGATGTTTGGGGTTAATGCTCAAAGAGTGGCTCATGATTGATGGGGATATCCCGCACATGTCCGCATGGGTCCAAGCAAATACATCCAAGTTGTTCTTTAAGAAATTCATCAATTCTTCAGCAAGATTTGGACTTAACTGGGATCCAATCTTAAGGACCTTCTCCGGGTCACTGTCATCGATTGGTACATCCACAGTTGCCTCGTTGGGAGTCGCCGTTCTGCCCCCGGGTTCTTGATCCTCTCTGGGATCTATATCCTCGGGCATCACTCTAGGCAACTCTCCAACAATTATCCTTTTTGGTTGCTATAAGGCTTCCGCCCCCAAAGGGGGAGGAGTGCCTTTAGTTTCGATATCCCCGCCGTTGCGAAGCAACTTTAGTTCGGCAACATAACACGCTCGCGCAGCAACTTGATCCCCTCTGACGATACCAATGCCAGCTTCTGTGCGGAACTTCAATAGCAAGCACCAGGGGGCTATACAGGCTCTGAACTTTGCGAGGGCCGGTCGACCCAAGAAGGCATTGTATGGCGATTCGACATCCAAAACCACAAAGGGGAGGATTCTCACTCTCTGGCGTTCTCCTTCCCCAAGTGTGACTGGCAATTCTACATAACCCATAGGTGCGGTGGATGCTCCGTTGAATCCACGGATCCATCCTTGGCAGGGTTTCAAGTCTTTTATCTCAAGATTCATCTGGTCAAAGGCCTTTTTGAAAAGAATATTAACGGAACTCCCGTTGTCCACCAGAACCTTATGAACAGTGGCTGGCCCAATGGGTATCGTAATTACAAGTGGATCTTCAGTTGGAGCATGGACTCCGATGCTTTCTCGTTCTCGGAAAACAACATCATCAGTCATCATCTTCTGCTGCTTCACCGGGATACTGTCCTCGGGGTTGCTACATTCCCCCACTTCGAGGTGTTGTTTGGCTGCGTTGACGTATTGATCTAAAGCTTTGGAACTGTGCCCAGCAAGATAAAGTCCACCGATCACGGTATTGATAACAATATTCTTTCCCTTTTGCTGAGCAGTTGGCCTAGTAGCAAGTTGATTTAGATTCTGATTCGGGGCCTGCACTGCTTGCCCCCTGTCCCTAGGCGTTACTCTGTATTCATCTAGCTTCCCTTCTCGAAGCAGCCTTTCGACTACGTCCCTCAGGTGGCGGCATTCATTCGTCGAATGGCCGTGGATTTGATGAAAGAGACAAAACTTCCCTGTCTCACGCTCTTTTTCTGTTGACTCTCTAGGAGGTGGCCTCTTATTCTGGAGGACTTCATACGCATCCATGAAGATATTTTCCAGAGTATCACTTATGGGTGTATAACTTTCAAAGGCCCTGGGACGAGTCCTTCTCTGGGAGTCATTCCCTCGGCCCCTCTTCCGGTTGTTGCCGTTAGCATTGTTATTGTTGTTACCTGGCTGGCGACCACCCTGATTCTGATTTCCGACGTTAACTTCAACTTTCCCTGAGCTGTCTCCAGTTTGTTTGATGGCGACATTGCTCTGAATTTCCTCCTTATCAGTTGTTTTAACCTTTCGGTTTGCGTATACCTCTTCCCGGCGTAGATGTACATTGGCTTTCTCATAGAATAACTCTCTGGTGTGGGGTGGTTTGCCTGCCAAGTACCTCCCGAATTCAGTGTCCTTATCCACTCCGTCAATTAGTGCTGCGACAATGGTCGGCTCATGAGGATCTTTAACCTCAGTGGCGGCCAAATTGAAACGATCCAGGTACATCTTTAGACTTTCGCCTGGTCGCTGTTTGACAAGGAATAAATCGATCACGCTTTTCGTCTTCTATGCGTAGATACGGAATTGTTCTACGAACTTCTCGCTTAGTTCCCTGAAGCTAGAAATCGATCTCGCCGGTAGGCGAGTGAACCATAGCAAAGCCACGTCTTCCGGGAATATGGGAAACGCTTTACACTTAACCGCGTCAGAAGCGGCAGCAGCAGTCATCGACCAAGAGTATCTCATTAGGTGCTGAACAGGATCAGATCTTCCTGCATACCGGTTCATTTGTGGCATGTTGAAATGCCTTGGAAAGGTTGCATCCAAAATATCGTCAGTAAAAGGGGTATGACTGCGGTCAATCCCCCAATCTTCGTTCCGCTGTCCACGGCTGTCGGCCAAAATCTGGTGAACCATGGCTGCAACGTTTGCACTAGTCAAAGGAGGTTCAGGGTCAGTGCCTCTGGCCCGACGAGGTTCTCTGATCTCTCTTCGGGGAGTAGCCACAAAATCTGGGGCTCGGACGGGGCTTCGCTGCCCCCTGTTATCATGAGTATGCGTGCGGCGACGGGGCTGAGGTGGTCTGTTATGTACAGGACTGTTCACATTACGGTTTATGGGCCCCGCCCCTAGTTCTTCTTCTTCCTGTGAGGGCAGGGTCCCGAACCGAAGCTGTTCTATGTTTTCGGCTCTCTCATACGGTCGCCGCGGAGGTCTCGGCGATTCTTCAGATGAAGAGGAATATACTAGGGTGAGTGGACGAACCGGCGATGCTCTTTGTCTTGCTAGCTCATCAAGTCTTCTATCCATAGCCATCAAATTTTGCCGTAGGATGGAACTTTCCTGCCTTTGGGCGGCCAACTCATCAAACAACTTATCCCACATTTCGACGAAGCGAGAGAGATCCCCCTCAGTGACAGGAGCAGCAGGATCATAGAGGTCATCATCACTCTCTCTTATGCGCAAAGTGCTCGAACCGGGTCGAGCAGAGGTTCCAGGACGATAGGAGTGGGTCATAGGTTCTTTTCTAGGTCGAGTTGTATTCTGACCATCAGTTCGGGTAGCTGCGGTTCGTGGAGGGCGATTCGCTGCGCCCCCCTGAGATCGACTCGTGGTCGTGGTACGCGGAGGCTGTGAGGTGTTGCCCCGGGATCGAGTTACAACCCCTTCAGTAGCACGGATCGTCTCGTTCTCATCGACTCGGAACGAGGTGCCTTCGTCGGATCGGATCGCCCCCTGCGCTCCGCGATCCAGAGTTTCTTCGTTGCCCAGTTCGTGCACACTCTCCTCAATCGTTTCGTTGGTCTGCGAAACTTTAGATCTTTTTCCAGCCATGATATCCGAATCGCTGGAATCGTCAAAGAAGCGAATAGTGAAACTTTAGGACTGAGCTCTCAATGAAAGCACCAAAAATGTTAGATCGAAATTTGGACCTAACACCCAAATTGTTATGAACTGTAGAGAATTTTAAATGAGGAACAAGGAAAAAGAAAATAACACTCAGAATTTATAGTGGTTCGGCGTTAACGAGCCTACGTCCACTTTATATCTTATTAACTGTGCTTTAAAAGCTAATACAACAATGATTTCTCTCAATATTTCAGTGGTTTGACAACAATGGCGGATTCAGTACTCACTATTGCCAAAAGGATCCCGAAAAATGCCAAGCTCTGGGCTATTTATAGCTGATTTTGTCAGGCGGATGTTAGATCGAAATTTGGACCTAACACCCAAATTGTTATGAACTGTAGAGAATTTTAAATGAGGAACAAGGAAAAAGAAAATAACACTCAGAATTTATAGTGGTTCGGTGTTAACGAGCCTACATCCACTTTATATCTTATTAATTGTGCTTTAAAAGCTAATACAACAATGATTTCTCTCAATATTTCAGTGGTTTGACAACAATGGCGGATTCAGTACTCACTATTGCCAAAAGGATCCCGAAAAATGCCAAGCTCTGGGCTATTTATAGCTGATTTTGTCAGGCGGATCACGGACATGTGGCACGAATCCCGAGATCATCGGATCGCATCGCCACCATTGAAGAAACAGTCAAACTAGCCGTTGTGGACAGGTGTCGTGATTTGCTTGAAAATCGGATCGCGCAGATGGGGAGAATTGGTCCAGATGACGGTTAGGAACACGTGTCGCCAGATCCGTGCGGTTCGGATCGCTGAAGACCAGCTCGTGATTGAATGGGTCAGAGGGTTCGGTGCGCACCAAGGGATCGGATTGGTTCGCTCTGGGCAACGATATAAGTTTGGATCAGATCGCCTGGATGCATCGTTCGTTGATGAGATGAGGGTGAGACGATGGCACGCGATCCGACGGTGGGCGAGACGATGGAGTGCGATCCGACGGTGGGCGAGACGATGGAGTGCGATCCATTCCTTCACATTATTGGAGAACGTGGTTTCCTGCTTTCCTTTTATGAATGATCCTGGATGGCTTGGTCAAAAAGCGAGCCAACAATAACCATAGTGATCATCCATTTAAGATGGTGTCCCATATTATTTCAGGATTGGATTATATTGTATGTTCATTTTTTCTGCCAAGAAGGCAAAAGAAATGCCGTTTTATACAACTGTTCTAACAAACTGATAAATCAAACATGTGTACTTTAGAACCACTTTTGGGGGGAAATCGTTTATATTGGATATCTTAATTAAATATATTCTAGAACTCTATAAAGACTTGTGCAATCATTACTGACGTATATTACAGTGGATATGATTTATGCATACAAATTTCAATGAATGCCAAGATAGGGATCAAATACGCATGCCATACAGAGTATGTGATAGATATGCTAGCATAAGGAACATTTGGCTCAAGTTTCCATAGAAGGAAAAATGAAAAAAGTGGGTTGACTTGTTGTTTGGTAAATAAATAAAATTCCTACAATTGGATAAGCTTGGTTGACTTATTTGTCAGTTCAACTATCCAGTTGAAAAAAATACAGTGGAAGGAGAATCACTGTATCAGTTTAAAGAATGTCGTAAAAGAGCTAACTTTCATAAGTTTCATTTTATACTCCAACTGCATCTCATTAAGTGCAAAAATGTTGTTTGTTTCCCAAAAAATAAAGGTAGGAAACAGAAAAGATATAACCTCAACATATGCATATATAAAGTGTGCATATATAAAGTGTGGTGCTAAAGGCACCCCAATTTACTTTTTTCAGTATCAACCGTGTATTTAATGAAAACAAATTTAGAAATTAATTTGAAGTACGGTTTCCCATAAATATACTGCCATCAAATATGAAAGGAAAGTGTTATCAAAGTTTTAAGAAATTGATTACAATATGCTTCAATAGTCAAATATTAGCTGGCTAATGTAGTACATAGTGATGTTTGATGTTTTTGGAATAATTAGTCCAATACAAATTAGTAATTGGCAATCACATAAAAAGAGGAAATCAAACTTAACAGTTCTGAGAAACTTAATGGTTTTGAGAAAGGCAATGCTCCTATTACAGACAAATTGCTTCAGCCATTTATGTTGATGAATTCAATGTGCTTTACATCTTCAGAAAATGAAATATAACATAAAGTCGCCGAGTTCTACGTAGTTTGTATTCATCATAAGTGGTTCGATTTTATGTACTTAGTAGTATTTTCATATTAAACATATCAACATATAGGAATTAAAACAAAAAATTACATGAATGGAACTCTTTTGCTTTTTATTACCTAAATGTACATAGCTGTTACCAAATCAGGCAAAAAAATTTAATTTCATTTTACCATTGCAAAAGAAAAATTAACGCATCGGATTTTAATGCTCACACATATTTCTATTAATCACTATGGTCTCATGGAATGGAAGCAGGTTTCTCTCCATTTCAAAATCTCCTTGCATGTTCCACCATAAACAAAATGTTTACTCAAAACACGTCTTGGGTCCATTTTAATTTAATTCCATAAAAGTTGCAATCAAGATGAAGCAATTAAAAAAATTGGATAGCAATTTATGCAATCAAAGGGGATCTTTTTCTATTTATTATTTGCTAATTGTACCCAAAACTAATATATTTCTTCATACAATAAAAGGAATGCACATGCTCAGAGCCGGCTAGAGGGCAAGGCCCAGCAGGCGGTGGCTTAGGGCAACCCCCCGGAAGGGGGCAACAACCGCCGGAAGTTGTCAGCAGTAAATGTTCAAATTATATAAATAACTGCTAATGCATATAATAACACAAATGACTAGTAGGTTGGTTGGTTCTATGTGTAACTGCCAACTTTGAGGTGGCAAGTTCAAGCCTTGGTAGTTTCAGCTTTTCGTTTTTGCCTTCAGCATTCAAGCCTTGGTAGTTTCAGCTTTTCGTTTTTGCCTTCAGCATTCAAGCCTTGGTAGTTTCAGCTTTTCGTTTTTTTTTTTTTGCTTTCAGCATCGAAGCCTTCGTAGTTTCAGCTTTTCGTTTTTTCCTTCGGCAAGGGCATCGTACTTTGGTGGCTTCAGCTTCTCTATACTCACATTGCAAGGGCAACATATTTATGTTTTCAGTTTTCACATTGCAAGGGCAAATTATTTCTGTTATGCATGGTGGCTTCAGCTTTTTAGTTTTCATATTGCAAGGGCAACATATTTATGCTATTCATGCTGTTATACATGTTATGCGCCTAGGGCAACCCAAAGCATGGAGTCGGCTCTGCACATGCTTCAATTTGGTAAACTCAATTACATCCTGACATTATTATGGTATTCGCTGTTGTTTATATAAAGCACGAAATGTTAGGTTGAATGCTTACCATCATTGTTGGTGGAAACAAAAGTACATGTGCTTCTAAAAATATTTATAATACAATATGGTAATAACTTATAGAGAATCATCTATGATTAAAGAAATGAGAAGATAAGTAAAGAAGCATGGTCAAAACAATTGAAAATCAGTACATAATTTCGATATAATTGACAAAAGAAATACGAATTGACAAATATTCCCTTTCCTATATAATGGAATAAAATAGATTTGTTATTAAAAAAATGATAATTAATATATTTGCAAATAATAAATTATACCTTGTAGCATTATATTTTATTATCAAAAAAGTTGTCTATTAGAATATAAGCCTTGGTAGTTTCAGCTTTTCGTTTTTGCCTTCAGCATTCAAGCCTTGGTAGTTTCAGCTTTTCGTTTTTTTCCCTTCAGCATCGAAGCCTTCGTAGTTTCAGCTTTTCGTTTTTGCCTTCAGCAAGGGCATCATACTTTGGTGGCTTCAGCTTCTCTATACTCACATTGCAAGGGCAACATATTTATGTTTTCAGTTTTCACATTGCAAGGGCAAATTATTTCTGTTATGCATGGTGGCTTCATCTTTTTAGTTTTCATATTGCAAGGGCAACATATTTATGCTATTCATGCTGTTATACATGTTATGCGCCTAGGGCAACCCAAAGCATGGAGCCGGCTCTGCACATGCTTCAATTTGGTAAACTCAATTACATCCTAACATTATTATGGTATTCACTATTGTTTATATAAAGCACGAAATATTAGGTTGAATGCTTACCATCATTGTTGGTGGAAACAAAAGTACATGTGCTTCTAAAAATATTTATAATACAATATGGTAATAACTTATAGAGAATCGTCTACGATTAAAGAAATGAGAAGATAAGTAAAGAAGCATGGTCAAAACAATTGAAAATCAGTACATAATTTCGATATAATTGACAAAAGAAATACGAATTGACAAATATTCCCTTTCCTATATAATGGAATAAAAAAGATTTGTTATTAAAAATAAGATAATTAATATATTTGCAAATAATAAATTATACCTTGTAGCATTATATTTTATTATCAAAAAAGTTGTCTATTAGAATATAAGTCTATTAATGAAGGAGAATGAATGGTATATTTATAAAGTGATTTGCAATAATATGTATATCCTAAAGTCACAATTATCAGTTTTACCAAATTAAATCCTAAATAAGTTTAGGAACTCAAGATAAAATTGTCAAAGAGTCCCCTAAATTAAAAATGCATGATGCTTATGATATAACAGACTAACTGTTGACGGGTAAAATTGTCACACGCCAATACCCAATGTGTATGTGGGAACAATTATCAGAATAAGCAGTAAATAAAGTAAATGCGGGAAGACATAGCTTTTATAGTGGTTCGGCAACGCCTATGTCCACTTTATAATTCTCATTCATTATATCTTTGGTCAATTACAAAAGATGTTACAATATTTGTATACAAAGCTATATGTATGATGAACTTTGGATGTGTAGTCCTTTTTCTTCTTTGAAATGAGTTGACTTGGTCAACTATGGGCA
Organism: Allium sativum; assembly: GCA_030737875.1. NCBI lineage: Eukaryota > Viridiplantae > Streptophyta > Magnoliopsida > Asparagales > Amaryllidaceae > Allium > Allium sativum. The sequence continues at coordinate 515,820,272 of CM060924.1, forward strand.
AGGTAGGCTTTAATGTCCAAGAAGTCTAGAGGTGAGGTAGCAAGGCTTGCTAGTCTTCAAGTGTTGAAGGAAAACATGCATGTCATGTTTTAATTATTTATCTCATCTCCCATGGCCATGGTGGAGATGTTGGAGGCCATTAATGAGTGTTTTGAGCTCTCTAGGTCTCAAAATTCCAAGGTAGAAGGATCCATTTGAAGGCCAAGGCTAGGGGTATTTATAGGAAGGAGGTTAGGTGGAAGTAGGTGAGCAGCGGGACCCACAAGAGTAATTTTCGCACCCAGAACATGCCAAATGCAGGAAATTCGAGCCCCCAGGTGCGGGCTCGAAATTTCGAACCTCTTCAAGAGGTTCGAAATTTCGACCCCCCACCAAGAGGGGTACGAAATTTCGAACCCACCGAGGGTGCGAAATTTGAGGAGGAGAAAGCGGCGACCTTCTGGGTGCTGAAACCTCGTCGTTTTAGGGCGTCGAAGCTCGTGGATATGGAGTGAAGGAATCCGTGGTTTTGCTGGTCTGAAGTGAAGGAATCTGAGCTTCCGACATGGAGAGAATCGGAACTATGGGGCCCCGACCCCCACCGGCGCTGCGCCCGGACCCGTTGGACGGCTCGCCTTCGGCTCAGAGCACGGCTCGATGAAGAGTTCATTGGTCCTCGCGTTTGCGACTCGACTTCGGCACTTCTGCTTTGTGCTTTTTAACGCTTGAACGCGTCGTTCGCTAAATACTTGACGTGTGACAGCTTTGACAAAAAAGTGTGTAAACACTAACAGTCTCCAAGAACTTATAATAAAGTCATCACAACTAAAGCTAGTTCAAATTGAAATGGAAGTTTATAAGTTTCATCAAATCCTATATCATCTTGGTTTTATAGAAGACAAAAGGTGTAGCGCACCAAATATTGAGTCGGTGTTAATCTGCACGGTAACTGTTAATGTAACTGTTGAGTGTAATTCAAATCTGACCATAGTTTATTGCATTTATTTTGCACTGTATCTTCTTACCAAGTTTGCACAACTTGCATACTTTATAATGCAGATACATAATTTATTTAATATTAAATAAATCCCACGTATGTATATGTACATATACATACGTGTGGTCTGTGTGCAAAAATAGGATTTATAGTTCTGTATATATTAATTCAAAATGTATGCATATCATAGGAAAAAATACATGCATGTCTTCGCACCGAAATTTAAATACTTGTTAGTTGAAACTATACGCTAATTTTTTTCATGTTGACATTATGAAAATGGAAATCGAGAGAAACTGTGCAAAACATCGCTGAATAGATTCAGATTGAAACGTTTTACTGAAAAAGAAAAAGAAAATCAGAAGGCGCAGAAGCAATAATGGACCGACTTTAACAAATAAACAATTTAAGTTAGGCCGACGGAAATTTTGCACTGCAATTAGTTAAGTGTTTCAATGTTAGTCTAACAAAATTCATTGTAGGCGTCACATTTCAATAACAGTACCATGCGTTTTCTATTTGAGGATGAGAGGTAACATTTGTAATAGCCATCCGTCATTTTAGTCTTCCCAATTCAAAAAACAATGTAGTGTAGATCACATATCCCAATCTTAACACATTTCTGTATTACAAATTGAATACAATAGGAAACCCATTCGAAAAATAATATAGTTACGCGAACTCTAAAGCTGCAAAGTAATATAAAAACAAAGTTGTAGCTAGCAAAAATCCATAGAAGACAGAGATGATTTAACCTTACAACAAATATCATCATGCTCTATAAGTTAGCGAACTCAGCAAAAGGAAACTTCCTTTGACATCGGCCAATAATTTTCCAAAACTGAAGCTGAAATCTAAATTAACCTAGTAACAATATCGCTTTGGTAAATAACTTCATCAGGGTTATTATTAACTAAATTGTCTAGCTGCAAATTCCTATAGTTTCAAACAAAGAAATAAGACATTTTAAATTAAGTCGTAGTTATAAAAAGGATTCATGTCAGCCAAAATTCAAAAATTACCACTTCCAAAAGTAATTATAGAAGAAGACAGCAAAACAAATTTTAAATGAGAAATTCACTTGTGAAATTTGATGAACTATAGAGAGAAAAGGGCCCAAAATTGATCGTCCGACACCCTGTAGGTGGGGAGTTCAAAAGGGAGGTGGAGAAAAGGGTTAAAAAGAGGGTCTTGAAACCCAAAAAGAGGCTGAGGGAAACGATGGCGCACTGGACAAAGTTAACTGGATGAGGCGATGTAACTCGGCGAGTAATTCCAAAATTGGGGAAAATTTGATATTTAGGGTTATGAACTGAGTAGAAGGGGAGAATAATTATGCGGAGATAAAATTCAGGCACGTAAGGAAAATTTCCAGGGAAGACGATACATTTTCAGAATTGACGTGGTATGCTTGTATGTTGTTCAAATCTAAGTCAGTAATTATAATATAGTATATACATATACATAAACATATACATATATATATATATATGGACTGTGCTACTCGGACCGAAAGATATTCGGTCGATTTGTGCAAACGAGGTGAGAAGCAGCTGAAATCGTGTGATGCACGGGGTAATATGGTAAATTGCAGTGGGCCTGTCCTATTTTTATGTCTCTTTCGCATTTTGAGACAGAAACTGTGTCGGTTTGTTTAGCATTATGCTATACATATATAGCATAATGCTAAACAAACCGACTTAGTTTCTATTTGAAATCCGAGCCAATTTAAAATTTTTATTTTGGCGATTTTAGTGAATTTTGAATATTTAAAATGAATTATTTTAAATAATAACGAAGAGAAATTTATTTTGAATAGAATTAGAACGTATATATTTATATAGATCGTCGTTAGAATATAAATATTTTATTTTAATTATAAATGGAATTGAAAATGGCGCGGTAGTTCGAAAATTCGATTTCAAAGTTAAAATGAATGTACAGGATTCAAAATAAACCGGATTTTGGCGAAACCAAAAATATTAGAATCTATTTAAAAATATCTTTCCAACGAATCCGAGTAATCGAAATTTCATAGCGGGGATAAAAAGTTATGCCCAGTTGAAAATTCAGAATAGTCGCTATGGAAATTTTGGCCCTTAAAAATGGAAATTTTGCAAACGACCTCTGTTTTCGACGAAACCACTTTTGTTGGATCCGGGATGTCAAGTAATGGCTTGATTCTAAAAATCATAATTTTCAGAATCAATATGTGAGCATGGCGAAAGAAAACGTGTTTTGACAGTTTTTGTCAATTTTGATCGACCAGAAAATGGCCATTTTTCAAACGGTCTTCAAATTTGATGAAATTAGTTTTGTTAGGACCGTATCGTCAATACGAAGCTAGAAATAATTTTTCTGGAATTTTTAGAGTCCGTATGTGGCCCTAGTAAATTGATATGTGCGTTCAAATTCAGTATATAGATTTATATTTTGATTTTGACAGAAACTGATCGAAACGATCGAATCAGCTTACGATACATATCCCATTGTGTTCAGAATGAGGGTAATTAACTAGGGACGATAGTCGGTGGGTTCGATTTCGAGTTTGAAATAAAAAGTCGCTTTTTGAAAATTAAATTAATTAATTATATATTTCCATTTTCTCTTCCTCCCTCTATTTACAGTCAACCCCCCTTTCATTCGAAATCGATTTAGGAAAAAAAAGAAGCGATGGCCGCCGCTCAACTCCGGTGCCTCCACCGCCGCACCCCCCTCAGACCACGACGCACCCTACCCTCTCTCTCCTTCCTTCTCCAACTCGCAGAACCCTCCCACTCCCAAATTCGAGAACCGCGATTCCCCCCTCCCCAAACCACGGCACCAAAGTCAACGCCAGAAGCCACCATCTCTGACGTCCAGACCCCAGCGCACCACCCCTTCCACCAGTTGTGCTCTTCCCCCTCTGCCGAACGATGTACTGTGAGTTTTTGGCTCCTTTGATTTGATTTTTTTTTATTTAGAAAAATCATAGGATTTTTAAGTATTAAAGCTAGGATATTTACCTAGGAATGCTTTGATTTTTATTTACTTAAAAGCTATGATCTTTTTGTTAAAAATATACGTTTTTAAATTATATAAAAATTCGATTTTTATATATAGAATAGCAAGATAAAAATATGATTTTTATAGCGATATTAAATAGATAAAAATATGATTTTTATATAGATATGATAATAAAAATACGATTTTTATATACATCGCTTTGAAATGGAAAATATGATTTCTCTTCATATGAAATGCAAATAAAGAAGTGATGTTTAAATATGTAATAACAATATAAAGTAATGATTTTTATAATGTTTTCAGCGGGGTAAAAATACGATTTTTATAATGTAGGAAGCGATATAGAAATATAATCTTTATAATGAAATAGCGATAAAAATTCGATCTTTATATAAGAAGTAGAAATATAATTTTTATATAGAAAGAAGTGTTGTAAAATTATTATTTTTTATATTTAGGAAGTGCCATTATAAAAATGTGATTTTTAAAATAAACATCATATTAAAAATGCGATTTTCACTATGAACAGCGGGAAAAGATCGCATTGGAATTATGGGCAAATCTGAATGGTTCAGAAATAGAGAATGGAGGAGTGGAACCCAAAGGTGATAACTTCTCACTTTTAACTTGTTTTCTAGTGGAAATATATACTAGGATGCAGACGGTGCTTAGCAGCACCTGACACCCGTCGTCCATAGACCATGGACGGCTTGTTTGTTTGATTGATGTGTTGTGAAAATTGATTGTGTGATTGGTAGTGAAATAAAATATATATTCATGTGTTGAAATCAAATATATATTCATGTGTTAAAAAAATATATTCATGTGTTGAAATAAAATATATATTCATGTGTTGAAATAAAATATATATTCATGTAGTGAAATAAAATATATATTCATGTGTTGAAATAAAATATATATTCATGTGTTGAAATCAAATATATATTCATGTGTTGAAATCAAATATATATTCATATGTTGAAATTAATATATATTCATGCGTTAAAATCAAATATATATTCATGTGTTGAAAAAAAAATATTCATGTGTTGAAATAAAATAAATATTCATTTACAAATTGAACGATTTGTTTACGTACACCGATTTGACTGATATTGATTGGGACGATAAATTTTACACATCGTCCAACTGCACAAATAAAATCTGTGCTTGATTGTTTGAAACCCTACACGGGTGTTGGGATAAAATTGGGCATACACTAATCCCAATAACTAGCTGTATGTCGATCGATTGATTGACATGCTGTTATAAGAGTTGAAAATTTATATTTGATGCTTATACAGTGTAGAATGCACTCTGGATGATGGTCGATTATTTATCGTTGCTATTATATACATGTGTTGCATGGAAACCATATAATTAACATTATATGGTAATTGATTGGGCCTCATTCCAATTTGGAAAATAAGGAATATTACAAAAGAAAATTCATGTGTTGAATAGAAAGAAAATTCATGTGTTGAATAGAAAGAAAATTCATGTGTTGAATAAAATATATATTCATGTGTTGAATAAAAATATATATTCATGTGTTGAAGAAAATATTCATTTGTTGAATAGAATAACGAAGTTATTGAAATATATAAAGCCGTGTTGATTAGATATGCACCATTTTGATGTGAACGATATTTATTTCGATTATATTCGTTTTTATAATAATTACAGAAAACGAAGTGATTTCAAATATAACGTTTTGAAAAAAAATTATCATTTGTATATCGATGATGTGGAATATTCAATTTTGATTCGAAATTGAATATGAAGTTAAAATTGTTTTTTAAAATGAATTTAAAACGATTTATAAAATACGTTTTGAATTGAAATCGACAAAATATATATTATATATATAATATAATGGCCTGAATAGAACGTGCCGCGCTGTGGCAGTTCGTGAATTTCGACCATTGACTTCGAATTGACGTTGCGGGAGATCCGACCGTCGGATTATCCTAAAACCGGAACCGTTGGGTTTGTATCGAACAGAGCTTTCTAACGAATATTAGAGATTTGAAATCTAATGATTGATTTGGAATTATGTCCAAATCAAATTTGGAAAAAGTCGTTGTAAGTGCAGTTCGATGGCCGTTGATGGAAATCGATTGTACGGGCCGTGATAAAATTATTAAAAATAGTAATAATTTGTGTAAAATCGTAGGAAATGATTTGGAAAGAATTGAGATGAAAAATTCCATATTTGAAAAGATAAAAATAGATTTTTATCGAAATGAACTAGTTTTGAACTAGAATTATAATTCATTTATTTTTGAAATAAATAAATTGGATTTGAAAAGGTTTTAAAGGTAACCAGAGTTTCCAATGATTTGAATCGAAATTGTCTTTGGAATATTTCGATGTTGGATTTTGTGATTATACAGATATTGTTATGGAAATTTGAAAGATATATTTATATCGTTATTTCCAATACGATATTTGTTGGTTGTAGAATTTGATATTGAATATAAGCCGATATATTTTCTATTTAGAGCCTTGTATTTAATATCAAATGGGATATGGGTTTGTCGTGAATGGTGTCTTCATTAACACTGTTCTTAAACCCAGTTGAGAAAATGATTAAATCTTTTTATTTAGATTTAATGAAGTGTACCAATTAAATGGTATTTAATTGGAATTGAATTTGAATTGATTTTTGGGTTTATCGTGAACGGTGTTTTAAATAACACTTGTTCTTTAACCCGATAATTAATGGAATGTGATTTTGGGTTTATATAGTGAACCGTGTTTTAAATGACATTGGTTTTTTAACCCAGTTAAGGATAGGATATGATTTCCCAAGTTAAATAATCATTGATATTGATTTTTGGGAAGATTAAAACCAAGTGGTGTTTTAATGAATCTTTAATTAGATTGAAATGGTCGAGAATGGAGTATCACCAGTTTTGCTCCAGGCGATAGTTAAATCTTTAATTAGATTTGAACGTGAAATGGTAATTGAATTTACCGATAACACTGTGATGTTAGATATGAAGTATAACCAGTTTTACTTCATGGGATAATAGGTTGGGATTGGGAAATAAAATAAAGGATTACTTCGGTGTGGTTCGCTAATCCCGACTAGTTTGAATTGACATTCAAAAGAAGATTAAAGAATAAATTTAAAGAATTTATCTTTGATAAAATTAATGGGAACCTTTCCCAAAGTATAAAAATATTTGAATAAAAGAATATTCTGAATTGGAATGAGGCGTATGTTGTGTTTGTGTAACACTTGTTTAATATATACGCAAGTTATTCAGAAAGACCGGGTTTATCCCATTCTGAATAACTGATTCGACGTGGTGTCGAAGATGAAGACGGTGGTCGAAGACCGGAGGTCTTCACATCGTTTGGGTGATTACTGATGATCTTGATTGGGCTGTACACCCAAGAGGAGGGAATCAGTTGGTGATCGTCCAGACGTACTTGGAGATCGATGGATGTGCGAGGTACAAGGTGCCTCCGGTTTCGTTCAGACCCAAAACGGACTTGTAAATGGACGGTGTGTCTGACATTGGATATCATTATGTGTGATTGACAGATATCGGTTGCATAGAGTGGTTTGCCTGTGTGGCATGCTAAGATGCAAATGATCAAGGCTTTTGTTGAAAAGCAAAGTCTTGTGGTTGATGATCAAAGCACCGCCTATGTGGCATAGCTTTGTGTAGCGTTAATTCGCGAGCCTCACACCCCGGTTGTGAACGAGAAACGGCAGAGGACCTCAGGGAGGGCATGCGTTTCTTTCTAGCTAGGGTGGTGTCAGTGACCTACCAGCCCTGACATTTATATTATTTTCACCTGTGTGGTTGTTGCTGTTGCGAGGCGCCTAAGATATATCGGTGACTCTGTGGAGCCGATGGAGTCATTTGGCTCATTGACGCCCCCAAAGGGCGGGGAAACGCAGTGTTCAGGCATTTTAATCCACATCGGTGGACCGGCCCTGTTGCTCCAAGGTCACTCGTGCTCTGACCTGAGGCTCGGGCTAGACAATCTCGAATTCGGTGAGGACGATCCCTTGCCTCGATTCATAGAGGGAAATCCAACTTCCAAATACGTGATTTTGCGTTTTTAATTGTTGAACTAGTATTGGCGACATGATATATGGTACTCATGTCGTCTATGATTGATGCTCATGATTGAACTTGTTTTGACACTATACACTTATAGTAATAATAAAAGATGAAATTTAGCGTATCAAGCATTCTTTGGCTATTATAAGGTAAAACCCTATCCTCCGGCTTGTGTTGCAAAAATGAAACAACCTGAAATCCCCCTTACGGGAAATCACGGATTGAGTTGAGAACAAGACACATCAGAACGCAAACATAAGAACATTTCATTATTAATTACAACAATTCCATTAGAATACAAGAATATACAGAGTATAAATCAATATTACACATTCACTAAATATCAGAGATTACAAGACATTATTGCAGCGGAAAAATAATACAATACACAACTGAAAGAGATATACGGATACAGAGCTTTTCGGATATCATTCCAGCTGTAAACCAGGTTCCTGTGAATATAAATCTGCAAAACCAAAAGTACTAGCTGCCCGTTCAGAGGTTGTATATCGATAGACATCAGTCGCATAGTGTGAACTGCTTGTGTGGCATGCCTAAGTGGCAAATGATCAAGGCTTCTATTGAAAAGCAAAGTCTTGTGGTTGATGATCAAAGCACCGCCTGTGTGGCATAGCTTTGTGTAGCGTTAATTCGCGAGCCTCACACCCCGGTTGTGGACCAAAAACAGGAGTGGACCTCAGGGAGGGCATGCGTTTCCTTCTAGCTAGGGTGGTGTCAGTGACCTACCAGCCCTGACATTTATATTATTTTCACCTGTGTGGTTGTTGCTGTTGCGAGGCGCGTCGAATATATCGGTGACTATGTGAAGCCGAAGGAGTCATTTGGCTCATTTACGCCCCAAAGGGCGGGGAAACGCAGTGTTCAGGCATTTTAATCCACATCGGTGGACCGGCCCTGACGATCCAAGAGTCACTCGAGCTCTGATCCTAAGGGGCGGGCTAGAGGCTCTCGAATCGGTGCGGACTTCGGTGCGTAGGTGGGAGGTTTCACCAGCGGTGGCAGGTCAGTAGGTGGTCGGCACGGCGGGCTCGGGTGCCAGGGCGGAGGGCGGTTTCGTGGACTTGATTAGAAGAGGAGAGTGAATCGCGAGAGGACAGGGAGGGAGGAAGAAGGAGAAGGATCGTAGGGGGTCTGAACGCGAGGGCGGTTGGTCGGAGGGGATGCATTGCCTCTGGTGTCGGAACGTAAACAGAAGAACATTTCATTGCTTATTACAACACTTCCATCAGAATACAAGAATATACAGAGTATAAATCAATATTACACATTCACTAAATATATTAGAGATTACAATGCATTACATAGCAGCGGAAAAATAATACAATACACAACTGAAAGAGATAAACGGATACAGAGCTTTCCGGATATCGTTCCAGCTGTAAATCAGGATCCTGTGAATATAGATTTGCAAAACCAAAACTACTAGCTGCCCGTGCGGAAATAGGGGCACCCAGAGTTTAGGTTAAAACAATAAACTCCAGATCAGTCATTTGACTAGTGTGAGAACTAAAACAGTTATTAATCTTTATTTTAAAGTTAGGTAAATCGAGGGACCACGCCGTATAACATAGAACGGGTTTCCTCCCAAGAATACTAGTGCATAAAACAACATCGCAATGCTAAATAAAGAACAATGAAGCTATTATAAGACCCAGGTCCCATCACACAATACAACACAAGCTGGAGAATAGGGTTTTACTTTATAATAGCCAAAGAATGCTTGATACGTGAAATTTCATCTTTTATTATTACTATAAGTGAAGAAAAAAACTTCAAATATAAATGTATCAATCCTAGGCGGCATGGGTACCATATATAATGTCGCCATACTAGTTCTACAATTAAAACCGCAAAATCATGTATTTGGAAATTGGATTTCCATCTGTGAACCGAGGCAAGGGATCATCCTCTACCGATTCGAGAGCATCTAGCCCGCCCCCCGGGAACAGCCGCAATAGCCCCTTGGATCGTCAGGGCCGGTCCACCGATGTGGATTAAACATAAACCCTAGACACTGCGTTTCCCCGCCCTTTGGGGCGTAAATGAGCCAAATGACTCCATCGGCTCCACATAGTCACCGATATATCCGAGGAGCCTCGCAACAGCAACAACCACACAGGTGAAAATAATATAAATATCAGGGCTGGTAGAGCCAAATGACTCCATCGGCTCCACACAGTCAACGATATATCCGAGGCGCCTCGCAACAGCAATAACCATACAAGTGAAAATAATATAAATGTCAGGACTGGTAGCTCACTAACGCCGCCCTAGCTAGAAAGAAACGCATGTCCTCCCAGAGGTCCTCTCCCGTTTCTGGTTCACAACCGGGATATGAGGCTCGCGAATTCACGTTACACAAAGCTATGCCACACAGGCGGTGCTTTGATCATCAACCAAAAGACTTTGCTTTTCAACAGAAGCCTTGATCAATTGCCACTTAGGCATGCCACACAGGCAATTCACACCATGCAACTGATTTCTATCGATATACACCCTTTGATCCCGTACATCTCAGAGAAGGGTGAAGTAAGGGAATAAATTCCCCTTCACCAGGCAGATGTATATTTAATAGAGATCAATCAACACAAAGCAAAATCCAATGTCAGACACACAGTCCATACAAGTCCGTTCTAGGTTTGAACGAAACCGGAGGCACCTTGTACCTCGCATATCCGTCGATCTCCAAGTACGTCTGGACTATCACCAACTAATTCCCTCCTCTCAGGTGTACAGCCCAATCAAGATCATCAGTAATCACCCAAACGATGTGAAGACCTCCGGTCTTTGACCACCGTCTTCATCCTCGACACCACGTCGAATCAGTTATTCAGAATGGGATAAACCCGGTCTTTCTGAATAACTCGTATATATAATAAACAAGTGTTACACAAACACAACATACACCTCATTCCAATTCAGAATATTCTTTTATTCAAATATTCTTATACTTTAGGAAAGGTTCCCATTAATTTTATCAAAGATAAATTCTTTAAATTTATTCTTTAATCTTCTTTTGAATATCAATTCAAGTTAGTCGGGATTAGCGAAGCACACCGAAGTAATCATTTATTTTATTTCCCAATCCCAACCTATTCATCTCATGAAGTAAAACTGGTCATACTTCATATCTAACACCACGGTGTTATCGGTAAATTAAATTACCATTTCACGTTCAAATCTAATTAAAGATTTAACTATCGGTTGGAGCAAAACTGGTGATACTCCATTCTCGATCATTTCAATCTAATTAAAGATTCATTAAAACTCCACTTGGTTTTAATCTTCCCAAAAATCAATATTAATGATTGTAATAACCCGGAAATCTGAGCCAATTTAAATTTTTTATTTTGGCAATTTTAGTGAATTTTGAATATTTAAAATGAATTATTTTGAATAATAGCGACGAGAAATTTATTTTGAATAGAAATAGAAGGTATATATTTATATAGATCGTCGTTAGAAAATAAATATTTTAGTTTTAATTACAAAAGGAAATGAAAATGGCGCGGTAGTTCGAAAATTTGATTTCATAGTTCAAATGAATGTACAGGATTCAAAATAAACTAGATTTTGGCGAAACCAAAAACATTAGAATCTATTTGAGAATATGTTTCCAACAAATCCAAAAAATCGAAATTTCATAGCGGGGATAAAAAGTTATGCTCAGTTGAAAATTTAGAATAGTCGCTATGGAATTCTGGCCCTTAAAAATGGAAATTTTGCAAATGACCTCTGTTTTCGACGAAACCACTTTTGTTGGATCCGGGATGTCAAGTTATTGCTAGATTCCAAAATTCGTAATTTTCTGGATCAATATATGAGCGTGGCGCAGGAAAACATGTTTTAACAATTTCAGTCAATTTCGATCGACGAAGTATATATTATATATATATTATATATATATATATAATATAATGGCCTGAATAGAATCACGAAATCCACCATTGAAATATTCCAAAGACAATTTCAATTCAAATCCATTCCAATTCAATTATTGGAAATTCTGGTTATTTTCAAAACCACTTCAAATCCACTTTATTTATTTTTAAAAATAAATGGAATAATAATTCTAGTTCAAAACTAGTTCATTTCGATAAAAATCTATTTTTATCTTTTCAAATATGGAAATTTGAAAGATATATTTATATCGTTATTTCCAATACGATATTTGTTGGTCGTCGAATTTGATATTGAATATAAGCCGATATATTTTCTATTCATAGCCTTGTATTTAATATCAAATGTGATTTTGGGTTTATCGTGAACCGTGTTTTAAATGACATTGGTTCTTTAACCCAGTTAAGGATAGGATGTGATTTCCCAAGTTAAATAATCATTGATATTGATTTTTGGGAAGATTAAAACCAAGTGGAGTTTTAATGAATCTTTAATTAGATTGAAATGATCGAGAATGGAGTATCACCAGTTTTGCTCCAGGCGATAGTTAAATCTTTAATTAGATTTGAACATGAAATGGTAATTGAATTTACCGATAACATCGTGGAGAAAAAAAATGATTTTTACTACTCTATCTTTTGTTCCCTTTAAAACATACACCTCAACATACATCTCATATCACCCTATAAATCTAAATGGTATCAGATCCTAAAAGATTACTTGGCCCAATCAGTATGAATTACAAAAGATTCAACTACTTGAATTTAGAAGTAAGTAACCCAAATAAAAAGGTTACTACTCTAGGAAAACAAAAACATATATGTTATATAAAAGATACTATGTATACACATAAAGTACACTCAGAATCAGAACATATGAACGCAATTACAGATTTAATTATAGAATTAAGTGAAAACTTAAATCTTTATAATGAAAAACATTATAACCTGATGCAATTAGTCCTTGAGGGAATAATTGAGAAAAATAAATTATTAAAACAAATATCAAGTAACCAGGATTATTTGAAAACAAACTTACATAAAATAGACAGCTTAGAAATAACTCTTAACAAATTAGCAGAAAAATTTAAAGTCATAAAATTAAAATAATTCCCCAATAAAAATGATATTATAAAACTTAAAAATTTAATAGAAGAAAATAAGCCTAAAGATATTGAAATATATTCTAAAAAGCTTATAATGGAATTAAAAGAGCAATCTGAAAAGGACAAAAGACAATTTGACTTACAGATACAACAGATTGAAAATGTTAGAAGAAATAAAAAACTTAATATTAAGCTAATGAATTACGAAAACAAGTGTTATCAAGAAGCCACTAAATACGTAGAAACAAATTATAGACTCAGTGACCCCAACATAAACGTAGGGTACAATAAAGATGATGTACCAGGAAAAAGCGATAAGATACAAATAGTGCAAAATAACATAATAATAGCTATGCTAAGTCAAAGTCAAAACAAAATAGACAACATCCAATCATAAATGTTTGACATAGACAGAAATGGTAAAGGACAAGAATATGAAATAAATAAACTTACAGAAAACCTACATAAAATGAATTTAGGACCAAATGATCCAACAACACATATTACAAGTAGGAAAACTAAAATCAATTTTTTTATGTATAAAAAAATTGACCAAATATGAACAATAGAGGACTATCTTTTACAGGTCCATCTAGAACTATAACGGATAGACCAACAGAATCAAATAGTTTATCATCGATAGGTTGGATTGATAACATGCTAAGAAGAACTAATAATACACAAGCTCAATTAGAAGAAATAATTGACTTGAACAGAGACATAGAAATATTTTCCAATAACCAACTAAATCTACTAAATCCTAAAGAAATATATAGAACATGACTATTTACAACAGTAACAGGACTGTATAGACACCATAGGGAAGAAATACTTTCTATTCCAGATCGAACACAACAGATAATAAGTTTAATGTCGCAAGAAGCCATAAAACAACTAAAAATCCAGAAATATAAATTAATCCACTTAGGACTGATAGTCATAGGCATAAGAGGATTAGTTAGACAAAAGATTGGAACAAAACTATTATTAATATTAATTGATGATAGACACCAAGACATGGACAAAGCCATATTTGGAATGATGGAAGTTGATATGAACAATAATATAGGCATTGTTTATATAGCTCCAAATTTTACTATGACATTAAATGATATTTACAAACATATAAAAATAGTAATACAATCTAAAGGATTTGAAAATTTTATAGGAAAAAAATATCTTATTAGATATAACATTTTTGGGAAAATGTATGTCTAAATATACACCAAAAATAAAAATAAAATTGGATAAAGTAATAGAAACCTTAAATTCCACAGGAATAAGTTTCATAAAACCAAGGGAAATAGATTCTTCTACCTTGCTGGTCATGAATGGAAAATAAAAAATCCTAATAACACAACAACATCATTAAAACCAAATGATGTCATAACATATAATAATCTAGATAAATCCATGTCCATAAGATTTAGGGACTATGGACCATCAAATCAACAAGAAGTTGACACTGATGAAGAAACAGAAGAATTAAATAAAAGAATAAATGGATAAAATAATATACCCAAAAGAATTAGGAATGGTCCTTGAACCATCTGAAATATATCAATTAGAACAAACTTTAAGATCAACAAACCAAATAAATGAAGATACATTTGTTTACATTGATGATGAAAATAATATGAGGATAAGAGAAATACATAATCTTGATGATTTTTTAGAAAATTCAAGAGAAACAAATAAAGAACATAGTATTCTTGAAGATATGATATCAGAATTGACTGAACATATGGAACTAACTAACCAAGAGCAAAGTGCTAGTTCAGGAATAACATATCCAAATAGAAATCAAGATCAACCAATGCCTTATGATGTTGGACAACCTCCTAGACAACAAGTTGATCCATACACAAATGAAAATAAAAATATAAGAACAGCCAGAAAAAGAATACCTAATGAAACATCTTTTTTCAAAAATAATTCAGTTATTTTAGATGTAACAGAATGTCATCCACAACTATTAGACAATTATCTAGAACAATGGACTGCTGCTATAGCAAGGGACTATACAGCAAGACATACAAATATTAATTCTGGTGAAGAAATGATCAAAATAGCCGAAAACTACCTAGGGGACATAGCTAAAGCCATATGGGAAGCATATAAGAAAAACTTTCCAGAAGAAATAAACATATTAGTAGCACAAGGAAGCAACTTATATAATTTTTCCTACTCAATACATAGAATAATAACAGGAAGATATGTAAATACATGAACAACAATTAGACAACAAGAAGCCATGCGTGATGTGACGACCCCAAAACCTCGTACGGACGGTGGCAAGGGTAATCTTTGGGATATAACACATAAACAGATAATAGCAGAACAGAATTAAATTAATACACCAGATAATGAACAAATGATCACTAGATAAACAGTAATCATCAGAGTTACATAGTATACAGGATCATACTCAGTACAAATACAGTTCAGCTATACATAAATGTCTACAGCGGAAACAAACATAATATGTACAATAAGAGCTGAACAGCATAAAAAGAGATAAATAATAGAATCCATCTTCAGCTCCAGCTATCCAGAAAAACCTGCTGAAACCTGAATACAAGGCTGCCCGTGTAGAAAAAAGGGCACCCGAGTTTGCAAGTGAAACAAACTACGAGTCAGTCATGGGACTGGTATGAGAAATCTACTTATCACATTTATAATATGGCCAATCACAGGACCACGCCACTTTCGTGGAACGGGTTTACTCCATTGGATTGCCAGTGCTTTAAAACAAGTAAATCTTTTAAACATCGCAATGCTTTTTATAAAAATGAAGCCATTATAAGACTCAGTTCCCATCACACAATGCAATGCAAACCGAAGGATAGAGTTTTACCTTATAATGGCCAAAATATGCTTGATATGAATAAAAAAAAGAATTCTTAATCAGACTCCAACTTTTAAATAGTAAGAGAACGATTCCATAAGTATTAACCCCGAAGGCCGAAACCAACATCAGATCAAAACCCAGGAAACCACCCGTCTTAGCTCGTTTCCAGTTAGTTTCTAATTTTATAAAACAATCATAAATATCAATCATAGATGGCATTGATGCCCCATACCACTATGTCGCCATATATAGGTATACAATTAAAACCGCACAGTCACGTATTTGGAAATTGGATTTCCGTCATGAACCAAGGCAAAAGATAGTCCTAACCGACTTCGAAATAATCTAGCCCATGTCTCAGGAACAGCCGCAACTGCCCCTTGGATCGTCAGGGCCGGTCCACCGATGTGGATTATTATACCTGGACACTACGTTTCCCTGCCCTTTGGGGCGTAAACGAGCCAACGAATGACTCCATCGGTCCCGGATCGACCGATATAACCGAGGCGCCTCGCAACAGCAACAACCACAATGGTGAAAATACTATAAATGTCAGCCAGTTCAAGCACCGACACCACCTCTAACAAGAAGGAAACACATGCCCTCCCTGAGGTCCTTCTCCCGTTTCTGGTTCATACCGGGGTGTGAGGCTCGCGAATTCACGTTATACACTAAGCTACGCCACACAGACGATGCTTTGATCATCAATTACAAGACTTTGCTTTTCAACAAAAGCCCTGATCACTGCATCTTAGCATGCCACACAGGCAATTCACACCATGCAACTGATGGCTATCAATCACACAGAATGAATTCCAATGTCATACACACAGTCTATTTGCAAGTCCGTTCTGGGTCTGAACGAAACCGGAGGCACTATATACCTCGCATACCCATCGATCTCCACGTACGTCTGGACGATCACCACTCATTTTCCATATTTCGGGATGCCTCCCAATCAGGACATCAGTTACCATCCAAACGAGGTGAAGATCTCCGGTCTTCGACCACCTTCTTCATCTTCGATTTCTTATCGTCGATTCAGTTATTCAGAATGGGATAAACCCGGTCTTTCTGAGCAACTCGCGTATATAATAAACAAGTGCTACGCAAACACTACATACGCCTTATTCCAATTCATTGGTCACTAACCGTAAATAAGTAAGAGAACGATTCCCCAAATATTAACCCCGAAGGCCGAAACCAACATCAGATCAAAATCCAGGAAACCATTCGACTTAGCTAACCTTCAGTTAGTTTCTAAATTTCACATTCCTTATCGTTTATAATATTTTATATTGATTTATCGCTATTTTTATTTATTTAAAAATAACCAATTTATTCAAACGACGCTTCAGGCCATAATGCGGCCGTGGCGCTGTTTTTCATCAGATTTGATTTACACATATATGAAAATCTAACCGTTGGATCTTCACAAAATTTATATCAATAGAAAGATCTTTTCAAAACGAATCCAACGGTTCTAGTTTCGGGAAAATACGACGGTCGGATCTCCCGGTACAATCGTTTGAAGTTTCGATTTCAAAATACGAACTGCAGCGTCGTTATTCGGTATATTTTAATTATATATATATATATATATATATATATATATATAATCGAATCTGGCGCTGTTTTTCTTCAGATTCGAATTAAACATTCCAGACAATCCAACCGTTGGATCTTTATAAAGTTGGTGCCATTGGAAAGATATTTCCAAAGCGATCCCAACGGTTTCGGTTTCGGGAAAATCCGATGGTCGAATCTCCCTTAATAATCGTTTGAAATCACGATTTCTAAATACGAACTACAGCTTCGTTATTCGATTTATTTTAATTAATTATATATATATATATAATCGATTCTTCGATTCCAAAACCATATTCATTCCATACACTGGATAAAATGATATTTTTATCCTACAGATATTTATTTCAACACATCACTATTTTTAACAATACTGGTATATAATAAAAATGTGTTTTTTATTGTACATTAATTTATTTCAAAACATGATTATTTTATATAGTTCAAACAGGTGATAAAAATGTGATTTTTATTATAAAAGAATTTATTTCAAAACACGATTATTTTATATAGTTCAAACAGGTGATAAAAATGTGATTTTTATTATAAAAGAATTTATTTAAAACACGAATACCATTCAACACATGAATTTCTATTCAACGAATGAATTTCTATTCAACACATGAAGGTTTCCTATTCAACACACGAATATAGTTTGAACACATGAAAATAATTCTTACACATGAATATTATTCAAAATTTCGGCAGTATAACGGCAGGGTAGTTAAAACCGGGGCCGTCCCTAGTACGGCTCCTCGCTCTACCTTAAAGCCTCGCAGCTTTTAACAATGGGGATTTCATGCATCTAGTTCGCACGCAGGCGACATGTATATTTTTTTTCATTTCCACAAACTAATCCTATGTGGTTTCAACCAAATAATTCTCAACCACAAACGGGTATTTTTCAACCCCAATCAATCAATTTCAACCACAAACAATTCTAATCAACCATACGTAATCAACCAATTTTCACACCAATCACAACCAATAAATATCGTCCATGGTTTGTGGACGAGGGGCGTATATATATATATATATATAAGTAAATTTCACTTCTATTCAACACATATATAATTTTTACAACGCATATATAACTTATACATCGAACGTACAACTTATACAACGCTTATACATGAGGTGTACAACGCTAATATAACTCATACATTGACTATATAATTTATACATCATCGTTTTCCGTATCGTTTATAATTTAGAAATCTCACATTGGGTTCCACTCCACCAAAAATAGCAGAAGGCTCAGAAAAATATGCAGTCTCTTCTAGAATGTAGAAGACGTCCTCATGGTCTCGGTGTTTCCTGTTTCATCGAATTTCGTCAATACACGTTAAAGATATGATTTTTCAAAGTTTGCAACACTTAAAAGTGTTATTTTTAGTTCAGATATACCTCAGGCATTAACTCAAAAGTGGTTTCAAAACTAGGTCACTGATTTGCACTCAATCTGCTCAGTTTGAGGACGTTCAGATCCTACCACCTCGAAGAGCTTCAAGAGGCCTTGCCGGCGCTGTGGTTGCATGGGGATCGACAGCTCAGGGAGGGAGATCGACGGCTCCGAAGTCGGCGTCTTCCTCACGTTGGATCTCGAAGAACTCGCGATGGTTAAGGGCGAAAGTGGTACTGATTTAAAGAGGAGGGGCGGTGCTATGAAAAATTCCAAAGGAGCATGTGGTTTCGATGCATGTAGGAGGAGGAAAGGAGGAGAGATGGTTTGAAGAGTTTCCACCGTCGGGAGGAAGAATTATCGAGGAGAGAGAAAGTGAATAAGCCAATGGGAATTTTTTTATATTTATATATTTTTAAAAATTCGAAAATACCCCTTATCTTATACCAACTCCAATCCAAACCCAACGACTATCGTCCCTAGCTAAATACCCCTATTCCGAACACAATGGGATATGTTTCGAAGGCCCATTCGATTATTTCAGTCAGTTTTTCTTCAAATTAAAATATAAAACATTAAATATTTAATTTGAACGTACATTTCAATTTGCCGGGGCCACATATTGATTCTAAAAATTCCCAAAAAATAAATCTAGCTATGTTTTGATGATATGGACCCAACAAAACTAGTTTCGTCAAATTCTGAGACCGTTTGAAAAATGGCCCATTTCTGGTCGATCCAATTTAATCGTAATTGACCAAAACACGTTTTCCTTTGCCACGCTCACATACTAGCTTCAAAAATTATACAATTTGAAACCTAGCAACAATTTGACATCCCAGATCCAACAAAATTGGTTTCGTCGAATTCTGAGGTCGTTTGCAAAATGGCCATTTTCACGGGCTATATAAACTCTATAGCGACCTTTCTGAAAATTCATTTGGCCATAACTTTTGCTTCCCACTACGAAACTTTGATTTTTCAGATTCCTTAGAAAGATATTCACTAATAGATTTAAATATTTTTGGTTTCACCAAAATCCGTTTTAATTCGCACCTGGTACAGTCAGTCAAAGTTTTAAATGAAAATTTGAAACTACCACGCCATTTCAGGCCTTGTTTATAATTAGAAATAATTATATTCATTTTCAAATGTCGATTCAAACTTACTTTTCATCATTATTATTTAAAATATTTATTTTAAATATTTAAAATCCAATAAAATAACTAATTTAAAATTTTTAAATTGGTTCAGATTTTCCGGGTCGTTACAATCTCCCCCACTTAAAAACTTTTCGTCCCCGAAAAGGAACAAAGTCGAAAGTGGATTAATTAACCAACTCTACTTTCAATCTGGCTTCCATTCTCCAACTTTTCAGTTTTTGATAATTTTCAAATTCTTCAAAAATTTAGCTAACACTCGGAATTTTCGATAAATTTCGCCATAACCTCCTTTGTACGGGGAGGGGTTAGGAAATTTATTGGGCCGTATTAGGTACCCAATAAATCCTAATAAGCATACACATATTTATAGTGATATATTCTGGTGTTTACAGGGGAGCGTGTATAGATAATAACTCCAGAGAATAAATTCTCGTCACCTTGTCTAAGCCTGAGGGAGTGTGTATTTTTAATTACTCCAGAGAATAAATTCTCGTCACCTCGTCCCGTGTGGGAAATAAATAATCCATGTGCTGTATCTAATAACTAGAAAGACGTAATTATCGTCAACTCTAGACCCATGTGGGGTTTTTATTAATCTGGCAATTTTACCGTTACAATTTTATATGGTCCATATCAGTCATCAGTTCAACCTGTAATAAATAGTCCATATTTGTCCTCAGTTCAACCTATAATAAATTGTCCATATTTGTCCTCAGTTCAACCTGTAATAAATAGTCATCGCCATACAAGCCTCTCGCTCGTATGGTAAATCTTTAACCTCATCACATAAGCTCCAAATGTTTGTGTGGTATATGATGAAGTATGCTATTTTCAAGAAGTATGCCATCTTCAAGAAGTATGCCATGCAGTGTAGTTCAAAATTAATTGCTACTATCCTATGGCTACATTTATTAATTATGCATATAATAACTAGCACTCCGCATCCAATAGCACTCACAGGAGTTGATATAATAATAAAATTGCGCATCCAACTCATTAAGGTTTACCTATTTGTCGGGCACGCAAATAAATTCTTTACTCAACAGCTAATCCATCCACCTGTTCAAACATATATAATGCACATGTGTATGTTTCTATCTATTTCTAAATCAGTTTAATGGGTGATTTAATCGAATAAATTTACCATTCATTAATTATCATTCCAATAGTTTAATTAATAAAATTCTAAATCACATAGCACAAACAGCAATCAATTTATTTTTAACTTTCCAAAAATATACTGATAGATTCATATACTCTTTTAAAATCATTCAGACTATATGATTAAAATGTTTACATCTACGAAAAGAAAACGACATAGCAGAGAACATAATGGAATTTGCAAAACGTGGTAAATGTACCTTGCACCACAGTTAATCAGAGATATCCACTCTGCACTTAGGATAGGCTTTCTTAATGCTTTCCTCTGTTTCCTAAGTACAGTCTCACGGATCCCCACTCCATTGCACTTTGACCAAGTGAACCTTCTTATTCCTCAGCTCTTTGGTTTCTTTGCCAATGATCTTCCACGGCTCTCTTCTAACTGCCAATTCTGGAGTGATTTCCAAATCCTGCTATGCGACTTCTTCCACAACAAGGTCTGGATCATGCACATGCTTTCGAAGTTGAGATACGTGAAACACATCATGTACTCGGGGCAACCAATCAGGTAATTGAACTCTATAAGCGAGAGTTCCAATCCGTTCAAGTATAGGAAATGGACCAATAAATTTGGACGCCAACTTCCCAGTTTTGCCAAATCGAATTACTCCTCTCATCGGAGAAACCCATAGATACACATAATCACCAACAGCAAATGCTAAATCCCTCCTTCTCGAGTCTGCATAGCTCTTCTGTCGGCTTTGAGCGGTGAGTAATCGTTTCTTAACGAAATCGACTTTATCTGCAGCCTCACGGATCATATCAGGTCCCAATACCAGTCTATTACCAGGTTCGACCCAACAAGCAGGAGATCGGCACGGTCTACCATACAATGCTTCGAATGACAACATTGTTAAGCTCGCTTGGTAGCTGTTGTTGTATGAGAATTCGGCCAAATGCAAATGGTCTTCCCAGGATCCGCCAAAATCAATAATACATGCCCGCAATAAATCTTCTAGTATACGATTCACCCTCTCAGTTTGGCCATCTGTCTGAGGATGATAGGCGGTGCTTAGATTCAGCTTTGTTCCCAGTTCTACTTGAAATGCCTCCCAGAATTTGCTAGTAAATATTGGATCCCTATCACTAACTATGCTGATCGGCACTCCATGTAGCCTAACAATTTCCTTGAAATAAACCTGTGCCAGACTCTGAGCAGTTCTAGTCGATCTGACAGGTATGAAATGGGCAGTCTTTGTGAAGCGATCTACGATCACCCAAATACTGTCATTTCCTTTTCTTGTTCTGGGCAAACCATCTATGAAGTCTGTAACACCCCGGATTTTTCCGTTAACAGTAAATTAACAAATTAAAGTATAATTAAATTGTAACAGAAAAATTAAGGGAAACGGACATTACCATTGCGTTCGTCTCGGAATTCTGCTTGAGATAGAGTCCGAGTTTGCGCAAAACGGATAACGTATGAAGAAGATATCTTTAATTTAAATATTACAGCAAAACATGAAAAAAAGAGAAGTAAGGAGAGGACAATAATTATTATTATTCTAAGACTTATTAACAAAAGCCTCTGTAGCTCAGTTGGTTAAGGCATTGGATTTGTAGCATGGAGGTCGGGGGTTCGAACCCCGGCGGCGACATAATTTTTATCTCTGTTTTAGAGAGGGCCAACTGAGCATGCAAATACATGTACGTATACAAATTCAAATTTTGAAAGGATAACAACGTACATATAAGGAAATAAAGAAAATATATGTATATATATGAGAATATATATATATGCAAAAATATATGTATACAATAGATAAAATTCAAATAGACTAAAACAGCTCAATTTAAAGTTTAATTTTTGAAAATCGAACCCAGTCCCTCCTGGCTGGCCTGGTCTGTGTTTGGTCGAATTTCTGTGGGTTGCTTTGTCATTAGGGCTAGGTGGCAAGTTTTAATTGGTCTCTCTATCTAATGAATGGCTACGATCTAACCTAGCAACATCAATGGTTCTAATCAATTCCTAACCTCTATATAAACAACCCTAGACTAAACCCTAATCTATTCATTCAAATTAAGAGCATAGCCGCCATGTTGCTGAGGAACGACTAAGAGTAGCCGCCATCTAGAGAGAGAGGATTAGGGAGAAAGTTCTAAAGCCTAAAGCAATTCAAGCAACCTAAAGCTAATCAATTCAACAAAGGAATCATATCTCTTAATTAGAGAATTTGCCGCAACCATTGTAAGTAGAGTATTACTTTGGTATGAACAAATGATTGTGTAGATATGTATGCTTGAATTGTGGCAATGAAATTCGTATTTGTGCGATTTATATACTTTTGGATATTCTGAATTATGTCATTCAATTATAAAGAACTACATGCGGTAGTTCTATGCAAATATACGTTGGGAATATTGCGCAAATTATGTAGTCTATGTTGAAGCTACATGTATGTAGTTGATTGAAATTCATGCAAGTTTGGGGCTTTGTTATTATGCCATCATGATGTCTATTTTGTGCATAAATCATTTTGCAAGTAATTGAGACAAGTTTGGTTGTTATAGTTCATATGAAACTATGTTGGAATTTTGACACCATAATCCATGTATTAAGTCATGCTTTTGCAAAACTTATGAATATGGCTAGGCTATGAATGATATTGGGCATAATTGAAATTCATGATTAAGTCTATCTTGTTTAAAAGAATTATATGATGACATATGTGAGACATGGCTAAGTTAGACACAAAAATCCCTTTTTTTCAAGTTAAAAGCAAACACCATGATTAGGAATATTTATGCATAAGTATACCATCGTTATGTGATTAAATTTAATTAAGTTGAACTATGCTTTTGTGTTAGTAACAAAGTATCCTCTTTGTAAACATGTAGAAACCTTATGAACATGACTTGTTTATATTTATGCCATGAACAAATTTAACTATACCTATGCCATGTTTATGCTAGAAGTATTGATGCCATGCTTATGTTTGACATTATGCCATGTTTATGCTAGAAGTATTTATGCCATGCTTATGTTTGACATTATGCCATGTTTATGCTAGAAGTATTTATGCCATGCTTATGTTTGACATTATGCCATGTTTATGCTAGAAGTATTTATGCCATGTTTGACATTATGCCATGTTTATGCTAAAAGTATTTATGCCATGCTTATGTTTGAAATTATGCCTAAGTAAAAATATAGGTTCATGGGTCAATAATGATATCTCAATTACAAGTTCACATGCTTTGATTCATGTCACCTATATTACCACTATGCAAGTACACCAATTTCTATTATGTATTTCCAACGTCATATGCAAGTTCATGCGCTCACCTTCCCCTCTTTGTATGTAATCACGCTTCAAGCCTCCCCTTTTCGCATGGCTAAATTGGGCTTTAAAAGGCTAAGCCCAATGTATATAAACGGACGTGTAAGACGGGGGGAAAATAACGTTGGGTTAAATATAAGTAATGAATAAATGAAAATATGAAATAGAAGGGCCCAAATTCAAGTATGGGTTGGGCCCATGATTGGTGTAACCTTTACACCATTAACTTAATAATGGGCCGCAAATATTTACATATAATTAAAGAAGAATGACAAGATATGTAAATGTAGAACATACGATGTGTTTAACCCGAGGTTGGATTGAGTTGTGATGTAAACCTGCCCGGAACCGCCCGGCTGTCCAGTAGTCACAACAATACCTATCCAATGTGGGAGGTTAAACATGGAGCCCAGCAAGGACCCGAGGTTAGACTGAGTTGTGGCGTAAGACTGCCCGGAACCAACCGGCAACAGGCAGCCACAACAATACCTGTCTAATGTGAGAGGTCAGGGCCTTAATAAGACAATTAAGGCTGAGTCAGGATTGTTAAGATTAAGTGAACTAAAGACTTAATCAAAATGGAACATGCTAAACTAAACGGACTGGTGGGGTTAGGTTAGGAAACACTTAACCAACATAGCATGTTGGCTAGAGATAGAAAACCTAGTAACGGGGGACCCTTTTCAGCAGTAACCCTAAAAGGTGTATCAGGATACCCTGAAACTAGGCAGGGTGGGGCACGATTACTGGGCTGATTGTAAGAGGTCAAAAATCAACGGCGGTGGTGTAGCAGTGTAGGTTCTAACGGAGTGCGGGCGTGCACACACTCCGGCGCAGAAAAATAAGGCACTGGACACCAGTAGCATACCTGTGCACTCTAAGGTTGTGTCGGGTTGCCACTATGGGACTTGATACACCCCATGGTGGGACCAGCATAGGTAACTACGACATCGGGGGCCGTAAGACACATGTAACTATGCGAGTAGGAGCCGATCATCATAGAATGGATCACATCACCCTGATTATGGGGTGCCAGTGGGAAACTAGTTTATATGGGTTCAGAGATTAACACGGGGTACGATAGCATATTCGACCCTAGGTAACTTAACCAAGTTCATAGTGTTTGCCCACTTCCTGTTTTACTTATCATACCCAGTTCTTTATTCATAGACAAAGTAGTACTAGACTTACTCAGGCTTTATGTCTGACTCTATTTTTCTTTCGTCTTCTTTCTTCCGTTTCCCCCCCCCCCAGGTCCTCAGGGAGGGAACACAGCAGCTTGACCAGCCTCAACATCCAGCTTGAAGAAGAGAAATGTATTGCTTGGACTTTCCTGTTTTGAACTATGGCTTTGGACAATCCACTAAGGGGCTTTTGCAGTTTATCTATGTTTTATTTATGCTTCTTTAAATAATGTACTCAAGACAGATTATGAAAGTGTTATGTTATGTTTTTGGAAAGGATGTTGTTGTAACACGTATTTGACTTTATGAAATAAAGTTTGTTGTTCTTCCGCTGTTTTACAAATATGTGTTCTTATATCTGTCTTGTATATCTGTGACTTGTACTTATAAACCTCCACCAAAATTAGGGCATTCCCTTTGAGAGTGACCCTAACGGAGGTGGGGTGTTTCACTTGGTATCAGAGCATAGGTTTACCAGATAAGATAAAAAGTTTTGAAAAATTATTTTCAAAAAGGAAATTTAAAGAAGCATTTTTAAAAGAAAAATATTATTTTTTAAAAAGGCAAAAGTCCACTCCCCAAAGCCATAGGTACTATCTCTTATCCTTCGTTTTGAATCTATCCTTTTTGTTTCAGCATGTCGGAAGGACTTAACTTGCCTGAAGGGGTACCAATACCTGGTTGGTTTAGACGGTTCTTAGAAGCAAGGGCCACTCAGCCAGGTCCTACCATTCCTCCTCCCCCAGCGGAAGGAAATCATCCAGCTGCAGCGGCACTTTTTCCTCCACCTCCTCCTCGGGGAAACAATTTTGCTAAGATATGTAAAGATTTTAAAGCTATGGGAGGAAGGGATTTCCATGGAACTGAGTCCTTCGTGGCAGCTAGAAATTGGCTGAAGGAAACTGAGGACCTATTCATCATCTTTGAGGTAGAAGATAGACAAAAAGTACAACTGGCGGTATGGCTATTGAAGGGCGAGGCTTCCTACTGGTGGGAAGTCACTAATGCTGAAAGACTAGTGGAGACATGGGAGGACTTTAGGGCAAGGTTTGAGACCAAATTTCTCTCAGATGCGGAAAGAAGTTTGCAGTTGGAAAAATTCTTATTTCTTAAGCAAGGAGACAAGACTGTCAGAGAGTATGTGAATCAGTTCGATGAGCTGGCTAGGTTTGGACTTGACCTAGTCAACACCCCGCACAAGAAGGCTCTCCATTTTGTCAAAGGGTTAAATGAGCCATTACACAGTTTGGCCATGACCCATATACCCATGGGAGCCACGTATGAAAGATTGGTGCAAATGGCATTGCTGAATGAGGAGGATAAGGGCAAGAAGGAGACGAAGGCAGAAAGCTCTCAAGGGAAGAAAGAGGGTTTGCAGCCCAAGAAGACAGACTTTAAGAAAGGCGGGAAAGGCAACAAAGAGAAGAGGAAGTGTAATTTTTGTGGCAAAGTGGGGCACTTAGTAAAGGACTGCCGGAAAAAGAAGGCCAAGGAGAATGGTGGGTGCTTTTCATGCGGTCAGACAGGCCACAGGGCTAAGGACTGCCCAAAGAAACGAGGACAGGGGCAGGGCGCTGGATCCACCCCAGGGGCACAGGTTCATGTGCTAGAAGCGCCACCATTGCAACAGCGAGGTATAAATACTTCTGTAGAAAGCGTAATTTATCTTTATGATCACCCCGTTCGCACTTTATTTGATTCTGGCGCATCACACTCCTTTATCTCGTCTGCTTTAGTAGAATCTCTGCACCTAAAAACTAGTATGGTAGAGGACCCCTTAATTGTTTCAAACCCAATTGGGGGCCCAGCTCATTTGTCTATGATCTGTTTGGATTTGAAAATTTCTATTCTAAGTGTAGAATTTGAATGTAGTGCCTTTGTTTTGGGCTTTGCGGGGTATGGTTTGATTTTGGGTATGGATTGGCTATCCAGTAATGGGGCCATCCTTGATTGTGAGAAAAGGGTTGTTAGGCTCCTAACCCAGCTCAGTAATACTTTGGAAATTTCTTGTAATCCCTCGTATGCGGTTATGCTTAGTTATCTTGAGTCGCTAGATGCCTCTGTTGAAAATTTGCAATCAGTTAGAGTGGTCCGGGAATATCCGGATGTCTTCGAAGAGGTGAAGGGCTTGCCTCCGAAGCGGGAAATAGACTTCCGCATATATCTTGTAGATAATGCAAAGCCCGTTGCGTTGCCCGTTAGACACATGGCTCCACGAGAAAGAAAAGAGCTCAGTAAACAGATTAAAGAGCTTCTAGAGAAGGGGTTCATTAGGTGGAGCATTTCAGAATAGGGCACTCCAGGAGTGTTCGCCACTAAGGCTGAAGGTTCATTTCACTTATGCATGAGTTGTAAAGAATCACCTTAGTAAGTACATTTGGCAACATAGTTGGACTTAGGAAGGGACTCCCTTGTGACCTAAAAGGAGTCCATCATGCTTAGTTTCCTAGAATCATATGTGGTGGTTGGGTTGATTAATTCTTTGGGTGTCAGTCTGATGTTGATTTCGGTCTTCGGGGCTGATGCTTAGAGAGTTCTTCTCCTAATCAATATATATGTGGCATAGATTTCCAGTTTTGACATTGCCTAATGGGCACAAAATTTTTACTTGCTTCTATCATTCGACTATACCTTTAGGTAGGACCATTTCCTATCATTGAGAAAATTTGGAAAATGACCTATAGATTAGAGCTACCCGAGAAATTGGCCGGAGTCCACAACGTTTTTCACGTTTCACATCTCCGAAAATGTCTACATGAGTCTGCTGAAGTGGTAGAGCCAAATATCCTCGAAGAGGCCGAAGTGGAACGCGAAGCAACCATAAGAAAAGTTCCAACCCGCATACTAGGAACGGAAGTGAAGAAGCTACGCAACCGCGAAGTCAAACTCGTCAAATTTCAGTGGAGCGACGCCGAGGGAGACGCGACTTGGGAAACTGAAGCTAGAATACGCACTGCTTACCCTTTTCTTTTCGAGGGTACGTCCTTGATCTTTCTTTTTCCTTAAGTTGCGCTTTTATCTATCTTTTTAGGAATATCTCCTCGACCTTATCTTTTAGATAGAAACCTTTTGGATGAAAACATGTGATTGAAACATGTTATGTATGATGGTTGCAAGTGGTTGCAAGTGATTGCTAGTAGTTGCTCGTGGCTGCATATACACACACAATCTAGGTTTTAGATCGGCTCAGTCACTTCATATTGCATATGCATATATGTTGCACTCGTATATGGTTGAATTGTAATGTGTTGTCATATGGATGTTGCATTTGTATGAAAGATTGTGCACCCATGTAGAATCATGAATAGGAAAAATCTGCATACATAATGGATACATGGCACTTACATGATTCGCATTAAGGAGGTCAACTGAATCAGTAGACCGCCTGATTTTGCATTAGATAAGTTCATAAACACACACACTTCGCATATGATCATGAAGCATTAGAAGTCTTTTAAGGACAATGGATGCTCGTGTTTGATGGATGAGTAGATGGATGATTGAATGTTAGGATTTACATTCTTCCTAAACTTGAAGATTTCGGGGACGAAATCCTTTTAAGTGGGGGAGAATGTAACACCCCGGATTTTTCCGTTAACAGTAAATTAACAAATTAAAGTATAATTAAATTGTAACAGAAAAATTAAGGGAAACGGACATTACCATTGCGTTCGTCTCGGAATTCTGCTTGAGATAGAGTCCGAGTTTGCGCAAAACGGATAACGTATGAAGAAGATATCTTTAATTTAAATATTACAGCAAAACATGAAAAAAAGAGAAGTAAGGAGAGGACAATAATTATTATTATTCTAAGACTTATTAACAAAAGCCTCTGTAGCTCAGTTGGTTAAGGCATTGGATTTGTAGCATGGAGGTCGGGGGTTCGAACCCCGGCGGCGACATAATTTTTATCTCTGTTTTAGAGAGGGCCAACTGAGCATGCAAATACATGTACGTATACAAATTCAAATTTTGAAAGGATAACAACGTACATATAAGGAAATAAAGAAAATATATGTATATATATGAGAATATATATATATATGCAAAAATATATGTATACAATAGATAAAATTCAAATAGACTAAAACAGCTCAATTTAAAGTTTAATTTTTGAAAATCGAACCCAGTCCCTCCTGGCTGGCCTGGTCTGTGTTTGGTCGAATTTCTGTGGGTTGCTTTGTCATTAGGGCTAGGTGGCAAGTTTTAATTGGTCTCTCTATCTAATGAATGGCTACGATCTAACCTAGCAACATCAATGGTTCTAATCAATTCCTAACCTCTATATAAACAACCCTAGACTAAACCCTAATCTATTCATTCAAATTAAGAGCATAGCCGCCATGTTGCTGAGGAACGACTAAGAGTAGCCGCCATCTAGAGAGAGAGGATTAGGGAGAAAGTTCTAAAGCCTAAAGCAATTCAAGCAACCTAAAGCTAATCAATTCAACAAAGGAATCATATCTCTTAATTAGAGAATTTGCCGCAACCATTGTAAGTAGAGTATTACTTTGGTATGAACAAATGATTGTGTAGATATGTATGCTTGAATTGTGGCAATGAAATTCGTATTTGTGCGATTTATATACTTTTGGATATTCTGAATTATGTCATTCAATTATAAAGAACTACATGCGGTAGTTCTATGCAAATATACGTTGGGAATATTGCGCAAATTATGTAGTCTATGTTGAAGCTACATGTATGTAGTTGATTGAAATTCATGCAAGTTTGGGGCTTTGTTATTATGCCATCATGATGTCTATTTTGTGCATAAATCATTTTGCAAGTAATTGAGACAAGTTTGGTTGTTATAGTTCATATGAAACTATGTTGGAATTTTGACACCATAATCCATGTATTAAGTCATGCTTTTGCAAAACTTATGAATATGGCTAGGCTGTGAATGATATTGGGCATAATTGAAATTCATGATTAAGTCTATCTTGTTTAAAAGAATTATATGATGACATATGTGAGACATGGCTAAGTTAGACACAAAAATCCCTTTTTTGCAAGTTAAAAGCAAACACCATGATTAGGAATATTTATGCATAAGTATACCATCGTTATGTGATTAAATTTAATTAAGTTGAACTATGCTTTTGTGTTAGTAACAAAGTATCCTCTTTGTAAACATGTAGAAACCTTATGAACATGACTTGTTTATATTTATGCCATGAACAAATTTAACTATACCTATGCCATGTTTATGCTAGAAGTATTGATGCCATGCTTATGTTTGACATTATGCCATGTTTATGCTAGAAGTATTTATGCCATGCTTATGTTTGACATTATGCCATGTTTATGCTAGAAGTATTTATGCCATGCTTATGTTTGACATTATGCCATGTTTATGCTAGAAGTATTTATGCCATGCTTATGTTTGACATTATGCCATGTTTATGCTAGAAGTATTTATGCCATGTTTGACATTATGCCATGTTTATGCTAAAAGTATTTATGCCATGCTTATGTTTGAAATTATGCCTAAGTAAAAATATAGGTTCATGGGTCAATAATGATATCTCAATTACAAGTTCACATGCTTTGATTCATGTCACCTATATTACCACTATGCAAGTACACCAATTTCTATTATGTATTTCCAACGTCATATGCAAGTTCATGCGCTCACCTTCCCCTCTTTGTATGTAATCACGCTTCAAGCCTCCCCTTTTCGCATGGCTAAATTGGGCTTTAAAAGGCTAAGCCCAATGTATATAAACGGACGTGTAAGACGGGGGGAAAATAACGTTGGGTTAAATATAAGTAATGAATAAATGAAAATATGAAATAGAAGGGCCCAAATTCAAGTATGGGTTGGGCCCATGATTGGTGTAACCTTTACACCATTAACTTAATAATGGGCCGCAAATATTTACATATAATTAAAGAAGAATGACAAGATATGTAAATGTAGAACATACGATGTGTTTAACCCGAGGTTGGATTGAGTTGTGATGTAAACCTGCCCGGAACCGCCCGGCTGTCCAGTAGTCACAACAATACCTATCCAATGTGGGAGGTTAAACATGGAGCCCAGCAAGGACCCGAGGTTAGACTGAGTTGTGGCGTAAGACTGCCCGGAACCAACCGGCAACAGGCAGCCACAACAATACCTGTCTAATGTGAGAGGTCAGGGCCTTAATAAGACAATTAAGGCTGAGTCAGGATTGTTAAGATTAAGTGAACTAAAGACTTAATCAAAATGGAACATGCTAAACTAAACGGACTGGTGGGGTTAGGTTAGGAAACACTTAACCAACATAGCATGTTGGCTAGAGATAGAAAACCTAGTAACGGGGGACCCTTTTCAGCAGTAACCCTAAAAGGTGTATCAGGATACCCTGAAACTAGGCAGGGTGGGGCACGATTACTGGGCTGATTGTAAGAGGTCAAAAATCAACGGCGGTGGTGTAGCAGTGTAGGTTCTAACGGAGTGCGGGCGTGCACACACTCCGGCGCAGAAAAATAAGGCACTGGACACCAGTAGCATACCTGTGCACTCTAAGGTTGTGTCGGGTTGCCACTATGGGACTTGATACACCCCATGGTGGGACCAGCATAGGTAACTACGACATCGGGGGCCGTAAGACACATGTAACTATGCGAGTAGGAGCCGATCATCATAGAATGGATCACATCACCCTGATTATGGGGTGCCAGTGGGAAACTAGTTTATATGGGTTCAGAGATTAACACGGGGTACGATAGCATATTCGACCCTAGGTAACTTAACCAAGTTCATAGTGTTTGCCCACTTCCTGTTTTACTTATCATACCCAGTTCTTTATTCATAGACAAAGTAGTACTAGACTTACTCAGGCTTTATGTCTGACTCTATTTTTCTTTCGTCTTCTTTCTTCCGTTCCCCCCCCAGGTCCTCAGGGAGGGAACACAGCAGCTTGACCAGCCTCAACATCCAGCTTGAAGAAGAGAAATGTATTGCTTGGACTTTCCTGTTTTGAACTATGGCTTTGGACAATCCACTAAGGGGCTTTTGCAGTTTATCTATGTTTTATTTATGCTTCTTTAAATAATGTACTCAAGACAGATTATGAAAGTGTTATGTTATGTTTTTGGAAAGGATGTTGTTGTAACACGTATTTGACTTTATGAAATAAAGTTTGTTGTTCTTCCGCTGTTTTACAAATATGTGTTCTTATATCTGTCTTGTATATCTGTGACTTGTACTTATAAACCTCCACCAAAATTAGGGCATTCCCTTTGAGAGTGACCCTAACGGAGGTGGGGTGTTTCAAAGTCCATGGAAATATGTTCCCATTTCCAACCTGGAACGTCCAGCGGTTGCAACAATCCAGCAAGTTTCTGTTGGTCGCTTTTGACTAGTTGGCAAGTAGGGCACCTGCTAACATATATTGAAACGTCCCTTTTCATAGCCTTCCACCAGAGTGTTCGCTTGAGATCGTTATACATTTTGCTCACACCTAGATGGATACTCAGCTTGGATTTGTGACATTCATTTAACACTTCTCTTTTGAGCTCGGGGACGTCGGGAACACAAATCCTTCCTCCCAATCTCAGAACCCCCTCGTTATCTATTTGAAAAACTGAGGGTTCGCCTTTTTGAATTCTTTTGATCATATCCTTAATAAAATTATCATCTTTCTGAAGAATAGATATTTTGTCAATCAAGGAAGTCGTAATAATAAAACTGGCAATTATCACATTCTTTCTACTTAGTGCATCCGCCACAACATTGGCTTTTCTTGGAGTGTACAAAATTTCAAAGTCGTATGCTGCAAGAAATTCTAGCCAACGTTGCTATCTCAGATAAAAGTCTTTTTGGGTGAACAGATACTTTAGTGACTGATGATTGGTATATAGTTCGAACTTCTCACCCAAAAGGTAATGTCTCCAGATTTTCAAAGCGAATACGATAGCCAACAACTCAAGATCATGAGTCACGTAGTTCTTTTCATGTGGCTTCAGCTGACGGCTAGCATAAGCAACAACCTGACCTCTTTGCATTAATACTGCACCAAGGCCTTCTCTAGAGGCATCTGTCCAGACTTTCAAGTCCTGATTGCCATCGATTATCGTTAACACTGGAGCCATTGTTAATCTCAACTTTAGCTTCTCAAAAGCCTCCTCACATTCTGGAGTCCACTTGAATTTTGAGTGCTTCTTTGTAAGCTTTGTTAAGTGACTAGATGTCTTCGAAAAATCTTTAACGAACTTCCGGTAATAACTGGTCAATCCAAGAAAACTTCTGACTTCTGTGGGAGTACTAGGTTGTTTCCAATTTTGAATGGCGGTGATTTTACTTGGATCCACAGCAATTCCTTCTTTCGATACGACGTGGACAAGAAATTTCACTTCATCTTGCCAGAATATACATTTGGACAGTTTGGCTTTCAATACATTCCTTCTTAGAATTTCTAGAACCTGATCCAAATGTTTTTCATATTCGGACTTTGACTTAGAGAAGATTAGAATATCATCAATAAAAACTAGAACAAACTTATTCAAGACTCCTCTGAACACTCGATTCATCAAATCGACGAAGTAAGCTGGAGCGTTACACAAGCCGAACTGCATTACTAACCACTCATAGAATAAGTCTGGACCTCTGAATGTTGTCATAGGAACACACTCTTCGGCAATATGAAGCTAATGGAAACCTGTAGCTAGGTCCATCCTTGAAAATACTTGTGCTCCATTCAGACGATCCAGTAAATCATCGATTCGTGGCAATGGATAGTTATTCTTTATTGTCTGCTTATTCAAGTCACAATAATCAACACATAGTCGCAGAGTACCGTCAGACTTTGGGACAAACACCACTGCTGCTCCCCAATCAGAGAAACTAGGCCTGATCAGACCCTTCCATACAAGCTGTCTTGTTTGATTGTCTAATTCATCTTTCTCTTTCAAAGTCATTCTTCGAATAGCGTGAACTACTGGCCTTGCATTCGGGATTAAAGCAATTTTGAAATCAATTTCTCTCTGCGGAGGTAAGCTGACAACTTCTTCGAACACATCTGCATAATTCTTTACGACAGGAATATCTTTGATGAGGCCGGGAATATTCTCTGAGACTACAGGGATACTTTCTATTTGAACAGGAGAAACATCCAAAGCTGCCCAGAAGTCTTTTCTATTAGAATTCTGACCTTCACAAGGAATGGTTATATAATCACCTGATTTAATATTCGCCTTAACGACTCTGTCGGCGCATTTAACCTCAGCTTCATATTTGGTCAACCAATCGAATCCCAAAATAAGATCAAACTCTGTAAAATTCATGACGACCGCGATGGTAGGGAACCAATAGGGAGAAAAAGAAACCGGCACCCCCACAAACCCAACTGAGATCGAGGGAACCCCCAACCGGATTATGGACAGTCATTGGTTCCTTGAGCTTCTTCAAATTCAAATCCAGTTTCTTAACCGCATTCTTTGCAACAAAGCTTCGCGACGCGTCGGTGTCAAATAGTACTTTAACTGGAATATCTTTAAAAGTTAGCGTGCCTTCTAAAATATCTGGCCTTTCCAGAACAGCCAAGGGCTCAGAAGTTTCTGCTACTTCATTTACCTGAGCCTCTTTGGTCTTTTTTAACAGCCAGCAATCTTGCTTTACATGACCAGCCTGATGGCAGAGATTGCATTTTCGACTTTCCTGGAGCTTTTTGCCGGATTTAAATCCATCATTCTTTTGTTTCTTTAGAGATCTGCAATTTCCCTGCAAATGCCCTTGCTTATGGAAGTTATTGCATATGGCAGTCGTTGCTGGTCCTTTTTCAGATCTGGCTCTTTTCCGATTGACTTTGGGCTTGTTACTGGCCTCAGACATCGTACTGGCCTCAGGATTATCAGTTTCAGGCTCACTTTTATTACTAGAACTGACCTCTTCTTCGTAACGCAACATACCTTTCTTGTTGAGATCCTCATACTGGTAAGCCATGTATATCATTTCAGAAAAAGGAAGCTTCACATTCCTCATTACACTATTCTGATATTTTCTTTGCAGGCCATGAATAAACCTCAGATTCTTCCTCTTTGGATCTTGAATCAGATGAGGGGCAAAATGAGAAAGTTCGTTGAATTTCTTATGATATTCTGGGACGGTCATATCTCCTTGTATCAGATAAGAGAATTCATCACATAACCGCTCAGTTGCTTCGAGAGGAGTAAATCTTTCTAGGAAAATCACTTTAAATCTATCCCAGGTGATATCACCTTCTGGATTATCTTTAATAGTCGAATCCCACCAAAACAAAGCTTCTTCTTTGAGTGCCCAAGACGCCAGTAATCTTTTCTAGTCATCTCTCAGCTTTAAACCTTCAAAGATTTTCTCTGCAGAATGAATCCAAGCTTGTGTTTCCATAATGGATTCTTTGCCTAAGAATGGCGATCCACCCAGATTTCGAAATCTCTTGAATATAACTTCTATATCTGATTCTGGCTGCAGGAGCACAATTGGCTCATTAGCTTATCGAGCCATACGATTATTTCTTCTGTTCCTTCCACTCATTTTCTAGTGCGTCTGCAATTAGCAGACAAAGTGTCAGGTCAACAGAAAAGATATTTCAAAATATAAAGACAAATACTTGAATGTAAATGTGTCTACTGGGTGTATTTCATTCTGCTTTACTCATACTAGGATATTACTGATCCTATCTATAATGAGTTATTCGTCCTAGAACACTACTGGTTCTATTTCTAATGAGTTCGTTAATATGTTATATTCCAGCACTAAGTTTAACCAAAGCTCTGATACCACGCTGTGACGACCCCAAAACCCTGTACGGACGGTGGCAAGGGTAATCTTTGGAATATAACACATAAACCGATAATAGCAGAACAGAATTAAATAAATATACCAGATAATGAACAAATAATCACTGGATAAACAATAATCATCAGAGTTACACAGTATACAGGATCATACTTAGTACAAATACAGTTCAGCTATACATAAATGTCTACAGCGGAAACAAACATAATATGTACAATAAGAGCTGAATAACATAAAAAGAGATAAATAATAGAATCCATCTTCAGCTCCAGCCATCCAGAAAACCTGCTGAAACCTGAATACAAGGCTGCCCATGTAGAAAAAGGGGCACCCGAGTTTGCAAGTGAAACAAACTACGAGTCAGTCATGAGACTGGTATGAGAAATCTACTTATCACATTTATAATATGGCCAATCACAGGACCACGCCACTTTCGTGGAACGGGTTTACTCCATTGGATTGTCAGTGCTTTAAAACAAGTAAATCTTTTAAACATCGCAATGCTTTTTATAAAAATGAAGCCATTATAAGACTCAGTTCCCATCACACAATGCAACGCAAACCGGAGGATAGAGTTTTACCTTATAATGGCAAAAATATGCTTGATACGAATAAAACAAAAGAATTCTTAATCAGACTCCAACTGTAAAATAGTAAGAGAACGATTCCATAGGTATTAACCCCGAAGGCCGAAACCAACATCAGATCAAAACCCAGGAAACCACCCATCTTAGCTCGTTTCTAGTTAGTTTCTAATTTTATAAAACAATCATAAATATCAATCATAGACGACATTAATGCCCCATACCACTATGTCTCCATATATAGGTATACAATCAAAACCGCACAGTCACGTATTTGGAAATTGGATTTCCGTCATGAACCAAGGCAAAAGATAGTCCTTACCGACTTCGATAAAATCTAGCCCATGTCTCAGGAACAGCCGCAACTGCCCCTTGGATCGTCAGGGCCGGTCTACCGATGTGGATTATTATACCTGAACACTACGTTTCCCCGCCCTTGGGGCATAAACGAGCCAATGAATGACTCCATCGGTCCTGGATCGACAGATATAACCGAGGCGCCTCGCAACAGCAACAACCACATAGGTGAAAATAATATAAATATCAGCCAGTTCAAGCACCGACACCACCTCTAACTAGAAGGAAACGCATGCCCTCCCTGAGGTCCCCCCGTTTCTGGTTCATACCGGGGTGTGAGGCTCGCGAATTCACGTTATACACTAAGCTACGCCACACAGGCGATGCTTTGATCATCATTTATAAGACTTTGCTTTTCAACAAAAGCCTTGATCACTGCATCTTAGCATGCCACATAGGCAATTCTCACCATGCAACTGATGGCTATCAATCACATAGAATGAATTCCAATGTCAGACACACAGTCCATTTGCAAGTCCGTTCTGGGTCTGAACGAAACCGGAGGCACTATATACCTCGCATACCCATTGATCTCCACGTACGTCTGGACGATCACCACTCATTATCCATATTTCGGGATGCCTCCCAATCAGGACATCAGTTACCATCCAAACGAGGTGAAGATCTCCTGTCTTCGACCACCTTCTTCATCTTCAATTTCTTATCGTCGACACAGTTATTCAGAATGGGATAAACCCGGTCTTTCTGAGCAACTCGCGTATAATAAACAAGTGCTACTCAAACACTACATACGCCTTATTCCAATTCATTAGTCACTAACCGTAAATCAGTAAGAGAACGATTCCCCAAATATTAACCCCGAAGGCCGAAACCAACATCAGATCAAAATCCAGGAAACCATTCGACTTAGCTAACCTTCAATTAATTTCTAAATTTCACATTCCATATCTTTTTAATATTTTATAATGATTTATCGCTATTTTTATTTATTTAAAAATAGCCAATTTATTAAAACGACGCTTCAGGCCATAACGCGGCCGTGGCGCTGTTTTTCTTCCGATTTGATTTACACATATATGAAAATCTAACCATTGGATCTTCACAAAATTTATATCATTAGAAAGATCTTTTCAAAACAAATCCAACGGTTCCAATTTCGGGAAAATCCGACGGTCGGATCTCCGGGTACAATCGTTTGAAGTTTCGATTTCAAAATACGAACTACAGCGTCGTTATTCGATTTAATTTAATTATATTTATATATATATATATATATATAATCGATTTTGGCGCTGTTTTTCTTCAGATTTGAATTAAACATTCCAGACAATCCAACCGTTGGATCTTTACAAAGTTGGTGCCATTGGAAAGATATTTCCAAAGCGAACCCGACAGTTTCGGTTTTGGGAAAATCCGATGGTCGGATCTCCCTCAATAATCGTTTGAAATCACGGTTTCAAATTACGAACTCCAGCTTCGTTATTCGATTTATTTTAATTATATTTATATATATATATATATATATATATATATATATATATAATCGATTCTTCGATTCCAAAACCATATTCATTCCATACCCTGGATAAAATGATATTTTTATCCTACAGATATTTATGTCAACACATCACTATTTTTAACAATACTGGTATATAATAAAAATGTGATTTTTATTGTAAAACAACTTATTTCAAAACACGATTATTTTATATAGTTCAAACAGGTGATAAAAATGTGATTTTTATTATAAAAGAATTTATTTCAAAACACGATTATTTTATATAGTTCAAACAGGTGATAAAAATGTGATTATTATTATAAAAGAATTTATTTAAAACACGAATACCATTCAACACATGAATTTCTATTCAACGAATGAATTTCTATTCAACACATGAAGGTTTCCTATTCAACACACAAATATAGTTTCAACACATGAAAAAAATTCTAACACATGAATATTATTCAAAATTTCGGCAGCATAACGGTAGGGTAGTTAAAACCGGGGTCGTTCCTAGTACGGCTCCTCGCTCTACCTTAAAGCCTCACAGCTTTTGACAAAGGGGATTTCATGCATCTAGTTCGCACGCAGGCGGCATGTATTTTTTTTTTTCATTTCCACAAACTAATCCTATGTGGTTTCAACCAAATAATTCTCAATTACAAACAGGTATTTTTCAACCCCAATCAATCAATTTCAACCACAAACAATTCTAATCAACCATTCGTAATCAACCAATTTTCACACCAATGACAACCAATAAATATCGTCCATGGTTTGTGGACGAGGGGCGTATATATATATATATATATATATATATATATATATATATATATATATATATATATAAGTAAATTTCACTTCTATTCAACACATATATAATTTTTACAACGCATATATAACTTATACATTGAACGTACAACTTATACAACGCTTATACATGAGGTGTACAACGCTAATATAACTCAAACATCGACTATATAATTTATACATCATCGTTTTCCATATCGTTTATAATTTAGAAATCTCACATTGGGTTCCACTCCACCAAAAATAGCAGAAGGCTCAGAAAAATATGCGGTCTCTTCTAGAATGTAGAAGACGTCCTCATGGTCTCGGTGTTTCCTGTTTCATCGAATTTCGTCAATACACGATAAAGATATGATTTTTCAAAGTTTGCAACACTTAAAAGTGTTATTTTTAGTTCAAATATACCTCAGGCATTAACTCAAAAGTGGGTTCAAAACTAGGTCACTGATTTGCACTCAATCCGCTCAGTTTGAGGACGATCAGATCCTACCACCTCGAAGAGCTTCAAGAGGCCTTGCCGGCGCTGTGGTTGCATGGGGATCGACAGCTCAGGGAGGGAGATCGACGGCTCCGAAGTCGGCGTCTTCCTCACGTTGGATCTCGAACAACTCGCGATGGTTAAGGGCGAAAGTGGTACTGATTTAAAGAGGAGGGGCGGTGCTATGAAAAATTCCAAAGGAGCATGTGGTTTCGATGCATGTAGGAGGAGGAAAGGAGGAGAGATGGTTTTGAAGAGTTTCCGCTGTCGGGAGGAAGAATTATCGGGGAGAGAGAAAGTGAATAAGCCAATGGGAATTTTTTTATATTTATATATTTTTAAAAATTCGAAAATACCCCTTATCTTATACCAACTCCAATCCAAACCCAACGACTATCGTCCCTAGCTAAATACCCCTATTCCGAACACAATGGGATATGTTTCGAAGGCCCATTCGATTGTTTCAGTCATTTTTTCTTCAAATTAAAATATAAAACATTAAATATTTAATTTGAACGTACATTTCAATTTGCCGGGGCCACATATTGATTCTAAAAATTCCCAAAAAATAAATCTAGCTTTGTTTTGACGATACGGTCCCAACAAAACTAGTTTCGTCGAATTATGAGACCGTTTGAAAAATGGCCTATTTCTGGTCGATCCAATTTAACTGTAATTGACCAAAACACGTTTTCCTTTGCCACGCTCACATACTAGCTTCAAAAATTATGAAATTTGAAACCTAGCAACAATTTGACATCCCGGATCCAACAATAGTGGTTTCGTCGAATTCCGAGGTCGTTTGCAAAATGGCCATTTTCACGGGCTATATAAACTCTATAGCGACCTTTCTGAAAATTCATTTGGCCATAACTTTTGCTTCCCACTACGAAACTTTGATTTTTCAGATTCCTTAGAAAGATATTCACTAATAGATTTAAATATTTTTGGTTTCACCAAAATCCGTTTTAATTTGCACCCGGTACAGTCAGTCAAAGTTTGAAAGGAAAATTTGAAACTACCGCGCCATTTCAGGCCTTGTTTATAATTAGAAATAATTATATTCATTTTCAAATGTCGATTCAAACTTACTTTTCATCATTATTATTTAAAATATTTATTTTAAATATTTAAAATCCAATAAAATAACTAATTTAAAAAATTTTAATTGGTTCAGATTTTCCGGGTCGTTACAATCTCCCCCACTTAAAACTTTTCGTCCCCGAAAAGGAACAAAGTCGAAAGTGGATTAATTAACCAACTCTACTTTCAATCTGGCTTCCATTCTCCAAC
The DNA here is from genome assembly GCA_030737875.1 of Allium sativum. Classification (NCBI taxonomy): domain Eukaryota; kingdom Viridiplantae; phylum Streptophyta; class Magnoliopsida; order Asparagales; family Amaryllidaceae; genus Allium; species Allium sativum. The sequence goes on from CM060924.1 coordinate 515,861,746, forward strand.
TTTTCAGTTTTTGAGAATTTTCAAATTCTTCAAAAATTTAGCTAACACTCGGAATTTTCGATAAATTTCGCCATAACCTCCTTTGTACGGGGAGGGGTTTGGAAATTTTTTGGGCCGTATTAGGTACCCAATAAATCCTAATAAGCATATACATATTTATAGTGATATATTCTGGTGTTTACAAGGGAGCGTGTATAGATAATAACTCCAGAGAATAAATTCTCGTCACGTTGTCTAAGCCTGAGGGAGTGTGTATTTTTAATTACTCCAGAGAATAAATTCTCGTCACCTCGTCCAGTGTGGGAAATAAATAATCCATGTGCTGTATCTAATAACTAGAAAGACGTAATTATCGTCAACTCCAGACTCATGTGGGTTTTTTATTAATCTGGCAATTTTACTGTTACAATTTTATATGGTCCATATCAGTCATCAGTTCAACCTGTAATAAATAGTCCGTATTTGTCCTCAGTTCAACCTGTAATAAATAGTCCATATTTGTCCTCAGTTCAACCTGTAATAAATAGTCATCGCCATACAAGCCTCTCGCTCGTATGGTAAATCTTCAACCTCATCACATAAGCCCCAAATGCTTGTGTGGTATATGATGAAGTATGATATCTTCAAGAAGTATGCCATCTTCAAGAAGTATGCCATGCAGTGTAGTTCAAAATTAATTGTTACTATCCTATGGCTACATTTATTAATTACACATAGAATAACCAGCACTCCGCATCCAATAGCACTCACAGGAGTTGATATAATAATAAAATTGCGCATCCAACTCATTAAGGTTTACCTATTTGTCGGGCACGCAAATAAATTCTTTACTCAACAGCTAATCCATCCACCTGTTCAAACATATATAATGCACATGTGTATGTTTCTATCTATTTCTAAATCAGTTTAATGTGTGATTTAATCGAATAAATTTACCATTCATTAATTATCATTCCAATAGTTTAATTAATAAAATTCTAAATCACATAGCACAAACAACAATCAATTTATTTTTAACTTTTCAAAAATATACTGATTGATTCATATTCTCTTTTAAAATCATTCAGACTATATGCTTAAAACGTTTACATCTACGAAAAGAAAACGACATAGCAGAGAACATAATGGAATTTGCAAAATGTGGTAAATGCACCTTGCACCACAGTCAATCAGAGATATCCACTCTGCACTTAGGATAGGCTTTCTTAATGCTTTCCTCTGTTTCCTAAGTACAGTCTCGCGGATCCCCACTCCATTGCACTTTGACCAGGTGAACCTTCTTATTCCTCAGCTCTTTGGTTTCTTTGCCAATGATCTTCCACGGCTCTCTTCTAACTGCCAATTCTGGAGTAATTTCCAAATCCTGCTGTGCGACTTCTTCCACAACAAGGTCTGGATCATGCACATGCTTTCGAAGTTGAGATACGTGAAACACATCATGTACTCGGGGCAACCAATCAGGTAATTGAACTCTATAAGCGAGAGTTCCAATCCGTTCAAGTATAGGAAATGGACCAATAAATTTGGGCGCCAACTTCCCAGTTTTGCCAGATCGAATTACTCCTCTTATCGGAGAAACCCTTAGATACACATAATCACCAACAACAAATGCTAAATCCGTCCTTCTCAAGTCTGCATAGCTCTTCTGTCGGCTTTGAGCGGTGAGTAATCGTTTCTTAACGAAATCGACTTTGTCTGCAGCCTCACGGATCATATCAGGTCCCAATACCAGTCTATTACCAGGTTCGACCCAACAAGAAGGAGATCGGCACGGTCTACCATACAATGCTTCGAATGACGACATTGTTAAGCTCGCTTGGTAGCTATTGTTGTATGAGAATTCGGCCAAATGCAAATGGTCTTCCCAGGATCCGCCAAAATCAATAATACATGCCCGCAATAAATCTTCTAGTATACGATTCACCCTCTCAGTTTGGCCATCTGTCTGAGGATGATAGGCGGTGCTTAGATTCAGCTTTGTTCCCAGTTCTACTTGAAATGCCTCCCAGAATTTGCTAGTAAATATTGGATCCCTATCACTAACTATGCTGATCGGCACTCCATGTAGCCTAACAATTTCCTTGAAATAAACCTGTGTCAGACTCTGAGCAGTTCTATTCGATCTGACAGGTATGAAATGGGCCGTCTTCGTGAAACGATCTACGATCACCCAAATACTGTCATTTCCTTTTCTTGTTCTGGGCAAACAATCTATGAAGTCCATGGAAATATGTTCCCATTTCCAACCTGGAACGTCCAGCGGTTGCAACAATCCAGCAAGTTTCTGTTGGTCGCTTTTGACTAGTTGGCAAGTAGGGCACCTGCTAACATATATTGAAACGTCCCTTTTCATAGCCTTCCACCAGAATGTTCGCTTGAGATCGTTATACATTTTGCTCACACCTAGATGGATACTCAGCTTGGATTTGTGACATTCGTTTAACACTTCTCTTTTGAGCTCGGGGACATCGGGAACACAAATCCTTCCTCCCAATCTCAGAATCCCCTCGTTATCTATTTTAAAAACTGAGGGTTCGCCTTTTTGAATTCTTTTGATCATATCCTTAATAAAATTATCATCTTTCTGAAGAATAGATATTTTGTCAATCAAGGAAGTCGTAATAATAAAACTGGCAATTATCACATTCTTTCTACTTAGTGCATCCGCCACAACATTGGCTTTTCTTGGAGTGTACAAAATTTCAAAGTCGTATGCTGCAAGAAATTCTAGCCAACGTTGCTATCTCAGATAAAAGTCTTTTTGGGTGAACAGATACTTTAGTGACTGATGATTGGTATATAGTTCGAACTTCTCACCCAAAAGGTAATGTCTCCAGATTTTCAAAGCGAATACGATAACCAACAACGCAAGATCATGAGTCACGTAGTTCTTTTCATGTGGCTTCAGCTGACGGCTAGCATAAGCAACAACCTGACCTCTTTGCATTAATACTGCACCCAGGCCTTCTCTAGAGGCATCTGTCCAGATTTTCAAGTCCTGATTGCCATCGATTATCGTTAACACTGGAGCCGTTGTTAATCTCAACTTTAGCTTCTCAAAAGCCTCCTCACATTCTGGAGTCCAGTTGAATTTTGAGTGCTTCTTTGTAAGCTTTGTTAAGTGACTAGATATCTTCGAAAAATCTTTAACGAACTTCCGGTAATAACTGGTCAATCCAAGAAAACTTCTGACTTCTGTGGGAGTACTAGGTTGTTTCCAATTTTGAACGGCAGTGATTTTACTTGGATCCACAGCAATTCCTTCTTTCGATACGACGTGGCCAAGAAATTTCACTTCATCTTGCCAGAATATACATTTGGACAGTTTGGCTTTCAATACATTCCTTCTTAGAATTTCTAGAACCTGATCCAAATGTTTTTCATGTTCAGCCTTTGACTTAGAGAAGATTAGAATATCATCAATAAAAACTAGAACAAACTTATTCAAGACTCCTCTGAACACTCGATTCATCAAATCGACGAAGTAAGCTGGAGCGTTACACAAGCCGAACGGCATTACTAACCACTCATGGAATAAGTCTGGACCTCTGAGTGTTGTCATACGAACACACTCTTCGGCAATATGAAGCTGATGGAAACCTGTAGCTAGGTCCATCCTTGAAAATACTTGTGCTCCATTCAGACGATCCAGTAAATCATCGATTCGTGGCAATGGATATTTATTTTTTATTGTCTGCTTATTCAAGTCACAATAATCAACACATAGTCGCAGAGTACCGTCAGACTTTGGGACAAACACCACTGCTGCTCCCCAATCAGAGAAACTAGGCCTGATCAGACCCTTCCATACAAGCTGTCTTGTTTGATTGTCTAATTCCTCTTTCTCTTTCAAAGTCATTCTTCGAATAGCGTGAACTACTGGCCTTGCATTCAGGATTAAAGCAATTTTGAAATCAATTTCTCTCTGCGGAGGTAAGCTGACAACTTCTTCGAACACATCTGCATAATTCTTTACGACAGGAATATCTTTGATGAGGCCGGGAATATTCTCTGAGACTACAAAAATACTTTCTATTTGAACAGGAGAAACATCCAAAGCTGCCCAGAAGTCTTTTCTATTAGAATTCTGACCTTCATAAGGAATGGTTATATAATCACCTGATTTAATCTTCGCCTTAACGACTCTGTCGGCGCATTTAACCTCAGCTTCATATTTGATCAACCAATCGAATCCCAAAATAAGATCAAACTCTGTAAAATTCATGACGACCGCGATGGTAGGGAACCGATAGCGAGAAAAAGAAACCGGCACCCCACATACCCAACTGAGATCAAGGGAACCCCCAACTGGATTATGGACAGTCATTGGTTCTTTGAGCTTCTTCAAATTCAAATACAGTTTCTTAACCGCATTCTTTGCAACAAAGCTTCGCGATGCTCCGGTGTCAAATAGTACTTTAACTGGAATATCTTTGACAGTTAGCGTGCCTTCTAAAATATCTGGCCTTTCCAGAACAACCAAGGGCTCAGAAGTTTCTGCTATTTCATTTACCTGAGCCTCTTTGGTCTTTTTTAACAGCCAGCAATCTTACTTTACATGACCAGCCTGATGGCAGAGATTGCATTTTCGACTTTCCTGACGCTTTTTGCCGGATTTAAATCCATCATTCTTTTGTTTCTTTAGAGATCTGCAATTTCCCTGCAAATGCCCTTGCTTATGGCAGTTATTGCGTATGGCAGTCGTTGCTGGTCCTTTTTCAGATCTGGCTCTTTTCTGATTGACTTTGGGCTTGTTGCTGGCCTCAGACATCGTACTGGCCTCAGGATTATCAGTTTCAGGCTCACTTTTATTACTAGAACTGACCTCTTCTTCGTAACGCAACATACCTTTCTTGTTGAGATCCTCATACTGGTAAGCCATGTATATCATTTCAGAAAAAGGAAGCTTCACATTCCTCATTACACTATTCTGATATTTTCTTTGTAGGCCATGAATAAACCTCAGATTCTTCCTCTTTGGATCTTGAATCAGATGAGGGGCAAAATAAGAAAGTTCATTGAATTTCTTATGATATTCTGGGACGGTCATATCTCCTTGTATCAGATAAGAGAATTCATCACATAACCGCTCAGTTGCTTCGAGAGGAGTAAATCTTTCTAGGAAAATCACTTTAAATCTATCCCAGGTGATATCACCTTCTGGTATCTTTAATAGTCGAATCCCGCCAAAACAAAGCTTCTTCTTTGAGTGCCCAAGACGCCAGTAATCTTTTCTAGTCATCTCTCAGCTTTAAACCTTCAAATATTTTCTCTGCAGAACGAATCCAAGCTTGTGTTTCCATAATGGATTCTTTGCCTAAGAATGGTGATCCACCCAGATTTCGAAATCTCTTGAATAGAACTTCTATATCTGATTCTGGCTGCAGGAGCACAACTGGTTCATTTGCTTATCGAGCCATACGATTATTTCTTCTGTTCCTGCCACTCATTTTCTAGTGCGTCTGTAATTAGCAGACAAAGTGTCAGGTCAACAGAAAAGATATTTCAAAATATAAAGACAAATACTTGAATGTAAATGTGTCTACTGGGTGTATTTCATTCTGCTTTACTCATACTAGGATATTACTGATCCTATCTATAATGAGTTATTCGTCCTAGAACACTACTGGTTCTATTTCTAATGAGTTCGTTAATATGTTATATTCCAGCACTAAGTTTAACCAAAGCTCTGATACCACGCTGTGATGACCCCAAAACCCCGTACGGACGGTGGCGAGGGTAATCTTTGGAATATAGCACATAAACAGATAATAGCAGAACAGAATTAAATAAATACACCAGATAATGAACAAATAATCACTGGATAAACAATAATCATCAGAGTTACACAGTATACAGGATCATACTTAGTACAAATACAGTTCAGCTATACATAAATGTCTACAGCGGAAACAAACATAATATGTACAATAGGAGCTGAATAACATAAAAAGAGATAAATAATAGAATCCATCTTCAGCTCCAGCTATCCAGAAAAACCTGCTGAAACCTGAATACAAGGCTACCCATGTAGAAAAAGGGGCACCCGAGTTTGCAAGTGAAACAAACTACGAGTCAGTCATGGGACTGGTATGAGAAATCTACTTATCACATTTATAATATGGCCAATCACAGGACCACACCACTTTCGTGGAACGGGTTTACTCCATTGGATTGCCAGTGCTTTAAAACAAGTAAATCTTTTAAACATCGCAATTCTTTTTATAAAAATGAAGCCATTATAAGACTCAGTTCCCATCATACAATGCAACGCAAACCGGAGGATAGAGTTTTACCTTATAATGGCAAAAATATGCTTGATACGAATAAAACAAAAGAATTCTTAATCAGACTCCAACTGTAAAATAGTAAGATAACGATTCCATAGGTATTAACCCCGAAGGCCGAAACCAACATCAGATCAAAACCCAGGAAACCACCCATCTTAGCTCGTTTCTAGTTAGTTTCTAATTTTATAAAACAATCATAAATATCAATCATAGACGGCATTAATGCCGCATACCACTATGTCTCCATATATAGGTATACAATCAAAACCGCACAGTCACGTATTTGGAAATTGGATTTCCGTCATGAACCAAGGCAAAAGATAGTCCTTACCGACTTCGATAAAATCTAGCCCATGTCTCAGGAACAGCCGCAACTGCCCCTTGGATCGTCAGGGTCGGTCTACCGATGTGGATTATTATACCTGAACACTACGTTTCCCCGCCCTTGGGGCATAAACGAGCCAACGAATGACTCCATCGGTCCTGGATCGACCGATATAACCGAGGCGCCTCGCAACAGCAACAACCACATAGGTGAAAATAATATAAATATCAGCCAGTTCAAGCACCGACACCACTTCTAACTAGAAGGAAACGTATGCCCTCCCTGAGGTCCTTCTCCCATTTCTGGTTCATACTGGGGTGTGAGGCTCGCGAATTCACGTTATACACTATGCTACGCCACACAGGCGATGCTTTGATCATCATTTACAAGACTTTGCTTTTCAACAAAAGCCTTGATCACTGCATCTTAGCATGCCACACAGACAATTCTCACCATGCAACTGATGGCTATCAATCACATAGAATGAATTCCAATGTCAGACACACAGTCCATTTGCAAGTCCGTTCTGGGTCTTAACGAAACCGGAGGCACTATGTACCTCGCATACCCATCGATCTCCACGTACGTCTGGACGATCACCACTCATTATCCATATTTCGGGATGCCTCCCAATCAGGACATCAGTTACCATCCAAACGAGGTGAAGATCTCCGGTCTTCGACCACCTTCTTCATCTTCAATTTCTTATCGTCGACTCAGTTATTCAGAATGGGATAAACCCGGTCTTTCTGAGCAACTCGCGTATATAATAAACAAGTGCTACACAAACACTACATACGCTTTATTCCAATTTATTAGTCACTAACCGTAAATCAGTAAGAGAACGATTCCCCAAATATTAACCCCGAAGGCCGAAACCAACATCAGATCAAAATCCAGGAAACCATTCGACTTAGCTAACCTTCAGTTAATTTCTAAATTTCACATTCCATATCGTTTTAATATTTTATAACGATTTATCGCTTTTTTATTTATTTAAAAAGAGCCAATTTATTAAAACGACGCTTCAGGCTATAACGCGGCCGTGGCGCTGTTTTTCTTCAGATTTGATTTACACATATATGAAAATCTAACCATTGGATCTTCACAAAATTTATATCATTAGAAAGATCTTTTCGAAACAAATCCAACGGTTCCAGTTTCGGGAAAATCCGACGGTCGGATCTCCGGGTTCAATTGTTTGAAGTTTCGATTTCAAAATACGAACTGCAGCGTCGTTATTCGATTTAATTTAATTATATTTATATATATATATATATATAAAATCGATTTTGGCGCTGTTTTTCTTCATATTTGAATTAAACATTCCAGACAATCCAACCGTTGGATCTTTACAAAGTTGGTGCCATTGGAAAGATATTTCCAAAGCGAACCCGACAGTTTCGGTTTTGGGAAAATCCGATGGTCGGATCTCCCTCAATAATCGTTTGAAATCACGGTTTCAAATTACGAACTCTAGCTTCGTTATTCGATTTATTTTAATTATATTTATATATATATATATATAAATATAATCGATTCTTCGATTCTAAAAACATATTCATTCCATACCCTGGATAAAATGATATTTTTATCCTACAGATATTTATGTCAACACATCACTATTTTTAACAATACTGGTATATAATAAAAATGTGATTTTTATTGTAAAACAACTTATTTCAAAACACGATTATTTTATATAGTTGAAACATGTGATAAAAATGTGATTTTTATTATAAAAGAATTTATTTCAAAACACGATTATTTTATATAGTTCAAACAGGTGATAAAAATGTGATTTTTATTATAAAAGAATTTATTTCAAACATGAATACCATTCAACACATGAATTTCTATTCAACGAATGAATTTCTATTCAACACATGAAGGTTTCCTATTCAACACACAAATATAGTTTCAACACATGAAAATAATTCTAACACATGAATATTATTCAAAATTTCGGCAGCATAACAGCAGGGTAGTTAAAACCGGGGTCGTTCCTAGTACGGCTCCTCGCTCTACCTTAAAGCCTCACAGCTTTTGACAAAGGGGATTTCATGCATCTAGTTCGCACGCAGGCGACATGTATATTTTTTTTCATTTCCACAAACTAATCCTATGCGGTTTCAACCAAATAATTCTCAATTACAAACAAGTATTTTTCAACCCCAATCAATCAATTTCAACCACAAACAATTCTAATCAACCATTCGTAATCAACCAATTTTCACACCAATCACAACCAATAAATATCGTCCATGGTTTGTGGAAGAGGGGCGTATATATATATATATATATATATATATATATATATATATATATATAAGTAAGTAAATTTCACTTCTATTCAACACATATATAATTTTTACAACGCATATATAACTTATACATCGGACGTACAACTTATACAACGCTTAAACATGAGGTGTACAACGCTAATATAACTCAAACATCGACTATATAATTTATACATCATCGTTTTCCATATCGTTTATAATTTAGAAATCTCACATTGGGTTCCACTCCACCAAAAATAGCAGAAGGCTCAGAAAAATATGCGGTCTCTTCTAGAATGTAGAAGACGTCCTCATGGTCTCGGGGTTTCCTGTTTCATCGAATTTCGTCAATACATGATAAAGATATGATTTTTCAAAGTTTGCAACACATAAAAGTGTTATTTTTAGTTCAAATATACCTCAGGCATTAACTCAAAAGTGGGTTCAAAACTAGGTCACTGATTTGCACTCAATCCGCTCAGTTTGAGGACGATCAGATCCTACCACCTCGAAGAGCTTCAAGAGGCTTTGCCGGCGCTGTGGTTGCATGGGGATCGACAGCTCAGGGAGGGAGATCGACGGCTCCGAAGTCGGCGTCTTCCTCACGTTGGATCTCGAACAATTCGCGATGGTTAAGGGCCAAAGTGGTACTGATTTAAAGAGGAGGGGCGGTGATATGAAAAATTCCAAAGGAGCATGTGGTTTCGATGCATGTAGGAGGAGGAAAGGAGGAGAGATGGTTTGAAGAGTTTCCGCCGTCGGGAGGAAGAATTATCGGGGAGAGAGAAAGTGAATAAGCCAATGGGAATTTTTTTATATTTATATATTTTTAAAAAGTCGAAAATACCCCTTATCTTATACCAACTCCAATCCAAACCCAACGACTATCGTCCCTAGCTAAATACCCCTATTCTGAACTTAATGGGATATGTTTCGAAGGCCCATTCGATTGTTTCAGTCAGTTTTTCTTCAAATTAAAATATAAAACATTAAATATTTAATTTGAACGTACATTTCAATTTGCTGGGGCCACATATTGATTCGAAAAATTCCCAAAAAATAAATCTAGCTATGTTTTGACGATACGGTCCCAACAAAACTAGTTTCGTCGAATTCTGAGACCGTTTGAAAAATGGCCTATTTCTGGTCGATCCAATTTAACTGTAATTGACCAAAACACGTTTTCCTTTGCCACGCTCACATACTAGCTTCAAAAATTATGAAATTTGAAACCTAGCAACAATTTGACATCCCGGATACAACAAAAGTGGTTTCGTCGAATTCCGAGGTCGTTTGCAAAATGGTCATTTTCACGGGCTATATAAACTCTATAGCGACCTTTCTGAAAATTCATTTGGCCATAACTTTTGCTTCCCACTACGAAAATTTGATTTTTCAGATTCCTTAGAAAGATATTCACTAATAGATTTAAATATTTTTGGTTTCACCAAAATCCGTTTTAATTTGCACCCGGTACAGTCAGTCAAAGTTTGAAATGAAAATTTGAAACTACCGCACCATTTCAGGCCTTGTTTATAATTAGAAATAATTATATTCATTTTCAAATGTCGATTCAAACTTACTTTTCATCATTATTATTTAAAATATTTATTTTAAATATTTAAAATCCAATAAAATAACTAATTTAAAATTTTTAAATTGGTTCAGATTTTCCGGGTCGTTACAATCTCCCCCACTTAAAACTTTTCGTCCCCGAAAAGGAACAAAGTCGAAAGTTGATTAATTAACCAACTCTAATTTCAATCTGGCTTCCATTCTCCAACTTTTCAATTTTTGAGAATTTTCAAATTCTTCAAAAATTTAGCTAACACTCGGAATTTTCGATAAATTTCGCCATAACCTCCTTTGTAATGGGAGGGGTTTGGAAATTTATTGGGCCATATTAGGTACCCAATAAATCCTAATAAGCATGCCACATAAGCAATTCACACCATGCAACTGATGGCTATCAATCACACAGAATGAATTCCAATGTCAGACACACAGTCTATTTGCAAGTCCGTTCTGGGTCTGAACGAAACCAGAGGCACTATATACCTCGCATACCCATCGATCTCCACGTACGTCTGGATGATCACCACTCATTATCCATATTTCGGGATGCCTCCCAATCAGGACATCAGTTACCATCCAAACGAGGTGAAGATCTCCGGTCTTCGACCACCTTCTTCATCTTCGATTTCTTATCGTCGATTCAGTTATTCAGAATGGGATAAACCCGGTCTTTCTGAGCAACTCGCGTATATAATAAACAAGTGCTACACAAACACTACATACGCCTTATTCCAATTCATTGGTCACTAACCATAAATCAGTAAGAGAACGATTCCCCAAATATTAACCCCGAAGGCCGAAACCAACATCAGATCAAAATCCAGGAAACCATTCGACTTAGCTAACCTTCAGTTAGTTTCTAAATTTCACATTCCATATCGTTTATAATATTTTATATTGATTTATCGCTATTTTTATTTATTTAAAAATAACCAATTTATTCAAACGACGCTTCAGGCCATAATGCGGCCGTGGCGCTGTTTTTCTTCAGATTTGATTTACACATATCTGAAAATCTAACCGTTGGATCTTCACAAAATTTATATCAATAGAAAGATCTTTTCAAAACGAATCCAATGGTTCTAGTTTCAGGAAAATACGACGGTCGGATCTCCCGGTACAATCGTTTGAAGTTTCGATTTCAAAATACGAACTGCAGCATCGTTATTCGATTTATTTTAATTATATATATATATAAAAATATAATCGAATCTGGCGCTGTTTTTCTTCAGATTTGAATTAAACACTCCAGACAATCCAACCATTGGATCTTTATAAAGTTGGTTCCATTGGAAAGATATTTCCAAAGCGATCCCAACGGTTTCGATTTCGGGAAAATCCGATGGTCGGATCTCCCTTAATAATCGTTTGAAATCACGGTTTCAAAATACGAACTGCAGCTTCGTTATTCGATTTATTTTAATTATATATATATATATATAATCGATTCTTCGATTCCAAAACCATATTCATTCCATACCCTGGATAAAATGATATTTTTATCCTACAGATATTTATTTCAACACATCACTATTTTTAACAATACTGGTATATAATAAAAATGTGATTTTTATTGTAAATTAATTTATTTCAAAAAATGATTATTTTATATAGTTCAAACAGGTGATAAAAATGTGATTTTTATTATAAAAGAATTTATTTCAAAACACGATTATTTTATATAGTTCAAACAGGTGATAAAAATGTGATTTTTATTATAAAAGAATTTATTTAAAACACGAATACCATTCAACACATGAATTTCTATTCAACGAATGAATTTCTATTCAACACATGAAGGTTTCCTATTCAACACACGAATATAGTTTCAACACATGAAAATAATTCTTACACATGAATATTATTCAAAATTTCGGCAGTATAATGGCAGGGTAGTTAAAACCGTGGCTGTCCCTAGTACGACTCCTCGTTCTACCTTAAAGCCTCGCAGCTTTTAACAATGGGGATTTCATGCATCTAGTTCGCACGCAGGCGGCATGTATATTTTTTTTCATTTCCACAAACTAATCCTATGTGGTTTCAACCAAATAATTCTCAACCACAAACGGGTATTTTTCAACCCCAATCAATCAATTTCAACCACAAACAATTCTAATCAACCATTCGTAATCAACCAATTTTCACACCAATCACAACCAATAAATATCTTCCATGGTTTGTGGACGAGGGGTGTGTGTGTATATATATATATATATATATATATATATATAAGTAAATTTCACTTCTATTCAACACATATATAATTTTTACAATGCATATATAACTTATACATCGAACGTACAACTTATACAACGCTTATACATGAGGTGTACAACGCTAATATAACTCATACATCGACTATATAATTTATACATCGTCGTTTTCCATATCGTTTATAATTTAGAAATCTCACATTGGGTTCCACTCCACCAAAAATAGCAGAAGGCTCAGAAAAATGTGCGGTCTCTTCTAGAATGTAGAAGACGTCCTCACGGTCTCGGTATTTCCTGTTTCATCGAATTTCGTCAAGACACGATAAAGATATGATTTTTCAAAGTTTGCAACACTTAAAAGTGTTATTTTCAGTTCAAATATACCTCAGGTGTTAACTCAGAAGTGGGTTCAAAACTAGGTCACTGATTTGCACTCAATCCGCTCAGTTTGAGGACGATCAGATCCTACCACCTCGAAGAGCTTCAAGAGGCCTTGCCGGCGCTGTGGTTGCATGGGCATCGACAGCTCAGGGAGGGAGATCGACGGCTCCGAAGTCGGCGTCTTTCTCACGTTGGATCTCGAACAACTCGTGATGGTTAAGGGCGAAAGTGGTACTGATTTAAGGAGGAGGGGCGGCGCTACGAAAAACTCCAAAGGAGCATGTGGTTTCGGTGCGTGTATGAGGAGGAAAGGAGGAGAGATGGTTTGAAGAGTTTCCGCCGTCGGGAGGAAGAATTATCGGGGAGAGAGAAAGTGAATAAGCCAATGGGATTTTTTTTTATTTATATATTTTAAAAATTCGAAAATACCCCTTATCTTATAGCAACTCCAATCCAAACCCAACGACTGTCGTCCCTAGGAAAATACCCCCATTCCGAACACAATGGGATATGTTTCGAAGGCCCATTCGATTGTTTCAGTCATTTTTTCTTCAAATTAAAATATAAAACATTAAATAATTAATTTGAACGTACATTTCAATTTGCCGGGGCCACATATTGATTCTAAAAATTCCTGAAAAATAAATCTAGCTATGTTTTGACGGTACGGTCCCAAAAAAACTAGTTTCGTCAAATTCTGAGACCGTTTGAAAAATGGCCCATTTCTGGTCGATCCAATTTAAATGTAATTGACCAAAACACGTTTTCCTTTGCCACGCTCACATAATAGCTTCAAAAATTATAAAATTTGAAACATAGCAACAATTTGACATCTCGGATCCAACAAAAGTGGTTTCGTCGAATTCCAAGGACGTTTGCAAAATGGCCATTTTCACGGGCTATATAAACTCTATAGCGACCTTTTTGAAAATTCATTTGGCCATAAGTTTTTCTTCCCGCTACGAAACTTTGATTTTTCAGATTCGTTAGAAATATATTCACTAAAAGATTTAAATATTTTTGGTTTCACCAAAATCTGTTTTAATTTGCACCTGGTACAGTCAGTCAAAGTTTGAAATGAAAATTTGAAACTGCCGCGCCATTTCAGGCCTTGTTTATAATTAGAAATAATTATATTCATTTTCAAATGTCGATTCAAACTTAATTTTCATCGTTATTATTTAAAATATTTATTTTAAATATTTAAAATCCAATAAAATAACTAATTTAAAAATTTTAAATTGGTTCAGATTTTCCGTGTCGTTACACGTGATCTCGAACAAATCCAACTGCTAGATTGGAAATACATAATAAAATTCTTAAAAGAATTTTTACATTATGCAACTATTTCAGGAAATTATTACAGTACTGAAATAGGAAATAGACTATTTTCCAAACTACCAGGTGATTTAGGAAAAGAAATACATAGATCTTGGATAGAATGTTACCAAGACAAACCAGAAAATCTCCCTAAAGGATATGATAATATAGGAAAAAAAATAACACATATAATTTCAGAATTAAAAAAGAAGTGTACGTATATACAAATCCAAAGAGAGTTAAAACAGAAAAATATGGATTTTGTGGACAAATATATACTCCACAACAATATGGAATAAGAAATTATAAAATAGATAATAAACCAAAATTTAAGAAAAGATATGCTAAAAAATATTATTTAAGATAATCAAATGCTAAAAGACCCTATCTTAATAAAGAAAAACATGTTAGAAAATACAATCCAAAAAAACCATATACAAATACCATTACATGTTTTGCCTGTAATCAAAAAGGACATTTATCCTCTTCATGTCCCAATAAACATAATCTGTTTACACGAGAAGCAAACCTTGTTGATTCAGTTAAAGAAGACTTACTTGAAATTACTTCTGATGTCTCAGAAACATCAACAATATATTCAATAATATCCCTAGAGGGATTAGAAAAAGAAGAACAAATAAGTTCATCAAATTATTCACTAATCAATGAATTAACAAATTTCGAAGAAAACATACCAAATGAATACATGTTTAAT
This sequence comes from Allium sativum, assembly GCA_030737875.1. NCBI lineage: Eukaryota > Viridiplantae > Streptophyta > Magnoliopsida > Asparagales > Amaryllidaceae > Allium > Allium sativum. The sequence goes on from CM060924.1 coordinate 515,876,847, forward strand.
ATGGTCAACAAAGATTTATGTACCCATAATTTCAAATTCAAAATAGGAACAGACACAACAAAATGTGAATTTTGTCCTTGGTATCCTGCCTCTGACAAAAGATACAAATGTATAGAATGCACCATGGAAATTTGTCAAATTTGTGCAAAAAATAAATTTAACATAGAACCACCAAGAGAAAATAAGGTAATATATACAGGCAGAAATAAAATAAATGAAGAAAGAATAAAAATCCTAGAAGAAAGGACAAATAATTTTGAACTAGAAATTGAAGAAATTAAACTAAAAATACAAATGATTGATAAAGGTAAGGCTGTAACAACTGAAGAAGAAGAAGAATTAGCTACACATGCAGACAATAATCTAAATAATATTGATAAACCAATCAACATTCCCTTGATATGCAATACAGGAAATCTAAAAGAGCTGAGGGTTCCAACAAAAGTAAATATAAAAGGAATTGAAATACAAGTTTTAGCATTTATAGATACAGGAGCTACTAGTTCAACTATTTGTTCTAGTATAATACCTCTAAAATATGTTACAAAAGCAGAAAAACCAAAACAAAGTATGCAATTTGACGGAACTACAAGTATAAGTACAAATATAGTAAAAAACATAAATATAAGCTTTACAGATACTTGTTATGAATGGTCATCACAATATAATCTAAAACAATTATGGGTTTCAGAACTTAACCTAAATGGAATAAAACTAATTTTAGGATTAGATTTCTTATTAAGTGATAACGGATCCTTTTCATTTAACAAATACTACTTACAAATTTCAAAAAAAACTACATTAACCCCAATATTATCAGAATATGCACTTGAGAAGCGTGGTGGAGAAAAAGACAAACACAAAATTGCAATTGCCCAATACCAGGGCAATGAAAAATAATAAATAAAGAAAATGAACTAACAAATACTAATGCAGAAAAAGAGACAGAATTAATCAAAAATTATGAATACAAAAGAAAGGGATTTACTAAAGATATACAACTTATCAATCCAAAAGAAATAAGCAAATTATTATTGACAATCGATGACACAGACCATATTATTTATAAACTTGAAAAACTAGAAATAATAGGAGAAAAACCATTAAGATATTGGAATAAAGATAAAATACAATGAAAATTAGAAATAATCAATCCAGACCTAACTATAAAAACAGGATCCCCTAAATATGACACATGGATCATGGAAGAATTTAAAATGCATATAAAAATATTGACAAATCTAAATATCATAAGGAAAACAGATTCTAGACATAGAACAGCAGCTTTTGTTGTACAAAAGGAATCTGAAAGAAAACGTGGTCAATCTAGGATGGTAATGAATTACACTAGATTAAATGACAATACCCACTAAGATGGATACTGCATACCAAACAAAGAATTTTAATAAATAAAATACAAGGAGCAAACTGGTTCTCAAAATTTGATTAAAAATAAAGATTTTGGCAAGTTAAAATGCATCCTGACTCTATACCTTGGACAGCATTTACATGTAGTGAAGGACATTATGAGTGGCTAGTTATGCCATTTGGATTAAAAAATGCACCACAAATATTCCATCGAAAAATGGATAATGTTTTCCAAAATTGTAATAAATATACTTGTGTATATATAGATGACATACTTGTTTTTTCCAAAACAAAACAAGAACTCGTTTCACATCTATATACCGTGTTAAAACTAATAGAAGCACATGGTTTAATAATATCAAAAAAAAAGATAGAATTACTAAAAAATAATATAGAATTCCTAGGAACCAAAATTGGCAATGGAACTATAGAACTACAACCACATATAACAAGAAAAATATTAGAATTTCTTGATAAATTGGACAATCTAAAACAATTGCAAGCCTTTTTAGGACTAATAAACTATGCTAGACCATATATAAAAGATCTTTCAAAATATACTGGTCCTTTATACAATAAAGCCAGTCCAAAAGGAAATAGAGATTTTAACATAGAAGATATAAAACAAATCCAAGAAATAAAAAGGTTAGCCCAAGAATTAAAACCTCTAAGCTTACCACTAGATACCGATTACTTAATAATCGAAACAGATGGATCTTCTCTAGGATAGGGAGGAATTTTATTAAGTAAAAGAAACAAATACGATAATAAATCAACTGAAAAAATATGTAGATATACCTCAGGAACATATAAAGAAAAAAGATATATGACATCTCTAGATTATGAAATTTTGGCAATAATATATATTTTAGAATCCTTCAAACTTTTTATAATATCACAAAAAGAAATCACAGTAAGAACAGACTGTGAATCTATTGTCAAATATACAGAAAACAAAAAAGAAAGAGGAACCATTAATAACAGATGGCTAAAATTTAAACATGCTATATCAAATTGTGGGACTAATATTTGTTGGGAACATAAAAAAGGAAAAGATAATTTCTTACCAGACCAATTGTCTAGATTATTAAGATAAATATGCAATATTAATAGCTGATTTTGCAGATTATGGAAGAATTAGATCCTACAATGCATCTTCTGACATACAAAACAAATCATTTTGTCACAAAGGCAAAGATTACAGAACAACAACATATGATCCTTGACAATATATGGAACTTGAAGACTAACAAAGATTCAAACAAACAGAAGCTAAGTGTATTATACACCTTAGTAGACATGTTCACAAAAGCAACAAAGACAAGATTTCTCTACTATGCACTATTTATAGGTCCTGATGTTGGAATATACACCACATGGGAACAAATGGTTACAAAAATAAAATTCTTAGAACAAAACCCAAGGTATGGGCAACCACTGTACAAAGGATACAATATATTTGAAGAAGCCACAAGTGAGCTTCAAAAAAGGTTCGGAAAAGACTATGTTGTTTCCGAAGACATACAAAGCATCTCACAAATATCCTTGGGCAAACAAATAAAAGATGAGCTTCCTGAATCCTCTTTAGCTATAAGCCTCAGACCGCAAAATCCCTCATTTGCCAATATAATAAAAGCCACAGAACCTAACAAATTAACCAATCTAGGAACTCCTAGACAAACCACAAATATCCAAAACCAAAGCCAGAAACATATAACATTACCAAACTTCTCAGAACAATTAACAAGAGAGTTATACTTCATACAACACCCTTTAGAACTTTCTCCCACAAATTTCAACCAAGCCTGCAATTTCTTTTCTACCATTTCAGGAACAGAAATAGAAGGGCTACAAATTCATTGGGAAATTTTAAGAAATTCCAATATCCCATGCACAAAGCAATATGAAGATTGCCTCAGCACACCCTCCAATTGTTCATGTACAAAAATTTGTGCAATACCACAAATCAGTCTAAACCTCACAAAATACAACAAATACCTTATCCATAAAGGAATTACATATGATCCAAGTATGATCATAAATTATGGTTTGATTAGAAAAATATACTTTGATGACGAATGGATTCAAGGAGAATTACCTGAACCTATTGGGAATATAGCTGAACATTTGATAAATGTTTTGGCTACAGATATATGTATGGATTTCAAATCCATTCCACCACACTTTGGAAAAACAATTTTTGAACCCACAAAACATATAATCCAGATTAAAGCAAGATTTTTAGACCCCGATTATGAAAATTGGAGTGAAAATTTTTGTCTAAACAAAAATACACATATAAACATCAATGAACAAAAATATGAAAGATACAAAGCATCAAAAATTGCTGATAATCAAGACTGGGATAATGACAAACTACCCTTATACGCAGAAACTCCTATTATGAAAATATTTGTCACAAAATGCCTAGAAGAATACAGAATGAACTACAAAGGATATGATGTATATCACCCGAAATCCTCTATGGTTAGAAGTTACAGAAAGGAACGACAAAAGAAATATAAAAAACAAATTGATGAAGAAGGAGATGAGGTAAGATCTACCAGCATGTCCACAGATGACATGGTGAATTGATGGAAATGACATAAATATATACTTTACATAATGAGAATCAAATCACAAAGGAAATGACAGACTAGTGACTAAAATATTGTTGATAGTGCTGTCTTACTTTCATACAAAGGAATGGATAGTGCTACCTTTATTATTTCTTAGTGCTTACTTTATTAAAGGAAAGGACGACAAAGGAAAAACGACAGACAAACGGAAGGAATAATATTAAGTGCTAGCCACTTTTTCTAGTGCTTACTTTATGGAAAAATAAAAGACAAAGGAAGGACAGACAAAGGAGTGATATAATGTTAAGTGCTACCATTATTTATCTTTTCTAAGTGCTTACTTTTGACTTTTCGTAAGAAAAGGAATGTAACCTTCAGATGTAAGCTATTAATAGACAGCTGTATTATGCTTTGCTCCATTATATAAGGAGCCTACTAGTATTGTAAAAATGATCGAACCATCAGTATTGTAATCCCTCTGTAAGAAATATAAGCTTGTTGTTTTTAATGTCTACCTTCTTCATACTTGCTTCTTCTTCAAACATCATGAGTAGCTAAAAATTAAGTCAGAGCTAAGGAAAGAAAAGAGGAATTGCTTAAAGCTATGTAAGTTCTCTTACTTCTTTAATTTTATGCTTAATTTATGTTTAGATAACCATATTTATCTTGTTAAATACCAGTAACCACATGCTTAATGAGTAAATGGACGTAAATCCACCAAGTCGAAAAGAAGTATCGTGTAAGGGAAAACGTAGACAATTAGGATGAAAGGTGAGGAAAAACGATTTAAGAAGTAGTGTTCTGGTAAAATTATTAAAGAAAAAGGTTATTTTAAACATGTTTTAAGAATAATAATAAAGGATTACTGTGTAAGCAAAAGTTGTATCTTAGTATTTCCAAAAGCTTTGACTATACTGTCAAACAGATTAACCAACTTTATCTAAAAGAAATTTCTATGGAAAAACTACAACAGTATTTAGAAAATAAATTCATGACAAATATTATAAGAATCTTAGATAATGATAAAAATATTACAAAAAACCAAAAGTATGAAATTATAAATGTTTTTAAACAAAAATATACAATAGAGTTGATAAATATCTTTGATTGTGAAACAAATTTGACAGAAATATACAATAACTTTAACATATGGAGAGAACCTGGTAATGTTGTATTAACACCAAGATTTGTTAAATAATTCCACAGAGAATGGAATAATTACATAAAAACAAAAAACGAGGTACATTATAATATAACACAAACTAATAATTGGTAAAACTAAAATGAACAATATTCAAATAATTGAGAAAATAAAATCCTTACAAGACCACCTAGAAACAAAATTAATGACAAAAATTCTTTTTGTTCTAAAACATACAAATTAAACACCAACCAACAATATAATATAGCAAAAAAATTCAAAGAAAATTACATAAAAAATATTATAGATCTAACAGATGATCCAAAAATAAATCTCAATAAGACAGTGAAAAAGATTAATAATACTTGCTATTTAATAGAGGATAAGACAAAAACACAAGTAACAGACAGAATGATAGATTTGGTATGTAATGAATATTACAAAATATTAGAAGAAGAAAGAGACAATTACAAAAACTATATTTTCTACTCTTTTGAAATACATGATGATGAACTAAACATCTATAATGAGTATTACTAACAGGGAAAACTTTAAGATGTTAAATACAAAATTAGAAGACTCTAAAAAAATATACAAGGACAGGTTCCTAATTCCTAA